>OX465297.1:42195469-44665245 GCA_949987735.1 Leucophora obtusa
TCATCTGTGAAAAAATAAGTGCGAAAATCGCTTATATTAAATTTAAATCGTCCATATCTCGAAAACTAGAAGAGCTAGAGGAAAACTGAGTGCACCAAAGTTCAAAACTCATCACCAATACCCCGATAGCGAAACTAGATTTTGACTTGCATTCCTAGATTTTAAAATCGCGTTTTTCTCGAAAACTAAGCGTCGTAGAGAGAAAAGGGCTTTTATTTGGAATATCTCCCGTATCTCGAAAACTAAATGAGTTAGATGAAAACGGACAACGGTTTTGGAACACGGAAGTCATAGTGAGTCATATGTGGAAAAATAAGTGCGAAAATCGCTTAAACAAAATTTAAATCTTCCATATCTCGAAAACTAGAAGAGCTAGAGGAAAACTGAGTGCACCAAAGTTCAAAACTCGCCACCAATACCCCGATAGCGGAACTAGATTTTGACTTGTATTGCTAGATTTTAAAATCGCGTTTTTCTCGAAAACTAAGCGTCGTAGAGAGAAAAGGGCTTTTATTTGGAATATCTCCCGTATCTCGAAAACTAAATGAGTTAGATGAAAACGGACAACGGTTTTGGAACACGGAAGTCACAGTGAGTCATCTGTGAAAAAATAAGTGCGAAAATCGCTTATATTAAATTTAAATCGTCCATATCTCGAAAACTAGAAGAGCTAGAGGAAAACTGAGTGCACCAAAGTTCAACACTCGCCACCAATACCCCCATAGCGGAACTAGATTTTGACTTGCATTGCTAGATTTTAAAATCGCGTTTTTCTCGAAAACTAAGCGTCGTAGAGAGAAAAGGGCTTTTATTTGGAATATCTCCCGTATCTCGAAAACTAAATGAGTTAGATGAAAACGGACAACGGTTTTGGAACACGGAAGTCACAGTGAGTCATCTGTGAAAAAATAAGTGCGAAAATCGCTTATATTAAATCGTCCATATCTCGAAAACTAGAAGAGCTAGAGGAAAACTGAGTGCACCAAAGTTCAACACTCGCCACCAATACCCCCATAGCGGAACTAGATTTTGACTTGCATTGCTAGATTTTAAAATCGCGTTTTTCTCGAAAACTAAGCGTCGTAGAGAGAAAAGGGCTTTTATTTGGAATATCTCCCGTATCTCGAAAACTAAATGAGTTAGATGAAAACGGACAACGGTTTTGGAACACGGAAGTCACAGTGAGTCATCTGTGAAAAAATAAGTGCGAAAATCGCTTATATTAAATTTAAATCGTCCATATCTCGAAAACTAGAAGAGCTAGAGGAAAACTGAGTGCACCAAAGTTCAACACTCGCCACCAATACCCCCATAGCGGAACTAGATTTTGACTTGCATTGCTAGATTTTAAAATCGCGTTTTTCTCGAAAACTAAGCGTCGTAGAGAGAAAAGGGCTTTTATTTGGAATATCTCCCGTATCTCGAAAACTAAATGAGTTAGATGAAAACGGACTACGGTTTTGGAACAGGGAAGTCATTGCGAGTCATCTGTGAAAAAATAAATGCGAAAATGAATTTTGCGTTTTTTTTTAATTTTTAAAGATTTTTTTTCAAATTTTCACCATATAATTTTTCATCGTTTCTAATTCTGACGATTTTCATGATTTCGAATTTCTGACAGTTCTGCCATTTTCGATTTTTTTTTTTAATTTTGACGATTTTTTTTAAATATTACTTTTTTTAATTTTTGCAGTTTTTTCAAATATTCGCGAATTTTTCAAATTATGCCGATTTTTTCAACACATGACTATTTTCAAATTTTGGAGATTTTTCAATTTTGGCGATTTTTCTGAATTTTTGGCGATTTTTTTAAATTTTGGGAATTTTGCCAATTTTAGAAATTTTTGACGATTTTTTAAAATTTTTGACGATTTTTCAAATTTTGACGATTTTTTCCAATTTTTGGGCTTTTTTCCAATTTTGGAAATTTTTTCAAATTTTGACGATTTTTTTCAATTTTGGCGATTTTTTTTTAATTTTTGAAGATTTTGCCAAATTTTGACTTTTTTTAAATTTTAGTGTTTTTTTCAATTTTTTTTCCATTTTGGCGATTTTTTCGAATTTTTAACGATTTTTTCAATTTCGGCAATTTTTTTAAATTACATTTTTTTTTGACGATTTTTTCAAATTTTTGACGATTTTTCAAATTTTGACGATTTTTTTCCACTTTTTGGGATTTTTCCAATTTTGGAAATTTTTTAAAATTTTGGCGATTTTTTTTAATTTTTGAAGATTTGTCAAATTTTTCACAATTTTTCAAATTTTTACTTTTTTTCGAATTTTAGTGTTTTTTCAAATTTTGGAATTTTTTTCAAATTTTGACGATTTTTTAAAATTTTCGCGATTTTTTTTTCCAATTTTTAACGATTTTTTCAATTTTGGCAATTTTTTTAAATTTTGCGGTTTTTTTCAAATTTTTGACGATTTTTCAAATTTTGACGATTTTTTCTGATTTTTTCCAATATCGGCGATTTTTTTAAATTTCGGCGATTTTTTTAAAATTTGAAATTTTTTTTTTTAAATTATGCAATTTTTTTAAATTATGCAATTTTTTTAAATTTTAAAGATTTTTTTAAATTCGGCGATTTTTTCGTATTTGTCAATTTTTTTTTTAATTTTTGGCGATTTTTTGAAAATTTGGACAGTTCTTTTTTAATTTCGGCGATTTTTTTTTCAATTTTGGCGATTTTGTATCCATTTTTGCATTTTTTTTTAAATTATTATCGATTTTTTTTATATATTTGCGATTTTCGACAATATTAGCGATTTTTTTCTAATGTTAGCTGTTTTTTTAATGCACGTGCATATGCACTTGCACTTGCACTCGCACATGTGCATGTGCGAATTTGTATTCGCACATCGCACATGGAGATGTGCATGTGCGAATAGTATTCGCACATGCACATTTTGATGTGCATGTGCGAATAGTATCTGCACTTGCACATCTTGATGTGCGAAGTGCAAAATATTTTCGCACATGCACATGTGCGAAATATGAAGTCAAATTCGCACATGCACATGTGCATGTGCGAAGTATAAACAAAAATTTGCACATGCACATGTGCATGTGCATCTTTTGTATGCACATCAATTTTTGCACATGTGCATGTGCGCACATGTGCGTGCATTACGAAGCCTGTTAAAAATACAAGATTATATAAAGCCCCGGGTTCAGATAGGGTACCCTACGAAATTTTTAAGAATGCTTCAGAAGAGTTTTTGTTGGAATTAACAAGAATGTACAGTATTATATTTTAATCAGGCAAAGTAGATGAATCCTTTGTACATAGCATAATTTTCCCGATTTTCAAAAAAGGAGACGAAAACATACCGAACAATTACAGAGGAATTTCTTTCATGAACTGTGTTGCGAAGATATTGATGGGTACTTTAAATGAAAGGCTAACACATTTTATTGAAGAACTTAATGTCCTGAATGAATATCAAGCCGGGTTCAGAAGAAACTACTCGACGGTCGATAATATTTTCAATCTATCATCTTTGGTTTATTTAAAATTTGAAGAAAATAAGGTGTATGCCTTCTTCGTCGACTTCATGGCAGCATTTGATAAGGTGCCGACGAAACGTTTAATTTATAAGCTTCATATGCTTAGAATTTCAAATAAGATAGTTAATAGTTAGTTACATATATGAAAACAACGTCAGCCGTTTGGACTGTTAATGAGATATCGGAGAGCTTCGGAACATTCTCAGGCGTAAAGCAGTGTTGCCTATTATCACCTCTACTTTTCACGCTATATCTTAATTATTTACATGAGTTCCTTGAAGGCGAAATGATTATTGGTATGCAGATGATATTGTATTGCTTTCTGATAATATCAATGTCATGCAAAGAATGAGAAATAATTTAGAAAGGTATTGCAATCAATGGGATATGGTGGTAAATTTAAGTAAATCCGAAATGTTAGTATTTAGAATAGGTGGAAGAATCGCTAACCAAGAAAGATGGACGTACAAAGTCCAAGAAGTCAGAATTTTAAACGAATATTGCTATCTGGGTGTATTATTAACGCCTAAAATGTCTTTTGTGAAACATGTACAAAAACGTAATAACTCCGCGAAATCTAGCATCAACGCAACTTGGAAAGATTTTTTATGTAATAACATAATATCACTATCTTCCAAATGGAAACTTTTTCTAGCTGTATGTAGGTCAATCCAGGTGTATGCAGCGCAAGTATGGGGATTTGGTCTATTTGAAGAAGTAGACAAACTACAAAGGTATTTTATAAAACGAATTCTAGGACTGCCGGATTTCACGCCAAACTACGCTTTAATATTGGAGACAAATGCAGAAGATAGTCATTTCTACAGCCTAAATTTACATATGTGACAGCGCATAGAGAAAGGGACCTAAGGGTAAAATAATCAATTTTTTTTTTTTTGTGGACAACATCTGAGCATCGAATGAGACCGATCCCATGCTCCCCTGACCTTAGGTCCCTTTCTATCCTTAGGTCCCTTTCTATTTTGCGCGTCACATATGGACTATATTTTTAAAGTATTATTCAAATTCGGCCATGGAAGGCTACCATACAAACTCGCGAAATTTGTACTAGATAAGAATATTTTTTCGGCCGAAAACATGAATATATTGGGTAATGAATTTAATTTGAAATTTGAAGATGTGCAGGAATCAGAATGGCTCAAATGGGGAACTGAATTATTACAAAACCTCAAGCTCAAAAATAAAATGGAAGCAAAGACAGAGGCATTGAATAGTGAAACACGATTTTATAAGTATCTAAATTACAACAAAGGTATAAGTTACATTAGGCCGGGTCGATTTGTGCCCATGGCTCAGAGAAAATCGTATTCTAGGGATCAAAATAAGAAACTTTGCCGAAGGAACCATACCTCTAAAACGAATTCTACTACCCCCCAACTGTTGACTTTTGTCCCGTAGGGTCAAGTTTTGAAAAATCACACTTTGACCCATTTAGAGTGCCCCAATCGAGTCCAAATGTATGACCGACCCCCACTAACTTTGGAGGGCCGATCCACCCATGCCAGTGGCACACCCCCTGGAACTCCCCTGGGGGGTTCCCCATACAAACATTTTAAAAAATCACCATTTTTGGTAAAGTTTATTATTTTTTATTTATTTTATTTATTTTTATTATTTTATTTATTTTAGAAATTTATTTAGTCAGAACATATGTAAATGAAAAAATTAATTTAACTTAGTAATAGAAAAGAAAAAATAAAAAATTACTGTTTGAAGTCTTTTTTGCTTTCAAGTCTGGGCAATTTCGCACGGCTCTCTAATGTCGTCGCCATAACAGCCTCTACATTTTCCGGTATAACTCGTTTGGAAACGCTAGCTAGCAATTGAACGTGTCGTTCTGTTTCTTGTATGTGTGATGGAATTTTTGGATCATTAAACGGTGGATCATCTTGATTTAAATATTCTTTCAAAGTATCGTATGGAATGCTTCGCGTGAATGGTGGTTCAAATACGTCATTTATGTCATTCATATTGATCATTTCCGTGTAACTTGTGCAATAAAAGTTTATATCTGGTTTTTTATAAGCTCTAAGTCCCGTTGGGTCGTCAACATCGGTTCGATAGCGTAGAATTATCTTGATAGCACAGTCGCGCTTTTCTTTGCTATCATCAAACAACATTGATAATAAGATATTTTCCGAATGCGCATAATATGAATTATCTGTAATTACTTTATTGACAATTTTGCGTAAACGAGGTTCTAGAAATCTTGACCAACTAATGAATTTGAAAAATAATCTACTACCGTACACGACAGAGCTGTAATACTTGATATTGAAGTACATTGGCACATAACATGTAATTATAAATTCAACCAGTATTCTTAAATTTGCATCTGGATTTTCCGTTGTCACATATAATCGTAATAGTCTAGCGGCCTTGGTGAGCCACCGAGAATGTACAATTTTCCCTGGTTTGATGTTTGCCAGATCCACTGAAACCACGCCGCTAGAAATTGCATGGACCATGTCGTATAAGTACTTGGAATCGGTGGAAAATTCAATTTTTTCTGGAGCAGGGGGCATATTTTTCAACTCAAATTTCTGAAAGCCGTCCACCACCTGAAAATATATAAAAATAAAACAATTAAAAACGGTTGACAATTATAATAAATGATTGATAGCAATAACTTACCGGAAGAGTTTCACAAGTTTCGATTTGACGGCTCAATTTTCCGGTTGCCGATCTTGGTCCAGTGCTGGTTGATTTATCCAAAGCTTCAAACAAATGCCGAAACGGAAGTTCGTTGAAGTGTAGAAGGCAAACGAACCAATGCAATGGTCTTTTTAACAGCAATTCGAATCGTCGTATAATTCCACCGTTTGGGCCAGTGTTTGTTGGCTCACCGTCAGTGCATATGCCAATTAATGCATCCAGTGATATATTTTTATCGTTGAAAAAATCATTTAATTTGGTTGTTTTGTATTCAGCGGTTTCACGTTCCAGTCTTACGTAACCAATCAATTCAGAATTCGGTTCTCTCAAAATAACAAGATGAGGTTCTTTTACCATTCTAGTATGATACTTCTCATCAATTGTATCTCTCGTTAAAGTATCATCTTTTCTGCCATCGAATGAAAATGCTAACAAATTGGTATCATCTAACCGTTTGCGAAGCACTTCTTGTCTGCATTTCTCTTTTTCTCGGCGAACTTTCGATTTATCCATGATGAGAGGTTTGCCATGGATATCTTTCATTTTAAAATCTTGGAAAAGAGCTGTTCCCATTGCTGATGCTACTCTATCAGGCACGCCAAATCTGTCACATACCAAGGCAAAGTTAAAACAATCGTATCTCTGTGTGTATTGTGAACTTGTGCTTATATCCAAATCTTCTTGAACCGGTGGCGGTGCGTATGTTGAATCATCGGGATCTTGGTATGTTGGCATTGATGACATAGACGTTGCTCCTTGCTCTTCAATTTCCATCGCAAATCCA
The DNA here is from genome assembly GCA_949987735.1 of Leucophora obtusa. NCBI lineage: Eukaryota > Metazoa > Arthropoda > Insecta > Diptera > Anthomyiidae > Leucophora > Leucophora obtusa. The sequence continues at coordinate 42,202,438 of OX465297.1, forward strand.
TCCATTGTTAGACTTCTCTGATTATGTTGATCGTGCATAAACTCTTTGAGGCGTTCGGGAACCAAACCGCATGCACATGGAGCTGCCTTCAAATCGCATTTACATGTTCCAATCAAAAAAATTGTTTCCAGAGATTTTACATACTCTGTAAATTGTTGGGGTTTGTTTCTTCTCTTGATTTGCTCTTGATATTTGTCAAGCAATCTATTCAATTTATTACATACACTTTTTTTCAGCATTATTTCCATACCAAGTTTTTCCCAAATTCCAATCAACTTATCTTGTACTTGAATAGTGAATGCTTTATAGGACAACTTTTTTTGTTCGCTCAAGTAAAAATAATATCTCAAGATATCCAGATGGGTTGGTAAATTAAGATCAGTCAAATCAGTAGACACACCAAAAACAGTAACATCATGCCTGGGTATATGACTCATTGGGTTTTCGATAGTTGTTGATGTTGTTATTGCTTCATCTTGCGGTGTAGAGGATTGTAAACTTCTTGATTTGGAATGATTTTAAGCAAATTCTGTTAAGCAAGTGCGCCTTTTATTACTTCTGGAAAATCCTTTATGATAATTTTATGCTCAATTCTACCTGTAACCGATTTAGCTTAAGTAAGTTTACGACATGCAGCTGTGTCTTGTGGTGGCTTAAAAAACCCACACAACCTATTTTACGACCTGCAACAGAACGACACGTTCAATTGCTAGCTAGCGTTTCCAAACGAGTTATACCGGAAAATGTAGAGGCTGTTATGGTGACGACATTAGAGAGCCGTGCGAAATTGCCCAGACTTGAAAGCAAAAAAGACTTCAAACAGTAATTTTTTTTATTTTCTTTTCTATTACTAAGTTAAATTAATTTTTTCATTTACATATGTTCTGACTAAATAAATTTCTAAAGAGAAAAAATAAATAAAATAATAAAAATAAATAAAATAAATAAAAAATAATAAAATAAAGTGCCAAAAATGGTGATTTTTTAAAATGTTTGTATGGGGAACCCCCCAGGGGAGTTCCAGGGGGTGTGCCACTGGCATGGGTGGATCGGCCCTCCAAAGTTAGTGGGGGTCGGTCATACATTTGGACTCGATTGGGGCACTCTAAATGGGTCAAAGTGGGATTTTTCAAAACTTGACCCTACGGGACAGAAGTCAACAGTTGGGGGGTAGTAGAATTCGTTTTAGAGGTATGGTTCTTATTTTGATCCCTAGAATACGATTTTCACTGAGCCATGGGCGATTATTAAATCGACCCGCCCTAAGTTACATACATGATAGTCTTGTTCAAAACAAAATAATGATTTTCAAGGCACGTAGTGATGTTTTGGGATTAAGAGGTAATCTTTTCGGAATTGGAGTAAACAAAAAAATGCACTCTGTGTAACACCGATGAAGATAAAACCTTATATCACATTATGGGGGAATGTCCGGTGGAAAGAGAATTCAGAAACAGATATTTCGAAAAACCCTATCTTAACTATGTTGAAGTAATATCTATTTTAAACGGAGAAATATTTGACGGTTGGAATAGATTGTATAATTATATTTGTGGAGCTATGAAATATAGAAAATTTTTGATCTTGGAATTTAATTGATTTGTTTAAAATTTGAAACTGCACCGTATTAAAAACTAAATTGAAATTAATGTTTAAAACAAAATCAATTTAAAATTTATTTTAAATTAAAATTAGTACATGGTAGACGTTTTATGTCATCATAAAAATACTTTTTTTTTAAATTGTAAACTAAATACTTTTTGAAAATAAAGAACTATTATTATTATTATTAGTAAACTTTTTACACCTTCGTTATGGCCTTCTAATGTTTCAGTAAGACCATTCAGAAATTGTCATAAAGACGAAGCAAATCCGCCGTTAAATTAACGAAGAGTCTCAGGCGCGGATCCAGGATTCGCTCAAGGGGGGCTAAACATTTTTTATATCTTATATGGTAGTCATATCTATAGATATTTTATGAACTAGAAGTAGAGATTTTAATAAATGTTTTAGCATAGGTTTACCAAGTTCTTCCAAGGAGTACCAAACAAGGGTTCGGAAAAATCTGTTTAACCCCATTTCGACATTTCTTGAACGTTCGTTCAGTTAGTTTTTTGTCAGTGAAAATCTGTTTCATTAGTGTGGTCCTCTATCTTCGTTAACGATTTTATCAATATAGCTTCTAACTTAAGACAACTGTCGGCTGAGTTAAAGTAAAGCTTATTCGGTAATTTTTTATAAGAACCAACAAAATTAATTTGAGTTTTTGTTGTTTTGAAAATGTAAGATTTAACCAAAAAATTGTTAACATAAACTTAGAAAAATTTGTTACTGTAATAAGTTAACGATATATTTTCTATATTCAACAATTTTTTTTGTTAACTATCATCATAAGTTAAGAAATCGCAATACAGAATCCGAACTATTTTTAAGAGAAAATATCTCTAAAATCGCAAACTTAGTACGCTTCAAAATTATTTAAAAATTAAATATAATTTTCATAGCAAACACAATGGAGATTCTGATACGGAAAAAATTCTCACAATATGATAATAGGAATACGCCGTAAATTGTAAAAATTTTTGTAGTGTCTGTGAATCTTTCATAGACCTAGCATATAAAAAATGTTCCAGTGTCAAATAGTTTTTCGAATACAAAAATGTTTACAAATCTAATAGGTTTAATATAGAATCAGTGACTAACGGACAGTTTTATAATCAGAACTAGCATCTTTAAAAATTTCTTATTAAGAAATATTTAAGAAAAACAAAATTTCTTACTTAAAAATACATAAGAAAAAATCAACCTTTGTTCTGACTATGAAACTGGCCCTAATTATTACAACTTTTGAATAAAGAAAATCATTTTACAAGAAGAATGACCTAAAATTTTATGGGAACGAAATTTGGAAACAAAACCTTGAAATTAAAGAAAATAAACAACTAACGATGGGTTCTTTCCGATCTTAATAAAATTCGGATATGTGATAGAGTTCTGCGGCAAAAGTTTCGAAATATCCAAATCTCAATAAAACCTTCTATTCTTACCCGGTAATGAGTTTTATAAAAAGAAGCTAAGGTATGCGATTGGAAATTAGGAGATTTCGTAATTTTCTATTATAGAACGTATTATTTTAGCAAGGACATGTCGATTGAGGTAACTCCCTACAAAAACTCATTAACCCTACACATAGAGAGTTTTGCTCGACGAGTTTAAACTAATGAAATTTTCTTAACAAAATAATTGAAAAATTCTTAAAATTTATGAAAAAGCTTCATATACTTTGTGAAAGTTTTTCATTGAGTGAATGATACTTTTGATAAATAAAAGGAAATTTCCATATACATATTTAATTAGAATTTTATTCTACCTCAAGTCCAAATTCTAATATGATATTGTCATATTAGATTTTATTTGTTGTTTCAAAAAGGTTGATCATTTTCATGATAGACACTACAATTATTTCGTGGGCATCACCCCAACTCATCAGTTGTCCGCAATAAGAAACTGATAGCTTCAGCATTACTTACGGATGAGATGGTCATCCCAAGACCATTAAATTTAAAAAAAAAATTAAGAAGGTCTGTTAAGAGGTTTTAAAAGTAGTGCACTTAAGTTTAGAAAAGAAGAAAATTGTAGTATTCGTAAGTAATTTCGTTTGAAATCTATATTTGGTCTGACAATAAAACTGGCGCTCAATACTAATTTTTCGGTAAAATGCCTCAAAACACTTGCTTAATTACAAAAAACAGATGATAGTTTCATATTAATTCTGCAAAAAAAGCTCATTACAAAAAATTTTTGAGAATTATCTCTTAAAAAAATGTAGAATCTCTCAGGTTTCCTGCATAAAAGAGATTCTTGAATCCAAGAATCTACAAAAAAATCTCAAAATTAAAAATGTTTATTTAATGTCAAATTATAAAATGTCTGTTTACTAAATTATTCATGTTTTCCATTATAGCATTATTTGAAAAAAAAATTTTTTGGTCTTCAGCCTCCATAGACCCCCCTTGTATCCGCGCCTGAAGAGTCTACAAAGTTCTAATTCACTGCGTATTTTTTTTTTTTTATCAAAATTCATCGGGTATTAGAACCAAACTATCCCAAATGCGTTTTTTTACATCACAATCTGATTATGATGTATATAAACTTTTAAAAATATTGTTAAAATTATGTTATGAAAAGTTAATTAATTGTAAGCTTACCCCGCAATTCATAAATGCTTTGTAAAATTATAGCAGGTTTACAAAACGTCATTTTCATACAAAATTTGTTCAATAAACCTCCTATAATTTTACAAAGCGTTTATGAATTTAGGGGTTAGTCTGTAAGGATTTTTGTATCCGTAGACCAGAGCTTCGAAAAACTTAATTCAATTTAAGCTTAATTCATTAAAAATTAAATTCAGATTTTAAAAAGGTTCATGTACCATTCCCTTTAACCATTCGTAAAGAATTCATTCATAAGCTTCATTCCCAAAGCTTTAATATGAATTGAATGAATTCCTAACTTGAATCATTCAAACCGCATGTTCATTCACCATTTTACTAATTGAATGAAGAAATTTTATTACCATTCACTTAGTGCAGTGTAGTTTGAAACTAACATATAATCAAAACCAAAGCATACAAGCTGTAACAAAGCATACGATACTAATTATTTCTGTTAGATGAATTTTAAACGTTTTTCATTGTATTATGCTAATATTTCAGCAATTACATACAAATTAAAATTTTTCATTTGATTAAGTGAATGAAAACAAATAATTTTTCATTCACTTTTTTATTAAATGAATTCAGGTAAATTGGGTTTCATTTAGTTAGAATTCAATCAAAATAGAATGAGTTCATATAATTTTAAGCTATAGGGAATGAAGCTATCGAATTAATTCCATAAGAATGCTATTAGGGAATGAAATTTAACCCAAATTTCATTAATTTTTAAAAAGTGAATGAAAGAATTAAGCCTTTTAAACCTTTGCCGTAGACTTAAATAAATAAATATGAAATATTTTAAAATTTGAAATGCAATTGGACAAATATCAAAGGTTTTAAGACAATGTTAAAACATTTTTGGACAATTTTGAAAGATTTTTGGACAATTTTGAAACATTTTTGGAAAATTTCAAAATATTTTTGGATAATTTTGAAATATTTTGGACAATTTTGAAACATTTTTAGACAATTTTAAAATATATATATTTGGACAATTTTAAAACATTTTTGGACAATTTTAAAACATTTTTGGACAATTTTTAAATATATTGGGAATTTTCTGAAATAAAAGTGAAAATGGTGTAGTGGACATTTCGCTAAAAAAATTAAGTGTGAATAAAAATGTAAAAAATCTCAAAATTATGAGAGAAAATAATAAAAATATTGATATCAGAAATTAAAAAAGCGCAATAATTAATGAAATTAAAAATTTTTGAGAATGAAATTTGAACATTCGGCCTTATTTCGGTTGTCGTAGTCTAATTAAATCGAATTTGTTGAAAAATCTATAAAAACACAACTTTTCAGCAGGGTTGGCAGGCAGTACCGCTAAAATACCGTTATCGATTCAAACCCCTTTCAACTGACTACCGTTAAACCCTAACCCGGTGTCTTCAAATGCAATAAATTATATGATATGAAATGTCAAAACCATTGCAGCGAAACGTCAAAATGATATCAATTGCAGAGTGGTTGAGAACACTTGACCATTTCATGGATAAGAAATATCATAGATTTTTCTTCGAAAAACACCAAATTTTATGAAACATTAATGTTTACCGACAAATAATAAAAAACTAAACACTTTTCCATTCCTTTTTACCAAATTTTTTGTTGTTTTTCTATTACAAAATTAAAATGAAAACTAAAAGTGACATTTCATCTCTGGCATCATTGCAAGATCCGATGGCATGTCAGCGATATCATGATATTGCAATAAAATTGAAATTGAGTGTCTTCACTTGAGATGAGAGCATTTTGACAATTGCTTGCTATCATTTTATTGCATGTCAAGACACTAGGTTAAACATCGTTACCGAAATACCCGGAACACCGTTATCCTTAAAATACTGTTACCGAAATAACAGAAATACCGTTATCCTTAAAATACCGATACCGAAATAAATAAAATATCAATACCCTTAAAATACCGTCACCGAAACAAATGAAATACCGTTATCCCTAAAATACCGTTACCGTTATTTTAAATTTTCTGCTTTTGGTAATTTCACGTGGTTATTGAGTATTTTTTGTACATTAAGTTGACAAATTGGTTCTGTTTTTAATCTCGTTTGTTTTTTGTAAAAAAAGTACGGGATGCATCGAAATAACTGACTACCGCTACCCTTAAAAACCCGTTACCGATATAACTGAAATACCGTTAATCTTAAAATACCGTTACCGAAATAACCCAAATATCGTTATCTTTAAAATACCGTTACCGAAATAATTCAAATACCGTTATCCTTAAAATACCGATACCGAAATAAACGAAATAGCGTTACCCTTAAAATACCGTTACCGAAATAACTTAAAATATCGTTACCCTAACGATAACCGCATTCGTTTCGGTTACCAACCATGCTTTTCAGTAATTTTGCAATTAAACTTTTTCTCACACGGAGACGGTTGTGTTTTATTAGCTCTTCTATTTTTTAGATTTTATATTAAAATAAAATAAAAATGTTCATTAGTTTGTGGAAAACTGAAATAAAAAAATTTCCAACTTAATCACCTCCCTACGGGGAAAGGGACCGGTCTAAAGTGACACGCAGGATAGGTCCCAAGGGGGCTGGGTCCTTGATCGGCCTTTTTGTTTAAAAGAGACACGTCACTTTAACATGGCATTGTCATAGGAAATGACCAATTGCCGCAGTTTAGACACCTGGTGACAGTAAGGTAGTGTGTCTAAAAATAGCTTTTCAAATAAACTAATAAAAAAATTAAGAAATAAAAATAATCTACTTGTCGTCGAAGTAGGGCTCGATAACACAACCTTCTGCTTGTAAGGCAAACGCTCTACCGTTTGAGCTAATGTTGCTTATGCATGATGCCTCGCTGATTGTAAAGTTATATTTTTTTCGTTTGAAATAAAAAAGAAAAAACAAACACTACAAGCAAATAAAAAAACGGAAAAGAAAAAAATAGAAAAGAAAACAACATTTACACACACACATTTAGTGGAAGTGCCTTGAATATGCCCCCCATTGACCCGTCATGGGATAGGTCCTTTAATGGCAGTTGACTCGTTTTTTGGGTTGGCCGTAATTAAATTAAAAAATCAATTAGAAATTAGAACCTTACCTCAAAAACACTGTTAGTATAAATAAAAATTAAAAAAAATTCCCCTTAAGTATAAAATAAAAGTTAAATGAAATACCAATTGTTAAAATGTTTTTTTAAAGTTGAAAACAGCTTTAACATTAAAAAAATGTTAAAAATACAAAACTTAAAATTTCTTTGCAAAAAATTATAGAAATTTAAAATAAGAGCTAAAAAAATAAACCCACCCAGGTGAAAATGTTCATACATGTTCATATATTGTCATATATGGTTTCATGTATGAGCATATATGGTTTAATGTATGATCATATATGAACATATATGTTATGTATGGAAGCATATATGGGTAAATACATTCAAATGTATGAATCCATATATGATAGTATTTATTGGTCCATATATTGGTTCATATATTCCATATATCTTCCATATATGGGTAATGTTTTAAGTTTTTTTTTATCATGGGGGTAATTACGTGAGCGGATTCAAAAAATATTGAAATACAATACATTTGATAATTTCTTAAATACAATTGGCAATTTCTAAAATACAATTGCCAGTTTCTGAAATACAATTGATTATTTGTAAAATACATTTGATAATTTCTGAAATGCAATTGCGAATTTCTGAAATACAATTAATAAATTTCTGAAATACAATTTTCAATTTGATAAATCTGAAAAACAATTGATCACTTCTGAAATAAAATGATAAATTTTGAAATACAATTGGAAATGTTGCAGTAAGATAAAAACAGCAAAAATAAAACTGCTAAATTTAGAAAATCTGCAGAAAATTTTGCAAAATATTAGTAAACTAAAAATGACTTAAACAAACTGTTGTATCTAAAAAAATGTTTGTTAAATTTTGTTCAATGCAAATAGCAGTTTATAAAACCAACAGAAATGTTTGCCAAAAATATTAAACTGTTGATTTCAGAAGGCTAGATTTGTATTTCCGCTAAAAACAAAAAAACGAAAAAGGAACTTTGAAAATTTTAAATTTTATGTGATGTTTTTTGTCTACTCCCAGGTGAAAATGTTCATATATGTTCATATATTGTCATATATGGTTTCATGTATGAGCATATATGGTTTAATGTATGATCATATATGAACATATATGTTATGTATGGAAGCATATATGGGTAAATACATTCAAATGTATGAATCCATATATGATAATATACTGCATTTATTGGTCCATATATTGGTTCATATATTCCATATATCTTCATATATGAACTCATATATTATTCCATATATGGGTAATGTTTTAAGTTTTTTTTGTCATGGGGGTAATTACGTGAGCGGATTCAAAAAATATTGAAATACAATACATTGATAATTTCTTAAATACAATTGGCAATTTCTAAAATACAATTGCCAGTTTTTGAAATACAATTGATTATTTGTAAAATACATTTGATAGTTTCTGAAATGCAATTGCGAATTAATTGTATTTCAGCAATTAATAAATTTCTGAAATACAATTTTCAGTTTCTGAAATACAATTCATAATTTCTGATATACAATTAATAAATATGAAAATCAATTAATAATTTCTGAAAAGCAATTTTAAAACTGGAAATAAATTGATTATTTCTGAAATATAATTGGTAAATCTGAAAAACAATTCATAACTTCTACAATACAATTGATGAAACTGAAATTCAATTGATTATTTCTGAAATACAATTGATAAATCTGAAAAACAATTGATAACTTCTGAAATATAATGATAAATTTTGAAATACAATTGAAAATGTTGCAGTAAGATAAAAACAGCAAAAATAAAACTGCTAAATTTATTTATTAAAAACCAAAAACGGAAAAGGAACTTTGAAAATTTAAAATTTTATGTGATGTTTTTTGTCTAATTTTATTTCTTAATCACTGATATTTAGCTGAATTATAACTCAAATTTTGTAAATATATTAAACACTTTTATTTTTGCTGTTCCTATCTTATTTATATTTAGCAAAAATACTCTGCTAATTCAGCAGTTTTTAATTTTGAACTAATTTTTAGTAGCTTTAACTAAAAATTTTACACACTTTTTTCTATTAGTGTATAAACAATCATTAAATAATCAAAAAACAGTCATAAAATAATTTCTAAACTTGAAGTAAAATGTTTATGTCCATTAAAAATTTCATAATTTCTCAATTTCATTCAAATGTACAAATTACATTTAATTTGAATAAAAAAAGCAATATTTAAAAAAAAAAAAGAATTTATATGAACATTCATATATCTCCATATATGGCCATATACCCTCAAATTTCGGATCCGAACCCATATATGAATCCATATATGTTGCCATATATGATCATATATAAACATTTTCACCTGGGCAGCTAAAAATCGACATATATGAATGCATACAGTTTAAATGTATGTTCATTAGAGCGTACCACCTTACAGGCAAAAAAAAAAGTGCGCCGTACACCCTCCAATATGAAGTATTTTTGCAAGGAGGTTTCAAAAAAATTTTTTTTATTTTTTTTTTGCCGAACGTAGGGGTCGCCATTTTACATTTTTGTTATATATTTGGTATTTACAGTCGGATCTTAAAGTATGATACATCGATGTTTTTCTCTCGAGGAGACCAGTGTTTTGCTCTAAGGAGATTTTGACCTCAAGTATCCCGTTCTAGTAGTTACCCACCAGATCTCAGTTGCTACCACCCTAATGTACAACCCTAATGTCAGAAAATTAAAACTCGCAAAAAATCATTAAACTTTTGCTAAGGAAGTTTTTCGCTAAACCCAGTAGAAATTTTTTTTATATATTGGTTGCCGAACGTAGGGGTCGCCTTTTTAATTTTTTTTTAATTGGATTTTTACTATATAGCAAAACACTGGTCTCCTCGAGGCAAAAAAATCGATATATCACACTTTAAAATCCGATTTTAAATGCCAAATCTATAACAAAAAATTAAAATAGGCGAGTTCATGTATGTTCATTAGGGATGCCAATCGGGATTGATATTTGAAAATCCCGGGATTCGGGATTTTGTATGAAATTTTCGAAACTACGGGATTTTTTGGGATCCCGGGATTTAAATTTTCCTTTATTTGTAAAAATTTTTATGTTATGTAACTAATTTTTTTATAGAATAAAGCGATTTAAAATTACTTAATAGTTGTTAATTAATAATGTGGTACATTTTATGAATATTGAAATATCTCACTCAGAAATTGACAGTGGTACAAAATATCAAGTACTTGCATACCACTGGGTAACCGCGATGTTAAAAATAAATGACTGGCAGAACACTCATTTGGGACGCTTTGCCAGCGTTTGCAAAAATCGTTTTGCCAGTATTTGTTTTACAAAACATCACGGTAGGGCAAAAAAAGATACATATGAACTTCTTTTAAATTTTATTTTGGAAAATATAATTCCAAACCACCAGTACACTTGCGCCCAGTATTTTGTAAGCAGATTTTAAAATAGATTCGTTGCGATAACCTTGACCACTAAATCGTGTAATTACAGCCACAAAGTTATTTGGTTATCGTTATCAAATGTTTTCATGGAAGAATTCAAACTTACAGTCCCAGCCAAAACTTACAGTCCCAGTTTCAGAAATCGAATTTCGCTTGGAAGAATAAATCGGTAAAATAACAAACAAACTTGATTTTTCGCATGTATTACTCAAAAACTTAATATTGTTTACCAAAATTTCAAATTTTTCTGCAAAGTCTTTGAAGAGTTTACTCGAATAATCTACTTAATTTATAATTTTACCAATATCTTGGCATCAATTTCTTGTCAATATGCGAAAATTCAAGAAAAAACGTAGGTAATCTAAAATTGCTCACTTTGTTTATTTGCGTTTATATTAATATTTAAAAATAAGAAAATCCCGGCATTTTTGAGAAATAATCCCGGGATTCGGGATTTTGCCAATCCCGAAAATCCCGGGATTCGGGATTTCCCGCTTGGCATCCCTAATGTTCATGCATGTACATACATGTAGATATTACCTCAAATTTCGTTAATGCAGACGTATGGTCATGCATGATTCATGTATGGAGATTTATGTATCCATGTATGGTCATGAATGCATGTTTATGAGCATGCACCCACATACATTTAACCTGTATGGATCCATATATGTCGATTTTTAGCTGGGAGAGTAAAATAAATAAAAAAATATTTTTAAAAATATGCCGCGAATTTTGTTTTTTATTTAGGTATCGGTCAAGTTTTTTAAAAGCAACAGTGAAAGTAACGGATTGAAAAATACTTAGAAAATTAATTCATGCTCTTTTGTTCATATTTGTACTAATTTAGTAATATGCCTTCGGTTGACCGGTCACGGGATAGGTGCCTGGAAGGCAATTGACCCCACATTCCCCGTAGGGTATTTAAAGCAAATCTAGGTTAAACCGATTCTACACCGAAGAAATTTCTCAGTTGCTCTGTTAAATAATTCCTCAGTTAAAACTAAAAAAAATAACTGAAATACTTGAAATCAACTAATGTTTTGTTTTAAAATATCAAGTTTTAAAATTGTCAAATATTTTTCAAATAAAAAGTCAATAGGAACAAAAAAATTAATTTCAAGTTAATTTTCTTTATTTCGCTCATTATAAATCTTATTCGGTCCACAAAAGATCACCGTTAATTAAAATGGCATTAGTATACAGTTGCTTTAAACAAATGCAGATGGAAGAACAAAATTTTATGTAAGTTTTTGTTTTTTGATTACGTCTTTTCAGAAAAATTAACATTTTTCAATTTTTTATACAGGATACAAGCAAAATGGCTTATAAGGAATCAGTCCAGAAGAACATGAATTTCAAGTGGAAACATAAAAAGATAATTTACAAAAATAATTTACATATGCTTTGGAAAATTAATGAAACAAAGTGAAAAAGTCGTTTAATTTCATTTACATTCTTTTTTTGTGAAAATATAAATAGAAAAACCTAAACAATTACATAAAACTCTTATGGTATTTATTGCCAGAATTGCAGAAAAAATTGGTTATTGCTATTTATCAATTCTTAAATTTTAACTAAAAAATCGTTCCAAATAACTAATTTCTCAGTTATGCATATTGAAATTATTTTCAACTAACAACTTAGTTATCTACAATTATTTTTTTTAACTGAACCTCTGTAAGGGGTATTTCACCTAAAGCTCAGTTGAAAATTTAGTAGCCATTAACTGATAATTTTTTTCGGTATAGTATAAAAAATTTTAAAGAGGTTATGTTTATAATTTTTCCGTTATAATCGAATGTATGTCAGCCAAAGTTTTTAGGAAATAACGCGAATAAGTTAAGTTGGATGTGAAAATGTATAAACGTTGAGTTTTCAACGTTGATAATTATCCGTGTTGAAAGTTAACGTGCATAAGAAAAGTAATGTGTTAGCTTTCGTCTTAAACGCGTTTTTATGCACTTTGGGTTTTTTTTTATGAGTTAACGGATATAATTAAGTCGAAAACACAGCTTGTATTTATTATTTTTAAATCGTTGACACAAATAAGTCGGTTCAACAATTTTATAATTGCTTTTATTCCTAAGCAGATGAGTTATAAGAGGAATAAATATTTCTAAAACATTTGTTTTTTGACCAACTCTCAGGGGATGCCCCCAAAATTCATTAAATTTTAATTTTTTACAAAAAAAAAAACACCAACTTGTACCAAACTTTACGAACTTATGTACGCTATATATCAAAAAATGAAAAATTTTTGAAAAAATCAAGAGATTTTTTTTTTAAATTTTTTCGCCTGCGACGCTGTGTCCCATAATATACAAAAAACCCCCTAAAATTCGTAAAATTTTCACTTTTTCCTAAAAATTCCACACTTTTATCACCAAAAAGTTTACGTACATTTTTCAAAATAGTTAGGTTGTTCATAAGGGGTGTGCTATCTGTTGTATCGTTGTATCGTCCTAACAAAAAACAGAGTTGTTGAAATTTTTATTTGTGTTTAACAAAGATTTTCTATTCAGTTTTCTATCTGTTAGCACACTCAAACATAGGATATTAAACATACGTAAAAATGTTGTATCGTGCTATTCCCAAATGTTGTATTTTTTCAATTTAATTTTTAACAAATCTGTTTTTTGTTAGGACAATACAACGATACAACAAATAGCACATCCCTTGTGAAAACCCTTAGTATTTTTTAACACCTAAAATGACAAAAATGCACCTAGCCCGAATTCTATTTTCCGGATCTTAAAAAAATGCATATTTGGAATCGTGAGAAAATTTTCTTTAATTTGATTCATCACACGTGCCATTTTGGGCGTGTTTCGGTTTTTCGGACCCCGGCCCCCTTATCACCATATAGAAAAAAATTTTTTTTTTTAATTCCTGAGGGGGTCATATTTTTTTTTGAGCGGTACTTTTTAAAGTACTTTTTAAATTTAAGTAGCAATATTTCAGAACCCCTTCGGCCGATTAAAAAATTTTTATTTTTTTTTGGATTCAGCGAACTATAATTTATTAGAAATAATTTATCACAACAAAAACTATTTTTAACAAAATTTAAGGATTTTTTTTAAACTTTCCGAAATTTCAACCGCTTTGCGGGGACCTTGAACGTGAACCGATTTTCAAAATTTTTATTTTTTACTGTTTACTGGACGCATACGCAACTTTTCCGCACCCCCCGTTTTTGAAATTCGCAATTCGGCAAAGTTCGGCCCACTCTAGTGTACATGTATGAATGAACACACATGAACACGCATGAACATGCATGATCATGGAGCCATATGAAGCTATATTTAATTATATATAATCTTTTATGTAATTGGATATAATTATATCCGAAAAATGAGAACATCCTATTGTATCTTATTGTATTGATTTGTATACAATTTGGTACAATTTTATGCAATTCGATACAATTGTATCCGAATTTTGTCCTCATTCAATTACATCAAATTATATCTTTTTGTATAAAATTATATAAAATGTTATAAAAGTGGACATAGTTTGATACAATTATATCTAAATATTGACCTTATACTTTAGATCATATTATATATGACCACATCTAATAATATACAAAAATTATTTTTTTAAATAAAAAAGATATGCACACCGAAAAAATTTCTCAGTTATAGGCAACTAAATTTTCAACTGAGGTTCAGGTGAAATACCCCTTACTGAGCTTCAGTTAAAGTTAACCAATTTGATTTTGAAAATTTAATTTAACTGAGCCTTCAGTTAAAATGAAACAAAATTTTAAATTAGTAGCTAATAACCGATTCAACAATTTAAAATAACAAATATTTATATTTGTCAATAAATAAAACCAAATGGAATTTTTTGTAAAAATTACACAATTTATTTAAAATAAACAAAAATTGAATTACAATTGTCATACCCTTAATAATGTATTCCATACTTTTTCTTCTTCCATTGTCAGCATGGAACCAGATTTTCAAAATTTGTAGGGAATAGAGTTTTATATTTTGTTTGACCGAAATATTTCCTGCAAACAATGAGAAAAAAAAAATTAAATTATTAAGGGTTTAAGTTTAATTTCCATGAAAAAACAAGAACTTACCAAAAACTCAAAAAATGTTTATTATATTTCTCTTTGTGTGACTTTTGTTTTTAAATATTTTTTAAATTTATTACCAATTGAATCATTTAAAATTTACAGGTTGACTCAAAAAAATTTATTGTGAACCAAATATTAGTTGCTCAGTTAATTTTTATTTATTTGAAATTAACTGAGGATATCTTTAACTGAGCAACTGAGGAATTTTTTCGGTGCAATATCTGGAGATCAGACCTGGGGGATTTCAATTACAATTGCAAATAAATGTAATTGAAATTAAAAAAAACACAATTACATTTCATGTAACTGTAATTGAAAATTTTCAATTACAAGTAATTGTAATTGAAAGTGATTTCAATTACAAATTTCAATTACAAATTTCAATTACATTTAGAATTAAAGTGTTTTTTGTTAAAATTTTGTAGAAAAAACTGACTGGGATAGGTTGGATAGGCATGGATAAGTATAAAAAGTATACGTCATGTTGGGCTGACCCCTCACTTGTGCTTTTTGTCATTATTTCTTTTCCGAAAAAATGTAATTGTAATTGAAATTTTTTCAATTACAACTATATATAATGTATAATTGCAAATTTTCTTTCTTACAAATTACTTGTAATTGTTTTTTTAATTACAATTACAAATAATATGTAATTGTAATTGATTTTTTTTAATTACAATTACATGTAATTGTGTAATTGCATATGTAATTAATTTCCAAATATAATGATTAACCCAAATGTCTGCTGGAAATCCTATAATTTCGATAAATCTTCCATTACTTTTATCCAGATTTACCATGACAGTGCATTAAACATGAACAAAATTTTCTTTATTTTTAGTAATTTTAAAATAAAGTTAACAAGACTGAAATTTTAAAGTTAATAGGATCATGTTATACAACCAAGATATAAGAAAAATAGTAAAAAAATAGTAAAATATTACAAAATAGTAAAAATTACTAAAAATATATGATGCAAAAAATAAACTCACACACGAATCATGCACGGGTTATATATTCTTATTCACGCTCACGCACGACTCACTTGAGTAATATAATACGGTTTTATATGGACCTTATATATTTATACCCTACACCACTACGTGGTCAGGGTATTATAAGTTTGTGCTGATGTTTGTAACACCAAAAAATATTGGTCCTAGACCCACCTTATAGTATACCGATCGGCTTAGAATTTTTTATTTCGATTTAACGATGTCCGTCTGTCCGTCCGTCTGTCTGTCTGTCCATGCATTCTTGTCCGCACTCTACAGGTCGCAAATATTAAGATATTTTGATGAAATTTGGTACACAGACCTCTGTTGGCCCAAGGACGAAGCCAATTGATTTTGGTGAACATCGGTCCATGTTTAGACCTAGTGCCCATATAAGGGTCCTACCAAAATTATATTTTTTATACGCTGCAGGTCGCAAATATTAAGATATTTTGATGAAATTTTGTATACAGACCTATATCAGCCCAAGGACGACGTCTATTGATTTTGGTTATAATCGGTCCATGTTTAGACCTAGTGCCCGCCAAAATTATATTGTTTATACGCAGCAGTTCGCAAATATTAAGATATTTTGATGAAATTCGGTACACAGACCTATGTTGGCCCAAGGACGAAGCCTATTGGTGAAGCCTATTTGGTGAACATCGGTCCATGCTTAGACCTAGTGCCCATATAAGGGTCCTCCCAAAATTGGTTTGGTTACAAACTGCAGATCGCAAATATTAAGATATTTTAATGAAATTTGGTGCGCTGACTCACATTATATAAAATTTTGACACAAGCCCCATTTTAACCCATTCGAATTTCGGATCCAAACATTAGTTGGCTTTTACCCAGACTGGTGTAGAGTATTGTATAGTCGGCATGCCCGACTTTAACCTTTTTACTCGTTTTATATAAAATCCCTTTGAAATAATTGCTTATGTGGGATGATATATAACAAGGGTGGGCACGGATTTTTCACCGAGGGCCATATTGTGGTTTTTCATAAATTATAAAGGGCCGCACTATAAATTAAAAAAAGTAAAACTACAAATCTTTACCTTAAATGAAAGCGGACGGAACTAATGTTTTATTTTATTTTTCATGTAAAAAAAATCTGTTCTCAAATCAAAACTGGTTCCACAAGAACTCATTGCAAACTCAATTTTTTTCAAATTCTGTTTTGATATTTTTTAATTACATAAGTAGAATAAAACATTTTTTTTCATAGTTTTTGCATTAAACTGCGGTGTCGCGGAATCGGCCAACGAAAATTTAAAACTCAACGACTTATACAAGACTGAATATTATTCCGACAACAAAAACATGTATAAAGAATTATATCCTTGATTCGGGTTTTAATTTAATAATTTCGTTGCGCACAACAAAAAAACTCTCCCCTTTAAAGGAACACTATGCACAAAAGGGTTAATTTAAACGACGATTACAAACTTAAAGATTTAGTCAGTAACTTGAGTACTTTTTGATGAATTAAAACGCCAACTTTTTCACACAGTTCTAAATTTAAGACCAATAGTCAGCACAAAGTACGAATTTTAATAACACTTTGGTAAGAAATTTTCAAACAAATAAAATATAAAACTCGTCCAACAAAAGTCTGAAATGGCTACTGAAAATTTAAATGAAAAACCTCCATCATATTTATAAAAAGCTTCATAAATGTGATGAAAAACAAAACTTAAACTTGCAAAATGTGACAAAGTTTTTTTTAAATACAAAATTACATGTTTTTTAAATTTGTGACAAAGTAGTTATCAATGTCGACAGTAGCGTAAAAGATGTTGAATTTATTTTGTAAGGAATTAATTGCCGGTTTCATAGTCAGAACTAAGATCAATTTTTGTCTTAAATAATTTTTAAGTAAGAAATTTCTAGCTAAACTGGCCCTAAGAATAATATCAATTGTTCCTTTAAATTTCTCTTAAGTAAGAAATTTTCAAATCGATCATAGCCCTGGCAATAAAACTGGCCCTAATTTTTTATCTAAAAATTTTCGAAATAAAAAATTTTAAAACATTGCGAAATAAGATATTAAAAAAATTTTTGAAATAAAGAAAATCTAAAGTTAAATTTCAACAAGGGCCGCACAAAAATCAGCAAAGGGCCGCATGCGGCCCAATGGGCCGCATTTGCCCACCGTTGATATATAATTATAGATGATTTTATAAAGAACGTTATATTGTTATATATTAAATAAATCATGAAATATTGTAGATATGGAACCATATTAATTTATATATGGGTTCTTATTCGTCAATATATAATCATATCTAACACAAATTATGAAATATTTCTTATATGGCTCCCCATATAGTTTTATATTATTATGTATAGTGTCATATTAAATTATATATAAACGTATATGTTATTATATCTGTAATATTTTACTTTATGTACTTATATATAGCACATGCAATTATATTTAGGCCAGTATGTAATAATATGAAATCACATATGTCTCCATATTAAAACCTTTGAGGAAAAAATATCTAACATATGACTATATAAAAGTATATCTGCTTGAATTTAAAAGCATATCTGGCCATATGTAACTATAAGTTACTATATGCAATTACATAAAATAATATATGATTATATCAAAACTTTTTTACTCGGGAAATTTAAAAATTTTTTTTTTTGATTTTTTACAATTCTTGTTTAGTTTATATTTGTTACTATTGATATATTCTTAATTTGGAAATAACACTCAGATTATTTTATTGTATCTCCAATACATAAAAAGTAATAACTGGAGAACCGTTTGCAATTGTGACTCCAATTTTCAAGTACGATGAAGTAATTATACGCTTGTTACAATCGAGTAGCTGATATGCTCGGTCGTTGCACATTAACTAAATCTTGGGAAGAAGCAAAAAACTTGTTGCGCCTAAATTAATAAACAAGATTAGTTGAATGTTTTTTATTCTTAAATGTTATGACAGTTGAAAAATCGAAAATAATCTCCCAAATTGCCTAAGAACTGTCCGAATCAATTGTCATCTCGTTTTTTTTTAATTTTTGTAACGAACGAGTTTTGCATCTCAGCTACTCAATCGAAAGAAAAAAGTTTTTTTTTTATAATTTTTTTTTTTTAGATTTTACAGTTTTTTTTGCTAATTTCAGCAGATTGATTTTAAATTACAGTTTACAAAAATTCACAGAAATTTAGTGGCTGCAACTAATTATTTATACTAATTTTATTGTACTAAAATTATTGATTAATTAGAAATTTATTAATTCAGTTCGAGGCCAATTTCCTTATTATGAATTAACATAATAAGTACTTTTTTCAAAAACTGCTATTTTAGTAAGTTTTTTAACTGATTTTAGCAAATCGATTTTGAATTGCAGATTACAACAATTTTGCTAAATTTAAGTAGCGACTACTAATTTTATCTACTAATTTTGTTGTACTACAGATCAGCAGAAATGTGTTGCTAAAATTAGCAAAAAATACCGCTGGGCTCAAAACAGTTAAATTTCCCGTAATAACAGCAAAAATTTTCAGTAGCCATTTCAGACTTTTTTAGTTGAGTATACTTTAGGAGAAACAAGAAATTTATTCTGGAAGTGACTGTAAATTAAATACATATGTATATAAATTCGCATTTTTCCCAAGAAGGTTCTTGCAGTATATTTAACAAAACTAGATTCTGCGGTTTTAGAAGATCCTCCAAAATGATCAACGCGGTCAGAATCAATGTTTCAAACGCGAAATGAAATTACACTGTTGCTAAAACAAAACCCTCAAAGTGTTTTGCAAATCTGGCTCGGTTTTTAATTTGATGGCCTCTTGAAACATGTGTCTATTTTAATCACGTTCTCGTCACAAAGACGCTCTATTAGTTGCTTTTTATTCATATTATTTGGTGTTAGCAGTTTGGTGTTAAAAATTGTCGAAATCTATTCTATTTTCCTAATTCTAACACAATGTACTAGCATAAGTAGGGGGCATCGCCTGAGTGTTAGTCTATCGTAAAAAAAATTAGAAACAGTGAGTAAAAATGTGAGGACACCCGGAAATTTTCACATAAAATATAACATTTTGAAAACAAAAAATCGGAATAAAAATGACTAGAATTTGGCATTACAGTTCACAGTTCATTTCAATCAATTTTATTTTTGAACTAGTGTGTTCTTCTAGTTCACTCGTTCATTCGATAAATTTTTTTAGTTGTTCATACACTAATATAAAAGTCTTTAAAAATTGTTGCTGGAAAAACGGCTGAATCCAACAAAGTCTGTTTGCTAAACATTAGAAAGATACAAAGAGTAAGATAAAATCTGTTAACTTTATAAAATCTAAGGTATATTTTAGTTAATCGAAAATGACAATTTACCCTGCTAAAATCAGCAAAAAATTTCATGGAAATTAATCGACTAAACCATCACAAAGAATTTAAAATTTTTAGTTTTTTTTTGATTTTCTTAATGCGAATAAAATCTACACTGCAGAAAGCAGTCTACTATTTTCTAGCAAATATTTCTGTTTATTGTAGCAGGAGAGTTCATTATTTATATTCAACTCAATTAAATTTAAACATAAATTAACTTTTGAATATATTTCTTTACTGCTTTTTGTCTACTAATATTCAGCAACATTTTTTAGCCAATATTAGCAAGGCAAATTTGCAATTCAATTAAATGAAATTTAACTCAAATACTCGTATTAAATATTTTAATAGTTGAATTTTTGCTGTACTTATCTTACTAATGTTTAGCAAAAAGGATTTACTAATTTCAAAAGCTTTCTGTGCAGGGCCCTTTTTAACTAATTTTGAGTACTTTTTTTTCTATTTTTTTAGGATTTTTCTATCAGTATAATATTATATTATGTCAGTGGTTTGTTTGATAATTCCGAATTCCGAATAAAATAAAGGTTCCTAACTCTAAAAATGTACAACAGATATTTCAAGAGGTCATAAAATAAAAAACCGAGCTAACTTTGCAAAATCCTCTGGAATTTTACTTTCATTTCGCGTTGGAACCATCGGGCTTGAAATTATTGTTGCGCTTTGAAATTAGTCTAAGATCATATTGGAATGGCAAAATCCATTGGAAATTAAAGTAATAATAATGATGTAATTTACTTTTAATATTTAACCTATAAAATTGTAATAAAACATTTTAAAACTAATATCGCACAAGGAAACTGCACAAATAAATTAAAAATTTGTCCAAAAAGTATTAAAATATAATTTCATTGTTAAAATCCAGTAACAAAACTATGAGATGCAGCATTTAAATTGTTTAACCCATTTTATACCAACATATCTCTAAAGACTCGTCTACCTATCCTTCTACGAAGTTTAGTCAAAAAATTCGCACGGAATCCATGCTTGGCAGAAAATGGGTAAAACAATATAAATATCCATATCACAAACGGATTGCAGAAAATTTTAAATATTGACAAAAAACTGAAATTTTTGAAAATTGAAATCACCTAGAAAGCAAATTACACTTGAAATATCGTCGACCGGCCTGCAAAATGTCACATGTGTTTTTTAATAGATTTTCAGGATAGCGAAAAAACTGTTGCAAAATCTACTTTTAAGATATTTTATTGAAATCATATGCTTTAATGATGATTTTACTAAATGAGGTCGTGAATCTTTAAGGCATATTATGCCAATAAAATATCTTAAAAGTAGATTTTGTAACAGTTTTTTCGCTCTCCTGAAAATCTATTAAAAACACATGTGACATATTGCAGGCCGGTCGACGATATATAATTTACTTTAGAACTTAGAAAATGCGTTAGAAATTAAATTTTACTTTATGGTTATTATCCACTCTTAAGTAGTTGTAATATTAAACAAGTTTTAAAAACCTTTAGGCCCTTACAGATATTTTTGCGTTCTTACAGATATTTTTATAAAATTTTTTGCCTCTGTCTACTATTAACTTCTCTTTTTACCATTAAAAAAAATTGTAAAAGGGACAGCTGGTGCAATGATAAACAAATAACACCATTGTGAAAATTCTAAATTTTAATTAAGCAAAGAAATACACAAAATAAAACTTCTACCATATATATAAAAATTAACTGAACGAAGTCAAAACAACTTTTAAATGCAAAAAATATGTGCGATTTTTGAGACTAAAACTATACACATTTTTTTTCTTTTAAATATTTTTGGGTTAGAAAAGTTATTTTGTGCGTTCCCGTACTTTTCGATAATTTTGTCATTTAGATAGAGGATTTTGTGCTTACTCTCATTTTATTGAACTTTACAAAAAAAGTAACGGAGTACACTTAACTTAAAATAACGAGTTTTTCTAAGTTTTATAAGCTTCCCCAGTAAGCAAACAAAAAAAAAATGAAAAAATTAAACAAACATTTTTTTGAAATGCTTATGCTTATGTGGGATGATATATAATTATCAGGGCAAGGACTTTCATGCAAATGCATGTTTGTAGTCAGTGGCCCAAAAATGATTTTGATCAAATACTTTTCCGAATCAAAGAATTTGCAAAAAAATGGCATCGATTTGTTGTTGCATATTTTGTTATAAATGCATATTTTTGCATATTTTGCACATTATTGCACATTTTTTAATATTTTTAAAATTCTAAAGAATTAATTATTTGGAAGCTCAGTTGGTAATACAACACTAGAAAGAGAAACACATATTATACAATATGTTGTCATCCACTAACACATTTTTTATAGAAGTAATTTTAAATTAACGTTTTCGGGTGTTATTGCTCACAAACAGAAAGTTGAAAAATTTTATAAAAATTATTTTAAGGAAACTTGTCCCCGAGCATTAATTTCTGGCACTTTTTTCTCAGAGTTACGAAAGTGAGTACGATTTTATAGTACACATATTTAAGTTCTATTTTATAATAAAGTTTTTTTCAGGTAAAATGCCACACACAAAAATATATTTAACTCTGTGTATTTGAAGACATATTCAGTGTGTTCGTTTACTCGAATTTCTTACTACTTTTACTACAATTGCAAAGTTTTGTTTACTTTTTGTATTGAATTTTTACAGCTGTAGTAAATATACTAACTTGTAGTAAGTAAACGAACAAGCTTATTGTAACCGATACCGAAATTTTTTTTTTTTTAAATTTTCGCAAAAAATATTTTCAACCCCTTTTGATTTGGCCATACACTACTTGTTGGACGTTTTTGGACTCCACAGCGCAAGGTTAACGATTTTATGAGCGACGCTTTAGGTATAAAAGACAAAGACTAAGTTATATTTTTCATCAAAAACTTTAATATTTGATACGTATTTGACATCCAACAAGAATGGGTTAGTAATGCCTAAAAAAGTTTATATTAAATAACATATAAAATCAACAATTGAAATTTCCGCACTCTATTTGAATTGTATGAAACTTGCTATAACTTGGAATACTTTATATAGCTAAAATTGGTGTTCAATTTGGGGAAAATGATCAAATTTGCTGTAGACTTCCCGTACATATTTGGGTCTAACTTTTGTATTATTTTAGCTATGTGACTGGTTGATATATCACTTTAAAGCTTCTGAAAGCGTGCCTGAAGTTGGTCTGCAACTCATTCTTTAATTTGATAATTTCTGATTTATTAAAAAAAATTTAAATTTTTGAGAATTTTTCTACAATTAATTAATTGTTTCTATCCTTTTATAATTGAAGCCATGATTGAGCTACGTGAATAGTTACTATTTTGAAATGAACTTTAACCATTTATCGTTATCAAAGGTCTAAAGCCATTTTATCTTAATACGCGGTTCGGGATACTTTATCGTAGCCTTTTAATATTTTTGTATTAGTTCTTAGTTTTTTATCAATGACACTGTCAAATATCAGTTTGGTACTCCTTTTGGTTCCTGAGTTATAGTATAGTATTAAATAAAAAAAAACACAGTTCGATTTTTCAGCATTTGTATGAAAAAAGACCCAATAAGAGTGCCAGTATAAGATTTCGTAAAGGCAAAAATAAAGTAATGAGGAACAACATAAGCGTGTTCGTTTACTTACTACAAGTTACTACTTTTACTACAGCTGCAAAATTTCAATATAAAAAGTAAACAAAACTTTCCAATTGTAGTAAAAGTAGTAAGAATTTCGACTAATCGAACACACCGCATATATTTTTTCAGAATTTTTAAAGAATCCATTTTTCGATATACGTATGACGATTTAAATCGCGGATTTCATTAAATTAAACTTTGAAAATTTTACGAAAAACGTCGCCGGAGTCTGAAAAGTCCTCAAAATTTAATTGAGATGATTACAAGAATTTAACTCAGAGATTACTTTCTAACAACAATACAAAAAGTTAATATTTCCTGAAAAGTTTTGAAATTATTTTCATTATTTTTATATTCACTATATTTATTAGAAGCTGATTTTTTATACTTCCGTTATAAATTTTAACTAAAAACTTCTAATATTTAAAAAATTCTTGTTTTTTAATTATTTTTTCGGAATGTTTCGCAGACCTCCTAGGATGCGATTAGGGATGCTCAGGGGTTCGTGATCAACATTTGGAAAACTTTGTATAATTAAATTTTCATATCGCTTTTGGTATAGCTGTGTGCGTCAGATGTCGTTATTAACAAAAAGAATTACTGGCCAATTTTGCTTTGACGCTACACCAACATTCCGTATTTTAAAGTTAAAACACTTTGCAGGTTGGGAGGAAGTGCAGGATCTAACGCTAGTTAATTACTCGCAGGCAATCAAAAATTGAGTATTTCAAAAGAAATTATTTCAGGAACATAACTATATACTCTACGATAACAACATGTATACTCAGGATTTCCGAAAGACAGACTGGCATAAGTTCAATACGATCCTTTGGAAAGACTTAGAAAAGAACTCCACCATATCTTTCCGAATGAAATTTGGAGAATTCTATTTGGAATTTGTCAAATTTGATCTTAAATCTGAACTAAAATAACGGTAATTAATTGTTTTCTTACAATATTGAGAAAACTTGAAGAGAAATTTCGATTTTTTATTTCGAAATGAGAAAATTCAAAAATATAGTAGCATTTACCACTTCAAATTTAGAAAATTCCATTAGAAGTACAGTTCTGCAATTTTAATGAAAAAAATTCAAAATAAAATTTAGTTTTTTCCCAAAAGCACCGTAAGTGGTTTTTCACGTGGAAAAATTTTACTCGAACTTTAATTTAATAATAGTCTTGTACATTAAATTTGCGTGAAAACAATCTCTACTCAGTTTTCACGTGAAATTCATTGTCGTGGAAAATTATCATTTTTTTTATATGGAGGAGTATAACAATTTTTTCACGTGAAATCCGTACAACTTACGGTGCTTTACTATCAAACAGTATTTTACTTTTAAAGTCGACTTTATATTTAAACGGCTTTGTTCATTTTGTGTATGAATATCCTAAAGAAATATTTACATTTTCAAATATTTTAATTGGTTGAAAATAAATTAACCAATCAGAATGCTCCAAAAATAAACTAGGTCAAAGCATGCTGCCACCCAAAATTTTAACTAAAGTCAACAAAAATATACATTTGGAAAATTTAAATAGTAAGGGCGTTTATTTTTATTTAAAAAATTTTCAATTAAAATTGGAATTTTGTATTAGAAAAATGCGAAATTTTAAAATTAAATTTCTTTTTGTCATTTGAAATTTGAAAATCTAATTTGAAATTTAGATCTTTTAACTACATTTCTTCACAAATTTTAATTTTTTTATAATCAAAATTATCAGTTTTTTAATGAATTTGTTAAAATATCTATAGAGATTTTTTAAATGACGACTGGTTAAATGAAAATAAGGAAACAATTTTATATTTCATATTATAATTCATAACAAATTTGTATTTCTTTCACTTTATCCTTTTTTCTCCTCTTTTTTCTCTCCTTTTTTCCCTCTTTTTCCTTTTTTCTCTTCTTTTTCTCTAGTTTTTCCTTTTTTTCTTTTTCGATTTCGCTGAGGGGGGGAAATTTCCCTATAACCCCCCTCCCCCCCCCCTGGAGCCGCGCATGATTAAGTTATACACGGGCTCTTATTCGTCAATATATAATCATATCTAACACAAATTATGAAATATTTCTTATATGGCTCCACATATAGTTTTATATTATTATGTATAGTGTCATACTAAATTATATATAAACGTATATGTAATTATATCTGTAATATGTTACTTTATGTACTTATATATAGCACATGCAGTTATATGTAGGCCAGTATGTAATAATATGAAATCACATATGTCTCCATATTAAAACCTTTGAGCAAAAAATATCGAACATATGACTATATAAAAGTATATCTGCTTGAATTTAAATGCATATGTGGCCATATATGTATAACTATAAGTTACTATATGCAATTGCATAAAATAATATATGATTATATCAAAACTTTTTTACTCTGCCCTATTAAAAAAAACTAATATGGAGCTTTATATGGTAATATATAACTTAATGTGATCCATATACCATTTCATCCGAAAAATGGCCCGATATAATTGTGTCAGTTGGTTATCACTTTTTATCTAATTGTATCAGTTTAGATCTTAACTGATTAGATTATATAGTAATCAGATGAAATTTTATCTGATTTTTGACCTGATACAATTTTATCGGTTTATGTCGCATGGTATTAGTTTAGATCCAAATAGATACATTTTTATACAAACTTATATAGTTATATCTGCATTTTGACCTGATGCAATTATATCTGCTTTAAAACTTTGATACAATTATATAAGGCAAATGTCGGATACAAATACGGGTGGACCTTATGAACACCATTTTTAATACAGTTCCAGATATGATAATATATGCTACCATATATAGTACCATATACTTTGATATATCGTATCCATAAATGGGAATTTTTCATTACCATTGAAATTTCATTACCATCAGTTCATACTAGAGATGGGCATGTGAGCAGAATTTTGCGTGATTCACGTGAATCACGCGAAATCACGCGTGAGTGTGAGTAAAACCTTAATTCACTCACGTGAACGTGAGTGAGTGTGAGTAGATTCAAAATGTTCGTGAGTGAGTGTGCGTGAGTAAAATTTTTGCGTGAGTGAGTGTGCGTGAGTAGAAGTTTAACGACTCACGCTTTTTTTTTGGTTTTTTATTCATACTTTCAGTAATTCTTTTAGGCAACTTTATATTTTTGGGTATTGTTAATACAAAATATATGGTAAAATTTCATACTCGTCTAGGGTTTCCCGGGATACGGGAATGCAAATCGAAAAGTATCAGTTTTTGGCAATATTTTTTATTATTTTGATTTGTTTTGTCAATATAGAAAGCGTTTTATTAAGAACGTCAACTTTAAGGATGAAGGAATGGAAATATTTTAATAATGCCAACTTACTTTAGGTCTTATCAAGTTTCAGGCTAAAATATAATTTGCCAAGTTAAAAATACTTTTATGAATTTTAAGAAATCACATTCTGCCAAAATCCATATTTTTGCTTTTAGTATCAAACTTAAAGCGTTAAAGAATTTGTAATATTTCCTTTGATTTTCATTTTAAAAGATTCATTGGACCCATATTTGAAGTTTCAAAAAGCCAACCATTCGTAGTTTTTTAAAGTTATACTGAAGTTTATTAGGTTATAAAAAGTGTTTTAAAAACTAAAATAAATGATTTTATTTTTCAGAATTTATAGCTTGTGGAGTTATTTTTTTAAATCACGTTATTTCTTCTCGAATGTTAAGGTTTTTGACTTTAATTATATTGCAATTATAGTCACAACTTTGAACAGGCACGTAAATATTAATAGGCGTATCTAAGACATACTCAATTTATTGCTAGCCAATGACCTTTGCTCCATTAATACTTCTAAATTATCCTTCTATGCCCAAAGCCCCTAAAAAGCGGTCTTCAGATCTAAAAAAAAATTTCTGGCTAAATAACAATTTTTATAAAATCAATTATGTCAATAGAAAACATAATTTACTTCTTTTGTTGTACAACATACGATTTTGAAGAGAGACTCAGCATAATCTCAGCAATGGGTGCTCATTTCTAATACCTAAATAATAAGCAGTAGAATTATTGTCTACTACATATAATTCAGTGTCAAAACTTATTATTTTTATTCGACAAGGTCGTTTTTGTTAGTATTTGTCTACATATATTCGCTGCATTACCATTATATAAGAGTAATTGTAATGAAAAAATATTCATTACTTTTGTTAACATTACTTTCACCAACGAGGATATAATTTAAAAGAGGTACCAACTCTCCCTACCTTTGTTAAGTCACTCTTTTCTTAACTTGTATTAATGTTAAATATTTTTCTGTTTTCGTTACTTTTCATTCGATATTTTGACAGACAGACATATTATTATTTTATAAAAAAATGAAGATTATAATCTATTTTGGCATAAAAAGGGTTTTGAATTTTTCGCAAAACTGGTATCAAAAGTTGTGTAACAACAATCTTGCTGAAAAAGAAGCATTTAAGTACGTCATTGCATTCCCAAGATGCAACTATTGAACTTTTCGCCAAAATAGTCCTGAAAAATGTATCCTTAATGGGGCTATTAATATTGTATGCTCTATGGAATAATATCCCACCAAAATCTTTCATTACCCAATAAGTGGTTAAATAATGACACCAACATTTTTTATTACTTATAATTCGGCTTCAGAACTAGTAATTTTTGTTAAACGAAATCGTTTTTATAAGCAGCCTAGCTTAGGCGCGACTTATGTTAGTATTGAATTTCAAAAATAATAAGGTTGTTCATAAAGGGTGTGCTATCTGTTGTATCGTTGTATCGTCCTAACAAAAAACAGAGTTGTTAAAATTTTTATTTGTGTTTAACAACGATTTTCTATTCAGTTTTCTATCTGTTGGCACACTCAAACATAGGACACTAAACATACGTAAAAATGTTGTATCGTGCTATTCTCAAATGTTGTATTTTTTCAATTTAATTTCTAACAACTCTGTTTTTTGTTAGGACGATACAACGATACAACCAATAGCACACCCCTTGTGAAAACCCTTAATGTGATATTGATAACACTATGGAACATTTTTGGGATTATTGTCTGGGGGGTGAGAAATTCCAAGTCAGGGTGATGGTACTAGGTCAGTATAGTAAAACCCTCAAAGGGTTTGGCGTTCGTATGTGTCATTTTTTTTTATGACCTTTTAAATTTTTTCCTTATCTTGATGTTTTTTCGCTTAGTTGTAACTCGAGAACCACTTGTCCGATTTTGATGAAACAAATTTAGAAAAATTTAGAATTACAATTTCTTTAATCCGTTCATATAACATTTTTCTTTATAATCAACAGTTTTGCCGGTAAAAATAAATTTGTGGAGAAAAAAAAATATTTTTTTGCCTAAAAATTAAAATTTTTTATGAATTTAAAAAAAAAAAATTTTAATTTTTAGGCAAATTTAGAATTACAATTTCTTTAATCCGTTCATATAACATTTTTCTTTATAATCAACAGTTTTGCCGGTAAAAATAAATTTGTGGAGAAAAAAAAATATTTTTTTGCCTAAAAATTAAAATTTTTTATGAATTTAAAAAAAAAAATTTTAATTTTTAGGCAAAAAAATATTTTTTTTTCTCCACAAATTTATTTTTACCGGCAAAACTGTTGATTATAAAGAAAAATGTTATATGAACGGATTAAAGAAATTGTAATTCTAAATTTTTCTAAATTTGTTTCATCAAAATCGGACAAGTGGTTCTCGAGTTACAACTAAGCGAAAAAACATCAAGATAAGGAAAAAATTTAAAAGGTCATAAAAAAAAATGACACATACGAACGCTAAACCCTTTGAGGGTTTTACTATACTGACCTAGTACCATCACCCTGACTTGGAATTTCTCACCCCCCAGATTGGCTGTTGTACTGTGTAATTACTTACCTAGGAAAGTTTTTGTTTTTTTTTGTCTGGAACTAGTTATAGAACTAATTCTCCGTCAGTCATACCTTCCATATAACATCCGTGGAACTCCTTCCGGAACCAGTCCCATGGAATAGGTTGCAGGGGAACCAGTTGTAGAATCGATGTGGTTGCCAACCGATTGTAAAAAAATTTCCTGGCAACCTTTTCTTTACAACTCCTTCTAATGTCAATTCTAACATCGATGATTTTTGTTTGAAATTGTCCCAAAAGCAACCACTTCTATAGTTCCAAAGTGGAACAGGCTGCAATAAAATCAGTTCTGCAACTAGTTCTAGAACTGATTTTACATTAGTCTATGTCATCATAGTTCCGGAACCAGTTCCATGGAATCGGTTGCAGTGGAACCAGTTGCAGAACTAGTGTGGTTTGAAATCGATTGTAAAAAATTTTCCAGGGCATTTACAACTCCCGCCTGGGAATTTCCGAAACTCAAACCCTATACAGGGCCCAATTTCGAGTCTAATTTTTCTTAATTTTTGAATATTATTTTTTCTGGGTAGCTTTTGTTTCGTGAATTTGCGTGATTCACGTGAATCACGCGTGAGTGTGACTGAAGATTCAATTTACTCACGTGAGCGTGAGTGAGTGTGAGTAGTAATTTTTTTATCGTGAGTGATTGTACGTGATTAAAATTTTTTTCTCGTGAGCGTGAGTGAGTGTGAGTAAAAATTCACTCACGTGCCCATCTCTAGTTCATACTAATGACAACGAAAAAAATTTCATTAGCATTTAATGGTAATGAAATATTTTCATTAGAAAAATCATTACTAATGGTAATAAAATTACACTAATGTATAAAAAAACTAATTACAATTGATTAAAAACCATTTGTTTACAAAAAAATTCAGACAAATGAAAACGAACAACGGGTTTGGCCAGGGAAGTTATAAAACATAATTTTTTAAGGAGGATCCATTCCATTCCGTTAAACTTTACCTGTATACAAATAACAATGGAATGGAAAGTAATATTTAATTTCAAATGAGCATGAGCCTGAATGAGCATATTCCATCTTCGATTTCAGAGAGTTTTACTCCATTTTTACGTTTTTCTGTCAATGGCAATTATTTTGTTAATGAAATTTAAAATCATTGTCATTAATCAATAAAATTAAATTTTAGAATCATTACCATTAATTAAAAAAATGGTAATGAAAATAATTTCGTTACAATTGACATCAATGCAGTGGTACCCAGCAAAAATATGTGTAAGTCATTCAAAACAAACAACTTTTAAATTGGTTACAATGGAGCGATAAGTGCTCTATTTCTGTTTCGAATGTATGTGCTTTAAAACAACTTTCAAAAATGTATATATAATGTTGTTTTTTTTTTTCTTTGTAAATCCATTTGTTTGTAAATTACGAATTTATTAGATTCCATTTTTTATCTCTAAGAAAAACAAAATAGTTAATTTTATGTACGTACTTTACTAATTTACGATTATTTACATATTTTTTAATTATTCGTACATATTTTAAAAAATACTTCAATTACAGTTCCCATTGAAAAAGGGAAGGAAATAAAGAATTGTATCCCATTGAATCTCCTGGACTATGAACCAAATATGAATTCTTCTTTTCACTAAATGCAAATATATAAAACTTAACAATTAAAATGTATTGTTAAGGCTCTATGAAGTCGCTCGCGTGCTTTTGCACCGTGCACCAAAGAAATATGTTAATAAAATTTGTTGCAATGTTAACATATTTTATCGTTTAAAAGAGACCAATCAAGAGGTTCGTTAACAGAGGTTGGTCCCTTACCCTTGCTTATATATTAAAAGTTCTATAAATGTCACCTGCTTTAAATGTCGATATGCTTTAATTGCTATTACATCTTAAAAGACGTAAAATCAAACTAAATAAATAATTATATAGTGACAAAAAATATATTATTTCTTCAAGTCAAAAATAGATTTAAAAAAGTAACTGCCGTCAAGTTTAAAATGTCCATTAAAGTTCCAAATTTTAATTAAACTTAAAATTTTGCTAAATGAACTTCTTCAACATAAGAATTTAACTAATCACAAATTATAGCATTTGAACTTAATGCATCGTTTAATGAAAACGTTGATTTTAAGCTAACGATGGTTGACTTGCAAAATTTAAATGACGACATGGTATTCGCCTTCGAAATATGTCTGGGGAAAAACTGTCCTCCAACGGTTCTCAGACTCTTTAATGAATTTAAAGCTAAAATTTCAATCGTAGATCTGCGGCTTAAGCAAATTTATAATGATGGCCTTATTACTGTAGGATTGTAAAATGTCGGTGATCTTCTTTCCTTTATTTGTTAAAATTAAAAAAAAAAAAATATATATATGAAAAAATAGTTTCCTAGTACGCTTTAATATTCTTTAATTCCTTGAGTAATGTTTTTAAAAAAATTAATCAGAGGGTTACATATAACTTTTAGGCCCAGCTTTTAGGATGTAGATAATCTTTAAACTTAGTTTATAACTGGAATACTGCTTCTAAAATGTGATCTATTTTATTTTCTTTCAATGAAGACATAAATTCTAAACGAGAAAAAGTTATTCGGGTAAATTTTTGCTAATAAACTTGAAATGGCTGATATAATTCGTTTTCGGTTTAACTAAACCAAGTTTAACTGACATCTCAAAAACTCGGTTTTAGTGTATTAATCTTATTTAATTCAATATCAGCTGTGTTTGTGTGACTACCTATCAGTGTTATCTAGAACGAGACTTTTATGCGAAACACACCCATTGGGGCTCTAGACTCATCTCGCCAAGGGGCCGTCAATTACTTAATGCAGTTTCGACTGCTAAACTTGATGTTATTTCATCTGGCCATCCCACTTACTGGCCTACAGATCGGGAAAAAATTCCCGACCTAATAGATTTCGGAGTTACAAGAGTCATTAAACGTGAACAAATATTAGCCACCCCGCTTTATGACCTATCGTCTGATCACTCCCCGGTTTTAATAAACATGCGCAGCATAAAACACATTTCTCCTGTCAAAGCTACTATTCCTAATAAAAATACCAACTGGTTGAAATACAAAAAGTATATAAGTTCTCATCTCCCAAAATATTTCGTTGAAAAGTAGTAACGAGATCGACTCAGCAGTTGCTGTCTTTACGGAGATTTTATTCTCAGCTGCAAAAATAGCTTCCCCTGAAAAACCGACAAGCAGCAATTTCAGATATAAATATCCAATTTTTTTTTTTAATATATTTGTATTTATTGAATCTTTCTCTTAAAGAAAATAACAATAAATTTTCAAATCTTAAATACTACCTTATACTAATTGTACCAGACCAATGCCAGTTTCCAACTAAATGATTTTAGATTTTGTTATACATCATTCCAATCCCAGGTCTAGCGTGTCTTTTCTCTTCAGACACATATGACCATCGCTAGAAAGTATGCTGCGGGCTAGGGGATTTGGATGCTCAATAAGTTTGTTTACGTATTTTAAACTGCTTTTTCTTGCCTCTTCGAGAACAGTGGGGATGTTGAGATCCTTGTGAAGGTTTGAATTTTTGAAATACCAAGGGGCACCAGTTATAATTCTTAGAATCTTAGATTGTCTTCTCTGGAGTTTTTCGATATTTGAAGCAGAAGCTGTTCCCCACAGTTGGATACAGTAGGACCAAATTGGTTTAATTACTACATTGTAAATGAGAACTTTGTATTCTAGACTAAGAGTGGATCTCGAGTTTATAAGCCACATCAATTGAGATGTCTTCAATTTTATTTGAATTAATTTGGATTCGATATGTTTACTCCAAGTCAGTCGACGATCAAGGTGAATTCCTAAGTATTTTACGTGATTTTGTTGAGGTACTAATACGTTGTTAATTTTGATGGGGCTGCAATTTTCCTTTCGTAGAGTAAACATGAGCACACTTAAATGGATTAATCTTTATTTTCCAGTTTTCGAGCCATTTTTCTAGTTCAGATATGTGGGCTTGAAGATGATTAGATGAAGTTGTGGGACTAGAGTGTGTGCTGATAATCGCTGTATCATCAGCAAATGTGAACGTTTTCGTTAGGCTATGGGTGGGCATGTCTGCAGTGTACAATAGGTATAGAAAGGGACCCAATATACTACCCTGTGGAACGCCTGCACTTATTAATCGCGTACTTGAGAAGTTTTCTTTCACCTTGATTACATAAGAGCGGTTCGACAAGTAATTTTCGAGAATCTTGTGAGTATTTTGTGGTAAAGTGTGGGTAATTTTCCAAATAAGTCCTTTGTGCCAAACTTTATCGAACGCTTGAGAGATATCGATAAATAGAGCTGAACAGTAAAGTTTTGATTCAAATGTTTCCCTTATAATGTTGACAATTCGATGCACTTGTTCTATTGTACTATGGCTTTTTCGAAAACCGAACTGATGCTGAGGTATAATACCATGATCGTTAGTATAAGGTATAATAACATTAACGAGTAGTTTTTCATACACTTTTGATAATATTGACAGCAGGCTGATTGGTCTATATGATGATGTTTGCGTAATGTTTTTGCCGGGTTTCGGGATCATAATTATTTGTGACTGTTTCCAGTTTAGGGGAAAGTGCCCTAATCTATTTATGGTGTTAAATATAAACATCAGTGTTCTAACTGCACATTCGGGAAGTTCTTTAATCATTTTTCCCGATATTTTATCGTGTCCTGGAGACTTTTTTACGTCGAGCTCTCCAATAATATTCATCACTTCTGGGAGTCTGAATTTAATTGGATTTATAGGAGTACTACAAAATGTTTGCAGATCGCAATTTATGTTTGGAAAGACGTTTGGTGTGAATACTTGTTCCAAGTGATTTGCGAAGGCGTTGGCTTTTTCCAGGTTATTCCTAGCCCAATCGCCATTGGGAAGTCGAATTGGTGACTCTAGTGTTGTAGGGCATATAAATTGCTTTGTAGCTCGCCAAAGGCTATGATTTGTTCTATCGGTTGGGTCAAGATTCGATAGATAGTCTTTGAGAGAAGATTCACGGAAATCTTTTAAAGCGGCACGTAATTGTCTGCTGCATGATGCAGCATAGATCACCTCTTTAGAGTAGGTGATCTATGTATTTGCCATTGCCTGCGAATTTCTCTTTTTTGTTTAATTAGATTATCGATGCTAATTGGATGTTTATATCTGAAATTGCTGCTTGTCGGTTTTTCAGGGGAAGCTATTTTTGCAGCTGAGAATAAAATCTCCGTTAAGACAGCAACTGCTGAGTCGATCTCGTAACTACTTTTCAACGAAATATTTTGGGGTAGATGAGAACTTATATACTTTTTGTATTTCAACCGGTTGGTATTTTTATTAGGAATAGTAGCTTTGACAGGAGAAATGTGTTTTATGCTGCGCATGTTTATTAAAACCGTGGAGTGATCAGACGATAGGTCATAAAGCGGGGTGGCTAATATTTGTTCACGTTTAATGCCTCTTGTAACTCCGAAATCTATTAGGTCGGGAATTTTTTCCCGATATGTAGGCCAGTAAGTGGGATGGCCAGATGAAATAACATCAAGTTTAGCAGTCGAAACTGCATTAAGTAATTGACGGCCCCTTGGCGAGATGAGTCTAGAGCCTCAATGGGTGTGTTTCGCATTAAAGTCTCCTGCGACTAAAAATTTTGTACCCACACAGAACCAAATTTGTTCATAAATACTATGAATTGGTTTCATTGGTTACAGTTCATAGTATGTATGAACAAATTCATACAGTAGCTGTGTTTTCGACTTAACTATATCCGTTAACTCATAAAAAACCCCAAAGTTAATAAAAAAGCGTTTAAGATGAAAACTAACATCTTACTTTTCGTAAGCACGTTAACTTTCAACACGGATAATTATCAACGTTTAAAACTCAACATTTATACATTTTCACATCTGACGTAACTTATTCGCGTTACTTCCTAAAAACTTTTGCCGAAATACGTTCGATTATAACGGAAAAATTATAAACATAACCTGTTTAAAATTTTTTTGTACTACAATCGGTTTAACGTAGAATTGCTTTAAATACTTAACGTTGATAGGCATGAGACAAAATACAGCTAGTGTATAAACATTTTATAAAACTTAAATTTCCGAAATATTTTTTAAAACAAGTTAGTTTAAATTGAAAAAAAAACATGTCAGAAAATTCTTTATTTTCTTATGAAATAAAAGAAGAACTCCTGAAAATCCAATCTTAACTGTTTTACGGATGATAATAAAATGGTACGTACATAACTATGTTTTATGTATATAATTTTGGCATTAGTAAAGCATATTGTCTTAACGTCTTTCCAGATTTCCAACACTTACGTTTTGATGCAATTTTATAAAAAAGCAATGCAATTCGAATGATTTTCAACATAAATGTTATATGGATATAAACATATTGCCAATAAACACAAGAGTGTTACAATTTCAGCTGGATAACTGGTTTTCTGAGAGCAAAATTTGCGTTTAACAGCTGAATGTTTCAAAAATGGTTTCATTTAATCAATTTATAAGTTTTGTGTCTCTAAATCTAAATAAGTGTGGACTTCCTAATATTTTAATACTTATTATGTGCATTCCCGTACGTTCCCGCGTGTACCTGCACGAACCCAAACCCAAAATAGCCCCAACAACAACAATTTTAACGCAATTTTGATTACGGGAATTCTTGGGCTAGTTTGGGTAGTTATTTATGCAATAAATATTAATAAAAATTCATCTTTGTTGTACCAAACTATTCCGCAATAAAAAAAGCAAAGGATCATATCGAATAATTTAGAGTAGGAATAGCTAAAAATTTCAAATAACTACTTAATGAATTTTTTACTAATATGTATGAACAAGTTCATACAATGTATGAAAAAGTTTTGGGAAAAAACTTTAATGTAGGATTCATACATATTATAAAAAAATTCATTCCATGTATGAACTTTTTTTTTCTGTGCAGTGTGGAAAAGAAATCGAGAAACTGTTGTTCTGAGACTGTAAACCCGCGTCGACAATACACCGAAGATATATTTAATTTATCCATGGGGCTATCATAACAGATAGTTGTAGCTTGAAGATAGTCTGTTGAGTAGTTTTGCAGGGCATAGTGCTTAAAATTTGCTTTGACAATAATGGCCGTGCCGCCGATTGCTCGACCACTGGGGTGTTTAGTGTCATACACAGTATAACCTCGTATTCTAAAGCAGTTCTTTGATGTGAAGTGTGTTTCTGATACTAGCATTATATCAACCTCTTTCGAGTGTAGAAAATATTCTACTTCGTTTTTATGATGGCTTAGGCCGTTCGCATTCCAATGACATATTGTTATGGGATTCATTTTTGGGCTAGAGATTGGATAAATATCCAATTAGCATCGATAATCTAATTAAACAGAAAAGAGAAATTCGCAGGCAATGGCAAATACATAGATCACCTACTCTGAAGAAACAACTTGCATCATGCAGCAGACAATTACGTGCCGCTTTAAAAGACTTCCGTGAATCTTCTCTCAAAGACTATCTATCGAATCTTGACCCAACAAATCATAGCCTTTGGCGAGCTACAAAGCAATTTAAATGCCCTACAACACTAGAGTCACCAATTCGACTTCCCAATGGCGATTGGGCTAGGAATAACCTGGAAAAAGCCAACGCCTTCGCAAAGCAGTTGGAACAAGTATTCACACCAAACGTCTTTCCAAACAGAAATTGCGATCTGCAAACATTTTGTAGTACTCCTATAAATCCAATTAAATTCAGACTCCCAGAAGTGACGAATATTATTGGAGAACTTGACGTAAAAAAGTCTCCAGGACAAGCACGATAAAATATCGGGAAAAATGATTAAAGAACTTCCCGAATGTGCAGTTAGAACACTGATGTTTATATTTAACACCATAAATAGATTAGGGCACTTTCCCCTAAACTGGAAACAGTCACAAATAATTATGATCCCGAAACCCGGCAAAAACATTACGCAAACATCATCATATAGACCAATCAGCCTGCTGTCAATATTATCAAAAGTGTATGAAAAACTACTCGTTAATGTTATTATACCTTATACTAACGATCATGGTATTATACCTCAGCATCAGTTCGGTTTTCGAAAAAGCCATAGTACAATAGAACAAGTGCATCGAATTGTCAACATTATAAGGGAAACATTTGAATCAAAACTTTACTGTTCAGCTCTATTTATCGATATCTCTCAAGCGTTCGATAAAGTTTGGCACAAAGGACTTATTTGGAAAATTACCCACACTTTACCACAAAATACTCACAAGATTCTCGAAAATTACTTGTCGAACCGCTCTTATGTAATCAAGGTGAAAGAAAACTTCTCAAGTACGCGATTAATAAGTGCAGGCGTTCCACAGGGTAGTATATTGGGTCCCTTTCTATACCTATTGTACACTGCAGACATGCCCACCCATAGCCTAACGAAAACGTTCACATTTGCTGATGATACAGCGATTATCAGCACACACTCTAGTCCCACAACTTCATCTAATCATCTTCAAGCCCACATATCTGAACTAGAAAAATGGCTCGAAAACTGGAAAATAAAGATTAATCCATTTAAGTGTGCTCATGTTTACTCTACGAAAGGAAAATTGCAGCCCCATCAAAATTAACAACGTATTAGTACCTCAACAAAATCACGTAAAATATTTAGGAATTCACCTTGATCGTCGACTAACTTGGAGTAAACATATCGAATCCAAATTAATTCAAATAAAATTGAAGACATCTC
Organism: Leucophora obtusa; assembly: GCA_949987735.1. Lineage (NCBI taxonomy): Eukaryota > Metazoa > Arthropoda > Insecta > Diptera > Anthomyiidae > Leucophora > Leucophora obtusa. The sequence goes on from OX465297.1 coordinate 42,240,884, forward strand.
AATTGATATGGCTTATAAACTCGAGATCCACTCTTAGTCTAGAATACAAAGTTCTCATTTACAATGTAGTAATTAAACCAATTTGGTCCTACTGTATCCAACTGTGGGGAACAGCTTCTGCTTCAAATATCGAAAAACTCCAGAGAAGACAATCTAAGATTCTAAGAATTATAACTGGTCTTGGTATTTCAAAAATTCAAACCTTCACTAATCTCAACATCCCCACTGTTCTCGAAGAGGCAAGAAAAAGCAGTTTAAAATACGTAAACAAACTTATTGAGCATCCAAATCCCCTAGCCCGCAGCATACTTTCTAGCGATGGTCATAAACAGGTCGATTAACCGGTTACAATTTTAATATGGAATTTATCCCTTATTTTTTACTCAAAACTTCATAATTTTCTTAACTTTGGCTAAAAAATTATAAGAAACATATTCACAAATATATTTTATTTGTATTTAAGAAAATTTTATTTGTATTTTAAATTGGTCCAAATACATTTCAAAATTATTCACTTGCAATTAAAAATTTGTAATCTGTATTTCGAAATTGTAAAATTGCATTTAAAATAATTCCATTTGTATTTCAAAATTCTCCAAAAGTATTTCAGAAATTTCCAAATGTATTTCCAAAGACTATTTGTATTCCAAAATTTTCCAAATATATTTAAAATAAAAGTCTAATTGCATTTCAAATTTTTCCAAATGTATTTCCAAATTTTTATTTTTATTTTAAAAGCATTTTTACAAACATGCCTGTTTTCTCTTTCGTAATGAAAATTGTATAGGAATTATGAGACATGTACGTTAGTAAATAGATTTCGAAAAATTTGAAATGCAATTAGAATTTTATTTAATACATTTGGAAAATTTTGGAATACAAATAGTCTTTTTAAATTCATTTGGAAATTTCTGAAATACATTTAGAGAATTTGGAAATACAAATGGAATTATTTGAAATGCATTTTGACAATTTTGAAATACAGATTTAAAATACAAATGAATAATTTTGAAATGTATTTGGACAATTTTCAAATAGAATTTTCTTAAATACAAATTAAATATTTTAAAATATATTTGTAATACATATTTTAAAATATATTTGTACAATTTTGAAATACATTTTGAAAATTTTAAAATGCATTTTGGACAATTTTGAAATGAATTTTGAAACGTTTTTATGCAGTATTTGGATAATTTTGAAAAATTTTTGAACAATTTTAAAACAATTTTGGACAATTTTGAATGATTTTTGGACAAATTTAAAACATTTTTGGAAAAATTTAAAACATTTTTTGATAATTTTGAAACATTTTAGACAATTTTAAAACCTTTATTTTAAAATTGAAAATATATTTGGACAATTTAAAACATTTTTGGACAATTTAAAAACATTTTTGTAGTTTTTTAAAACATTTTTAAACAATTATGAAATATATTTGGAATTTTCTGAAATAAAACTGAAAAAGGTGTAGAATACAAGGGAACCCGTAACCGTTTCACCGTTTATTCGCATTTGTGACATTAATAATAACGAAATAACCTAAAGTTAACACAAAATGAAAGCTAAAAAAATCAAATTTAAATAGAATTTGACATTTGTAACTGTACACTGAGAGAAATGTCTACATTCTATTAATGAATTTTTACATTGATTCAATGAAGTTTCGCTAAAGTTCGTACATTGAAAATTTTTATGAAGCTTTCCATTCATTTTGTTAAGAAAACTTCATTAGTTTAGTGGGAATTTTCATTAAAACTGGAATAATAAAGATCCCTGTGCGTATGTTAGCTCAAACTTTGTTTATTGTCAATGGCCCTTAAAAACGGAAAAAACACCGAGAAATTTAACAATTGTTTATGATATTCTTTAGTCTACTAACTTTACTATTCATAAATTTTTTTTTGTAAATTGATATTTTCAATTAATTAATATTTTACTCAAATGGAACTAAATCTTTTTTTATTTCTTCAGAGGAGGAGGGAGAACTTTGTATAATAATTTTTTAAATGCAATATTATATTTATTGTAGTATTGATTTAATTGGCATTTAAAGAAATTTTGTATCCAAAGTTTTACAGATTAAAAAAAAATTTCGTAAAGAAATAGAAAATCTACCTTTAGGTTATGCTGTTTTCAACTTACTAATTTTTAGAAAAAAAAATCTAGTTTCAGCAGTTTTTTTGCCATTTTTAACTAATTTTTGATAGCTTCAGCTATATTTTTAAATAAATTTTTCTATTAGTATAAGAAATGTTTCAATTTAGATAATCTCAGATTCCGAAACTTTCAACTTTAAGGTACATTTACACGCGAGAGAAAACTGCTAGAGATGGAGTAAAAACACTATAAAATAGCTAAACTCATTCAAAATAGAGCTAATTAGAGGTGATTTTTGTTTTATCTCTAGCATTTCTGTTTCGAGTAGATGTGCTTTTTAATTTGAATTTTTTTTAAATACATCGTGATCATATATCATGTTGATATTTAACAAAAACAGGAAGCTGTTAGTGTCTTTGTTGATAAAAAGTTAAGGAAATACATTAATTTTGCTTTAAACGAATAATCGATTAATCGCCAATTTTCTCGAATAAACGACCCGAATAACCGGTTAATCAATTTTAGTGATTTTTCGAATAATGCAATAACCGGTTAACCGCCTATGTCGAATAATTGGAATCAGTACTTATTTCAGCTTTCCACTATCAAAATTGTTCGAGATAGCATTGATAGGCATGCCGCACAAAAACAGCTATCGTATGTTTTTTGAATTTAAAGACTGAAGTAAACATGTTACAAACTTATTTAAAAAAACTGTTGAACAAAAATTAAAAAAATTTTGGTTTTGTCTGATTTTGACTTAATCGAATGATTCAGATGCAAAAGAAGTTTTCTTAATATTGCCCTACAAATAATAATTATAACAAATTGAAGCTTTTGTTACACAATAGGTTCAGAAATGGGCTCTGTAAAGGCTAGACATTAAAACTGCCTCTAAAATATGCTATTTCATACATTATATATTATAAAGAGTACTTCTAAATCACTCTAAAAATGCAAACAAAATGTACTCGCATTGATGTGATGATAATGTATACATAAAAACTACTTTTATTAACATCATGTAATCACTTTTAAATTACTAACAAAATGCTTAAAATGAACTACTGACAACATGGGACATCACGTGTAAAATAAATCAGTGTTAAAGCTAAATTGTAACTACTTCACAATCAGTTGATGCTATTCGGAGTGCTTTTAAAATAACTTTTTTGTAATGGATTTTTTTGCTGGGTAATGAAATCATCAATTAATTAGTCCTTCTAATTAATTAGTCTCATGTATGATCGTATCATTTAAACAACCCGAGTAATAATAGTTACATATTGTCATATACAGGGCAAGGTCTTTCATGCACTAAAAAATCGAAAATATGCGCTTAAAATATGCACTATAAAATGGAAAATATGCACTTAAATAAGCATTTATAACGAAATATGCACTAAAAACCAAGGTTGGTTACCGTTATCGTTATAATACCGTTATCGCTAAAATACCGTTTCAAATTGAATACCGTTACCGTTATCGATACCTCTAAAAAAATTTCTAAATACCGTTATCGTTACCGATACCGTTATTTTTATAGGTAGTTACCGGTATTTTACCGGTATTTATTATTTTATATAAAAATTACAATTTTTTTATTTTTTATTTTATAATCTTGAGTGTTTTTTTTTTACAATAAAATTATAGATAATAATCTTACTTATTAAAACTACCAGTATTGAATTTATAGCTTAAAATCTGTATTTTCAGTACTTAAAATTAAAAATATGCCATGTTTTTACTTGTTTTTATATGTTTTTAACATAATTTTTAATACCGGTACGTACCGGTATTGCTGTTTCGATAACGGTATACCGTTACCGAAACAGTCTTAAATACCGTTACCTTTACCGTTACCTAAACAAACGAAATCTGATACCGTTACCCTTACCGTTATTCGTTTCGGTAACCAACCTTGCTAAAAACCAAAAAATATGCAATTAAAAATAAATGTTTTTTTTAATTATATTTATTAAAAACTAACATAAACGTATAAATTCAGGAATAGGTTACAAGAAGCTTGTTCGTTTACTTACTACAAGTTACTATATTTACTACAGCTGGAGAAATTCAATACAAAAAGTAAACAAAACTTTGCAATTGTAGCAAAAATGGTAAGAAATTCGAGTAAACGAACACACTGAACTGTCTTCAAATACACGTAGTTAAATATATTTTTGTATGTGGCATTTTACCTGAAAAAAACTTTATTATAAATATGTGTACTATAAAATCGTACTTACTTTCGTAACTCAGAGAAAAAAGATCCAGAAATTAATGCTCGGGGACAAGTTTCCTTAAAATAATTTTTATAAAATTTTTCAACTTTCTGTTTGTGAGCAATAACACCCGAAAACGTTAATTTAAAATTACATCTATAAAAAATGTGTTAGTGGATGACAACATATTGTATACTATGTGTTTCTTATTCTAGTGTAGTGTTATATTACCAACAGAGCTTCCAAATAATTAATTCTTTAGAATTTTTTTTAGTTTTATGAACTCTTAAATAGAATTTCATATTTAAAAATATGCAATAATGTGCAAAATATGCAATAAATTATGCACTTAAAAGCAAAATATGCAAAAATATGCATTTATAACAAAATATGCAAAAAATATGCAACAACAAATCGATGCCATTTTTTTTTGCAAATTTTTTGATTCGGGAAAGTTTTTGGTCTAAACAATTTTTGGGTCACTGACTACAAACATGCATTTGCATGAAAGTCCTTGCTCTGGTCATATATGTGATTAATTTATATCTGTATAAATATACAGTTTCATCCGAAGAATGGCCCGATATATTTTTATCAATTGTTTATCAATTTTTATCTAATTGAATCAGTTTAGATCTGACCTGATTAAATTATGTGTTAATCAGATGAAATTGTATCCGATTTTTGACCTGATACAATTTTATTGGTTTATATGTAATGGTGTCAGGTTTGAACCTAATTGGTTCAATTTTATATAAATAAAATATAATTGTATCCTACATTTACCTTTTACAATTGTATCAAAGTTTTAAACTGATAGCAGGTCAAAATTGGGATATAACTATATAATTTTGTATACAAATATATCTATTTGGACCTAAACTGATACCATGTGATATAAACCAATAAAATTGTATCAGGTTAAAAATCAGATACAATTTCATCTGATTAACACATAATTTCATCAGGTCAGATCTAAACTGATACAATTAGATAAAAACTGATAAACAACTGTTACATTTTTATCGGGCCATTTTTCGGATCAAATGGTACATGGATGACTCTCATATAAAGCTCCATATTATTTTTTTTTAATAGGGAACATACCATATATGGTGCCATTTAAACAATATATTGTCATGTATGGTGCAATTTAAACAATATATGTCATATATGGTAACTCATCAGCAACTACAATATTAACTGTATTTCAGAAGCTTTTAATTTTATTTCAGAAATTTTAAATGTATTTCAAGAAACTAAAATCTACATTATAGCCTAGAGAGGACCCCATAAAGACAATCTGATGATAGTGAGCGGTGTCATTTGAAAATGCATTAATTGTCAACCATTGGTTCTAGGAAAGTTTTTTTCATAAGTTTTTCTCTATTGGTTGTAAAATAAAAATTGTAAATTCTATTTAGAATTTGTAATATTTGATCTTAAACCGAACAAAAATAACACTCATTGTAAAACTATGGAATGTATTTCAGAAATTATTAATTGTATTTCAGAAATAATCAAATCTATTTCAGAACTTGTTGATTGTTTATCATAATTAATAGAGAAAAATTTCTAAATTACATTTCATAATTTCTGAAATACAATTGATAATTTCTGAAATACGGTTTGATAATTTCTGAAATACAGTTGTGAATTTCGGAAATACAATTAAAAATTTCTGAAATACAATTGATAAAACTGAAATTCAATTGACTAGTTCTGAAATACAATTCATAAATCTGAAAAATAATTGATAAGTTCTGAAATACAATTGATAAAACTGAAATTCAATTGATTATTTCTGAAATACAATTGATAAATCTTAAAAACAATTGACACAATTGGAATGGTGTAGAGCGTTAAAAACATGTAAATAAAATTATTTTTTTTAAAAAATTCAATTTAATAAAAAAAATATAATTTTATAAAAACATTTATAGAAAATAAAATTAGAATTTTATAAAAAGAAATTCATTTTATAAAAAAAAATGCATAACCGTGAACGGTATCGAACTCGAGGCCTTCTGAGTTTAAACCTTATTTTAACAAAATATTGTAATTTTTATAAAATCAGTGCCAAGGTATTATTTTTTTAACTGTTGGGATCTTATTTAATCCCAAATAAATGGAGATCTTACGTAGTACCCAAATATAATGAGGGATCTAATTTTATCTGTCATTTTTCTGGATAGTTTTAGATATCAATCCCCAAATATATTGCTGTTTCTAATTCGATCTGCCATTTTAATACCGAAATAAATTGCTGGATCTAATTCGATCTGCAATTTATGGGATAAATTAAGATTTTACCAAATCCCCAAATTTATCACTGGATTTAATTCGATCTGCAATTTATCGGAAAAGTTAAGATCTTACGCAATCCCGAAATATATTACTGGATCTAATTTGGTCTGTCATTTTTTTTCTAAATTTAGATCTTACTTAATCCCCAAATATAGTGCTAGATCTAATTCGATCTGCCATTTTTCGTATCAAATTAGATCTAAGTTTATCCACAAATATATTGCTGGATCTAATTCGATCTGCCACTTTTTCGGATCAAAATTTGTGTCATATTTTTCATTGAATCGAGGTAAAAGTGTGTAAAAACAACTTAAAATGGTTTTTGGTAACTTTGATCTCAATTTGCTCTAAAACCAAATGTGCTGGAAAAATTTGAAAACCAAATTCGGACTCAGCACGGAAAAGTTACTTGAAAATGTGTAGTCGCATGCCAAAAATATTTAGTAGCGAAAATTTGTGCGGTTTTTTGTTTATAACTTTTTCAGCACTCAAAAAAAAAAATTATTATTATTATTATTATTATTAATTACGAGAACAGATTACTTCTTTTTAATGTATTTTAAATAAGATAATCTAGAAGAAAATGTGTGCCACTAATTTAAAATTTTTCATTTTTAGAATCTGAAATCGACCTTTTTCGTAGATTTTCCCATATAAAATTCGAAAAAACCAAACCTTATATAAAATTTTTAAAATCTAATTTGAAATTTAGATCTTTTAACTACATTCAGAGACTATTAATTATGGAGATAGGAAATCAAAACTTAAACTACTCACCGATAGATGGCGCTAAAAATTAGTAGTACCTGAGCAACTATTTGGTATCACTAGTATCAGCTGAGCCTATATTTAAAAACTCCAAAATTACTAAAAACTGCCCAAAATACGAAAAAATCATTATTTTAATTTAAATAAAAAAAGAAAATTGTGAATTTTTTGAACAAAGTGCCATCTAGTGATAACGATGTCGTTATAAGTTTTGTTTTTGGTGATGCCATACCCCTGACTACATTTCTCCAAAAAATTTAGTTGTTTTATAATCAAAATTATAAGTTTTATAAACGAATTTGTAAAAATGTCTATTGAAGTTTTTAAATGCCGACTGGTTAAATGAAAATAAAGAAAAATTTTTATATTTCATCTAATTATGCGCATAACCTTTATACTGTGAAGTTCGACCGAATCGCACTCATACACTGAAAAAATTTCCTGGATAATCTCAACAGATTAAGATAAAATACTCCTTAGTGACAGATGGGCCCCTTCGATTTTAATAGTGTCCGGATATTTAAAATTTATTTTTTTAGCCGCATTGGTTATTAAAATTAAATTTCTTTTGGCGAGGCATTTACCGGTATATGAAACATGTCCGAAAAGTACATGATTGGCTTGATTTCAAATTATAATTTAATCGAGGTGGTATCTTAAATTTTTCCGTCATCATTCAGCTTTATGGCGAAAAAATGTAAATTTCATAAATTTTTGACAAGTTTGATACAACAATGAGTTAATTTTTGACACACTTTTTAACCCCCGTAGATGACATTGGGCCAGGATGAAAATACTTGTATCTCATATTCATCTCCTCTTTTACAAGTCCAAATTTCTATCAGATAAGAGGTAGCCAGTCGGGAAAGCTCACTTGTAAGTTTCAGTTGCCTTGAATTAAGGAAAAATTTACCAATACCTTCAAATAATATTTGAAATATATAATTATATCAAACGAGATAAGCATGTTATCTAACCTGATATAATTTGATCCGAAAAATGGGTCTATCTAATTGCATTAAATTATATATAAATACATATAATTTTATAAAAATTTTCGAATAAAATTTTAGTAAATATTGTTCACACAAAAAAATATTGTTCAACTTTTTTCAATTAAAACGATTTGTTAAATTATTTCAAAAGGTGTCAATTAAAAATTAATCCAATATATTAAATAATTGCTCAAAACTGCCATTTTTTTATTCTATCGCTCAGAAGCATTTCATAAACCAAGAGAAAAATATCAGCATATTGTTGTGTTTTTCGTTTGTTTTATTTATGTAGTTGTTTTTATAAATGTTTATGTATTTGTAACTGATATTTTAAATTATTTTTTATAAAATTTTATAAATTCTCGTTGAGTTTATTATTTTTAGTTAAATATTTTAATTTTGCCATATTAAATATGAATATTTATTTATTCTAGAACATTACTGTAAAATAGTAGTGTAATTTTTGAAATTTTGTTTAAAAAATTAAAAATTTTTGTAAACAAAAAATCGCAAAAAATAAATTAAAAATTATTTTAAATAAAATAGATTTTCTTTAGTTTTCAATAAAAACAAACTATGTTTTTAATTTTCAAAAAAATTTTGACAGAGTCCTTATGCCTCAGAAAAAAGAAGAAAACTAATTTCTGTGAGAGAATCTTTCATATAAGTATAAATAAATCCATCAAATGAATTAAAATTGAATTTATTTTAATAAAATTCAATGTTATGAAATTCAAGCTAAAAATAAAGAAATATATTTTTTTAGTTGGCATGACAACACCACTTTATCCAGCTGAATAGAGTCTTATTTAGAATTTTAATCCAATGGATTAATTTTTAATCAAATGCATATAATATGCTATTTAGAAGGTATTCAAAATTGATAAATTTTTAATCCAATGAATTAATTTTTAATCAAATACATATAAAAAAAACCAATAAAAATCCTAATCAAATGTATCACTATTTTATTGAAAATTTATTCAATTAAAGAGCTACAAATTTTTAATTGAATGGACAATTTTCATGATTGAATTTAGTTTTTATTTTTTTGTGTGTTGAGATCACTTATTTTCATTCATATTAAATACTAATGGCCGACAGAACAGTTTGGCTAACAAAGTGAGTATTGGTCGATCTTTGGTATTGATGGAAATGACGATTGAATGCGATTTAGTACGTTTTTAGGGCGCAAATTGTCCTTAAACTTAGAATAACGCAGTTTGTAATTGAATATCAATAAAAAGCAAAATTCAAAACGAGAAAAAGTTGTTTAGAAAAATTTATGCTAATAAACTTGGAAATAGCTGACAAAATAAATTTTCGGTTTAACTTAACTTTACAAAAATTTGTCGGAACAACTTTTTCTAGTTTAGAGTTCTAGTCTTATAAAATTTGTCTTTCTTATAAAATAAAAAAAAGAACTCTTTCTAAGTTTGTCTTCTTCATTGTTATAGTGCAATTAAACTTTATAAAATTTTGTATAATTAGATTTCATGTCATGTTATATATTTTGATATAAGATTGTTTATAGAAGCTTATACGCCATTATATATAATTATATATAAACTATATCGCAGATCTCTTAATATATGACTGGAGACCAAATGGCATATGATTATATATAACGTCATATCAAACATATTTATAAAACCAAAGTGTTAATATAAATGTATATGGCTGAATAAAGCCACGCATATAAACATTTATAATAATATCAAATCATATAAGATTATATAAAAACTTTTTTAGTCGGGAAGTTAAAAACTACAAGAGCTAAAACCAGGTAGTTTTTCTCAGTTATGTATGTAAATGAACGTAGTATAATATTAAAATTGTTTGGAATATTTTAGAAACTAAAAATAGTTCCAAATGAGTCTAAGGAGTACCATAGTACTTTTGAAGATCCAATAGTAGTACAAATAATACTATAGTACCCACTTTATCATCACTGGTTCAGTACACTGACTGTAGAGAAAAAGTTGTGTGACCACAAAACTCACTACTTATAATAATATCCACAGACATGCGCTGCTCCCGTACAAATTTTAATTTATCCATTATTAACTCGTTCTTACTCTTTTTATAAGAGTACAACAACACAATTATTATGTGACAATACCAACTGTGAACATTTTCTCAATAATCGGAGAGTCTTAACGAACGAGCCCCTTTTACCCTTGTTTTATTAACATACATAGTTATTTTTTCATATTAAACACATCAATCTTAAAATTAAATGAAAGCTCGTTTCTAACAAAAAATTTGAGACGAAAAAGTTTTGTTTTCGCTTGAATATTTTTTTCTCCTCAATATAAATTTCAATTTGTACATTAAGCATCGGTTATTTTTCAACTTAAGCGACCACAAATCGTAATTTAAATTTTGAAAATAATTTTTTTTATTTCATTAGAACACTACTGTCACAATACACAGAAAGTGACACTTTTCCCAAGAAAAATAATAGTCTTGCATCATAAATTTGGCTGAAAACAAAGTCTTCAAAATTTTCAAGTGAAACTTAGGATCTCGAAAATTAACTTTTTATATGGAGTATAACAGTTTTAAAATCGAAACAACTTACTGTGCTTTAGAGATGATACAATTTGTTTTATTTATATACACTGAGAAGTAAGTACCTTTTTGTATTCACTGATGTCAGTTTTAGAAAAACCTATTTCTTATCAATTTGTATTTAAAAGAATTATTTATTTAATCATTTAACAAGTTTATTTTTTTTGACAAATTAAAAAAATAAAATAAAAAAAAAATAGGTTTAACTTTTTACAAAAAGGTGTTTCTTAATAGTACATTCGAAATAATGAATCTGTTGGCTGAATAGAAAAATTTGTTACTTTAACAAAATTTATTTCTGTTTTTCGGCTTACAATAAAATTTGTTGTTTTTAAAAACATTTTTTGTTAAATTTAACAAATCTTAATTTAAGTAAAAAATTAGTGAAATTACAATTTTATTTGTAATTACACTAATAGTGAATTTAGACTGAGCAAAAACTACTTGGTTTTTGGCTCTTGTTAGTTTTTACTTGTCAAAACGCATATACATATAAAAAACAAACAAAAACTAGTTTTGTACGAAAACTAGTAGTTTTTTCTCAGTCTGAATTCCCTATAAGTCGTAAAATTTGTTTAAATTTAGGGGGTATTTTCCCTTGAAACATCATCTGATTTTTCAATAAAACAAATCAAAAAATGTATGTCCATACAAGAACAAACACGGTCCTCAGTCTCCGGCATTAAGAGGGTGCTAAGAATTACCGGAGGTGAAACCAAAGAAAATGATGGCAATTTTAACGCCCATAAATATCAAATATTCTATTCCCGAAACAATTATAAATGTCATTGAAATGGAGTAGGTGAAAAATCAAAAAAGCATATAAAGGGATTTATACCTCACTCAGATGGAACCATGTTAATACAACTAGATACAAAACCTGTAAAAATGAATATAATTCAGGCATATTCTCCAACCGGTGACAAACCTGACAATGCGATTGAAGAATTCTACGCAGAAATATCATCAAGCACTGGCATACCACTGGGTAACCACGGTGTTAAAAATATACATTATATTAAATGCTACAAGATGTTATTACATATGATTCCATATATGGTGCAAGATTAACAAGATTGCAAGATTGTTTTACAAAAATTTAGGTGGTTTATAAAATAGACCACTGGCAGAGAATGGGCTTCGAGTGATACGCCAAGGTTTACAACCAGTGGTTATACAGTGCTACCTAGTCAGAAATTGACAGCGGTACAAAAATCAATTCACTGGTAGAGCAATTATTTTATAAAAATGCTGACGCTTCGTTAAAAAAGGTTTGTCGTCAGAAGGTTCCGAGTTCAAAACCGGTTACAATGAAAATTTTTTTTGTTATTTTTTTTAATTTAAAAATTTTTTTGTTTTATAAAGTCAACTTTTTTGTTTGTGGAGAAGCTCCTTTAAGACCAACTTCTTTTTGCTCTCCCAATGCTGGCAAATTTAGCGTTTTTTTTAATCACCTGGATTTAGAATTTTTAATACAAAAAGAGGATTTATTAAATCCACAAACAAGACTGGATTTTATAAATCCACAATAAAAGCACAAATATATGAAACAATCTATTAATTTAATGTCAGAAAAAAATACGGATGAAAATTAAAAGAGAAACAAAAAAATATAAAAACTAACAAATAAAAGGTTTTTATTAAATTTTTTTTATGAAATATGTTTAGAAAAAAAACTACACCCCACCAAATACATATTTTCCATCTTGGACATGGAGAAATAGCTGAAATAGAAATGGCAATTTTTCACTCTACTGTAAGTAATTTAATTAAATCCAATTAGTGAATATTAAATATTGCAATGGAATTTTTCAATTGTGTAAACATATAAATTGAAGTGATAAAACTGAAAAGGCAGAAGGTTTTATATAAAATATAATTAAAACTTAAAAGTTAAAGTAAAATCCTTCATCATCGAATTCGGTATTAAAAATTAGGGTGAAAGAAGTGTCGGACAGAAAATTCTTTTTAAAATAGGGAGAATCTAACCCCATCTGTTGAGCACTTTTAGAACTACTTTTTGGATTTATTAAATCCAAGTGATTAGAAAAAGCGGCTATTAGCTCCAATATTACCATTATAGCATACTGCGAAGCAACAAAATACAAGAACTTTAAAATGATTTCCATGAAAAAAAATTATGCAGCGTGTAAGCAGCTTACTCTAATCCCTTACAAGGATGCAGGTTGTAATGCAGTATATTTGATATCGTTGATTTTAAACGACCTATATGAATTTTATCGAGTTATTTCCGATTGTCTTTGATGTTAGCTGTATTTTGTCTTGTAAGTACTGAAACGTCACATATTTTATTGACGTAACTCTACTATGCATTGTGAACAGATAACATTTGAATCTGTGCTGCAGAGTAGAGCCACTCCACCATTGTGAAAGCACCATAAAAAGTAATGATAATAAAGGGTTTTTCAACAGGGACGCTACAAAAGTAGAAAGACAGGGACAGCAAACGACGTCATATTTCTTGCCGCTCTTTTGACATTTCTCTTCAGTAAGGTTTGCCATTTCATGATGAAAAGATATACGAGCCAACAACGAGTCGAAATTATTAAAATTTACTACCGAAATTCGGAGTCAGTGGCCTCAACGTTAAGAGTGCTGCGTCCAATTTATGGTCGTCATAATCGTCCTAGCAGATCAACAATTGAACGTCTAGTGGAAAAATTTTAATCCACAGGCACAGTACCAAATGTTCCCGTGCCAGTGAGACAAAGAAGTGCCCGTAGTGTCGAGAATATTGCTGCCGCTGAGGCTTCAGTTGAATAAAGCCCAAATGTGTCTCTCACACGTCGTTCTCAAGCGTTGGGCATCTCTGTGACGTCGTTGTGGCGAATTTTGCAGATCTTGGCCTACATCCTTAGAAGATCAAATTGACGCAAGAACTGAAGTCCCTTGATCACCAGAAGCGTCGTATGTTCATGAATTGGGCTGAGCAACAACTTGAAAATGATTCGGATTTTCATCGAAAAATCATCTTCAGCGATGAGGCTCATTTCTGGCTGAATGGCTGCGTCTATAAACAAAATATGCGTTATTGGTCAGACAGCAATCCACACGTACTTCATGAGTCATCATTGCATCCCGAAAAAATTACGGTTTGGTACGGTTTATGGGCCGGCGGCGTCATTGGGCCGTACTTCTGCCGTGATGATCAAGACCGGCACGTTACTGTGAATGGGAATCGCTACCGTTCAATGATAACCGAATATTTTTGGCCCCAATTGGATGATATGGACTTGGAGGACATGTGGTTCCAACAGGACGGCGCCACAAGCCACACAGCGAATGTCACAATCAATTTCATGCAAACCAAGTTTGGAGAATGTGTTATCTCACGAAATGGTCCAGTCGATTGGCCGCCTCGGTCGTGCGATTTGACGCCGTTGGATTATTTCCTGTAGGGCTACGTCAAATCTATGGTCTATGCCAACAAGCCAGCGACGATTGATGAACTTCGTACGAATATCGAACGTGAAATTGCAGCAGTATCGGCCGATTTATGCTTGAAAGCCGTCGAAAATTGGGTTCAGCGTCTGGACTTCTGCAAGCGTGCCCATGGTGGCCATGCAAAAGAGATCGATTTCCATACATAATGGCATCGAACGTACTTTCACAGGAATAAAGAATTTCATTGATATCCCAAACCGTTTATGTTTTATTTAAAAAAAAAAAACTTTTGTAGCGCTCTTTTTTAAAAACTCTTTATGTACATTATATTATTTATTTTACATAAACTTTTATAGATATTTATTATGGCAAACATACACGTTCAATATTATTGATCAATGTTTTTAAAATTAACCAATCAGAACAAAGTGTTTAAAAATAAAATGTTCTGATTGGTTGATTTTTTTAAAAAATTATCAATAATATTGAACGTGATAGATAGACAGTCTGCCTTTTCAGTTTTATCATTTCAGTTTATATTTTTACACAATTGAAAAATTCCATTGCAATATTTAATATTCACTAATTGGATTTTATTAAATTACTTACAGTAGAGTGAAAAATTGCCATTTCTATTTCAGCTATTTCTCCATGTCTAAGATGGAAAATATGTATTTGGTGAGGTGTAGTTTTTTTTCTAAACATATTTTATAAAAAAAATTAATAAAAACCTTTTATTTGTTAGTTTTTAAATTTTTTGTTTGTTTCTCTTTTAATTTTCATTCGTATTTTTTTCTGACATTAAATTAATAGGCTGTTGCATATATATGTATGTGCTTTTATTGTGGATTTATTAAATCTAGCTTTTTTTTGGATTTAATAAATCCCCTTTTTGTATGAAAAATTCTAAATCCAGGTGATTAAAAAACTCTTTGTGATATCATTATTGTTTATGTTTTGATCTACCGCTAGTTCTTAAGGCACATCTACACGAGAGAGAAAACTGCTAGAGATAGAGCAAAAACACCTCTAAATAGATTAAATAATTCACAATAGAGGTAATAGAGGTGTTTTTTGCTCTATCTATAGCAGTTTTCTCTCTCTTGTAGATGTACCTTTAGAATCGGTTATTTTCAAAAAAAGATAAGAATAACAACACACGAAATAAGCTGTGACAAGAATTATGTGCTTGTTTAGCTTTTTTCAATAAATCTTTCAATGTTGATATTTGTGTAAATTTTTTTGGTGTTTTATATTGAAGACTAAATTATCTACAAAACTGCATTATTTTTTGTAAAATTCAGAATAAATTATAAAAATTTTTATGTTTGATGTTTCAAAAATGTTCCCCACACGATATAAGATGTGAGCCTCTGTATCAGGGATGATAAAGTTGGTACTATAGTACTTTTTATGGTAGAATTAGAACCTAAAAATTACTATGGTACTTCTATGACTCATTTGGTACTATTTTTCATACTAAATATTGTGTTTAAAATGAAGAAATTAAATATCTGAGTTTAAAATAAAAAAGTATTGAAAAACCCAAGTACAAGATTCAAAAATTAATGAAAACGTAATTCTGTGAAACAAATTATTAGAATATGTATACAAAAATATTAAAAATAAGGTGAATTTAAATATTTCAAAAATTTCGTATTTTTTAATTAAAAAATCGTTAATAATCGCAATTTTAAATTTTTGTGATAACCAAGAACTTGCGTTCATCGAGGATTGTGTTAATTAAGGTGCTACTTAATTTAAAGGTTGAATAAATCAGACGAGCTAAATTGATTAACGAAATTGAATACGACTTTTAGGGACTTCATTTAAAAAGAAATCTGAATCAAACGTCAGCACAAAGTTATTATATTCCATACCACATAATTCATGGTATAATTCTATAGAAACAAGTTTAACAATTTCAAATATCAATTTTTCCGAAAGTGGAAGGGATCGTAGTTCCGGTCTTACGGTATCTACTAAGTTTGATATTCTAGTTTCCGAATTGTGAATATCGGCTCGACTGTTTGCAAGATAAAAAAAATTATGATCATGATTTTTTCTGGTTTTTATTTAACTTTATACGCTGGTTTTCCAGCCGGGTCATATTCCTAGATACTAGTCTAACAGTAAAGTCTAGATAGCGAATAAATAGCAATAATAAATAAAGAGCCGGCAGCCAAATTTGAACCTGGGTCTTTCCCCGCAATGACCACTACCTCTTTAACGAATAAAATTATATAGGTCCCGTGAAAATAAAATCGTATAAAATCGCTTTGATTAGGTTTTACCATTAAATACGAATACATTCAATATCAGATAGGACCTATGGAGGTCGAAAAAGTACTATTTTTAAGCAGGTTGGTACTATTTTGAAAATCTCATTTATCATCCCTGCTCTGTATACATATTTGCAAAGCTTAATTATTCTTCTTTCTAATAGTGTATTTAGACTGGGCAAAAACCAGTAGTTTTTGGCCATTTTTAGGTTTTGCGCCGAAAACTACAAAATTAATTTAGTTTTTCCATACAATTTTCATAAAAACTGAAAACCAGGTCCTACATGGTTTTTGCCAAAAACCAAGTAAAAATATCTGAAATGTGCATTTTTGATACACCCGGTATCATTTATAATTAATTTTCGATACACCCTGTTACAACGAATATAGGAGTAAAGCAAGTGTCAAAAAAATATTTTTAATTTTTTAAGAATATTTCTGTTTTAGTTTGAAATTGTGTTTTGTTATTAATTATTAAATGTATAAATAATTTTTCTACATTAATTTAATAATAAAAAAACAAAGAAAAGTGTGTAATAAAAAGTGATGTGACAAAGAAAAACTAAGTAACCAGTGTAAATGACATGACATGAAAATACAAAAACCAATGTAATTTAGTTTTGTACAAAAATCAGCTGGTTTTTGCCTAGTCTAAATTCAGTATAAAACTGTTAAAAAATTTTTGTTAAAATTATTTTAGTCCGTGAAGTGTTGAAAAAAAGTTTTTTGCCGATAACTTTAGACAAAAAAAAAAAACAACTAAGTTCAATCATGAAAATCGCCTATTCTATAAATTTTATCGTTGAAATTCCGTAAAAATATCTCGCAGAAATTAGCTTTGTTCTTTTTTCTAAAGTATGATGACTCTGTCAAAAATTTTGTTTAAATTTCCTTGCGTTGAGTAAATCTCCAATAACTTTACAAAGCGTTTATGAGTTGAGGATTTAAACTACAGGTAGTTTATTACGAGCCAAAATAAATTTCGTTTTAAAACTATCGGTGGAACAAAGTTTTGTAAAACCTAATATGTATGCACAGTGCATGCTACGTGGACAGTTTTTCGATCAAGTTTTAGTATGGAGACATTTGGTTAGTTTGGGGACTGTCCTCAAACTCTTGCTAGGCCTTGCGCATAGTATGAAGACAATTTTGACTAATATACAGCATAGTTTGGGCACATTTTTGGCTATGTCTCTGAACTATGCGCACCACATACATATTTGAAATATTTTCTATTTTGAAATATTTTCTATTTTGAAATGTTCAATTTTCAATACAGGTTAAAATTTTCATTATTATTTTCAATTCACAATTATAAACTGCAAAAAATTCAGATTTGATATAAAAAACCTGTAATTCTTAAAATAAAATTAAAGATTTCCAAAAATGAGTTTTTTTATTTTTGGCTGTCAAGTCCACATTTATGGCTCGGATCAAAGCAGACTTATGCGATCAATTGGATTTATATATTGAAATATATAAACCGTATTTTACATTTTAAAAGTCAGCTTTGCACAGATTTTGGTAACTGGTCAAAGTTAAAATATTTTTCGAAAATTGGTCATCTTCGGGACAGGCTGAAAGAAGCGGCATAAATAAATACGAGGCATTTTTTCCAGAAAACCCGTCCCTATTAAGTTTACTTTCAGAATAATACAAACACTTCCCAGCAAAATAAAAAAAATTGAAGTAATGCTTTACATACTACTTCTTTCAGTGCTTCACAAGTATCCGTTAGTGTATTTTTACTGCTTTTTAGAAGTAATTCTAAACAACTTAAAACAATCACTTCTTTTATTGCTTCCAAAGTAACCGTTAGTATATTTTTACCGCTTTTTTAGAATTACTTCTGGACTATGATACAACCATACTAGGTATATGCATTAGGGAGAGTTTGACAGTTCAGGGATTTTTTCGTATGCTTTCGCTATGTATCAAGAGTAGTCGATTACCTTTTTTGTTGTTGTTTGTTGTTCTAATGCATCTACCTAGTATGGTTGTATCATGTTCTGAACAACATCCATTGCTTCTAAAGCATAATTGCTCTAAAAGTGATCCTAAAAAGTGATTTTGTTATCATTTGGTATTTCTAAAGAGATGATCGCGGGTTCGATTCCTGGAGGGACCAATATATTTATTAGAGTGTCCCTTAAAAATAGATTTGTCATTACACCCCCCAGTTTTATTGGAAATGGTCCTAAATGGAAGAAATCGATTTTTTTTTTTTTTTTGGAAAACGTTAACCCTTGCCGAAAGTTGGACGAAAATCGCACATTTTGGAAAAAAAAGTCTATTACTATTAAAAATTCCCAACATTCGAAATATAGAAAAAAATTATATTTTATTTCATTTATTCATTTAATATAGTCAAAATGATTCAGATATGGAATTTTGACCCAAAATGACCCACGAATTTGATAAAAATGCAAAAACGTGTTTTTTTTTCTAAATTAATTTTAAAGATTTTTTAAAATGCTTAATTTGGAGATGTGGACTGATATTTGTACCATGCAATAGTTGATATTAAAGAAAATAAATTGGAGAAATGATAATTCGAGTTTGTGTTTGGAGCGACTGCTTTCCAGGACATTTTACAAAAATTGCTCATTTTATCAAAAATTTAACAAAATTTGAATGTTTTCATCAAATTTTACATCAAATTGAAACTTAATATTAATTATGACTACGAGATTGTAAAGCCATTAAATTGATAAAAAAAATCTCAACTGGATAAAAATAATTATTTTATGTAACCCATAGTAAAAATGATTTTTGTATAATCGGATATGATTTTTATACAATCATTTATGATTTTATACAATTATAACTTGTCGAGTATTGTGAAACAAATATTTTTATATGATTATATCAAGAGATATTTAATTATATAAAATTATATTAACCATATCCACCATTTTCCGGATCAAGTCATGTATGGGTTAATATAATTATATAAAAAATATATTATTTGGTCCGAAAAATGGTGGATCTGGTTAATATAATTTTATATAATTTAATATCTTTTGATATAATCATATAAAAATATATGTTTCACAATACTCGACAAGTTATAATTGTATAAAATCGTAAATGATTGTATAAAAATCATATATGAATATATAAAAATTTTACTAGGAACGTGATCAATATGGGGTTAATTTTTATACTTTTGGCCAAAAACGACCCACTAGGAAATTTACAGAATAACACCTTTCATAATTTTCGGAAAAATATCACTTCCAATGGATCAGAAAAATCTTTTTCCCACTTGATAAAAATTATTATTTTGTGTAACTTGATCCATATAGGGTTAATGTTTTCATTTTTCGGAAAAAAATACCCACTAGGAAATTTACATAATAACATCTATCAGACTTTTATTAAATTGGGATATGCGATAGAGGGTACAAAACTAACGAACAAGTGTAATTCTCTATAGTCCCAATCTTATTTTTAAGGGTTAAAAAGGTGGGGTCAAAAGTGTCCGTCTGTTAATAGCAATTTTTGTTTTGTAGTTGTATTAGATTCTAATTAAAAGCTTTGTTTATTATGCATTTATTGTTTTCTATTCGGAAAGACGTTATTCTGTAAATTTAATCAGATTAAAAAAAAAATATATATATTTTTTTTTTTTTGAGATTTTGGACAAAAAAGGTTTGCATTTTACACAGTTAACAGTTTTACCCCACAAATCAGAATAAATTTTAAAATTTACGCCGCCATATTGGATCCGCCGTTTTGAATTTGAAAAAGTTTTACCTCAGATTCGAAATCAACAACCTTGAAAACCCCTGTATACCAATTTTCATGTAAATCAGAAGAAGAAATTTTAATCAGACGAAATTTTAAAGTTTACGCCGCCATATTGGATCCGCCATTTTGAATTTGAAAAATTTTACCTCATATTCGAAATCCGCAACCTTGAAAACCCCCGTATATAGATTTTCATCCTTCTTCAGTGATTCCTTAGAGTTTTGGCCAGAAAATGGGGTCATTTTACCTATAGTGCATTGATAGTGATATTTTTCCGAAAATTATGAAAGGTGTTATTTTGTAAATTTCCTAGTGAGTCGTTTTTGGCCAAAAGTATAAAAATTAACCCCATATGGATCACGTTACATAAAATAATTATTTTTATCCAGTTGAGATTTTTTTTTATCAATTTAATGGCTTTACAATCTCGTAGTCATAATTAATATTAAGTTTCATGGGTCTTTTCTGACCCCAGGCCACTAAGGGTTAAAGATTTGTTAAACAAATATCAAGATAATTATAGTCTAACCAAATTTAAGTGATGTTTTTCCGAAAACTGTGCAAAATTTGATGAAAACATTCAAATTTTGTTAAATTTTTGATGAAATGATAATTTTTTGTAAAATGTCCTGGAAAGCAGTCGCTCCAAACACAAACTCGAATTATCATTTTTCCAATTTATTTTTTTTTTTCTTTAATACAGTAATTTTGACTTAGCTGCACAACCAACTTTTGCAAGAATTTTTGTGCAGGTAAGCCAAAAACGCAGCTAAGTCAGATTGTTTACCTGCCTTAATGTGCAGTTATACCAATACAGACTGAAAACAAACAAAACAAATGAAGCTAATTATGACAATTTTCTGCTTAGCACCAAATCTTGCGATTTTTATGGTTAAAAAACTACTAAAGCAGGATATTTTTGTCACAAAAAAAGTTGACAACACATTTATTTTATATGTGTTTCTTTTTTCCTAGGATTGAAAAACAAAGCAAAACACAAGAGGCAGCTAACGGTGATCTTTTTTATGAATATAATGTAAAACTGCCAAAAATATGAGGCAGTTATCTTAAATGCGCAGGTACAAAAAGTGCACTTAAAGAAGACAATTGCGTACATAATTTTGTAAAATAGAAACGAAACCAATATTTTGTGAAGTTATACCAAATGTGCATTTAAGAAAAAGGCAGTTAAATCAAAACTACTGTATCAACTATTGCATGGTACAAATATCAATCGATATCTCCAATTTAGGCATTTTAAAATATCTTTAAAATTAATTTAAAAAAAACACGTTTTTGCATTTTTATCAAATTCGTGGGTCATTTTTGATTCCAGGCAAAAGTGGGTTAATGATATCCGATGAAGTCGCAATTCCATATTTGAATAACTGACTATATTAAATGAATAAGTGAAATACAAAATTATTTTTTTCGAAATTTATAATTTTGTGAATTTTTAATAGTATTATACTTTTTTTTTCCAAAATGGGCCATTATCGTCCAACTTTCGGCAGTGGTTAACGTTTTCCAAAAAAAAGTCGATTTCTTACATTTGGGACCATTTCCAATAAAACTGGGGGGTGTAATGAACGACAATCGACAAATCGCCATTTTAAGGGACAGTCTAATATTTATCTTTTTTTAATATTCATAATTAATTTGTTCAAATTAAATTTTTTTTTAATTTTTTAATTTTTAAAAATTTATATAACATAGAAATTATGGAAAAGAAGTGAAAACCATATTTGAAGCCCTTCATCTTTCACCACCTTTCCATTCTTCTCTATCCCCTTTCCAAAGGAAGCAACACGTTAATTAATAGGAAGAATTTCCTGAGTGTTGCTTCTCTTTAAAAAAAAAAAAAAAAAAAAAAAAAAACAATACTAAATTGCAATTAATTCACCTTTTGCACTTGCCAGCAAAACCCTCTATTACCCGGTAATGACTTTGGTAAGAAGAAATAAGGGTAGGTAACCTCTTACTTTTCTATTACCAAAGCTTTTATTTTAACAAGGGCATGTCCATCGATGTAACTCCTTACCTATAAATATGTTATTCTGAACTTACATGTTACGCTTACCTATTACCTCTAGGTTGCAAAATTTCTTCTTGTTTCATATTTACTATCTGTAAAGTATAGGATTTTTGTTAAAAAATGTACCCTTAAAATGACAAATTTTACCTTCAAGAAAATATAAAAACATTTGAGTTTGTATATTGTTAACATTTTTAGTTTTGTTTTTAAAATTTCATTGACAACCCAGCAAAAACTTCTATTACCAGGTAAAGGGAAATGTAATAAGAAATCAAAAATTGTAACTACTTACACTTTGGTCGCA
This sequence comes from Leucophora obtusa, assembly GCA_949987735.1. Lineage (NCBI taxonomy): Eukaryota > Metazoa > Arthropoda > Insecta > Diptera > Anthomyiidae > Leucophora > Leucophora obtusa. The sequence continues at coordinate 42,263,632 of OX465297.1, forward strand.
TAACACATTATTTTAACATGGGGGTGTCATTGGGGGTAAATGGTTGCCTAAGTCGTACCAGTATAGGATAAAATAAGTAATTACGAAAGAAGTACTGAAATAAGTTGTTACTTGTAATATTAAATTCACTAGTTAGCTAAAATAAGTACATAATTTTATAGAGTGAAGTAAGTCATATTAGTACATATTTCATTGGATACATATAGGGAATAAAATAAGACGTTACCAGTAATGACTTTGTTTAAAAGTACACCGATCCGAGCAATGTAATTAGATTCTAAATTTTTATTAAATCGTACTTTCGCATAATAAGTAGTTATATTATGCAATACCAATAACTTATTATTTTTACCCTTATTAATAAGTTATTATAAAACACAATATCGGTAATATATTATTTTAAAGGCTCCAAATAAGTAGTGATATATCTCCATATCGGTAACTCATTATTTCATACCTCCCACATAAGTATTTATGTATCACAATATTAGTAACGTATTACTTTAGGTTTCTAAGTAAAACCAAGGGTAAAGGGGTACCCATTGCCAGGCAATGCGTGAAAAAGGTCAAACCCATTACCAAGGTTTTGCTGGGAATTTCAAATGTTTTTAATTTCGTATTACAGGGCAACTAGAAAATATCATTTCTCAACCTTTTCCATAGTTGTTACTTATTAGCCGTTTTTTCTAATCACTTGGATTTAATAAATCCAAAAAGTATATCTAAAAGTGCTCAACAGATGGGGTTAGATTCTCCCTATTTTAAAAAGAATTTTATGGCCGACACTTCTTTCACCCTAATTTTTAATACCGACTTCGATGATGAAGGATTTTTCTTTAACTATTAATTTTTAATTATATTTTATATAAAACAGCGATAAACAGTTTGCCTTTTCAGTTTTATCACTTCAATTTATATTTTTACACAATGGAAAAAATCCATTGCAATATTTAATATTCAATAATTGGATTTAATTAAATTACTTTCAGTAGAGTGAAAAATTTCCATTTCTATTTAAGCTATTTCTCCATGTCCGAGATGGAAAATATGTATTTGGTGAGGTGTAGTTTTTTTTCTAAATATATTTCATAAAAAAAATTTAATAAAAACCTTTTATTTGTTAGCTTTTCAATTTTTTAATTCTCTTTTAATTTTCATTCGTATATTTTTCTGACATTAAATTAATAGGCTTTTTCATATATTTGTGCTTTTATTGTGGATTTATTAAATCCAGTCTTGTTTTTGGATTTAATAAATCCGCTTTTTGTATGAAAAATTCTAAATCCAGGTGATTAAAAAAAACGCTAATTATAATAGTTGAAATTAATCAAATTAACAATGATTTTTTTAGCTTGCTACCATGTAATTTTTTGGGTGTACTTAATGAAAAAAAATTTTGACGTCAAATAAACACAATCTAAAAGCAAAACTAAAGTCCTTTATTTACTAAAGAAATTACAGTCAAAGAACATCGGGTAACAACTTTTGCGCCACCTTGTACAACGAAATACATTTTTATATTCATGCGATTTATCTTCCAAATGTTTGCTGGGTCTTTTGAAAACAAAACGAAAATACAATTTCAATGAGTTTCGAACAAAAATACGATCAAAAACTTAAAAGTATAATTTTGTACAACTGTGTATAGAAAAGAAAGTTAGAAAATTAAAAATAATTGTCAAAATATAAAAATAAATATTCAAATATTTAAGAGATTATAATTTAAGCTTATGCCTCATTCATACTGAACCCATTCATTGTCGAATCCCATACAAATTTCAAATCGAAAACTAAAAAAAAACGAAAACTTCTAGTTTTGGTTTCAGTATGAATGAAGCTTTATTGGAATTTTGTTGAAATACAAATAAAAAGTGAAAACAAATTATATTTTTTTAAATATAAAGGTGTATTTACAATGATGGAGTACTCCAATCTGTAGCAAATTTAGGAATTTTCTCCTTCTTACCAATGCATTTTTATATTTTGCTATCTTTTTTTACTCCACTCCAGAGTTAAACTTGACTCTGGAGTACAGATTTCGTGCACTGGACATTGATCTGTTAACTATTTAACATGACAAATATACATTAAAAACACATCAGTAATTTGCTCACATCTCTAATTGTCAACAAATTAAAAAAAAATATTAAAACACTTAAAACGAACACAAACACAAATATTTGTGTTTGGAAGTTAATAATTAAATAAAAAAATTATTTTTAAATTTAAAATTTTGTTTAAAAACAGCTATTGTTTATTTATAAACTTTTCTAATTTCTCGGCCGTGACAAATAGAGAATATACAAAAAACTGCTTTATCGACAAAACGTCGCACTGCGGTCGACACTGTGTTTATCTGGTGTAGGCTTTAGGCAGTGTAAATAAAGCCTAAAAAGTCACGAAACAAAATGTAAGTATTAAATTGTCAAATATGTTTTGAAGTAACTCTACTCTGCATTGTGAACAGTTAACATTTTAATCTGTGCTGCAGAGTAGAGTCACTCTACCATTGTGAAAGCACCTAATGGTTACATTTGAATGTTAAGTTTTGAAAACGCAATAAATGTCAAGAAAAGGTCAGTGTGAATGGGTGTAGTTTCGAAGCTGTTCGAAAACTCATTTAAAGAGTTTTTATCCCCAGTATGTAAACAAAATATATATTTTTAGTACCATGGAGGTTTAGAAAGGTACTTTTTGGGGTTGTTTTATCATCCCTGGTGTATAGTATCCAATTATATGAGTTGGAAATTGTATTGTATTGGTAATTCTCGAAGAGACAATCATCATCATTCTCATCATCATTTTGTTTAAGCTTTTCGTTTTATTTTTTGGTTAGAAGGTAAATGTGGCGATTTAGTTCCTTAGTCGGTTTAGTAACGTTCTAGTTGTCAGTTGTCGTACACTGTGCGAGTCGACGACGTGTGATTATTGCTCTATAAACCATTCTTCCTTTTCTCGTTGTGTGTGATATACAGTGTACATATAAATCAGAAATAAAATTAAAAAATAAATAAAAAAGCAGTTTAAGGTATACTTTTGCTTGTTCTTTTGAAGAATTTCGTTTTTTTTTCACTTGGTATCCATTCATACACATAACAATTATGTATAACAATTGAAATCGAATTTTTTTGAAATCGACAATAAAAAATAAACAAAAATTTGCCAATTTTAGCAAAAAAAAAAAAAAAAAGAAAAATAAATAAAAAAGTTTTGCTAAATTGTTCTAATTTATAAAAGTGAAATTGATTTGTTTTTTGCGAGTGGTTGATCGAAACTTCTTATTTCATTAAAATTTAATTATTTTCAAATTTTTTCACACGAAAGATTAGCAATAAACATTTTTTAAATATAATATTATATATTTTTGTTTTTAAAGAAAATAAAAATCAATTTTTGTTAGTGCAAACGAAGAAGCACATGCCAACCAACCATTAGCAAAATTTATGGCCTAAAAATAAAAATTGTTAGAATTTAAGAATTTGCTTGAGTACATAATAAATAAAAAGATATAAAATAATTTGTGTTCGGTAAATTATTTTAACAATAATTGCAAAAGGACCTGAAAAATTTAATACAGAATGTAATATTATATAATCTTGGTCTAGCGAATATACATATAATTTTTTTTTAAGAGCAACGAAAGCATAACGACGACAGAAGTTATACGAGAAAATCTAATAACAAAAAATTTCCGGCAAAAATCCATTGAAACAGTTTATACACACACACAGTATTGTACTCTATTCGTTTTGCTAACAAATTATCCACTGTGAAGTAGTGATGACAGGTCATTTTTTAAATTCCCCCAAACTATTCTCAATTCCCCTATATACAGGCGTTACAAAATTCCCCCAATTTTATTACTTGAAAAATAAAGCTTGAAATCGATAATTTGATAGAAAAAACTTTAAAACCGTTTACAATTTTTAGTTTTTAATATAAAGTCATATTTATTATTATTTGTTTTGAAAATTGTATTAAATAAGACAAAAAATTATAAATTTTTAATATTTGTTTGCAGGTACTTTTGTCAAAAGTCCCCTAAAAACACCCTAAATATTGTTTTCTTTTACCTTCTACCCCGAAAAAAATACTCTAGACGGAAAAAAATCCCCTTAGTTCAAGAAAAAAAAAATCGCAAACTGGCAACACTGCTATGTATTTATTATTGGAGTATAGGGTGTTTTTTCTTATTGTTGTATTTTTTTTATTTGGGAAAAGAGAAAACAATTGTTTTGTACTAAACATTTCTATACATGACATATATATGAGAGTTTTATTTAACTGTCAAATTGACAGCAAAATAATTTTACTAACTGAAATAATTTGTTTTTGTAAAAATCTAAATTTTTGTTAAAATCCTAAATCTTTCTGATTCAGAAAGCTACAAATATTAAATTTTGCAAATGGATTTCAAAAAATCTTAAATCAAATTTTAAATTCACCCAGACATATTATAAATGCAAAACTGGAACACAACATCAATGTAGTGGTTCGTTTTCGCAGTGGAGACCGTTTGGTGATTTGCTTTTACGTTTTATGACCTGTTTCTTTGATTTTGCAAATTAACGTTTGATTTTGTGATAGTCGCAAATATTAAACCTTTACGACCACTGTTGCTACATAGAATACATTGTATTTGGCGAAATCATGCCAACTCAACAAATCGATTTCCTTTAAAGTTGATTCACACCCTAACACTCCCTATCCATTCACATCCAGTACTGGTGATACAAATTGTAACATTTTTATCAAACGGAAAAAATACGTATCATAGAATTTTTAGAAATTGATCTTTATGCGGGAGGGTTTTATTCCAAAATGACCCGAAGAATCCATTTTTATTAATAATATAGCAGGGTTGGCACCCGATTCATAAGGTTACACTCAAAATAATACGTCTGTTGGCTGGACAGAAAAATTTGTTACTTTAACAAAATTTATTGCTGTTTTTGGCTTAAAATAAAATATGTTGATTTTAAAAAATTCTTTTGTTAAATTTAACAAATTTAAATTTAAGTAAAAAATCTGTAAAACTACAGTTTTATCTGTAATTATACTAAGTCGTAAAATTTGTTCAAATTTACGGTCTCGGGACCCTCCCCATTCTTAGTCCATGTAATCTAAGGGCATGTAAGGTTAAGGTACTTCCATTTTAAGTCTGGCGAAGTCTGGCTATCATAATAATGCAAGAATTAAAGAAATTTTATAGGATTTCCAAAAATATACAGATTGTACAGAACCGATCAGTACTCTCTAAATTTTACTATGTAATTTGATAAAAGGTCGATATTGCTAATTTTTCGGTAAAAGCCACGCCCACTTAAAATAAGTGACAAAGTAAAAAAAGAAACGTTATAATAAAATTTTGTACAATTTTCTGAACCATCTCCTCACCTTTCAGGGCAAATTTATCCACTATTTTGATCTTTAAAAATAAAGACAACGAGAATAAAATTAGGAAAAACTTGAATCGTTTCTATTATATTTTCCACCACTGTATGTTTAAATTCCTAAATCCTTTATAAAGTTGTAGGAGACTTCCAAAACAAATTTTGCAAAGAAAATTTTTTCCATAAACCTCCTTTAACTTCATAGAGCATTTATAGGTATACAAAATTGTGTTATATCTCCAATACATAAAAAGGTAATAACTGAAGAAAGGTTTGGAATTTTCACATTAAATTTCAAATACGATGAAGCTATTACGCATTTTTTCATAATTGAGAGAAAGAATTTGTTTTTTATTAAAATTTAATTTTATATCAAAAAATTTATCTGTGAAAAACAGTAGTCTACATATTTTGGCAGTTGTTTTAAAATTTTTGTAGTTAAAATTTTTCAGTTAATTTTACGACGTTGTTAGTTATTTTTAATGCTTTTGTTAGTTATTTTTCAAAAGATAAAAAATAGTTTTAATGTGCTTTTATTGCAAAGCGAAACGAAAATAAACGATTTTTTTTGTTATTTAATTTGACTCTGAAAAAGAAAATCTGCATACAAACACATTAATAATGTTATTTTCATCATGTCCGAAACTTTAAGCTTATATGACACTTGCTAGTTTCAGTATTAATAATCCAAAATAGAAGAGAGCACGAATTTCCTTATGTGAGAAATAATGTGTGTGAAGAGAACAACTATATCGAAAAACTATCAAACTGTCAAATTGATGTAGGCAATGCAGTACCCTTCATATGATTTGCATTGATGGTGCAAAAAACTAGAATCTAGCAAGTGTCATATAGGCTTTAAGCTTATATGACACTTGCTAGTTTCAGTATACAATATACAAACAATTTTAGATCAATTAGCTACGAAATTTGGGCTGAATTCCTCAGAAATTTTATCTGATTTAACTACAAATTTCTGTTAAAATGTCGCTTAAAATTTCGACTTCCCGGATATGACCCTAGACAGGCCCATATTTATTATTGGGATTATAGGTGGTTTATAAGGATTACCTCATAGGTACAGAGTGACGAATTTTTGTCCATTTTGCTCTATATTGCTCTATTTTGCCTAGTTTCCGAGATACAAGCTATTTTACGATTATATAATAAAAAAAAATTAAAATATAGCGCCATCTATATGTGGTATTCATAGCAGAGACACAAAAATATAATAATTAGCAAATAATTGTGCTTTAAATTAGCTGAAAAATTTGTAAAGTTAAGAAACACAAATTACTAAAAATTAGCATACAAGGTTAGTTCAAATACGGATGAAAGTAGCTGTACTGCTAAATTAGATTTACAAAAAAATATTAGTTCAATCCTAAATTTAAAGACAAAATAACAGAAAAATTAGTTCAATAAAATCAGAACGCGTTCAACAGACTTTTGTACTAACTTTTTTTTATGAGTGTATGTATAAAAACTAAAAAAAAAGTTACTTATCATTTACAGTTTCAAATATATTAAAATTCAAAACCTTTTATATCTCATTTTAAAAAGAAAAGGACTCACACCACTTTCCAAATAATTGGTTCAAATATCGCCGAAATATATTCAAAATAATTATTTCAAAATATATTCAAATAGAAAATATCGCTTTAATATATTCTTGAAAAATATCGTCCAACTGTTTGTAGGGAATGGTTTTTTGTTTTGTTTTCCATAACTGATTAAAATTAAATGTATATTTTAACATCATCCAAATTAAGTAAAATTTTTTGATCAATAAAACAGGTTTTTATATAACAATTTGGTAATTTGTTTTAAATATTGATATTTGGAATGTTAATTGTTTTATTAAACAATATTAACTCAAACGTAGCACGAGTTAAAATATCATGATCGACTTCTTTTTAGATAATCGTCATCAATAGAGGTTTAATTACCACATTCTGCAAAAAAAAAAAAAAAATACGGAATTATACGACCTATCAAAAATTCGTGCATGAAGGTGATGAAGGAGAGTTTTTATTACTGCAAAGAGCAAAAAATGTATTCTCTTTTTAAGCACTGACCTCGAGCCAGTATTGCCATATAGCCAGTTTTAACTGTTTCTTACAGTTTTTTGGGATGCCTAACAGTCTTCCAGTTTTTTCATGTAAAAAACAGTTTTTTTTTTAAATTTATGGATTTTTTTACAGTTTTTTTATATTAAATCGGCACATTTGTTGCATTTTCAATTTTTTTATTTTTTTAACTAAAATTTAAGAATTGAAATATAAAAGTGCTTATGCATAATTATTTATTTCAAAATCTTATAACGAGCTTATAAAATGAATTTTGTATAAAAAAATTATTTTATAAGCCATTTATAAACTTAGAAAGTGAAAAATTACAATAAAACTTTCATATTGTAAAAAATTAGATAAAATCGAAACATAAATAAATTTAAAAATGCCAATATAATACTGCAAAATATCTTACTGGAAAAACGAAACATTTTTATAACAAATTTCATCAAAAATTAGCACGGAATAAAATTGGCTAAACCAAATCTGACACGTCATAAATGCGACGGACATTTTTTAGCCGAACTTTTCATATCATTTCTAAATGAAACAAGGCCGAAATTGATTTTTTATTTTTTAAATAAATATTTGGCAATTCTGGATAACAATTCATTACTATTTTTTTCCATTATGATCGAGGATAATTCCAAAAAAACATAATTTTTTACGGGGTTTTTTTTACACACCGTCAAACAATTCCCGACATAACAATACTTAATCACATGAAAGGCAATTTTATGTGGAATGCAAATCCATAAAGAATATTTTGTAGTCCAACATTACATTGACCAGTAAAGTATTCTATACTAAGTTAGCGGTTAATAAAAAAAAAAGGTCCACATCTCGGAAGGTTGATTCGGTGAACTTTTTTAACTTCAAATTCGGGCCTTGGAGACCAAAATTCTTAAAAAAAAACTTTTTATTAGAAGGCTGTGCAAAAAGTTGATTACTATAAATGCCAACGCAATTAAATTATTCAAATTTCGATATTTTGAAAATTGAGACCCTGGGCTAATAAATTAGTCCCAGGATACTTGGACATCCCAAAATATATTCTGATTTTTAAAATTTTTTACAAAAACAGTTTTTCTATAAAGAAACAGTTTTTTTTTTACAGTTTTTCTAAAAAAATATATGGTAACACTGCCTCGAGCCTAACAATTGAAATTTGTATAAAAAAGGGGTCTAAAACTCTTAAGTGTAAGTATTTCGTCAGGGTATTGTAAGGTTATCGATATTTTATAGGGTTGGCAAAAAAACCCCTTGATATTTTGTTAAGTTATTTTAGGGTTTACGTTGTTTAAAGCTATTTCGTTTGGTTATTTTAGTTTAACAGTATTTTAAGTTATTTCGTTATTGGTATTTTTTTAAGTTATTTTGTTATTGGTATTTTAAGGTTAACGGTAGTCATTTCAAAAGGTTTTTAAATCGGTATAGGTATTTTAGGGTTAGTGTTTGCTAATTATGGTTTATAGATTATACCTCATTCATGCTGAACCCAAAACTAATAGTATTCATTTTTTCAAGTTTTCGATTGAAATTTTGGAATTTTGCGACCCGAAACTAAATAAATTTGGAAAAAAGCAAAAAATTAAAGTCGGGCATGCCGATAATATGAAACCCTGCACCAAAGTACGATTTGAGTGAAATTCCGGAAAGTGGATAAATTTCAATTAACAGGAAGGGAATTTCAATATTAGGTGTACCTAATAACTTTTTGATAGTAACAAACATCATCATACCGCCATTATATCATGTACTACAAATTGTCGGCTATAATCCCATAAAATACGTTTAAGAACTTTAAATCGGATCGGATTAAATATCCAGACTATTAGCTGCCAGATATTCTAGTTTCAAAATTGGTATTTTGCGTAAATATATGCTCGACAGTTTTCGAGAGCCATCATGAATGGTGCAGGTTTTTTGGATGGTCTCGAAAATTTATCCATGTAGTAGTATATCATTTATGTTTAAAGTTCTTTTTTTCCGAATTGGTACATTCGAAATATTTTTACAGTAACTGAAAGTAGTTTATTTAAAAAGTTATCCGTACATTTATTTTTAAATGATTATACAGTTAAAATACAAAGAGATATATATTTTGACCCTTTTTTGTTTTCTGTTACATTTACTATTTTCGTTTAAAATGTTTTGTTAAAAAAGAAACACCTTTTAGAATTGTAGTTAATTTATAGTTATAACAGGTTTACAAAACGTCATTTTCATACAAAATTTGTTTAATAAACCTCCTATAATTTTACAAAGCATTTATGAATTTAGGGGATATAATTTATAATTTATTCTTTCGGATTTTGTAGTTACTTCTTTGATAGTTAAAAAAACGAAATAAAAAAAAATCATTATTTTTTAGGGATTTTGCGGTTAAACAGTTCACAGCTAAAACGAGTAAAAAGGTTAAAGTCGGGCATGCCGACTATACAATACCCTACACCAGTCTGGTGTATTGTTTGGATCCGAAATTCGAATGGGTTAAAATGGGGCTTATATCAAAATTTTCTATAATGTGAGTCAGCGCACCAAATTTCATTAAAATATCTTAATATTTGCGACCTGCAGTTTGTAACCAAGCCAATTTTGGGGGACCCTTATATGGGCACTAGTTCTAAACATGGACCGATGTTCACCAAAATCAACAGGCTTCGTCCTTGGGCCAACATAGGTCTGTGTACCAAATTTCATCAAAATATCTTAATATTTACGACCTGCACCGTATAAAAAGTATAATTTTGATAGGACCCTTATATGGGCACTAGGTCTAAACATGGACCGATGTTCACCAAAATTAATAGGCTGCATTATTGGGCCAATATAGGTCTGTGTACCAAATTTCATCAAAATATCTTAATATTTACGACCTGCAGCGTATAAACAGTATAATTTTGGTAGGACCCTTATATGGGCACTAGGTCTAAACATGGACCGATATTCACCAAAATCAATAAGCTGCATTACTGGGCCAATATAGGTCTGTGTACCAAATTTCATCAAAATATCTTAATATTTACGACCTGCAGCATATAAACAGTATAATTTTGGTAGGACCCTTATATGGGCACTAGGTCTAAACATGGACCGATGTTCAAAAAAATCAAACTTGTTCGTCCTTGGGCCAACATAGGTCTGCGTACCAAATTTCATCAAAATATCTTAATAGTTGCGACCTGTAGAGTGCGCACAAGATTGCATGGACAGACAGACAGACGGACGGACGGACAGACGGACATCGTTAAATCGAAATAAAAAAAAATTCTGAACCGATCGGTATACTATAAGGTGGGTCTACGGCCAATATTTTTTGGTGTTACAAACATCAGCACAAACTTATAATACCCTGACCACATAGTGGTGTAGGGTATAAAAATAATAAAGGAAATATTATTTCTTTTTACGCATTTGAATTTAGTTTGTTGACAGTAAAAATAAATGAAAAACACTTTATTTTTTACAGATATTGTAAGTTAATTTATTAACATTTAAAAAAAAACGAAAAGTTCTTTTGATTTAAATGAAAAGTTGGTAGACCGGTTTTCAAGTAAATTTTGAGGAGTGATTTTCGAAAAGGGATTATTTCTACTTACGACTTTGAACAAACCTAAGAATGCCATCGTAGTTGAAATGCTAAAATGTATCCTCTAGTTTGAAATCCATTGCAAAGAAGGTATATTTCTAAAGGCACATCTACACGAGAGAGAAAACTGCTAGACATAGAGCAAAAAACACCCCTAAATAGCTTAAATTAGAGGTCAATAGAGCTAATTAGAGGTGTATTTTACTCTATCTCTAGCAGTTTCCTCTCGCGTGTAAATGTGCCTTAAGGGAAATTCGTGATTAAAAATCGCAGTTTCGTGCAAAACGACACATTTCCACCTAATTTTTGTCATGGTTAAGTATTTTTAGAGTTTGAAAAAAATACGTATTCCCTATAGTCGCTATAAGTATTTCCTATAGCGCGATAATCGCTCACTTAAGTATCCACGCACATTAAATATTACTTTTGGATGAGACAACACCATTCACCCACATACAACTGATTAATTAGTGTTTTTTAAATGTTATTGGGAAAATCCAAAATGCTCTTACTATATAATATTTTCGACTTTTTTCCAGTATTTTACACCAAAAGGGCACATTTCCAAATGTTTTTTTTTTATTTTTTTCTAATAAATTAGAATAAAAGCTTTAAGCGGATCAGAATATTAGATCAACACACTATAACACTGGAGACATTTGAAAAAAAAATAGGTGACTGTAAACAACTCTTATAAGGTTTTTCTCATTACTGAAATTTTGTTTAACATCGAAATAAGCCCCTTTACAAAATCACTCCTCATTTTCAGTTTATTTAAATTGCAAACTATTTTGAGTGTATACTCAAAAAAGTTTGACAGTTACTACATGACGGTTGTTTGTGTAGTAATCAGTAGTTGTTGTTTTAACCGTTGTTACAGTGGTTTTTCTATGAAGAAATACACAACAACTTTCATGACAGTTATTTAAGAAAACAACTAACAAAAAGTACTGTAAATTCGTAACAGTTGTTTAAATCAGCTATTTTAATGTCATAATAAACAACTACCAAAACAGTATTTTTACAGCAAACAGTTGTTTTTATTAGTTCTTTAAAAAATAAAAAAATTCCTTGAATTTTTTGAATTTTAAATTTTTCGTTTAGTTTATATTTAGGTTCGTTTTTTTCGAATTTTATATCTATATTTATAACTACTTGTAAAAAAACGACTATCCGTACTTACGTGACTTGTTTTTATTTTTTGTAAACAAATAAAATTTAAACATTTGGGGCCACCTTTGGACGAAATCTGTTTTCGTATGTGGGCTTGCCCGGAACGCGAAATAAAGCAATTACCTCGAGTAGCATGCTCTCCCTTTAATAACAACCGCATAATTCATTTGTTAGCATTTGTTATTTTTAATATTTTATCAATTTTAAAATACCAAAATTTCAAAAAATTCTATGACAACTATTTTTGTTTACATTTGAAAGAGAAAAGCCAAGAATTTGCAAGACTTGGCAGCATTTTTATAACTACTTAATTTTTAAGAAGCTAAATTTATACCTACTTAAAATTTTTATAAATGCTTAAATTTGTATGAAATATTTATATAAAATTCGAAAAAAAAACAAACCTTTTGTTACAGATAGAATATATCAACGGTGGACAAATGCGGCACTTTGATGATTTTTGTGCGGCCCTTGTTGAAATTTAAATTTAGATTTTTTTTATTTCAAACATTTTTTTTTAATATCTTATTTCGCAATGTTCTAAAATTTTTTATTTCAAAAATTTTTAGATAAAAAATTAGGGCCAGTTTTATTATCAGGGCTATGATCGATTTGAAAATTTCTTACTTAAGAGATATTTAAGGAACAATTGATATTACTCTTTGAGCCAGTTTAGTTAGAAATTTCTTACTTAAAAAGTATTTAAGACAAAAATCGATCTTAGTTCTGACTATGAAACTGACAATTAATTCTTTACAAAATATACTCAAGATCTTTTACGCTACTGCCGACATTGACAACTAATTTGTCACAAATTTAAATAACATGTAATTTTGTATTTAAAAAAAAATTTTGTCACATTTTTCAAGTTTTAGTTTTGTTTTCATCACATTTATGAAGCTTTTTATAAATATAATGGAGGTTTTTCTTCGAGTGATACTTATATTCAGCAAAATTTTTTTGTAATTTCAGCAATAATTTCTAGATTACAGTTTAAAACAATTTTACTAAAATTTACTAATTTTTTGTAATAATTTCTTTATACTGCAAATTAGTAAATTGTGTTGCTAAAATTACAGAATATACCGCACGGCTCAAAATAGTTAAATTTCCAGTAATAACATCAACATTTTCAGTAGCCTTTTCAGACTTTTTTTTGTTGGTTGGACGATTTTAAACTCAGATTTTACTTTAGTAGAAACTTTGTTTGAAAATTTCTTACCAAAGTAAAGTGTAGAGTTTGCTAAAAACCGAAAAGTTTGAAAACCCCGGTTTCGGTTTTCTAAAATAATAAAAACCGCGGTTTCGGTTATTTTTCGATTTTCTTGTGATATTAAACAATTGTTTTAAATAATTAAATATATATAATAATTATTGAATATATAAATATTTATTGAAATTCTATTGAATTTCTCACTCGAATATAGACAACTACTCCATTTCTAGACCTTTTCCAGAGAAGAAAAAAGCACGGAAAACCGTTATAAATAATTTTTTTTTATTCTTTTGTCGCCAACTAAAGCTGTTTTTTCAAGAGTTAAAATTTCAGCAAATTGTTTAAAACAATATAAAGCACGGATGGTAACCGAAACGAATGAGGTTATCGTAAAGGTAACGATATATTAGGTTATTTCGGTAACGGTATTTTAAGAGTAACGCTATTTCGTTTATTTCGGTATCGGTATTTTAAGGACAACGGTATTTGAGTTATTTCGGTAACGGTATTTTAAAGATAACGATATTCGGGTTATTTCGGTAACGATATTTTAAGGTTAACGGTATTTCAGTTATATCGGTAACAGTTTTTTGAGGGTAACGGTAGTCAGTTATTTCGATGCATCCCGTACTTTTTTTTACAAAAAAGAAACCAATTTATGAACTTAATGTACAAAAAATTCTCAATAACCACGTGAAATTACCAAAAGCAGAAAATTAAAAATAAAGGTAACGGTATTTTAGGGATAACGGTATTTCATTTGTTTCGGTAACGGTATTTTAAGGGTATTGATATTTCATTTATTTCGGTATCGGTATTTTAAGGATAACGGTGTTTCTGTTATTTCGGTAACGGTATTTTAAGGATAACGGTATTCCGGGTATTTCGGTAACGGTATTTTAGGGGTAACGGTAGTACGTTGAAAGGGATTTGAATCGATAACGGTATTTTAGCGGTATTGCCTGCCAACCCTGATATAAAGTTAAAATTTTATAAATTTCGCGGACTACGAAATAGTACTTTTTTAAAAATATGCAGTGAGAATCCGAACTGAATATATGAAACTCAATATTCCTTAAACTACCAGACTTTTTGTTGACTTAACTTATGTTATCCGTAATAACAAAAAATTCTTTAAACTAATATTTAATGGAGAAAATGTTCATTACAATTAAATACAAAATTTTGTAAAATAGGAGCTGAGCCCTTTTCGAAATTCATGATTCAATAATATCGCAGCCAACATTTTTCTGAGCGCTCAGAAATTATGACTCGTAAGAGACTCTCAAACATGATCATTTTCAGAGTGCTGAAATTTTCTAGTCATAAATGAAACTTAATTGACTCGTATTTATGAGTGTATTCGACATAATCTTAAATGACTCATAATAGCTCAGAAAATTCTAAATTTTCCAATAATGCTCATAATTCAGGGAAAAACCGCGGTTTCGGTTTCGATTAAAACCGAACAGCATTTGCGAAAAGGTGATTTGCAAATTTAATGTGTTTATAACTTTTGAAGAAAATTTTTATTCTTCTTCTTAACCTCAAACCTACTAAACTCTGGTAAAGTGTTATTAAAATTCGTACTTTGTGCTGACTATAATACTGCACCGCATTGGTCTTAAATTTAGAACTGTGCGAAAAAGTTGGCGTTTTAATTCACCAAAAAGCACTCAAGTTTGTAATCATCGTTTAAATTTAGTGCATAGTGTTCCTTTAAAGGGGCGAGATTTTTTTTTGTTGTGCGCAACGACATTATTAAATTAAAACCCGAATCAAGGATATAATTCTTTATACATGTTTTTGTTTTCGGAATAATATTCAGTCTTTTATAACTCGTTGAGTTTTAAATTTTCATTGACCGATTCCGCGACACCGCAGGTTAATGCAAAAAATATGAAAAAAGTGTTACAAAAATGTTTAATTCTACTTATCTAATTAAAAAATATCAAAACAGAATTTGAAGAAAGTTGAGTTTGCATTGAGTTCTTGTTCTTGTTTCGTCCGCTTTCATTTAATGTAAAGATTTGTAGTTTTACTTTTTTTAATGTATAGTGCGGCCCTTTATAATTTACGAAAAACCACAATATGGCCCTCGGTGAAAAATCCATGCCCACCCTTGGAATATATCATCCCAGTTGGCAAATAAAAATCAGAAACTTGTATTGTCTCTCCAATGAAAAAAAGCATAATATCTGGAGAACCGTTTGAAATTTTTACTTCAAATTTTAAATAGGCTGAAGTAATTACATATATTTTTGTAATCGAAAGAAACAAATTTTTTTTTTATTAAAATATACTTTTGTAATACTAAAAGAATTAACTGTTAAAAACAATAGTTTTTACACATTTTGTCCGTTGTTTTAAAATGTTTGTAGTAAAAATTTGTCAGTTAATTTTACGACATTGTTGGTGATTTTTAATGGATTTGCTAGTTACTTTTCAACGGTTAAAAATAACAACATTTTTAGTTATTTTAAAGGTAAATAGCTTTGTCGACTTTTTAACTGCATATACCTTTGTTTTAACTGTCATTTTCAGTAGGTTCTACCGACAAACTTTTTTGAGTGTTCAATTCATTCAAAATTTTTTTTATTAAAGAATGAAAAAACACGATGGAGCAATAATATTTTCGTAATTTTTCAAACTTCCGACATTCAAAAAAGAACCGGGTGAAATAGAGCCAAAGTAGAGCCCGTTTTTCTTTTGCTATCTGACTAGTGCACTTAAAAAACCTTGTCGGTACAATGTACTGAAAATTACAGTTAAAATAAAGGTATAAGTGTTTAAAAAGGCGGCAAGTGTATTTACCTTTAAAATAACTAAAAATATAATTATTTTTATCTGTTGAAAATAACCAAGAAATGCATTTGAAATAACTAACAACCCAGCAGAAATTACTGCTTGCTTGGAAGCAGTTTTCTCAGGGAAAGTTGAGCAGTGAAGCGATTGCATTATTGATGATATCATGCCTGATTTTTGTTCGAGATAGCTCTCGTGAAAGCACTTGTTTCGGGATCCGAAAAGGCATGAATTTACTGCTTTTAATTAGTGCTCCTATTTTTCTTTTAAAATGTCGATAATTCATGCCTTCTCGGAAGTGTATATTATAAAGCTTTTCAACTAATTAAAATCATGCCTTCTCAAAAGTACAATATTCCTGCATATTTTTCCGTGATTTTTTTAGTAAAACCTCTTATTTTCATTAAAATAACTTTTTTCCGCATTTTAAAAAATTTGATAAAAGAACCGCAAAAATATTTAAGCAATCAAAATGTATTGCTCATTTCATTCCTTTTTAAAAAGCACAGCAAAAAGCGATGTAAACAATTAATCAACTTGTGCCTTTCTGTGTGCCTTTCTTAGTGCTGTTTACGAAGCTATACGTTTTTAGAAGCGGTAAAAGTAGCAGTAAGGAAGCAGTAATCGTTTTTACTGCTTCCACATATTTGCTGGGGATATTCTTTTACAGGCTTAAATTTAATAATGAAAAAAATAAATCGTTTATGTTCTACCGGGGAGTTTATTTAGCGATATCACCTTTTTATCTTCCAGGTGATAAATTAACAGTTGTTCCCGACGGAGGAAACTTCCGCAATACGAAATTAATATTGCCGGCAATAAATGTTTTCTTTCTGGCAATATGAACGGGGAATCTTCTTCGTATGGCCATGCTTGCTGGGTATAAAAAACCAAATACGCATATAAAAATTTAGTTGTCAAGATTAATATAAAATGTCTCTCAATTTAAAATTTGAATTTTTGTTTGTTTAATTATATTCTTTGGCAAATGTTTGAAAATGTAAATGAAAAAAAAAGAAACTAAAATAACTCATGTGCCATAAATGAAATTGAAACATTGATTACGTGGTGCTTGGAATCATAAATGTTGAATTCGCCGTATAATAATTAATGAACAAATAAAAGCAGTAGAAATATGCATGTCCTGGGAAAACCGGAAGTTTATTAAGCTCCTTATTTGTTTTAAAAAGGAAATGGAATCGTGAGACACGTGTGCGTGTGCGTGTGTATACGACTGTATTCAGTGGGTCGATTTGAGGTTTTATGCTTTTGTATTTATTTCAGCGTGCGGTTATCTATGCTATAACGGCGTATATACGTTTTTCGTGTTGTAATAAGAGATAAATATACAATATAAAAGTGTTATCAACCTAAATACTTGTTCCTTTTACTTCAAAAAAAGTAAAGAAAAAAGAAAACTCACGTAACAAAATAAAAGAAAAACGAATAGTTGAAATTTTACCCCTCAAAACATAACGAATAAACTCAATTTATCTTATTAAAATACTAGTGCGCGTGTGTAATGGCGTTTTTGCGTTCCATCTGTGCTCAACGTACAAATTTAGTTTATAGTTATAGTGGCTGTAGTTCCAGCAGTTTTGGTGCTGGCAAACTTCAATATAGTGCTAGCTTTAAAGCTCCAACAAGTTGGTCGAGTGTTCGACAATCGAGTCATGCCTCATCCAATGACAATGAAAGTGAATTGAATCGTTATTCTCATCATCATTATAAACGTATCCATCATCAACAACCACAACGACAACAACGAGAAGAGCTGCAACAACGTTTACTTGCCAAAGCTCTCTTTGCACCCTACTTCAATCAACCTCATCATTTAGTACATACTAATGCTAGCAATTCACAAACCGTAACTGCACCCCAAACCATTGTTGAGGAAGATAAACTATCTTCAGTTTCGAAAAGAGCCCATCTTCGTAAGCAGCCACCACCAAATGTCCCTGAAAATCCCCAACGTGATCCGTTGGACGTTGGTTTCAATGATCCTGTTGCGGCATTCAAGAGCAAAACAACATGGGAGTTAGTCCGTGCCTATGTTGTCTATATGATTTGTTCGAGCGAAAAGCTTGTCGAGCACAATATGAAGGTAAGTTTTTATACCTTTGCTAGATTTTATCAGTCAACACTTAACTCATAACTGTGATTGAATACCGTTAGAAATTTGAAATAGATTAGGTTTTGTTAAGTTCGTATTTCAATATTTGAAATATGTAACAAAGATCTATCGGTTTTCAAATTTGCGAATGGGTTAGAAGTGTTGATTTTATAATTTTCAGTATTTGTTATTTAATTTAATTATTCAGTTTTTATAAGATAATTTTTTCAGTTTTTGCCGCTTTCATTTGTTTAATTTTTATGATTGAATCCATATATATTGAAAGTGTCTTATATGATTTTATATAATAATATGTCTGTTCCCGCACTTTACCGCGGTTACCCAAACTAGCCCAAAGGCGTTCCCGTACTCAAAATTTTGTGTAAATTGTTGTTGTTTGGGC
Organism: Leucophora obtusa; assembly: GCA_949987735.1. Taxonomy (NCBI): domain Eukaryota; kingdom Metazoa; phylum Arthropoda; class Insecta; order Diptera; family Anthomyiidae; genus Leucophora; species Leucophora obtusa. The sequence continues at coordinate 42,282,399 of OX465297.1, forward strand.
TGTTTTGGGTTTCCGCGGGTACCCGCGGTAAAGTACGGGAACAGACATAATATGTAATACTATATTTAATAATAATAATTTTATGTACCCGTGAAAAAATTACTAGATTCAATCAAATAATATTTGATCAAATTGTATCTATTCATATTAAGCCTGGATCAGCCAGACGTAAACGTAAACGTATCTCTGCATAGCTGAATTAATAAGTTAAATAAGAACAGAAGATGTGCTGTGTTTTTTGTTTCATTCTTATGCATTCAATATAGAGCAGACGTAAATACACAACAAAAATCTGTTGTGAATAGATTTTCGTTGTATATTTACGTTTGCTCTATATTGCATAGCTGAATTAATAAGTTAAATAAGAACAGGAGATGTGTTGTGTTTTTTGTTTCATTCTTATGCATGCAATATAGAGCAAACGTAAATATACAACGAAAATCTATTCACAACAGATTTTTGTTGTGTATTTACGTCTGCTCTATATTGAATGCATAAGAATGAAACAAAAAATACAGCACATCTTCTGTTCTTATTTAACTTATTAATTCAGCTATGCAGAGATACGTTTACGTTTACGTCTGGCTGATCCAGGCTTTAGAGAGTGAATGACACCGTATAAGATTAGATATGACTTTATCAGCAATTCTGATTTTCAAAATTTTCTTATTCGGTGCCATATATTGTTTTAAAATATCTTTTCTCTTATATAGTTTTATCTGCCGTATAGAATTACATATACTTGATGAAATTAGCTCTGTTTCTTTACTTTTTGGGTAAAGTTCGGTAAAATGAGAGTTAACAAGAAATACTCTCCCGAAATAACAAAAATGCATAAAAGTAAACGAACGCGAAAAACCACATTTGAAGCCCGAAAAACAAATGTCAATAGATTTGTGCATTATAGTTCGTTTTGGTGAGCGCTCTTTCTAGTTCAAAATTCAATTCTAGATAGCTTTTCTAGTTAAACCCCTTTTTAAATTAAAAATTTAATAAAAATTTCCTCTTTAGGCATTTCTATTTACAAAAAGGAATACATAGTTTATTAAATTTGGAAAAGATTTAAATATTAAACAAAAGTTTCGATTTATTTACATATTTAACTCTTTAACACATTTAAACAAGCGTCTTCACAAAATTGTCGGTAATTTTATGGAGTTGTAAAATCACCGATAGGCTTTTGCAACTATTATACTAATTTTTGTAAATGATAAACATATTTTCTGAATGAATGAAATGATCGATTGAACTAAAAGAGCTATTAGTTGTGAACTAGGTCTTTGGTTCAAATCAGTGAAGAGTTCAAAAATTAAAATGAAAAACAAAACAATACCCAGCAAAATATTGGTAATGACACCTCATTACTATCTGCATTACCAAAAATGATATATCATTACCTTCTGCATTATTTTATAATATAAAATAATGACTTCCTAATAACGGCCTATTGTATTCATTGTTTCTAAATATAAAATAATGACTTACTCGTAATATTTTAAATAAATACTTTTTACCCATTTAAATTTTATACATTTTTTTTTATTATATGTAAATATGTTTTATGTTTAAATTTTTATGACGAGTCCTAAAATTACACATTAGAAAAAACTTAAATTTTTCCGAATGTATTTCCTTAAGCTAATAGTATTTGCTTAACTTCTTATTTTTAAGAATCAAGTAAGCAATCGGATAACTACTTATAATTCAACTTTTTGTAAGCATGTGTGTAACCACTTATTATTCAAAATCTCATAACTACTTATTTCTCATTTTTTCGTAAGCGAGCGGGTAAGCGTGACTACTTATAAAAACGACTACGCCAAACAAAAATAATGAGCTTAGACGCCAAAAAATAAGTTGTGCGGAGCTATGAATTTCTATTATATAACCACTTATTTGGTAATGAAAGATTTTGCTGGGTAGTGATGTACAGACTGTCAAAACATTATTCGAAATTCGATTACTTTTGTTTGCTTTGAATAATATGTTATAAAAAATTACTTTTTTACACACATTTCCATTAATTTGCTTAATAAATAAAAAAAGTATTTTTAATGGCTTTTAAATTTATCTTAGCACATTATTATGTAGTTCTCTACTTTAAGAAATCACATTTTCACTTCCGATTACCGAGTCAACCGTTTACTAAATTTGTACATCACTTACGACTTATTTGGGAGAAGAGAGAAAATAAACAATAGTGTTGCCAGTATCAAATCGAAAAATAAATTTATAGTTAAAATACGATTATGAATCAAGATTTCTAATAACTCTTTATTAAGAGAAATGTGTACTTTAACTATAGCAAGCTTCAAATACCAAATAATTTTTTTTATGAATTAGCACATAAATATTTTGCATTAAAACACAAATAATATAAAAAATAGAAGAAATTAAAATAAAAAACAAGAAAAGGTTGACAAAATTATAAGAGAAATGTAACAATATTTTATAAGTTTCTTTAAAATTAATTACCAGAGAAGACAAAATTGTTGTTTTTGCTTTTTATGCTTTTTATTGCTTGTTTTACTCATATTTGCTCTTTTTGCTTTTTTTTTGATTTTCCGTTTTTTAGCTTTAAAATAGCTTTTCTTTAAGATTTTTAAGCTTTGAATTGCTTTTTTTAAGACTTTTTGCCCAAAAATACTTTCTTGGCTCACAAAAAATTTTTTTTCTCTTAACTTTGATTTTTTTTTAAAACTGTTGTTTTTCCAAATTTTTTTACTTTTGCTTTTTTGCAATATTTTTTTTGCTTTAAACACATCGGATTTTGCTTTTTTCTGTCTTCTCTGTTAATTACACATGTCCCAAATATTAATGCATTGGCATTAATTGAAAACAAAACTAAAATTAAAAAAATAATAACAAAAAGTGAATTTTTTTGAATTTTGTATTAAATTCTTTGAACTCACTCAATATATAGAAAACGGTTAAAAATATTTGATAAAGAAAATAAAAATAGGGTTTTAATAAAAGTGATGTAAATCACAAAGAAAACAAAAGCAAAGGGAATAATATTTAGCATTTTTTTTTAATAAGTACGGATTGCAATTTGGAAGAATATTTACGTCTTACAGAAAACAGAAAAGGGATTTGATGAAAATGCAAATAAATCCCAAATGCAACCACTTTTGCCACCAATTTTTTGTTAACATTCAGAAAGCTGCCCACCGTATTTGATTCATTCGCTTTTTTTAAAAACTAAAATTTTTCATACCCAATTGTAGCACTTGTTTGAGCTGGACGTATATACTGCATACTATACCACCACCAACTTACGTACCACCTTACAGGCAAAAAAAGGGCGCCGTACACCCTCCAATATGAAGTATTTTTGCAAGGCAATTAAAATTTTTTTTTGCCGAACGTAGGGGTCGCCATTTTACATTTTTCGTTATATCTTTGGCATTTACATTTATCTTAAAGTATGATACATAGATGTTTTTCTCTCGAGGAGACCAGTGTTTTGCTCTTAGCACCACTGATCTCAAGTATCCCGTTCTAGTAGCTGCCCACCAGATCTCAGTTGCTACCACCCTAATGTCAGGAAATTAAAGCTCGCAAGAAATTATTTAACTTTTGCTAAGAAAGTTTTTCGATAAACCCATTAGAAATTTTTTTTATTTTTTTGGTTGACGAACGTAGGGGTCGCTTTTTTAAATTTTTTTTCATTGGATTTTACCTTTATTGCAAAACACTGGTCTCCTCGAGGCAAAAAATATATATATATCACACTTTAAAATCTGACTTTAAATGCCGAAAAATGGCGTAGGGGTCACCTTTTCGGGAAAATTTTTTTTTTTCAAATTTCCTTGCAAAAGTACTTCATATTAGAGGGTGTACGGCGAACTTATTTTGTGGTACGGTCTACTGTATACCTACGTCTTACGCAACAGGATAGAAGGGTTAAGTATGAATATTAGATCCAGTGTTATTGTCAGCACTTAGTAGGATTTTTCACTTATATTTTACTTAACTAATAGCTAACTATAATACTGATCCTTATTAACCCTTAAATGCATGGTGTAGCCACTTGGCAACATACCGGGTTTTTAATAAAAGAAACCCCTATTAAAGCACAAAACTGCATTTTTGGGCATTGGGGCCCCTTCTGTACAAAGTGTTCTTATAGTTTAGCTCAGATTTTTTAAACAGTTGTAGGAAAAATCTTGGTCTGGTTTCGTATGTTTGTGAAAAATCTAAAACACGCGTTGTTTATACTAAAAGTGTAATATTCAAAAATTTTTGTTTAAATATTTAAAGTAGTTTTCGCGCAATAAAATTAATATATTATTAATATATATTTTTTTTGTTTTTTTTCATACACGTTAAAATAATCACAATTTAGCTATTTGGCAAAAAAACATATTCTTAAATAAAAATCACCTTTTTTTTAAAATAAATTTGGTATTTTTCTTGAAATGTACACGCCTTTAGAAATTATATATAAAAAAATGGTTAAAATCGAAGATATCATGCATTTAAGGGTTAAAGTAAATATGATTATAGTTAAAATAACCTTTTTCGTATTTATTTTTAGATTTTGTTTTCTCATTTATAAAAAAGCATAAAAATATTCATGCAAAAAGAAAACAAACTTTGTTTGATTTCAAAGCTGTTTATATTTTATTTAATGTTGCTTCTGCTTGATTTCAATTTTTTTCTGTGTAGTTACCAGTTAAAGCACTGTATTTTGTTCGTACTTTTGCGAATAAAGCTGTCAAATACATATAAAAAAAATAATTTTTCACTTGCGTCAATTTAATAGACGGAACCATTTAAAAATGTAGCGAACAAATCACAGTTTTCTTTAAAATTTTCAAATTTAAAACGCCATCACTGCTAAGTTAAAAGTGGGATATGTGTAATTTTCAGTAGAATTTATTCTCTGAGGTGTATTTAAAAAAGTCTATGCGTTGACCACTGTTTTTTATATATTTTGTTGAACAACATTTTAAAGAACTCAAAATTAGAGTTTTGCAAATTTATAAAAATCCCAAATTTGGCCATACCTGGGACTAGGTTAGCATAATCCAAGAGAAACAAAAATTTATATTTGAATATTTGTATACCTTGGAAATGAAACTAGAGTATAACATTGTAAGTTTTTGAAAAAAATGTTTTATTTTTTTCGATTTTCATAATTTGTCTCATTTTAACCCTAAAATAATCTGGGGTAATTGTTAATTCAGTCTAGATTACGATTCTATTAACATTTTGCAGAAATACAGATATTTAAGAGCAAGTATTTTCAAAAAAATCCAAAAAAGTATTTTTTTCCCCTTGTAAATCATAGTTAAAATTTCAGGGCCGATGCGGCACGTGTTCCCTTTTTCCGATCAGCTTAATTTTTAGTATAATGTATTTCTATAACGAAGGTCAACCCTAGAGTACATACTTTTCTTAAAAACAAGTTTAAATAATTAACTTTAATTAAGTATATTTTTACTTAAATTCAGTAAGTTTTGTCTTAAATTTTTTGGAATTATTCTAAAATCTAGTTCTTAACTTTAGTAAAAATATCTTAAAAAGAAATAAATTTTTCTCAAATATTAAGACGCTTTGAACTTGCGCTAATGCAGAATAAACTTATTTTTAGTTCATATATTATATAAACTAAACAAAAATATACAACCAAAAAATTGTATGTATTATTTTATTAATTTGTAATTCTCATTAGGTGTACATTATCAAATATATAATTGTTTTCATTAAATGTGCTAAAATCACAAAAATTATTTGGCAAATTGTGAAAAAAAAAATTTTTTGTGTTGTTTTTGTTTTTTCTTTGATATTTTAAATGTTAAATGGCGCTCCTAGACGAGAACATGAAATTCTCATTGAGTTTGTGATTTAACCTAATAAATATTTCTAGAAATTCTAAAACGTCGTCCCCTGACATTGGCGGACTTAGGCCGGTCTGGGGTGGGCAAAGCCCACCCTAGACTGCTTTTTGCCCACCCCAGAATTTAAAAAACATCTGTCTATAAGATTATTTTTTTTATTAAATACGAGTATCAGTTAATCCTGTGTTTTTGAGTGGGTAAATGTCTTCTAGCTTCCTAGGAAGATAATTTGTTTTTACAGCCTTGAATATTTCTTAAATAAGAAATGTTTTTTAAATATACTTACTTAAAAAATATTTAAAAAATAAATCGATCTCAGTTCTGGCTATTCTGAGTGTATAGCATTCTCTGCACGAGGTTTTCTTTAGAAAAAAGGATGCATTTTCAGAGTTTTCTATAGAAACCATTTGAAAGTTTTGAAAATTTTATCAAAAGTGAGGGAGTTATTTTTAAAAGTCTTTTTGTATGAAAAAATCGCAAGCATAATGTCGAAAGTGTTTTTTAAGATTAAGGATCTGAGAATGGGCAAATAAACAGCCAAACATTAATGGGGCCCTTGCCCACCCCAGAAAAATGGTCTAGTTACGCCTATGTCCCCTGACGATTTCCGTAGGCAAGAATGAAATCCGAATAGGGACAGATTCTTTTTCACAATTTGCCAAATAAGTTTTGGGATTTTAGCACATTTAATTCATTTAATGCAATTATTGTTTATCCCGATAAAAATAAATTTGAAATAACGAATGTGCAAGTGCTTTTGCAAATTTAAACGTAACTGCCAATTATAGAAAACATACGATTTTCATTTATTGGTTATACATAAACAGATGTCACTACATTGCTAGATCTGTCAAAACAACAGAATAGTATTTTGGAAGATGACAAAGCAAATTATGGTAACATTTTTTGTGTTGTTTTTGTTTTTTCTTTGATATTTTAATTGTTAAATGACGCTCCTAGACGAGAACAAGAAATTCTCAATGAGTTTGTGATTAGTATTAACGAAACTAATTTTAATATTTTTTTTCGTTAGTGCAAATATTTTTAATGTGAAATTTATTATTTAAATTTTACTTCACAGGACTAAAATATTTATATAATACAAACTACAAACCAAATAAGAATTCCATGGGTTAAAATATTTTAGTTTTTCTTTAAGAATGTAAGGGAAATGTTTACTAGAATTTAAGAAGTTTAACATACACGGAGGGAACTTTGGTGATTGAGTTTTAATGAAAATTTTCAGTGAACTAATGAAGTTTTCTTTATAAAGTAAATGAAAAATTTCTTAAATTTGATGAAAAAGCTTCATATATTTTATGAATCCAATTTTAATGAGACTTTTTCATTGAGTGTATGAAACTTTTAATAATAACATTTTATGAATATTTTAGCAACTTTCTATGAAGAATTCCATTAATTCAATGAAAAGTTTCAATGGACGAGTTCCAGTGAAACTTCATTGGTTTCATGCAAAAATTCATTAATATCATGCAGATAATTCTCTCAGTGTTACTTGCCTTAAAGAAGTTAAAATGTTAATACAATTGATAATTTCTGAAATACAATTGATAAATACGAAAATCAAATCTGAAAAACAACTGATAAATTTTGAAATACAATTAATAAAACTGAAATTCAATTTATAACTTCTAAAAATAAAATGACAACTTCTGAAATACCATTGGAAATGGTGTAGAAAATTCTTAAAAAAACTTTCTTTATAAACGCATGTAAATTTTTTTTGTAAAAGGTCCACATTACATGTACCTACTGGAAAACATTTTTATACTCGTAAATTAATATCATGTAGAGAATTAACAAAATAATATTCTGTGGATTTTACAAATAAATTAGTTGAAATAGTAATTTCTTGAAATAGTCATTTCAAGTAACATGTCATTCAATCACTTCAAATACCCTGTATTTTCGACTACAGATCTTAATTGCACAATTCTCAGACAATTTCGGTGAATAATGCTTTCTTAACTGTAATGACAAAATACAACGAATGCTTGAAGGGGGTTTAAAAACAAACAGCAATTAACTGCAATTGTTAGAAATATATTAGACACTAACAGTGAAGGGCAAAACATACATATCTGTGGACTTTTGATAAAAGCATTTAAGTCGATTTAACCCTCTATCCAACCACAAATGTATAATAATAAATGTTATTTGCAATCAGAGCAATAATATTTAAAAATCCAGAAATATGGTCATGGTCGAGTTTAATGTTCAGCGCTCAACCTGATTCACTGAAGTTCCCTATATGCCATTAACACAATTGGCAGAATTTTTCGTGCAAATATGGGTCAATTATTCCGAATTTTATTTCCTATTTCCTTTTGTAAATTCGTAAATATTATTTTTTGGAAATTTGTCAAATTGGTCTAGGGCAGGATGGCAAGACTTTATTCGCTGCGTGCCTGAAACGGACAATTTTTTTTGCAAAAGTTTTCCGCGTGCCACCTTAATTTTAGTCGTCCTTTTTTGAAAATTATTAAAATTTTGAAAATTTCTTTTAAAAATATCGCAGATCTACATATTTATCAGCGCTACGGATAACCCCCATGAAATAACTCCGAAGGGGAAAAATTAAATAACATCCAAGAAATGACTTAAAAATGTTTGAGGGTTATATAATTTTTTGGGTTTAATTGAGATTATTTCATTATGAAAAAATTCCCAATGAAATAAAATTAAAATATTTTGGACATTATTGCCTTTTAATTTTTTTGAGGGGTTATTCCATTTTTGGTGGTTATTTAATTTTGTTAAGAAAAGTTAAATTTGTGGGCGCCATCAATTATTTAGGTACGTAAGAAACTAGTTGAAAAATGTGCCTCAAGAAAAATTTTTATTTAGTTAAAATAAATCGCGCGATTTTTATTTATAGCGAACGTTGCAGAAATACAGATATTGAACAGAGAAATTTCTATTTCAATTGAAATGGCTTTGCGAAACACGATCAAAACGCATTTTCAAATTCCAGCAAAGGGAGTAATTTCATTATGAAATTTATTTTCAGCCTTAATTTCACTAATGGTTATCTCGTAGCACCTATTTTCCCTCTAAAAAAGTTAATTTTTTAGATCCAATTACAAGTTGTTTTAAATGTTTGGCAATTTTCTGGTACTTTTTATATCTCCGATTATGAGGCATTCCTCATCGAAACATTTAAACTTCTTTCAATCTAGAATTTTAGAAATTTCAAAACCCATTTTCAAATTCCAGCAAAGGGAGTAATTTTATTATGAAACTTATTTTCACCCTTAATTTCACTGAGGGTTATCTCGTAGCACCTATTTTCCCTCTAAAAAAGTTAATTCTTTAGATCCAATTTTATTACAAGTTGTTTTCCATTTTTGTGCAATTTTCTGGTACTTTTTATCTCTCCGATTATGAGGCATTTCCTCATCGAAATATTTAAACTTCTTTCAATCTAGAATTGTAGAAATTTTCCCAGAATTTTCTGACAATCGAATTTGCGAGTTCTATATTAACCATATTTCTGTAAACGAAAAATGGTTTCAATGCAGTTTTAATTATTTTAAAAGACGATTTACAAGCTCTATGCAAAATTTCACCATTATGGAGTTAAATCACACATTTTTGTAGCGAAATTTAACATTAAACTAAATTTTTTGCTGGTCTTCTAATAGTTTAAATTTTTTGAAAATATTTAACAAAACGTCGCGTGCCACCTAAAATCCACTCGCGTGTCACTACTGACACGCGTGTCATAGTTTTGCCAGCCCTGGTCTAGGGCAACCGAAAAAAGTTACCATCCCGGTGAAAAATGTCCATATATGAACATTTATGGTTCAACCATATATGTATGGATCCGAAAAATGAGGTAACACCTAAGTATATGTTTATATATTGACATATATGAACATATACATTTATTAAATATATGCGAATACATGCGAACGTTGCTGTCCTTTATTATAAGGTTGTACGATAGATATAAATTTATGTATGACATTCAAATTAGGCGCTACATATGTTCCTTTTTTTATTCATGGCATTAAATATAATTCCATATTTATCCAAATATGAGTTCCTTTTACATATATGGAAAAATGTATTCTTCGAAATATGTTCATATACAAGTCCCTTTTGCATAAAGTGAATAATATATACTTTCATATTTGTCCATATATGAGTGCCATTTCCATATATAAAATAACAGATGCTTCCATATATGTCTGTATATGAAATTTTTTCCATATATGGAATAACATATACTTCCATATATGTTCATATAAAATCCATATATGTTCATAAAAAATCCATATTTGTTCATATGTGTCCATACATAAACCATATATGAACATGTTTGAGCGTATATGAACATTTTTCACCGGGATGGTATAAGTTATATACTGATAAGGGAAGTAATTTATGCCTTAGGCCCATTAACTTTTCTCGAGAAGTTAACTTTACCTTAACCATGGGTAACTAACCAATACTAAATATTTATCCCTATGAAAAGTTAACCATAATAACTTATCTATATTTGAACTCTGGGTAGTTAACCTTAGTATGAAATGTCAGAATAAAAACAAAAAGAAAAACAAAAATTAATAACAAAAAAATTTTTTTTCAATACGGGAAAATTTAAAGTTTTTTTTCGCGGTTTTTTGTGTGTTTCTGGTCGTAAAAAAATAATACACTTGACCACGTCGTTTTTTTTAAGATTCGCGGTCGCTAAATGCTATAAAATGATTGTGTCTTTTTGCATACTACGAGAGGTGATTTAATTAAATCCATTTGGCAAGTCTATAAAATAAAAGTGGATTATTGGAACTATTAATAAGTATTTCGTGCTAATCTAGACAACCGCGGAAAGATTCGCGCATAAAATGAAAAAAAATAGTGGAAATTTTGTGATAGATTATTAAATTAAGGCAATTTATGTGATCAGCACATCAAAGTGAGTAGAAAAATAATCGCTGTACATGATTTTGTATCTTCTTGTAATTGCGAGTCACAACTGTGGGTTGTCCAGGGGTTCCTCACATGCTTTTAAAATATTTAAAACATGATTGGTTCACATTTCGTAAATTCGAGAGTGATTTCTATGCGCTTTTTTATATTTAAGAATTAAATTCAGTAGTCTTGTACTTCATTCAGTAGTCTTGAGCTTTGATACATGATTCATTTTGAATTTGATACGCTGATTCCAAATTCTTAAATGTAAGTTACCCAAAATTGATGGAACAATTGTTTTTCTGTGAGTGGTTTTGAAAAGAATTTTTTCCTATAACGGTACACAAATTAAGAAAATGTTGTCCTATGTATTTTAGAGAACAAAATTCATTCTTTACTACCATCGTAACAAAAAGTTTTAAGCTATTTGAATGCATTTTGTATAGTATTTTAAAATACGTAAAAAGCTATCTCTCACGTTTTTAATCACGATTTTCTCAAAATTGAGAGGTCATAGAGAATTCGAAATAGATATTTGGAATCAGCAAGTAAAATACTAAAAGTATGTACCAAGCTTCTACCGACAGCGACTTTTCACTTTGTAGAGGTGTATAATTCGTGTCAAATTGTTCTAATATTGGTCACCATTTTTGGTTTTAATTATTCAAGACAGATTTTGGCTCCTTAAATCAATAAAAAAATAAATTTTTCCTATTACCTTATATTTATGAGGCCAATTTCTGTAAGCTATCACAGAAACCTAAATCTTAATAGCAAAAATTTGTGCACGATTTTAAGTACTGATGCAATTTTTGTAGGTTTTGGTAAAGAAGGGAAATGCACACCGAAAATACTTACATGTATCATAAACGATTCTTAGTCAAAGTTTGGTTAAAGCTGCTCTTTAGTTTTTTTTTTATTAATCATCACTACAAGTTTAATTTATTAAAATATTTTATGTAGGGTGAATTGTTCTAAAATAGCCTTGGTTAAGTTTCTTAACCACAGAAATTTCTATGGTTAAATTTTAGCATTGGTGAGAAGAAATACTTGGTTAAAATTTAGATAAGTTATTCAAAAAATATGTTTACCAGTGGTTAAGGCTAGTAGAGGTCTTAACCAGGGTATAAATTGAGATAAGTTAACGGGCCTTAGCCTATTAATTTTTATGAATTAGTTTCTAAGATTCAGTCTCAACGTATTCTGTCCCATATCGTCCAAAGTAAGTAACAAAACAAAATTTTGCGGAAAAACATTTATATGTGCCGAACACACGGTATAATCTTTTATTACAAAACGTTGTAAAGCTGGCCATACACTACGCAATATTCTTGTGCAGCTTTTGATACTGTGGAAAAAATTTCCAGTGTGTATGTCATATTGGAAGGTTGTACAATACAGTGGAAACAACTATGAATAATGAAAAATATTTTGTAATATGTAGGTCATATTGTACAATTTTCATATAGAAGAAAACAGTGGTGCCATATCTTGTGCAAGTGTATTGTACATCTTATTGTATGGTGTAGGGCAAAACGACGATAATATTGTCAATAATATTTGCAACGACATTTCATAGTGTATGGCTAGCTTAAGACCTTGAGAGGGTTAAAAAAATTTTACAAAATTTTTGTATAAATAAAACTTTTGAATACGCATAGGTACACTCACAATATTTTATCCTTAAAAACAACCTAAAATTAATTGAAAACACAATTAAAAAAAGGACTACTGATTTTTCATTATATTCAAACCATTTTGCTATTTATTTTCTAACATTGTTTAAATAATCCATAAAAGAAATACACTCAGGGAATTATGTATGTAAAATCAACTGCAAATGACAGTTAAAATAACTGCATTTGCAGTTAAAAAGGTGTAGACTACATTTGCAGTTAAATTAACTGCAATATGAAGTTATTTTTAACCGTTAAAAATCAACTGACAAATGTAGTAAAAACAACTACAAATGCAATTGAAACAACATACATGCAAATTATTGTAAAACTTTACAAACAACTGCAAATGTAGTTAAAAAACATAAATAAAAATTATTTTAAAAATTATTAATTTAATAAAAAACAAATTTATGTAAACACTCCTCACTTAATTTTATTCTATATAAAATTGAGAAATCAAAATTTACACTAATGTCACTTTTATTTTTCACTAGTAAGATATTGTTGTAGATGTCCGTCTGTGAGGGATGAAATATGGCGTTGTTTGGCTTCCTTTTTTTCTCCAGGTAGAAAGAGATGAGAATATAAAAGAACTGATAGAAAATAAATACAATAATTTTTAATAATCCCGTAAATAAATTTATATTATAAAACTTACCTTATTATTTTAATAACTTAATAAAAATTATATAAACTTTTCCGTATTACGCGTCCTCACTCTTTGGCGTTGTTTTATGACTAAGACAAGAGAAAACATGTTCTACTCATATTCTTTCACTAGAAATTTCTAAACAAGCGCGTCATACACATGCTCCTGATTGCTTCGTGTGTGTGCACACACACTTGAAAATATAAGCATTTGTAAAAAAAATTCAAAATAACTGCATAAAATAAATGTTACTACAATGTGGTAGTTTTTGTAGTTAGTTTGAAAAAATAACTGTCAAAAACATTGAAATATTTTGCTCTAAGTAAATTAACTACAATTGTAGTTAAAATAACTACAACCGCATTACTATACAAATAACTGTCATGTAGTAAATGCATAACTTTTCTGAGTGTAAGAATAATTGAAAAGTCTATTAAAACAATCATCAATTTTTAACTGACAAAACGTAAAAAAAAGATTTTGTGGTTTGTTTTTTCATATTTGAAAGTTTTTTTGTTTGATTTTTCAAAACACTACACCATACACAACACACACGTTCATATTTTTATTGGCTATGTTTGTGAATATGAGTAAAGAGTTTCTTGTAATTTGAATCGAAATAATTTTGTATATAAACAAACTATTTTAACATTTAAGAAACCCGAAAATATTTTAATTTTTTGTTTTAAAACAGAAAACAACGAAATTATTTAAATTATTTTTCTAAAAATAGGAATCTAAAAATAGAATATTTGACTGAAAATAACAACTCCTACAGACGATACATATTTTTTTCTAGTTTGTTTTTTATTGATGGATAAAAAAAGTTAAACAATATGTTTCAATGTATTTTAATTGATTCTTCAAACTTTACCTATTACTTTTTAAATAAACCTCAATCGGTTATGGAAAATATATTGTGAGTGTATTTGTGTCTGATCTTCACGTTTATACATCTTATACACTAAAAGATATGACCTCTCCGCAAATCAAATTATTGCAAAATTTTATTAATTTCGGTTTGACAAAAGAACTTATTTCATTTCTAAAACAAAACAAAAGAATGAATGATGCTGTGATGGCTTAGAATTAATCTACCCTAATATACATTTTTTGGCCTTCTCGTATTATATATAATTATATCTGAAAAATGAGATCTAATATTAAAGGAATTAAATATGCTAAAACCCCAAACGTATTTAACAAATTGTGAAAAATAACCCGTGTTAACATGGGCCTATCCGGATTTCATTCTTGCCTAAGGAAATCGTCAGGGGACGACGTTTTTAGAATTTCTGGAAATATTTGTTTAGTTAAATTACAAACTCAATGAGAAATTCTTGTTCTCGTCTAGGAGCGTTATTAAACATTTAAAATATCGAAGAAAAAACAAAAACAACAACAAAAACATTTTTTTTTTCTAATGTTGTTTAATAAGATGTGGTTCGATACTATTTTGTTTGGATTTTGTCCTCATCTAAATCTGAAAGTTTTTTTTTTGTCGAAAAGCTCTACAGAATCTGAAGATTTTTGTACAATAAGAGACTATTTTTATAATTCTGTTGAAAATTTCCTATAGAAGATATCATTTAGAACCAAATGGGATTTCTAAATAGAAAAATATTTAATCTGAGGGAAATGTTTTCAAAATCTGAAGATTTTATATTTAATAATTTTTGAAACGCAAATTTACTGCATTATACTATTAAATCTATCGACTCACTATTCTTTATTTATCTTTAAATAAAGTTTTTTTTTTATTCTGTACTGATTTTAAATCAGACGTAAATGGTCACCCTATTATAAGTCATTTGGATATTGTAATATGTTGTAATTACGTTTTGGTGACATATATGCTAATATATAATTATACAAAATATTATATGACAATATATGCTACATCATATTAATGAACTGTTGCAATGGACAAAAATCTTAAATTTTCTTCATCGAATTTTTAAATAAAGATTTATTTAATAAATACGATTATTAAATATTATTAAAAAGGATAGTTTTTTCAAAGCTTTTCTCTATTTTTTTTTTGTAAAAATTAATTGTACATTCTATTTGTAATAATGTGATCTTAAAACCGAAACCCGCCCAGTTTCAGGAAATTGGAGCTTCTAGTCTTAAAGTTTTTGGATAGTTTTGATGGTCTATGCACTCACAATATATTTTCCATAACCGATTGAGGTTTATTTGAAAAGTAATAGGTAAAGTTTGTTTTCAATTGAAGCATCAATTAAAATACATGGAAACATATTGTTTAACTTTTTGTACAAGTCAGTAAAAAACAAACTACAAAAAATACGTATCGTCTGAAGGGATTGATATTTTCAGTCAAATTATCTATTTTTAGTTTTCTATTTTTAGAAAAAATAATTTAAATAATTTCGTTGTTTTCTGTTTAAAACAAAAAATTAAAATATTTTCGGTTTTCGTTTTTGTTAAAATAGTTTGTTTATATATGTACAAAATTATTTCAATTCAAATTACAAGAAATTCTTTACTCATACACACAAACATATCCAATAAAAATTTGAACGTGTGTATTGTGTGTGTAGTGTTTTGAAAATTCAAAAAAAACTTTCAAATATGAAAATAGAAACCATAAAATCGTTTTTTTACGTTTTGTCAGTTACAAATTGATTATTATTTTAACAGACTTCAATTATTTTTATTTCTTTTATGGATTGTTTAAACAATGGTAGCATTCGGCAGAGAAACCTTAAACTGATACCGGTGACTGTAGTGGTTTGTGATTACTTACTCTGCTGAAAGATGTTTTCTTTATTTTGTTTTTAAATACATTTTTTCTATATTTTCCTTTGATTTTTAAAATTTTTTGTTTTTGAATTATATTTGTATGTTTTTATTTGTCAATTATACAAAACAAAAATTTTCAAAATCAATAACCACAAATGTAATACTATTTGATCAAAAGTAGCAAACATTTGTTACGCTACCAAAATATGACAGCGCTACCTGAGCGCTCAGACTGAGCTGTTAGTGATCAGGTCGTTCAGCAGATGGTTGCACTACTGTTGTAAAACTGTTGACTATCAAAGTGTATCTGCCGAACGCACCCCATGTTTGAAAATAAATAGCAAAATGGTTTGCATACAATGCAAAATCAGTAGTCCTTTTTTTATTGTGTTTTCAATTAATTTAATATGTATTTTAGGTTGTTTTTAACGATAAAATATTGTGAGCGTATTAACTAACCTTTCGTTTGAGCATTATCATGTCTGTATTTGTTCTAGATTACTTTGAGAATATTTAAGGTAACCGCTAATCATTTGATATTATAGAAATTGGACTCGGTGCGCAGCCAAGAAAGAAAACGATTTTTATGATTAGTACAGTATTGTGCTTATCGTGGTGCCATGTAGTTTTTTCATATGATAAAATTATACATGAAAAAGTTATATTGTTTTTAAAAAATTTCCAAATTTTCGCGGTTTTGTTGTGTTTTCAAAACTGTATTCAAAATAATTTAAGACTACAACTGTTTTGATAAATGCAAAAAATATATTTTTCTACATCATTGTTTCAGTTTCCGCGTCTTAGATGTCATTTATCTAAGTTGTGTTACCGACATTGGTTGTCACAAATAATGAAGATCACAACGTTTCTAAATATTGTTTTCGATTTCATGATAATTTTTTATCTTTTGGAGATATTCGATATTTTTCCAATATATTACACAATTTTCGCGGCTTATGTTAGTTATTTTGAGATATTTTTTAAATATGGTTTTGCGTTATAATAAGGGCTACGACTTTGTTCAAGAGTGTTAATTAAAATCTTCAGTGGTTAAAATAAAAAAGTAAAGCTCTGATTCAGAGCTGGGACATATTTGGGATTATTAAAACGAAATGTGATGAAGTAGAGGTTTTGTATCTACTTCATCTGTATAAGAGTACTTTCATATTCACTTGATTTGATTGGGGCCCTAAAATGGCTGTTGCACTGTATTATTGATGCCCCACTAGCTAATTTTGCTTTGTGAATTTGATTGGCTACAAAATAATATTTATCCTAAAATTTTCGCTATTTTTTTAAATTCGATTTTTTATGCAGATAGTTAATTGAATTGTCTCATTTGAAGTAGATATTAAGCGTGTTCGTTTACTTAAAGTTACTACTTTTACTACAGGGAAAAAATCAATACAAAAGTAAACAAAACTTTCCAATTGTAGTAAAGGTAGTAAGAATTTGGAGTAAACGAACACACTGATTAATTCTACTGCAAATAATGCAATAAATTTCATTATATGGCGGTTTTTTTTCAACGAAATTCCCCTAACCAATTTTTAACGAGTTCCAACGCTTTTTCGCTTTTCTAAAAAAATTAAAATTTAAAAAATTTTTTTTTTTTAATTTTTTAATCTATAAAAAAATACCAAAACTAATCTTTCTGCATTTAAATATGTGTTACATCTGTCTTAATCTTAGAGATATTGACACCAATTTTTCAAAAGTACCAAGGTATAGGTGCGACATTCGCCTAACTTAATTTACTGACGAAAACAAATTCAAACAAAGGGCTTTTTGCTATTCAAATGTTTTGGGGGAAAAAGGGCCTAAGAATTTTAAAATGTACACAGAGAAAACAGTGTTGTTTCCTTCTGTCTAACTTTGTATTGTATTAATTATCCCACCCCAAACTGATGTCATCTAGTATATTAGGGAATATTGCAAACAAAAACTCAGCCTCTAGGAAAAAGCTCACTTATTTCAGGAGATCACTTCCCATGGCAACATCTATAGAGCCAAACACATATTCCGTAGATTTTCCAAGGAGTCAATACCATACTGTTATTGACATTTATAAAAGGATATTAACAAGATTGTAACTATGCTTTCCACCACTTTTTTCTAGCTGCAATTGAACCATTCGGTTGGCAATAAATTCGGTAGTCAAAATAGATACATAAGTCCTGTATTTGTTCAACACATTTTGTCTCTTACTGTAAATCATTATGGTAAAATATATTCATATACATACAATTATATTTACCACCTTTTTCCCCCAAGTATTTATAGGTGCTTATACAAGTAAAATGTAGAAAGGTTTAACCCTCTAATGCCCAAGGCTACTAAAAAGCTATCTTTAGATTTTAATTCGTTTTTGGCTAAATAACGATTTTTTATAAAAGTAATTGCAGAATATCGCTAGAAAACTTAATTTACTACTTTTTTGTCTCCAAACTTTTGTTGTATAACGCACGATTTTCAAGCGAGAAGGATGTAAAGCAAAATTTTCGAAAATTTGAACAAGCTAAACTCGAGTATTTACTTGTAAAATGAGTTGATACTTTTGCTCCAGAATTGACAGGGTACCGTCAAGACATGTTTAAAACTCAATCACGTTCACGAGATGCTACTCGCACATGATCACGCAAATTCACTTAAAAGATTTTATCTAGTATAAATATTTTCGCTATCAGAATGCAGATCATTAGAGGGTTAATATGAACGAATATTATAGTAAAAAGCTAAATGAGAAAAAGTCATCAACTTATAAGACAAGAAGACTCACAAAAAGTGGAACAACTAGTCGTCGTTGTCGCGTTTGTCGTTTTTTTTTTGTTATTTATTTTTAATGATAGATGTGGGGAGAACAAAAACTAAAACCGGTATAGACACATATGTTTAACATTGTATGTCTCACGTGATTTTAAAGACCCAGCAAATTTATTTTACATCAACGTGTTAAAGGAATAAAGACAACACAACAATTAATTCTGAGGAATTACAATATATTATACTAATTAAATCGTCGGAGGTAAATGACTACTTCTGCAATCAAGGCCTTGGTTTTGATCATACTTTTTGGAATAAAATAAAGAAAACAGGTGATAATATTTTACCGACCATACTTAGAACACCTTAAAATCCTTTATTTATAAGTTGGTCTCTTTTGGATTTACATTTTGATTCATAGCATCAATTGAATAGCAAAGATAGAGTTACGCGTTACGCGTTACATCGGTCATTCTCACCCATGGACAAATCGACATATTTACATACTACAGCTATGGACATGGAAATAGGACACTTTTATGTGTTAAGAAACATAATCATTTATTTTGAAAAATAAAACAAAAATAAAATTTTTTATTTCATATACGGGAAGTGTAATTATACGGGATTGTAATTCATTCTTTATTTAAATAAAAATCCTTCAACTATTTTATATATATTGGTAAATATATATAAACTAATAAGAATACCTGGACTTCTAAATAGGACAGATTTTATATTTTTACAAAATGTGTACATTTTTTCGGTTTTTAAAACAATCATTATTTTTTTAGCGTTAATATTACACTAATATTTTGTGCTGTATCCATTATTATCAATAACCGCTTCGTATCTTCTTTGCATACTCTCAACTAATCTCTGACAACTTTCTTTTGGTATAGAATACCAGGCTTCTTGAATACCAGCCCAAAGTTCGGTGGAATTTTTGTAATTGTTTTGCGAAACTTTTGTTTTTACATCATTCCACAGATTTTCTATTGGATTAAGGTCCGGACTTTGGGCTGGCCAGTCCAAAATCTTCATTTGTTCTTGTAAAAACCAATCCTTCACTGTGTTCGACGAATGCTTCGGATCATTGTCTTGCATAAATATCCACTTAACTGGCATATTTTCATAGGCAAATGGCTCCATAACATTCTTAAGAATGCTCAAATACTGAAACCTGTCCATTTTGTCCTCTACATTTACGATAGGCCCAACACCACGCCAGGAAAAAGCCCCCCATACCATAATATTACCCCCACCGTGTTTCAAGGTCTTCTGAGTGTACTTAATGTTTAAAGCCTGGTTTTTTGGGCGGTGTACAAATGTTCTACCATCTGGCCTGACACGATTTACCTTCGTTTCATCGCTCCAAGGCACAATTTTCCAAAAGGACAACTCATTTCCTTTGTGGGTTTTGGCAAAATTAATACGTTTCTTAATATTTTTTCTTGAAAGAAGAGGCTTCTTTCTACTTATTGATCCAAATAAGTTTGCTTCATTCAGTCTTCTTCTTACTAACCTGTCTGACACTTGAACGTTGAATTTTTTCCTGATTTCTTTATTTATTTGACGGGAGGACATAAAAGGGTTGAGTTTGCTTTTGCATAATTTAGTCCTGTCTATATAAATTGTAGTTTTACGACGGATTGGCTTACGTTCTTTATTTGCGTATGATATTTCTTGTCGGCAGCACATAGACCAGAGGTGGCAAGACTTTTTTCGCTGCGTGCCAGAAACGGACAAATTTTTTTTAGAAACGTTTTCTGCGTGCCACCAAATTTAAATAACTTCCAAGAAATAACGTAAAAATGTCTGAGGGTTATTTAATTTTTTTGGGTTTAATTGAGATTATTTCATTATATAAAAATCCCCAATGAAATAAAATTAAAATAGTTTGGACATTATTGCCTTTTAATTTTTTTCTTGCGATTATTTCATTTTTGGTGGTTATTTAATTTTGTTAAGAAAAGTTAAAGTTTTGGGCGCCATCAATTATTTAGGCACGTAGGAAACTAGTTGGAAAATGTGCCTCTGGAAAAAATTTGATTTAGTTAAAATAAATCGCGCGATTTTTATTTATAGCGAACATTATGGATTTGAACAGACAAAATTCTATTTCAGATAAAATGGCTCATCGGAACACGATCAAAACCCAATTTCAAATTCCGACAAAGGGAGTTATTTCATCATGAAACTTATTTTCAGCCTTTATTTTACTGAGGGTTATTTCGTAGCACCTATTTTCCCTCTAAAAAAAGTTAATTTTTTAGATCCAATTTTATTACATCTCTCCGATTATGAGGCATTTTCTCATCGAAACATTTAAATTTCTTTCAACCTAGAACTTTAGAATTTTTCCCAGAATTTTCTGATAATCGAATTTGCGAGTATGTATTTACCATATTTCTGTAAACAAAAAACTGGTTTCAATACAGAGTTTTAATTATTTTAAAAGACGATTTAAAAGCTCTATGAAAAATTTCAACATTATGGAGTGTGATTTAACATTTTTGTAGCGAAATTTAACATCAACATTAACTTAATAGTTTAAATTTTTTAAAAATATCGAACTAAATGTCGCGTGCCACCTAAAATCCACTCGCGTGCCACTACTGACACGCGTGTCATAATTTTGCCAGCCCTGACATAGACGAATAGCATTGTATACCATATTTCGCGAACACTAGTATTTTAGCAATTTCAGTTGGAGATTTCATCTCGTTGTGGAAATGAGATATAAGTCTCCGTTTTTCTGGATTACAATGTTTTCCACGTCCTATATTGGTACATATTGATGGGCGCTGTGGTGTAATGGTTAGCGCGTTGGACTGTTACACGTAAGGTTGCGGACAACAACAATTTATGAAAAATAATATGTATGAGTTTTTTCTATCCCTCATACATATCGCAGCGTCCTCTTTCGGTGTTCCCATAGCATTTAACCCCACCGAAGTAAAATAATATAACAGGGCTATGAACTAAAAAGCTTCAACAAAGTTCGCCAAGTCACCATCAGATGGCGCGCAACAACTGTTCTAAAATTCAACATCTCGCGCAATTACAGTGTTGCCATATTTGAAGCCCTTCATCTTTCAACACCTTTCACTTCTTCTCTATCCCCTTTCCAAAGGAAGCAACACGTTAATTAATAGGAAGAATTTCCTGAGTGTTGCTTCTCTTAAAAAAAAAAAAAAAAAAATAGAAAAGAATTTACTTATTTTAAACGCAAATTAAGAAAAGAAAATTATTACTAAGTGCATCGAGTAAAATTTTGACAATTATTGCAAGTGTCCTATTTTTATGTCCAAGTCAAATATGAACAAAGTAAAGTAAATATTTGAATGTTTTAAATATTGCAAATTTTTCTATATAATCTGAGACTACTTGATTACAGTTTACTATAATAGAAAAGAAATATAATTATTGCTTTATAATTATTAAGAGAAATGCATGAAGATAATTTTGTTTGAAGTGTCCTATTTCTATGTCCATAGCTGTATGTACTACATGTTTTTCATGTTCACATCAGATATTCTTTTAAAATGACTTTAAATTTTCTTAGGATGGCCTTTTGGCAACTATTTTATAGAAATTTTACAAATTCTATGATGCTGATATGGATATGAAATAAAAGAGGAGAATCTACATATTAATAAAAGCTTTTATTGTTTTCTAGTAATACAAATTTGTGTCATAAATGTCTATTGGATTTGTATAATTTGAAAAGGCTATTGAAAATTATGAAAAAAAAATTTTTCTTTGATATTTTAAAGACCTTGAAAAACGACATCTGACGTGATGAAGAAAAACTTGGTACGAAGTTTTATTATATATGGTCTCTACTTTCACATGTATATTTTCCATGATGAAAGCAAAAGTTATAAGTTTTAGCAAAATATTATAGTTCATTGCGTTGACGAACTAAGGGCCATTGATATCTCCATAAAAATTTGACATTCGTAGCTATGGTTAAAAGGCTGATTAGGGGACCGTAAACGCAAATGTGATGTAACTATGCCGTACCGTACCTAAAAATACACTTATGGAATACCGTAAACGACATTACTATTTAGCATGTATTTCATGTGGTTTTATATTTTAGTCTAATTTCTTCCATTTATTTGTTCATTTATATTTCTTATTTGTTGTTTGAATCTATTTTCTTTATACATTTTATATTTTTTCCGACTAAAATCATTCAGCTGTTTCGATGACGGATAGAAAATTCTGATTTCAACAGAATGATCCGGCAAGTGCGGTTACATTTACGCGTTAGTAACCATTTGTATACACTTCTTCTTGTGGTTTCGAAACAGCTAATTCGTTGCAGTTACGTTTAGGTAACTCATCCTTACGTATTAAATTTTGATTATTTTGAGAAAAGTTAACAAGTCTAAGAGTTCAATTTAAATCGAATCTTTTCTGATATCCGTTTATTTTATTCAGAGCGGTCAAATAAGCTATTAACCAGAACTTACAAGGAATAAATTACCTATTTCATTATTTTTTAACTAAATTTATATCTTGGGATAAATTTAAGGAAATTTATTAAATTCATTCAATCCAATTAATTCAACTTTTGGTCAAGGAATTTATTCCCGACTGCCTCCTAAATTCATGCAATTGTGCACCTAATTCCTTTAAGAAATTTAGTTGTTCATTTAATTGCTTGAGGAAATCGACTTTTAATTCCCTGAAGGGATTAACTTTTCACCAAAGATCAATTTAGCTTTTCCGATAATTTTTATAAATAATTGTTGGTTTTAAGGAATTAAAAGAAAACTTGAATTCCCTCTGAGAACTTGGTGCACTATTGAATGATTTTAAGAATAGGTAATTCATTCAATGCAATGAATTCCTTGACCAATTTCCGGATTAACTACATATTTTGCAAGAGATAATATCAATTGAATTCTGAATTTCTATTTGAAGTTTAGAATATATCAATTGAAATTCAGAATTTCCATTAAAAATTAAGAAAAGTTCAAATGAAATTCGGAAAATATCAATTGAAATTTAGAATTTACATTTGAAATTAAGAAAATATCATTTGAAATTCATAAAATATCAACTTAAATTCAGAAAAACATCAGTTATAATTTACACAATATATAATTTGGAAATATGATATTTCCTAAATTACAATTGATATTTTTCGAATTTAAATTGATATTTTCTGAATTCAAATAATATATTCTGAATTTCGAATTATAACTTCTGAATTTTTAAATGGAAAATCCGAATTTCAATTGATGTATTTAAATTTAAAAAGGAAATTTTATTTATTTATCAAAAACGTATTCTTTAATGTTAATGCTTAATATTTTTGCCAGGAAATTCATTGCTTAAATTTTGATTCTTTAAATTCATTCACAGGAATTAATTCCTGTTTGTTTTTCTTATTCATTCTTTGAATTAAAACATTTAATTCAATTCTTAAGGAATTCACTCCAAAAAGAGTTAATTACTTCAAACTCTGCTGCTGACCAATATAATCTTGTGAACAATTGAAAAAAAAAAACAAGTGAACTACGGGTACAAGAGTGAACTAGTTCAGATTGTATTCCCAGCGATACAATTAGTGTTTCGAAAAAACCGACTTTTTTAAAAACCGGTTTGTCGGTTAACCGACTAAAAATAAAATAAAAAAGTGAAAAATATGGTTTAAAAAACGGCAAAGTGACAAATATATTCTCAGAATTTTTCAAGAGAGGTTTTATGTTGAATATATTAAAATCTGACCGTTATTCTTTAGGATCAATATTTTATATTTTTAGTGATTCACTGTTAATAACATTTGGGAGTTTCGGTAGATTTCGATGAAATTTTCATATATGATAAGGGAGGACAAAATTATGAAACTTTCGGTACTAATCTTGCCGGCCGAAGTTGATATTTAGGAAGTAAAAATAAGTTTGAATGCTGTTGAATTTTTTTTTATTTGAAAACTGTTTTATATTTCTAGTATCTCACTCTATCTTTCATTTAATAGACAATATCTATTTTTAAGAAACATGAAAAAAACTAAAAAAGGTGCATTTTTAACACTCTTTTTTAACCATTTAAGGTTAGAATGGGTCGATAAAAACTTGAGTTTTCTAGGTTAGCTCTTAAAAAAAAATATTTGAGTTTGAAAATTATGGTTCCAAGCACCCCAAACCACTCGACTTTTTAATTTGCTTACCGTTAATTTTTAGTTAAGTTGTTTTCTACTCTACCAAGAAGCTTTGTGTTAAAAATAATCAAAATCAGTTTTGCGGTCCAAAAGTTGTGATTAAAAATGTGAGGGCACCTTAAAGATCTTGGTGCAATTTTTTCACTTCAATACAAATTTCAGTACATTTAACAAAGCAATAAAATGTACAATTTTGTATAGAAAATTTCGAAGTGTCCTCACATTTCCACTCAGAACTTTTGAACCGCTGCACCGATTTTGACCATTTTAAATAAATGGTCAAAAAGTTAGATAAGTCGCGTTTTTTGGGGTCCTTGGACTAGACAAGCAAGCCGTTTGAATATTTTCGGCGGCGGCTTAAGATGAAAATTTTCCGGCGGCGGCGGCTTATCAGCTTTGCGCCGAGGTTTCAGCCGGCTGAGAAAAATATTCGGCTACGCCGCGCTAAAACAATAAATAAATATTCGCTTAATCCCGGCAAAACCTTCTATTAACCGGTAATGAGTTTTGTAGAAGAAATAAGGGCATGTCCATCGAATTAACACTTTAAAAAACACTCATTACTCCTAGATTAAAATTAACATTTTTATTTTTTTTTAATTTATAAAATTTTTTAATTTTTAAAATTATTTTTAATTCTATAAAAAAGTTGTAGGGCAAAATTGTACATCCCCAGGAAAATTTTTGGAATCCGTTCCCAAATTACTAGTTCTAGAACTACTTCTCAGGGAGTAAATACATATTCTCGAATAGCACCCTTGGAACTAGTGATGGTGGAACTAGTTCTAGAACCCATGCAAAGGAGTCCTTCTTACTATTTTAACTACATCCTTAAGCGGCCTATATACAGTCAAATATGCTGTACAACATGTACAGCATTTGATCGTGTAATGCCTTGTTTGATATAAATTACAAAAACCAATATACGGAACCGTCAAGCTAAGCTGTACAGCATGCTTGATCGTCCATAAGCCCCTTTAGAATGTTTTGGGAACTAGTGATTTAGAACTAGTTATACATTACTTCTACATCGTTTCCCAAGATCCAAAACAGCTCCGTAGAGCTATTTGAAAAACTTAGTAGTTTTTACCCATTTTGTCAGTTGTTTAAAAATTTTTGTAGTAAAAATTTATCAGTTAATTTTAAGACATCGGTAGTTATTCTAATGCATTTTTTATTTTTCAACAGTTAAAAATAACAAAATTTTTAGTTATTTTAAAGTTAGATACCTTTGTCGGTTTTTAACTGCATATACTATTGTTTTAACTGTCATTTTCAGTAGATTCTACTGACAAACTTTTGTAAGTGTGATAATTGTTTTGCTGGGTAAATATAGAAAAACTAATGTGCTAATTCATAAACAAAATTTATTTGGTATTTGAAGCTTGCTATAGTTAAAGTACATATTTCGCTTAATAAAGAGTTATTAGAAATCCTGATTCATAATCTTATTTTAACTATAAATTAATTTTTCGATTTGATACTGGCAACACTATTGTTTATTTTCTCTCTTCTCCCAAATAAGTCGTAAGTGATGTACAAATTTAGTAAACGATTGACTCGGTAATCGGAAGTGAAAATGTATTTTCTTAAATTAGAAAACTAATGATATGCTAAGATAAATTTAAAAGCAATTAAAAATATTTTTTTTTTATTTATAAAGCAAATCAATGGAAATGTGTGTAAAAAAGTAATTTTTTAGAACATATTATCGGAAACATACATAAGTAATCGAATTTCGAATAATGTTTTGACAGTCTGTACATCACTATTGTTTTGTTTTTCTTTTTAATTTCATTTTAACATTTTTTGTAAATTTTTATGAAAAAGGTCATTGGCTACGCAATTGTTGTAGCTTTTTTCAGTTTGATAGATGTAAGTTGTTGGAAGCCACACATTCTAGGGATGGGATGGCTTTAATAAATCATTTCATGCCTGAAAATGAAATAATTAACAATTAAATGGTGGCTTCCTCACTCCAAACTTTATAAAAGGTTTAAAGTTAATGAGTATCGGCTATAAACCTATATTATTTTTTTCGTTATTAAGCAAAAATGAATACTGTTTCTCACAAATTAGCTTAAAATCCTGCAATAAGACTGTTGTAAAAGTTTATGAATTAGACCATAATTCTTTATGCCAATAAAACATCCAAATGTCTGAATTTGGTATTAGGGTTTGAGGTTCGGGAATTAGCGGGAAATTCCGGGAAAAGTTTGCCGGGAATTCCCGGGAAAATAATATATTTTTCCCGGGAAATTTTAAAAATATTAAATTTTTTAAATTGTTTTTGTTTCGAATAGGATTTTTTAATTTTAGTCATAAAAAACATTTTAAATACCAAAACAATAATGTCATTGTTAAAATCTTTTAAAAGGGAATCAATTTATTTGACACACAAAAAAATCTTTGCCAAGTAATTAGGAGCATTTCAACTAATAAAGATTTTTCGCATAACTTATTCAAAATTTAAGTAGTAAAACCTAAAAACTTGGTAAAATGTTTAAAAGAAATATGAAAAAAAATGTTATTTCTTACAAATAATCGCCCTTACTATCTAAATTTTTCAAATGTATATTTTAGTTAAAGTCGACTTTAGTTAAAATATTGGGTGGACGAGTTTTAATGAAATTTTTCAGTAAACTAATGAAGTTTTCTTCACAAAGTAAATGAAAAATTTCATAAATATTATGAAAAAGCTTCATATATTTTATGAATCTAGTTATAATGAAACTTTTTCATTCTGTGCATGAAAGTTTTAATAAATGAAATTAAATTTTTTACAGCATTTTATGAAAAATGCCATTAATTCAGTGAAAAGTTTCAATGGACGAGTTCCAGTGCAACTTCGTTATTTTTATGCAAAAATTCATTAATATCATGCAGATAATTCTCTCTGTGTACGTTTCATGGTAGGACAAACATTTCCTGAAATGGTATCCAAATTAGCCGCAGTCGACGGAAGTCAATCCGCACAATAACTAGATCTTCGTTTATTCGGAAAAGTTTTTATAAAGGGTTTTTCAATAAGAGCGCTACAAAAGTAAAAAAGTTTAAATAAAACAAAAGCGGTTTTGGATATCAATGAAATTCTTTATTCCTGTGAAAGTACGTTCGATGCCATTATGTATGGAAATCGATCTCTTTTGCATGGCCACCACGGGCACGCTTGCAGAAGTCCAGACGCTGAACCCAATTTTAGACGGTTCTCAAGCATAAATAGGCCGATACTGCTGCAATTTCACGTTCGATATTCGTACGAAGTTCATCAATCGTCGCTGGCTTGTTGGCATAGACCATAGATTTGACGTAGCCCCACGCTCAATTGTTGATCTGCTAGGACGATTATGACGACCATAAATTGGACGTAGCGCTCTTAACGTTGAGGCCACTGACTCCGAATGTCGGTAGTAAATTTTAATAATTTCGACTCGTTGTTGGCTCGTACATCTTTCCATCATGAAATGGCAAACCTTACTGAAGAGAAATGTCAAAAGAGCGGCAAGAAAAATGGCGTCGTTTGCTGTCCCTGTCTTTTATACTTTTGTAGCGTCCCTATTGAACAACCCTTTAATAAAAACCTGGCATTGCCAAAAAGTTACTACAATCATGTAAAAGATATTATGATAAAAGAAATATCGAGCAATATTTCTAACAATAGGAGATTTCATATAATCTTAGATGAATAGACAAGAAAATCACAAAAGAGATATTTGGACATATGTATAAACGGAAATAATTCATTTTATAACCTGGGGTAGGTTTATATATCAGGAAGATGTAATGCTGATGAAATAAGAAGAATTGTAGAAATAAGACTAGAAGAGTTTTATTTATCTTTGGAAAATAACATTGTGGCCACCATATCTAATGGGCCAAATGTGATGAAACGGTTTGTTTTCGACTGTCCAGTAGTGGGTGCTTTCTGCTGGAATCATGCAATTCGTTTGGTAGTGCTTAGAGTAATTTATGTGAAATCAAATGTTCAACATTCTGATATTTTTACTTTGAATTCTCACTACACAGACTGCATTTGTACTGAAATAATGTTTTTTTTTTAACAAAAATTACTTATATAGGTGGTTTTCATTAACAATTTTGTTCAAAAATAAAAAAGTCCGGGAAATACCAAACCCTAGTGACGATATATTTATTATTATAACCATAAAATTATAATAGAAAATTAAAAAATCACTCGATTTTCGGTGGCAACTGTAATTTAAGAAAAAGTCTAAAACTAGTTTTTTATTTGATTATTTGAAGTGAAGGAAACTTTCAATGTAAATTGATTTTGTAACAAAAATAATTTCTATAGAAATAACGGAACACTTCACCAACGTGTTTTAGAAAATAATCCTCTAATACTCGTATCTCAAAAAAAATTTATTTATGTTTGTATTAAAAATTCACCATATAAATTAATTGTTCGAAAGAAAAAGCTCACTTTTAAAAACATTTTTCGTATCGAAAAAATTTTAGATTTAAAGTACTTAGTATAGGGATATTTCACAGGTACATATAAAGCCCTTCGAAAAACATGTTACATTCATTAGGGATTTTGAGTAAACCCTTTCAAATAAAAATAATTACCAGATTCTGTGTTAGTTTTCCTACAAAAAAACTTTCAGATTCAAAAATTTCTACCTTAAATAAAAATATTATGATAAAAATTTATAAGTTACTTGAATAAATTTTCAGAATTATTGATTTACACTGAGAGAATTATCATCACTTCAGTAACGAATTTCTTCATAGTTTCAATGAAAATTGTCAATGGAACTCGTCCATTGAAACTTTTCAAGAATCTATGAAACAGGTTTCAGTAAAGTCATCGTTTATGAAAAGTTCATAAAATTAATGAAACTCTTCATAAAATTAATAGGCTACTCCTCCAATGAATAAATCATTCAGCCAAAGAAGAGCTTCATAAAATCTATGAAGCAATTTCATTTATTATTATTTATTATAGTTGGTTGTTGTCGTTTCTAAGCTGGAGTGGATAAATAAAAAGTATTTAGCATATGCCAAAAGTGTTATAAAATTGTAGCATATTTAATGGATGTACAAAATATATCTAATGAAAGAATTCATTAAATTAAAAAGTTTCATAAAATTTTATAATAAACTTAATTCAATTAATGAAATTCCTTATTAATGTTTCGAAAAAACTAATATGATTTATAAAAAAATTTCGTAGTCCAAAATTAATAATAAAAAATTAATCAAAAAAAATAAAAATTATAAAAGATAATTCTCTCAGTATGGAAATTAATGCACATCACTAAAATTCGACCTTATGGTTATATAAGACTATTGTACTTGAGAATTAAATGTTTAACATAAAATTCTAACTGTATGAAAATTTTTAAAAATTAATGAAATGACAATTTCATATATGTGACCTTCTCCGAGAAAAGGGACCTACATAGTGTGTCAAAAAACGGGTTTGGCCTTAAGAGTGGATTCTGGTACCTAAAAGGGTGTAGAATAAGATGAAATGAGTTAGATGATTAGAATCATAACTAACCATACCAAATCGCATCTCCCAACTGAAGGTGTGTTCAAAGTGATAATGCGTTATGAAACTTTAAATGCGTTCTTCTCAAAACTTAATTTTCACACACTAGGTCCCTATTCTCGGAGAAGGTCACATAAATAAAGAACATTTTCATTAAATTTATGAAGATCCAATTTATGAAATTCAGTGAATTTTTTTCACGAAATTATGAAGTTTTATGAAAGAAAAGTTATAAAAAATTTCATAATATTAATTAAATATTATATACATAATGAAATTCTTCATTGATTCTACGAAAAAAAATCTATGAAATTATATCATTAATATCATGAAGGATAATTCTTTCAGTGTAGATAATGAAAAAATAACGTATTTTTGAACAATTGTTGCTATATTTCCTATTGAAAAAAATCGTCATTTGGCTATATTCGATAGTAAAAATCGTCAAAATGACAATAAATCGTCAAAACTGGCAACATTGGATACAATACTTTTATTGAATGAATGCGCACACTGGATAGGGTACGATATTAAAAACGTCATAAATGTGTATTTTGGCATTTACATTTATTTAAGTTTGCATGTGTTAAAACACAGGGGTGCTGTTAATATTACATACATATATGTAATAAAATATAAATTTTTTTCTCATTCAACCACTAAAAATAAAAAGAAAATTGACCGGCAAAAAATCAAATGTCGACTGGTTTTTTTAGTGGCGAATTTAAGAAGCTGTATTTTCAAAAGAAACTCATTCATTCACTTACACACGCAAAGAAAAAAAAAAAAAAACAGACGAGCCCCCAAATACAAAACTGCTAATACGAGTATGTAGCAACTAATACACTGAAATATATACTCTCAAAGATACTCGTACAAGATAAATATACTTATTTACAGTGTTGCCAACTCTTGAAGGCAGGAAAGCACCGTGAGCATTGTGAAAACGGGTAAAAAGGGTAAAAATTTACCAAAAATGGGGTAAAAAAGCACGATAATAATTTTTTGAAAAATTTAAGTCAAGATTTTGTAAAATCGTGTGAAAAAAGTTAAAAAAAACCAAAAAAGGGGTAAAAAAGCACCAAACTAATATTTTAAAATTTTGAAGTTTAAATATAACGAAATTGCTATTTAAAATTGTACTACAAACATTGTGAAAAAATGTATTTTTTGTATATTTCGTATTATTTTTTCAACTTTGACAGAAAATTCAAGAAAAATTGAAAAAAGGAGAACAAATACCAAAAATATATACTGTACAAAAAGCACTAAAAGCACTGCCAGAAGTCTGAAAAAGCACTGTAAATACCCGCTTTTTATAAACGGGTATTTGTAAAAAATCACCGGGTACGGGGAGGAAAAAAGCACCAAAAAATACCCGAAAAGCACTGAAATGGCAACACTGCTTATTTATAAAGCTGCCTACACACTAGGGAACATACTGAAAAAAAGAGAGCATTTTTTGTGAATGTGTGAGTGCTTTTGTGTGTGTGTGCGTGTTGAGAGCGTGCATTTCGTGTTTACAAAATTTTTTGATATTTTTTGTTCCCTCAACCATGTTCCCTAGTGTGTAGGCAGATTAAGATACGTATATCGTTAGGTGAAATGTAAAACAACGCATTATGGCCGATTTTCAAAATTTGGCGGCAAAATGTAAATTTTTCGACTTTAAATTTTTTAAATTTTTGAAGAGGGCTCCATTTCCAATATCTTGGAAAGATAAAAGATATAATATATTCTCCTATTATAAGGCGACCAGATTTTGAAAACGAAAAAAGATGACATTAAAAAAAAAAATAAAAAATTTATTTGAATTCAACATTTTTTACAGAAAAATTTACATTCACATATATGTAAAAATATGTAAAGTTAGTTAAAAAAACAAAAAAATTTACATTTACTTATAAATACATAAAGCTAAAAAAAATAACGGAACTTAAAAAATAGGATAAGATGAATGTTTGCAATGTATCAACCCTGTACTCATAAAGCTTAAAGGAGCCCATTCACGATACTGCTGTCGACCAACTAGCTGAATGGTCTTTGCACTAAGTTGTTCAAAATTTCTTATTGCAATATCTAATATAAGCTGTATTTTGTCTCATGCCTATCGACGTTAAGTATTTAAAGCAAATCTGCATTAAACCGATTGCAGTATAAAAAAATTTTAAACAAATTATGTTCATAATTTTTCCGTTATAATCGAACGTACGTTAGCAAAAGTTTTTAGGAAGTAACGCGAATACGTTACGTTAGATGTCTTAAACTCGTTGATTTGCACTTTGAGCTTTTTTATGAGTTAACGGATATAGTTAAGTAGAAAACACAGCTATAATTAGCTTATGGTTTACTCGTATTGTACTTTTCACATTCGTAAACTTTCTTTAAAATAGGATAATAGAACTAAATGTTTGGAATATATCAACCCTGTACTCATAAAGCTTACAGGAGTCTATACACGATACTGCATGTCGTCCAACTTTCTGGATGGACGTGTGCATTTTGTTTTTGTAATGGTCGTCAAACAACCATACACGATCAAACAACCATACACGCATTTTCACCCAACAAATTGTGCAGCATGCAATATCGTGTATGCCCCCTTAAATTCAGTAAGAGTATGAAAAGAACAAGCACGGCACAACACTTTTCATATGATTAGACAAAAAAAATCGGTGCTCGCATAGGCGAGAAATAAAATTTGTTGTACTGTTCATACTCTAAGATCAATATAAAAAATATTAATCATGCTTTTAAAAATAAAGATGACAAAAGATGACCGATTATGAAAAAGAGGACAGAAAGAGATGGCAGCGAGTTAAAATAGATGATTGTCCTCCAAAAAAGATGACGTATGGTCACCTTACCTAATAGGTCCATTTGATTACTGGATAATTTGTACAAATTTTTACTGGATGGCGTTCGTTTACATAAACACTCAGTAAACAGAAAGAAAAAAGAGTGAATAAAGTGGCAGTTCTATGTTGAGAGTTTATAAGTCTTCTTCTTTTTCTTGCAAATTTTTACTGGACAAATTTTTGCCAGTAAGAATTTGTAAGCAGAAAAAAACATATGTTTCGAAAACATATGTTTGTTTATGGTAAATAAAAAAAAAATATTTACCAATTATATTATTTTATGGAAATGCAAAGCAGTAAAACTTTCAAAATAAATTATGGAAAAGATAAGAAAACCTTCTAAAAAGTTTCTGCTTAAGGTTTAACATTAAAAATTATCTTCTTCCACACTGAGAGAATTATCCTTCATGATATTAATGATGTAATTTCATAGAATTTCATATAATGAAGAATTTCATTATGTATATAATATTTAATTAATATTTAGCGTGTTTTTTAATCACCTGGATTTAGAATTTTTCATACAAAAAATGGATTTATTAAATCCAAAAAAAAGCTGGATTTAATAAATCCACAATAAAAGTACAAATATATGAAACAGCCTATTAATTTAATGTCAAAAAAAAAATATGAATGAAAATTAAAAGAGAAACAAAAAAATTGAAAAACTAACAAATAAAAGGTTTTTATTAAATTTTTTTTTTTATGAAATATGTTTAGAAAAAAAGTACACCTCACCAAATACATATTTTTCATCTTGGACATGGAGAAATAGCTCAAATAGAAATGACAATTTTTCACTCTACAGTAAGTAATTAAATCCAATTAGTGAATATTAAATATTGCAATGGAATTTTTCAATTGTGTAAAAATATAAATTGAAGTGATAAAACTGAAAAGGCAGACTGTTTAACGCTGTTTTATGTGAAATATAATTATAAATTAAAAGTTAAAGTAAAATCCTTCATCATCGAATTCGGTATTAAAAATTAGGGTGAAAGAAGTGTCGAACAGAAAAGCTTTTTAAAATAGGAAAAATCTAACCCCATCTGTTGAGCACTTTTAAAAATACTTTTTGAATTTATTAAATCCAAGTGATTAGAAAAAACGGCTATTATGAATGTTTTTATAATTTTTCTTACATAAAATTTCATAATTTCACTAAAAAAATTCATTGAATTTCATAAATGAGATCTGCATAAATTTAATGAAAATGTTCTTTATATATATGAAATTGTTCAATAGTATTTACTTTTTTTTTAATTTTTTTATAAAATATCGTCATTTTCTGAGATAATAATCTTTTATAATTTTTATTTTTTTAAATTAATTTTTTATTATTAATTTTGGACTATGAAATTTTTTTATAAATCATATAAATTTTTTCGAAACTTTTTTTATGAAACTTTTTAATTTAATGAATTCTTTCTTTAGATATATTTTGTACATCCGTAAAATATGCTACGATTTTATTACGCCTTTTGCATTTGCTAAGTACTTTTTATTTATCCACTCCAGCTTAGCAACGACAACAACCAACTATAATAAATAATAGTAAATGAAATTGCTTCATAGATTTTATGAAGCCCTTCATTGGCTGAATGATTTATTCATTGGACGAGTTGCCGATTAATTTTATGAAGAGTTTCATTAATTTTATGAACATTTCATAAACATTGACTTTAATGAAACCTCTTTCATAGATTCTATGAAAAGTTTCAATGGACGGGTTCCAGTGACAATTTTCATTGAAACTATGAAGAAAATCATTACTGAAGTGCATAGCAACTAGCTAAAATTTATTTGTATATTTGGTGTTGTAATCAGCTGTGTCTACAAACTTGCAAATTGTTGCAAATTTTCTGTTATCTTGTAAATCTTGTCTTACTCTCTGTAAGTTTGTACTGACTAATTCTTACTGCACTAAGAGAATTATCATCACTTCAGTAATGAATTTCTTCATAGTTTCAATGAATATTGTCACTGGAACTCGTCCATTGAAACTTTTCATAGAATCTATGAAAGAGGTTTCATTAAAGTCAATGTTTATGAAAAGTTCATAAAATTAATGAAACTCTTCATAAAATTAATAGGCCACACGTCCAGTATAGTATTTGTGACTATTCATCTCGCGTGATTTACACGGTTATCATTTTAGTTGTGGGCATTTTTGAGCTCATCCCGATTTTTAAAGAATTTTTTGCAAGTGGAATTAAAAAAAAACTCAAATATTTTCAAATGGGTGATAAAAAATTTGAAAAACCGGAGCAAATTTTGATTGTACCTAATATTAGCTGAATATAAGAGAAAATCGGAAATATAGTCCATATGGGCAATAGGTCAAAATATGGACCGATCATTTTGAGAATCAATAGGCTTTGTCCTTGGTACCATGTGAGTCAATGTATCAAATTTCATTAAAATATCTTCGCATTTGCGACCTGTAGCGTACGAAATACAACATTTTTTTGGGACTTTTATACGGGCAATAAGTATGCACATGGACCGATTCTAAACAAAATTAGGGTTATAGTTGCAACAAAAAGTCGACTTTTTGACTTTTTTCAAATTTTGAAAAGTCGACTTTTTGACTTTTCGACTTTTTATAGGTAAAAGTCGATTAATCGACTTTTCGACTTTTTATAGGTTAAAGTCGATTAATTGTCCTCCAAAAAAGATGACGTATGGTCACCTTACCTAATAGGTCCATTTGATTACTGGATAATTTGTACAAATTTTTACTGGATGGCGTTCGTTTACATAAACACTTATTTGGGGGTCAATAAGCTAAAAAATATGATTTTTTGCTATTTATAAATTTTCATATAAAAAGTCGATTAATCGACTTTTCGACTTTTTATAGGTTAAAGTCGATTAATCGACTTTTTATATGAAAATTTATAAATAGCAAAAAATCATATTTTTTAGCTTATTGACCCCCAAATAAGCTAAAAAACTATACTAGATTCGGAACGTAGAATTGGCACCTTGTTGATAATGAGCATAAATTCGACTTTTATGCATATAAAATTAAATTTTACCTTGTTTTTTATCATGGCACAGTGGTTTTAAACATAAAATGTAGCACAACACTTATAGAAATTAAGGCTTATTTTATTCTTATACATTAACCCTTAAATGCATGGTGTAGCCATATGCCAACATACCAGTTTTTTAAATAAAAAAACCCACTTGATGCACAAAACTGCATTTTTCGGCAGTGTTTTTATAGTATCGCACAGATTTTTTAAACAGTTATAGGAAAAAATCTTGGTTTTGCTTCGTATATTTGTAAAAAATCTAACACACGCGTTTTTTTACAAAAAGAGTAATATTCAAAAATGTTTGTTTAAATATTTAAAGTGATATTCTCGCAATAAAATTAATTTTGTATAGTTCATATATTTTTTCTTTTTTTCATACTCGTTAAAATAATCACATTTTAGCTATAATAATATAATATATTTGGCAAAAAACCATATCTTTCAATAAAAGTCACCTTGTTTATAAAAATTTTATTTTAGAATTTTTCTTGAAATGTACACGACTTTTAGAAATCATATATAAAAAATGGTAGCCCCTTACAAAAATTTTGTTTTTTAAAATTTATTGAAAAAAAATATCGTAAAGTTTTATATGCCTTTCATTTTTTGGGTCCTCTGTTTTGTTTACGATCATCTGTGCTATCGGCAGCAGTGTTGCCAACTCTTGAAGGCCGGAAAGCACCGTGAGCATTGTGAAAACGGGTAAAAATGGTAAAAATTTACCAAAAATGGGGTAAAAAAGCACGATATTAATTTTTGTAAAAATTTAAGTCAAGAATTTAAACACATTTTACAGCTTTGTAAAATTGTGTAAAAAGGGTTCAAAAAATAACCAAAAAGGGGTAAAAAAGCACCAAATTAATACTTCAAAATTTTCATGTTTAAATATAATGAAGTTGCTATTTAAAATTGTACTACAAACATTGTGAAAAAAATGAATTTTTTGTATAGTTCGTATAATTTGTTCAACTTTGACAGAAAATTTAAGAAAAATTTAAAAAAACGAGAACAAATACCAAAAATATATACTGTACAAAAAGCACTAAAAGCACTGCCAGAAATCTGAAAAAGCACTGTAATTACCCGCTTTTTTTAAACGGGTATTTGTAAAAAATCACCGGGTATGGGAAGGAAAAAAGCACCAAAAAATACCCGAAAAGCACTGAAATGGCAACACTGATCGGCAGATACCTATTCTGACAAGTTATGCTTAAGGCTTTACCCAATAAGCGCTACAAAAATTTAAGTGTAATCAAAGTCAAGGCTTACATTTTGTTTAAATTTTACTCTGCTTTTATGACTTACTCCAGCAATATAAATATACTGATAGAAATAAATCTGTGCAAATAGCAGAAAAAGATGCTAAAAATTAGTTAAAAATGGCCCTGCAGAAAGAAAATGCCAAATCAGTTTAGTAAATTTTAGTTAGATAAAACAGAAAAAATAAAACTGTAAACTCTACAAAATTTTAGCTGTATTTGGGTTATATTTTAATTCGTTTTAAAGCCCAGTATTTTGTTCAAAAGCGCGAAAAAATTTTGCTCTATGTTTGGAGCTCGAAAACTATAATAAAAACATTGAAATTCACAAATTTTTATAGTCTATAAAAAGTTTCAGTCATAATTAACCCAAATGTCACTTTTTCGCTACATTTTCAAATGGTCCTGTCTATTAAATTGATGCGAAAAAAAATTCCACCACAATTTCGCAACAATTCCACGCAAGTGAAAAATCATTTTTTTATATGGAGTTTGACAGCTTTTTTCGCAAAAGTACGAACAAAATACCGGGCTTAAATGAGAACTTACCCTTTTCATATTAAGCATCGTAAGATGTTCCAATTTGATGTGAAAAACTTTTTATACTCCATATAAAAAAAAATGAAAATTGTGTAGAGTTTGTTTTCACGCAAAATTTAATGTACAAGACTATTATTTTTCTTGGGAAAAAGTGACATTTTGTGTTTGTGACATTTTGTTGATTTGTTTAAATTAAATTGCAATTTGAGGCATTTAAAGTTCGAGTGAAATTTTTCCACGTGAAAAACAACTTACGCTGCTTTAGCAAAAAAATTATCTCAATATTAGTAGACAAAACACATTCAGAAAAAACTATTATTTCTATAAACCTTTTGTTATAAGATAAACTTAGTTAAATGCCAATAATATTCCATCCTGCTGAAATTAACGAAAAGTTTTGTTGAAAAATTGTTAATTAAGACCTGTTAACTTATCCCAAAATAAACTGAGTTTAGTGCTTAACCATAGTTTTGAATCTTAAATATCTGTGGTTAACGTTTAACCATGGTTACATTCGAAAAATGTTACTCGCCCTAAGTATAATTCAAAAAGTCTAATTGAATTATATCATTGAAATCGGCCGAAAATTTAAGAAACTAAAGGTTCCGAAAGCTTGTTTACACTCGAGGTGGTCTACTTGGCGCGCTGGTGCTAAATAGGTGCCCTATTAATAAAAGAGGGTGACTACAATTTTTTCCAAAAGCCTTATTACAATATTCTATAAATTTTGTTCAAATCAGACCATTAGTTTAGAAGTTGTGTATGTATTACCACTTCTCTCAGTTTAAAACCACTGTGTGTCTTAGACATTTTAGAGTTTTTTATGTCATATTTCACTGTTTTGTTTTCCAATAGAATTAGCAACACTTGCTTAATTTTTTTCTATTGTGTTATATCAGCAAAAACAAAATTTACTTTTAAGCCATATGGTAATAAGAAAATAGTCGAAAGCAAAAGTCGACTTTTCGACTTTTGCATCACAAGAAAGTCGACTTTCAAAAAGTCGAAAATTTTCGCAAAAAGTCGATTAATCGATTAGTCGAAAGTCGATTTATAGAACCCTAAACAAAATCAACCGGCTTTTTCGTGGACCCATGTGAATCAGCCAAATTTTAAATTTAATCAAAATATATTGATATTTGCGACCTCTGGCGTGCGAACTTATTTTTGGGGGACTTTATGCGGGTACTCGGTTTACACGTGGACCGATTCTAAACGAAATCAACAGGCTTTGTCCATGGGTCCGTGTGAATCAGTGTACCAAATTTCATTAAAATATTTTCGTAGTTGCGACCTCTAACGTGCGAAAAGGCTAATATTGCATGAAAACAATATAAAAACATGGACCTATTTTAACCAAAATCAAAAGGCTTTGTCCTTGGGGCGATATAAGTCGTAACAAATTTCGTATTTGTGACATGTAGCGTGCGAAAACCCCAATTTGGGGGGACCTTTATATGGGCAATAGGGCTAAACGTAAGTCGTTGTGCCAAATTTCATCAAAATATATTAATATTTCCGACCTGTGGAGTACGCACAAGAATATATAAACAGACGGACAGGCCGATATCATTAACCTAGTTTTCGCCGACCGGTGATTATAATCACCAGCAGTACTATTCATAACTGGCTAATAATTTTTTTTTTATTTACTCAGCCAGCAGTTTCGGAGCGCTCATAAATAAGATTCTTAAATGGCTCATAGACATGATTATTGTTTTTTTGAAAACACTCTTTTTGTTTGGTAGAAAATATGAACCCTCAGACGGACCACTTTCATAGGAAAAAGTGGAAAAATGTTTATGTTTTTGGAACTCATTTCAGAGTCATTAATGATCATCTTTGTTTGCTGGGTAATTTATTTTTTTTATCCATTACTATGGGTTCTGTTTCTTTTATGATATACTCAGTATAAAAACGCTTTTATTTACACTTCAAATATATCAGACGTGTATACATTAGGGTATTCAATTAATCGACATTTTAATTTAATCGATTAATCGTTCAAATAATTACTCGGGTTTTTTTCTTAACCGATTAATCGAAAAAAATTTTAAAATTAATCGATTAATCGAAAAAATGTTATGTAAAATAATATACATACATTTGTTGTATTTTTAATAATTTTATTTAAAAAAAAGAACAAAAAGAGTTTCGGAAACTCTTCTAAAATTCATTAAAATAAAAAAATGCTATAATTGAGATCATATTTTATAAAAATTTGTATTACTTCTCTCCTCTCTGCAATATATTCAAATTTTATCCAAATCGGGGAGAACCACACCGCAGACCTTTCTTTAAATTTAGCATATTATAAAAATTTGACAGACGTTCGTATATTATACATAGCGCTCTATAACAGTGGTCGGCACAAAGAGAGAATGTGAATGTATTCTGTTTCTTCACTGTGAGAAATTAGTTTATCATTTTTAAATTTATATTTGTATATTAAGAACATGAATTAATAAAGAAATGTAATAATGAATGCATGAATGAATTAAAGAAATAAAAAAAAAATAATTTATAGTAATTTAATTTTTTTAAATAATTCATAATAAATTTTATTATACACATTATTTAAAAAATATGTATTTTTTTGTATCTAAATTATTTATTCTTAAAAAGTATTCCTTTAGTTAGTAAATTTTAATGAACTAAAGAAATAAAAATAATTCATAATAAACTTCCTGTTCTTGTAAAATTTTAAGAGTGTAATATTTTTCTAAAATTTCTTAAACAAAGCGACGTCAACCTGCTTTGTTGAAAGCTACCATGCTACTAAACAAATTTTACGCTTTTAGTTGATAGTTTTGTTGCCATTCGTGTTGTGTGCGTGTGAAAAGCCGATTATGATCGGCCACTGGTGGCTATGGATGCCCACCACTGCTCTCTAGTCCCACAACTTCATCTAACCATCTTCATTCAAGCATACATATTTGAATTAGGGAAAGGGATCGAAAACTGGAAAATAAAGATTAATCAATTTAAGTGTGCTCATGTAACCTTTACTCTACGAATGGAAAATTGTAGACCCATCAAAATTAACAACGTAGTAGTAGCCCAACAAAATCACGTAAAATATATAGGGATTCACCTTCATGCTTGACTAACTTAGAGCAAACATATTAAATCAAAATTAATACAAATAAAATTGAAGACATCTCTATTGATATGGCTTATATACTCGAGATCCTCTCTTAGTCTAGAATAAAATATTATCATTTTCAACGTAATAATTAAACCAATTTGGTCCTACGGTATCCAACTGTGGGGAACAGCTTCTGCTTCAAATATCGAAAAACTCTAGAGACGACAATCTAAGATTCTACCTTATAAACAATTTCAAGTTCAATTCGAGCCCTCTTCCAGTTTCAAGGCTTGAATACAACTTTAATTACATTTTATTTCAATAGCATACTCCAGCAAAAGGGAAACAAAAATTCAAGTTTGAGATATTTCTGTTAAATATACAAATGCTAGAATTTAAAATCTACTTTACTTCAAGCAAAATTTAAAGCACTTGAATTTTTAAAAGCTATGTGCTTATTGGATAAGAATTATAACTGGTGCTCCTTGGTATTTCAAAAATTCAAACCTTCACAAGGATCTCAACATCCCCACTGTTCTCGAAGAGGCAAGAAAAAGCATTTTTAAATACGTAAAAAAACTAATTGAGCATCCAAATGCTCTAGCCCGCAATATACTTTCTAGCGATGGTCATATGCGACTGAAGAGAAAAGACACGCTAGATCTGACATTGGCTCGTATGAATAAAAAATAGATATTACTAATAGGGGGAAATACAGGGATTTTTAAGCAATTACTTCACAAATCTAGTCTGCTTGGAAGTAGACTAGAAATTTAATTTTTTAATTTTCGTTTATATTTCATGCTGTTCTACCAGCCAATTGGTAAATTTGGAGTTAAAAGCCATTCCTAGGCCCAAAGTAATTACTTCGAAGTAATTGCTAAGTTTTATTCATATGACCCATTGGAATGATCTTGCATAATAAAATCATAAAATCATTTGGTTGGTAGTTGGCTTTGGTCAGTTACAATTAGTATAAGGTAGTATGTAAGATTTGAAAATTTATTATTTTCTTTAAGAGAAAGATTCAATAATTACAAACTTATTAAAAACAAAAAAAAAATTTTATAAAAATACATATTTTAGTTAAAATTTCAAAATTTTTCGGAAAAAATTTAACAAAAAATCCAACTTGTTCATGCTTTATATGAGCAAATTTCTCAAATCTGAACTTCATTTCAATGGATTATTATGGAGTCAATATTTTAAAAAAATTTGTAGTTTATAAATTATTCGCGGTTTTTAAAATTCAAAAAACTCAAGTTTTTTGAAATATTTTCTAAACTATCTGTAACACTAAACTATCTGGAAAACAAGCAGAAAATAATTTTACTTATATACTTTTACCTCTAGTTGCCACATTTTTTATCCGATTTTCATAAGTAATACCTTTCTGGAAAGGTTGTAATGTTATATTGTTTACAACTTCATTAGTTGTTTCAAAAAGCCACCGCAAGATGGCTCTAATCTAGCATTTATTAGAAAATTGCAAAAAATTGAAATTCGGGAACCTCGAAAATGATTTTTTTGATATGTCGCAGTGGAATTTTTTTTTATTATGTTAAAAGCTATCGAAAAATCGATGGCACAATATCAAAAAATTTTTGTCCATACAAATCGCCCCACTCTAATATACACGCATAAAAAAAACAGGTGGAACTTTATCTAAGTGCTATGTAATTATACAACTACATAAGTTCGAAGTAAATTTTACAATTTTCTACCAAAATATATGTAATTTTTCGGATATTTTCCGCTACACATGTATATATTTTTCAAGGATTGAATATATTTTACAAAAACATTTGCATATTTTATAAGAACTTTGTAAAACTACCTTGAAAATTATATATGTAGTTGTATAATTATATAGCTCTTAGGTAATATTCCCCCTGTTTTTTTTTCTGGGGACGAGCAAATACTTGGTATTCTTCACTTTTTTGTGCAATAATAAATACGCACAAAACCTCGCAAAAAATGCACATGTTTCATTATTATAAAAACTATAATTATACTTTAAACGAAAGCAAATTAGTTATCGTCTGATTTTCACTTAACTGGCAATTTGCTTCATTTTATATAAACCAAACCTATAAAGGCTGAGTTACCCATCCGTAAACGTATCTGTAACGAATCAGCTGTTTCGATACCACAAGAAGAAATGTATACGAATGGTTACTAACACGTAAATGTAAACGAACTTGCCGGATCATTCTGTTGAAATCAGAATTTTCTATCCGGCATCAAAACAGCTGAATGATTTTAGTCGGAAAAAATATGAAATGAATAAAGAAAAATGATTCAAACAACAAATAAGGAATAAAAATTAACAAGTAAATGGAAAAATTTAGAATAAAATATAAAACCACATGAAATAGATGCTAAATAGTAATGTCGTTTACGATAATCTATAAGTGTACTTTTTAGCTACGGCACGGTACAGTTACATTACATATACGTTTACGGTCCCATAATCCGCCCTTAAGGAACATTTTATATGCTTACGTTATCGTTCGGAATAAATTGTGTTTCGTTATACATGAACCAAAAGCAGTTTTTGTTCGTTATTTTAACGAAAATTTCTTTTCGTTCGTGATAGATAAACATGCCGTTAAATCATAATTTTACAAATATCGCACTTGATCTACAAGATGGTATTACAAAATTTTAAAATTTTCAGTAGAGGTGAAAAACTGTTTGTAGTTACATTTCAAGAGAATTTGAAAATCCGAATACATCATACTAAGCAAATTCCTTTTGAAAATATATTTATATTGCTTTTATTTTAAATTATTGCAAAAAATATATTTTTTGAGTTAATACCATTTTTATGAAACTTCTCGATATTTTTTTTTTGTATTATTTTGAGTTGTTATGCTTTAGTTGAAATTTTAATAAAGTTTCCAAATTTTTTTTTTCAACAAAAGTTAATACCCTTTCGAAAATTTTTTTTGTCTTACCTTGTTATGATATTCTATCAACAAG
This sequence comes from Leucophora obtusa, assembly GCA_949987735.1. Lineage (NCBI taxonomy): Eukaryota > Metazoa > Arthropoda > Insecta > Diptera > Anthomyiidae > Leucophora > Leucophora obtusa. Next base: position 42,326,513 of record OX465297.1, read on the forward strand.
ATGGTATTACCTCAAAATTTTTTTTATATCTTGAATACATGTTCTTAATTTCAAATATACTAATACTAGTAGTCTTTATTAAATGATATGTTCAAAGTTAAAAAAGCTAACACATAATAATTATTATGTGTTTAACTTAAGATGCCTATTCCTACTTATGACTCATTGTGCACAGATAAAAATAGTTTGTAAATACAATTAAACTTTTTGTAAATGCAATTAAACTTTTAATTGAAATTGCGCTTATAATTGGTTTTGTAAATACAAACAACATGTTTGCTACTTGATTGTTGAACTTATTTCAATTAAAGAAGCCCGCTACATTGTTAGCATGCCTTAAAGTTTAGAATTAAATTTCTTTTAGATAAAATAAAACACAATATTTGTTATTAAGATAAAATAATTGTTAAGGTAAATTTATTGTAATGTTTAAGTACAAACACTATTTTTTGCCTCTTCATTTTTATATAAATAAATCATTTAGTATACCAACACATGAGCATGTAACAACTAATTGTCTGTTGTTCAAGCCATCCGCGTAGATAGGTCGTATTCGTGGTTGGGTGCACAATTGTTGAAATTCAAAACAAATTTTGACAAACGATGATGCCATATCCAAAAACGAGTTTGTTGAAATTTAAAGCAAAATTTAAATATCGAAATTGTTGATTTTAATTTATTTTTTAATTAAAAAATACCCTTTGAATAAAAAAATACATATTTTTTACAATTTAATTTTATTTTAAGATATATTTAAACTAAACAGAGAAAACACTAATAAAAAATGTAACACATAAACAAAAACACAGAGAAGCTTTGCTCGATGTTTTTGTCATCACCGTTCTTCTTAGCATTTCTGCCCGGAACTTTCTGAACTGTAGACGTTTTAATCCCAACGTTTGCTTTAACTATGTGCACAAAAGTTTCCGAAAATTGCAAGCGCAGTGCCACTTCGCGGCCAGAAATGTTTGCATTCTTCCTCAATAGCTTTTTATTTTTGGTCTCGTTCCTGTGTCATTTGCCTTTGTTGAACTTTTTGACCACTCTGGAAACACATATAAGTCCACAGTGGATATTTTTGAATAGCCTCAATTTTTTTTGTGCACTTTGATTCTCCATTACCACTCGAATTTGACAAGCCGATGTATTATGAAATCTAACATATTTCTGAAAGATATTTTCATCAAGAAAAATTATTTTAATTTATATTACACGTGTGTATAACCGAGTTGTGTCGTTTATGAACGAAGTAGTTCAATTCAACTATTCACTTTTTTAATGATATGAACTTATCATCATTATTCGGCCTTGCAACAATTGTTTGTATACCATATATCATAGTTCAATCACTAAACAAAAAAGAACGAATTGAACGAACTAGTTTAATTATTTACTCGAATTGATAATAATGAGCAAAACAACAATAAAATTCAAAAAATTAAAATTTTATTTGTCAATGTTATGATTGTATCGATACCAGGTCTTATAGCCTAATTTCTTAAAACACTACACTTCACCTAATTTTATAAAATTTTGTATTTTGTAAATCCCGGTGATGAACGCGGTGATCGTCTGTGCTGACCAGTGTTGCCAATTTAGCATATTTAATGCTAGATTTAGCATTTCTCTAATTCATTTAGCATGAAAAAAATGTATCTAGCATAGGCATTTTTTTTAGCATTTTTCCAACAAAATTTAGAATATTTTTAGCAGTTTTTACAGTTTTCATTTCTGTTTTTTTTTAGAATATTCTACATTAATTTGAATTTTTGCTATAAAAATATTATTGATGTTGTTTCCGATATAAAAACACAACAAACAGTATTAAATCAACCTTTTTTAAATGTAAAATGAAAAAGAAATATTTTCTTTTTTACTTTAAGAGCAAGTACTAGGAACTGTTTATATATGTACACATTAATTACACTGTGCAGTCGCAAATTTTAACAAGCTGGGAACCCTACTGGTAAAGCTAATTCAAGTACGCTGAATTCAATGGTGATAGCAGTTTTTCAAAGTTAGCGCTCGTATTCGCGATATTAGCAATTAAAATTTTCGACGGGTACCAAAAAAATTTAATTTTTATACTTCTGGGATCATTTTTAATTATAAATTTATCAAATTTGATTGAATATGTAAAACATTAATGAAGCTGTAATTTTTTTCACGAAATTTTTTTGTAGATTTTTTCGCAAAAACATTTTTATCTGCAAATAAAAATTATATGTTATGTTATTTTGTATATATTCAATAGGGTTTAGAAAAATATTTAATAGAGTTAAGAAAAAAATTTCTTTCGAAAAAAAAACAAATATCGCGAAAAAAAATGTTTCTGGGGAAAAAAGAGCGAAAAATTGTATTTAACAGAGTTGGATTGATTGAAATTCAAAAATGATCCCAAAAGTATAAAAAATTTTGCTTTATGGTACTTTAATATTAAAATTTTAAATCGGCATGCCCGACTTTAACTTTTTTACTCGTTTTACTTTTTTTGTTGTTATGGTGAAGGAGTGATTTTGCACAAAAATACTCCAATTTTTAGTAAAAAAAATAATAATTTAAAGAATAGAGTTTAAAATAGAATTAATAGAATTGCAAAATGTTGATAAGGTTCGTTTTTAATCATTGCAATTTTTATTGGTTTTTTTTAGGTTTAGGTCATAAAGGGTATTGTGGATATCATTTGTGATAAATAGCGTTTTCCTATCTTTTAAAAATTTCAGTGAATTTTGATTTTTTTACTGTAACTCCTGTACACTTTTTCATTTAATCATACCAAAAATCTTACAACGTCAACCAACACTACAAAAAGTATTAACCCTGATCGCGAAAATTATTTTTTTTAAAGAATTTCATGCAGGTAAGCCCAAAGATGCATAAATTTGAAAACGGTAAACAGAGCGTGCAATAAAAACCATTAAATTAATTTGGAGTAGATAAATTAAGGCAGAATGGGAAATTCATATCACCCGCCAAAGTATTCCACATTACCACCTATTTTAGAAATAAAACATTTTGGGGTACTTTTGTTTATCCGCCTTTTAACTTTTTGAGATAACATATTTTCAGTGACACAGTTGGGAAATCAAATAAAAATAAATTTATTTTAAAGGATTTTTAAACTTTTTTACAAGAATTAACTTTTGAGTTGTTTTTAATTTTTCTTTTATATAATTTTAGTTAATAAAATGAACTGAATTCATAATTAGAGATGACTTATTTTCAGTCTAATTGTAAAAAGTCACTAAAATAATATTTTTTTAAACAAATTGAAATATTAAAAAAAAAAAATTTTTTAGCATATTTTTTCTAGCATATTTTTTTAGTTTTTAGCATTTTTTAGCATTGTTATGCAAAAAATCTAGCATTTTTTCCTAAATAGGTTTTGGCAACACTGGTGCTGACTTACGTAGTTTAAACAAAATTATATGAAAAAGCAAATTTTGTAAATCACCAGACTGTTATTTTGATCACTTGAATTGTCAAATATATCACTTGCATTTTTTAGGTGTTGAATGAAAAATAATGCAATAAAACACCAAAAACTTAAGAAAAAAACACTAGAAAAAAGTAATTAAGGAAGAAAGTAAAAAACATATGGATAAGATAATCTGGCGGAATAAAAACAATTATAACACGACTTTATTTTTCAAAAATTTTATTGAAAAAGCACAGTGCAAAAAATTAACTAAAATACCTAATCAGCGATTAACATTCTGCAACCGAATATATTACTTAAAAAATGTTGTTTTCCCGCACTTAAAAAATTGCATAATAATAGCGGAACGCGAAAAAAGACCTTATGCTAGAAAAAATTAAATAAAACACACAATCAGCGATTAACATTCTGTAACGAATATAATGATGCAAAAATTTTCAATTTGGAAAATTGTGTTTTTCGGGATTTTTTTTTCTGCAAAGTAAGCACCAAACTTTGGTGTATGAAATTCGTATTATAGTCTCTAAATTGTGAATTTTAAAAAAACACACGTAAGAAATTGTAAAATAATGGCGGCACGCGAAAAAAGGCTTTATGGCACAAAAAATGAATTAAAAAACTCAACCAGCGATTTACATTCTGCAAACAAATATGTCGATGGAATAATCTTCCCATTCGCAATTTTTTTCGCGACTTTTTTTTTTGCAATTAGCCGCCAAACTTTGTTGTATGTAATGGGTATTGTAGTCCCTAGATTACAAATTTAAAAAAACCGCCCTTAAAAAATTGCGAAATAATAGCGGAACGCGAAAAAAGACTTTATGGTAGAAAAAATTAATTAAAACACATAATCAGCGATTAACATTCTGCAAACAAATATAATGATACAAAAATTTGAAATTGAAAATTTTGCAAAATTTTTTTCGCGATTTTTTTTTCCAAACTAAGCACCAAACTTTGGTGTATGAAATTGGTATTATAGTCCCTAGATTATGAATTTGAAAAAAACCACTTAAAAAATTGCAAAATAATATCGAAACGCAAAAAATTTCTTTATGGTACAAAAAATTAATTAAAAAACTTAACAAGCGATTTACATTCCGCAAACAAATATATTGGTGGAAAAATTTTCGTTTTTTCGCTGATTAAGTTTTTTAATTAATATTTTGTACCATAAAGCCTTTTATCGCGATCCGCGATTATTTTGCAAATTTTTAAGTGTGGTTTATCGATTTAATACACCAAATTTTGGTGCTTAGTTTGCAAAAAAAAAAAAAAAATCCCGAAAAAATTTTTACAAAATTGAAAATTTTTCCATGATTATATTTGTTTGCAGAATGTTAATTTTAAATAAAATTCGCGAAAAAAATTTGCAAAAAACGAACATTTTTCCATCAATATATTTGTTTGCAGCGGCCCTATGCTCCTTGCAGAAGTAAAAGGAACAAATATATATATATTTGTTTGCAGAATGTAAATCGCTGATTAAGTTTTTTAATTTATTTTTTGTACCATAAAACTTTTTTCGGGTTCCGCGATTATTTTACAATTTTTTAAGTGTGGTTTTTTTGACTTCATAATCTAGGGACTATAATACTGTATTATAATGCTTGGTTTGCAAAAATTTTTTTTTTCCAAAATGGGAAATTTTTGCATCATTAAATTGGTTTGCAGAATATTAATTGCTGATTGAGTTTTTTGATTAATTTTTTCTACAATTTTTTTAAGATATTTTGCACATTGAAACAAATGTTGTATTTTTTTTTGTTTTGTTTAGATTTTTATTCTATTTTAAGAGATACCAATAATAAATTATATAAATTCCAACAAAAAACGGTTAAAATTTGTCTATTTTTGCAGAAAGTTGGCAACTCTTAAACGTAAGTATTTGACAATTCAAGTGATAACGTAAAAATCAATCACGAATACGTAGGGATTTACCTATAAAATAACATTTTTTATTCCCCGCGTTAGGCGAGTGAAGTGATGTGTAGGTGATGTGATGATCGCAGGTGATTTACAAAATTAGGCCATTAATTTTTTTTTGAAGTTTTCAAACAAAAATTTGAATAAATATAATTTATTAAGACTTTGCAACAACAAATACATGGGGAATACAGCCATACCCAGCAAAAATGTGGAAGCAGTAAAAACGTTGACTGCTCCCTTACTGCTACTTTTACCGCTTCTAAAAATGTATAGCTTCGTAAACAGCACTAAGGCTTAAGTTGATTAATTGTAAACATCGCTTTTTGCTGTGCTTTTCAAAAAGGCATGAAATGAGCAATACATTTTGATTGCTTAAATATTTTTGCGGTTCTTTTATCAAAATTTTTTAAAATGCGGAAAAAAGTTATTTCAATAAAAATAAGAGGTTTTTCTAAAAATAAGAGGTATTTTATCCTCACCGAAAAATATACAGGAGTATTGTGCGTTTGAGACGGCATGATTTTAAATAGTTGAAATGCTTTATAATATGCGGTGAATTCGTGCCTTTTCGGATCTCGAAACAAGTGCTTTCACGCGAAACAAGTGCTATCTCGAACAAAAATCAGGCATGATATCATCAATAATGCAATCGCTTCACTGCTCAACTTTCGCTGACAAAACTGTTTCCAAGCAAGCAGTAATTTCTGCTGGGTAACTAAGAGTGCTTGGAAGCAGGTTCGTCAGGGAAAGAAAATAGTGTAGCGCTTGCATTATTGCTGATATAAGGCATGATTTTTGTTCGAGATAGCTCGCGTGAAAGCACTTGTTTCGATATCCGAAATGCGCTTCTATCATAGCTCCAAATAATGGCATGAAATCACAGCTTTTAGCTAGTAAATTCGGTTATCATTGTCATTCTTTCGTGCTTTGTTAGAGCGATAAAGTGTAAACAAAACTCTATTGCCTTTTTTTAACACACTACTGCAAGCTATAAATTCTCAGAAGCAGTAGACGAAGCAGAAAAGCAGCACTTATCATTTTTACCGCTTCCGAATTTCTGCTGGGTAATATTATATTGGGCCACAAACCATGCCAAATTTAAAGACTTAGTCCCCATATAAATCCATATTCCCGGTATTGGTTAAAATGACATTCAGATTTGTTATTATGTTGTAATAAGGTCACTTCCTATAATTTTTGTACTTGTTTTTAAATAAACAGTCGAAAAAACTCGAAGATTCGTCAATTAAGAGTAAAAATGTTTAAGTTTTTTAAATTTTTTTTTACTTAAAAATGTGGTAGTGAATAAAATTATCTTACAAAATATTAAAATTTTATCAACAAAACAGCAGTTATTACGAAATGGTCGAAACAATCACTATCCACGGCTCTAATCTAAAAGGCTGAACTGGTTTTAAGAGAGTTTCGGTGCAAAAAAAAACAACAAACTTGAAAAATGTGGTACTTTTAATTAATTATTTTTATTGTTTTTAAGCAATTTTAATTAAATTGTAAAGTGCACTTGTATTGGTCGTTATATTCTCTGCATTAGTTACACTCAACCAAAAAAGTCTGTAATGGCTACTGAAAATTTTGCTGTTATTACGGGAAATTTAACTGTTTTGAGCCCAGCGGTATTTTTTTGCTAATTTTAGCAACACATATCTGCTGATCTGTAGTACAACAAAATTAGTAGAAAAAATTAGTAGTGGCTACTAAATTTTAGAAAAATTGTTGTTAACTGCAATTCAAAATCGATTTGCTAAAATCAGTTAAAAAACTTACTAAATATCAATAAGTTTAGTATAATGAAATTAGCATAAAAAATTAGTTGCAGCTACGAAATTTTACTAAATTGTTGTAAACTGTTATTAAAAATCAATCTGCTGAAATTAGCAAAAAAGTGTACTAAAAAATAAAAAATTGTAAAATCTAAAAAAAAGTAATAAAAAAATATTTTTTCTTTCGATTGTAACAAGTGTATAATTTTTTCTTCGTACTTGAAATTTGGAGTCAAAATTGCAAACGGTTCTCCTGTTATTAGCTTTTTATGCATTTCAGATACAATAAAGTTTTCTGAGTGTTATTTCCAAACTAAGAATATTATCAATAGTAAAAAATATAAACTAAACAAGAATTGTAAAAAATCAACGAATTTTTGTAAATAAAATTTTTTATATTAGTATATTTTTCTGCAAAATTTAGCACTCTATTTTGAAAAATTAGTAAAATGTTTTGCTGAAATCAGCAGCGAAAATTAGTAAAAAATCCGTAATTTGTAATAAGAGAAAAGCAAAAGTGATTACTAAAAAAAATTGTACTAAAAATCAGTATAAAAACAGTAACGTGCGAATTTGCGATATTGCAAATACTATTAACAACTAACAATTTTTTGTTTTTTCCAAATGTTTATTATGCACATTTAATATTGCTATAAATATTAATTGAAATTCATTAATGTAAATAAAAAATTATCATTATGAAAAAAAAAACCCATTGAAATGAGCTGGACACATAAATGGCAGAATCCTAAAAAAAGAGAAGAAATGGTTTTAATATTGCATTTGTTAAATTTTTTTTGTATGTACAAATATTTTACCGTTATTATTTAGTGCTGTGGCCTTTGTTTCTGATGACAGCTTCGCACCTGCGACCCACACTCTCCACTAGTTTTTGGCATTTTGTTTTGGGGATGGCATACCAAGCTTCCTGGGCGGCCGACCACAGTTCGTCCATATTTTTGTAATTTTTCTTGCCGATTTCAATCTTGACTTAATTCCACAGGTTCTCTGGGCTCTGGGCTGGCCAATCCAAAACATTCTCCGCACAAAACCATTTTTTTACTAGTTTGGAGGAGTGTTTGGGGTCATTATCTAGCATGAATTTCCATTTTATTGGCATGGAGTTGAAGGCATATGACTCCATATGGTTTTTTAAAACATCTAAATACTGAAACTTGTCCATTTTTCCATTGATTTTTATAAGCGGACCTACGCCATGCCAAGAAAATGCACCCCAAACCATAATACTGCCACCTCCATGTTTTACCGTCTTCTGAGTGAACCTAGGATTAAAGTCTTGGCCTTTAGGACGACGAACAAAGATTCTGCCATCTGGCCCTATCCTGTTAATTTTTGTTTCGTCACTCCATAACACGTTTTTCCAAAAACTAATGGGATTTTCCCTCTGGGTTCATTATGAAACTTATTTTCAGCCTTTATTTCATTGGCGGTTTTTTCGTAGCACCTATTTTCCCTTAAAAAAAAAACTAAATTTTTTATATCCAATATTATTACAAGTTGTTTTCCATTTTTGTGCAATTTTCTGGTACTTTTTATTTCTCCGATTATGACGCATTTTCTCATCGAAACATTTAAACTTCTTTCAATCTGGAATTTTAGAAATTTTGCCAGAATTAATCGAATTTGCGAGTTCAGTATTAACCATATTTCTTTAAACAAAACATGGTGGCAATACAGAGTCTCATTCATTTTAAAAGACGATTTACAAGCTCTATGAAAAATTTCACCATTATGGAGTTAAATCACACATTTTTGTAGCGAAATTTAACATTTAACTGAATTTTTTGCTTGTCTTCTAATAGTTTAAATTTTTTCAAAATATCCAACAAAACGTCGAGTCCCACTACTGACACGCGTGTCATAGTTTTGCCAATCCTGTACTAGGGTATTCAATCGGTTAACCATTACTCGATTAACCGATGAAATTCTTTCCAATAATTGTTCGAGTAATATAAAATGGCAAATTTCGAGTAACGAATTACTCGAGTAATTTTTTTTCAATTAATCCAGTAACTCAGCCTTGACATAGTGTCTTGAAATTCAAAAAGAACCTGCCATGAAATTGATAAATTACACATAAAACAACAACAAAATTAAGCATGTAATTACTTACTACAAATTATTATTTATAATACAGTTAGAAAAATTCGATACAAAAAGTAAACACAACTTTATAATTGTTGTAAGAAATTCGAGTAAACGAACTCAATGTTTCTTTACGTTGTTGTTTTGTGTTTATTTTTGAAATTTGACGGTATATTTTATCAGAGTTTGAAAAACACAATTCATTTCTGAATCAACTCGTATAAAATTTAAATCATTTTATAAATCGCTTAAAATCAACGATTTGAAATCAAATATAAGCCTGCTTGCTAACTTATCTCAAAATAACCAAAATTTAGTACTTTACCATAGTTATGAATTTCAAATTCATACGAAAATATGTTATCTGTTTTTAACCTTTAACTCTGGTAATTTAGTAAATAAGTTAGTGAGATAATATCCATTTACATTTATATTGATTCAATTTTAATTGAATTGATTTTTTTAATGATTTGATAGCGATTCATCGCAAGCATTATTGCTTAAATTGATTTGTTAAAATTGAACCAATTAAGTGCATTGGATTCTGTGAAAAGTATTACCAAAAATTCTATGAATAGGATATTGATTGATTAATCAATAAAATGATTTTTGTGTATCGATTCGTTCAAAATTGAATCAGATTTAAAATTCCAATTAAGGAATAATATATTTAAACGTCTGTATTTTATGGCATTTGAAGATACGGCGTAAGCGAGATAGTTTTCTCAAAGTCGACCTTTATCAAAACGAACGTCTTTTAAAAAGTAAAACACCTTAACTACACTCAAAAAAACAAGTCAATAAAGTCAGCAAAAAATGTTGCTGTGTCAGAAAATTTTTAGTCAGGAGCGTGCTTGCAAAAAGTTGGTAATTTCAGCAAAAGTTTTGCTGAAAATCAGCAAGCTGATTTTTACCAAAAAATAGTAATCTTCAGCAAAAGTTTTGCTAACACTTAGTCGATTGCAAATGAAACAAATCCTTGCTAAAATCACTAAACTTTTTGCTGAATATTAGTAGACTGAAAAAAACTCAAAAAACTTGTAGCGAAATTTTAGTTTAGTTAATTTATTTGCTGAACTTTTAAATATAGAAATTGTGTAGAATTGTTTTTCTTTTTTATCATTTCCGTTCTCTGTACTACATCCAGACCAGCTGCGACATCTACATTTGTCTATCTGGTTGTCGTCCACGCTATAAATCAGCACAATTTTTGTAGCAACATAAATTAGAAAAACATTAGTTCAAAATTAGTTTAGTGCTAAAAAAATATAACTAAAACTTTTGCTTAAAACAGAATTTCAGCAAAAAAATTGCTGAAAACTAGTACACTTGATATACAAGACGTTTTACTAATTTTTCTACTAACTTATTTTTTTGAGTGTAACACATTAATTTCATTGCTATAAAACCTACAAAAATGTGTAATTTTTAAAAAAAAGTAAAGAAATAAAATTCTTGAATTTGTTCGAGTTACTCGAGTAATTTTAAAACCTTTCACGATTAAACGAGTAAGTTAAAAACCCCAAAATCGTGTTACTCGAACAAAGCCAAACCCGAATAATTTGAATACCCTAGTTAATAGACAAATAAATATGCTAAAAGAGTTTTGATTATTGTGTTCACTGCAGACCCAGCAAAAACATAGTAGATAATGACAGGTCATTACCATACGGACTACCAAGTAATGTTTGCATTACTTTAAAATACAAAATAATGACTTACTGATAATAAGTTATAGAATACTTATATATTCTTGCAAAGTAAACACTTACTGGTAATTGATTAAATAAGTACTGATTTAGTCTCTTTTATATTAATATTTTATATTAATATTTAAATATTTATATATTTTATATTTATATTAATATTTAAATTGTTTCGAACATTTTTCTAACAGAATAGAACACTTTCCCAGGTAAAAATTTATATTTCCAATACACTCACAAAAGTTTGTTGGTAGAATCTACTGAAAATGACAGTTAAAACAAAGGTATATGCAGTTAAAAAGGCGACAAAGTTTAAAATAACTAAAACTTTTGCTATTATTAACTGTTGAAAAATAACTAACAAAATCATTAAAAACAACTACCAATGTCGTAAAATTAACTGATACATTTTTACTACAAAAATTCAAAACAACTAACAAAATCGGTAAAAACTACTGTTTTTTATAGTCAATTCTTTTTGTTTATAAAAGTATATTTTAATAAAAAAAAAATAATTTTTTTTCTTTCGTTTAGAAAAATATGTGTTATTACTTCAGCCTATTTAAAATTCGAAGTAACAATTCCAAAACGTTCTCCAGTTATTATGCTTTTATGCATTGGAGATACATTACAAGTTTCTGATTTTTATTTGCAAACTAGAAATATATCAATAATAACAAATATAAACCAAACAAGAATTTAAAAAATTCAACGAAATTTTTTATTTTTTAAATAACTACCAAAAATAACTGTTTACTGTAAAATTACTGTTTTGGTAGTTGTCTATTATGATATTAAAAATAACTGCTTTAAACAACTGTTACGAAATTACAGTATTTTTCGTTAGTTGTTTTCTTAAAGAACCATTATAAAAGTTATTTTGCATTTTTCTATAGAAAAAAAAACTGTAATTTCTGTTAAAAACAACAACTACTGATTACTACACAAACAACTGTCATGTAGTAACTGTCAAACTTCTTTGATTGTATGACCAACTATTTCGCAATGTAGGGTAACCACTTATTTCCTAACTTCTGAGTAACCACTTATTCTATCTTTGTGAGTAACTAGTTATTCTTTCCCTATGGGTAACTCGTTATTCGCACTTTTTTTGTAAGCGAGAGGGAAATGACCAGTAGTATCCGACCGAACAGTTCGGCCAAAAAGTGACATTTTGTCGATTTTCTGTTTTTTGAAAGCATTGTGGAGAAATTTTCATATTGCTAAAATGTTTGTTGAGCCGATTTATTTCGATTTTGAGTGTCAAATTTAAGGAAAACTCCGCAACTTAGCCGTAAAATTAACTGTTCGGCCGCCGAACTTTTTTCAATTTGGCCGAACTTTCGGCGGCCGAAAAGTGAATTTGTTACTTAACTTCGGACTTTTCCTTAAATTTGACACTTAAAATGCATTCTAATCGGCCCAACAAATATTTTTCCATAAGCAAAATTTGTCCATAATGCTTCAACATACCAAATACCGACCAAATACATTTTCTGACCAAACTGTTCGGTCGGACACTAATGACCACCCATGAATTTTTGGACATCGCGAACAAAAGTAATGTTGCGAGTAAATAGCCTGGTAAGTAGTGAAACCCTTTGTGTGCTACTTACTCGCCTAATTACTCCGTAATGTCTGTTTTTGCTGGGGAAATTTGCAGAGTACGATAGAAATAAAAAGCTCTGTATAAATATAAAATAATGACTTACCCACAATAGTTTAAATAAGTACTTTTTACAAAGTTAAATTTTATACATTTATATTTATTACTTGTAAATATGTTTTGTGTTAAAATTTTTATGACGAGTTCTAAAATTACACACTAACAAAAAGCTAATAGTATTTGTGTAGCTCCTTATTTTTAAGAATCAAGTAAGCAGTCGGATAACCTCTTATAATTCAACTTTTCATAACCACTTACTTCTCATTTTTTCGTAAGCGAGCGGGTAAGCGTGACTACTTATAAAAACGACCACGCCAAACAAAAATAATGAGTTTAGACGCCAAAAAATAAGTTGTGCGGAGCTATGAATTTCTATTATATAACCACTTATTTGGTGATGAAAGATTTTGCTGGGAATATACAAATTGGACATCAAATGAACGTTTTTTCAGAGACGAGTCAATCGGCATACAAAACATATCCAATTTTGTTTTGTTATTGAATTGTTATTTCAATCAAATAGCATTTTTGTATGGGAAATTGTTATTGATTTTAGCTCAAATTTACATATAATAATGCTAATTAATTTAATCGAGGGGGTGTGTGAGCTTTCTTCGATATTGGTTGTGGTCCACTTTTGGTACGCCTTTTCCCACAGCGCCTTTTTCACCAATATTTTAAATATTTCAACTAAGTGGCAACCCTGGACTACGACATGGGCAATATTGGTATCAGAGTTTTCTTGAGTACTTTAACGCTGTATACAAATAAGTACATATTTCATAAATTTCAGACGTGTTTTCATAGAAAATAAGGTTAGTTTCTTAACTTCAAATGACAGTTAAACTAACTGCATCTGTAGTTAAAAGGTTATACACTACATTTTAACTGACAAATGTAGTAAAAACAACTACAAATATACCCAGTGTAGAAACGGTAATGACATATCATTATTTTTTGGACTACCAGTAATGACACCCACTTACCTTCTGTATTATTTTAAAACATATAATAATGAGTTACTGATAATTACTTATTTTTATCATTATTTCAAATAGAAAATAATTTTTTAGATTTTTTTTAAAATTTTTTGAAATCTATTTTTAGACTCAATATTTTTTAAACACTGGTAAGGATATATGTAACCACATATTTTTTGATTTTTTGTATGTTGGCGAGTAAGCTTACTTGTGTGCAGCAGATCAATTGTGTTTTTATCTATTAAATATTACATGTCGATATAGCTCAGATGGTAGAGATGTTGACTGGCAATCTGTAGACCCAGGTTCGATTCCCGCATTATTAAAAAAAATTATTTAAAAAAAAAAATAAAATAAAAAATATTTTTTTTTATATAATTTATTTTTTAGAAAACCTATTTTTAGACTCATTATTTTTGTCAGTACTAGTAAGCACATAGGTAACGATATATTTTTTGATTTTTCGTATGCTGGTGTGTAACAACAACTCATTATTTTTCGCGACATCGCCATATAAAGGAAATAAGAAATGTAATAAGAAAAGTAACTACTTACCATTACCAAGTATGTAGTTACATAACCACATATCTGGTAATGATTTTCTACACTGGGTAGGTAGTTAAAACAACAGACATAAATATTATTTCAAAACTGTAAAAACTACTGTTTTTGTAAGTGAAATTTGATATAAATAGTCTTGATTTTATTTTAAAATAGATGAATTAATAAATTTCTAATTAATAGATTTTATAATATTTAGACTAAATGTCATATCATTGTTGTCCCAGCAAAAATAGACCTTTCAGAAAAGCTGCTAAAGAAGACACTCAATTCATTCCGAAGTGATAACCCATTTACGAAAATACTGATGAACATTATATAGTGATGATTCGGGTAGTAAATAGTTCGATTTCAGCTTTTCGTCAATGCTTATAAAGTGGTGTTGCTAATGAACATACTTGGGCTTTTTTAATTTGCATTGTAATTTAATTTGCATTACCTGTTTTAATGCCAATTAACATGTCATTTAAATTGTTTGAAATGCAAATTAAAATATTTTTAAACAATCCATACATAGATTTTGAAATGTAATTAATTTTTTTAAATGTTTGCTGAACCGGGTGGCAACTACAATAAAATTCGATGGTGATTTCGAAGTTAGCGCTCGTATTTGCGATATTCGCGATTTAAAATTTTGATGCCTAAATTGCCATAAAAACGATATTTTTATACTATTGGCATAATTTTTAAATTTAGCAAATTTGATTAAATATGCACAACACTAAAGGACGCTGTAATTGGGGTTAAGTTCAAAATTGTTAACCTTATTTAATTTAATAATTTTTTTTAAATATAACTTCGTAGTTTCAATAAATCAGAAGCTAAAAAAAACTATAAAAATAAATTTTATATCTCTTTCTTCCTTTTTTGTTTATTTATAACGACCCTATTAAAAAAAATTAATTAAAATTAACTTAAAGTGATCCATATACCATTTCATCCGAAAAATGGCCCGATATAATTGTGTCAGTTGGTTATCACTTTTTATCTAATTGTATCAGTTTAGATCTTAACTGATTAGATTATATATTAAGCAGATGAAATTTTATCTGATTTTTGACCTGATACAATTTTATGGGTTTATGTCGCATGGTATTAGTTTAGATCCAAATAGATACATTACTATACAAACTTATATAGTCATATCTGACTTTTGACCTGATGCAATTATATCTGCTTTAAAACGTTGATACAATTATATAAGGCAAATGTCGGATAGAAATATATTTTATTTATATAAAATTGTACCAACTACGATCTAAACAGATACCATTAGATATAAAACGGTAAAATTGTATCAGGTCAAAAATTGGATGAAATTACCCAGGAAAATTTTCTGTTCCAAAGAATCGGTTGTACAATAGCTGCTTTTCCTCTACAACCCCTTCTACTGGCAATTCTAACACCGATGATTTTTGTTTGAAATTGTCCCAAAAGCAACCGCTTCTATAGATCCAAAGTGGAACCGGTTGCTCTAGAATCAGTTCTGGAACTAGTTCGGGAACTGATTCTACGTCACCCACACCTTCCATATGGGATCCCAGGAACTGGTTCCGGAACCAGTTCCATGGAATCGGTTGCAGTGGAACCAGTTGTAGAACGGGTGTGGTTGGCTACCGATTGTAAAAAATTTTCCTGGGTACTTTTCATTCACAACCCCTTCTACTGTCGATTCTAACACCGATTCTTTTTGTTTGAAATTGTCCCAAAAGCAACCCCTTCTATGGCTCCAAAGTGGAACCGGTTGCTCTAGAATCAGTTGTGGAACTAGTTCTGGAATTGATTCTACGTCACCCACACCTTCCATATAGGATCCCAGGAACTGGTTCAGGAACCAGTTCCATGGAATCGGTTGCAGTGGAACCAGTTGTAGAATAGGTGTGGTTGGCTACCGATTGTAAAAATTTTTCCTGGGTACTTTTCATTCACAACCCCTTCTACTGTCGATTCTAACACCGATTCTTTTTGTTTGAAATTGTCCCAAAAGCAACCCCTTCTATAGCTCCAAAGTGGAACCGGTCGATTCTAACACCGATTCTTTTTGTTTGAAATTGTCCCAAAAGCAACCCCTTCTATAGCTCCAAAGTGGAACCGGTTGCTCTAGAATCAGTTCTGGAACTAGTTCTGGATCTGATTCTACGTCACCCACACCTTCCATATAGGATCCCAGGAACTGGTTCCGGAACCAGTTCCATGGAATAGGTTGCAGTGGAACCAGTTGTAGAATGGGTGTGGTTGGCTACCGATTGTTAAAAATTTTCCTTGGTTATATCCAATTTTTGACCTGACTTGAGTTTGACTCAAGATCATAAATTAATATCACTTTCTCCCAGGAAAAATTTCTGTTCCAAAGAATCGGTTGTAGAATAGCTACTTTTCATTCACAACCCCTTCTACTGTCGATTCCAACACCGATTCTTTTTGTTTGAAATTGTCCCAAAAGCAACCCCTTCTATAGCTCCAAAGTGGAACTGGTTGCTCTGGAATCAGTTCTGGAACTAGTTCTTGCACTGATTCTACGTCACCCACACCTTCCATATGGGATCCCAGGAACTGGTTCCGAAACCAGTTCCATGGAATCGGTTGCAGTGGAACCAGTTGTAGAATGGGTGTGGTTGGTTACCGATTGTAAAAGATTTTCCTGGGCTGTTAAATTATTTTCAAATCAAAGAAAGATGATACAATTTTTACAAGTAAATTACAAAGAATAAAAATTATTGAATAAATTCGATAAGACCAGCAAGGCAGAATGCGCATTTCGGCTTTCGCTACAAAGCCATCATCAGTGCCTTTCGCCTTTGAGTGGGTTAATATTTTGATAATCGTCTACTTATGTGACTGTTGAAAGCAAATCGAGTTTGTTATCAACAACTCAACTTAGACTAACATCAACGAAATTTAACAATGCTATTTTTATCCTTTTGTTATTATTACTCTTTTTTGCTTTGAACCTTAATTCTTAAGATATCTCAGCTGATTCTATTCAACTCTGTGTATGATAAACACAGATTTTTGAATTACAACGAACCGTTAAATTTAAATGTATGTTATTAAATTATATTTTTGCACCGTGTCAATGTGTTTAAGATGAATGGGGGAAATGTCACATAAGTAGACGATTATCAAAATAATAACCCACTCAAAGGCGAAAGGCACTGATGATGGCTTTGTAGCGAAAGCCGAAAATGCGCATTCTGCCTTGCTTTTCTTATCGAATTTTTTCAATAATTTTATTCTTTGTAATTTACTTGTAAAAATTGTATCATCTTTCTTTGATTTGAAAATAATTTAACAGAAAGTGATATTAATTTATGATCTTGCGTCAAACTAAAATAACATTCATTTACAATGTATAATTTTATTAGTTGAGATCTAAACTAATACAATTAGATAACAACTGATACAATTAGATCGGGCCATTTTTCGGATGAAACAGTATATTTATACAGATATAACTTAATCGCATTTTATACGACTATATGTAACTGTTTTTACTCGGGGAACTTTCAAACTCCGTATATTTCAAAAAAAATATTTTTAGTTAGGTGGATATATATATTTCGCTCTGGAAGATCTAATAAAAATCCGACGTTTTTGAAAAGCCATAGAAATTTCAACAGTGTCTAGAATTTTATTAAAAATTAACCAAATTTATTAAATTATATTAAGTTTTGTAATGGTTTATTTGTTTCTTTAAATATGCAGATAATTGTTTATATGGTGGGACATATGAATGCATATGATCATATTTAAATGAATTAACTTATAAATATAAATAGATACAAAATATCAATAAGGCCAAAATCGCGATACAATTGTATCAAATTATACTTAATATATATATATATCAACTGATATATTATTATATTTGTTTTATTACATTATATTAATCTATTTTACGAAGTAAATTGAATAAACATTTTTTACGGCAGTTTAGTTTTTTTTCTAGCAAATTAGCATCTTAAAATTTTTGTTTTCTTTACTTTTGTGAGAAAAAATTTGTGGGAATTTTTTAAACGCCTAAGTCTAGGGGAATTTTAAAATTTTTAAAGATATAGCCTGGCAACACAGATTTTTAAAATCTGACCCCTAAATTCATAAACGCTTTGTAAAATTATAGGAGGTTTATTGAACAAATTTCGTACGGAAATGACGTTTTGTAAACCTGCTATAACTTTACAAAGCATTTATGAATTTATTTTATTTTATATTAGCATTTATTTTTTTGCTCTCTCTTTCGAAAATAAAACCACTAATGATGGTGTTTAGTCAGGTGAAATATCGAAAACAATATTTATACGTTTAATTTAAACTAAATGTTATCACGTGTATTTGCTTTATTTTTATCTTCTAAGTGAAGTTTGATTTTTAAATGTGTACCTATGTGGAATTGCCAAAAGTTACATTTGGCAATTGATTTTGATTACATAATCAGATTGTGCTTGAACAGAAAATTCATACATATTTGTCATACATTAAGTATGTAGTGGGCCATAAAGTAAGTGGCAGACAGATAGTCGGCAAACTAAATCAATACTAAAGTATTTCATATAAATTTTTTCTACTTTGGCTATAAAACGTTTTTGTTTTTGGTTTTTACGAATATGTGACATTTATGTACATAAATTGGATTTTATTGGACAAGAATTATGTAACTCATTAAGGACACGTCATAGATCCGCTGAATATTTTTCAATCAAACTTTGCAGATTTATAGGCCAATGCTTCCATAAGAAATTTTTGCAATTTTTTGCTTATAGCGCCTTCTATTAGAAATATTGGCAACGAATTAAGGACACGTTATAGAATATTTTTAAACCAAACTTTGTAGATTTATAGGTCAATGCTCCCGTACGAAATTTTTACCATTTTTGCTTATAGAAGGCGCTATGGAAATATTGGCAACCAAAGTTGAAATTTTGATAGGTTATGAATCGTAGTCGGTTAATAATATTTTAAAAATTTTAATTTTGTGTATTTTAGTTGATCTTTGTTCAAAATTATAATAAATTTTTATTTTTTTAAGTTAACCGATTTTTATTTAATCTCACTGAAAGAATGGTTTTTAATAATTTTTTAAAATTGTGATAATTTTTATTGTGATGTCCGTATACGAAATAAATTATAGCACACTTTCGCTTTTATACATTTAAAAAATCCACATTCAGATCGGTGAGATTTTCAAATTTCATAAATTCTAGCACTTAGCAGAGGAATATAGTTGCGTTTTTTCTTATGTATCAACATATCAAACAGAGACATATAAAGTTTACCCCCGTTTTATATTTTTAAAAATTTTTTCAAAAAACAGTTCCACAAAAATACAAAAAATTGATTTTTTAAAAATAAATTTATGGTAACTCTAAATAAAATTTTTCATTTGCTATGCAATCAATATATTAAGGTTGTTCACAAGGGGTGTGCTATTTATTGTATCGTCGTATCGTCCTAACAAAAAAACAGAGTTGTTAGAATTTAAATTGAGAAAATACTACATTTGAGAATAGCACGATACAACATTTTTACGTATGTTTAGTGTCCTATGTTTGAGTGTGCTAACAGATAGAAAACCCAAAGGGAAATCGTTGTTAAAGCCAAAATAAAAATTTTAACAACTCTGTTTTTTGTTAGGACGATACAACAGATAGCACACCCCTTGTGAATAACCTAATTGTATTATTTGATGGTTTTTAAATCACTAATTACACAAGGGAACAAAATAGAACTTTTTTTGTGTTGACAGGAACTTTAAAGAAGTTTTTTACTAATTTGAGGTCGCTGATTTTAAATCTAATCTCCGTTTTTCTCCATCAGCTCGCATTTTTAAGTTACAGGTACTAATCGTATTTTTGACTTTTTTCAAAAAATCATTACTTTGCTCTTCGTAAACCGATTTTTAAAATTGAGCCAGCAATTTAATCAGGGGGAGCTTAGTGATTTAGTGAGAGACCTTGGACTCTCTAAAAAAGCATCTGAAATTCTAGCTTCTCGATTAAAGCAAAAAACCTTTTAACCTAAAAAACAAGAATTTCATACTACCGTAACAGAGAGAAAAGCATACTTGCATTCTTTTCCGAAGACAATGAATTTGTCTATTGTTCAGATGTTCCTGGTTTAGTAAAAGCGATGGGATTAGAGAAGTATGATCCAAATGAATGTCGACTATTTATAGAATCTTCTAAAGGCAGCCTAAAATATGTACTTCTGCATAACGGTAATAAATTGGGTTCGTTGCCGATTGCACATTCAACTAAAGCTAAAGAAAAATATTCTACTATTTTCTCGGTTATAGATAAAATAAAGTACAACGAACACCGGTGGCTAATTTGTGTGGATCTAAAAATGGTGAATTTTCTCATAGGCCAACAAGGAGGCTAAACAAAACATCCGTGTTTTATTTGTTTATGGGATAGCAGAGCTAGATCTCAACACTGGAGTACAAAAACTGGCCTTCGAGGGAAGCTATGGTTCCAAGAAACCTGAATATAATTAATGAACCACTTGTGCCTAGGGATCGCCATATCAAGCTAGGGCTTATGAAACAATTTGTCAAAGCTCTCAACAAGGACGGTGATTGTTTTAGGTATATCAGTAGAAAGTTCCAAAATTTGAGTTGCGAGAAACTGAAAGCTGGCATTTTTGACGGACCTCAAATCAAAAGGTTAATCAATGATGAAAACTTTAGTAGTTCCATGACAGATATTGAAAGAAATGTTTGGAATAAATTTGTTTGGATAGTACACAATTTCTTGGGAAACAGAAAGGATGAGCACTAGTCGGACCACGTGGATAACATGTTGTCACATTTCGAGCAGCTTGGTCGTAATATGAGCATTAAGGTACACTACCTACACAGTCATTTAGATTGTTTCCCTGAAAATCTTGGAGACTTCAGTGAGGAACAAGATGAACGTGCTGGATCATTAAAAATCAACCCTCTAAACCAGATAAATTGAGAAAATCTTATAAAAGAAAATTTTTCGATTAGTTGTAATTCCATTATAATGTTTGTATTAAAGTTTTTTTTTTAAAATCGCCTTTGGCCTAAAGACAATTAATATCACACACTTATTATATAAATAGAACAGCAGCAAACACCCAGATATTAAAAAACGTTAATTTTGTATGGAAATCGCGATTTTCATCAATTCAGTTTTCTCAGTAAATTGTGAACAATATCAAAAGTTGTGCACCGATTTCAATGAAATAAAGCTCATTTCATTCGAAATATATTAAACTAAATGCTTTTAGACCAAAACTGTGATTTTTATCGCATTTTTATTTTTTATGAATTTTTAAAGAACAAACACTTTTTTTATGAATTTGTTCTTTTTTTCAAAACTTCAACGATATCTCTGAAACTACTGGGCAAATTTAAAACCATGTAAACACTGCTTAAAGATAATTTTAAATACCTTGTTATTCACCTTGATCGTCGTCTAACATGGAAGACCCACATAGTTGCAAAGCTTATCCAAATGAAGCTGAAGGCAGTTCAGATGAATTGGCTTATTAGAAGAAATTGTACATTAAGCCTAGATTGTAAACTTCTTCTATACAACTCGATTTTAAAACCAATATGGTGCTATGGGATCCAGTTATGGGGTACTGCCTCGGCATCAAATATAGAGAAAATTCAAAGGCAACAAAATAAAATCCTCCGTATGATTACAGCCGCTCCCTGGTATGTTAAAAATTCGCGCATTCACAAAGATCTAGATGCCCCGATGGTAAAGAGTGTATTTTCAAAACATGTGACAACATATATAAAGAAGCTTGAGTTGCACCCAAACCCGCTAGCCTGCAACATCCTAGATTATAGAGGCCACACTCGGTTGAGAATGAGAGACATTCTTGCTCTCAGCCGATTACGAGAGACTTAACATAATAGAAGCAACCGTAGAAACAATTTTTTTGTCTGGCATTGGCTGGACTTATAATTATAAATTTTAGAGTTAAGGTTTGAATATTTATTGTTAGTTCAATTTATAATTGAAGATTCAATAAATAATAAACGGCAAAAAAAAAAAGATAATTTTGTTGACGAGTTTTGGATTTTTTTTAAACTGAATATGGTGAACCGTTTTCAAGTTATTTCAATATATGTAGTGGAAGTGCCTTCATTTTTGACATAACGGAATATCGCGAAAAGTCAAGCTGATTGAAAAAAAATCAAGTGCAAATTTGGATTCAGTGTCCTAAAAATAACCTTAAAAACAACATTCAGTTCCTAATCAACAAATAAATACCTTGTTCCCTTGTGTTATCTTTATCCAGTAAAAACTATAGCTGTTTAAAATTTCCAGGTTGAAAACAAAGCAGTGTGTCCAATATGAGTTAATGAAACTTTTCAATAAACTAATGAAAAATTTCTTGAAATTATTGAAAAACTTCTTATTTTTTATGAAACTAGTTTTTTCATTAAGGGGGGTATCGGAAAAATTTTATTTTCGAATTTTTGTTATATTTTATTTGGATAGAGAATACCCGGGAAAATTTTTGGAACCCGTTCCAAAATTACTAGTTCTAGAACTACTTCTAAGGGAGTAACTACATATTCTCGAATAGCACCCTTGGAACTAGTGATGGTGCAAATAGTTCTAGAAACCTTGCAAAGGAGTCATATTCACCATTTTAACTACATCCTTAGAATGTTTTGGGAACTAGTGATTTAGAACTAGTTACACATTACTTCTACATCGGTTCCCAGGATCTGAAAAACTTAGAATATTTTAAATATTTTTTCTGTCTTAAATTAACAAAAAATGCTCTGAAAATGTTTCCTATCAAAATAGAATACGGCCCAAGAACTTTGCATGAAATTAACTGATAAAGAAAGGAATTTATGTTTTCACAATGCTGGCAGTGGAAACGCCTTGTGGTAAAATTTGGTTCCCACGGTAAACTCTAATAGAAACAAAAAGAATATAACAAAAAATAGAAAAATGGTATGAACAAATGTTTTTTTTTTCTTTTAAAATATATTTTTGCAAAACTAACTGTTCTTGAAACTGTTTCAGTATGACTAAAAATATTAGTTTTAAAACCGATCTACCAAAGGGATTAATGCTCCATGATGGCTTTTTGGAACTAGTTCTGAGCGCGACAATTCCATATAAAAACACGGATAAAGGAATAAGTTCTAAAAGCATTCCGTGGAACTAGTACCTGTACCATTCCTTAGAAATTGTCGCCCTTAGAACTAGTTCTAGGGAATCGTTTGAGGAAGAGCTACAAGTTCTACGGAACGGTTCTAGAACCTATTCTTGAATCAGAGATTTTTGTATGAAATTGTAACGCTCGGAACTAGTTCTAATAAGCCATCAGGGACTATTAACCCCTTAGGTAGATCGGTTTTACAACTTATATTTTTAATCATATATTGAGAGAATTATCTGAATGATATTAATGAAGTTTCACTGGAACTCGTCCATTGAAACTTTTCATTGAATTAATGGAATTTTTCAATAAATGTGAAAAATTTCATAACATACCTATTGTATCAGAAAACATCTGATTTAAGGATTCATTTCGAAAAAGTACCAATCGAGAAAACATATTCTTTTCTTAATGGTCATTTTCATGCATATTTCTTGTGCTGTTTTCAATTTTGATAGGAAATATTTTTAGAGTATTTTTTAAGGAGGAACAAGTATTTAAAATTTTCTAAGTTTTTCAAATATCTCTACGGAGCTGTTTTGGAACTAGTATCAGATCCTGGGAACTTATGTAGAACTCATGTATAACTAGTTCCCAAAACATACTAAACACATAGTCAAATGGTAAATATGACTCCTTTGCATGTGTTCTAGAACTAGGTGCACCATCACTAGTTCCAAGGGTGCTATTGGAGAATATGTAGTTACTCCCTGAGAATTAGTTCTAGAACTAGTAATTTTGGAACGGGTTCCAAAAATTTTCCTGGGTATGTATGCTATCATATCAATAAAAAATACGAAGAAATAAAATTTCCACATGTTTTTTTGTAAAATATATTTTAGTCACAAAGTAGCCCAATAAGCACATAGGTTGTAAAAAGGTAGGCTAATATTCCCCTATAAACAATATCACTGGAATTCAAGTTGAAAACAAGTTCAATTCCAGCCCTGTTTTCCAGTTTCAAGGCTTGAATACAACTTTAATTACATTTTATTTAAAAAGCATACTCCAGCAAAAGGGAAACAAAAATTCAAGTTTGAAATATTTTTGTTAAATATACAAATGCTAGAATTTGAAATATACTTTACTTCAAGCAAAATTTAAAGCACTTGAATTTTTAAAACCTATGTGCTTATAGGGTCTATGCATTGAATTTGTACACAACATTTTTGGGAGCGTTTTTTATCATTGTCTTCATTTTAAATCTTATTTCGAATAATACAGCAGAACAGAAAAAAACTACATCCAGAGATGTAAGAATTGCACGCAGTCTTTAAAAAAAGCCAATGACGATTCCTCGATGGTGGCCGAAGGCACGTTATATGAGGCAGGTAGTACCTGTTGGCTTTTTATAAGCCATAAAAGTAATCAATGTATATAAAAAATACCAACACGTAAATGAAATGTTTAATAAATTCTCTACCATCGTTTTTAAGAATATTTGGGTTTATATATAAAATACCCTTTATCCGATTCTTCCCAAATTTGGTGCACATGTCTAAAACTGCGAGATATAAATTTTGTTCATACACGCTTTTTTGAAATTTTCTTAGCGTAAAATTAATTTTAAACTTTAAACGCGTTTTCCCACAACCCTGAGTTTAAAATCGGCTACCACTGTACAGCCAAGGCGGGTTAACCGATTTCGACCCGGGTTTTTTCTTTGATAAGCAACAAAAAACTCTAGTCCTTATCGTAGCCGTTTTTTTTGAATTTTGGTCAAATAAATTTTATATCCCCGAGCAAATGTGTTTTTTTCTTGCCTTTTTTGGATTTTTTAAGTTTGTGTGGCAACTTTGTTAAAAAAAAGTTTAAAAATAAAAATCAAGCCACGATAAGGACTAGAGAATTTGTCTAGGATTAAGAATTACTTTACATTTTTATTTTCCGATAATTAATGATGGCTGCACAGTGGCAGCCGATTTTGCCTTTTTTAAAAAAGACCAGTATTGAAGTGGCAACTCTGGCGATTTTGGCTAGGGAAATATAAAACTGATATTTTTTAAAAATACTACAATAATATGATTTTTAAACAAAAAAATAATATATTAAAAATATTGTTAATTGAATTTTTGACAACCGTTCAAATGCGCCCTTTAAAAAGCTGTTGTTACAGTATTTAACCCCTTAAGTTTATGAAGCTTTTGCTAAATAAAATTTAAGTTTTCATAATATATCAATAAATAATGTCGTGATTAGTTATAAATTTTAAATTACGTGTTGGTAAATTTATTGTAGGGCAAGGTTTATAATGTGAGGTATGTGGGGTAAGTGTGTGTGTGGGATTTGGGGTAACCAATAAATTTCTATTGGATAAGAGTGGTGACCCTGGTTGGGATGGCAATTGTAGGGGACTGTTATCATCTCTTCCTTCCTCTTAATGTCCAAGTTGTGTGGTAATTATATATTTTTTTGTGTTTTATCAGAATTGTGCTTGTTCCTGGGCTGTAGTGGTGGGTTAGAACTCGACTCTAGGTGGATGCTTCGCAAGCCTGTTGGCAACACCACTACAGTGCCTTTGGGGGCACTTAACAGTGTATTAATTTCCATTACCACATGAATTAAAAAAAAATGGGGCTCCCTATGGCTGTTTCAGAAAAATTGATTCCTCGGCATCGCTCTCGCACCTACTTCATCTAAATAATGAGAGCGTCAATATTACCGGGCTTGCAAAAATGATGTCCGTTTTACTCTATCTCGCTTTGTAAAATGGCCATTTTAAAAATATTTAATTTTTTGATATACATAAAACTTTATTATATAAATATCGCATAAAATCATATAAGACATGCAATAATGGATTCATCTAATTAAATTTAATCGATTTTGGTTTTATTTTATTTTTACATAGAATGTCATAAAAACCTGTATAAACGCAGTCGTCTGATTTACTGACTATGACACGAGTGAATGATTGGTTTTACTAATATTAGAAGTTTTCATTGGCTTTCATTATATTTTCTACATTCTATTTCGTTTTAGTTGATTGAATTTCTGTTATATAGACAAAAAACGAATGCAATTTATTTTTAAACATGAATAATTTCTTACAATTTTCCAAATTTTCCTTTTACATCGACACTAAAATTTTTTAGCTTATGAAAGTGGCAAATACCTTACTGGGAGATAAATTGTTTACAGCACTTATGAAGGCAACATTTTATGGACATTTTGTTGCTGGAGAAGATCAAATTAAAATTATACCAACACTTGAAAGGTAATTTTATAAAGGCATATAAATTTAACTAATGCTTTTCTTTTCTATTCTTTTTACTCTTTTTTTCATTTTATTTATTTGGATTATGTTTTGAAATGGAAAAATACCTCCAATCAATCGACTTACCAACCTGCTTATTACAATTTACTATGTATAATTAAATGCAATGCAAAAATGAACAATAATGATTTCCTCCTGAATACACACAATATCCACAAAAAAAAAAAAAAAAAAAACACACAAACATGTTCCAATTCTACAATTGGGGTTGTTAACTATTTTTTACGTATTTACTATTGCTTTCGTTTTGTTGTTTCGTTCGACTATTGAATAGTTAATGAAATTTGCTAAAGCCGTGCTGGGTGGTACACTTTTTGAACTTTTAATGAAATCAACATTTTATGGACATTTTGTAGCTGGCGAGAATCGTCATACGATTGTACCAACACTTGAGAGGTTTTCATCTATTATTTTTAATTATTTTATATTTCAAAATATGTATTCCCACCTAATGTATTAATCACAAATCTTTGTGTTTTTTGTCTATAAACACATCTTCTCTTTACCATAGATATGCGCGATAGCATGGCATGTTCTGTACGTCTTAATTTCTAAATTTGCAGTGTCGTATTTAAGTTAAGCAATTGCACATCCTTGATAAAAAATAACAACATTTATATTGTTTCCGAAAATGAATACATCTTTCTTCAAGAGTCTGTAGGTTCAACCTAAATCGATCCATAAATTTTCAAATGCGAATAACTTTTATATTTTAAGAGATATCGCACACGTGTAACCATGTTTATTGTAGGGCTTTACTAGCAGATTATAAAAATATAAAACCCTTTTTAAAATTGGTTCATAATAAAAAAAAAATAATGGCAAGCTTTCAAAATTTTCACATCCTCGATGTACCCTATTTTTTAGTCCAGTAGCGTAGCTCCTGGTGGGTCTGGGAGATCGGCCGTCAAAACTTTAGCTCAGAATTATGTTTTCTATGGGCGTGTCAAATTCAACTGAATCCGCTCAGCCGATAAGAAATGGCTGAATTATTTCCAAAATTTTTCGAAAACGTCCCAATGTACTGTCGAGGGACAATAACAGCCCCGATCCCTAACCGGACAAAAAAAAAATCTCTTGGTCTGTCTCTGGCCAGGAGAAGTTTTCCATGTCCCTGTCAAACCTATCCGAGACCCTTTACACTGGGTCGTCCATAAAAGTATCGGCGATCCTAATGTGGCGCTTTAGGTCACCACTCTTCTTATCCCCGAACACCCGAAGTCGAAGGAAGCCCATACCGATAATGATTCTTGAGAGTATGCCTTCTCGTTGATTGCTCAACGCTTGGCTACTATGCGAGGGTGATCGTAGGTTTAGCAATAGTATTAAATGATCTTAAGCAGGGAAGACACGATACAACTAGTTGTACAACTTGTTGGTCGTAAGCACAATTTTCATCGTGTCGAACAAAAATCAAAAATTTTTGATTTTTCTCTTGGTCCGCAGACATGTCTGCTGGTGTATTGATAAGTCCGTCAGACAAACTGTTAATTTCTCAATTGCAATAGTGTTACCAATATAGCGATATGTGTCTATCTGAAAAAGCGCACTATTTGTTTTAGCGGGTTTTTAAGAAATTTACAATATTTTTATAAATTGATAGTTAAAAAAAAAAGACTGTTTAATAAATATTTAAAATGCTATGTGATGAATGTTTACAAAAATTGAATTTTGTTTGAAATTTGTGGACAAAATTTTTTAAAATTTTTAAATTTTAATTGGTTATTAAATACAAAGTAAAGTTTGATTTTAAACATTTTTGTTGCCCGATGGCACAAATGGGTTAAAAAATATACTTAATTGCACAATTTACATTTACTCCTTTTTATCGATTTTATGTGGTCTGATTATTCATAACGTTTTTTAAAAGTTGACATCACGTTTTTTATTTTATTCCGCTCTAAAACACATGCGTCTCCTTCAAAATACTTTTTCAAATGGCATGTTGTAGAACTTGTCTGACCGTGTATTTCAAAATTATTTTTCGGTCCGACAACAAGTTATACAACTAGTTGTATCGTGTCTTCCCTGCTTTAGACCGCATGTTTTCCCAAGAGCATCTGGCAGGCATTTATAACAACAAATCCTTTCTACAAATTAGAGATTTTTCTCTTATTACCCTTATCTTTTATTTCTAGTGTTTATCCGGCCACATCGGTTTGCGGCAAACACTAGAGTTTTTATGATATTTTATTGATGACGATTTTTTGATGATTTTTTACAAAATTACTGACGATTTTGCCTAAAAAGTCTGGCGCCACCGATGAGAAACAAGAAATGAGAGATTAAAATAAAATAGATTCTATCTCACGACCTCACCGTTCGCCGGGTTTTAAATGTCAAATTTTACAGAAAAAAAATCTTCACCCTTATTCTGGGCCTACACATGCAGTCTATTTTATTTTCACGACGTTTTGTTTTAATGTGTTAATGTTTCGTTTCTCATTCTCAATGATGTTGTCGAATCTTATAGCTTTAAATAATATCCCTTGCTGAAGGAATTTATTAGAGAAGAATGCTCACGTAACAAGCTTAATTACATTGAACTGTAACGTTCACGTTGAACTGTAGTGTCCAGAAATGATATAAAATATACAAAGAAATATGAATCCCAGCAAAAACAGACATTACCGAGTAAGTAGCACACAAAGGGTTTCACTACTTACTAGGCTATTTACTCGCAACATTACTTTTGTTCGCGATGTCCAAAAATTCATGGGTGGTCATTACCCTCTCGCTTACAAAAAAAGTGCGAATAATGAGTTACCCATAGTGAAAGAATAAGTAGTTACTCACAAAGCTAGAATAAGTGGTTACTCAGAAGTTAGGAAATAAGTGGTTACCCTACATTGTAAAATAGTTGTTCATATTGGCAAAAAAAACTTTTTACCTTGGAAAATTTCCTATTTAGTTCAAAACAAATTTATAAATAAAATTTTAATATAAAAAATTACTTAATCAGTACTTATTTAATCAATTACCAGTAAGTGATTACTTTGCACGAATATATAAGTACTTCTATAACTTATTATCGGTAAGTCATTATTTTGTATTTTAAAGTAATGCAAAAGGTAATGACCCATCATTACTTGGTAATCTGTATGGTAATGACCTGTCATTACCATGTTTTTGCTGGGATACTGTAGGTATATTATTTTAAAATTTTATTCCACAATTTATTGGATTTGGAGACACTAATTATATTGTTGTTGCCTTTATTTTAAAGATCAAAATAGTGGGTAAATTCGCTACGAAAGGCAAGGAGATGGTTCAGAAAATTGTATAGAATTTTAACGTAATATTTTTTTTTTTTATCATTTTGTCACTTGTTTTAAGTGCGCGTGGCTTTTAATGAAAAATTTTATCAAATTACATAGTAAAATTTAGGCAGTACTGATCGGTTCTGTACAAACTGTATATTTTTGGAAATCCTATAAAATTTCCTTAAGTCTTGCATTATTTTTATCTACAAATAGTCACCAGACTTAAAATTGCAGCGCTTTAAACATGACAAAATTTTTATTTGTTTTTAGCGATTTTAAAAGAAAGTTAGCAACACTGAAATTTTAACATGAAATGCTTTTTACTATAACGTAAAAAAATCGTCACCGATTTGCTATATTGTGGTAAGAAAAGCATAAAACTATTCACTTTAAAATTTCAGTGCTGTTAACTGTATTAAAAATCGCTAAAAACAAAGAAAAATTTGGTCATATAGATGCGAAGGTAACCCAGATGAAATTGAAGACTATTGAACTCAATTGGTTAATTGGGAGAAACTCTAGACTTAGCCTAGATAGTAAGCTATTGTTATATAATTCAATTATAAAGCCAATATGGTCCTATGGAGCTCAACTCTGGGGCACTGCCTCTGCTTC
Organism: Leucophora obtusa; assembly: GCA_949987735.1. NCBI lineage: Eukaryota > Metazoa > Arthropoda > Insecta > Diptera > Anthomyiidae > Leucophora > Leucophora obtusa. The sequence goes on from OX465297.1 coordinate 42,356,995, forward strand.
CAATGTAGAGAAAATTCAAAGAAAGCAGAATAATATTTTAAGGATGATAACCGGCGCACCATGGTATATGAGAAATTCCAATATACACTCCGATCTGAATGTAAATTTTGTCAAAGATGAAATCGCAAAGCACACTCAAAGCTATTTAAGAAGACTGGAAGTACATCCCAATAATTTGGCGCGTAACCTGCTAGACAATCGCGGCCATCAGCGACTTAGAAGGAGAGCCACGGCGGACCTGGTTAACTAAAACCATAAATCGATTATTATTATTTAATATATTTTTATCATATTTTTTAATATATGTATGAACAAATGAAATTTTTGTCTGGCACTGGCTGGACTTAATTCTTAATTTTAGTTTAAGATTTGAATACTTATTGTTAGTTCACATTATATAAGTGAAGATTCAATAAATAAAGGAAGGTAATAAAAAAAAAAAAGAAAAAAAAATGTTTAAAGTGCTGCACTTTTAAGTCTGGCGACTAAAAAATTTTATAGGATTTCCAAAAATATACAGTTTGTACAGAACCGATCAGTACTGCCTAAATTTTACTATGTAATTTGATAAAAGGTTGATATCGCTAATTTTTCGTTAAAAGCCACGCCCACTTAAAAAAAAAGTGACAAAATGAAAAAACAAACATTACGTTAAAATTCTGTACAATTTTCTGAACCATCTCCTTGCCTTTCGTGGCGAATTTAACCACTATTTTGATCTTTAAAAATAAAGGAAACAACAATAAAATTTGAAAAAAAAATTTAATTGACTTAAATTCGTCCCCACAACTGTATATATCTTATTAAGCCTATTATTTTGTTCTCACTTTTGCGAAAAAAAATGATTGTTAATAAATTCAAATTTTGAATCGAATAATTCATTGTATACGCTAACTACTATGTTATTTAAGTTTAAGTAAATTTTAAACTTATTTAAAAAAGTCCCATATTGCTATCGGGACTACGTCGTTAGCGTGTCTTAAAGTTTAATTTTTTTTAAATTCGCTTTTTATTTAAAGTACAGTTTTTATATAGTAAAAGCCTTCACCCAGTCACCACAAATAAATAATTCTGCACAACAATGGGTTTAAAATAAATAAATATTTGATCACTTTTTCTCATGAAAGTGGATTGTTAGTAATGAATCCATAATAAATTGCAATATACGTGTGTATGTTAAGATAATTTGGTAAAGTGCGAACTTAGGTAGATAGACCCGTAAGTAGTTTTGTTCATTTGTGTTTTGAATGAAAATAACGTAAAGCAGGGTTGTTAGCGTGCCTTAAAGTTTTTTTTTTTAATTTCAGTTTATGTAAAGGTAGACCTGGCAATTCAAGTAAATTCACAATTGCTTTGATGACCGGCGGCGACGGGGCTGAAGAAAGTGATCGACGGCAGACCAGCTGAAATACACTAGCTTAAATTTCGGTTATCGAAGTTTGACAATTTTTGTAAACAGAAAACATATGATGAGTAGGAACATAGAAATTCTCAAGTGCTCTTAAAGTACTATCGAATATGTAACATTAAAGAAACCAACTAAATATGTTCGATTCCTAAGTTTTTATTAAAATAAAAACTCGGTGAAGTATTTATTAGGAGAATATCCTGATGAAGAAAAATGGCAGAGTTTTTTAAAAAAGTACTTATTATGTTATTTCAATAAGGAAATAATTGGCCTTGAATGCGAAATAATAAATTTTTCATTATAGAATTAAAGGTCGAAAAAAATATTTTTATTTTTAAATTTAAAAATAAAAGTAAAGTTATTGTTTTTATAAGATTTTTAAATGTAAAATCCAAAGAATTTGTATTGTTATTAAGCAATAGATATACTGGAGAGGAAATAATCTCTACGGTTTTTTACACTGAAATAAATGTGCCAGTTTTGAGGTCCTAGTCATACACTAAGAGAATTATCATCACTTCAGTAATGAATTTCTTCATAGTTTCAATGAAAATTGTCACTGGAACTCGTCAATTGAAACTTTTCATAGACTCTATGAAACAGGTTACATTAGAAGTTCATAAAATTAATGAAACTCTTCATAAAATTAATAGGCCACTCGTCCAATGAATAAATCATTCAGCCAATGAAGAGCTTCATAAAATCTATGAAGCAATTTAATTTACTATTATTTATTATAGTTGGTTGTTGTCTTTGGTAAGCTGGAGTGGATAAATAAAAAGTACTTAGCAAATGCAAAAGGCGTAATAAAATCGTAGCATATTTTACGGATGTACAAAATATATCTAAAGAAAGAATTCATTAAATAAAAAAGGGTCATAAAAAAAAATTTATAAAAAAATAATATGATTTATAAAACAAATTTCATAGTCCAAAATTAATAATAAAAAATTAATTAAAAAAAAATAAAAATTATAAAAGATTATTCTCTCAGGAAATGACGATATTTTATAAAAAAATTAAAAAAAAGTAAATACTATTGAACAATTTCATATATATAAAGAACATTTCCATTAAATTTATGAAGATCTAATTTATGAAATTCAGTGAATTTTTTTAACGACATTATGAAATTTTATGAAAGAAAAGTTATGAAAAATTTCATAATATTAATTAAATATTATATACATAACGAAATTCTTCATTGGTTCTACGAAAAAAATTCTATGAAATTATATCATTAATATCATGAAGGATAATTCTCTCAATGTACATCCACGTTCTTATTCTGGGCCGACACTTAAGGTGATATGTTTAAGTTAAAAATGTCGCATAACTGTTTCTCAACACTAGCAAAAAAAATTCAAACAGAGTTTTCCGAAAAAGGCCGGTTTCGGCCGGTCTGAAGAATAATTATTTTTTGACACTATCCAAGGTCATTAAAGCATTTTTACGCTATGTACTCGTATTTTCATATTTTCTGCCGCATATCAAGATAATTTTATTGGAGAATATAATGAAAAGTTTTGCTAAACTAAATAAAAGTTTCTTGCAAGGTGAGTATGAGTTTAGCAACTAAATTAAAATAAAAATCATTCATTTTGTCTTCTCCTATCCACATTCTGTGGGGGTGACACCGGGGACACTCTCCATGTAAGTGTAAAAGTATATTTTTGCAGGCGCAGAAAGCTCGTAGGTACTTTTTGAGAGTAGAACTTACTTCCCTTACAAAAAGAGTGTATTTTTCAAGAATTTCCCACTCGAATATTTTCATTTGGCCATAGCAAGTTTATTAAGTCCCATAAATTCGCTTATTGTTGAAGTAAATTTCACACCGAATAAAACTTAAATACGACACTGTACATTTATTTGAATTAGGAAAATATGACGATACATTTTTTGATCTTCAACATTAATTTAATAATAAAAAAATTGGCAAAAGTATAAATTGGTTTACTTTTCATCGTTCTTCAAATTAATTTTAATCAAAATTTTTGACTATTCATATGCAATACTCTGTGAAGGACACACACTTTTTTTTTAAATGTTATTAACAATATTTAATTTATGATGTTTGTACCGGTTTCAAAACTACTACACATACAAAAAATTTTCATAATAGTACAAACATTTTGCGACACATGTGATTGCTTTCTTTCTTATTTAATAAATAATTTCTACGATTCCACTGTCAAATTGTCTGACCACCATTCTAAACATGACCATTATTCCGCACACATATGCTGCTTCATACTGCTGCTGAAACTGTGTATTATAGTATGATTTAATTTAATGGATATGAAACAAGCATTTAAATTAACTAAATTAATGTACTAACCTTTATGCAGAGCTTCTAAAGAATTAATTCATAAGCTTATTGTTTTATTCTGAATTTATAAAAACGTTTATGAAATTAAAAACCTCAATTTATCGTATCTGAAAAAAGTATAAATAGCCTTTGTTTTTTTAATAACGGTTATTTTTAATTTTTTATTGTAGGAATAAGTTCTATCATAAATTGCAATTGTTACTTAATACCTTGAGATTCTAAAAGTTTTTTGTTTGTTTTGTTTTGTTGTTTGTTTTTAATTAATATCTCCTAATCACATTCAAATATGAGAATTGGTTATTGGGATAAAAATCTTTATACTGATATTTTTAATACCTGAAAGTCGCAGAATTTCTATTTTGTGGAAGTTTTAAGAACATGAGGACCAGAGGAGCATGTCGGACCTAGGATAGCGGTAACAACCATAGTTGGTAATTTTTCATTGACATTGAAATTTAATTGGCATTACTTGAAGTCAATGCCAAAAAATTTCATTACAATTCAAATCACATGAAATTTTTTTAATTGCCATTGATTAAACTAATGGTAATCAATACACTAGGGATATAACTTTTAGCAATATTTGCCAATATCATTTCTCTTAAGGGAAACTCAAGTAGAGCATGGAGAAATATTAAGAACTACGATTTTACTTTTTCGCGGTCGTAATAAAGTATAAATTAATTTTTTTTAATTAAAAAAAAGTAATAGGTACTTCACTCCAAATTAGTGAGGTTTTTCTAATTTTTTAATACAAAAATCAGTAAAAAATTTTAAGCATTTTATAAATCGCATTCGGCATTGATCAATTGTAATGCAAATGAAATTGTCAATTATTTGGTCCATTCAATTAACTAGTCCCAAGTATAGTGACAACTAATGCCTAAAACTTCCGGTGGCTTAGTATAAGTGTTTTTTCAGAACTGCTGAACTTTATTTGTTTGAGATTTAAGAAATAATTGAAAAAATATATTTTAAAAAATCAGATTTCTTGTGTATTTGTCAATCGACTCTGCCACCAGCAGGTTCAAGCCGATGAATATGTTCAATACTCTGCTCTTCCTAGTCAATCAATCATTCAATCCTCTCTCCGTATTAGGCGGTGTCCAGTTATCACCGCCAACAGATTCAAAATATCCAACGAGATCAGAAAATATGTTGTCCCATTCTATCTACAGTGTTAAGTAAAAAATTGAACCCGTAGGATTGTTGCCAGTCCTGCAAGACCATCGGCTATAATATTCCCCGTATAGGTCCTGTAACCTTGGATGCAATATAAAACAAGAATTTAATATCAATCTTGGCCATCTCTTTTAAGGACGTGCGGAAGTTAACCGGGAACCTTGATTACATGGATTTCAATGCCACCTGTCTATTGGAATGTATAGTATTATTAGTTGTGTCCTCCTCCTTTACTCCAAGCATCTCTGCCTGGTAATCACTGCAGTGGTCTCTAAACCATTTAAGTGTATTCCGAATTAAATTTGGTTATTAAGCTTCGACTGTCTATATAGAAATTGATGTCAAGACTTCTAGCCGGCACTTTCTCTGTGGAAACCTTTCTGGAGGTTATTTGGATAATGTGATGTTCGTACAAAACCCTTGAACACATAAAGTTAACTCTCATTAAGTAGTATATTCCCCTCACTTAAAATCGCACTGTTGCCACAATTTTTGTTCTTCCAATCTGATGTATATCTTTGGCTGATCGCCTAAGCGACGCGGACTGCTACTAAAATATTCAAAGAAGTTAGGTATACTAGGATGTCTAGTGCATCCAACGAAGCGATATAGATAGAAGCTATTCTCTGTATTCGTTGAAGAAGCCTGAGGTAGGTTGTCTTTCCCAATGCTTCCCACCAAATAATAGCATCAATGTCTTTGCACAATGTGTTAACAGAAACATTCACTATAAACTAATAGTACCTAAGTAAAAGAAATTGGGAATAACATTAATAACTCTACGCGTTAACTCTTAACTAATATCAAATTTATATTCGAACAAATGTGGGTTTTAGTTTCCCAATAGCCTTCCTGCAAGAATACAAGGTAATTGATGCCTTTTTTGCCGCCTCCTAGACGTTGAGATCGAAAAGTAGATTCCTGTTCAGAATAACGCCCTGAAATATATCTCTGTTACAGACATATTACCTATGCAATATGTACATTAGAGCGTACCACCTTACAGGCAAAAAAAAAAAGCGCGCCGAACACCCTCCAATATAAAGTATTTTTGCAAGGAGGTTTCAAAAAAAATTTTTTTTTTTTTTGCCGAACGTAGGGGTCGCCATTTTACATTCTTCGTTATATCTTTGACATTTACAGTCGGATCTTAAAGTATCATACATCGATGTTTTTCTCTCGAAGAGACCAGTGTTTTGCTCGAAGGACATTTTGACCTCAAGTATCCCGTTCTAGTAGTTACCCACCAGATCTCAGTTGCTACCACCCTAATGTACCACCCTAATGTCAGAAAATTAAAGCTCGCAAAAAATCATTAAACTTTTGCTAAGGAAGTTTTTCGCTAAACCCAGTATAAATTTTTTTAACATATTTTTTGCCGAACGTAGGGGTCGCCTTTTTAATTTTTTTTTAATTGGATTTTTACTATATAGCAAAACACTGGTCTCCTCGAGGCAAAAAAATCGATATATCACACTTTAAAATCCGATTTTAAATGTCAAAGCTATAACAAAAAATTAAAAAAAGCGACTCCTACGGTCGGCAAAAAAAAAAAAATTTTTTTTTAAATCGCTTTCCAAGAATACATCATATTGGAGGGTGTACGGCGAACTTTTTTTTTTGAGGTAAGGTCTAGTGTACATAGTACCAGTTTCATTTTGTTAACGTTAAACTCAAGATCTGTAGCCGATTTACGACAACCAAATAATTCGGTTGCAGCAACCAAATCATTTAGTTGGCAAAAAATTTGGTTGTTACTTGGTTATTCGGCTGGTAACCGAAACGATTATTCCGGTAGCAGTATTTTAAATGTAACTCTATTCTATTTATTTCTGCATCGGTATTTTAAGGATAACGGTATTTCTGTTATTTTGGTAACGGTATTTTAAGGACTACATATTTTTATTATTTCAGTGATGCTATTTTAAGGTTAACGGTCTTTCAATAATTTCTGTAACGGTATTTCGGTGAATACCTTAAATCTTTTTGTAAAAAACAAACTAAAATATAAACAAAACAAATTTATGAACTTAAAGTCTGTGAAATAAAAGCAGATAATTAAAAATAATGGTTGTCAGTTGAAAGTGATTTTAATCGATAACGGTATTTTAGCGGTATTGCCTGCCAACCCCGCAATAAATCTGTTTTATATGTGTTGAGAACAATTTGTCGGAGGTGCCTACGAACTCATGGAGAGCTGCTTCAATTTACCTTCCCTTGCCGTATGCATGCTGTCTTGCAGACAGAAGTTTCGGGTCAATAGTTTCTCGCAAATACGAGTTCAAATTATGTTCCATTGTCTTCAGTAGAAACGACGATATAACTGATGAGTCTGAATCCTTTTTGGACAGTGCGTCAGATTTTTTTGCTTTTGGAATAATAATGCTAGTCCATGACCCTCCACCTAATAATTATATGGATGGCTGGAACATGCCGCAGTGCCGTTGGGATAACACTATCGGGTCCAGGAGATTTAAAAAGTAATCAATTTGGTTAATTAATCACATTTATTATCTCAGACAAATTATGCTAAGTAATTTCCGCTGTTTAATTCATGATCATAGATCTGCCTGGGAAATTGACACTAAGAATAAAGTGAAGTGATTTCATATTGGATGTCGTTCACACCCTAAGGAAATCCTTTAAGTAACAACATACTTCTATAATAATATAATATATAATATAACAACGGTGGGCAAATGCGGCCCTTTGTTGATTTTTGTGCGGCCCTCGTTGAAATTCTAATATCGATTTTTTTTATTTAAAAACTTTTTTTTTTAATATTTTATTTTGCAATTTTTTTAAGTTTTTTATTTAGAAAATTTTTAGATAAAAAATTAGGGCCAATTTTATAGTCGGAACAAGATGGATTTGAAAATTGCTTACTTAAGAAATATTTAAAGGAACAATCGATCTTACCCTTACGTCGATTTCAACTAGAAATTTGTTATATAAAAAGCGTTTAAGACAAAAATCTAACTTCGTTCTGACTATAAAACTGGCCCTTAATTATTTACAAAATAAATTAAATTTGTTTTACGAAACATGTCGACATTTACAAATATCACATTTGTTAAGTTTTATTTTTCATCACATTTGTGAAGCTTTTTATAAATATGACGGAGGTTTTTCTTCAAGTGAACTAATATTCAGTAAAATTTGTTGCTTATTTTACACTCTAATTAAATTCTGTTGAAATTTACCCAACTTATAGTAGGAAACTGAACTCCTACTATAAATTGGGTAAATTTACTCTATGTGCGTAATTGAAAAAAAATACGCACATTGTGTTTAAGTTGGTGCACACATAATTTGTAATTTTGCATTGAAAGTGCGTAAAAATTAAATGAAATTTTGAAATTAGTGTGTTAATTTACTAAATTTGTGTGTAAAAAAGCACGTTTCACGTGTAAATGTACGCATAAAATGCGTAAAAATCCACAAAAAATGCGCAAAAATCCACAGAAAGTGCGTAAAAATAAAATATAATGCGTACATTTACAACAGGTGTGCTAACTTTAAGCACCACCCAAAAATTTTTTTAAATAAAATAAAAAATTAATTTTTAGTACGTATTTTATTAATAATTATATCCGAGTCATTCTCTCATAATCGTTTATGTCCAAATTAGTCGTTTTGGGATCTTAAGGCATTTGTATAAAATTCATATAAAAATTTGTTATAACTATTGAATGGGTGCGATGACTCCTGCTCAACAAAATGCCTTCTTTGAAAGGGGGGCAGTAACCGTCAACAATAATGGGAAAACAATAATGAGAAAACGCCTTAAGAGAGATATGGCCTACGCAGGAACAACTGAGTGCAATGACTCCTGCTCAACAAAGTCAGTATTCATTGAGTACTGCCTAACTTGCAAAGAAAGCATTTTGTTGAGCAGGAGTCATTGGACTCAGTTGTTCCTGCGTAGGATATATCTCTCCTGCGTAGGCCATATCTCCCGTTATTGTTGACGGTTACTGCCTCCCTTTCAAAGAAGGCGTTTTGTTGGGCAGGAGTCATCTCACCCAGTTGTTTTACCTAGGCCGTATTTCTCTTACGGCGTTTTCTCCCGTTATTGTTGACGGTTGTTGGTTGACTGCCTCCCTTGAAAAGAAGGCATTTTGTTGAGCAGGAGTTATTGCACCCAGTAGTTCCTGCGTTGGCCGAGTCTCTCTTACGGCGTTTTCAATTTTGAAATGAGGTTTAGACTACCACATGCGTTAATAATAATTACCAAAAACAATTTCATGCTTATGTTGCTATTTCCAGACTCTAATGTGTTTGTGGAAATGTTGTAATTCACAAAAAATAATCCGTTTTCGCTTTTTCTTTTTATTATTTATAATTTTTTTTTTAAATTTTTTCCAATTTGAAATGTCAGAGTATTTATTACTATTATTGGATAGTATATTTACCAACTTTGTGCGTAAAAATTTTATTTAACAAAACAATAGTAATTTTAGGCACAATGTGTTTATTTATAAGCACATAATGTCTAAAAATACTTTGTGTGTGTATTATTGCGTATGAAAGTGTGTAAAAAAAAAGTTTACGCATTTTTTGTTTATATTTACCGAATTTTCGTAAAATTAAACAAAATTTTACCCATTTTATAGTAGTAAATTTACAAACATTTTTTAGAGTGTAGCAAATAATTTTTAAATTACAGTTTACAACAATTGTATTAAAATTTAGTAGGGGTTACACATTTTTCTACTAATTGCATTATACAGTAGACGCTCGCAAATTAGAGCTTTCAGTAATTCGAACGTCCAGAAATTAGAATCAATGTTTGCAATACATTAAACGCTCTGAAATTCGAATTTAAAATTCTAATTTCTGAGCGTTTTTTTTTTTTTGGTTATTCGAATACACAGGAAATACCCAATTTATTTTTATTCTGTTTGAATAAAGTAAAACTAAAAAGGGGAATCACCAAATTATATATGTTTTTCCCTATTTGTTTTTTTTTGTCGCATTTATGTACATTTTTGGCTAATTTATTTGTGAAATTTGATACGCGTGTACATATTATTTGGCACTCTCTATTAAATAGTGAAATTGTATCATTTAAAATGTTAAATAAACGTAAAAAAAACACTTTATCATTGGAAACTAAAGTCAAAATATTAGAAAAGCTTGACAAAGGCGTTCAAGGGAACCGGTTAGCCCTAGATTTTAATGTGACAACATCTTCAATCAGCTACATCAAATCACATAGAACAGCAATATTAAATGCTGTTTCAAACACATATCAGGAGGCAAACAATAAATCTTTGCACAACGCTGAATATCCAAAAATGGAAAGTCGTCTGTATGAGTGGTTTTTAAATCAACGAGAAAAAAAGTGTACATTGACTGGGCCAATATTAAAAGAGAAAGCTAAACAAATATTTAGAGAGGAATATCCCGATAAAGATGAAAATGCATTCCGGGCAAGTGATGGATGGTTTACCAAATTTAAGAAGCGACACGGTATCCGTTTTTTAAAAATTTGTGGCGAGATTCTTTACAGTGATGTTGCTTCAGTCACTCCTTTTATTCATCGATATCGTGCAAAGATCGCTGAGATGGGTTTAATGGAGTCACAAATATATAATGTCGACGAAACCGGATTATTTTTTCGTTGCCTACCAGACAGAACCTATGTCTCTGCTTTTGAAAAAAACGCCCCTGGACATAAAATTCAAAAAGACAGAATTTCAGTCCTACTTGGTGCAAACTCTGATGGATCACACAAATTAGTTCCATTGGTAATTGGAAAAGCAAAAAAACCCAGGTGTTTTAAAAATTTCAATAATCCTCTGCATTACAACTTTTCAAAAAATGCTTGGATGACTTCTCGGATTTTTCACAAATGGTTTCACGGAATATTTATTAAAGAGGTAAACAAAAATATTGATTTCAGGTTCAGTATACATAATTTTAAAATTTTTTTCAATTCACAGGTGATCCGCTTTTCTTAGGAAAATAATTTGCCTCCGAAAGCCATTTTGCTTATAGATAATTGCTCCGCTCATACACCCATTGAGAAACTTAAAAGTGACGATGGAAACATAGTTGCATTATTCTTTCCACCAAATGTGACAGCAGCTTTACAACCAATGGATCAAAACCCTATTAAGTTAACAAAGCTCAATTACAGAAGTATGTTTCTTTCTCAGTTAATTGCTGAAGGTGGTGAACTGAGGAATCATTTGAAATCCCATTCGATCCGCAATGCTATATTATTACTGAAACAAGCTTGGGATGCGGTACCACAAAGTGTTATGAAGAAATCTTGGTCAAAGTTGTCCAATTGGGACTCTAACCAATACGACAGCGACGATGACGTGCCAATAGCACAATTGTTGCAAATAGATCAGGACTGCAACGAAGTTATTCAGATAACTCAAGCTCTTTTAAAAGAAATAGCTCCCAACGATTGCATCGGTATAGAAGACATCGACAGATGGAATGAAGATATGTTTGATGACGGATCTGTTTATATTCTCAGTAGCGATGGTGAGTCTTCAGATAGCAGCGAAGACGACGTTGTTGCAGTATCATCAGTTGTCTCTAATACTACAGCCATTGAAAGCGTAATTAATTTAATAAAATGGTGCAATAACAGTGAATTGTTTTCAACTAAGCAAATAAGTAATCTTTTGGCTCTCCGTAATGATATTTCGGATTTAAAGAAACCAAAAAAACAAACAAATATAACTGATTATATGTCAAACAAAGATTAGTTGTTAATTTGGCCATTGTTTAATTTTAATTGTTTAATTTTTTTTAAATACAGTTTTTTAGTTTTTAATTAAAAAAAATACATGTGATGTAATTGGACTGCAGTGCTATGTTTTGTTGCCATTCGTTTTTTTTTTATATTCATATTTTTAATTTAAAAAAATACATTTGATGTATTGGACTGAATTGTTGTGTTTTGTTTTCTTGTTTTTATCAAATAAAATTGAATTAAAAAATATTAAAAAGAGTTTTATTTAAGTTTTTGGAAGTAAATTTACTCAATATTTTTTTCGAAAAAAAACGTACAGAAATTAGAATAATTCAGAAATTAGAATTGCCTCAAAAACAAAGCGGTTCTAATTTGCGAGCGTCTACTGTACTACAAATCAGTAGGCATGAATTGCTAAAATTAAATAGCAAAATATGCCGAAGGGCGCAAAATACTTAGGTTTCCAGTAATAACATCAAAATTTTCAACAGCCATACACACTTTTTTTGTTGAGTGAACGAGTTTTATAGTCAGCACAAAACACGAGTTTAAACTAAAATTTTACTTTAGTGAGAAATTTAGTTTGAAAATTTATTACTCAAATAAAGATTTGTTTAAAAACGTACTTAGTGCTGACTATAATACTGCACTACACTGGGCTTAATACTGCCTGCATGGATCTGTGTGAAAAAGTCGGCGTTTTAATTTATCTAAATCATTCAAATTACTGACTAAATCTTTAAGTTTCTAATCATGGTTTAAATTAACCCTTTAGTGCATAGTGTCCCTTTAAAGGGCGGGATTTTTTTTGCTGTGCGCAACGAAATTGTTAAATAAAAATTCGAATTCATGAGGCTATGAATTTTTTTACATGTTTTTGTTGTCGGAATAACATTCAGTATAAATCGTTGAGTTGAGTTTTCAAAAACAATAAAAAATATGTTCCAATAATGTTTAATGTATTAATTCAAAAAAACCAAAAAGATTTTGAAAAAAGCTGAGTTTGCAATGAGTTCTTTTGGAATTAGTTTCGGAATAGATGAATTTGAAACCAGTTTTTGTTTTACAAAAAAAAAAAAAAACATTAATTCCTTCCGCTTTCCTTTTACTTAAATATTTGTAGTTTTCTTTTTTTATTGTATGGTGCGGCCCTGTATAATTTATGAAAAACCACAATATGGCCCTCGGTGACAAATCCGTGCCCACCCTTGTAATATAAGTTTCCCATACTCGAATTTAGCTATCTTATTTTCTTTTAATAAATTTAAAATTTTAGGCTTTAAGCAGTTTAGTCATGGTCTGCTAGTCATGTTTTAACTAGCAGTATGTCTGACGATTGAGATATAAAGCAACCAAAAGACTAACAGAAGTTGCAAATTGGTGCTGCATTAAATTACATCCTAAATTTTAAAGATATATAATAGAGAGAGGTTCTAAAAGCAATATCTGATGATTGTTCTACACATAAGCAGCTCTTGAAATTATAGGTTCTAAGGTTTTGAACTTTTAGGAATTTATTCGCAAAATTAATTAATTTTTTTGAAGCTCTGTCTTTTCATCAACATTTAAATTATATATATGTACATACGGAGACTAACAATTGAGTTGTACACATAGCATGATAGACCTAATTATATATATTATTTTTAAACTAAATTTGCAACCTTTAAATATATTTGACAATATTATTAAATTTTTACAGACTACGCTCATTTGGTGTTAAACCAATTTTGGATTATTCTGTTGAAGAAGATCTCTCTCAAGAGGAAGCAGAAAAACGTGAAGTTGAGTAAGTTTCCATTAAAATATTGCGAAAATATCTTGATTTAATTACAATACTTTTTATAATTTTATAGATCTTCAGTTTCAAGTGCTGGTGATATTAAGGAAGATGACACTATGCCTCAATATCATGTGGATAAGTCATTTGCCGATCGTCGTTATAAGGTCAATAGTGCTAGAACTTATTTCTATTTAAACGAGGCTACTTGCGAACGTAATATGGAAACTTTTATAAAATGTTTGGAAGCTGTTTCAGGTAATTATAAAGTTTATTATTCGTTGAATTTTTTTGTTGTCACAGTCAATTAAGCCAAAAAAAACAACAAATTTTAAAAACAATTTTATAATAATTATTTAGTAATTTAATCATTTTTGTGTTCTTTATGAGTAATGCATGCAAATGTTTTTAATATTTAATATATGTATACGTGATTTTGTTATTTTATTACCCAAAGAAAATTTCGGATATATAACATATTTACAAAATTAACATAAAGTTCTTAAAAAATTAACACAAATTTCATTCCAATTTGTTTCCGGTTAAGTCGCAAACATTTGTTTTATAAACAAATTAGCATTAATATGATTTTTATGATTTAACTTGTTTAAATTTGGTTACATAAATATTTGTTCTTATAGTGTATTTAGACTGAGCAAAAACTAGTAGTTTTTGGCCATTTTTAGGTTTTGAGCCGAAAACTACAAAATTAATTTAGTTTTTCCATACAAACTGAAAACCAGGTTCTACCTGGTTTTTGCCAACAACCAAATAAAAATATCTGAAATGTGCATTTTTGATACACCCCGTATTATTTATAATTAATTTTCGATACACCCTGTTACAACGAATTAGAAGTAAAGCAAGAGTCAAAAAAATATTTCTTTAATTTTTTAAGAATATTTCTGTTTTAGTTTGAAACTGTGTGTTGTTATTACTGGTTAAATGTATTAATAATTTTTTTACATTAATTTAACAATAAAAAAATAAAGAAAAGTGTGTAATAAAAAAGTGGTGTGACAAAGAAAAACTAAATAACCAGGGTAAATGACTTGGCTTTTGTAATTTAGTTTTGTACAAAAACCAGATGGTTTTTGCTCAGTCTAAATTCAGTATTAAATAAAAGACAACAGGTGTTAATAAAATTATTATACAAATTTAGTATTTTTATCAGTCATTTAAAATGTTGGCATTTGTATGTCAAAAATAATATTTTCCATTAATTTTTTATGAAAAATTTATTAACAGATGTTTACTTTTACACGATTTTTTTTTAAATAAATTTGAGGGAAAGTGTTTTATATTTTAAAATTGATTTGAATAAGGTAATTTTTATGTGAAGGTTCTTTTATATAAAATGAATTTTTGCCAAAGCAGGCTTAGCGGTAATTCTGTCTATATCTCGAGTCAGCAAGAGGTATTCAAAATGTCAAATGTGTGTAAAAGAGTTGTTGTTGAGCAATGTGGTGTAATGGTTAGTACGTTTGACTATACCACATAAGGTTGCGGGCAGAGAAACAAGCCAGCCGCCGTGAGCCGTTTAAGCCGCCGCCGCCGGTCATTTTTGCTTCAGCCGCCGCCGCCGATTTTTTTCGGCTTATTTCGGCTGGAAGTATCAATTTTCAAATATAAAAAATTTTAAAATAAATATATATTTTTAAAAAGAATTTACTAATTCATTAAACTTGAACAACCAGAGCTAAAAACAATTTTTTTATATGAAAAGAAAAAAGTTTAAATCTTCTAAATATTAAATTTTTATAAATATAATTTTTTTAAGCTATAAAAGCTTATGTAAATTTATACTGTGAAAAAAATTAAAAAAAAAAAGTTCTTAATGGGTTAATATAATACTTCAGAATGCAGCTCTTTGCAGATGTGTAAAAAATCAATTAATAAAAAACATAGCTGCTTAACTTTGCATTTAAAACTCAATATATGTATTTGGTGTATGCATTTTTATCAAAAATTATGACGAAAAATCGTTACAGAGTTGAAGTCGTGTTAGCATAGATATACGAAAAAGTTTGTAAAATGTATTCATTTTTGTTAAAAGCGTTACTTCTCCTCTTCATATAAATTCTTACAGTTAGTGTTTAGCTTCATTGGTTATTAAAATATAAGCTATTAAAATTAAAAAACCTTATGAGTTACTGGTTAAGGAGTTTACATTTGGCCTATAAAATTGGTTACAAATTTTATGTATTAAACAAAAATTGGTCAGATTGTTAGAAATTTTGTAAAACAGGTGACAATGCGCTGATATATATCGAAATATATAACTCAAATGTAATCCATGCATTTGAAATTAGCTGGTTACATGGTTTTTATCACATTTTTTAATATCACCAATACATATTTTTTCAATTCTAAATACATTTTTAAAAATGGTCCAGTTGAATATTTTGGATAAATTAAACAAATAAATGAAAAAGTAAAGATAAAAGATATTGTAAAATTCTATAATATTTAGAAAAGGACACTTTTACGGATAAAATGCTCAAACCAATGTTCGAATTGATCACATAATTTCATCATTTAAGGACATTATTGATTGGGCATCTAATTCAAATGGGTCCCTACAAGATATGTGCATTAAACCGTACCTCAAAAAAAAGTTCGCCGTACACCCTCCAATATGATGTATTTTTGGAAAGCGATACTTTAAGATCCGACTGTAAATACCAAAGATATAACGAAAAATGTAAAATGGCGACCCCTACGTTCGGCATAAAAAAATAATAAAAAATTTTTTGAAACCTCCTTGCAAAAATACTTTATATTGGAGGGTGTACGGCGCACTTTTTTTTGCCTGTAAGGTGGTACGCTGTAATGTGCATCCTGCCCAAACTTTCTCACAAAGCCTCCATTCAAAAGTCTTCAAACAAGTTTAATTTCTTAAATGAATCGATATGTATTTTTTCTATGGTCTTTATTTATTCGTTAATTTGTTGAAATTAAAAAGAATAAATAAAAAAAATTGATTCCCAGTATGCTTTAATTGCCTGAAAATTCTATAAGAGGCAAACATTTTTTTGAGTTCCAAGGGGGTTACATTTTCCCAATGTTGGGATTACTTTGGAGCCCTAAAAGGGTATGTTTATAATTTATTAAATAAAACTTGTATGTTATATTAAATATTTAGGACCATTTGTTAGATATAGTCTTGACTAGCCATGGATCTGTGCGAACATTAAACAAATCACACGTGAACCAACAACAAATCTTATATAAATTGATTTTATATATATTTTTTGCGAGTGATTTTCTGACCGTGATAAAGTGCAGACGTTAATTGTGATTTCTTTTCTATAATTCTATTTAAAATTAAAAGCAATAACATTTGTTTTAAGAAAAAACTTTTTTTTAATACATTGTATCAGTGTTACCATTACGGCGATTTTCTCGTCAGATCTAGCGATTTTATTTCGCCCCTAGCGGGAAAAATTGTCCTGTAGCTATTAGCCAAAAATCTAGAGATTTTTTTTATCAGCCGTAATAATTTTTAAAACTCGGTTTTATGTTGAAAAATATTATAAAACTCGCAAATTGAAATATAAAACACAACATCTTAAACGATGTTAGTAAAAAAAAACTCTAAAAATACACATTTCGATAAAATATGGGTATGCACTTTTTCATCGTACAACGCCCTCTATTGTGTATTCTCAATACTAAGATTAATTCAATGAAAATCAGGACTCAGTATTTGAAGCTTAATCGTAAAATTTTTCATTATTTAAAAGTTTATAACACTTCTTATTCACATATTAAAGAAATTTTTGAGTAAAAACTGCTTTAACCCAGCAAAATATTGGTAATGACACCTCATTGCTGTCTGCATTACCAATAATGATATATCATTACCTTTTGCATTATTTTGTAATATAAAATAATGACTTCCTAATAACGGCTTATTTTAGTCACTGCTTTTAGATATAAAATAATGACTTACTCGCAATAGTTTAAATAAGTACTTTTTACGAAGTTAAATTTTATACATTTATATTTATTACATGTAATATGTTTTGTGTTAAAATTTTTATGACGAGTACTAAAATTACACACTAGCAAAAACTTTCATTTCTCTGAATGTATTTCCTGAAGCTAATAGTATTTGTGTAACTCCTTATTTGTAAGAATCAAGTAAGCAGTCGGATAACCACTTATAATTTAACTTTTTGTAAGCATGTTTGTAACCACTTATTATTCAGAATCTCATAACTACTTACTTCTCATTTTTTCGTAAGCGAGCGGGTAAGCGTGACTACTTATAAAAACGACCACGCCAAACAAAAATAATGAGTTTAGACGCCAAAAAATAAGTTGTGTGGAGCTATGAATTTCTATTATATAACCACTTATTTGGTAATGAAAGATTTTGCTGGGAAGTACCATTTTTCAACAATCTAGCGATAAAATCGCTAAATATTTACACTGTTTATAATCTAGAGATTTTCTAGCGATTTTTGGGTCTGATCCAGCCATTTATTTTGAAAATTTGTTGGCAACACTGCATTTTATATTGAAATCAACAACAAATTATTACTTATTAAGTAGTAAACAAAGGGACTAATATTCTGCTATACTAAAGGGCGGATTATGGGACTGTAAACGTATATGTGATGTAACTGTACCGTGCCGTAGCTAAAAAGTACACTTATAGATTGTCGTAAACGACATTACTATTTAGCATCTATTTCATGTGGTTTTATATTTTATTCTAAATTTTTCCATTTATTTGCTAATTTTTATTCCTTATTTGTTGTTTGAATCATTTTTCTTTATTCATTTCATATTTTTTCCGACTAAAATCAGTCAGCTGTTTCGATGCCGGATAGAAAATTCTGATTTCATCAGAATGATCCGGCAAGTTCGTTTACATTTACGTGTTAGTAACCATTCGTATACATTTCTTCTTGTGGTATCGAAACAGCTGATTCGTTACAGATACGTTTACGGTTGGGTAACTCAGCCTTAATCCTCTGCTGTTACAGCAGAATGGATAGTAGCAGCGAGTCTACTGAAGAAAGCGATATTGTCTGGTAGACAGGTGCTGAAAACAAAATAACGAAACGACGACAAAATCGATCACCAGAATTAGTTAAGCATGCAATCAAAATAACAAAAACTATCAACAATGATGATTAGGGCAAGGAATTCCATGCAAATGCATGTTATTTCTCGATAGTCCAAAACTAATATGGACTAAACATTTATCCGACTCATCAAATTTAGAATAAAATGGCATCGATTTGTAGTTGCATATTTTTGCATATTTTGACATAAATGCATGTTTTTGCATATTTCGACTTTAAATGCATATTTGGTGGCTTTTTAATGCATATTTAGTGCTTTTTAATGCATATTTGTGTATATTTTTCATTTTTAGTAGCATTTTTTATTGTGTAAAAAAATATAAAAAATTGATACGTTTTCATATTTTGATTCAATCAAAATAAAAATTTTTAAAACTTTATTGACCTATGGGAAATCTTCGAGTTCTGTGTCTGTTTGCAAAATAATTAACTTAAATATATTTTTAAGTTTTAAAGTGCATTATTTTTGCAAAAATTATAGTTTTTAGTGAATATTTCATATATTGTGAGTGCATATTTTTCTTTTTTAACCGCATATTTTTCATTTTTAAGTGCATGAAATTCCTTGCCCTAATGATGATATACCAGGTACCTACTAGCAACAACATGTTTGCTGCACTTGATGTAGACAATAATATTGATAATTATATTAACGATAATGCTAACAAAGAGCTTTCTGAAGAAAAACCACCTCCAATAATTATTCCAAATGTTTCAGATATAAGAGCGATGATGAATAACTTTTCAAAAATAGTAAACCTTGAAGATTATTCGTACAAATCTTTGAGAGATGGTCAGGTAACATAGGGGTTACACGATCAATTTTTTCCTTTCAAGTTTTAATACACTCACACTTTTTTACTAACACACTCACATTTTAAAAATTGAACAGCAACTTGATATCAATTTTTGCTTTCAAGTTTTGAGAAAACTTGACGGTCAATTTTTAAACAGCTGATCAAATTTCTTGTAAATTTGTTTTTCTTTTTACAAATATTGTGCCGCAATAAAACACGATTGATAAAATACGGAATGTGAATATTCCGGTATATCGACGAAATGATTTAAAAATAAAAATAAATAAAAAACCAATTTCTGCTGACATGAAAATGTCTGTGGAAGATGTGAAGAAAAAAATAAAGTCTTTTCGAACAGCCTACAGTGCGGAAACAGCCCACAGAGGCGAGCAATTTTAGTTCTTTCCTTGACGACGGCATCTTGAAAGCAAAATTGACTATCAAGTTGCATGCAGCCTACGTCACAGCTTCAAGTTCAACTGAATTTGACAAGCTGTATGTGTTATCAACTTGAAAGCAAAATCTTGATCATGTAACCTCACTGTAAGAGTAATGGCAAAAAACGTAAAGGCATATAGAGTGATAGTAAAATAGCTATCTTTCGTAAAAAAACTTAAACGTTTTCAAATCACATTACAAAATGTTGTTTTCAGCCGATCAACCCGCCGCCGCCGCCGATTATTTGGTTGCGCCGCCGCCGCCGATTTTTATCCGGCTCAACCTCAATCGCCGCCGCCGCCGCCGATTTTTTGCTTGCGCCGCCGATTATTTTGGTCGGCTTGTTTCTCTGGTTGCGGGTTCGATTCTTAGCGACGGCAACATCAATTTAGGAGAATAATATCTATGAGCTTTCTATCCCAAATACACATCGCAGCGTTCTCCTTCGGTGTTCCCATAGTACTTGATGCAACCGAACTAAAATAACATAACCAAAAATTTATATATGAAAACCATACAAATTCCTAACATTAAAACATTTTTTTAATCACTACAAACCGAAAATTATATTTTTTTTTTTTTTTTTTTTTTTTTACCTTCCTTTATTTATTGAATCTTCACTTATATAATGTGAACTAACAATAAGTATTCAAATCTTAAACTAAAATTAAGAATTAAGTCCAGCCAGTGCCAGACAAAAATTTCATTTGTTCATACATATATTAAAAAATATGATAAAAATATATTAAATAATAATAATCGATTTATGTTTTTAGTTAACCAGGTCCGCCGTGGCTCTCCTTCTAAGTCGCTGATGGCCGCGATTGTCTAGCAGGTTACGCGCCAAATTATTGGGATGTTCTTCCAGTCTTCTTAAATAGCTTTGAGTGTGCTTTGCGATTTCATCTTTGACAAAATTTACATTCAGATCGGAGTGTATATTGGAATTTCTCATATACCATGGTGCGCCGGTTATCATCCTTAAAATATTATTCTGCTTTCTTTGAATTTTCTCTACATTGGAAGCAGAGGCAGTGCCCCAGAGTTGAGCTCCATAGGACCATATTGGCTTTATAATTGAATTATATAACAATAGCTTACTATCTAGGCTAAGTCTAGAGTTTCTTCCAATTAACCAATTGAGTTCAATAGTCTTCAATTTCATCTGGGTTACCTTCGCATCTATGTGGTTTTTCCACGTGAGACGACGGTCAAGATGTATTCCGAGATACTTAACGTTTTCTTGTTGGGGTACCTTATGATTATTTATTTGAATTAATGGACACGTTTCTCTTCTTAGCGTGAAAGTAACATGTATGCATTTTTTCTCATTCACCTTAATCTTCCACTTTTTTAACCAGGTCTCTAATTCATTGATATGATTGTGCAATATTCTGGATGCATCATGTGGGTTGTTATGAATGCTTAATATTGCTGTGTCATCAGCAAATGTTGATGTATGTGTATTGATATTAGTTGGCATATCTGATGTGAATAAGATATACAAAAGAGGCCCCAGGATGCTACCTTGAGGTACTCCAGCTTTTATAGTTTGCAGTGTGCTTATAAAATCATTTTCTTTAATTTTAAATTTTCGATTTGTAATATAGCTCTCAAGCAACTTGTGTGTATTGGCGGGTAACATAGTTTTAATCTTAAAGAGTAAACCTTCATGCCAAACTTTATCGAAGGCTTGTGACACATCAATAAAAAGTGCAGAACAATACTTCTTCTCTTCGTAGGCCCTTTGAATTTCACTTGCCAGTCTGTGAACTTGTTCAATAGTGCCATGTTTTTTTCTAAATCCAAATTGATGAGCTGGAATAGTGTTGCTTAGTGTTACAGCTATGTTTAATTTATGTAGGAGTAATTTTTCGAAAAGTTTTGACAAATTGGATAACAGGCTGATAGGCCTATACGATTCGACTTTCGTGTGATCTTTTCCTGGCTTAGGTATCATTTTAACAAGAGAAACTTTCCATTCTGGGGGATAATATTCCAGGCGTAATATAGCATTGAAAATAAAGAGAATAATTCTTAATGCTACACGGGGTAACTCTAAAAGCATTTTGTTACTGATTTTATCAATTCCAAATGCTTTTTTAGGGTTTAGTTCATAAATTGCCTTTTCGACCTCACGAATCTCAAACCGAATGGGTACTGCTGTGCAATGTGGTAATAAAGGTGGCAATTCAATTCTAACACTTGGGTCGTTTGGAGTGAAAACATTTTTCAGGTGTTCAACGAACAGCTCTCCTTTTTCAGTATCGTTTCTTGCCCAACCTCCGTTTGGTTTTCGTAAAGGGGGCTTACATACAACAGGTCTTTTTAAATTCTTGGTTGCACGCCATAGAGAGTAATCTGTTTTTGCAGAGGGTTCAAGATTTTCTAAAAATCTGTTTAATGAGTTTGTTCTCTGTTCTTTGAGTAATCTTCGTAAATTATTTGTGCATTCTTTCAATCGAGCCTTGAAATGTGGAGATCTGTGCTGTTGCCACTCTCTACGAGTTCTTCGTTTTTCATTGAGGAGTCGTTCAACGTCCACAGAAAAAACGGGATTATTTCTGGACTGTCGGGTGGGTTTAGTAGCAAGTTGAGCAGCTAGTTTGAGATTAGATTCAAAGTTTTTGAGTGAGAGGTTAATATCATCTGGCGTTCTTAACGATATGTTTTCTGAGCAATGTGTACTGATAAACTTCTTATACTTCAACCAATCAGTTCCCTTGCCTGTAAGTGCTAAGTTACCAGTCTGGGGTAAAATTTCCCGAGGGGTAAAAAGGGTAACAATAGTAGGTGTGTGATCAGATGATAGCTCCAGGGAGGATTCGACACGTACAATATTTCTTGCAATATTTTTTGTCACTCCAAAATCAATAAGATCTGGTATTTTAGTACGATCTGATGGCCAATATGTCGGTTCTCCGCTTGATATCACATCCATATTCATTTTAGCAATTGTATCATACAAAACACGGCCTCTTGGGGTGATAAGGCGTGACCCCCAGAATGTGTGCTTAGCATTATAATCGCCAGCTGCCAGGAAACGCATACCTAGTGATTCAAAGTAAGTTCTGAATTGATTATTTGTAATTGTAAATCTTGGGGGAGCATAAATTGATGAAATCACTAGATTAGTATCAAACTCTTCTACACAAATTGTACTGGCTTGGAGATGATCCTCACAGAGATCACTCATAAGATGATGTTTTATCCGAGTTCTAATAAGAATGCCTGAGCCTCCGCATGATCTGCCTCTAGGATCCTTCGTATCATA
Source organism: Leucophora obtusa (assembly GCA_949987735.1). Lineage (NCBI taxonomy): Eukaryota > Metazoa > Arthropoda > Insecta > Diptera > Anthomyiidae > Leucophora > Leucophora obtusa. Next base: position 42,380,020 of record OX465297.1, read on the forward strand.
TAATGTGTATCCACTGATTGAAAAAGAGCTGCGAGAGGTTAAATGGGTTTCCGAAACAAGCATGATATCAATTTGTTTGTTTCTGAGAAAGTATTCGAGTTCGTTTTTATGTTGGCGTATGCCGTTAGCGTTCCAGAAACATATTTTCAGACTGTTCATGGCTTAGATAATACGGCTTGCAATAATGTGGACTGCATTCGGATCATTTCTTGCATCATATTATTCATTGAGTTAGTAAAGTTATTTATCGTTTGTACTAGGGTATCAATTGTTGCCTCGAGTCTACTAAAATTTTGTACTGGGGGTATATTCTCTGTTTGTTTACCATACAAATTGGGATTTGATGCTGGTAATTTTTCGTTGTGAGTACCATTGGGTTTGTTACCAGATTTTAGTATACCAGAGTAGGAGGGCATGTTATTAAAATGAGAGTTTGGAGCCAGATTTGGGGTTTGAATATTCCGTGGATATACGGGGGGAACGGCAGCTTTATTTTGGGTTGTTCGCTTTACGAATGAATAGACAGGGCAGCCCCTGTAGTTTGCCGTGTGATTTCCACCGCAATTGCTGCATTTTTTTGAATTGGAATCATTTTTACTTTTGTCACATAGGCTTGAGTTATGCAGTTCACCGCAGACTACGCAAACGGGTGGTAGTTTGCAATAGGCCCTAGTATGACCATACTCCTGGCAATTTAAACACTGTGTAGGCCCATTACGTTTATGGGGTTCCTCTACTGTAATTCTTCGATGTAAAAGATATCTAATCTGGTAAATTGGGTGAGTTTCATTTTTTTTAAGGGAAATATCACCAGGTTCAAGCTCAACTCTAAATAGTGGTTGTGGAATTTTATTTCGATTATATATATTTGAAACGCTCTTTACTTTGAAACCATCATTTTCTAATGCATTGTTAACTTCTGAGGGCTCTACGCATGAATCAATACCTTTCAATACAACTTTAAGACCTTTACTGCTCTTAAGCTGATAGGTATAGAAGCTTTTACCTTTTTTTTCAAAGTCAGATGAAACCAAACGATAATCTGATTCACTATTGACCTGGATTTTGGTCTCATTTATCTGTCCCCTTTTGAGCGGGACAACGTAAAACGATTTTTCACCAATAAGTGATATTAAATCATTGACAATTTTACCAGAATTCTGTTCTCTCAAATATAGGGGTGGGGGTCTTAAAGGTTTACCTTCTTTGGGGGGTTCATCTTTATCGTTTGCCAAAATAGCAAAACGATTTTGGGTTTCAGAAGAAACTTCATCTTCTCGATTCATCTTAGCATATGATGCAATTTTCGATGAATTAGGGCTACGTTTTCTTTTAACTACAGTAAAGTACCTGTTAATGCCAGTTTGTGTTGATGATTTGGGTGGGGTACAATTATCTACGGTTTGTAGAGTGTTAATTACACATTCATTATCATCGTGAAATTTAGTTGGTTCTGCTCCCGTTTTCGTTATGGTAGTGGTTGAATGAGTTGGAGAGTTTACTTCTTGTGTGTACATCTCGTTGTTACTGAGTATGGTGGTTTTGGATCTTGTTAAATTCATGGAGTTGGTTTTATTTGTTGTTTGTAGGAATTGTTCTTGAGTATTATTATTATTATTATTATATAAACGGGAAAACAAAATGAGCCCATAATTATTCATTTGACAACCATTGCAATACCAACATCCACGACTGTTGCTTCACTGGAACCAGTTTTTTTTTATATATTTTTTTTTCTCTCTGTTACAATGACAACACAAAGGGCTTTAATGCACTTCTTTGGTGTAATCATTGTTGTTGAATTTTTTCCCTATCCATTTCTTTAGTTTTTTTTTTTGCGTGATATAGGTGCTTCGCATTGTTTTTATTGCTGGGTTATTAAGTGATGAAGGTCTAACACTGGTCACTGTTTAACCGATTCAGCAATAAATCGATCATTTATGCTCACATTCGTTTCCATCGGCCGGATGTTTTAGCCTTATGTGAGACCCAGGTATATGAGGATGCTGATCCACAGGATTTTCATATACCTGGTTATCACCTTCTATCGCTATTTATTCTTCATAGCGGACTTGCGATATACGTTCGTAATGATGTTGTGTACCAGTTGCAGCAACAATTGACCTCGCATGATACTGAATTTAATTGTCTATGGGTTAAATTCATTATCAGGACACACATCTTACATTTCGGATTTCTGTATAGAAGCCCAAATATGGAAACGAGCAAGGCATTCAATTGTTTTGATTCGCTATCCAACTCCATATCTCGAATCCTGGAGAACTGCCCGAATAGTGAAATCGTAGTTGCTGGCGATTTTAATGTTCACAATTCTACCTGGCTTCGCCATTCGAGTGGGACAACTTCCGTTGGCACTTACGTCGAACTTTTCGCCGCGCATAATCACCTTGAACAACTTGTGAATGAGCCAACACACATTCCGTGTGTTGAAGGGCATTTTCAGAATACCCTCGACCTTTTCCTTACTTCACACCCTAACAAGTATGAAGTAAAGTCACTTGCACCTCTCGGTAACTCGGATCACTGTATCATTTCCGCATCCTTTTCATATTCAGAACTTCGTAACGTTTCACGGACAGCCACGAAACGGTCAATTTTTATCTATGAAAAGGCTCGTTGGGTAGACCTCAACGATTTTTATCGGCATTTTAACTGGAATCTTTGTTTTCTGGACAACGATGTTGATGCCGCTGCGAAAATGATAGAAAGCGTGATTTTACTTGGAATGAAGTCATTCATTCCTTCAAAGCGCATTTCGGCTAAGCCTAATCATAAATGTTGGTTTAACCAGACGTGTAAAAATGCAGTCAGATCTAGAGAGGATGCATTCACTAATTGGCGTTTGAATAAAAACAACATTACTGACATTCTGCGCAAGCAGGCGAGAACTGAATGTGCCAAAGTACTAAGACGTGAAAAGTTTCTACACGAACAGCGTCTACGTGCTAAAGTTCTTGCTGCTCCTCGGGGCAGTAAGACCTTTTGTTCATTTGTTAAAAGAGTAAGGGATAAGATTTCAAGATTTTCTAAAAATCTGTTTAATGAGTTTGTTCTCTGTTCTTTGAGTAATCTTCGTAAATTATTTGTGCATTCTTTCAATCGAGCCTTGAAATGTGGAGATCTGTGCTGTTGCCACTCTCTACGAGTTCTTCGTTTTTCATTGAGGAGTCGTTCAACGTCCACAGAAAAAACGGGATTATTTCTGGACTGTCGGGTGGGTTTAGTAGCAAGTTGAGCAGCTAGTTTGAGATTAGATTCAAAGTTTTTGAGTGAGAGGTTAATATCATCTGGCGTTCTTAACGATATGTTTTCTGAGCAATGTGTACTGATAAACTTCTTATACTTCAACCAATCAGTTCCCTTGCCTGTAAGTGCTAAGTTACCAGTCTGGGGTAAAATTTCCCGAGGGGTAAAAAGGGTAACAATAGTAGGTGTGTGATCAGATGATAGCTCCAGGGAGGATTCGACACGTACAATATTTCTTGCAATATTTTTTGTCACTCCAAAATCAATAAGATCTGGTATTTTAGTACGATCTGATGGCCAATATGTCGGTTCTCCGCTTGATATCACATCCATATTCATTTTAGCAATTGTATCATACAAAACACGGCCTCTTGGGGTGATAAGGCGTGACCCCCAGAATGTGTGCTTAGCATTATAATCGCCAGCTGCCAGGAAACGCATACCTAGTGATTCAAAGTAAGTTCTGAATTGATTATTTGTAATTGTAAATCTTGGGGGAGCATAAATTGAAATCACTAGATTAGTATCAAACTCTTCTACACAAATTGTACTGGCTTGGAGATGATCCTCACAGAGATCACTCATAAGATGATGTTTTATCCGAGTTCTAATAAGAATGCCTGAGCCTCCGCATGATCTGCCTCTAGGATCCTTCGTATCATATAATGTGTATCCACTGATTGAAAAAGAGCTGCGAGAGGTTAAATGGGTTTCCGAAACAAGCATGATATCAATTTGTTTGTTTCTGAGAAAGTATTCGAGTTCGTTTTTATGTTGGCGTATGCCGTTAGCGTTCCAGAAACATATTTTCAGACTGTTCATGGCTTAGATAATACGGCTTGCAATAATGTGGACTGCATTCGGATCATTTCTTGCATCATATTATTCATTGAGTTAGTAAAGTTATTTATCGTTTGTACTAGGGTATCAATTGTTGCCTCGAGTCTACTAAAATTTTGTACTGGGGGTATATTCTCTGTTTGTTTACCATACAAATTGGGATTTGATGCTGGTAATTTTTCGTTGTGAGTACCATTGGGTTTGTTACCAGATTTTAGTATACCAGAGTAGGAGGGCATGTTATTAAAATGAGAGTTTGGAGCCAGATTTGGGGTTTGAATATTCCGTGGATATACGGGGGGAACGGCAGCTTTATTTTGGGTTGTTCGCTTTACGAATGAATAGACAGGGCAGCCCCTGTAGTTTGCCGTGTGATTTCCACCGCAATTGCTGCATTTTTTTGAATTGGAATCATTTTTACTTTTGTCACATAGGCTTGAGTTATGCAGTTCACCGCAGACTACGCAAACGGGTGGTAGTTTGCAATAGGCCCTAGTATGACCATACTCCTGGCAATTTAAACACTGTGTAGGCCCATTACGTTTATGGGGTTCCTCTACTGTAATTCTTCGATGTAAAAGATATCTAATCTGGTAAATTGGGTGAGTTTCATTTTTTTTAAGGGAAATATCACCAGGTTCAAGCTCAACTCTAAATAGTGGTTGTGGAATTTTATTTCGATTATATATATTTGAAACGCTCTTTACTTTGAAACCATCATTTTCTAATGCATTGTTAACTTCTGAGGGCTCTACGCATGAATCAATACCTTTCAATACAACTTTAAGACCTTTACTGCTCTTAAGCTGATAGGTATAGAAGCTTTTACCTTTTTTTTCAAAGTCAGATGAAACCAAACGATAATCTGATTCACTATTGACCTGGATTTTGGTCTCATTTATCTGTCCCCTTTTGAGCGGGACAACGTAAAACGATTTTTCACCAATAAGTGATATTAAATCATTGACAATTTTACCAGAATTCTGTTCTCTCAAATATAGGGGTGGGGGTCTTAAAGGTTTACCTTCTTTGGGGGGTTCATCTTTATCGTTTGCCAAAATAGCAAAACGATTTTGGGTTTCAGAAGAAACTTCATCTTCTCGATTCATCTTAGCATATGATGCAATTTTCGATGAATTAGGGCTACGTTTTCTTTTAACTACAGTAAAGTACCTGTTAATGCCAGTTTGTGTTGATGATTTGGGTGGGGTACAATTATCTACGGTTTGTAGAGTGTTAATTACACATTCATTATCATCGTGAAATTTAGTTGGTTCTGCTCCCGTTTTCGTTATGGTAGTGGTTGAATGAGTTGGAGAGTTTACTTCTTGTGTGTACATCTCGTTGTTACTGAGTATGGTGGTTTTGGATCTTGTTAAATTCATGGAGTTGGTTTTATTTGTTGTTTGTAGGAATTGTTCTTGAGTATTATTATTATTATTATTATATAAACGGGAAAACAAAATGAGCCCATAATTATTCATTTGACAACCATTGCAATACCAACATCCACGACTGTTGCTTCACTGGAACCAGTTTTTTTTTATATATTTTTTTTTCTCTCTGTTACAATGACAACACAAAGGGCTTTAATGCACTTCTTTGGTGTAATCATTGTTGTTGAATTTTTTCCCTATCCATTTCTTTAGTTTTTTTTTTTGCGTGATATAGGTGCTTCGCATTGTTTTTATTGCTGGGTTATTAAGTGATGAAGGTCTAACACTGGTCACTGTTTAACCGATTCAGCAATAAATCGATCATTTATGCTCACATTCGTTTCCATCGGCCGGATGTTTTAGCCTTATGTGAGACCCAGGTATATGAGGATGCTGATCCACAGGATTTTCATATACCTGGTTATCACCTTCTATCGCTATTTATTCTTCATAGCGGACTTGCGATATACGTTCGTAATGATGTTGTGTACCAGTTGCAGCAACAATTGACCTCGCATGATACTGAATTTAATTGTCTATGGGTTAAATTCATTATCAGGACACACATCTTACATTTCGGATTTCTGTATAGAAGCCCAAATATGGAAACGAGCAAGGCATTCAATTGTTTTGATTCGCTATCCAACTCCATATCTCGAATCCTGGAGAACTGCCCGAATAGTGAAATCGTAGTTGCTGGCGATTTTAATGTTCACAATTCTACCTGGCTTCGCCATTCGAGTGGGACAACTTCCGTTGGCACTTACGTCGAACTTTTCGCCGCGCATAATCACCTTGAACAACTTGTGAATGAGCCAACACACATTCCGTGTGTTGAAGGGCATTTTCAGAATACCCTCGACCTTTTCCTTACTTCACACCCTAACAAGTATGAAGTAAAGTCACTTGCACCTCTCGGTAACTCGGATCACTGTATCATTTCCGCATCCTTTTCATATTCAGAACTTCGTAACGTTTCACGGACAGCCACGAAACGGTCAATTTTTATCTATGAAAAGGCTCGTTGGGTAGACCTCAACGATTTTTATCGGCATTTTAACTGGAATCTTTGTTTTCTGGACAACGATGTTGATGCCGCTGCGAAAATGATAGAAAGCGTGATTTTACTTGGAATGAAGTCATTCATTCCTTCAAAGCGCATTTCGGCTAAGCCTAATCATAAATGTTGGTTTAACCAGACGTGTAAAAATGCAGTCAGATCTAGAGAGGATGCATTCACTAATTGGCGTTTGAATAAAAACAACATTACTGACATTCTGCGCAAGCAGGCGAGAACTGAATGTGCCAAAGTACTAAGACGTGAAAAGTTTCTACACGAACAGCGTCTACGTGCTAAAGTTCTTGCTGCTCCTCGGGGCAGTAAGACCTTTTGTTCATTTGTTAAAAGAGTAAGGGATAAGATTTCAAGATTTTCTAAAAATCTGTTTAATGAGTTTGTTCTCTGTTCTTTGAGTAATCTTCGTAAATTATTTGTGCATTCTTTCAATCGAGCCTTGAAATGTGGAGATCTGTGCTGTTGCCACTCTCTACGAGTTCTTCGTTTTTCATTGAGGAGTCGTTCAACGTCCACAGAAAAAACGGGATTATTTCTGGACTGTCGGGTGGGTTTAGTAGCAAGTTGAGCAGCTAGTTTGAGATTAGATTCAAAGTTTTTGAGTGAGAGGTTAATATCATCTGGCGTTCTTAACGATATGTTTTCTGAGCAATGTGTACTGATAAACTTCTTATACTTCAACCAATCAGTTCCCTTGCCTGTAAGTGCTAAGTTACCAGTCTGGGGTAAAATTTCCCGAGGGGTAAAAAGGGTAACAATAGTAGGTGTGTGATCAGATGATAGCTCCAGGGAGGATTCGACACGTACAATATTTCTTGCAATATTTTTTGTCACTCCAAAATCAATAAGATCTGGTATTTTAGTACGATCTGATGGCCAATATGTCGGTTCTCCGCTTGATATCACATCCATATTCATTTTAGCAATTGTATCATACAAAACACGGCCTCTTGGGGTGATAAGGCGTGACCCCCAGAATGTGTGCTTAGCATTATAATCGCCAGCTGCCAGGAAACGCATACCTAGTGATTCAAAGTAAGTTCTGAATTGATTATTTGTAATTGTAAATCTTGGGGGAGCATAAATTGAAATCACTAGATTAGTATCAAACTCTTCTACACAAATTGTACTGGCTTGGAGATGATCCTCACAGAGATCACTCATAAGATGATGTTTTATCCGAGTTCTAATAAGAATGCCTGAGCCTCCGCATGATCTGCCTCTAGGATCCTTCGTATCATATAATGTGTATCCACTGATTGAAAAAGAGCTGCGAGAGGTTAAATGGGTTTCCGAAACAAGCATGATATCAATTTGTTTGTTTCTGAGAAAGTATTCGAGTTCGTTTTTATGTTGGCGTATGCCGTTAGCGTTCCAGAAACATATTTTCAGACTGTTCATGGCTTAGATAATACGGCTTGCAATAATGTGGACTGCATTCGGATCATTTCTTGCATCATATTATTCATTGAGTTAGTAAAGTTATTTATCGTTTGTACTAGGGTATCAATTGTTGCCTCGAGTCTACTAAAATTTTGTACTGGGGGTATATTCTCTGTTTGTTTACCATACAAATTGGGATTTGATGCTGGTAATTTTTCGTTGTGAGTACCATTGGGTTTGTTACCAGATTTTAGTATACCAGAGTAGGAGGGCATGTTATTAAAATGAGAGTTTGGAGCCAGATTTGGGGTTTGAATATTCCGTGGATATACGGGGGGAACGGCAGCTTTATTTTGGGTTGTTCGCTTTACGAATGAATAGACAGGGCAGCCCCTGTAGTTTGCCGTGTGATTTCCACCGCAATTGCTGCATTTTTTTGAATTGGAATCATTTTTACTTTTGTCACATAGGCTTGAGTTATGCAGTTCACCGCAGACTACGCAAACGGGTGGTAGTTTGCAATAGGCCCTAGTATGACCATACTCCTGGCAATTTAAACACTGTGTAGGCCCATTACGTTTATGGGGTTCCTCTACTGTAATTCTTCGATGTAAAAGATATCTAATCTGGTAAATTGGGTGAGTTTCATTTTTTTTAAGGGAAATATCACCAGGTTCAAGCTCAACTCTAAATAGTGGTTGTGGAATTTTATTTCGATTATATATATTTGAAACGCTCTTTACTTTGAAACCATCATTTTCTAATGCATTGTTAACTTCTGAGGGCTCTACGCATGAATCAATACCTTTCAATACAACTTTAAGACCTTTACTGCTCTTAAGCTGATAGGTATAGAAGCTTTTACCTTTTTTTTCAAAGTCAGATGAAACCAAACGATAATCTGATTCACTATTGACCTGGATTTTGGTCTCATTTATCTGTCCCCTTTTGAGCGGGACAACGTAAAACGATTTTTCACCAATAAGTGATATTAAATCATTGACAATTTTACCAGAATTCTGTTCTCTCAAATATAGGGGTGGGGGTCTTAAAGGTTTACCTTCTTTGGGGGGTTCATCTTTATCGTTTGCCAAAATAGCAAAACGATTTTGGGTTTCAGAAGAAACTTCATCTTCTCGATTCATCTTAGCATATGATGCAATTTTCGATGAATTAGGGCTACGTTTTCTTTTAACTACAGTAAAGTACCTGTTAATGCCAGTTTGTGTTGATGATTTGGGTGGGGTACAATTATCTACGGTTTGTAGAGTGTTAATTACACATTCATTATCATCGTGAAATTTAGTTGGTTCTGCTCCCGTTTTCGTTATGGTAGTGGTTGAATGAGTTGGAGAGTTTACTTCTTGTGTGTACATCTCGTTGTTACTGAGTATGGTGGTTTTGGATCTTGTTAAATTCATGGAGTTGGTTTTATTTGTTGTTTGTAGGAATTGTTCTTGAGTATTATTATTATTATTATTATATAAACGGGAAAACAAAATGAGCCCATAATTATTCATTTGACAACCATTGCAATACCAACATCCACGACTGTTGCTTCACTGGAACCAGTTTTTTTTTATATATTTTTTTTTCTCTCTGTTACAATGACAACACAAAGGGCTTTAATGCACTTCTTTGGTGTAATCATTGTTGTTGAATTTTTTCCCTATCCATTTCTTTAGTTTTTTTTTTTGCGTGATATAGGTGCTTCGCATTGTTTTTATTGCTGGGTTATTAAGTGATGAAGGTCTAACACTGGTCACTGTTTAACCGATTCAGCAATAAATCGATCATTTATGCTCACATTCGTTTCCATCGGCCGGATGTTTTAGCCTTATGTGAGACCCAGGTATATGAGGATGCTGATCCACAGGATTTTCATATACCTGGTTATCACCTTCTATCGCTATTTATTCTTCATAGCGGACTTGCGATATACGTTCGTAATGATGTTGTGTACCAGTTGCAGCAACAATTGACCTCGCATGATACTGAATTTAATTGTCTATGGGTTAAATTCATTATCAGGACACACATCTTACATTTCGGATTTCTGTATAGAAGCCCAAATATGGAAACGAGCAAGGCATTCAATTGTTTTGATTCGCTATCCAACTCCATATCTCGAATCCTGGAGAACTGCCCGAATAGTGAAATCGTAGTTGCTGGCGATTTTAATGTTCACAATTCTACCTGGCTTCGCCATTCGAGTGGGACAACTTCCGTTGGCACTTACGTCGAACTTTTCGCCGCGCATAATCACCTTGAACAACTTGTGAATGAGCCAACACACATTCCGTGTGTTGAAGGGCATTTTCAGAATACCCTCGACCTTTTCCTTACTTCACACCCTAACAAGTATGAAGTAAAGTCACTTGCACCTCTCGGTAACTCGGATCACTGTATCATTTCCGCATCCTTTTCATATTCAGAACTTCGTAACGTTTCACGGACAGCCACGAAACGGTCAATTTTTATCTATGAAAAGGCTCGTTGGGTAGACCTCAACGATTTTTATCGGCATTTTAACTGGAATCTTTGTTTTCTGGACAACGATGTTGATGCCGCTGCGAAAATGATAGAAAGCGTGATTTTACTTGGAATGAAGTCATTCATTCCTTCAAAGCGCATTTCGGCTAAGCCTAATCATAAATGTTGGTTTAACCAGACGTGTAAAAATGCAGTCAGATCTAGAGAGGATGCATTCACTAATTGGCGTTTGAATAAAAACAACATTACTGACATTCTGCGCAAGCAGGCGAGAACTGAATGTGCCAAAGTACTAAGACGTGAAAAGTTTCTACACGAACAGCGTCTACGTGCTAAAGTTCTTGCTGCTCCTCGGGGCAGTAAGACCTTTTGTTCATTTGTTAAAAGAGTAAGGGATAATGCTAGTTCCTCTATTCCAACTCTTATAAAGAATGACCAAATATTCACTGAACCGGTTGATAAGGCCAACCTTCTGGCTGAATTATTTGCAGAAAATTCGTTTCTGCCGGAAAGCGATCAACCACTGCCCGAGCTCGAAAGAGTATCACATACTATGCCCAAGACTTTCTTTCGTTCTCGTGCCGTTAAAAAGGTTATGACGAATCTCGACGTAAGTAAGTCAGCGGGCCCGGATGGCATTCCAGCACTGGTACTCAAACAGTGCTTCTCGACGCTATCGCGCCCATTGGCAGCCCTCTTTAGCACGTCATACCGTACGGGTATCTTTCCATCGTGTTGGAAGATTGCCAATGTTCAGCCAATTCCAAAAAATGGTGCGGCTACCAACCCTGAAAATTACCGCCCAATTGCAATCTGCTCTGCGCTCTCCAAGGTTATGGAGAGTATGGCTAACTACCATCTTGTTAATTATCTGGAGTCAAACTCACTTCTCAACGATCGACAGTATGGTTTTCGTAGAAGCCGTTCTACGGGAGATCTGATGGCGCTTCTTTCGGAGCGTTGGAGTCGGTCCATTCACAGATTTGGTGAAAGTAAAGTAGTTGCTTTGGATATTTCCAAGGCGTTCGATCGTGTGTGGCATAAAGCACTAGTGTCAAAGCTTATTTTCCTGATATCAACACAATGCACTGCATTAGTAGCGGGCATCCCCTGAGTGTTGGTGTTTAAAAAAAAAAAAACCAGGTTATGAACTGGAAAGCTTCAACAAAGTTCGCCAACTCTCTATCAGCTGGCGCGCAACAACTGTTCTAAGACTAAACTTCTCGCGCAATTACAGTGTGACTATATTTGAAGCCCTTCATCATTCACCACATTTACCTTATTCAGAAAGCAACACTTTAATTAAAAATAAAAATTTTCTGAGGGTTGCTTCTCTTTAAAAAGAATAACTATGCAGACATCCCTCAGGCTGCCCAAGATTTTGAATAGGCTAATCCGCAGTTGTGTGAGTACTAGCTCTGTCAAACCTGGTTATTCAGATACAATATGATGCACTTTCTTCTTCTCGTCTCCACAGCTCCTACGATAATCTCAACGAGAGTGCCCTGAGCGCGCTGTCATGCGCCCTATCGCCCAGTGAGATTTGCTTTAAACATATTGATTGTGCGCTTGGCAAAACCAAGTAGAGTTTTCCATTATTGTGGATTATGCAATGGCCATAGAGTCCGAAATATCCTTTACACTGAAGTTACACGATCAAGATTTTGCTTTCAAGTTGATCACAAATACTGCTTGTCAAATTCAGTTGAACTTGAAGCTGTGACGTAGGCTGCATGCAACTTGATAGTCAATTTTCTTTTCAAGATGCCGTCGTCAAGGAAACAATTAAAAACGCTGGCCTCTGTGGGCTGTTTCCGCACTGTAGGATGTTCGAAAAGACTTTACTTTTCTCTTCACATCTTCCACAGACATTTTCATGTCAGCAGAAATTGATTCATAGCTCTTTATTTTTAAATCATTTCGTCAATATACCGACATATTCATATTCCATAGAACTTCATGGCTTCTATTTAGATTTATAAATCGCAACATATCATTTATTTTTTAGTTTTATCCATCGTGTTTTATTGCGGCACAATATTTGTAAAAAGAGAAACAAATTTACAAGAAATTAGTTCAGCTGTTTAAAACTTGACCGTCAAGTTTTCTCACAACTTGAAAGCAAAAATTGATATCAAGTTGCTGTTAAATTTTTAAAATGTGAGTGTGTTAGTAAAAAAGTGTGAGTGTATTGAAACTTGAAAGGCAAAAATTGAACGTGTAACCCCTATGTTAGGTACACAAGGTTTTCCAAATTGTTTAATGTAATCAAGACATCGATTTGTATCGAATTCACTACACACTAGGAGCGATTCCTCGCTAATTTATCGGCTAATGCTTCTCTTATGACCCCATTTTAGACTAATCCATGCAACTCGCTAGCGGTTGAGCCATTAACACTGAAGAAATAGACAGTGAATCAGAGTTTTGTATAAATTGCACTGTGCTAGTCGCAAATTTTAACAAGCTGAACACCCTACTGGTAAAGCTAGTTCGAGTACGCTGAATTCAAAGTTAGCGCTTGTATTCGCGATATTCGAGATTAAAAATTTTGATGCTAAGGTGCCAAAATAATTATATTTTTATACTTCTGGGATTATTTTTAATTATAAATTTATCAAATTTGATTAAATTTGTACAACATGAAACAAGCTGTTATTTTTTAATTAGAAATTTATTAATTTAGTTGTTTTTTTATCTAAATTTTTTCACGATTTTTTTTTTCCTAATAACATTTTTTTCTGCAAATAAAAACTACAATGTTATATTATTTTATGTATATTCAATAGGGTTTAGAAAAATATTCAATACACAGAAAAAACAGTAGGCACCAACAATGGGAATTTGTAGAAGCAATCACATTTTCTTTTGAATAGAAATTTTATTTCCAAAAAATTTTTTGTTTGAAATATGTGACCTTCTCCGAGAAAAGGGACCTAGTGTGTCAAAAAACGGGAACTTGGGAAAATCGATAAAATTGAGAAAAACATTAAAATTTGAAACTTTAAATGCGTTCTTCTCAAAACTTCATTTTCACACACTAGGTCCCTTTTCTCGGAGAAGGTCACATATTTGTAACTCGTTTGTAAATTGTTAGCTTTCATATAAAAATTGTTTAAAAATAAAAATTCAAGGTTACAAAAAACAAAATAAATTTTTTTTGGATTTACAAATTTCTTTGTTGGTGCCTTTTTAAAAAGTTGTTTTTTTGGTATGAGAAAGGTATTTAAAAATTTAATTAGAATTTTGTAAATTCTTTCTGTGTAGAGTTAAGAAAAAACATTAGGAAAAGAAATTGTCCGCGAAAAAAATACAGAAAAATAGTTTGAAGTTGAAGTATTTGTTGCCTTAGTTTCTCTTTTGACCAAAGTCCAGTACCTTTGAACTGGCCTGAGTTCTGGACAGTTTGGTGGATTTGCTTCTCTAGGCACTAAAAGTATAATATGATTTAAGTACCACTTCAAGGTCGTTTCGCTGCAATGTCAAGATGTTAGGTCGGACCAAAATAAAGTAGACGCTTCATAATGTCGCTTCTCCAAGCACTCTTTGATATAAATTTTCGAGTTTATTTTACCTGTGGTCACGAAAGACTTGCTTCTCTCACCACAAGTGCCGATAGCTTGCCATACCAGGAATTGTCGACGAAATTTCAATTGCCTTGTTGTCTTAAATTAATCATCCACATTCCCCATTGAGTCTGCAATGTAGAATTCCTAGCCAGGAGCGGCTTTTCTCCCTGAAATGTTAGGATTCTTCTTCAACATGACACTGATTTTCTTCGCCTTATTCTGGTCACAGATGGCCTATTTTTTGTCAGAACCTACCTTTCTCCAAGTTGTCCTTAATTTTTTTTGGAACTCTAGAAACCGTTTTCGAGCCAACTTTTACTTTCGAAGCTATTTTTTTATATGTCCACTGGGGGGGTTTTGAAAAGTTTTCGCAATGCTTTTTGCACTTCCGATTCGCTTGTCATTTGAAATCGAATAATAGCCGTTTTTTATAATCACTTGGATTTAATAAATCCAAAAAGTTTTTCTAAAAGTTCTCAACAGATGGGGTTAGATTCTTCCTATTTTAAAAAAATTTTCTGTCCGACACTTCTTTCACCCTAATTTTTAATACCGAGTTCGATGATGAAGGATTTTATTTTAACTTTTAATTTATAATTATATTTTACATAAAACAGCGATAAACAGTCTGCCTTTTCAGTTTCATCACTTCAATTTATATTTTTACACAATTGAAAAATTCCATTGCAATATTTAATATTCACTAATTGGATTTAATTAAATTACTTACTGTAGAGTGAAAAATTGCCATTTCTATTTGAGCTATTTCTCCATGTCCAAGATGAAAAATATGTATTTGGTGAGGTGTAGTTTTTTTTCTAAACACATTTCATAAAAAAAAATTTAATAAAAACCTTTTATTTGTTAGTTTTTCAATTTTTTTGTTTCTCTTTTAATTTTCATTCGTATTTTTTTCTGACATTAAATTAATAGGCTGTTTCATATATTTGTACTTTTATTGTGGATTTATTAAATCCAGCTTTTTTTTTGGATTTAATAAATCAATTTTTTGTATGAAAAATTCTAAATCCAGGGGATTAAAAAACACGCTAAATGAAACATGAAATTTTCTTACATTTCAAGTCCTACTAAAAATTTTTTTTTTTAATTTGAGTGATTTTTAAAAAAGTTATTGCAAAAAATGTGATGGACCATTTTTCAAACGCAGTCTTTAGAATGCTGAGAAATTTTAAACAACTTTTCGTTTTTTATTAATGCATCTATCGCAAAGAATTTTCGATACTTTTGGTAGTAAACATGTACCGAAAACCACTCATATTATATCCGAAATACTTTCGAAAGAATGAATTTTTGAGTTATAAACCATTATTCTGTGACCAAAATGAACATTTTATGAGAATATTCAAAAAATTCTTTCGCGTGTCACTACTGGCTCAAATGTATGCCCTGGTCAGTGTTGCCATATATTCAGTTTCAATTTGTTTTTTACAGTTTTTTGGGATGCCTAACAGTTTTCCAGTTTTTTTATGTAATAAACCATTTTGCTAAATTCATGGATTTTTGTTACACTCTAAAAAATGTTTGTAAATTTACTACTATAAAATGGGTAAAATTTTGTTTAGTTTTACGAAAATTCGGTAAATATAAACAAAAAATGCGTAAACTTTTTTCATACACACTTCCATATACAATAATACACACACAAAGTATTTTTAGACATTATGTGTTTATAAATAAACACATTGTGCCTAAAATTACTCTTGTTTTGTTAAATAAAATTTTTACGCACAAAGTTGGTAAATATACTATCCAATAATAGTAATAAATACTCTGACATTTCAAATTGGAAAAAATTTAAAAATAATTACAAATAATAAAAAGAAAACGCGAAAACCCTCAAATTTCGGATCCAAAGATATATGGAAATATATGCGATCATGTATGGTCATACATTGAACTATGCATGTACGTATATGACAATGTATGCCCATGTATGATCATATACAAGTCAATGTATGATCATGTGTGTTCATATATATTTTGATTTTCACATGGGTAGCAAATTAACCTGCTAAAATTAGCAAAAAATTTTTATAAATATTTAGTAGCCTAAAAAATCACCAACAAAATTTTTTTTAATGCAAATAAAAATTGAGCCTTTTGAAAACAGCAGTTTACAATTTTTTAGCTAATATTTCTGCTCATTTTAGCAGAATAGACTGCTATATGCATTTAACTAAATTTAGCTTAAAAAAATAGCAAACATTTTGTAGATATAACAGTTTATTTTTGCTATTTTTAGTCTACAAATATTTAGCAAAATTTTCTGCAGATTTTACAGTACAATTCGCTATTTTCAATTAACTAAAAGTTAGCCTAAATATAACTAAAATTCTGTAAATTTAACAGTTTTAATTTTGCTATTCTCATTTTACTAGTATTTAGTAAAAAAATCTGCTAATTTTAGCAGTTTCTTCTGCAGCATCATTTTTAACTAATTTTTAGTAACTCTCTCTGCTATTTTTACAGATTTATTTCTATGAGTGTATAAATGCCAAACCCAATTAAATTATTATTATTAGTCCCCGGATACTTTGGAATCCCAGAATTTCTTCTGATTTTTAAATTTTTTTTGAAAAACAATTTTTCTATAAAGAAACAGTTTTTTAGTTTTCTAAAAAAATATATGGTAACGCTGGCCCTGGTATAGGTGGTTTACGATACTCTTTTTATAACTTATTGCATTCAGAAAGCAGTTCGGTTTTGACAACCGAATTCGATAGAAAATAAAATTTGAAATATTTTCAGTCAGTCAATTTAAATGTAGAGATACAACCTTGCGGTTGTAGTTTTTGCTCAGGTATAAATGTTCCCAGCAAAATATTGGTAATGACACCTCATTACTATTTGCATTACCAAAAATGATATATCATTACCTTCTGCATTATTTTATAATATAAAATAATGACTTCCTAATAACGGCCTATTGTATTCATTGTTTCTAAATATAAAGTAATGACTTACTCGTAATAGTTTAAATAAGTACTTTTTACACAGTTAAATTTTATACATTTTTATTTATTATATGTTTTATGTTTAAATTTTTATGACGAGTCCTAAAATTACACACTAGAGAAAACTTAAATTTTTCTGAATGTATTTCCTTAAGCTAATAGTATTTGCTTAACTCCTTATCAAGTAAGCAATCGGATAACCAATTATAATTCATCTTTTTGTAAGTATGTGTGTTACCACTTATTATTCAAAATCTTATAACTACTTATTTCTCATGTTTTCGTAAGCGAGCGGGTAAGCGTGACTACTTATAAAAACGACCACGCCAAACAAAAATAATGAGTTTAGACGCCAAAAAATAAGTTGAGCGGAGCTATGAATTTCTATTATATAACCACTTATTTGGTAATGAAACATTTTGCTGGGTAGTATAATACATTTTTTTGCAACATTGGACCCAAAAGTTGTCAGTTACAAGTTTTTGTTAGAATGACTTCAGTCCACGTCTGCATTACGAATATTTGTTGACAGCTTTAACGTACAACAAGTTCATTTAATATATAAATTTTAAAGTTGTAAATTTTTGAAATTGTACCAAATGGATCGCGGTAGTACCACGGTACCAACGCTAGTCAATATGTACCAAAAAAAGTACAATTGTACCATGTTTTCCATCCCTGAAATGAACAGAAAATCTCTTGCTTTTGTTACGAATGTCTTACCGTCTCCTGTTGTTAGTGTTAATGGTAAAGCTGATTTTAATGTTTTTCCATCCACCTCTTCTGCAGCTTCTCTTAATAATAATGATTTGCACGATGCAGATGTTAATTTGAAAATTAATTTTAAATAAGGTATTTTTTCAGAATTTTATAATGAACTTTTTAATCCTGCTATTTGGCCTTTTAACATAAGAGTGCGTCATTTCAAAAAATTTCAGAAATCGGTGAGTTAGTTGATATCGCAAAGAAATCTAATTGTTTACGTATATACTATCAGAATGTTTTAGGAATGAGAACTAAATCTTCCCAAACGATTGCTTTTACTTCTCAAATGGATTATGATATTTATGTTATAGTCGAAACATGAGCTGTATTTTCGACTTAATTAAGGAGTGAGATCATAAAAATGTTAACACACATTAAGTTAAATAAAAAACAAACCACTGAATTCTAAAACTTCAAACCAAATTTTTATTAAATGAAATTTAATACAAAATCAAACAAAAAAACCACATGGAATTCTAACCACTACGAACAAAGTTATCCACTTTTTCCGGAAACCCTCCCATTAAGGCTTTTATGGTAGTTTCTGTCACCTTTTTAGAGCAGGTGGTCCCAAGAGCCCAATATCTCTCCACTGGCCTGAGCTCCGGGCAGTTGGGTGGATTTGCCTCTGTTGGTACAAAAACCACATTATTATCATTATACCACTCCAGCGCTTTCTTGCTGTAGTGACAAGATGCTAAATTGGGCCAAAAGTAAGTGGATACATTGTGCTGACTCAAAAATGGAAGAAGTCTCTTCTGCAAACACTATTTTGTATAAATTTCGATGTTTATAGAGCCAGATGTCACAAATAACTGGCTTCTTTGGCCGCAGCTACATATGGCTTGCCATACTAGGAATTTTTTAGGGAATTTCGACCTAAATATTTCCGCAAGATTTCCTCGAACATCGGAAACATAAAATTCTTGACCATGGAGCTTCAAAAAATCAGCCAGGACATAAGTTTCTTCGTCCATTACACAAAAGTTGTATTTTTGTATAGAATTTGATTTCAATTTTCGAGCTCTGGTTTTGGCCTCCAAATTTAAAAATTTCTATTAAGAACTTTGTTGGACTTTAGTCTTGCCTTACGTACAAATAAGTCCGAGCATTGGGCTAACCGAGCTGTTTTTCTGCCAGATGTGTTAGGAGCTCTCTTAAGGATGCTTTTAACTTTATATGCCTTACCAATGTTACGATAACCAGTCGTTGTTCCTGTTCCCTGCTTCCTTTCAATTGTTAGGTGTTCCAGATACCTTTTTACCACTTTTGAAACTGTTTGGCGGCATAAATTAGTTTCTTCGGCAATTTTTTTGTATGTCCATGTTTGGTTTTGTTGAAAATATTTAATTATTTTTGAACGCACTTTTCTTTCATCGTCCATTCTGTAAAAAATTGCTAATTAAAACTCATGATGTAAATTAATTTATTAACTGACATATTTTAAAAATTTAAACTGCCGAAAAAAAAAAATATGAGAAGCTTTAAACCAAAGTTAACCAAAAATCCATATTAACATTTTTATGATCTCACTCCTTATATCCGTTAACTCTGAAAAAAACTCAAAGTGCATAAAAACGCGTTTAAGACGAAAACTAACAAATTACTTTTCGTATGCACGTTAACTTTCAACGCGGATAATTATCAACGTTGAAAACTCAACGTTTATACATTTTCACATCTAACGTAACTTATTCGCGTTACTTCCTAAAAACTTTTGCTGACGCACGTTCGATTATAACTGAATAATTATAAACATAACCTGTTTAAAATTTTTTGTACTACAATCAGTTTAACGTATATTTGCTTTAAATACTTAACGTTGATAGACTTGAGACAAAATACAGCAATGGTTAAATTCTAAATTTTATGACGGTGAATTTTTTAGTTTAAATCTTTTTCAGGTTTATGGAAAAGATAGGGATCCTGAAGCAACGGGGCGTTCTCGAGGAGGAGGAGTTCTGATTGCTGTAAAACGTTCTTTAAAATCTAATTTGTTAATGCTTAATAATAATCCTCTTGGAGATCAGTTAGGCGTCAAAGTATCCGGTGTTCACAATAGTATTCAAATAATTGCTTCATATATACCTCCTTACAGCAATAATGAACTTTACAATTTGCACGTTGAAAATATTATGCATTTGTATGAATCAGTTTCCAATGAAACTGACTTATTTGTTATTGGTGATTTTAACTTATCTAATTTAACATGGTCTTATATTCCAAGCAATGAAATTGAACTTTTACCTGGCATGTTAATGATTTGAATGAAATTAATTTAATTGATTCATTCTTAAGCCTAAATTTGAGACAGATCAATAACATAACGAATAGTTTAAATAGGATATTGGATTTAGTTTTCATATCCGATGAATTGAGTTCTAATCTTACTAATAATCCAACTTCTCTGTGCAATTCTGATATGCATAATATTCCTTTGAGTATTATGATAGAATTTTATGCTTATGATAATGTTAAGTTAAATAATAAGGTATCTTATAATTTTAAATTTTGTAATTATGCTTTGATAAATTATGCTTTTAGTTCTATTGATTGGTTTGACCTATTTATAAATCTCTCGTGGATTACTATGAATTATTTCTTATAAATGTGTTCGAAATTTGTACTGCATATGTGCCAAAATTGAGTTCATAAGCTACCCTGGTATACACCAGGATTGAAGAAATTAAAAATTTAAGAAATAAATTTTTTAACAAGCACAAATTGAATAATGATCCTGAACATTTGAGGTTATATAATCATTATTTAAAGGAATTTAATTTTTTGCATATATTTCTGTAATCTTAGGATTTGAGAATTCAATTAATGTAAATCCCAAATCTTTTTGGTCAATTATACGATCTAAAAATGGCAAATCAATAGTCCCCCCTCATCTGTGTTTTTTGATGAAAGGATTTCTAATGGTTGCATGGAATCGTCTAATCTTTTCGCTGATTACTTTAAATCAAATTTTGCTGAGGAACATAATGCCTTCGATACTTATGTTTTGGATAATGTAGCTACTGCTGGTCAGTTTGCTAGTTTACAGATATCGGATTCCGATGTAATTTCTGGCATTTCTAATCTGAAGAATACTTTTGGTTGTGATTCAGATGGGTTATGTTCTTATTTTATAAAGAATTGCAGTTCATCAATTTTCTTTCCTCTTAAACTTATTTTTAATAAGTCATTGAGTTTGGGAATTTTTTTGGCCAGATGAATGTTTTCAATAATAACTCCAGTATTTAAATCTGGTAATAGATGTAATATTTCAAAGTTGTTTGAACATTGAGTAATTTCTAAAATATCTTTTTTCGTTGAGCCTATAATTATTCAGGAACAACATGGTTTTGTACGTGGTAGATCCGCCACTACTAATTTAGCAATTTTTTCTCAATATTGCATTTCAAATTTTGAGTTAGGACATCAGATTTATTCCAATATATACTGATTATTCCAAGGCATTTGATAGAATTCCTCACAACATCCTACTTGCCAAGTTGGATAAAATTGTTTTCTATTCAAGTGTCTTGGATTGGTTTGGCTCATATTTGAGTAATCGTACACTCATACAAATAAGTCCGTAAAAATAGCAGAAAAAGTTACTAAAAATTAGTTAAAAATGATGCTGCAGAAAAAACTGCTAATATTAGCAGAATCAGTTTGCTAAATATTAATAAAATGAAAACAGCAAAAAAAAACTGTTAAATTTACAGAATTTTAGTAATATTTGAGCTAAATTTTTATTAATTGCAAATAACAATTTAACTTGCTGAATTGACATTGAGATAAAGTAATGCCAATTATATTTCATTGTCAATGAAAATTTCTCAAGAATGATTTTTTGTAAAAGTGGTAATATTTATAGACAATAATATGTTAACCATAACAGCCCAATCAGAAATCGCCAGTCGTACAAAAAATCAAGCACTGGCATACCACTGGGTAACCACGGTGTTAAAAATAAATGACAGAACACTCCTTTGGGACGCTTTGCCAGCGTTTGCAAAAAGCGTTTTGCCAGTATTTGTTTTACAAAAATTTCGGGGGTTTATAAAAAAACCACTGGCAGAGAATTGGCTTAGAGTGATATGCCAGGGTTTGCAACCAGTGGTTATCCAGTGCTATCTAGCCAATGCTACCAGTGGTATAAAAATTAATTCACTGGTAGACCAATGATTTTATACAAATGATGACGCTTTGTTAAAAAAGGTTTGTAGTCAGAAGGTTCCGAGTTCAAATCCGGTTGCAAGGAAATTTTTTTTTTTTTTTTATTTTTTTTAATTTAAATTTTTTTTTGTTTTAAAAATCAATTTTTTGTTTGTGGGAAAGCTCCTTCAAGACCAACTTTTCTTTTGCCCTCCCAACGCTGGCATATTAGTTACAAAAAATTGTTTGCCAGTACTAGCATTTTGGCACAGCCAGTAGTTGTCCAGCTATTATCACTCATTTATGTGTTTAGCCATCAAATATTATATGCCACGTTAGCTCAGTGGGTAGAGCAATCGTCTGACAATCTGACGCCCTGGGTTAAAATCAGGCAGGACCAAAAAAATACATATGAACTTTTTTTAAATTTTATTATGGAAAATATATTTCCAGACCACCTATTTATTAGTTTTGCCAGTGTTTTGCCAACGTTCAAAAATTTTGTTCCTCCAGTGCTTTTCCGGCGCTTTTTGAACAGCCGGTCCTTTTGTCTAATGATCTTATCATTTTGGGAATGGGAAAGCACTTTTTGCCAGTACTTGTACCACCTGTTAAAGTGCTTTACCACCGCTTTCCAGTTTGTATTTTTCTGATTGGGAAAATGTATTTCAGAGACCCTTCTTTTGATTTTCATTGTTTGCTGATCGGATATGTACTTCCGAATTAATTTGAGTTTCCATTTTCACCTCTAAAGCTCCACCCACAGGAAAGAAGGTGTGGCCGATTAAAAATATTGATTCTTTAAATAAGTTTAAAAAGTACAATATTGAGGGGAAAAATTAGGGTCATCCCCGTAAACTCCACTTGCTCCCCAGAGATACTTTTAATCACAATTTTCATATTAAAATGGTTCGTCCACAATAAACCTTGATCTTTGAAAATTAATGTATTACGATAAATAGAAACTTTTCTCATAAATTTTAATAATTCAGATATTTTATGAGTAGGACAAATTTTCAACCATTTCAATTTAGCTTTATTTAAAAACTTTTTGCATTATTTTTGGCGAGTTAAAAATATACAGTAATTTTTATGAGTCATTTAACATTCTGTTTATAAGCGCTCCAAAATTGGTGGTTTAGTTTACAAAAAATTTGTAAAATTAGCAAATCTTCTGTTAAAAATTAGTAATTAAAATTCAGCAAAATACTTTAAAGTTAGCAAATTTACTGTTAAAAATTAGTAACTAAATTCAGCAAAAACAAATAGCAAAAAAATTTGTAAATTAGTAATGTGGAGGTAGCAAAAAAATTAACTAAAAATTAAATTTTAACTAAAAATTAGTTAAAAATTTGTTAAGTTGAAGTATTAACAGTTTTACTAACTTTTCTACAAACTTTTTTCTATGAGTGTAGTTTTTGATCAGAAGTTAATTTTTGTTAATCACTTAGATTATATTATCCCTAAATCGTATGCTCTATTGTCTTTTATGAGGAGAAATTGTCAGGATTTTAAGGATCCTTACACTCGAAAATTACTGTATTATTTCTTTGTTAGGTCGAAGTTGGAATATGCGTCTGTTATTTGGAGCCCTTTTAATGCTTGTCATATTAACCGTTTGGAGAGAGTTCAGAGAAGATTTACGAAAATTGCTCTTTCTTCTATTAATTTTACTGAACACGTACCCTATAATATTAATTTGCAAACACTAGACAATAGGAGGTCAATCCAATCTTTTTTATTTTTATTTGATATAGTGAATTCAAATATAAAATGCCCTGAGTTATTATCACTGATAAATTTTAATGTTCCCTCTAGATCTTTAAGAAACCATGGCTATTTTTTCATAGGTATGCATAAAACGAATTATTCGTTAAATGAGCCCTTAATTAGATCTCAGATTAATTTTAATAAATTAGAGAATAATACTGTTATAGATTTTAGTTATTCAAAAGAGATGTTTAAACTTTATTTAAATAATTTGTTTTAATTTTCTAATTTTATTTTTAGAGAGTAATCTGTAAGGATCATTGTTATCCATAGATTTTATTAAAAATAAAGAAATGAAATGAAAGAAATGAAAGAAAATTTTTATACTTTTGGCCAAAAACACCCCACTAGGAAATTTACAGAATAACACCTTTCATAATTTTCGGAAAAATATCACTTTGAATGAATGAAAAAAAAAATGTTTTCCATTTGATAAAAATTATTATTTTGTGTCACTTGATCCATAAAGGGTTAATGTTTTCACTTTTCACAAAAAAAAAGACCCACTAGGAAATTTACAGAATAACATTTATCAGAATTTTATTAAATTGGGATATGGAATAGAGGGTACAAAACTAACAAACAAGCGCAATTCTCTATAGCCCCAATCTTATTTTTAAGGGTTAAAAGGTGGGGTCAAAAGTGTGCGTATGTTAATAGCAATTTTAGTTTGGTAATCGTATTAGATTCTAATTAAAAGCTTTTGTTTATTATGCATTTATTGCTTTCTATTTGGAAAGACGTTATTCTGAAAATTTCCAAGTGGGCTTTTTTTGCCGAAAAGTGAAAACATTAACCCTATATGGATCAAGTGATACAAAATAATAATTTTTATCAAGTGAAAACAAATTTTTTTTATTCATTCAAAGTGATATTTTCCCGAAAATTATGAAAGGTGTTATTCTGTAAATTTCCTAGTGGGGCGTTTTTGACCAGAAGTATAAAATTAACCCCATATGGATCACGTTACATAAAATAATTATTTTTATCCAGTTGAAATTTTTTTTTATCAATTTAATGGCTTTACAATCTCGTAGTCATAATTAATATTAAGTTTCATGGGTCTTTTCTGACCCCGGCCACTAAGGTTAACAATTTTTTAAACAAATATAAATAAATTTTCTATTCTAACCAAATTTAAGTGTTGTTTTTCCGAAAACTGTGTAAAATTTGATGAAAACATTCAAATTTTGTTTAGTTTTTGATAAAATGAGCAATTTTTGTAAAATGTCCTGGAAAGCAGTCGCTCCAAAAACAAACTCGAATTATCATTTTTCCAATTTATTTATTTTTTTATAATTCGAATGGGTTAAAATGGGGCTTGTGTCAAAATTTTCTATAATGTGAATTAGCGCACCAAATTCCATCAAAATATCTTAATTTTTGCGACCTGCAGCGTATAAACAATATAATTTTGGGGGACCCTTATATGAGCACTAGGTCTAAACATGGACCGATGTTCACCAAAATCAATAGGCTTCGTCCTTGGGCCAACATAGGTCTGTGTACCAAATTTTATCAAAATATCTTAATATTTGCGATCTGCAGCGTATAAACAATATAATTTTGGGGGGACCATTATATGGGCACTAGGTCTAAACATGGACCGATTTTAACCAAGATCAATAGGCGTCGTCCTTGGGCCGACATAAGTCGGTGTACCAAGTTTCATCAAAATATCTTAATATTTGCGATCTGCAACGTATAAACAATATAATTTTGGGGGGACCATTATATGGGCACTAGGTCTAAACATGGACCGATTTTATAACCAAAATCAATAGGCGTCGTCCTTGGGCCGACATAAGTCGGTGTACCAAGTTTCATCAAAATATCTTAATATTTGCGACCTGTAGAGTGCGCACAAGAATGCATGGACAGACAGACAGACAGACGGACGGACGGACATCGTTAAATCGAAATATTGGTCCTAGGTGGGTCTAGGACCAATATTTTTTGGTGTTACAAACATCAGCACAAACTTATAATACCCTGACCACATAGTGGTGAAGGGTATAATGACCACATAGTGGTGAAGTGTATAAAAACACGTTTTTGCATTTTTATCAAGTTCGTGGGTCATTTTGGATTCCAGGCTAAAGTGGGTTAATGATATCCGATGAAGTCAAAATTCCATGTCTCAATCATTTTGACTATACTAAATGAATAAATGGAATAAAAAATAATTTATTTCAAAATTTCGAATTTTGGGAATTTTTAATAACAAACTTTTTTTCCAAAATGGGCCACTTTCGTCCAACTTTCGGCACGGGTTAACATTTTCCATAAAAAAATCGATTTCTTCCATTTGGGACCATTTCCAACAAAACTGGGGGGGTATAATGAACGAAAATCGACAAATCGCTATTTTAAGGGACAGTCTAATACATACTATTACAGTAAAATTACATAGAATGTTGCAGTAAAACTTATATTATTTTTATAACCAAACTTCCCAAATTGCGGACAATTAAGAAATATTGGGCTATGTTTAAACGTCACTATAGAGTACCAAATTGGTATTTAAAACCATTACCAATTTCCAATACAAATGGATAACTAGTACCAAAGGTGTTACCGAAAGTACTGTAAAATTGTTTATGACGGGCATATTAATTAGAATAACAAATGTATATCATTGTATTAATTTATATATAAAATAACATATACTATAAATACAGCAACAAATAGTTTTCCTATTAATTCTAACTCAGCTTTTTTTAACTTTTTGTGTGTTACACTTTTTAATGGCTCTCACCTTATATATATTTATTAAGTATGTGCAAATTATTTACATTTCCTACATAAAATTTCACCATCAACCGAAAGCAGACCAAATAAAATTTAAAAACACTTAAATTATTTAACATCAGTTACAAAACTTTTAAACAAAATATTTTCAACTTGTATACATTTTTGATTTTCGTCTTTTACCATAAATATTGTTTGTCGTTCATCATAAACGTCTTGTTATGGCAAATAAGATGAATCTTCAATCACTAGGATTTTCAATAATATATCGCTAGTGTTGCCACTTTATTTGTACTCGTACAAAATTTTGAAAATTTATATGCAATTTTTATTTGCATTGGTAGTCCATTAGAGCGTAATTTTCCTTGTATAAAGAAAAATTTGCCTTTTTTTATCAACACCCAGAAAACAATCTCAGTTGTGGCCACCGAATTTGTTGCCAATCGAATTCGTGCGGTTACGATAACTATCTTTATATTAAATAATATTTTTCGTCGTGAAAGCCAATATTCGGTTGTCTTATTCAATATTATGTTCCACATAAATATTATCATGTTCCACAAAATTTTATTGAAATTAAAAAACTTTTTTTGAATTTTCTGGTATTGAACCCGGCTTTTCAGGTTAATAGTTCACACTCTTATACACTGCACCACAACTACTTTTAATTTTCTTAGCCATATTTACTGTTTATACATATGAGTATTTTATTTTAATTAAAAAAAAAAACATAAATTTTTGTCTTGTCCGGGATTTGAACTCGGAAATCCGACGTACTAGGCCAACTCCCTACTGACTACACCACA
The DNA here is from genome assembly GCA_949987735.1 of Leucophora obtusa. Lineage (NCBI taxonomy): Eukaryota > Metazoa > Arthropoda > Insecta > Diptera > Anthomyiidae > Leucophora > Leucophora obtusa. The sequence continues at coordinate 42,407,299 of OX465297.1, forward strand.
AACACTTATTAGTTTTGAAGTCAAATTTTGAATTTATATGTTTTGCTTGGAAAACAAATATAATAAAAAATTCGTTTACCAATACCAATCAATAGTTGTGTGTGTTATCAGTACAATCCACAATTCGGTTGGTTCTACAGAAACTCAACTTTATGGTCATATTTGATTAGGATACCCGTATTTGTAGTTACCACTTTCGAATATTGAAATTTTTTTAATAAAGGTTATCGGTAACACCAATTTTCTTGTATATGCACTAAATAAATGGCTGCTTCTACTGCATAAAATTACTAAACTGATACTAATTTTAAAATTGATTGGAGATACCAATAATTTGTTAAAAGGATTGTTTTTTAATTCATTTTCCCTATTTTTAATACCTAGTAAAATATTTCTGGTGTAGTATTCACTTATAGGCAACTGCAAATAAAATAACGTCCTGGTAAATTCATTTTAATGGTTTTGATCGAATTCCAACCAATCTTTTTCCTGGGTGAACGAATTTATTTTTGGATTTATTTTATTTCGTTAAAAATTCCATGTTTTAATTTTTGATTTGAAAAAAATATTATATATGCGTATGCGTTAATATAATGTGAAAGAAAGTTATTAAAGCTTTTATGTATAGCCGACCTTCGCCTGGGCTTAAGCAAACGGTCTTAATACCCAAACGATAATAACCCCATTTCCATTATTGGAATTATGATCTAACGTTCTTCGGACAGAAACCCAAAACCGGAACTGCGAACATATTTAAACAATTTTGAACACCAAAATTCGCAGGCGAAAAACAATCCAAATAAAAATTAGCAACTGATCTTACATGTTCGATAGACTAGAAAATTTAAATTCGAGCTAGATTTGTAAAACCCTTTGATGGGTTTGTTTTAGCAACAGTGTAATTTTATTGCGCGTTACTCTTAAGGTATAATTACTTTGTACGTAACGTGCCGTCACGAATCAGCTGATTTATTTTTGTTCTATGAAAAAGCATTTGAGTCGTTAGTTTGTCTGTGATGTAACGTGCCGTGCCAGATGAACCTGTTGAAAACAGAATTTTTGTTATCCGTTAAGTGACAGTGAGTTGACAGCTGTTATTTTGAGATCTGCGATGAATGGAATTTACCGCATTTAAGCTTAGCCGCCGTCTAATTTTTGTCACCGCCGCCGTCGAAAATTTTTTTTACACGATAAAAACCTAAAAATAGTATATATTTTTTTAATTTTCTTTTTTTACCGTTGAGCCGATGTTTTGTGTGTGTTAATTTAAAGTTGGCTAGCCGATAAGCTTTTGGCTCACAGCCAGCTTTAAGCCGCTGCTGTAATTTTTTTATTTAGCCACCGCAACCGATTAATCTGGTTGGCGCAGATCTCTGCTAAGAAAAACAACATTAAACAGATGATACGTTGTTACGGAAAAAACTAACTACACAAAAGAGCCATCCGGCACGGCACATTACAGAAACGTCACGGAACGCAAAGACTAATGGAGCCTTCAGTCTCCATTTGCGTTAAATTTGTCATCTCTAATATTGTTGGCACTAATTTTTATTGTAAAAGTACCATCTCTAGTTGTCAAGAATTTTGTATTTCAAAGAATAATTTTTTCTCCAAATACCAAAAAGGCCATTCAATCAACTGAAATGTTCAATAATGTTACAAAACATTTTTAAAATTGTTACTAATTAAAAACATTGTGTATGACAGTAATTGTCAATGGCTTAGAGATTACATTTCATAGATTTATACAGAGCTGCATTTTTATAAAATCTCGCGAGTTTTCTATCCCATGTAGATGTGAATTTAGACATTAATATTAATATAATATTAGTGTTTCCAATTCGGTTAATCGATTAACCGATTCCTCGATTAATCGCCTCTATTTCGGTTAATGTCGAAACAAATAATTCATAACTCAAATAATTATTCGACCCGAGTAATCGGTTAAAATAGGTCGATTAACCGGTTACATTTTTTATATGGAATTTTTCCTTTATTTTTTTCCAAAACTTCATAATTTTCTTAACCTTTATTAAATAAAATTGCAAGAAAAGCTTAGAAAAACAAATACTAACTAAAATACTATTAAATTCTTTAAAAATCGAGTGAAAGAGGTCCTTAAGCCGTTAGATACTTTCTTTGGAGTAACTCCAAGCAAGTCGACATTGGACCAACGGAACACTTCATGTGTTTTAAGAGACCCCCAATTTTTAATAAAATATTTTGCAAAATATCAAAGTATTAAAAAAGAAGCTTAAAAAAAGCTTTAAAATACATCGCGAAAAGCCAAAATAAAGTTTAGAAAATACAATAGACAATTTTTTTCTGTTTTAATTATTTACAAATTAAAACTACCCAGGTAGAAAATTACAAAGGGGCCAGCACTGGCAAAGCACCGAAATGGGTGGTATGAGTGCTTGTTAACAGCGCTTTCCCAACGCCCAAATAGTAACACCGTTCCACGGTGGTGCCAATGCTTTACCAAGCCCTGGGAAAGCACCCATAAACATAAAAATCAAATGCTTTGCCAACGCTCAAATAAAAAAATTCAAGTGCTTTCCTGACACCCAAATGATAACACCGATCTATTTAATGCTTTGCAAAGTATTGAGATAGCACCAAGAAACATAAAAATCAAGTGCTTTCCCTGCCACCAAATTATGAGCCCTCATCACTGAAGAAATTTAAATTACTCTTAAACGAGTAAAAAGGTTAAAGTCGGGCATGCCGACTATACAATACCCTACACCAGTCTGGTTAAAAGCCAACTAATGTTTGGATCCGAAATTCGAATGGGTTAAAATGGGACTTGTGTCAAAATTTTCTATAATGTGAGTCAGCGAACCAAATTTCATTAAAATATCTTAATATTTGCGACCTGCAGTTTGTAACCAAGCCAATTTTGGGGGGACCCTTGTATGGGCACTAGGTCTAAACATGGACCGGTGTTAACCAAAATCAATAGGCTTCGTCCTTAGGCTGCCATAGGTCGGTGTACCAAATTTCATCAAAATATCTTAATATTTGCGACTTGCAGCGTATAAACCATATAATTTTAGTAGGACCCTTATATGGGCACTAGGTCTAAACATTTTCAACTGATGAAAAAGAGTTTCATTGCACGTTCTGAAATAATGTTGAAGTGGGAGTATTCCTCTCCTATGACAACTCAATGTTAAAATCATTAGTGTTTTTGATTAAAAAGAAGTACATCTAAATCATTAATTGTAGCGCTTTTTCTATTGCTTTCTCCTTTTTTGCTGGGCAATGTTTAGAAATTAAAAAAAAAAAAAATTAATAAAATTTTGTGGAGAAAACTTCATTAATTTTATAAAAAAAAAATTTAATTAAATTTTATGAAACATTCTCTTTAAGCAAAAGTTTTTATTGAAGGAGATACTAAATATTTCCGATTTTGTCCTTTATTCTATTACCTTATAATGTCGTTTTGGCATATTTATTAATTACAAAATAAAAAATCTATAAATCATTTGGGAATGAATAAACTTTTTTGTAGTTTTGACAGACTTCGTGTTAAAGAAAAGTAAATTTTTGCTAAAGTGCAGTTTACGGGCATAACTCTGATGAGTTCAAAATTTTTATCGTAGGTTGATATTTTTATTGTGAGTTCAAAAATAGAAATATTTTTTATCGGAAACGCCTACATTCGAGTGGGCGGGGCTTTAAAGTTGAAATTGGAATAAGTCTGAAGATCCGATCACGACAAAACGCAGACAACATAAGCCAACGTTGATAGTTTGCCGCGCAAACACAACTAATATATTAATAAGGATGGGTGCGAACTGGCTAAATAAAATCTGAATTTAGTTTAGATTTCCAAATTTCTAAGAAATTTGAAAAAAATTAAAAAAAATTTTTTTAAAGAAAATTTAAACCCTTTTGTCAAATTGTATTTAGTTTAGAATTTATTTAACCATCTCGCACAGGGCCTAATTACAAATTAGATGTATTTTTGAATACACAATCTTCTGAAATAAAACCTTTTTTTCTAAAAAAAAATTCTAAAAGTTAAATTGAGCCGTAATGGGTTAATTAGCAAGAAATTTGTTAATTTCACATGAAAGATATTTTAAATACCTTTCCAATAGTATGCGTATGTACTGTCCAAATCCGATCAAAAATCGCGCAGTTATAAGCAAGTCCAACTTTATACTTTGAACCGGAATAACTCCCGAATTAGGCCCAATTAAAAGTTTTACCTGTGGTATAAATTTTGACCCGATCGGACCAATTTTATTTATTTTTGGAGATTTTTCATTTCCATCTGAACCTGGCATTTTTAACACAAAAAATGTGTAAAATTTATATGACAGCACATATTTCTGACATTTCTGCACATTAAACCAATTTCTGTACTTTCAAACAAAATTTCTGCAATTTCATACCAAAAATTCCCTTAAATAAGGGAATATTTACTCTTTGGTTGTAAATCGAGTTAGGGACAGCTTGTGAACAAAAAAAGAGTACCAGTTGAGTACGTAAGAGTAGCATGGAATAAGTATGATCCAACCACCGGTAAGAAGTCGCTGAATTATTTCAAAATTATTTCGATTCTGCCCCATTGTGCGCAGGAGAGTCCAAAGAGCAACATATTTTTTTTTTTTTATATAAAAATAACTATTATTTTAAACTAATAAAAATATTAATTTTTGTGTAAATTCATACGGTTTTGGATAATTTTTGACCTACTGCTGTGTATTTTTTTGTTTTACCAGTGGCAACACTTCTACGGCGATATTTTGTTAAATGTTTTAAACAACGTGCCAAAAAATATATGTATGTTTATTTTTCTTAAATATATTTTAACAATACATACATACATACACATACTAATTATGTTGATTTTGGTTCATTTGTTAAGACACAAACATTCTTACGAAATTTGTGTAAGGTAAAATAGATAAACAGCAGATGCTTTTTGTCACACGATTTTTCATATCGGCTGACAAAAGTCATTGGTATTCATTATTTATACAAATTTTTTGCATACAAAATTAAGTTATTTAAATTAACAACAACCATATCCCATACATTTTGTTTTAGTTTATAGATAATCTATTTTTAAATTTATATACTACATATATTTATCGAAACCTTTTTTGTTGTTTATTTTTATTTTATCCCTACGAACATTTGGATGATATCATCTTCGAAAAAGAATTATAGAAACGATAGGAGCAAGGTTGGTTATCGAAACGAATAACGGTAAGGGTAACGGTATCGAAATTTGTTTGTTTCGGTAACGGTAAAGGTAACGGTATTTAAGAACCGGTACGTACCGGTATAATAAATTACGTTAAAACACATAAAAAAACATACCGGTATAATAAATTATGTTAAAAACATATAAAAATAAGTAAAAATTTGCCTATTTTTTATTTTAAGTGTTAAAAATATTGATTATTAACTATAAATTCGATACTGGTAGTTTCAATAAGTTAAATTATTACCTATAAATAATTTTGTAAACAAAATTCAAGATTATAAAACCAAAAAGTTAAAAAATTGTAATTTTTTATATAAATTAATAAATACCGGTAACTACCCATAAAAATAACGGTATCGGTAATTTGAAAGACTATTACGTAAGGTTTAATTACACATTTAAAAAAATCCGTATTCCATCTTGTGATTTTTACACACTTGATCCCCGGGATCAAGTATAGGGATCAAGTGTATTCATGTTATAACACATTTGATGCTTTTATGGTGATTTATATTTTTATTTATTACTCAAAAAGTTATAAACCCAGAATATTTTTTTCAACTAGAAGACACCTATTTCAGAAAGCTTTAAAAAAAAATTAAAACAAAAAAAATATTGAATAGTTTAGAAGATATTCGGCTTCAACTTTTTCCGGATCAAGTGTGTCGCACTTCCCCTACGTTTAAGCGAAGTAATTTTCAATAAAGTACTGCTTTGAAATTACCTCCCTTTTATTAATTTGGCGATATTTTTAAAAAATAATTTTAAAATTGTGTTTTGTTGTCATAATTTTGTAATTTTGGTGCATAGCCCTTTTATATTTTACTTCGGTGGGGTTAAGTGCTATGGAAAGGAGGACGCTGCGATATGTATGAGGGATAGATAAAAGTCATACATATTATTATATTATTATTTTTCATAAATTGATGTTGCCTTGGATGGGGATCGAACCCGTAACCTTAGTTGTAACAGTCCAACGCGCTAACCATTACACCACAGCGCCCACAAATTTAGTTAGCGCCCCCACAGTTAGCTTGCTATTGCAAAATTTTTGAACTTGAAAGTTAAAAAGGGATATTTTTATAAATTTTTAGCAGGTTTTGATTTTTACGTTGATTTTTTTACTTTAACTATGCGAATAATTTTCACGTTCGGCAGCCAATGTAAAGTAATTGAAAAGTTATGCCAAATTCAAAAAAATTTACATTGTAATAAAAACCTGCTTAACAGCGACAAAAATCGGAGTTAGGTTTTTTCGAATTTAGACAAAAACCCGAAACCGGTCGGTTATTAAAAAATTAAAAACCTCGTTTTTGAGTACTTTAGTCACTATAAAACTGGCCCTTTAAGTAATCTATACGTTCTATATATTGTTCTAAAATACGTTGTTCTAAAATTATCTACATAGAACGATAACACTAAACTTCCTACCGAATTGAATGTTTCAAAGTCGATTTTAACTTTTTACACATTACAAAAATATGAACCAGAATTAAGTTTACATCTAACTAAAATTATAGGCCATTAATATAGTCAACACATAAGGGAATCCTCGAACGCATACACGCCGATTTGGATAAAACTCAGATAGATGCTACAAAATAACCGGTTTATTTTTAGATGTGATCTCCAATGTTTTTTAGGGATAAAAAATGGTGTCCGGAATTGGTAGTTTTTCTTTTTTAATATTTTCTTCTAAAGCGAGCGGAATAATTCCGCTTGGGGAATGAGTGTATTTTGTTATTGTAACAAAAACAAAATACATAAAATTCCTCAGTAGGAATGATTCAGTTTGCTTTATAAAAACAGGGGGTTATTGATACTGATATTTTAACTTCAACTATGTTTGTTGTTGTTATTTGCATGAAGTATTCCTTATTAAATTCCATCGAACACGAATTTTTCTTTTTCGATATTCCCTATTTCTTGGAATTTAGCGAACTTATTATACCAAACCCCTTTTTTGCAAATTTTTTCAACACCTTGGCTAAGCTTGTGCAAAAATATAGACAATGTGCATATCAAACTTTCTCTTTTGACGAGTACATTAATTTTAATTAATTCCGACATCGATAAAAAGAAAATTTGTGTGTGCACTTACCTCAACGTACAGGGCTTTTGCATAAACTCAAAAAACTTCTACCAGAAAACCTCTTTCTAATTTTACGAAGCAACCTAGAGAACACGCAATTTTATGTCAAATACAAAGACCAGTGGTCCAACATAATGTCAATGAAAGCTGCAGTATCCCAGGGAAGTGTTCTTGGGACAATGCTCTACCTTTTGTTTACAGCCGATATCCAAACTCCTCGCGCAAATCATGAAATGATTGCTACATTCGCCGATGACACAGTGCTTTCGTCAGCTAACACAAATGTTAGAATGGCTATTTCAAATCTTCAGTTACTATTAAACAGCACCCTAAACTGGTTCCAAACCTGGGGTATACAAATTAACAGTGATAAAACTATTCAAGTAATTTACACCAACAAATCCTAATTACAATAGTAACTCATCAATACCCATAGATACTAAAGCCAAAAATCTTGCGATGCTGTTAGACTCCAAACTCATTTGGAAAGATCATATCATTCAAAAGAGAAATTAACTAAAAAACAAATTCGGGGAATTATACTGGCAACTATGTAGGTAAAGAGTCAAAGCTATGAATTCAAAAGAAATTATTAATCTACAATACGATAATATCCTCCATTTGAAAGTACGGAGTGGAACTATATGGAACTGCAAATAATTCAAATATAAAAACTATACAACGTATTCAATCTAAAATTCTAAGAACAATTGGGGATGCAGAATGGTACATCACATCGCGATCTAGGCTTTAACTCCATTAAAGAAGTCATCAGAAATTGCAGCTTAAAACACACCAATCGCTTCAAGCTACACACAAACTCTGAAGTAAGACGACTGCCTGATAATGAGACTCTGATGCCCAGACGACTAAAGCCTTTTACCCCTACGGAACTACCTGCTCACTTCTTTTGACGTAAAAATTTGTTATAAATGTTGTCTTATTAATTATGATTTACTTGCTTGAATTATTCTAAACGACGGATATGGCACTATAAATCCACTGTGCAATGCACTGTGGAACATTTTTTTTTTTTTTTTTTTTTTTTTTTTTTGTTTTAGTTTATTTATTTAATGTTTCAATAGCTATCACAACAAGAATAAATCTTATAAATTACAGTGATAGCAAATCAAATTTTCATATTAATATTAGTCATTCAATAGCATTTATAATTAAATTAAAATTTAAAAGTAAACATAGTTAAATATAAATTCAAAATAAACATAAAACATAATAAAATAAATATATTTAATTAATTTTAAACAAATTTAAAAGTTCCCTTTTAAAACATAATGTGTTGCTAAGCAATTGAACATATGAGGGTAAATCATTCCAAAGACCGATTGTATAATTGAAAAATTGTCTTGTAGACAAAAGATATTTATATTTTTGGGAAATCAGGTTTCTTCCACGTGGAGATTTGGCAAAAGTAAGTTTTCTGTAGAGAAATTCAGGTTCCTTTATATAAATTAACTTAGGCATCATCATGAGACTTTTATATTTTAACAAATCTTTGAAACACATATTATTTAACTGATATGAAAATGATGAAATACTATCCCTTCTACCACGATTAAATACATATCTGGATATGTTGTTGTACGTGACCTTTGGCAAATATTTCACACCCATAAAGTAGAACAGGTATTAAATATGTTTTAGCCAGAAGCATCCGTATTTCAAAGGGCGTCGAGGCTTTAACAGCCCACAGGTTTCTCAACATTCCATGAACTTTCCCAGCCGAAATGTTAATATGATTTTTCCAAGAAAGTTCAGTATTAAACGTTATTCCCAGATTTTTTGATGATGGAACAAGTTCGATTTTATTGTCATTTATCATCAACAGATCATCATTTGCAAGTCTTTTCCTATTATTTTTTGATAAGAATATACATTTTGATTTTGTTGGGTTTATACACAAACCATTTGCAGTCGCCCAATTATGAATTTTATTCAAATCATAGTTAATGCATTCAATGCAATAACGCAAATCTTCCATTTTGGTGCTTAAGTACAGCTGTACATCATCCGCATACATTTGAATGTCACAGTGATTCAGAGCATTAGGAAGATCATTAATGTATATACAGAAAAAGGAGTGGACCAAGAATAGAGCCCTGTGGGACCCCTCTAACAACATCAGTTTAGTTCAATAGACTTATTGGTCTTTACAAATTATTAAATTATGACATAAAAAGCATATTTTCTTAAAGCCATGGATTTAATATGTATAATTTTATTTCTAACAAGAATAGTAACAAATGGGATATTATGCAAATTTAATTTTATTTATTCTTAAAGCTCTTAAGAACCCAGGAAAAGTTTCTGTTCCCAAGAATCGGTTGAACAATAGCTACTTTTCATTCACAACTCCTTCTACTGTCGATTCTAACACCGATTCTTTTTGTTTGAAATTGTCCAAAAAGCAACCCCTTCTATAGCTCCAAAGTAGAACCGGTTGCTCTAGAATGAGTTCTGGAACTAGTTCCGGAATTGATTCTACGTCACCCACACCTTCCATATAGAATCCCAGCAACTGGTTCGGGAACCAGTTCCATGGAATCGGTTGCAGTGGAACCAGTTGTAGAATGGGTGTGGTTGGCTACCGATTGTAAAAAATTTTCCTGGGAAGATGCCACTTGGCGACACGTCAATTCTTATATTATATTAAAGCACTACACTAATAGAAAAAAGTTTCTTCAAATTTTAGTTGAAACTACAAAAATTGGTTAAAAATTGCTTTGCAGGAAAAATGATTGAAATTAGGAGAATATTTTTTCTAAATATTAGTAAGATAGGAACAGCAAAAATAAAACAGTTAAATACATAGAATTTTAGTTATATTTGAGTTAAATTTTAGTTAATAGACCTGCTAAAATCAGCAAAGGTATTTGCTAAATAGAAGACTAAAAAATCGCAAAAAAATGTAAATTTTCAAAGCTTTTTTCGATTTTTTATTAATGCAAATAAAAATCTAGCGTTCTGAAATCAGCCGTTTATTATTTTTTGAGCAAATGTTTCTGCTGGTGTGAGCATTTAACTAAATTTAACATAAAAATAAAAATTTTGTAGATAAGTTTTTGCTTTTTTTAGTCTACTAATATTTAGCAATATTTTCTGCAGATTTCATATTATAATTTGTTATTTTCTAGTAACTGAAATTCTGTAAAGTTTAACCAGTTTGTATTTTCTAAAAACAGTGGCTTTGGTTTATTTAAATTTTTTTTTTTATTTAAAAATAATTCATATTTCGTTAATTACCCAGCAAAAAAAAATCGTCAAAAGAAGAGAAAAAGAAGCAGTGATTTGGATTCGATATTGTGAAAATTTGGATCGGAACCAATGAATTTTACATAGGGTTGTCATAGGGTGGAAGTTTTCTTTTATGATCCTTTTGATGTTCTTTTTAATTGGTGAAAAGGAATTAATTTTTGTTCGTAAAAAATGTAAGCAAATCACTTGGACCTGACAACTTGTCTGAAAATAATTAAAGTTAAGTGCTTAACCACAGTTATAAATGTTAAATTTATATGGAAATATCTGTAGTTAGATAGATTTGAAAATACTTAATTTCCTTCAAAATCACATTTTCGGAAGTTGTGAAAAAGAACTGCTTTAGAAGCGGAAAATCAGAACTTAATGATACTTTGGAATCAATGAAAAATTGATTCCTTAAGATCACTTCCACGTTTTTTCCTGGGTAATTAATACATAGCTACACCGATAAAATTCCATAGTAAGATAGTTAATAAAATCTATAGTTGAAATTAAAATAACTAGCATAATAAAAAACAACTACACTCATAGAAAAAAGTTTGTAGAAAAGTTATTAAAACTGTTAGTACTTCAACTTAACAAATTTTTACTTAAAATTAAATTTTTAGTTAATTTTTTTGCTACCTCCACATTACTAACTTACAAATTTTTTTGCTATTTTGTTTTGCTGAATTTAGTTACTAATTTTTAACAATAAATTTGCAAATTTTACAGTATTTTGCTGAATTTTAGTTACTAATTTTTAACAGAAGATTTGCTAGTTTTACAAATTTTTTTGTAAACTAAACCACCAATTTTGGAGTGCTTATAAACAGAATGTTAAATGACTCTAAAAATTAACTCGCCAAAAATAATGCAAAAAGTTTTTAAATAAAGCTAAATTGAAATGGTTGAAAATTATTGAAATTTATGAGAAAATTTTCTATTTATCGTAATACATTAATTTTGAAAGATCAAGGTTTATTTTGGACGAACCATTTTCATATGAAAATTGTGATTAAAAGTATCTCTGGGGAGCAAGTGGAGTTTACGGGGATGACCCTAATTTTTTCCTCCCAATATTGTACTTTTTAAGCTTATTTAAAGAATACGATATTTTTAATCGGCCACACCTTTCCTGTGGGTGGAGCTTTAGAGGTGAAAATGGAAACTCAAATAAATTCGGAAGTACATATCCGATCAGCAAACAATGAAAATCAAAAGAAGGGTCTCTGAAATACATTTTGTTATGGTCAACATATTATTGTCTATAAATATTACCACTTTTACAAAAAAACATACTTGGGAAATTTTCATTCTCAATGTCAATGCCACCAAATTTCATCACCATTCAATGCCAATGAAATTTTTTTCAATTTGCATTGATGAAAACAATGGTAATGAAATGTACACATAATTGAAGAAAAAGCATTGTAATTAGGGTTTGGGGTTCGGGAATTCCCGGGAAAAGTTTGCCGGGAATTCCCGGGAAAATAATATATTTTTCCCGGGAAAACGGGAAATTTTAAAAATATTAAATTTTTTAAATTATTTTTGTTTCGAATAGGATTTTTTAATTTTAGTCATAAAAAACATTTTAAATACCAAAACAAAAATGTCATTGTTAAAATCTTTTAAAAGGGAATACATTTATTTGACACGCAAATAAAAGCTTTGCCAAGTAATTAGCAGCATTTCAACTAATAAAGATTTTTCGCATAACTTATTCAAAATTTAAGTAGTAAAACCTAAAAACTTGGTCAAATGTTTAAAAGAAATATGAAAAAAAGCTTTGTTTCTTACAAATAATCGCCCTTACTATCTAAATTTTTCAAATGTATAATTTAGGTAAAGTCGACTTTAGTTAAAATATTGGGTGGCAGTATACCTTGACTTCGTTTATTTTTGAAGCGTTCTGATTGGTTAATTTATTTTCAACCAATCAAAATATTTGAAAATATAAATATTTTTGTAAGGTTTTCATACACAAAATGAACAAAACCGTTTGATTAAAAATAAAGTCGACTTTAAATTTAAAATACTCTTTTATATTAAGGGCCAATAATTTTATAAGTAACGTTTTCATTAATAAATGTGAAAAGAAAAGACTGGTTAACGGTGGTATCTAAATTTGGTTATCCGACATCTAAATTTGGTGCACAAAAAAAAAAAAAAAAATTTATGGTCATGCAACTTCTCTTGAAGAAAAGAACAACAGAATAACGTTTCAGCTAAAATTAGCAAAGTACTTGAAGAAAAAAGTGTAAGCTGAATAGGCATTAACGGTTTTATGGTAGGGCAAACATTTCCTGAAATGGTATCCAAATTAGCCGCAGTCAATCCGCACCATAACTAGATCTTCGTTTATTCGAGAAAGTTTTTATAATAAAAACCTGGCATTGCAAAAAAATGAAACCGATGTAAAGAACATTATATTAAATTACTACAATAATGTAAAAGATATCATGATGAAGGAAATATCGAGCAATATTTCTAACAATAGGAGATTTACTATAATCTTAGATGAATGGACAACAATGTATAAATGGAAATAATTCATTTTATAACCTGGGGTTGGTTTATATATCAGGAAAATGTAATGCTGATGAAATAAGAAGAATTGTAGAAATAAGACTAGAAGAGTTTTATTTGTCTTTGGAAAATAACATTGTGGCCACCTTTTTCATTCCCGGGAAATAAAAAAGTCCGGGAAATCCCAAACCCTAATTGTAATATAAAAAAAATATGAGAAATACGTGAATTTTTAATTTTTTTTTCTTAATTTATTCTTTTATCAATTATAAATGGGCATTTAGGCATTGAACAATGCCAATTGAAAAAATTTCAATTAATTGACACATTCAATAAACTGGTCCCAAGTATGTTTTTAAATACACATTTATTTTTTATTTATTAATTTTCATTTCATTTGCTCCTTTTTAACCTTTTTCCAGTCCACTAGTAATCTGCAAGTTTTGTTGATTTCAGAAAATTTTAGCAAAAATTTTGTAGATTTAACAGTTTTTTTTTTGCTATTTTCATTCTACTATTATTTAGCAATTTTTTTGCTGATTTCAGCAAGTTAAATTGTTATTTGCAATTAACAAAAATTTAGCTCAAATATTACTAAAATTCTGTAAATTTAACAGTTTTTTTGCTATTTATCTTAAACTACTATTCAGCAATTTTTTTGCTAATTTTAGCAGGTTAAATTGTTATTTGAAATTAACAACAATTTAGCTCAAATATTACTAAAATTCTGTAAATTTAACAGTTTTTTTTTTGCTGTTTTCATTTTATTAATATTTAGCAAACTGATTCTGCTAATATTAGCAGTTTTTTCTGCAGCATCATTTTGAACTAATTTTTAGTAACTTTTTCTGCTATTTTTACGGACTTATTTGTATGAGTGTACTGTTTTAGTCGCAATCAATAAACTGTAAATGCACATTTCAATTAATTTTAATTTGACAAAATAATTTAAAAATATATTTTTTATAAAAAACAGAAAATGAAATGTTGATTTGGTAAGTTCTTATTTATATATGTTTTAAACCATCCAAAATTAATATCTAATGTGCTTTTATGTTTTGCAGATACAATTTTGGATTGTGGGATGAAAAATATATCAAAATAACGAACAAAAACGACAATTAAAGAATCCTTTCTGCCGAGTTTTAAATTTCGATGTCGTGGCATAAAGTTGCCTGAAAACATGCTGGTTACAATTTGGAAGAGCTAAAAAGAAGTTTAAAAACTTCCAAATTGGGGTTTAAATGTGTGAAATTCTTATTTATGTATATTTAATTGTGTTGGTTTTGTTATATTTCCTTTTCAAATGTTATGTCATTTAAAATTATTTCTAATAAAAAAAATTGTCATAATGTTTGTGACTTCCCATTCAAATTAGAACAAAACGACATCTGTAGTGTTGACTAACTATTTTTTATATGATATAGTTGATTTCTATTAATTTTTTGATATCTACAAAATTTAGTTATCATCAACTAAATCAATTCAACTATATATTAGTTAGGGGTATTTCACCTATGATATAGTTGAAATATTCGTTCTAAACAACTAAGGAATTTTTAGGGTGTATCAGTCAAACTTAATTAACTTAAACAAAAAAAACACATTATTTCATTGCGAATAATTAGTATTCGAAGCATTTTGGACTAAAATCATTTGTAATATTTGTCATTGCAGTCTAAGAAATCGAAACTATACTTTTTGGAAGCATATTTTGAAAAACTCAAAAAGTTATAGATTGTTGATATGAAAATAACCAAAATTTCCCACTGTGCGTTGGGGAAATTCGCTTGTAAATTTATTTTGCTTTATCACCTTCAATCCTCTTAAAACTCGAAATAAATTTAGTAAATTTAAGTTAAATTGTCCTTCAATAAGAATATCCGTTATCGAGATATTTCACTGTGTATTAATTCTCCTTATAAAATATCATATTTAATTTGAGAGAAAGGTTTTAATTAAGTACCCCGTATTTTTATTATTTAGCAATTCTTAATAAATTTAATATTTTGTTCTATTACTATTATTAACTAATTTATTTCTATTATATTTATTATTTTTAACTAACAAACCAATTGGCACAACCAATCATCAATAACCAAATAAATATTGAATCTCCACTTCCACCTGTTCGTTCTGCTCCTCTTAATCATCATCTAACAAACAAAACTATTGAAACCTATCAAATTTAATTCAATTCTAATTTAATCCGCATATATATGTATGTAATAATGTTTGTGTGTATTTTAATCTACGTCATCATCATCATCGTTGACTTCGTCGTCCGTATTTAATTTATCAAATTACCCAACGAACCAATCCTTCTCTTTTGTTTTTGTTGTATTGTAATTAACATCTAACCAAACTCTTTCAATAAACTACATATAATCTGAAGTCGACGATGAAAAGTATTTCCCTCCACGCACTGCAGAGGGTAAGCTAACATTTTATTTTTTATTAATTTTGGAAACTGTTTTTCAGTGACAGATGAGTTAATCTGAATTTAAACTTCATATATTAATAGTGTTTGGAAATTTCAAACCATGCCTGAGTGCTGGTTTTGTTATGAGATGTAAAGTGAAAGGAAATGTCATTTGACTGATCAAAAATTAATGAATGAATTGCCAAAATTTATTATTGAAAAAAAAATTTTTTTATTACCGATATTAAAAAAATTATCCAGTTAATGACTATTGTCATTATTTTGGGGAAAAAAATTGTTATTAAAAATAAATAATAATGATTTTTTTCCCGATTGCGATTATACCTTTTCCATATGTTTGTCATAGAAAACTTACTACGGGGAATATATTAAAATTTTCATTTATCGCTGAATCTATAAAGCATGATACAAATTATATTAATGCTTAAATTGCTCAAAATCCTTTTCGGTAATTGCGATATTCGGTGAAATAATGATATGAATAATTTCCTAGCGAATTTTTTACTGCTTATTTGTTATGCCAGCTGGTTTTGGAAGAGCTTGTTTTTTTTCTCAGTGTTAAAAAAAAGTTAAGCTGGTTCGATTATATGGTTTTTTAAGCAAGTGGGCGCTGTGGTGTAATGGTTAGCGCGTTGGACTGTTACACGTGAGGTTGCGGGTTCGAGCCCCAACCAAGGCAACATCAATTTATGAAAAATAGTAATACACTCACAATAACTTTATCGTAAAAGTTCAACAGTTGTTTAAAAAGTAAATCAGTAAAGTTGTTTGAATTGAATAAGTAGTTAAATTGCAAAGAAATATATTTTTGAACTTTTTCTATCAGTCATTCAATAAATAAAATACACAAAATACGGACTTTCGGTAGAAGTTAAAATATTCAATAAAAATTTTCTGTTAAAAACAATCAGTTGTTAGAATACAATTAATTTTAAAATAAACGATAAATCTATTATTTTTACCGACTTTGCCAGTTAATAAAATAACAATTAAAAATAAACGACAAAATACAATTGTTTTAAATGAATAGTGGGTAGTCCTTTTTTAAACTTATTTTCTATTGTTTTAATGTATATATTCGATTGATTTTAAAGAAAAAATATTGTGAGTGTATGTATGAGTTTTTTCTATCCCTCATACATATCGCAGCGTCCTCCTTTGGTGTTCCCATAGCACCTAACCCCACCGAAGTAAAGTAATATAACAGGGCTATGAACTAAAAAGCTTCAACAAAGTTCGCCAACTCACCATCAGATGGCGCGCAACAACTGTTCTAAAATATTCAACATCTCGCGCAATTACAGTGTTGCCACATTTGAAGCCCTTCATCTTTCACCACCTTTCACATCTCCTCTATCGCCTTTCCAAAGGAAGCAACACGTTACTTAATAGGAAGAATTTCCTGAGTGTTGCTTCTCGTCATAAAAAAAAAACAACCGCTAAATTGTATTTATAATTGGCAAACATAATCTTTAAAAATAATCATAATCTTCAAGTGTGTCAAAATAGCCAGTTTAAACGATTGAGACAACAAAAAATATTATGGTAATAATTTGCAAGGTAAAGACATTCAGTGTGTTCGTTTACTCGAAATTCTTACTACTTTTACTACAATTGGAAAGTTTTGTTTACTTTTTGTATTGAAGTTTTCCAGCTGTAGTAAAAGTAGTAGGTAACTTGTAGTAAGTAAACGAACACGCCTATTATGAATACACTATTAGAGAGTTAAAAAGTTTTAAAATTTATTCTGGTGATAAATTTGTGAACATTTTTTTTGACATTTCATTTACAACTTATAAATTAGTCAAATGACAGATTTTCCACTAAAAAAATTTGTTATGCCAGCTGTTATCACAGAAACAGAATTTGCCGCCTGTTAAATCGTGTTTAACTTTTATGAAAGTTTAACGTAAACGAATAAACAAGTTTAATCTCTCACTGAAAAACTAACATTTTGTAATATTTTATGTTTGTAACTGTTGCATTTGCTTATATTTGTAGTTTTTATATTTGTTGTTTGTTGTATCCAGTAGTAAATTATTGTTGTTCTTTATTTAGAAACTTATATGTAAGTTCTAAACATGTTTGATGGATTGTTGTCAAAACTTGTTATGGTTAAAAACATATGAACAGTTGTATAAATATTAATACTTGTCGTCATTGATCAATGATTTTCCGTTGATTGGCATTTACTTACGGGTGTTCACAAAACGCTGAAAATACATACAAACAATTTGGTACATTTCCAAATTCTTTGTATGTAATTTTACTTACTCCTTTTCATTATTTATATGAATTTAGACTGAGAAAAACTACCTAGTTTTCGGACAAAACTAGCGTTATGACATTTACACTTAACCAAAAACTAGTAGTTTTTGAAAACCACTGTATTTACTTGCAAATTCAATACAAATTTTGATTCAAAAACTAAACATTTTTAAAAACTACCAGTTTTTGGTTGTAGTGTAAATTGGGTTTTAAAAGCTAGCAAGAGCCAAAATCTATGTAGTTTTTCCTCAGTCTAAATGCAGTATAAAACATTAAAATTCTACATTTAATTTAAAACAGAGCTGTAAAAGATTGCAATCGATTTAATTGTAATCACATGATTTCGCGTTAATGATTGCTAATTTTTTGATTGCATTCAAAATCCTAAATTAATTTTATGATCTCAATTTGAAATCATGAAATCAATACGATAAAAATGATTAAATCCATATTGTGAAATCATTTCATATATTAATTATCCAATTTGATTGAAATTACTTTAATTGGTATCAAATCCAGTAATTGAAATCAAAATTAAATCAGAATCAAAATTTTCGTTCTCTTCAAACTAAAATCTGGTGGTTCCCACCAAAAATTTGGAAGTTTCCACCAGATTCTAGTGGAAACCGCTAGATTCTAAGTGTGTATTATTTCGTTGGACTTTCACTATAGTTGTGATTTCAGGGGAATTGATTGAAATCGCATAATTTCAACAAAAATTTGATTGTAATTGAATTGATTGCAATTAAATTAATTGCATTCAATGATATCTAAAAAATTATTTCATACTGCAATTTTGGAAAAATTTCATTTTGAAATCTGAAATCATTTTGAAATCAGTCCAAAAATTACATTTTTCTTGCTGCTACTTAAGAAGATTTAGCGATTTTCGTTTTTCGGCAAATGCCAAATTGAATGAAAACGTACTTTAACTTCAGTATATATTGCTCAAATTAAAACGCTTTGCTACCAATACGAAGTACATTAATTTTGCCAAATTTCATAAACATCCGTCCATTAGTTTTTAAGTTAAGACGATATCCTTTAATGGTATCCTGATAGAACCCTGTGTGTCCTTGGAACAAAATAACGACTTTTTATAAAAGTAAAAGCTTCAATATTACTTTGGGTTCATTATCGAAAGTTTTAAGTGAACTTAAATACGTTTTTGATTTTTGAAAATTGTGTTAGTTTTAAATAAATTATTTTTTTTTTAAATTTTACGAAATTTTAATTTTGATGCTTTCTCGCTTCCAAACCGTACACTGCATATGAAAATTTTCTTCTTAAAAGCTTTAAAGAATTATGTTTTGTATGGGAATTTATTTAGTTATTATTATAAAATACACATTTTATGATAGCTACCCTGAGGCATCCTTGCCCGTTAGAGTGTTAACGTCGATAATTAGATTGGGTTAGGTTGAAAAAGGAGAATCGGTAGTGAATATATTTTTCACAGTTTACTCAAGAATTTCATCAGGAACATCCGTCCTACTCAAGAACTCCATTCTGTTGATTAAATTTCTCATTCTCCTTCAGACCTATGTTGGCCCAAGGACGAAGCCTATTGATTTTGGTGAACATCGGTCCTTGTTTAGACCTAGTGCCCATATAAGGGTCCTACCAAAATTATATTGTTTATACGCTGCAGGTCGCAAATATTAAGATATTTTGATGAAATTTGGTACACCGAGCTATGTCGGCACAAGGACGAAGCCAATTGATTTTGGTTAACACCGGTCCCCCCAAAATTGGCTTGGTTACAAACTGCAGATCGCAAATATTAAGATATTTTAATGAAATTTGGTTCGCTGACTCACATTATAGAAAATTTTGACACAAGTCCCATTTTAACCCATTCGAATTTCGGATCCAAACATTAGTTGGCTTTTAATCAGACTGGTGTAGGGTATTGTATAGTCGGCATGCCCGACTTTAACCTTTTTACTCGTTTAGAAGTAATTCTGAATGAGTTCAAAAAAAATCACTTCTTTTATTGC
This sequence comes from Leucophora obtusa, assembly GCA_949987735.1. Classification (NCBI taxonomy): domain Eukaryota; kingdom Metazoa; phylum Arthropoda; class Insecta; order Diptera; family Anthomyiidae; genus Leucophora; species Leucophora obtusa. Next base: position 42,427,116 of record OX465297.1, read on the forward strand.
TTCCAAAGTATTTACTAATATATTTTTACAGCTCTTTTAGATGTAATTCTGAACAACATCCAAAAAAACACTTGGTTATTTCTTCTAAAACATAATTGCTCTAACACTGATCGTAAACAGTGATTTTGATACAGTTTATTTCCAAACAGATGATAACGGGTCCGTTTCTTATTGGTACCAATATTTAAACAGTTTTTTTTTATTTTTAAACAATTTTTTTTATTTAAAAAAATGTTTTTTTGAATATTTTATAATTAATTTGTTTAAATTCAATATTTTTTAATTTTTAAAGATAAAACTGCTGAAAATAGCTTTTTCTGCTCTTGTGAAAATAGTACTGAAAAAATGTTGAATTATAGTGCACCTTACTTGTACTTACCTTACGTGTACTTGTTTAATAACTACTTTTATTGAAGAGAATAAGGCACAATATACCGCAATGACAAAATGCGGTTTTGTGTCAGTGAACTTTCATATTAAAGAATATTTTAGAGCTAGCAATCTTGAGGTCGGAAGTTCGATACCAGGTGGAAGCAATAAAATATTCTTTAAAAACAAAAAATATAATTTTTGTTCGTGATTTTTTTTTTTTTTTTTTTTGATTGATGAAAAAGATTTTCTTTTGTACTCGTTCAAAAAGAAATGACAACTCAATGTTAAAATCGTTAGTGTTTCTGTTAAAAAAGAAGTGCATCTAGATTATTTGTTTAGGTGCTTTTGAATTTATTTATTTTTGCTAGGCTACTATTTATACGAGTACTACAGTATATGCTTAATATATTAGGAATGCTAAAGCTTTTGGGAACTATATGACACCAATTTTCCTCCACGAAGCATTCAACTGTTGGTCCTATAAATCCTTTTAAATTAAAATCGAAAGGAAATATTGCATTTTCAGTTAAGTTTTACGATCCTAAACGTCATAATATGGATTTTTGGTGGAAAAATGTGTGTTTTATCATAGCAATTTTTTTCCTTGGAAAAAATATATTTTGGCTTGAAGCTCGACAAGACCTAAAATAACTTGACAATCAAGGCCATTCTAGGCCATGTGGCAACTCTACCCAGAACCCATATAATTTCAAAACTGCCCACGGTTGATTTCCTCCTTGCACCCGAGGATAGTGGCTTGTATTGTATTTAAGTTCGAAGAGAGTGCTTGAGTAGCCACCTGACTATCCGTAAAGATCGTTATATTTCTGGTAATCCCTTCAATATTAATAAAATTCATACATTTTGTGATTGTCCTGATCTCCGTCTGAAAGACGGAATTTATAAATTTATGATTTTTCTGATATCAGCAATTTTTCTGCTGTCACAAACTTTTTCGCTGACTTTTTTGTTGAGTGTGCTTAGAAAAGTTTGGGATTCGGGTCGTTTAAAACAGTTTTCTTGTGTTTTATAATCCAATGTTCCTTAATCACAACGATGTGGATCTCTCGGAGTTGTTCCATCAGAGTTTGTGTTGCCAATTTAATCCGATATGGCTTAATCTGCAAAAGCAAGGTCATTGCTGGGCCAACAAAGTTTGCCTCATTTCATGATTTCGGATTTCAGGTAACTAAGGCTAAGTTACTCACCTTTAAAGAGCCTGAAGTGAATTGATAACGTTCCGCTTACTCACCTTTCTTAGACGCCTGTACTGGATTATTTAGGCCCTGAACCGTAAATTCTGTAATATCATTAAAAGTTTCCACTTTGCTCTATTCATTGGGAACTACCCGTATCCAGTTTTTGGTCCGCGGAGAGGTCAAAGTCTCCCAAACTAGCATTTTTTGTTGTTCTCTCTGTGGATGTAATGAAACCGTGACACTCGTTGAATTTGAATGAAATTTTTCATTAAACTAATGAAGATTTTTCCACAAAGTAAATGAAAATTCCTTAAATTTTATGAAAAAGCATCATATATTTTATGAATCTAGTTTTAATGAAACATTTTCATTGAGTGTACGAAACTTTTAATTAATAAAATTAAAATTTTCACAATATTTTATGAGAAGTTCCATTAATTAAATGAAAAGTTACAGTGGACGAGTTCCAGTGAAACTTCGTTGGTTTTGTGCAAAAATTCATTAATATCATGAAGATAATTCTCTCAGTGTACCGCGATAGCTTCCGATATTCTTTACCGAAAATAGCTAGGAACCATTCGGAGCCCCCTATCTACCAACTATCCAAGTTGAAAGCTAAAAGGCATACCAAAATTAGTGTATAAGTTAACACATTCGTGTGCATTTCGAGATTTTTCTATAAGTTAAGAAATATAGATAAGGAGAAAACACAGCTATTACCAATTTCGTACGAAGTTATAACAAATATATAACAACTATTTTTCAAGCACTATTATTTATTTTAATTCAGTCTTTATCCTGAAAAGAAAATTAATAACGAACATGCAAGTGCTTGTGCAAATTTACGCGGAACTGACACTTAAAGAAGCATAGAGATTTTCTGCATTTATGTATAATCAACAGATGTCACTACATTGCTAATGCTAGCTGTGTTTTGGACTTAACTTTATCCGTTAACTCAGAAAAAAATTCAGAGTACACGAAAGCGTGTCTGAGACGAAATCTAACACATTACTTTTCGTATGCACGTTAACTTGCAACGTGGATAATTATCAACGTTGAAAACTCAACGTTTATAGGTATTCGTATATAACATAACTTCTTCGCGTTACTTCCTAAAATGTTTTGCTGACATACGTTCGATTATACCGCAACTATTATAAACATTAAATATTTATAATTTTTTTATACTTTAATCGGTTAAACGAAGATTTCATTTAAATACTTAACGTTGATAGGTATGAACGAAAATACAGCTGCTGTCAAAATAGTATAGTACTCCTTTGAAAGATGACAGAGGAAATTACGCTAATTATTTCTTATGGTTTTTGCTCTTTCTTGGATATTTGAAATGTAGCAAATGCTCTCAGAAAAGAACAAGAAATTCTGCTGGTGTATGTGTTTTCACCTACAAATATTTCTAGAATTTCTCTCCTCTGTTAAATAAATTTTCGGATTTTGCTCATTTTATGACATTAATGCTATTAATGTTTTTCCCGATAAAAATAAATTTGAAATTAGAATTTCAGTTGAACTTTCTTGAATTTCCATCAGAAATCTCTCCCAGTAAGACTATCTGTTTCAAAACACCAGTTGTAGAACCACATCTTGTTCTATGGAACCTATACGAAATTCGATTCTATCACTTATGATTTTCATTTAATTTTATCATAAAAGTAACCAATTCTTCGGAACTAGTTTTAAAACTAGTTACAAATTAGCAATTAGATCATGAGGCGCACCGCAAGCAGTATAAGTCTTTTGTACTATCTAGAGTTCCCTAGAGATTCAAGTTACTAATAAAGCCAATAATCCTACTAGGAGAAGTACTCCAAATGTCAGAAGACGACAAGAAGCTGTCACCCAAAAACCTAAGTCTCCTATCACACTGCCATGTGCATTCGCAGAGGACATTCTCCGATGTCTCAATCTCCAGCTCATAAAACCTAAAAACATTAGTGTCCGACCGACCCTATTTGTGAAGCTGGTGCCTGAGACTACAGTGTCCAGTAAAGTATTCCGTTAAGGACTTAAAGTTCTCCTGTCGACGGATAATAGTCGCCATGATTCCAAACCGGACAAAGAAATAAATCTCTCGGCCTGCCTCTGGCAGGAGAAGTTACCCAATATCTTGAAAAAACCTCCCCAACCTGAGCTTCAGCCTAACATACCCCATGGATACTCCACAGAATGGTTCGGGGCCGATGAAGGATCGACGGCTTGGAAATTGGCTAAACAATCAGCCCTTTCCTTAGCCTCGTGACCATAAATAAACCTCAGTGTAAGGGAGCTCCTCCTATCTAGTTCATTGAGAGTTCGATGATGATACCTCGCAGGCTCCTAAAGGCCTTAGTGCACCCTGGCTGTCAGGATGAATAAAGATGCGGGATCTAACCGTACACCCCAGGCGCTCCCTCACACAGACACAAATGGCGAAAATCTCCTCCTGAAGAATGGAGGGGTATTTGCACATGAATAGAGTACACTGGAACCTGTTCCAAAGATATAAGCCCCCGTTTCCACATTCTCATGTTTCGAGCCATCAGTTAACCAGGATCGGTTGGTCCACATACTCCTATCAAATAAAATAATATCAAAATGCCTGACGAAAATCTGTTCCGAAAATCCCGGCGATCTTCCATTATGGAAATATGCAGTGGTGGAATAAACAGCATGGCCCCAATGGGATACGTCGGGCAAGTTCTGCCTGCCCCGTAATACCAGTACACACAAGCCGATAAAGCTCCTTGAGAGTATCCCTTATCGTAGCATGCTCAACCTTTGGCCACCATGCGATGGCAGCATAGGTGTTCAGAGGTTTAAAAATAGTGTTGAATGACCAGTAGACCATATGTGGTCTTAGACCCCATGTTTTCCCAAGGAGCCTCTGACTGACCTTTTTGGCTATAGAGTCAAGATGATCATTCCAGGTAAGGGATTTATCAAGAGTTACCCTAAGGTACCCCACATTGTCTGGGAAACCTATCATCTCACCCCCTACAATAAGCCTAGACAGGTTAACCTTTCTCCTCCTTCGCCGGGTTGATGGTAAAACCCTTTTTCCCGATACCATGAAAGTTCAGAGCCTGCTGCATAGATCAGAGACGGTCCCGTCATCCCTGCCTACAGCGAAGGTGGCTAGATGATCAGCTTAGCTATAGGTCCTGAGGCCCAAGTCATTCAGACCTTCGAGCAACTCATCAATAACCATTGTATATTTTCCAATTAAGAGCTCGTAAAATTGGAATTTTTAATTACATTTAAAAAAAAAAAACAAGAGGGTCATTATGTAAGGTGACACCTAAAAAGTATAGAAAATAATTAAGAGTAGCGATTATTGCTAAAAATGCCATCAATGACTTCAAGTTTTTGTCTGAACTCCAACAAATCTTTGCCGATTTGATGAAACACTTTTGAAACTAAACTTTGTTTGAGAAATGTCGGCACATCCCCTGCTGATGGTTTATAAAGTAAAATGTTGTATAAAGTATTATGAATTTTCTTTGAATATCTTAAAACTACCCTACGGGAAATTTTAACAAACTGTCACCGAACTGGCCCCTTTATATGAAATAGACTGGTCACTTTTACATGGCGTTGTCATAGGAGGGGGAAATTGACCCCTTGTGACATGTCACAAAAGAAATCCCAGGACAGGTCCCTGAACTTTGTTTTGTATGAGAGTTCAGTAACCTGTCCTAGGATTTGTCTTGTGACATGTCACAAGGGGTCAATTTCCCCCTCCTATGACAACGCCATGTAAAAGTGACCAGTCTATTTCATATAAAGTGGCCAGCTCGGTGACAGTTTAATAAAATTTCGCGTAGGGTATATTTTGCTATTTTTAAATACATATTTTCTTATAACGACAATAGAAAAATTTTAAAAAGGCGTTGGATGACATTGATCTATCTTTCTTCTATCATGTTTAATTTACTTTAATGGCATTGGCCAATAAAAGTACACATGTGTTAGCCTTGACCTATATTTTGAATACTCGCGGGGTCTTTAATCTATATATTCAAGTGTTCAGACCACAGACACATACGTTCATATGCGGTGTTTATATTCGAAATGATATATTCCGATAACACATGACAAGTAGTGAAAATCATAAATAATAAGTTTCTCTTTGTTATATTATTTTGTTTATAAACCAACACCTTTTTAATTGTATGTATACTTTTTATTTCCTAATTCTATTTTTAGGTGCTACCTTTGGTACTGGCATAACAGCTATTAAATTAACCGCCCTGGGTCGTCCTCAACTCTTGGTATGCATACTCACTCAATAATTATATAGTTTTAAGGGCTTTAGACACGTCGTCCAACTCTGTTTACCCATATCGACTAATTATTTGTATTGGTGAAATATAAATTGTCAAATTTTTATGAAACTGGGAAATAGTACATGCCGGGAAATAGTCCGTATGGGATGACCGCGATGGTTAATATATAAATCAATCTTTACTTACATTGTTACAGTTACTTGCTATATTAAGCGTGCACTATGGATATTATTGTACATTCCATTTATTTTAATGTCATTAAACCAGTCAATTTGTATATGTCGTCATACATTATTTTAAATAAATTTTCGCACTTTCATCAGCCAACTCATTCCTCATGAACCAATCTGTTTTGGGAGTCATGTCAGTCTGACCGAGTGCAGACCTATTTGACCAAGCGATTCAATGCAGTACCTTACATATTTAGGGTCAGCATTAATGTACACTAAATAAAAATCAAGTAGCGTATTTAGAGTGCCTACACAATCTTCTCTAAACAATATTATGGCTGATTGTGGCAACAATCTTGTAAAATTTGCAAGATTACCCATACAATAAATTTAAAAATCTGGCAGATTATCGGATAATCTCTAATGTTTGCAACAATTTCTTTAATAGTGCCATTTTTTAAAAGTAAAATCCGTTAAATCTGCCGTGACTTAGCGATTTTTTTTTAAGTAACAATCACTAAATTGTTTCCATTAGTGTCGAATATAATATTTTCAAACATCTATAATCTTCATAAACGTCAAACTAGGCAGTGTACACGATTAAGATTAGAAAAAAAGATTAAAATCATAATCTGTGAGATTATAAATAAAATATCCCGTTCCATTATTCTTCGGTTTATAAATTGCATAGAACACTCCATTCACTCGAAAGTTGCAGTTTTTCTAGTTCGATATTCTACACTCAAAATTCTTCAGCAACAACCACAAAATTCGCTCAATATTATGCTGTGCTCCTAGGGACGTTGCCTCATCCATTGCATCTCCTTAGTCCAGGATGAGATGGCGAGCATCCGTTCCAGACCTGCTTTTGGTGGTAAACGGACAGGTCTTGTGATACTCAGACAAGTTAATCAGCACACTTTAACGATATTATTGAGATATGTCTTTGTGTATAACATCCTTTGCTATACAATGATTGCCCCGTACATTCAGTGGATAATATGTGGCTGTAGACATAACCTCAGATCAGATCATCAGATCTTTTAAAGCCTTCTTTCTTATTAATTTTTCAGGAGAGTTTAAAGTTCAGTATGACACCAAAATACTTTGGCTTAATTAGAAGTTAAATCCGTCTAAACTTGGCAGATCAAACACCACCTTTCTTGTAAACAAACTAAGTTAGAGTTTTGTGGGATTGACGCCCAGGCATTTCTATTTTGCCCATGTCGACAGCCTCGCAAGCTAATATTTAGCGATTTCCCTTTTTCTATTTCCCATCCAGTTACTCAAGAACTTAATTTTTCACAAAGTTTCATAGAAGAAGGGAAAGTGCCGGTTGTTGCCATTATCCTTGCAGCTCAATCCTTATCTTGCTTTTCAGCATGCTGCCTGTAAATAAGCTAATATGTATGTGGGTCGATGCCCGTTCACCCTTGTGCCTCAATGTTAGTTGATATATACACGAAATTGAACGCTTCTTCCAAGTCAAAGAAGGATACCAATTCATATTCAAAATATTGAAGAGAAGTCTTAATTGTGTTACAGGTAGTGTCTACCAATCTTTCTTCGAGGTGTAAAAGTGTTGGGCTATGCTCAAATTATTCGACGTGAAGTAACTTCTTATATACACAGAAAAAAAGTAGCCACTAACAATGGAATTTGTAAAAACAAACACTTTTTTTAAATTGAAATTTTATTTCCAAAAACAATTTTTTTTTATGTTTGTAAATTATTATTTTTCATATAATAAGTTACAAAAAATAACCACATTTTTTTTGGATTTACAAATTTCATTGTTGTTGCCTTTTTAAAGTTTTTTTTTTTTGTATTTACAAAAACGGAATCAGAGAGATGTTGAAAAATTTATTTAGAATTTTGTAAATTATTTCTGTGTAGACATCTTTCTGCAGTTTTCAATAAAAAAAAAACAAATAAATTTCTGTAAAGTTTTCCAGTATTAAAATTTTGTATACTAAAGTGTACTTTCAATTAGTAGAATTATTATACATGTACTAGATTCCTATTTATAATTCCAAACAATAAAACTCTCTTATTTCTTTGAACAGCTACAACTTTCTGAAGTTATCATGCGCACACGTAAATATATGGAAGATTTAGTGGGTGGTCAAGGTAACGTTTTAACACATCATAAGACTATTAAGGATTTGGAAAAATACTATGCCAGTTTGGGTACTGACAATAAAGATGTCCAAGAATTTCTTAAGAATGTTACTTCCGATAAAGAAGGGTAAGTAATTACAATTATTATTATTTTGTGGGAAAATAATTAAATCTCTCCTTGCAGTATTTTGCATTTGTTCCCCTGGTCGGGTATTGTTGATGAGAATTCACAATTGAGTGATACTTTTAGAGTACCCGATCCAAAAACTGGTCAAATGCGTCGTTTGATCTCACAAATTCCGCCCAAAGAAGAAGAAATGTTTAGAAATATGATTCGTCGTTTAAACACAATTGTTAAGGTAAGCTTATATGTACAATAGAGCGTACCACCTTACAGGCAAAAAAAAAAAAGTGCGCCGTACACCCTCCAGTATGAAGTATTTTTGCAAGGAGGTTTCAAAAAAAAAAATTTTATTTTTTTTTGCCGAACGTAGGGGTCGCCATTTTACATTTTTCGTTATATTTTGGCATTTACAGTCGGATCTTAAAGTATGATACATCCATGTTTTTCTCTCGAGGAGACCAGTGTTTTGCTCTAAGGGCATTTTGAGCTCAAGTATCCCGTTCTAGTAGTTACCCACCAGATCTCAGTTGCTACCACCCTAATGTACCACTCTAATGTCAGAAAATTAAAGCTCGCAAAAAATCATTAAACTTTTGCTAAGGAAGTTTTTCGCTAAACCCAGTAGAAATTTTTTTCATATATTGGTTGCCGAACGTAGGGGTCGCCTTTTTAATTTTTTTTTAATTGGATTTTTACTATATAGCAAAACACTGGTCTCCTCGAGGCAAAAAAATCGATATATCACACTTTAAAATCCGAAAATTAAAAAAGGCGACCACTACGTTCGGCAAAAAAATAAAAATTTTTTTTTGAAATCGCCTTCCAAAAATACTTCATTTTAGATGGTGTACGGCGAACTTTTTTTTGAGGTACGGTCTAATGTACAATATATGTATATTAACAATGGATCCTTTATACGGGTTGCTGCGAAATAATGATTAGCAACTCAGTTAGTCCTTAATTTGGAAATAATAATTTTAAAATTTTCTTCTACATACCTTGCAGACTGCTGAAGATTTGGATGTGCGTATTATGATTGATGCTGAACAAACTTATTTCCAACCTGCTATTTCACGTATTACTCTTGAAATGATGCGTAAATATAATAAGGACAAAGCAATTGTATTCAATACATACCAATGCTATTTGCGTGAAGCATATCGTGAGGTAAGACTGGTCACAACATTATGTCCTTTATTATGATTTCTCATTATGTTATTATTTTCCATTAGGTAAATACCGATTTAGAACAGGCTAAACGTCAAAATTTCTATTTTGGAGCTAAATTAGTTCGTGGCGCATATATGGAACAGGAACGTGGTAGAGCTAGTGCTTTGGGTTATCCAGATCCAGTGAATCCTGATTTTGATGCTACTACTGAAATGTATCATAAGACATTAACCGAATGTTTGAGAAGAATTAAGGTAAGCACTTCGATTGAAAGAAAAGATTAGGGTTTTATTTAGATTTCCTTTTTCTCTTTTATGGGTTTAGATACTCAAAGATAATGGCGAAGATGCTAAAAAGATTGGTATTATGGTAGCCTCTCACAATGAGGATACTGTTCGTTATGCAATTGGCAAAATGAAGGAAATCGGTATATCACCAGAAGATAAAGTCATATGTTTTGGTCAACTATTGGGCATGTGTGATTATATTACTTTCCCATTAGGTAAGTTCGATTTTTTAGAACAGATTTTACTCAACTTCAAATGGAAACTGCAGGGTAATGCAAAAGTCATGACAATATGGGTAGATGTTTTCACTTTGCTCGTAAATTTGATATTTGTAAAGTAAACAAAAATTTAATAGATAAGTAGTCGAGCTGGAGGTCCGTTTTAATAAGATTATTTTTTAATTTTATCCTCGATATTTCGCTGCCCTCTGGACAGCATCTTCTGGAACTACGAGTAACAATAATAATCAAAAAATAAACGATACAAACATCTTTACATTTAATATTATTATAATTAAATTATAACAAAAAAAGTCGACAAAAAAAAACAAATGTATTATTAAAGAACAAAAATAGGTAGAATAAACGTAGGCAAGACGTTGATCGGCATACGCGTTAAGCGCCACAGTGATAACAAAACAGCGATTTTCCAGCTAAATTTAGCGATCTTTTTTAAATGATGTGGGAATTTTTTAGAAAGTTTCGATTGGATTTCACTTATACCAAAAGTGCAATATTTTTAAAGTTGTTTAAATCCAATCCTACTGATTTATGCTAACAGTTTTTGGCAAAACTGCACCAACATTCGCATGTGATAATTGTTTTATCAAAAACTAGTCATCATTTATCATTAAGACTCATCATGAGTCATGCTATTAAATCAATGAACTCAGACTGCAGATTTATCGACAGTGGTAAATATGTTACAAGTTTCCAAGTATAACTATTGTTAGTGCATCACATTAATCTAGGACCATCTCACCATCACTGAAATTTCTCACCATTTTATTGAAGCCGATCATGGTAACTACGTCACCTTCATAAAAAAATTTGAAAGATTTTGAACTTTATTTGTTGCATTTCTGAGGCTAGTTTGCTGGTTGGGTTATTGAGCTTAATAACAATTTTTATTTACGAGGTGTTTTACATTTTGTTAAAAAAGAAAAGATTAAGAGAGGAAACATTCGAATTGAAAAATAAATTCCTCAAGTATTAGTCAATTCTGGCTCTTCCGATTACAAAACATACATTGTGTAAGATGTGAAAAAATTTAATTAGTCACACTCATCGCTATGCCGACGGTGATGTCTCTTGTTAAGAGGTGATACTACGAGTCATAGCCTGTACAGGGTGCTACCGGTTAGATCCCCGTTCATGTAAATAATTCTAATTCTAATATTACCTAATTTCGATTGTCTAATATTACTTAATTACGATTGTCTAATATTACTTAGTTACGATTGTCCAATGCGACAGTTCCAAACACTTAACTGAAAATAAGAAAAGCAATTATATTGACTATTATTTTGACATTTATATTGACATTTACATTAAAAGATGTGCCTTAATAAAGAAATTGCGAACACTAACACCATTCGTAAGAATTTTATTCATGTAGTCCCACTGGGGATTCCGCATTGCAAAAGTAGATAAACTTGACATTCGAAAAAAATAACTTCATTTCAAAAAAATAACTTGACAGCCGATAAATTCTGAAAATTTTTTAATAAATGATTTTGGTTTTTAAAATATTTATTTATATTAGATTTGTTTTTTTCGAATTGTATATATATAACTACTTGTAAAAAAAAACGACTATCCGCACTTACGTGACGTAAGGGATCTCGTTATCACAAAAGCCCTTAAAGTCATGTGTGAACTAGAGGATAGAAAAAATTGGCGCTAGTATCACGCGATGGAAAGTATTCTATTAATGATAGTGTCCAAAACCGTAACCGAAAACCGGTTAATCGGTTTTTATTATTTCAATAAACCGAAAACCGGTTATTATATGTCGGTTAACCGGTTTTTTAAAACAAGATTTTATGAAAGTTTTTTTTAAACTAATCGTTTTAAAATTCAATATTTCGACTGCACTTTATTTTTAAAATATTATTTCAATAAACGAAACTAGTTTTGTTCTTTTTACAAAAAAAATATAGCTTCCACAGGTATTATTAAACATATATTGTATACACAGCTACACAATATATGTTTAACTGATCTGAGCATTTTACAGAGCTTATAAAGAAACTTCCCACTAAAGTGCTCAACGATTTTGATGAAATTTTGACATGAAATGAAGGAGGCACAATTAATGAACATCTGCACTTTTTTATCTGACAAATTTTTTATTTAGAAACTTTTTTATTTTAGTTATTTTAAACGTTTTTATTTTTATTCGATAGAGTTTCCATATTCGAATTTTATCGAAATTGGAGGTGTCTCGGTAGAAGACGTCCCTCGTTGGTACAGCATATGTTTGAATTACCCAGTAAAGGATGACCTTCACCACTAAACAACAATAATGTATTCTTTACGCTCGCTCAACATTATGCGATTATTTCAGTGCCGTTTTAAGCGAACTGCTTTAGCACGTGGGATATGATTTTACTTTTGAAGTAACAGATCTAATTTGTCTTACTATCTTGAGGAAAATATTAAATGCTCCTTACTGAACATGATTACCAGAGATGCTATCAGTTTACATTTGTCCATTCGGGGAAAGTTTTTCCGTTTTTATATTAGTGCTCTCCACCTATAGTATGAGAATCAGGTATCTCGGAGTGACAACTATAAAAACTTATAACAAACAGGTTGATTGGTTTTATAAAAATTCTGAATATGTGCCGATAAACTTTCGGGCTGCACAAAGTATTCATTTAATCGGGGTATTCTCATTCTAATGCCTTGTGGTCTTCAGAGTAGAAATATCCAACAAAAAGTGTATATACAGTTATGATATGCCTTGATTCTCACAAGTCTTTTTTAAGTTTAAAATTAATCGTTTTCCTTACAAAACAACAAATAAATTTAAACAATAAAATTTTTTTTTAAATTTTTCTTTATCGGGATAAACATTAATTGCATTAAAGAAATTAAATGTGCTAAAATTAAAAAACTTATATAAGAAATTGTGAAAAATAATACATTGAAAGCATGTCCCTAAACGAATTTCATTATAAGTTCTCAAGGAAATCGTTAGGGAAAGACGTTTTTAGAATTTCTAGATATATTTGTTAGGTTTAATTACAAACTCAATGAGAAGTCCCTGTTCTTATCTAGTAGCGTTATTCGGCATTTAAAATATCAAAAAAAAAAAAATAATAAAAAAATAATCGCAATAAAAAACTTACCACAATTTGCTTTGTCATCTTTCAAAATACTACTCTGTTGTTTTTTATTTGTCAGTACTGATGATCTTTTGAATTTTTTTAACAAAAATTTTAATGAATATATTTATTAATTAATAATAAACACAAGGGGAATACAATCAACTAGAGTCACAGCCTTCTAAAGTTCAAGCATTAAAGAACAGTCATACATTATTTTTGTTTTGATATAAATTTTTATTTTACGAATCCTGTCAGGGAATAATTTGATAAACATTTACGGTGGGTCTCATACTCCAGGGTTAACTTAAACTTAACTAGTACACAAAAGAAAATGGTAAAAAAACCAATGTATAAACCAATAATAAATTTTTGGCGTTAATAGTTTTCAAAAAATTTGGAAAATATCGATTTCGTTTGGAAGTTTATAATACAGCATTCATTATTTATATTTCTTATAATTCTTTTTATTTTTTCAGGTCAAGCTGGTTACTCGGCCTATAAGTATATACCATACGGTCCAGTACAAGAAGTTTTGCCATATCTTTCTCGCAGAGCACAAGAAAATAAGGGAGTCCTTAAGAAAATTCAAAAAGAAAAACGTTTATTAGCAGCTGAAATTCGTCGACGACTGATGCGTGGTCAATTGTTTTACAAACCAAAGGGAAATTATGTTCCCATATAAATTTCCCTCTCAGACATATATACACTAATACAGACAGACTCACACAAAATCACACATCTTTAGCTTAGCAACAACAAGAAAAAATATTAAAAATAAAAGAGGAATTTTATAAACACATTTACATGCATTACAAGTATACTCCAACAGAAATACACAACCCAGTAAACATTTTCAAAAACAATTTAAAAAAAACATGTGGAGAAAACTAGTTATTTAAAATTTAAAATATTAACTATATTAAATACAATGAATGTATTAAATTGGTAAAGAAAATTATCGTCTTAAAATACATAAAAAAAAAAATAAGAAAAAACACGTCCATAACTTTTATTATGGAAAATGTACAAGGTTTTTATAATTCGAATTGAATTTTGCCGATATGTATGTAGGTGTGTTTTTAAATGTACTAGGAAAGAATCGAATAAAAACAAATCGAATCTAGCATTTTCATTATTCATTAATGTCATGGATTTACAATAAGACTAAGAAGAAGTAGAAGAAATAGAAGTGTTTCAAAACGTTGCTGTTAAAATTAAAAACTATTTTGTTTGCAAAAAGAATCAGTCATATGTACTATTTGTTTTATATTCTATACAAACTTGCATCGGTATTACATAGTTTGAAATATTTAGTTACAATTAATGGCGCCCAACGCCCCGTTACGTATATATAATATGAACAGCGCTGATTGAATTTAATATCAGCGTTGCATAGTCTTGAAATCGCAAGGCAATATGGTGCCGAAACATTATGTTGCTTGTATTTAGCAAGATTTTAATAAATCTAAATTCCGATGTAAGTTTTTTTTTTGTAACTTAAATTTTGTTTCAGTTTTATATGTATGCGCGTTTATTATAAGTACACATATGAATGTTATACAGAAAATAGTAGGAACAAATTTATTCAATTCAGTGAGAATGCTAAAATGTCTATTTTAAATCAAAACTTTTTTTTAATTTTAACAAAAATTTTAAAATCTGTTTGTTATTTAAAATAAAATTATTTAAAATATGTTAGTTTTATTATTTTATTTTTCCCTTCAAACAATTAACTTAATTTTTAACTATTAATTCAAAACAAGAATCTCTTCATTTTTAATTAAATTAAAATAAACAAAAAATCATTTAAGTTGTCGTTTATTTTACTGTGTAAAATTGTTTTAATTTGTTTGTGCTTTTATATATTATTTTATGTTTGTAAAATCTTATTATTTTAAAATTGATTTTTAAAATAAATTAAGCATTATTATTTTATTTTAACTTTGTTATAAACTGTGTAAAACATAAATATAAATTTAATTAAACATTGCTTTTTTCTTTGGATTTAATTCAAATGTATTTTGTTTTTGTATTATTATAACTATATTTTAATTATTTTGTGTTTAATTATGATTATAATATTATTTTATGTAGTATTAAACTTTGTTTAAATTTCTTAATTTTACCTACAAATTCTATACATTTATCAGAAAAATAAAGAAATTTCCGAAAAAATTAAGATATATAAAAAATACATTACAAAATACGTATTTTTTTTTTCTTCTCGACTGCTAGTTTTATACTACTGTGTACGTTAGATATGCAAATATGAAAACATTTGTGAACAAAATGATAGCAATTAAAAAGTTTAAAACTTTTTTGAAAAATCTTATATCTATCTAGCAAAAATAAATGGGACAACTTCTGAATGAATCCCTTCTTTACAGTGTTATTTCTAACAACTTCCAAAGTTTTAATAAATATAAATTTGAGTTCTTTTTCACGAGTGATAAGAATTTAACCCTCTAATGCCCAAGGCCGCCTTTTGGCGGTTTTCAGATTTTAAATAGTTTTTACTAAATAACAATATTTTATTAAACAAGTTACATTATATCCATAGAAAACTAAACTGGCTACTTCTTTTGCCTTCAAACTTTTTTTGTATAATGAACGGTTTTCAAGCGAAAGCATGTAAAGTGAAAATTTAGAAAATTTTAAAAAATTAACTTTTTAAAACAGAAAAAAATATTTAAAAAATTGCCAAAAATACATTTACGTTCTGGTGTACATTACCGATAATAACAAAGCTAGTTTAGAGCATCTAATTGTAAAATTATTTAAAAATGTTTCTCCAGGACACACAGGATAACGCCGGGATACGTTTTACAAATATCTCTCTAACTCAAAAACTAGCCAACAGATTTTTTTGAAATTAAACACAGATTATATACTTAGAGAACTAACTTCGTCAAAATTTATTGATGTTTAGTGCCAAATTTGCCAAATTTTGTAATTTTCAAAAAGCGAAAATCGCCATAACTTTTGAAATAACAATAATTGATCAACAATTTTCGGTACATAATTTTATTTTATTGATAGTGTTATTTACAACAAAAACCGAAATTATTTGACAACCGGGTTTCAAGATACGTCTTCAATCTTTGTTGTACTATATCGCCTAAATAAAACGATAAATAAACATTTTAATATTTGTTCCATAGTAGATTTTAAACGCCAAATATATGGTTTAAATATTATTGTAATCAGAAGAAAGAGCATTAGAGGGTTAATATTTTGTATGGGGTTTGAATGGGAACGTGCTGACCCAGTAATTAGAGGATTAGGGGATCTAAAAGGTAATATTTTTTTTTAAACAATTTTTAAATAATTTACCAATATTTGCTATATTTGGTTGATCCCCCTGATTATGTAAGGCGTTGGCGTAGACGTTTTTAGGCGTTTTTACAGAAAAGTCGCTAGAACAAATATTTTTGCAATATTTAACAGTCGAGTAAGACTTGTGTTTTATCCAAATTTTATTAGATTCACCAGGAAAATTCGAATTTTTTTTAATTTCGATTTTGAAAAATTCGATTTGTATGGAGGAGTTTTTACTAAATACGCCTACGCCTTACATAATCAGGGGGAATAAAAAATCTGAGAATTAAAGATGTATATCATTTATAAAAGCCATTTACCATAGCATAAGGCTAGAGCGGCACAAGCAGCATATTTTTGTTTTTAACTAAATTTATATAGAAATAACGAAGTGATATTAAAAAGAACGGCTATCTTCCTATGACAGGCCAATGTTAAATTTATTGATGAAAACTCCAAATTTTAACAACTTTAGCCTAAACCACATAAGAGCAGTGTCGACGCAGTGCGACGTTTTGTCGATAAAGCAGTTTTTGTATTTTCTTTATTTGTCACTGCCGAGAAATTAGAAACGTTTCTAAATAAACAAAAGCTATTTCTAAACAAAACACAATAAGAAATTTTAAAAAATTTTGAATCGTCTTCGCGAAATTCAAGAACAAAGTTTGACAGCACTGCCACTGTCCACTGGCACTTTCACGATGTGGTTTGGGCTTTTCTATTCAACATTCGTAGCGTTTTTATTCCCATTAGCAAAAAATACTAGTACAGAATCAGTTGTGTACAAGTTTATTTGAACCAGAAAACTTGTAAGAGTTCTACCAACTCTCCATACAAACAACGGTATAATTTAACATGGAGGTGTTATGGGGATGAGGGCAATTGTTGTCAGACTCCCACTTCGGCAAAAAATTGAGCAAACTGGTACTAACGTGGCCCTTTGGAAGTAGTACAGTAACAGTTGGTTAAGGCCTGAATTATATAGATATAAAAACAAAGGTTCCCAAGAAACATTTTTACGGACACTCCGGCACATACGGAATCATGAATCCGGCTTTTACGGCACATTAACGGTCCGTAATACACGTAACGGTCCGTCAAAACTTGTACGTATACGGAACATTAACGGACCGTGTAATCGGATTTTCGAACATAATACGTTTTAACTCCGTTTCCGTTACGGAAACGATTTGTTTGTTGGGTTGTTGTTTTTGTTTCTTTGTAGAAACGTAGATTAGAGCATTTACTAAATCAAATTTAAAATATTTTGTGTTTATGATTTGTAATCACAATAAAAAAGTTCAGTGTTTATTTACAAACTCAGACTATATTATTAAAAACAAATTTAAACAAAACTCGTATTTAAATTCAATTTTTTCAAACAGTTTTTGCGTAATTTCCAACCAGCAATCATTACCAAATAAATGGATAAATAATGAAACTAAAATTTTTTCCTACTAAGAATTCTTTTGTTACTATTTAACAAATTGTAACCACTTATCAACTTACGAATAACTAATTATTTTGGTGACTACTTCTTTTTTATATTTTTGTAATGCAGCGGGTAAGCAGACGCACAAGCTTCGTGCGTTGTTTCATGGAGCGAATATGGACGACTACTTACAAAAACGACCTTGGCGAATAAATATAATGAGTATTGCCACTGATTTATACGCAGTACATCCTAATTCTACTGCTTAAAGTACCGTAAGTTGTTTTTCACATGGAAAAATTTCACTTGAACTTTAAAGGCCTCAAATTGCAATTTAATTTATACAAATGAAAAATTTTTTAAAATTTTTCACAAACTCACAATCACAATAAAAACGTCACTTTTTCACAAGAAAAATAATAGTCTTATACATTAAATTTGCGTGAAAACAAACTACACAATTTTCACCTGAAACTCATTATCGTGAAAAATCATTTTTTTTATATGGAGTATAACAGTTTTTTTCACGTGAAATCGAAATAACTTACGTTGCTTAAGCCCAAACCACGTAATGAAAGTGTCATTGAATTTCGTGAAAACGATTTAATATTTTTAAAAAATTCTTATTGCGTTTTGTTTAAATACAGCTATTGTTTATTTAGAAACTTTCTAATTTTTCAGCAGTGACAAATAGAGAAGATACAAAAACTGCTTTATCGACAAAACGTCGCACTGCGGTCGACACTGCGTTTATGTGGTTTAGGCTATATTATGTAGATATTATTAATGCGGACAGTAGAATACCAAAGGCACTTGCACAATAACTAGTTTGTGCAAGTCAGTTGAGTAGTATATGACCAGATTTGTGTACTTGCACAATCTAATTTTTAGACTTGAATACAGATCTAAAAGCAGGAATACACGTTCAATATTACTGATCAATTTTTCAAAAATCAACCAATCAGAACATTTTAATTTTAAATACTTTGTTATGATTGGTTGACTTTAAAAACATTGATCAAAAATATTGAACATGTATTTCTGCGATATTGATTTTACGCAATAGTTTAGAACTTGTTCAAGTCAATTATGCAGTGCATGAAATTAGCACAGTTCAGAAGTAATGTTTGACGAGTAAACATCATAAAAACGGATAACAAAAAATGTTAAATATGAATAAATAAATAAAAAAACAAAAAATGTTAATGTAAACATTCCGACACCACGGCAATAACAATTCGCATACATGTTTCTGCTTCTTTGTTTAAATGAAATTGAATTTGCAAAGTGTGTGCAAACGCTGCATCGTCTGCAAAAGTTGACGTGTGTATCAGGTTATTAGTAGGCATATCTGAAGTAAAGAGTATATACATGAGAGGACCAAGTATACTGCCTTGGGGAACTCCTGCTGTGATTTTTCTTGAGTCTGAGATGTGGTCTTTGTACTTTCCCTACGGGAACTTTTAACAAACTGTCACCGAACTGGCCCCTTTATATGAAATAGACTGGTCACTTTAACATGGCGTTGTCATAGGAGGGGGAAATTGACCCCTTGTGACATGTCACAAGACAACTCTCATAAAAAACAAAGTTCAGGGACCTGTCCTGGTATTTGTCTTGTGACATGTCACAAGGGGTCAATTTCCCACTCCAATGACAACGCCATGTAAAACTGACCAGTCTATTTCATATAAAGCGGCCAGTTTACGGAAATTAGTTTCTGTAAATGCCTGAATTTTCGTTTCAAAACCGTTTCCTCTGTTGCTGTTATGGAATTTACTAAAATGTTAGAGTTTTCTTCGCGTAAGAAAATTGCTGCGGGCTTGTTCTGTTTAACTCTTTCATCTACATCTTCTTCTACATCGTTAGTAGCTAAAAACGAAAAACGATTTTGGCTCATAGTTTGAGTAGTGGCTGCTTTTTTTGTTTGTTTTGGAGTGGGGTTATTTTTGGAGGAATTGGGGCTACGCTTTCGCTTTAATATTGTAAAGTATCGATCAATCCCTTTGGTAAATTTTTCATTAGTACCAATAAAGCTTCCTGTTTTTCTTCCAAAAACAATAATTTTGAACCATTTGCCTACCTACTACTTCCATGCCCAGTAAAATCTCAGTAATGGTAATGCAAATCACTTGCACAATAAAGATGTTTTTCAAGAAACTTGAGTGCCCCACACTATTTGCAACATATTGAATCGAAATCCACACAACTTAAATTTAAAACTTTACAGCTTCAGTGGCTCCTTTGTGCCCATTCTGCTCTCGATCTAAACTACAAGGTTCTACTCTACAAAGCCATTATTAAGTCAATATGGACCTATGGAATCCAACTATGGGGAACAGCTTCTGCTTCTAATATAGAAAAATTACAAAGACGACAAAATAAAATATTGCGACTAATTACTGGTGACCCGTGGTATATTAGTAACTTGAATATTCCCAGCAAACAAATCGTTCCGTTTACGTACCGTTTTCGGTCCATCATAAACGGAATCCAACTCCGTTTACGTACCGTTTTCCGGATCCGTATACGGAACAGAAAACGGAATTTAAGGAACATCGAAACTGATTCGAATCCGTTGAAAGTCCGTCAATGACGGACCGTTTACGAACCGATATGTCGTGTAAAAAACTGACAAGTCCGTTGTAAGTCCGTCATTGACGGACCGTTTACGGACCGTTGTGTCGTGTAAAAAACGGACAAGTCCGTTGAAAGTCCGTCAATGACGGACCCTTTACGGACCGTTATGTTGTTTATAAACGGAGTGACTTCGGACTAAAAACGGACTTGTATATCTATCTAAATTGACTAATTTTGAGTAAATTAAATTTACTAAATTTTTTTTTATTTTTAATAGATTTATTAATAACGATATTATTTACATTTACACTATATTTAGTACATCAGTTTACCTTTGAGTTTACCTCTTTCTCTAACGCATCAATTCACGATAGTCACCCATAGTAAAATCGATCATCTACATGCAAAAGAAAAAATAAATTAGTTATGGTTTAATTGATTGCATTTACGATGGTGTTTTACTCGAAACAACAACAATTTACAGACAATTTTGTAAAAATTGGGTATCCGCGTTAACGTACGTGGAACAGAGCTTTTGTTACAAAAACAAACGATCTTACACAAATCATTGTAAAACACGCACTAAATTTTATTATTCTTACCATCTAATATATGTATGCGACTTGAAGTTAGTTAATTGATGATGTGTGGGACCTATTCTAGCTACCGCAACCAACCTTACAAACCTGCTTACATGTGCCATGATTTTTATATGGCGAATTCCCACTTGGAAGCACTAGTTTTGGGGAAAATAAGCGCGGACTTTAGCGCATATAAAACGTTGTAATTTTATAACTTTCAGAAAGCGCATTTCTCATGTCTACATTAGCTGTGTTTTCGACTTAACTATATCCGTTAACTCATAAAAAAAAAAACTCAAAGTGCATAAGCGTTTAAGACCAAAACTAACACATTACTTTTCGTATGCACATTAACTTTAAACACGGATAATTATCAACGTTGAAAACTCAACGTTTATACATTTTCACATTTAACGTAACTTATTCTCGTTACTTCCTAAAAACTTTTGCTGACATATGTTCGATTATAATGGAAAAGTTATAAACATAACCTGTTTAAAATTGTTTTATACTACAATCGATTTAACGTAGATTTGCTTTAAATACTTAACGTTGATAGGCATTAGACAAAATACAGGTATTATTAACATAAAAAAGTAATGACAATATGCATATTATATACAAATATACATCAGTGTTGCCACCAATAAAGCAAAAAATTACAGTATGAAATTACACAAAAAATATATTTTTCATATTATTTCAAAATAAACTCTCCTGGGCACAGTGGAGAAGAATACAAATATTTTCGCCATTTCTTACGGACTGATATGAAATTTCACACTGTAAGGTTTGGATGGCCGAAACTGCAAGAGCTATGCTATTCGACTCCAAAGTTTTGCCATTTTTCTATTTACAAACCGATTTTTAAGGCGTAACATTTCTATCATCTACAAAGTGCAAAAGTTATTTGCATTTTAAAACTAATATTTAGCATTTTTGCTATAAACCTGTTCCGTGTTTTTGCACTCTGCAAAAGCATATCCAGGCCAATTTTCAGAAAATATTATAACAAATTATTCTATTAACTAAAGGTAATTTCAATGCAATATCTTTTTCAGGATTAAAATAGCGTGCTTTTAAATTTGAATATTACAAAAATGGTATTTTATCCATGTTAAAAGTTTCTTTCAGAACAAAGTATTTATGTTTTTCAGAAAGGCTACTTCATTCAGATGCACTGCATGCAAAAATATTACTTGCTTGCTAATTATTCTCTCCCATATTTCTCAAAATTTAACGGTTAATATTTAAATTAAAGCAATTTTTTTCTGAGTTCAAAGCTGGAATTAAAAAAAAAAGCTGGAGTAGATCCTCCATGGCGTCCGTAATGTGATGGCATAAGTCCTGTTCAACCCTAGCTTTAAATGTCGGCAAGACAGGAACAATTTTAAAAATATTTATATTCGTATTTGTAAAATTTTGAAATTTCTTTGCAGCAAGTGTATCAACAAATTTTCTTTTAAAAAATAAAAATATAAACTTTCATACGATTCTGTTGAAATCTGAAACATGTTGGATTTACAGAATTCTAAAATATTCTGATTCTGCTCCACCTCGCTGCGTTAGCAAAATTTTTGTATGGTCAAAGTCCAGTATCATGATAACTACAGCAAAAAACTTTTCAGACATTAGAAAGTCACAATCATAACAAACTCAAACTTTCCCACTCTTTCGCTGAATTTTTAAATGTTCTTGCAAACCAAGATAATTTTTAAAAGAAGCTTGACAATTTTTTTCGCAAAAAATAAATAAAAGGCGGTGCTTTAACAAAACAAAAAAATACATAACACCATTTTTTATTTCTTCTAAATTGGGTTGAGTGTTGAAAAAATCTGCAAAAGTAATTCACCAGAAAATGGAGATTTGTGGTAAATGTTTCACTGACAAACTCGTTTCCTCTAAATATCGACTAATTTTTATTAATTTATTAAAAAGCTCTGGGACTTTTAAAAATTTACGGAAATTTCTATAAAAACTGAAATTACACAAAAATGTCATTATTCAAAAATTATCCAACGAATGTTTAAACAGTCCCGTTTTTGAATAATTATTCAAAAAGTGGCAACACTGATACACATACAAATCGAATTTTTAAAATTGAAATTAACAAAAAGTGAAATTTTCCTGGCAAATCTAATATAATTTAGATACAATATAAGTCTTACTCTACTATTAAATATTGCAAAAATATTTGTTCTAACGACTTTGCTGTAAAAACGCCTACGCCTTACAAAATCCGGGGGATTATTTTCTTTCTTAAAACACACATTTTTACCGCACCTCATGGAAGCTTTTCAATAACAGTTTACTAACGAATCACTTTTTATTAAATAATCAAAAACATCAAATGCAATCCGCAATAACTCGGTAAAACTCGTATAGATCGTTTAAAATTAACGACATCAAATTTTGTTTTAAGGCAGCTCTTGTTTATTTAATAACTTTTGTAATTTCTCGACAGTGAAAAATAAAGAAAATAAGCAAACCTTAAGAAAATAAGCAAAACGTCGCACTGCGGTAAAATACTGACGGCACTGCGTTTATCTGGTTTACGCTATATTGAATAGTTTTCGGGAAATTCAATAACAAAGTTTGATAGCTCTGCCACTTTTCACTGTCTGGTTTGGGCTTTTGTTTTACAAAAATTAGAGGTGTTTATTAAAATATTACTGGCCAAGAATTAGCTTAGAGCACTAGGCAAAAGTTTGAAAAAAGTGGTTTTCCAGTACTACCCTAGTCAGGAATTGCCAAAGCTACAAAATCATAGAGTGCGTTCGGCAGATACAATTTAATAGTCAACAGTTCTACAACAGTTGTACAACTATCTGCTGAACGACCTGATCACAAACAGCTCAGTTTGAGCGCTGCCATATTTTGGTAGCGTAAAACATGTTTGCTACTTTTGATCAAATAGTGATGATACATTTGTTGTTGATTATAAAAGAAATTTTTTTTGTAAGAATGACAATTAAAAATATACAAATATAATTTAAAAACAAAATTTTTAAAAAATGAAAGGAAACATATAGAAAAAGCATGGTTGGTTACCGTTATCGCTAAAATACCGTTTCAAATTTAATACCGTTACCATTACCAATGCCTCTAAAAAAATTTACCAATATTGTTATCGTTAACGATATCGTTATTTTTATGGGTAGTTACCGGTATTTATTAATTTATATAAAAAAATGCCAATTTTTTAACTTTTTTGTTTTTTAATCTTGAGTTATTTTTACAAAAAAATTAGGTTGTTCATAAGGGGTGTACTCTGTTTTTTGTTAGGACGATACAACGATACAACAAATAGTACGCCCCTTGTGAAAACCCTTAATTTATAGACAATAATTTTAATTATTAAAACTACCAGCATTGTATTTTTAAGACTTCATTATAGGAATAGGCTATGTTTTTATTTGTTTTTATATGTTTTTAACGTAATTTTTAATACCGGTACGTACCGGTATTTGCTGTTTCGATAACGGTATACCGTTACCGAATCAGTCTTAAATACCGTTATCTTTACCGTTACCGAAACAAACGAAATTCGATACCGTTATCTTACCGTTATTCGTTTCGGTAACCAACCTTGAGAAAAAGTGTATTTAAAAACAAAACAAAGAAAACATCGTTCAGCAGAGTAAGTAATCATAAAGCGCTACAAGTCACCGGTATCAGTTTAAGGTTCCTCTGCTGAATGCTACTTAATTTGAATTTAAAAAAAAATTAAAATTTGAAAGGAACATTCAAATAAAATTAATATAATTTGAATTTGATTACAGGAAGATTCAAATAAAAAAAATGGATTATAGGAAACTTTACATTTGTATTGTTATGGTTTAGGTAAACGGATATGGCAATGAACTGACAAATAGAAGCCCTACGGGGAAAGGGACCGGTCCTTGATCGGCCTTTTTGTTTGAAAGAGATACGTCACTTTAACATGGCGTTGTCATTGGAAATTACCAATTGCCATAGTTTAGACACCGTGAGACAGTAAGGTGGTGTGTTTAAAAATAGCTTTTTAAATAAACTAATAAAAAATTAAGAATTAAAAATAATCTACTTGGCGTCGAAGTAGGGCTCGATAACACAACATTCTGCTCACAAATTATACCAGATATGAATCAGCTGATTTGGGCAATATGGCCGACAGAAAATGAGCAAAACAAAACGCAAAAATTTAAGAAAAACACAAAAGATAAAGCACAATAATCTAAAAAGAGATATATACAAAAAATGCGCAATACAAAATGTATGGAGATTTTATATTGTTATCTCCCTCTTGACTTGACTTCCATATAAACAAAACCATACGGTTCGAGAATTCTTTTTTGATACCTGTCATTGGTTTCACATCTGGTATTAATCTGTGATTCTGCTTCTAACATAGGGGTTACACGATCAATTTTTGCCTTTCAAGTTTCAATACACTCACATTTTTTTACTAACACACTCACATTTTAAAAATTGAACAGCAACTTGATATCAATTTTTGCTTTCAAGTTTTGAGAAAACTTGACGGTCAAGTTTTAAACAGCTGATCAATTTCTTGTAAATTTGTTTTTCTTTTTACAAATATTGTGCCGCAATAAAACACGATTGATAAAATACGGAATGTGAATATTTCGGTATATCGACGAAATGATTTTAAAATAAAAATAAATAAAAAGGCACATTCTGCTGACATGAAAATGTCATGAAATGGAATATGTGAAGAAAAAAATAAAGTCTTTTCGAACAGCCTGCAGTGCGGAAACAGCCCACAGAGGCGAGCATTTTTAGTTCTTTCCTTGACGACGGCATCTTGAAAGCAAAATTGACTATCAAGTTGCATGCAGCCTACGTCACAGCTTCAAGTTCAACTGAATTTGACAAGCAGTATGTGTTGTCAACTTGAAAGCAAAATCTTGATCGTGTAACCTCACTGTAAGGCAAACGCTCTACCGTCTGAACTAATGTTGCTTGTGCATGATGCCTCGCTGATGGTAAAGTTATATATTTTTCATTTCTGTTCAAATAAAAAAGAAAAAGAGAAAACAAACACTACAAGCAAATAAAAAAATGAAAAAAAATAGAAGAGAAAATAATATTAACACACACAAAAATATGGAAGTGCCTTGAATATGCCCCCGATTATCCGGTCATGGGACAGGTCCTTTAATTGCAGTTCACTCGTATTTGTGTTGGCCATAATTAAATTAAAAAATCAATTAAAAATCAGAAAACTACCTCAAAAACTCCGATAAAAGGTGTGTTTGGGTACTTTTCCAGTAAAGTCCAGCAAAAATTACTCAGTAACAAATTTACAGAGAGTAAGGCAAAATTTACTCTCAAAAAGAAAAATATATAGAAATGTACGCAAACAGAAAAATTATAAGAATTAGTAAAATACTGCTGCCAACTTTTTCCCTAAAAATATCGCTAAGTCAAACTAAAAAATCACTAGAAAATATCTAAATTATAAAAAAAAAATTAAATAGCGATAAATCCCTAAATTGCACGAACTTTTTAGGTTCTGTTGAAAAATTTCACAAAAATAGCTATATTTTTCAAACTTCTTAAAACTTTCTTAAAAAATTATTGATACATCGCCAAATTTTTCGAACTTTTTTGTTTTCCATAAAAATTTACCGATAAATCGCTGAATAATAATGATTCAAAAATTCTGTCAAGGAAATAAATGTAAAAAAATGCTAAGAAAATGTGAAGACTGTCTTAAAAAGAAAAATCGCTAGTTTTCCCGCTAATAGCTAAATTATATTTTATACCGCAAAACGATTTGAAATATCGCTAGATTTGCCGAGAAAATAGCTAAATTGGCAACAGTTATTAAAATAGCTGATTTCGAAATAAACCTATTCAAATTATTGGATTAATAAATAAAACCTAATAAAATGATCACTTACTTACTCCTTCCATCCTAAATAAGTTTATATTTTAATATTTTTTATTTTTACAAAAAATTATTTCAAAATTATTTAGACAAATGTTTTGTTTCTTCAATCATATGTTTTAAATCATATGGTTTTTTTTTTTTACAAATTCTTACTAGCAAAAATTCATCCAGTAAAAACTTGTAAGTTCTCTGGTATTGAACTGTCACTTTACCCTCTATTTTTCCTCTCTTCTTACTGAGTAATTGTGTAAACAAACACCTTCCAGTAAAAACTTATACAAATTTGTACGAATTTGTACAAATTTTCGGGTACGCAAACACACTTAATATAAATAGAAATTTAAGAAATTCCCCTTAAGTTAAAAAAAAATAAATTAAATACCAATTATTAAAACTAAATACCAATTGTTAACATTAAATACCAATTGTAAACATTATAAAACGTTGAAAATATATAACTTAAAATTTCTTAGCAAAAAATTATGGAAATTTAAAATAAGAGCTAAAATAAGCAAATCGTAAAAAAAATAAAATTCAAAATAAATAAAAGAGTAAAATAAATAAAAAAAATATTTTTAAAAATATTTCGGTATCGGTCAAAAGCAACAGTGAAAATAACGGATTAGAAAATTCTTCGAAAATTAATTCATTCTCTTCTGTTCATATTTGTACTAATTTATTAATATGCCTTGGGTTTAACGCTAAAAAAAAACGGAAAAATGGTTTTGCCGGTTTTTAAAAGTTGAGGTGGCGGTGATGACAACTTACTGACCCGTGCTGGAAATCTCAATGGTGACTTTCTAGAGATAAGTCATCATTTATTGATCACAATGACCTCCTGGTAACTTGTTCTGATGATATTTTTACATTTGTATAAAAATGTCAGCAGGTATCTGTATGTATTTTATATTGGAGCGCATCAGCAAGTCACCAATGACAGCGACATGTCGCTAAGCCGTCATGAAGACGTCTTCACGAAATTTCCGGCTTGGCACTTTCTGAATCGGTTGAGCGATGTCCGCCCGTCTGTACGACCATGTAAACTTTGTAATAAAACTACAGGCAGCAAATTGCAAATATTTTAATGAAATCTGGCATTTGAGATTCTCTTGGCCTAGAAGATCCAATTAAAATTGGTTAAAATCGGTCTATATTCAGACTTACCTCACATAGAAAGGTCCTATCTGAATTAGGCTTATCGTATTTAGACACACAAAACTGTAATATCTGGTTATAATTTGGTTTTTACCCAGCAAAAAATACTGCTTGCTTGGAAGCAGGTTCGTCAGGGAAAGAAAATAGTGTAGCGCTTGCATTATTGGTGATATAAGGCATGATTTTTGTTCGAGATAGCTCGCGTGAAAGCATTTGTTTCGATATCCGATATGCGCTTCTATCATAGCTCCAAATAATGGCATGAAATCACAGCTTTTAGCTAGTAAATTCGGTTATCATTGTCATTCTTTCGTGCTTTGTTAGAGCGATAAAGTGTGGTAAACAAAACTCTATTGCCTTTTTTTAACACACTACTGCAAGCTATAAATTCTCAGAAGCAGTAGATGAAGCAGAAAAGCAGCACTTATCATTTTTACCGCTTCCGAATTTCTGCTGGGTAATATTATATTGGGCCACAAACCATGCCAAATTTAAAGACTTAGTCCCCATATAAATCCATATTCCCGGTATTGGTTAAAATGACATTCAGATTTGTTATTATGTTGTAATAAGGTCACTTCCTATAATTTTTGTACTTGTTTTTAAATAAACAGTTTTTTTAACTTAAAAATGTGGTAGTGAATAAAATTATCTTACAAAATATTAAGATTTTATCAACAAAACAGCAGTTATTACGAAATGGTCGAAACAATCACTATCCACGGCTCTAATCTAAAAAGCTGAACTGGTTTTAAGAGAGTTTCGGTGCAAAAAAAAAAACAATAAACTTGAAAAATGTGGTACTTTTAATTAATTATTTTTATTGTTTTTAAGCAATTTTAATTAAATTGTAAAGTGCACTGTTTTGGTCGTTATATTCTTTGCATTAGTTACACTCAATCAAAAAAGTCTGTAATGGCTACTGAAAATTTTGCTGTTATTACGGGAAATTTAATTGTTTTGAGCCCAGCGGTATTTTTTTGCTAATTTTAGTAACACATATCTGCTGATCTGTAGTACAACAAAATTAGTAGAAAAAATTAGTAGTGGCTACTTAATTTTAGAAAAATTGTTGTTAACTGCAATTCAAAATCGATTTGCTAAAATCAGTTAAAAAACTTACTAAATATCAATACGAGGGCGACCGCAAAAGTAACTGGCCTAACATAAAAAGAACCGTTTTTTGGAATTATTATTATTTATTTTTCAACATAATCTCCTTCCAACTCAATACACTTCATCAAACGTTTTTCAAGTTTTTTAATTCCATCCGAAAAATAAGATTTTTCAAGACCTTCAAAATATGCCTCAGTTTCAGCAATAACCTCGCTATTGGACGAAAATTTTTTGCCACCGAGAAAATTTTTTAAATTTGGAAACAAGAAATAATGAGAAGGAGCTAAATCTGGACTATATGGTGGATGCGGAGCAATTTCAAATTGTAATTCGGCCAGTTTTTGTTGAGTTAAAAATGCAGTGTGTGAAGGATTTTTTGGGGCAAAGTCAACAAATGCGGCACCCATCTTGCAGATAGCTTTTTCATGTGAAGTTCATCACGTAAAATACTCCAAACTTGTTTTTCGTGTATTTTAACAATATCAGCAAGTTCTCTGAGCTTTATTCGTCTATCTTTAGTCACTTCATTAAATATTTTTCTAATGTTTTCAATAGTAGTAGCAGTCTTCCAGATCGTTGTTCATCTTCCGTACTTGAACGAACCATTTTAAATTGTTGAACCCAGGATTTCACGGTGGAGTATGATGGTGCATTATCGCCATGAACAGAATCCAATTCATCTTTGATTAATTGTGGCGTATAACCTTTCATATAAAAGTGTTTAATTACCGCACGAAACTCTTTAATTTCCATTT
The DNA here is from genome assembly GCA_949987735.1 of Leucophora obtusa. Classification (NCBI taxonomy): domain Eukaryota; kingdom Metazoa; phylum Arthropoda; class Insecta; order Diptera; family Anthomyiidae; genus Leucophora; species Leucophora obtusa. The sequence continues at coordinate 42,457,018 of OX465297.1, forward strand.
TTCAAAAATTACAAAACTTGTTTACTTCAATCACCTGTAACAAAGAAAATAATCGTTAAATATTTCGGAAATTTTGACAGATGGCTTATAAAAGATTGCTTTAAAAAAAAAAAAAAAAGTTGCTAGTAAAACGGAAAATGTGTCAGGCCAGTTACTTTTGCGGTCACCCTCGTAAGTTTGGTATAATGAAATTAGCATAAAAAATTAGTTGCAGCTACGAAATTTCACTAAATTGTTGTAAACTGTAATTAAAAATCAATCTGCTGAAATTAGCAAAAAAGTGTACTAAAAAATAAAAAATTGTAAAATCTAAAAAAAAAGTAATAAAAAAATATTTTTTCTTTCGATTGTAACAAGTGTATAATTTTTTCTTCGTACTTGAAATTTGGAGTCAAAATTGCAAACGGTTCTCCTGTTATTAGCTTCTTATGCATTTCAGATACAATAAAGTTTTCTGACTGTTATTTCCAAACTAAGAATATATCAATAGTAAAAAATATAAACTAAACAAAAATTGTAAAAAATCAACGAATTTTTGTAAATAAAATTTTTTAAATTAGTATATTTTTCTGCAAAATTTAGCACTCTATTTTGAAAAATTAGTAAAATGTTTTGCTGAAATCAGCAGCGAAAATTAGTAAAAAATCCGTAATTTGTAATAAGAGAATAGCAAAAGTGATTACTAAAAAAAATTGTACTAAAAATCAGTATAAAAACAGTAACGTGCGAATGCAAATTGTTTACAAATTTTTTTATTAACTTTTTTATCTGAGTGTATGTATAATTAGCGCAAAATTTTGTTTATTTGTATAAAAAAGTATGCATTAAAACAACCACTAAAAGCTGTTTCTCTTAAAACTAATTGGCATATAAAATTAAAGAGACTTTTTAACAGCATATGAGAATATTGGATTGTCTTTTGTCTATATGTACATTAGACCGTACCTCAAAAAAAAGTTCGCCGTACACCCTAAAAATACATCATATACTTTAAGATCCGACTGTAAATACCAAAGATATAACGAAAAATGTAAAATGGCGACCCCTACGTTCGGCAAAAAAAATTTTTTTTTGAAACCTCCTTACAAAAATACTTCATATTGGAGGGTGTATGGCGCACTTTTTTTTGCCTGTTAGGTACGCTCTAATGTACATACATATATGGTTAAATAGGGAAATATCAAACAAAAATTTAGTATTTAGTTACACATTTTTTTTGTAATCAAATAAAAAAAAATAGTTTTCTTATATTTTTTATTAAAATAAATGTGTTTAGTTTTTATTACCAATTATATCTGACCTTTTAAATATTTTAAAGTAAAAATTTTGTCAATTACTTTTACGGAATTTGTTAGTTGTTTCTACTGCATTTTTTAGATGTTTTTTTTCTTGAGATATGCCCATTGGGATTATGTTATGTCATCTTTGAAATCTACATACAGCTAATAGTTAAGATTTGTTTAAATAAAATTTAAATTTTCATAGAAGTGACGATGCATACCGTTACGAAACAAGTTATTTTAAGATACTTTAAAAAAGGTTTACTGCTATTATTTTGTACACAAATGTAAAAATCTCAACATACATACGTTTCGCCTGAACACAAAAAAAAATATATAAATTTTATATTAATGCATCTATTAAAAGAATATATCCAATTGGAAGTGTTCTAAAGACGTCTTCTATATGACTTATTGTTAGTATATATACTTAGCCGTAATGAAAACATACTTAGGACAATTCCAACTGGGTAGTAAATTAATAATGTTAACTAATTAAAAATGACAATAATAAACATGTTAAAATAATAAATGATGAAATTAATGAAAAAATAATAATCATTAAAAATTTAATGAACTTTCATAAAAAATGGTCATAGTATCTATACATATATAATGAATTATACATACATATATATTTAGAATGAAATGCTTTAGTTACTGCTTATTTGCTCTATAATTTTCTAATATTTTCATTTCATATTTTGTTTTTTAGTCTCCCTGTTTTATTATATTTAAGGGATAATTAATGACGTTATAGTTATGTTCTTTTTTTTTGAATTTTCGATTTACATAAAAAATTAAATTCTTCAATTCTTTTTTGGATTAATCAAGCATATTATATATTAATTATTAAAAATTATTAATTACCCGAGTAAAAAAGTTTATATATCTTATATATAGGAATATAAAATAATCATATAAGTGTTTATATAATCTGATCCGCAAAATGGGTCTATACAATTATATCAGATTGTATTATTTTAGATACAATTCAATCTAATATTATACAATTGCATATACTCTGATGCAATTGCATCCCAAAATTGGGCACATCTAATTGAATGGTATTATATCCAATCTGATATAGTTATATACTATTTAATACAATTGGATTTCAAGATTTATACCCAAAATATGTTGGGTTTTTGAAATATATTTGAATTGTAAAACTGACATAAAAAATATTTTCCTTTCGAAATTTATTCTGATTTTAAATAATATAAATTTTTATCAAAAATTTACTCAGAAAATATTGTAAATTATTTAAGATTTATCTAATTTTATATATCAAATGACTTAGAAAATGTTTTGGAGTCTAGATTATATAAAGTTTTATCTAAAATGACTTAGAAAATAGTTTTGATAATTTATCATATAAAGTTATATGTAAAACAACTTATAAATTTTTTTGATAAAGTTTTATATTAAATTATATCTAAAATGATTTAGAAAATTTCTTCGATTTGGGTTTATATGTGATTATGTATTGGGTTATATCTTATTGAATATTAATCCTCAATTTATGGGATCAAACATATCTGATTATATATATTTCTGTGTATCATTAACATTAACACATTTTTTGGTATATGATTTTATATGCTTATACATAAGAAAATTTCGGGAAATATTTGAAAGATATTATAATATATGAATACATATGGATGCGAAGCCATTTTATATTACTATATGTTAATGTGTATTTTTGTATTAAAAAATATATTGTTATATATGAACTTTTTTACTCGGGTAATGAATTTCAAATATATATATATATTTAAATCGTTCTTATGTACATGTATTTGCAAAATTTTATTGTACTCATAAAAACTGAAACCAAACACAATAAACAATAAATGAATTAAATAAATAAATATTTCAGTGTTAAAAAAATTATGACAATAGTTTTTGATGAATGAGGGGTATGTATAGTTGATCTTTTTATTTGGTAAATGAATGTTTTTTAGTTCGATTTTAGATCATAAATTAATTAGCGTTTTTTTTTTAATCACCTGGATTTAGAATTTTTCAAACAAAAAGTGGATTTATTAAATCCAAAAAAGCTGAATTTAATAAATCCACAATAAAAGCACAAATATATGAAACAGCCTATTAATTTAATGTCAGAAAAAAATACGAATGAAAATTAAAAGAGAAACAAAAAAAATTGAAAAACTAACAAGTAAAAGATTTTTATTAAATTTTTTTTATGAAATATGTTTAGAAAAAAAACTACACCTCACCAAATTCATATTTTCCATCTTGGACATGGAGAAATAGCTGAAATAGAAATGGAAATTTTTCACTCTACTGTAAGTACCCAGTGTAAAAATTCATTACCAGATATGTGGTTATGTAACTACATACTTGGTAATGGTAACTAGTTACTTTTGTTATTACATTTCTTATTACCTTTATATGGCGATGTCGCGAAAAATAATGAGTTATGGTTACACACCAGCATACGAAAAATTAAAAAATATATCGTGTTACCTATGTGCTTACCAGTACTAACAAAAATAATGAGTCTAAAAATAGATTTTCAAAAAAATTAATTATATAAAAAAAAAATATTTTTTATTGTATTTCTTTTTTAAATAAAATTTGCTGGTGCGGGAATCGAACCTGGGTCTACAGATTGCCAGTCAACAGCTCTACCATCTGAGCTATATCGACATGTAACATTTAATAGATAATAACATAATTGACCTGCTGCACACAAGTAAGCTTACTCGCCAACATACAAAAAATCAAAAAATATGTGGTTACGTATATCCTTACCAGTGTTTAAAAAATATGGAGTCTAAAAATAGATTTTAAAAAATTTTAAAAAATCTAGAAAATTATTTTCTATTTGAAATAATGATAAAAATCAGTAATTATCAGTAACTCATTATTATATGTTTTAAAATAATGCAGAAGGTAAGTGGGTGTCATTACTGGTAGTCCAAAAAATAATGATATGTCATTACCGTTTCTACACTGGGTGATTTAATTAAATCCAATTATTTAATATTAAATATTGCAATGGAATTTTTCAATTGTGTAAACATATAAATTGAAGTGATAAAACTGAAAAGACAGACTGTTTATCGCTGTTTTATATAAAATATAATTAAAAATTTAAAGTAAAATCCTTCATCATCGAATTCGGTATTAAAAATTAGGGTGAAAGAAGTGTCGGACAGAAAATTCTTTTTAAAATAGGGAGAATCTAACCCCATCTGTTGAGCACTTTTAGAACTACTTTTTGGATTTATTAAATCCAAGTGATTAGAAAAAAGCGGCTAATATCACTTTCTGTTTAAATTATTTTTCAAATTAAAGAAAGTAAATTGTATAGAATAAATAATTTTAAAGAATTCGATAAGGCCAGGAAAACAAAATACGTATTTTCGGCTTTCGCTGCAGAGCTATCATCAGTGGCATTTGCCTTGATGGATTAAACATTGATAATCGTCTACTAATGCTTAAGTTGAAAATACATATAATATATTAACAATTCAACTAGACTAACATCAACGAAATCTAACAATCCTATTTTTACCCTTTTGTTATTACTGTTTTTTGCTTTCAACTTTAATTCTTAAAGTATCGCAGTGGTTCTATTCAACTCTGTGTATGATATTTTTATAATTTTGATTTTCTATTCAGTTTTCTATCTGTTAGCACACTCAAACATAGGACACTAAACATACGTAAAAATTTTGTATCGTCCTATTCTCAAATGTTGTATTTTTTCCAAGGTTGGCAACCGATACCGTTATAATACCGTTATCCGTTTCAAAACCCTTTCAAATTGACAACCGATACCGATACCGAAATTCTTGATTTCAAAAAATACCGGTATTCAAAAACCTTTTCCCTTAATACCGGTATCATACCGGTATGGAATCGGTTTTAAAAAATTGTTTTTTTTTCAAGTTTTTAGCAAAAATACAAATTTTTTTAATACAAAATTGTTAAACAATTAAACTTTTTTATCCATTGTTAATAGAAAATCGTGTTGTAAATTTAAAGTGCGGTTATCAGCCTTTAGTTTGCATTGGCAACATTGTTTTTAATTTATTTAACTTCATAAATATTCTCTAACTTGTGACAAATTTAGTAAATATAATTTAATATATAAACTGGTTTCTTAAGCCTTTAATTGAATTTACAGTTTCTTTTAGAGAATCTTTTTATTAATTTTATAAACATTTTTTTTTTATTTTATTATATGATCTCAATACAAATATAAAATATTTGTAGTGAATCAACTTGTGTTCCGAAAATCAAAAACAAAAAAAAACACTCTAATATAGGGCCTATATTCTGCAAAATAACCATTGGTACTTTTTTGTAAGAGAGCATAACTTAAATGCCTTTATTCCCTTATTTTATTTAACGACGGTTATATATATATATCACGTTATACATCACTGGAAAGCTTATAAAAAAATAAATGATCTAATGTGGAAATAAGTATAACGTTTTATATAAAAAAGACGGAGTATGTAAAAAACGCATGTTTTTTCAAACTTTTTGTATGGGAGCACATTTCAAATTTACGAAATTAGAAAAGAGTATATCACAGGATTAATATATCCATCAAAACATGAAGTTTGATGTACATATTTCCTATGTTTAGCACAGAAAGAGGCCTAAATTCTTTAAAAATGTACCAAAAAAGGTGTTTCGGGGAAAATTTTGGCAAACCTGATGTAGTGCGAATATCGAAAAACGCAAAAACACGTGTCCGCTTAAATTTAATAAGGAATAATATATATGAATTCAGCAGCCATAGCAATATAGTTCTCCATATAAAGTACCCAAAATTTTTGAAAATTTTAAAACAGCAAATTCGAAAGAGCAAAAAAGTACCAAAAAAAGCTACCAGTGAAAAGCCCTCAAAAATTGCTTTCCAACAATACCACACTTGCACATGGTTCCTTTGGTCGAAATATCTTAAAAAGCAAAAAAACCTAAAAAGGACCCATTTTTGAACCCCTTAAAATTCCGAGGTGGCCGATAAGCTGAGACAGATTGATCTTAGATTTTTTTCTCAATCACATATCCAAATTTCATCAAACTCGGAGTGTTTAGGCTGAAGTACTTCCGTTGTTAGAAATTTTTAATAACTTAAATACTTATCCTTTATATTTAAATTTAATAAGTTTTTTATAATTAAGAACGTTTTTTTATATTTTTGTAAATTTTTTCAATAATACCGGTATATACCGGTATTAATCGAAATTAACCGAAATCATTAAAATACCGTTACCGATACCGAAACAAATAAAAAATCGATACCAATACCGATACCTATACCGTTATTCGTTTCGGTTGCCAACCTTGATTTTTTCAATTTAATTTTTAACAACTCTGTTTTTTGTTAGGACGATACAACGATACAACAAATAGCACAACCTTGTGAAAACCCTTATTAATTTTTAAAAATAATAAAAAAAAAATAATATTTCGATTGAATCAAAATATAAAGAACTATAAATTTTTTATATATTTCTACAGAATAAAAAATGATCCTAAAAATTCAAAATATGCACAAATATGCATTAAAAAAACACAAAATATGCATTAAAAAGGCATTTAAATTCAAAATATGCAACTACAAATCGGTGCCATTTTGTTCCATATTAGTTTTGGAATATCGCGAAAAAACATGTATTTGCATAGAATTCCTTGCCCTTGCCGTGATCTTTTGAATTGCCTTAAAAATCGGTTGAAAGGTGAATTTTATGGAAGCAAAGTTGCAACTATTTAAAAAAAAAATTTCTTTCGAGAAACAAAAACTTTCAAATGAGAAACAAATAAGTTTTTAAGAAATTCTGTTACTTACTAGGAGCAACGATATGATTTCGGAGACGAATCACTTTACAACAAAATCTCTGTGTTAAATATAAAACAATCTCTTTTATCGTGGGATAATTTATCAAAGCTTCCAAAAGTTTTGGAAATATCAAATTTAATTGACAGCGACATGTTGTACACTGACTTCTGCTGCCTGCGAGAAACCTTTGATAATTTACCGAATGATATTCCAATTGATAAGATATAGTCCATTTTTTTCAAAAATGCGATAAAAATAATGTACAAAATCTATATAAATTGACCTCTTTTGTTTTTTACATACCAATTAACAATGCTTTTTGTGAAAGAAGTTTTATTATTTTAAATAATCTACACTGATAGAATTTTGTGCATAGTATTAATGAATTTGTTCATTAATCCAATGATTTTTTTCATTGAAAAGTCCCCAAAGAACGCGTTCATTAAATCAATGAAACGTATTCATTAAATGAAAACTAATTGAAAAAAATATATTTTTTTGCGTTACTTTTTTTATTTATTTTTATTTTATTAATTTTTATTTGTACATATATTTCTTTTTCGTTTTTATAACGTTTTTGACATCTCCCTGAAGTCGACTTGAACCCGCAATCAGCTGAATGTAAACAATATCGCGTTACCGATTGATCTAAATAGCCAAAACAAAATGATGTCATTATTAGGACTTTTATATTTAAATAATTTCAGTTTGCAACCCTAGCGTTCATTACTGGAACATATATCTATTTTAGTAATTAGCAAATTCACAACCCTTATGAAAATTATAGCATATCTTACGGGTTAGTTGAAAATATATAATGAAAAATTCATTAACTTAATGAATTTTTCATTAACTCAATGAAATTTTTTTATTAAATCAGTGAATTCAGATTAATGAAATCGATTCATTAATAGTATGAACGAAAATTCTATCAGTGTATCATCTTCAAATATCAATTTTATAAGTTTTTGAAAAAAAAAATTGCTAAGAACAAATTTTTTTCTAGCTTTATTAGAATATTGAACACTTGACAATACTGGAATCCTTTTTTTTTTCTTGAATAACCTTTGCCTTTGACGACATTTTAAAAACAAGCCAATTTGGGAGGGGGACCCTTATATGGGCACTAGGTCTAAATATGGACCGATTTTAACCAAAATCAATAAGCTTCGTCCTTGGGCCGGCATATGTCTGTGTACCAAATTTCATCTTAATATTTGCGACCTGTAGAGTACATAAAAATGCATGGACAGACAGACAGACGGGCGGACGGACATCGATAAATCGGAACAAAAAGTGATTGTAAATCGATCGGTATACTAAAAGGTGGGTCTAGGTCCAATAATTTTTGGTGTTTCAACCATCAGCACAAACTTATTATACCCTCTCCACGTAGTGGTGGAGGGTATAATGAACTTGCAGCAAGTAGTGTAGACACATTTAAAATTTTCATGTTTTTCGGTAATTTTCGAAATTCGAAATTTACACGAAAAATACACGTACACGCAAGAAATAAAAATAATTGCCGAAGTACTTCAGTAAAATACAACTTCAAAAGTTTTCTGCTAATTTACACAATTCTTTAATTAAAATATAATATTTTCTAAGACAATTTATAAAAGAAAAAACTTAGGTAACTTAACATATTTTGAAGTGGGTGAAAATGGAATAGATCAAAAACTAAGGCAAGTTGACAAAAACCAAAAATTGATAAATCTACATGTATTTTTTTACTAACTTACAAAATATACTTTTGAAGTTGTATTTTACCTAAGTACTTCGATAATTATACACTTTTTATTTTTTCCGTGTAGGGTTAGTTTGAAAAATCGCACAGATACACATATTGCTACTGTAAAACATATGTATATCGTATCAATGCTCTGTGTAACACAAAAAAGAATCCGTGCTTGTCTTTTTACTTTTGTACAAATTTGACGAGGTAGGCGTGGCAATATTGAAAAAATTTAAAAGTGTTTTTTAGTAAACAATTTGTTATAATTTTTTGAAATATGCCAAGAGCATAAAATTAAACGGAATTTGTGGAGTTTTTCACGGGCTATTTTTTGAAAGAGAAAAAAAATTATAATTTTCAGAACAAGTTCTGAATTTTGTTTTATTGAGTTTTTATGAAAAATTCAATTTATTTTTTTTAAAGTATTTTTAGAAAAATTCCCAGATAATTTTCTATTGGTGAGAAAAAAATTGAAAATGGGTTCGGCTTAGTTTTCGAGAAAATTTACATTGAATATCCCAGTCAGAAAAATACAAACGGGAAAGCGGTGGCAAAGCACTTTAACAGGTGGTACAAGTACTGGCAAAAAGTGGTTTCCCATTCCCAAAATGATAACATCATTAGACAAAAGGACCGGCTGTTCAAAAAACGCCGGAAAAGCACTGGAGGAACAAAATTTTTGAACGTTGGCAAAATGCTGGCAAAACCAATAAATAGGTGGTCTGGAAATATATATTTTCCAAAATAAAATTTAAAAAAAGTTCATATGTATTTTTTTTTTGTCCTGCCGTGATTTGAACCCATGCCGTCAGATTGGCAGACGATTGCTCTACCCACTGAGCTAACGACACATAATACTTGGTGGCTAAACACATAAATGGGTGATAACAACTGGACAACTACTGCCTGTGCTAAAATGCAAATACTGGCAAAAATTTTTTTGTAACTAAAGTGCCAGCGTTGGGAGAGCAAAAAAAAAGTTGGTCTGGAAGGAGCATTACCACAAACAAAAAATTTGATTTTATAAAACAAAAAAAAATGTTTACCACTGGCAGCATTGGCTAGGTAGCACTAGATAACCACTGGTTACAAACCTTGGCATATGAATCTAAGCCAATTCTTTGCCAGTGGTTTTTTTTTGTAAACCACCGAAATTTTTTAAAACAAATACTGGTAAAGCACTTTTTGCAAAAGCTGGCAAAGCGTCCAAACGAGAGAAAATGAAGGAATTCGGAAAATAAAAAAAATAATAAAATCAGTTTTATAACCGAAAAACAAAAGTTAAAAGCAAAAAAAAATATTTAATTTAATTATTTCATTATTAAAGTTGTTTTTGTTACCGCTTTATTCAATAATCGCAAAAAAACACACTATTAACTTTTTCATTTTTCTTTTGTTTCTCTCATTCTTCACGCAAATTAATAGATCCGAGCATACATATAAATAATTAAGAACCATTTAACATAATTTCTTGGAATGAGAACTCTTTCCTTTAAATCAGAAGTAGGCAACACCTATGCCCATGGGCGCTCTCTCACACCTACATAAGCTCACACATAGAAGAAAAAAAAATAAATTCACACTAGTCTCACACAAGCAGTCAATGAAGTAGGTTGTCACCAGTGTTGCCACAAACAAAAATTTTTTGTAACAAAAATATTAAAAAAAAGTTACCAATTGAGAAAAAAAAATAATCAAAATTTAAAGTTTTTTAGTTTTTATTTAAATATATTAAAATAAATATTTTTTATATATTTAGTTAGAATATTCTTCTACCTCAAGTCCAAACTCTAATATGATATTAAAGGAGTTGAGTTATAGCTGGTTTTACCAAATCAGACAGTTTATATACGAAAGTACAAAATTCTCATTCCGTTGATTTTTTGTACCTTATGTAATGCCTCGGTTTGAGTAAGAAAGTTATCATTTTCTTATTGCGGAAAACTGAAGAGTAGAGTGATGTCTACGAAACAATTGTATTGTCTATCATGAAAATGATCAACCCTTTTTGAAACAACAAATAAAATCTAATATGACAATATCATATTAGAATTTGGACTTGAGGTAGAAGAATATTCTAACTAAATAAATGAAAATATAGAAAGTCCGAAAAAACAATTTTTGTATTTTTAATGCAAAAATTAAGATAATTGTTAAATATTTTTTATTTGAATTTAATTATTAACAAAATTTGTATTTTAGAGTTAACAAAAAACGAAACAAAAATAAAATTCTTTTACATATTAAATACGGTGTGTCTCATACTGTAGGTTTAACTTTAACATTAAATAAAAGAAAATGTCAAAAAATTGTATACGAAACAAGAACAAATTTTTGGGTTAACTATTCGTTAACTCTAAAACCTTCAGTGTGAGACCTACCGTTAATAACTAAAAACCTTAAATTAATTTCATTCCAAATAGAGATCAACAAATTAGTTTGAGGTCAAATTCATCATATTCTATGACCCGGTGTCTTCAAATGCAATAAATATTATATGATATGAAATGTCAAAACTATTGCAGAGAAACGTCAAAATGATATCAATTGCAAAGTGGTGTAGAACACTTAACCATTTCATGGCTAAGAAATATCATAGATTTTTCTTCGAAAGACACAAAATTTTATCAAACATTAATCTTTATCTACAAATAATAAATAATTAAACTCATTCCCATTCTTGTGTACTAAATTTTCTGTTATTTTCTTATTACGAAATTAAAATGAAAAGTGACATTTGATAACAGGCATCATTGCAAGAGCCGCTTGCATGTTAGCTATATCATGATATTACAATAAAATTGAAATTGATTGTCTTCACTTGAGACGAAATAATTTTAACAATTGCTTGGTATCATTTTATTGCATGTCAAGACACTAGATAAGGTTAAAACATCTCTTTGGCAGACCACAAATGGTGGGAATGATTTTGGTTTTTGCACAATTCTTTTGATTGCATTATATTATTATTAATATTTTTAAAATCAAGGTTATTTCCAAATAATTAAATAAGTTGTGAACATTTTCTTTCGGCTGCAGCTAAACTATGTGGCAATGTCAGTGAATTTTGATCAAAATAAATTAGTTATTCAAAACATTTTTTATCCATTCCATTTTTGTATTTGGATTCTTCATCCAAAAATTCAACTATATCCATGTCATTGTTTAATTCTGTAATATTCGCAAATCTTAATGATTTCCATTGGGTTAAAATTTGTTCTTAATTACCACTTGTTAAGTTTGAGAAAGATGACAATAAAGGCTCCAAATTTATTTCTAAATTATTTAAAACTTGATTTGGTGTTATTAAGGCAAGATGTTTTAAATCTTTTCTAGAAAATTCAAAGCATTTTGAGATTTTTTTAAATTTCTATATAAAAATAATGTATATTTTTTTTTAATTTCATATTTTTTTAAGTTGGACAAGTTACTTTCATTCAAACATATATAGTTCAGCTTTACGGCCAATAAAAATATTTTCTACATTTAATTAATTACATCAATTAATTTCATCAAATAAATTAAGCGTTTTTAATGAAATTAAACTTTTAACGTAATTACTTTTGGTAAAATTGCTCAAAACTAATTTAAAATTTAATTTCAATTGGCCATAAACATGTGGAAGGCGCATTTTTCCGATTTAAATTCTTTATTTAAGTTATTTATTATATTAATAGTTCAAGATTACGTATTCAAGCATAAGCAGAACATAAATCAAAAAACACAGAAAAAAAATTTATATTTTTGATGGCCAAAAAAGTTACCAAGATGAAAAAAAAGTTCACATCTCCACATTGGAAAAAAAAATAACCAATTTTGGTTAAAAATAAACAAAACGGCAACACTGGTTGTCACATCGCTTGTTTGCCAGATTTTTTTACACCCTGCATAATGTTTATTGATACATTTTTTTGGTAATTTATTTTTAAGCTTTTTTATTTTTTTGTGTTGTTATTTTTGATATTTGTTTTTGTAGTTGTTGTTTGCTTTTAAAATTTTACCCCTAAATTCATAAACGCTTTCTAAAATTATAGGAGGTTTATTAAGCAAATTTTGTATGAAAATGACGTTTTGTAAACCTGATATAACTTTACAAAGCATTTGTGAATTGAGGGGTTATTTTATATTCCCATTATAAACATTTAAAATTTTCCAATTATTATACAAACGTTCGTTGTCAGTGCATTGAGAGAGAGAGCTGCAACTCACTCATATGATGATTTTGATGAAAAATCGGCATTTTCGGCACTTTGATTTTAAAAAATCTGCACTTTCAAAAATACTCATCTATATAATATTTAGGTTAATTTACATAAAAAAATATGTGACAAAGACATTTCGAGTAAAATAATATGTTTTAAGTTTAACAATTAAATAAAAATAAAGGCTTAAGAGATAAACGAAATGATCATAAAAAAATATTAGTTGTAATTTTATGAATATTTTTATGATACATATTCAGATATTGTCTGACCAATACTATTTACATAAATTAATTTTACAGCTTTTAAAAATAGTTCTTGTCCGAACTTAGGGTACACCTTGAAATATTAAGGAGTGATATCATAAAAATGTTAACACACATTTTTGCATATAACTTTGGTTTAAAGCTTCTCATATTTTTTTTTCGGCAGTTTACATTTTAAAACTATGTCAGTTAATAAATTAATTTACATCATGAGTTTTAATTAGCAATTTTTTACAGAATGGACGATGAAAGAAAAATGCGCTCAAAAATAATTAAATATTTTCAACAAAACCAAACTTGGACATACAAAAAAATTGCCAAAGAAACTAATGTATGCTCGGTTAGCCCAATGCTCAGACTTTTTTGTACGTAAATGAAACGTAAGGCAGGACTAAAGTCCTACAAAGTTCAAAAAGATCAAGGGAGAAAGCTTTTAAAAATTTGGAGGCCAAAACCAGAGCTCGAAAATTGAAATCAAATTTTATACAAAAATACATCTGTTGTGTAATGGAAGACGAAACTTATGTCCTGGCTGATTTTTTGCAGCTCCCTGGTCAAGAATTTTATGTGTCCGATGTTCGAGGAAATCTTGCGGAAATATTTAGGTCGAAAAAGCAAACGAAATTCCCTAAAAAATTCCTAGTATGGCAAGCCATATGTAGCTGCGGCCAAAGAAGCCAGTTATTTGTGACATCTGGCTCTATAAACAGCGAAATTATTATCAAAGAGTGTTTGCGGAAGAGACTTCTTCCATTTTTGAGTCAGCACAATGTATCCACTTACTTTTGGCCCGATTTAGCATCTTGTCACTACTGCAAGAAAGCGGTGGAGTGGTATAATGATAATAATGTGGTTTTTGTACCAAGAGAGGCAAATCCACCAAACTGACCACAGCTCAGACCAGTGGAGAGATATTGGCCTCTTGTTAAAAGAGAATTAAAGGGCACAAAATAGGTCTGCCACGACATGCAATATTTCAAACATAGATGGACCACCTGCTCTAAAAAGGTGACAGAAACTACCATAAAAGATTTAATGGGAGGGTTTCCGGAAAAAGTGGATAACTTTGTTCGTGGTGGTTAGAAATCCATGCGGTTTTTTTTGTTAGATTTGGTATTAAATTTGGTTTGAAGTCTTTAAATTCAGTGGTTTGTTTTTTATTTAACTTTATGTGTGTTAACATTTTTATGATCTCACTCCTTATGCAAATACTGGCCTTTTTTTAATCACTGGATTTATTTTATTTCGTTTAAATATTCACACTTTGGTTTTAATTTTCAAAATTTAATATATTTATCAAAATCTAATACTTATTCGCTAATATAATGTGAAAGAAAATCATTAAATTTTGTAAAAATGTGAACACCGGGATTAAATTAAACTAAATCCAAAATAGATTTATAAACAAAATAAATCCGTTTTGGATTTAGTTTAATTTAATTCCAGAAATTGCATTTTCGAAAAATTTAAATTTTTTCTTTCACATTATCTTAGCGAATAAGTGTAGAATTTGGATAAAAATATAAAATTTTGAAAATTAAAAAACAAAATATGGATTTTCTAACAAAATAAAATAAATCTAAAAATAAATGCAGTGATTAAAAAAAAGGCATATTATTACTAGGGCTCGTATATTCATGCATTTATAATCGGGTTTTGTGTACATAAGATGTATGTATGATTAAAATCGAAAAATATCCACTTAAAATTTTAAAAATATGCATTTAAAATTTTAAAAATATGCATTTAAATACACAATATGCAAGAAAATATTTAAAAATGCATTTGCAGCAAAATATGAAAAAACCAAGCATTAACAAATCGATGCCACTTTGCTGAAAATTTGTTGATCGCAAAGATATTTTGTTAACATTCTTTTTCAGCTAACGATAACAAACATAAATTTACAAGAACTTTCGAAATGTCAAAGATAGAATTATTATCTCATTTCTTAATGCATTGTAATTCATCAAAAATTAAAATTTCGTGTTTTTTAGTTTTAACAAAAAATCGGCATTTTTCGACCATAAATCGGCAAATCGGCATTTAGCATATTTTTTAATAAAAAATCGGCAAAATGCTGAAAAATCGGCAATTCCGGCAGCCCTGCATACAAGCACAAAATAAGGTTGTATATGTTTGCCGATGCCTGCTTTAAATCCTCTATGGTTGTACCGTAGACCGTACTTCAAAAAAAAAAAGTTCGCCGTACACCCTCCAATATAAAATATTTTTGCAAGGCAATTTAAAAAAAAAAATTTTTTCCCGAACGTAGTCGGATTTTAAAGTGTGATATATCAATTTTTTTGCCTCGAGAAGACCAGTGTTTTGCTATAAAGGGAAAATCCAATGAAAAAAAATTTTAAAAGGCGACCCTTACGTTCGGCAACCAATATATATAAAAAATCTACTGGGTTTATCGAAAAACTTCCTTAGCAAAAGTTTAATGATTTTTTGCGAGCTTTCATTTTCTAAAATTAGGGTCGTACAAGAGGGTGGTAGCAACTGAGATCTGGTGGGTAACTACTAGAACGGAATACTTGAGGTCAATGGTCCTTAGAGCAAAACACTGGTATCCTTGAGAAAAAAACATCGATGTATCATACTTTAAGATCCGACTGTAAATGCCAAAGATATAACGAAAAATGTAAAATGGCGACCCCTACGTTTGGCAAAAAAAATTAATTTTGTTTTAAACCTCCTTGCAAAAATACTTCATATTGGAGGGTGTACGGTGCACTTTTTATTGCCTGTAAGGTGGTATGCTCTATTGTACCGTATTTTAGGAAATTTGTGCATGGGAGCGTATGAGTAATATATATGTATGTGGTATAATGTTAGCGATAATAAATATAATTTTTTCGAAAATTAAGCCGAATATCTATCTAAAATTTTTTAAACCCACAAAAAAGATAATGCCGATTGTCATACCTAGCCAAAACTTTGCTGGCGATATATTCAGAATTTGAGATACATATGTAATATCACAGTGTAGAAAATCATTACCAGATATGTGGTTATGTAACTACATACCTGGTAATGGTAACTAGTTACTTTTAATATTACATTTCTTATTACCTTTATATGGCGATGTCGCGAAAAATAATGAGTTACACACCAGCATACGAAAAATAAAAAAATATGTCGTTACCTATGTGCTTACCAGTATATGTTTTATGTTTAAATTTTTATGACGAGTCCTAAAATTACACACAAGAGAAAATTTTAATTTTTCTGAATGTATTTCCTTAAGCTAATAGCATTTGCTTAACTCCTTAATTTTAAGAATCAGGAAAGCAATCGGATAAACACTTATAATTCAACTTTTTGTAAGCATGTGTGTAACCACTTATTATTCAAAATCTCATAACTACTTATTTCTCATTTTTTCGTAAGCGAGCGGGTAAGCGTGACTACTTATAAAAACGACCACGCCAAACAAAAATAATGAGTTTAGACGCCAAAAACTAAGTTGTGCGGAGCTATGAATTTCTATTATATAACAACTTATTTGGTAATGAAAGATTTTGCTGGGTATATTACTCATACACAACCATGCACAAATTTCCTAAAATACGGTACAACTACATTTTTACCATATTCAATGCAGATTTTTTCGAAAACTAAAGGGTGAGTTACCCAACCGTAAACGTAACTGTAACGAATCAGCTGTTTCAAAACCACAAGAAGAAGTGTATACAAATGGTTACCAACGCGTAAATGTAAACGTACTTGTCGGATCATTCTGTTGAAATCAGAATTTTCTATCCGTCATCGAAACATCTGAATGATTTGAGTCGGAAAAAATATAAAATGAATAAAGAAAATAGATTCAAACAACAAATAAGAAATAAAAATTAACAAATAAATGGAAAAATTTAGAATAAAATATAAAATCACATGAAATAGTTGCTAATAGTATATGTCTTTTACGGTATTCTATATGTGTACTCTTTAGCTACGGCACGGTGCAGTTACATCACATTTACGTTTACGGTCCCATAATCCGCCCTTAAGCACCGTAAGTTGTTTGACTTTCACGTGAAAAAACTGTTATACTCCATATAAAAAAAATAATTTTTCACGCCAATGAGTTTCACGTGAAAATTGTGTAGACTTTGTTTTCACGCAAATTTAATGTTCAAGACTATTATTTTGCTTGTGAAAAAGTGTCATTTTGTGTTTATTGTGATTGGATCTTTCTAACAAAATAAAAAAATGATTAATTTTTCGAATTTAAAGTAACTTTTGAGGCATTTTAAGTTCGAGTTAAATTTCTCCACGTGAAAATTAACTTACGGTGCTTTAACTGGGAATTGAAAATTATATGGCAATGTTTTTAAGAACAAAAAATAAAAAATAGGGTGTTTTTTGGTAAAATTTTTCATAAAAAAATTGAGTTTTTCATAAAAACTCAAAAAATCAAAATCCAGAACTTGTTCTGAATTTTTTTTTTCTTTCAGAAAATAGCCCGTGAAAAACTACAGAGTTTGTTTAATTTTATGCTCTTGGCATATTTTAAAAAAATTATAACAAATTGTTTACTAAAAACACTTTAAAATTTTTTCAATATTTGACCACGACTACCTCGTCCACTTTGAAAAAAAGTATAAAAAACAGGTGCATATTCTTTTTTGTGTTACACAGATCTATATACCTCCGTTTCATAACTATAGCCGCACTATAGCCGGTCTGGGGGGCTAAGCCCTCTCCAGAAATAATTTAGCCCCCCCCTAGAATTAAAAAAAAAAATTAATTTGCTTTTACTTAAAATACAAAAGGATATACAATTTAATGGAAAATAACTGATGAAGCCTGTCCAAAGAAAATGGCAGAAACTAGATCTAGTCTGATTTGAAAATTAATGTGTTTATTATAATTTTTAGAGAAAAAGGTTTATTCTTATTCTTAACCTCAAACCTAATAAATTAAATATGAATAAATATTTGTTCAAGTTTTTATCTGAAAGTGGATCGTCAGAAAATGCCCAGATTAAGAAAGTTCATGCACTAAAATTCGTATTTTATGTTCATAAAATATATGTTAAAACCAGAAGATTTGCATTAAAATTTTAAAAATATGTATTTATATATTCATTTTGGCGTTTCTAATATTAATTTTATTAAGTAGGACTGTATCATTTTAAAAAGTAGTTTAAACATTGAAATCTATCGTTTATCATCATCGAAAAATTATTTGTTTCCTATAACTTTCGTCCTCATCATAAAAATTAAAAAAAAAAATGTTTTTTAAAGGTTTTATTAATGACCAAGTTCATCAAGTTCTATCAATTTTATTTCTGGCATTTTTGTCAGTATTTTATATTGAAGATATAAATAAAAATGCAATCTATTTCACATTTTTTCTCTTAAATTTTTTTAAGATTTAGGGCAGAGACCCAAAATAACTGTTATATTTCTTAAAAAGTCACCACCCAAATTTATTTAATTATAATATTACAATAATCTCTATATATAAAAGAATAACGTGACTGACTGACTGACTGACTCAACATCGCCCAGCCCAAACCGCTGAAGCTAGGAAGTTGAAATTTGGTATGTAGGTTCCTCTGGTATGGAAATTCCTACCGGAACGGGCAAAAAGGGGGAAAGTCTCCCCCTTGACGGCCTGCCCAAACCGCTGGAGGTAGGAAGTTGAAATTTGGTATAAAGGTTCCTCCACTATCGTAGACATCCACCAAGACGGGATTTTTTTGAAATTTTTACAGGGAGGGGCAAAAAGGGGAAAAAGTCTCCCCTTGACGGCCTGCTCAAACTGCTGGAGCTATGAAGTTGAAATTTGGTATGTAGGTTCCTCGACCGGTGTAGACGTCCGTTGAGACGGAATTTTTGGACAAAAAAAGTACCTTTTTCCAAAAAAATTACCTTTTTCCAATAAAAGTACCTTTTTCCAAAATAAGTACCTTTTTCCAAATAAAAGTACCTTTTTCCAAAAAAAAGTACCTTTTTCCAAAAAAAGTACCTTTTTCCAAAAAAAAGTACCTTTTTCCAAAAAACTTAATTTTTCCAAAAAAGTACATTTTTTCAAAAAAATACCTTTTTCCAAAAAAAGTACATTTTTTCAAAAAAATACCTTTTCCCAAAAAGGACCTTTTTTCAAAAAAGGACCTTTGTTCAAAAAAGGACCTTTTCCCAAAAAAAAGGACGTTTTTCCAAAAAAAAATTAATTTTTCCTAAAAATAACTTTTTCAAAAAAAGTACCTTCTTCCAATAAAGTACTTTGTAAAAATAAAGTATCTTTTTCCAAAAAATTTCGCTTTTTCCAAAAAATTCCATTTAAAAAATTATAATTTCACAAAAAGTACTTTTTCCTCCCCCCACGGATATCTCCACTAAAACAAGGTTTCTTGATATTCGGCATAGACGTCCGCTAAGACGGGATTTTTGAAAATTCCTACCGGAATTTCCAAATATATTTGACATAGACGTCCCCATAGAAGGTCTCACAAATTGGAAAAGTGTCCCCCTTAACTGCCTGCCCAAACCACTGGAGATAAGAAGTTGAAATTTGGCATAAAGGTTCCTCCACTGTAGTAGACATCGACTAAGTTTGTATTTTTGGAATTCCCTAGAGGATATCCCAAAAGGGGGATGTTTCCCCCATGACGGCCTGCCCAAACTGCTGAAACTATGTAGCCGAAATTCGGTATATGGGTTCCTCCTTCTGTGTAGGCGTCCGCTTAGACGGAATTTTTGAAATTCCTATGGGGAGCGAGATAAGGGGAAAAGTATTCTCCTTGACGGCCTGCCCAATCCCTTCTGGCCAACCTAAAATTTTAAATATGTATTCCCTGGAGTAGGACTAACTCACCGGCAACGTAATTTTTCTATTTTGGAACAGAAACATAGTAAAATTGTGGGTTGAAAGGGAAAAATGTCCCCAATAACGGCCTGCCCAAACCGCTGAGGCAATGAAGTTGAAATTTGTTATTAATGTTCTTCATCCATCGCAGACAGCCGCGAAGATCGAATTTTTGTAAATTCCTAAAGGGAGGGGCAAAAAGAAGAAAGCCTCCCCTTGGTGGCCTGTAAAAACCCCTTCGGCTAGAAACCTGAAATTTAAAATGTGGGTCCCTGGAGTAAGGGCTAACTTATTAGAAAGAAACTATTTTGAATTTTGGACAGGGTCGTTATAAAATAGGGGCTCAAAAAGGGAAAGTGGCCCCTTAACGACCTGTCGAAACTGCTGGAACTAGGAAGCTGAAATTCGGTACTTAGGTCCATCTGCCAGCCTAATTCCAACCGGGAAGGACAAAAAAGAAAAATATCCCACTTGACAGCCTGCTCAAACTGCTGGCTGAAATTCCCTGTC
Organism: Leucophora obtusa; assembly: GCA_949987735.1. Lineage (NCBI taxonomy): Eukaryota > Metazoa > Arthropoda > Insecta > Diptera > Anthomyiidae > Leucophora > Leucophora obtusa. Next base: position 42,477,666 of record OX465297.1, read on the forward strand.
GATGGATTTTCGGAAATTCCTTCCTAGAGGGGCACAAATAGTAAAAGTTTGCTAGAAACCTGAAATGTAAAACATATGTTCCTTGGAGTATGGGCTCACTTATCGGGAAGTTGGTTTGTGGAATTTGGACAGGCACATTGCAAAAATGGGGATTATTGAAGCGAAAAGTGCCGCTTAAAGGCCTGCCCAAACTGCTGGAGGTAGGAAGTTGAAATTTGGTACTAAAGTTCCTCCTCTATTGTAGACATCCGCTAAGATGAGATTTTTGGAAATTTCCACAGGTAGGGTCAACAACAGGAAAAGTCTCCCCCTTAACGGCCTGACCAAACTGCTGGAACTAGGGAGCTTAAATTCGGTATTTGGGTTCCTTCTCCAACGTAGTCGTCCCCTAAGACGGTATTTTTGGAAACTCATACCGGGAGGGGTAAAATATGAAAAAACTTCCCCCTTGCCGAGTTGGGCAAACTGCTGGATATAGAGACCAAAAATTATGTATGTAGTAGGTTCCTCCTCCAACGCAGACGTTCTCGGAATTTTTGGAAATTCCTACCGGGAGGGGTAAAAACAGAATAATTCTCCACCTTGATGGCCTAACGGAACCCTTCGGTTAGAAACTCGTAATCTATAATATGTTTTCCTTGGAGTATAGGCTAACTTATCGACAAGGCATTTTAAGGACTTTGGACAGAAACGTGGTAAAAATGGTGGCTCAAAAGGGGAAAATTGCATATGGAACACTAAAATTAAGAAACTAAATAGGAAACGAGTGGAATTGAAACACTACACAAGTGGAACGAAATGGATATAAACGTTGAACGAGTGGAATTGAAATTATAGACAATGGAAATGGATTGGAAGAGGGAACGAAAAGGAATGGACTATAGAACGAAATGGAATGAGGAGGGAGATGGCGTAGAATGGGGAACCAGTGGAATTGAAACACTGCAGTTAAAAGAGGAATGGATCGGAGCAAGTGCAAAGAAATGGAATGGAAAGAGAAGCGACTGATATCAATATCGATAAACAAGACAGTAGGAACGAAATGGAATTAAACGGGGAACGAGTGGAATTGGAATAACAGATAATGGGAACGAAATGCAATGGAATGGTGAACGAAATGGAATCTTGGAAGGAGTTTCATTGGAACACTGAAATTGTTAAACAAAATGGAATGGAATTTGAATGACTCAAACTGCCCGTGTTTGGTACTTGAAATTTCGCATGCGAACTTTAGGCAGATTATATATATTTGGGATTTTTACTGGGAGGAACAAAAAGGGGTGAAGAACCCCTTTTAATTACCTATTCAAACACTATCCACGGAATATGAAACTTATGTAGCATTGAAACATACTCTCCAAAAAGTTAAACAAATTTTCTAAAAGAGAAAAAACCTTAGAAAAAGAATGGAACTTATGTATTCTGATATTTAAACTGCAGGTAACAAAGCACCGGTGGAAGAAACCGACGCAGTAAATTTTCCAACTGAATTTACTTGAATTGCCAGGTCTACCTTTGCATAAACTGGAATTAAAAAAAACTTCAATGCACGCTAACAACGTAGATACGTAGCTTTGCCCGCTATCTTTAATATTACAAATCACTTGCCAACCCTGCTTTACGTTATTTATTTTCATTCAAACTACTTACGGGTCTATCTACCTAAGTTCGCACTTCACCAAATTATCTTGACATACACACGTATATTGCAATTTGTAATGAATTCATTAATAACAATCCACTTTCATGAGAAAAAGTGATAAAATATTTATTTATTTTAAACCCATTGTTATTTCTGGTGGCTGGGTGAAGGCTTTTATTATAAAAACTGTACTTTAAATAAACAAAGCGAATTTACCCACCCAACCACGAATACCACGCTTGAACAACAGACAATTAGTTGTTACATGCTCACGTGTTGGTATACTAAATGATTTATTTATATAAAAATGAAAAGGCAAAAAATAGTGTTTGTACTTAAACATTACAATAAATTTACCTTAACAATTATTTTATCTTAATAACAAATATTGTGTTTTATTTTATCTAAAAGAAATTTAATTCTAAACTTTAAGGCACGCTAGCAATGTCTTTAATATTATAAATCGCTTACGAACCCTGCTTTAAATGTTTTTTTATTTTCATTCAAAACACAAATGAACAAACCTATTTACGGGTCCATCTACCTATGTGCGCACTTTACCAAATTATCTTGACATACACACGTATATTGTCAAGAATTATTGTTGTGTCAGAATTATTTATTTGTGGTGGCTGGGTGAGTGAAGGTTTTTAGTATAAAAAACTGTATTTAAAAAAAGCTAATTTTAAGAAAATCATCAACCACGAATACGACTTATCTATAATAAATTTACCTTAACAATTATTTTAACTTAGCAACAAATATTTTGTTTTATTTTATATAAAAGAAATTTAATTCTAACCTTTAAGGCACGCTAACAACGTAGTGTACTATATTTTATAAATCATATTGCACAAAAAAATTACAAAGTTTGGCAAAGATTTTAATTTTTTCAATTTTTATATTTTACTCTATAAATTTGTGTTGTTTTTTGATTTTTATTTTAAAACTTTTTATAAAAGTTACAAAATGATTTTTTTGAAAAAATTAAGCAATAACTTTTTTATTTGATAAGAAAATAAAAATTAAAAATTTACCTAAATTGAATGCCGGAAGTTGCTGGAATATACATATTTATTCACTTTAAATCACTGTTCAATCTTTTATGAACACTAGTTGACATCATCAGGATATTATAATTGTTGAAGTCATTGGTTCTATGGCTTTTGATTTATATTATTAATTGTTATTTTTTGATAAAGAAAAAAAATCACAAAATAACTTTTATTATTTTTGATAAAACAAAAATCGTGTTTGGATTGTTTTCGTTTGAATTAAAAATAAAAATCAAACAGAGCAAATAAACAGAAAATTAAAAATATTCAAACAAGAAATAATTGTAAAACAATCAGTTTTTTGATTGAAAGTTATAACTGTTAGGTCCCTGATTTAGCGTCATGTGCATAATTACTTTTAAAATTTATAAATGGCTTATACAACATAATTCTCATACAAAATTCATTTTATAAACGTGTTATAAGGTTTTCACATTATTATACATATGCACTTTAAATTGTGTAAAAACTCAGTTTTAGTGAGGATCAAAAATAAGTTTTAAAACAGTAATTTTTGGCAAAATATGCATTTATTGACTAAATGCATTTGTAGCAAAATAAGCACGAACAAATCGTTGCAATTTTGTTGCACATATGTATTTGCATGAAGTTCTAAAAGTTCTATAATTGTCACACTTCAAAATCTCCGGAAAATTAATTTAAGGCCGAATTTTATTTTATATATTGTTTTGTTTTTTGAAAAAAAAAAATTATTGATGTAAAGGGTGGTTAAATTTTAAGGGCCGATGTTGAATGTGAACCACACCTAAACGTCAAGTTTTTTTCTTCATTTCCTTTGACATTTCTCAATTTCAGACTAACTCAATTTGAACCATGGAAAGATATACAATCGAGCAACGCGTTAAAGTTATTCAGGCTTATTATGAAAATGGGCGTTCAAATCAAAATGCATTTCGCGCACTTCGTGATTTCTTTGGTCAGCATAATCGACCAAATGTGTCCACAATCGGGAGAATTGTGCACAAATTTCAGCAAATCAGGTCTGTAGGAAATGTGAAAACACCTGTTTTTTGTGTTTGGTGCGGTTTATGGGCCGGCGGCGTCATCGGACTTCTTCGAAAATGAGGTTGGCCAAGCAGTTGCCGTGAATGGTGTTCGCTATAACGGACTTCTTGTGGCCAGAAATTGGGAATGTGGACCTGGACGATATGTGGTTTCAACATGATGGTGCCACTTGCCACACAGCCAACGAAACAATGGCTCTTTTGTGCGAGAAATTCAATGGCCGTGTTATCTCACGTGGTGGCGATGTCAATTGGCCACCAAGATCATGTGATTTGACACCGTTGGACTTCTTTCTTTGGGGTTATTTGAAAGAAAAGGTGTACGCCGATAAGCCAGCAACAATTCAAGAGCTAAAGGATGAGATAATTCGGCACATTAACGGCATAGAACCTCAATTATGCCTCAGCGTCATCGAAAATTTGGACCATCGGATGGAGGTGTGCCGCCGATGTCGCGGCGGCCATTTGGCCGATATTTTGTTCCATACATAATTAAACCATACCAATATATCATAATAAAAAGAAATGACAATAATTTCCTAAATAATTTGTGTTTTATTCAAAATCAACATCGGCCCTTAAAATTTAACCATCCTTTAGATGGCACTTTGACTTCTAAAATCTAATTTATTTTAATTTTTTTTTTGAGAATTTTCCATTATTATACTTTATATTTTTTATAAAAAAGGTTAAGGCTTTTTTCACAAAAAAAAAAATAAATATAGAGGTCTAACTTCCAAAATGAGCAGACTCAGTTTTCTAAGTATTATTATAATGAAAACAACAAGTAAAAGTCTCTTAAATTTACAAAATGTAAGCTATATTTTAGTTAATTGCAAATGACAATTTACCTTGAACAGAAAACCAATCAATTTTGTTGAATATAAAGCACCGTAAGTTATTTTTCACATGGAAAATTTCACTCGAACTTTAAACACCTCAAAAGTTTATTTAAATTGTATAAATGAATAATTTTATTTTTTTATTAGAAAGACATAATCACAATAAACACAAAATGTCACTTCTTCACATTGGCGGACTTAGGCCGGTCTGGGGTGGGCAAAGCCCACCCTAGACTGGTTTTTGCCCACCTCATTTAAAAAGATCTGTCTATAATTCTTGTTCTATTACACTATGGAACATTTTTGGGATTATTGTCTGGGGGGTGAGAAATTCCAAGTCAGGGTGATGGTACTAGGTCAGTATAGTAAAACCCTCAAAGGGTTTGGCGTTCGTATGTGTCATTTTTTTTTTATGACCTTTTAAATTTTTTCCTTATCTTGATGTTTTTTCGCTTAGTTGTAACATTTTGGCAAAAACGTAGTTTAACATAACTCGAGAACCACTTGTCCGATTTTGATGAAACAAATTTAGAAAAATTTAGAATTACAATTTCTCTAATCTGTTTCTATACCGTTTTCCTATATGTGCAACACTTTCGAAGTTAAAAATGAATGTATGAAGGAAAAAAAGTATTTTTTGCCTAAAAATTTAAATATTTTTTTTTAAAAATTCATAAAAAATCCAAAATGGAAAAAAGTGCCAAAACTAATTACTTTCGCGTAAAGTCACATAACTCATGAGCAAAAAAAGGCATAGATCATGAAAATCGATGCACGCGTTTCTCATTTATTCACAATTAGGTAAATGTATGAATTTCAAAAATTTGCTCCAGATATGCACAACATTATTTGGAGAAAACATTGACACTCACAAGCCGAACTCTCTCATATTTTTCTACTGTACTAAAAGAGAAATATTGATGTGGCAACACTGGTTCTGTAATGTTCACATAAAACATGCATTGTCATTATACTTCTTCTCTTTCTCACACTGGTTCTGTGATTTTTGTCATTCAACAAGTGCCGACGAACGCGAACAGTAAAAGTGATTTTTCTCCAGTTTTTTAAAAGTGAACAAAAGAGAACAGAATATGGAACTGTGCAAGCCAGATATAAATAGCTTTTGCTACTGCTGTGGTCAATATGTCTCAACACATAAAAAAAGGGGAAATTTCAGTACTGATTTTGTTCAAACATACGAGATGTACTTCAACCAAAATGTTATAGTGAACGAAAATTGGGTACCAAATATAGTGTGTAAAAGCTGCTACAACCGTCTAATGGATTGGAAAAATAGAAGACGTGAAAGTATGCCATTCGGTATCCCAATGACTTGGACTAATCCTGGCGAAGGTCACAATCCATTGAATTGCTATGCATGTGCGAATAAAGGAGCCGCAAAAAGGATAAGAAAATCGTATAATTACGTTGGTGTTGCAAGTGCCGCAACACTATTGCCTCATTCGGACCACATTCCTGTGCCAAAAGCTTCTAGCCCAGATATTTTCTCTTCTACGACTGCTCCGACATATCATGCACGTGATGATTCCCCATATGAGCTATCAGTATCCAATGAGCCAATTTTAATAAATCAAAATAAGCTTGATTCAATTGTTGCCAAGTTGGAATTAACACAGCATAAATCGGAAGAGCTGGCTTCCATTTTGAAATCAAACAATTTGTTGGCACCCGGTGTGAAAGTCGAAGTCGTCAGGCAACACTCCAAAGTTTATTACTTGTGAATGATGAAAAAACTTCTGCATATTGCCCGGATGTAGGAAAATTGATGGACGCAATGGAAATAAAATATGAAGCATATGACTGGAGATTATTTATTGACAGTTCGAAACTCAGTTTGAAGGCGGTTTTACTGCATAAGACCAATAAAAAACCTTCAGTTCCAATCGCCTACAGTACAGAAACGAAAGAAACATATGATGCACTGGAAAATATTTTAAAAATGGTTAACTACGCCAAACATATGTGGCGCATATGCTGCGATTTAAAAGTTGTAGCAATGCTTTGCGGTCTTCAAAGCGGCTTTATAAAATATATGTGCTTTTTGTGCGATTGGGACACACGATTTTCCGGTGACATTATGTGTGGTTCAGAAACTGATGATAGCGATGAATGCGATGCCACTAGTCCCGAACAACCACCATCGAAAAAGTCTAGGCAATATTTATTAAAATAAATAAAAATAAATAAATAAAATAAAAATAAAAAATTATAAAAATGTTTACTTAATTTTTTTAGTAGTTTATGGCCAGAAGTCTGGAGTTATTGGGGAAAATTTATGAAAAAGGCGATAAATGACACTTTTTTGAATAAAAACAAATATCAATATTCTTGTCAAAATGGGATACCTTCACTTAATTGTAAATAAAAGCAGAACGCGTTAAATTTTGTTTATAGGTTATGTGACTTTACATGAAATTAATAACACTTGATTTTTTCCGTTTTGGATTTTTTATGAATTTAAAAAAAAAATGTTAATTTTTAGGCAAAAAAATATTTTTTTTTCTCCACAAATTTATTTTTACCGGCAAAACTGTTGATTATAAAGAAAAACGTTATATGAACGGATTAAAGAAATTGTAATTCTAAATTTTTCTAAATTTGTTTCATCAAAATCGGACAAGTGGTTCTCGAGTTATGTTAAACTACGTTTTTGCCAAAATGTTACAACTAAGCGAAAAAACATCAAGATAAGGAAAAAATTTAAAAGGTCATAAAAAATGACACATACGAACACCCAGGAAAATTTTCAGTTCCAAAGAATCGGTTGTAGAATAGCTACTTTTCATTCACAACCCCTTCTACTGTCGATTCTAACACCGATTCTTTTTGTTTGAAATTGTCCCAAAAGCAACCCCTTCTATAGCTCCAAAGTGGAACCGGTTGCTCTAGAATCAGTTCTGGAACTGGCTCTGGAACTGATTCTACGTCATCCACACCTTCTATATAGGATCCCAGGAACTGGTTCCGGAACCAGTTCCATGGAATCGGTTGCAGTGGAAGCAGTTGTAGAATGGGTGTGGTTGGCTACCGATTGTAAAAAATTTTCCTGGGCAGGGCAGGAAAATTTTTTACAATCGGTAGCCAACCACACCCATTCTACAACTGGTTACACTGCAACCGATTCCATGGAACTGGTTCCGGAACCAGTTCCTGGGATCCTATATGGAAGGTGTGGGTGACGTAGAATCACTTCCAGAACTAGTTCCAGAACTGATTCTAGAACAACCGGTTCCACTTTGGAGCCATAGAAGGGGTTGCTTTTGGGACAATTTCAAACAAAAAGAATCGGTGTTAGAATCGACAGTAGAAGGGGTTGTGAATGAAAAGTAGCTATTCTACAACCGATTCTTTGGAACAGAAAATTTTCCTGGGTATTTATACGGCATGTTGTGTTAGGATGTTATACACGAAAATATGACCTTTTAAATTTTTTCCTTATCTTGATGTTTTTTCGCTTAGTTGTAACATTTTGGCAAAAACGTAGTTTAACATAACTCGAGAACCACTTGTCCGATTTTGATGAAACAAATTTAGAAAAATTTAGAATTACAATTTCTCTAATCTGTTTCTATACCGTTTTCCTATATGTGCAACACTTTCGAAGTTAAAAATGAATGTATGAAGGAAAAAAAGTATTTTTTGCCTAAAAATTTAAATATTTTTTTTTAAAAATTCATAAAAAATCCAAAATGGAAAAAAGTGCCAAAACTAATTACTTTCGCGTAAAGTCACATAACTCATGAGCAAAAAAAGGCATAGATCATGAAAATCGATGCACGCGTTTCTCATTTATTCACAATTAGGTAAATGTATGAATTTCAAAAATTTGCTCCAGATATGCACAACATTATTTGGAGAAAACATTGACACTCACAAGCCGAACTCTCTCATATTTTTCTACTGTACTAAAAGAGAAATATTGATGTGGCAACACTGGTTCTGTAATGTTCACATAAAACATGCATTGTCATTATACTTCTTCTCTTTCTCACACTGGTTCTGTGATTTTTGTCATTCAACAAGTGCCGACGAACGCGAACAGTAAAAGTGATTTTTCTCCAGTTTTTTAAAAGTGAACAAAAGAGAACAGAATATGGAACTGTGCAAGCCAGATATAAATAGCTTTTGCTACTGCTGTGGTCAATATGTCTCAACACATAAAAAAAGGGGAAATTTCAGTACTGATTTTGTTCAAACATACGAGATGTACTTCAACCAAAATGTTATAGTGAACGAAAATTGGGTACCAAATATAGTGTGTAAAAGCTGCTACAACCGTCTAATGGATTGGAAAAATAGAAGACGTGAAAGTATGCCATTCGGTATCCCAATGACTTGGACTAATCCTGGCGAAGGTCACAATCCATTGAATTGCTATGCATGTGCGAATAAAGGAGCCGCAAAAAGGATAAGAAAATCGTATAATTACGTTGGTGTTGCAAGTGCCGCAACACTATTGCCTCATTCGGACCACATTCCTGTGCCAAAAGCTTCTAGCCCAGATATTTTCTCTTCTACGACTGCTCCGACATATCATGCACGTGATGATTCCCCATATGAGCTATCAGTATCCAATGAGCCAATTTTAATAAATCAAAATAAGCTTGATTCAATTGTTGCCAAGTTGGAATTAACACAGCATAAATCGGAAGAGCTGGCTTCCATTTTGAAATCAAACAATTTGTTGGCACCCGGTGTGAAAGTCGAAGTCGTCAGGCAACACTCCAAAGTTTATTACTTGTGAATGATGAAAAAACTTCTGCATATTGCCCGGATGTAGGAAAATTGATGGACGCAATGGAAATAAAATATGAAGCATATGACTGGAGATTATTTATTGACAGTTCGAAACTCAGTTTGAAGGCGGTTTTACTGCATAAGACCAATAAAAAACCTTCAGTTCCAATCGCCTACAGTACAGAAACGAAAGAAACATATGATGCACTGGAAAATATTTTAAAAATGGTTAACTACGCCAAACATATGTGGCGCATATGCTGCGATTTAAAAGTTGTAGCAATGCTTTGCGGTCTTCAAAGCGGCTTTATAAAATATATGTGCTTTTTGTGCGATTGGGACACACGATTTTCCGGTGACATTATGTGTGGTTCAGAAACTGATGATAGCGATGAATGCGATGCCACTAGTCCCGAACAACCACCATCGAAAAAGTCTAGGCAATATTTATTAAAATAAATAAAAATAAATAAATAAAATAAAAATAAAAAATTATAAAAATGTTTACTTAATTTTTTTAGTAGTTTATGGCCAGAAGTCTGGAGTTATTGGGGAAAATTTATGAAAAAGGCGATAAATGACACTTTTTTGAATAAAAACAAATATCAATATTCTTGTCAAAATGGGATACCTTCACTTAATTGTAAATAAAAGCAGAACGCGTTAAATTTTGTTTATAGGTTATGTGACTTTACATGAAATTAATAACACTTGATTTTTTCCGTTTTGGATTTTTTATGAATTTAAAAAAAAAATGTTAATTTTTAGGCAAAAAAATATTTTTTTTTCTCCACAAATTTATTTTTACCGGCAAAACTGTTGATTATAAAGAAAAACGTTATATGAACGGATTAAAGAAATTGTAATTCTAAATTTTTCTAAATTTGTTTCATCAAAATCGGACAAGTGGTTCTCGAGTTATGTTAAACTACGTTTTTGCCAAAATGTTACAACTAAGCGAAAAAACATCAAGATAAGGAAAAAATTTAAAAGGTCATAAAAAATGACACATACGAACAGGGCAGGAAAATTTTTTACAATCGGTAGCCAACCACACCCATTCTACAACTGGTTACACTGCAACCGATTCCATGGAACTGGTTCCGGAACCAGTTCCTGGGATCCTATATGGAAGGTGTGGGTGACGTAGAATCACTTCCAGAACTAGTTCCAGAACTGATTCTAGAACAACCGGTTCCACTTTGGAGCCATAGAAGGGGTTGCTTTTGGGACAATTTCAAACAAAAAGAATCGGTGTTAGAATCGACAGTAGAAGGGGTTGTGAATGAAAAGTAGCTATTCTACAACCGATTCTTTGGAACAGAAAATTTTCCTGGGTATTTATACGGCATGTTGTGTTAGGATGTTATACACGAAAATAAAACAACCGTGTAAAAGTTTCTTTGCTTTAGTTCTAATTTCTATAAATAGAATTAAAAGCTTGAATGTTGAAAAAGCACGAATCATTGCTTTACATATTGAAGGAACTTCAATGAAAAAGCACAACTACAACATAGGGAAAAATAATAGCTTTGTTAAAGACCTGTATGTGGTTTTCGTTAGTTATAATAATGGAGAATGGATAAGTAAAAATGTTTGAATTTATTTCTCAAAATGCATTTCTTTGAAATTGAACATATATATACGAAAAACTAAATTCTACATTATAGCCTAGAGAGGACCCCATAAAGACAATCTGATGACAGTGAGCGGTGTCACTTGAAAATGCATTAATTGTCAACCATTGTTTCTAGGAAAGTTTTTTTTCATAAGTTTTTCTCTATTGGTTGTAAAATAAAAATTGTAAATTCTATTTAGAATTTGTAATATTTGATCTTATACTGAATTTAGACTGAGCAAAAACCAGATGGTTTTTGTACAAAACTAAATTACAAAAGCCAATTCATTTACACTGAATTTTTAGTTTTTCTTTGTCACATCACTTTTTTATTAAGCACTTTTCTTTATATTTTTATGGTTAAATTAAATTAAAAAAATTATTAACACATTTAAAAATATATAACAACACACAATATTAAACTAAAACTGAAATATTTAAAAAAAAATTAAAAAATATATTTTTGACACTTGCTTTAATTCTATATTCGTTCTAACAGGGTGTATCGAAAATTAGTTATAAAAGAAATCGGGTGTATCAAAAATACAAATTTCAGATATTTTTACTTGGTTTTTGGCAAAAACCAGGTAGAATCTGGTTTTCAGTTTGTATGAAAAATGTATGGAAAAACTAAATTAATTTTATAGTTTTCGGCTCAAAACCTAAAAATTACCAAAAACTACTAGTTTTTGCTCAGTCTAAATATACTATTAAACCGAACAAAAATAACACTCATTAATAATTTTTAAAATATTTTTTGTTTATGATATTTTAACTACATTTGCAGTTGTTTGTACAGTTTTACAATAATTTGCATGTATGTTGTTTTAATTGCATTTGTAGTTGTTTTTATTACATTTGTCAGTTGATTTTTAACAGTTAAAAATAATTTCAGTTGATTTAAATGCAAAAGTTATTTTAACTGTCATTTACAGTTGATTTTACCTACATAATTCCCTGAGTGTAGGGTTCGTCTATGGACCAAGATAAGCTCATGTGCTAAATTTCGTCGAAATGTTTGCTACATGTAGTTTGATTAAAATAACTGCCGATGCAGTAACTGCCGAACTTTTCGGAATGTAACACTAAATGGACGTGTGTTCTACACTTAAAGTAATTTGCTTGTAATATTACAGAAATATTTTTAATTCTACTATTTTCTTGAGCTTAAGGTTTGGTTTTTATTTATAAAAAGTTTTTTATTTTCGATATTTCGCTACTCCAATGTGTAGCATCTTCAGGAAATAACAATTAAATGAAAAAATTATAAACAATTTCAAAGTTTGAAAAAATTTGAAAAGCATTTGTCAAATATAAATTGTATGTATACATTTATACCAGCAAACAAAGTTTTTGGTATAAAAGTATAACAAACAAAAATAACAATAATTAACAATAAAAAATGTATTAATATAATGTGTTATAAATTAATGTAATGTGTGCTATTTCTTTTGTATTAAATATCTATAATTCTGAGCTACATTTTCAATATCTGCTTTAAAGTTAATTCTATTTGTTGTTGGTGTATTAATTATCTGTAACATTTCTAATATATACCGACGTTTATAATTATGTTTTGTATTTAAAACTGATACATTTTCAAAGTCAGGATAGTGATTTAAATTTGAACAATGAGAAGATAATGCTGTCTTTTGTGAATTAATATGTCTATATTTCTGATCTGATTTATGTCCAGCTATTCTAGTTCTCAATTTATTCTTTGTTGTACCTATATATACCTTATCACAATTCTCTCCGTCAGTTCCATTACATGGTATTTTATATACTATATTTGACATGTCCAATTTCTGTATCCTATCCTTTGTCTTACTGTATAATTTATTTATTGTATTGTATGATTTAAAAGCTATTCTATATCTATTAGTATCTAGTATCTATTATCTTTGATTTTTCTAAACGTTCTGATATTCCCGGTATATAGACCATAGACTTGTAAATCTTGTGTTCAATTAAATTCCCTGTGTTACTATTCCTCCTAAATTTATATTGATTTATTAATGAAGAAATTAATCCTATCGGAAAATCATTATCTCTTAATAAATTCCTAATTATTTCCTCATTCTTTCTATGAAATTTTCTGTCACTAATAGTCAATACTTTTTCTATCAAATTCTTTGCAGTGTTAATAATGATTTTCTTACTATGTTTTGAATAAAAATTAATAATTCTACCTGACGCTGTTGGTTTTTGATACCAATCCATTATCAAATTATTATCTCTTCTTATTACCAAAGTATCTAAATAAGAAAGTTTAGAATCACACTCCTTTTCCATGGTAAACTTAATATCAGGACTAAATTCATTTAATGCTCTTAACATATCATCAATTGTATTTTCAGAAATGATACAAAATAGATCATCCACATATTTAATCATTATCACTGGTCTAACATCAAGTTTTTCAATACAAGTGTCCAATAATTCTTCCATAACTATATCAGCCACAATTGGAGAAGCAGGTGATCCCATTGGAAGTCCTTTCCGTTGTAAATATATCTTCTCACTGTATTGAAAGTATCTATTATCCTCTATACAAAATTTCAAAAAACGGAAAAATAAGCCCTTTTTAAATAGTTGTATATTCTTTAATAACATTCCATTTTCCCCTTATAATATTCATTGCCAAATCAACAGGAATACTTGGGAATAAAGAAACTACATCAAAAGAAACTAATTTTTCATCATTCTGTATCTGTTTGTTCAATAATCTATTCTTAAATTCAAGTGAGTTCTTTACATTGTACTTAGATTCTTCTGTAATCTTCTTTAAAATGTTAGTAATGTATTTACAGATTTCATATGATGGAGAATTAATAAAAGAACAAATTGGTCTCAATGGAAATTCTTCTTTATGAATTTTAGGTAGTCCATATAATCTAGGTGCTGTAGAAATATTAGTCTTAAGTTTAATTTTCTCTGTATTCATAATAATTTTCTTTTTAAAAAGTTCATCAACTAAGTTATTATTAATCTTTTGTAATCTACTCGTTGGATCCCTATTTTGTAAACTATATTTTGTAATATCTCCTACGATATTGTTCAGTCTCATATCATAATCTTTTCTCCTTATGGCTACAGTTGTATTTCCCTTATCAGATCTCAATATAAATAAATCCCTATTCTTTTTTAAGAAAATTTCGGCTTCCTTTACCTTATCCAAAATGTATCTATCTCTGTTTGTCAATCTTATTCTATTCAAATGGCTATTAATTACATTTGTTAATCTATTTCTAGCTATTTCTTGTTCCTCCTTATCCGGTATTGTCTGTATACAGTCCTCTGCATCAGTTATCATATTCAACTTCGGAAAATCATAGAAAGAATGAGGAAATAATTAGGAATTTATTAAGAGATAATGATTTTCCGATAGGATTAATTTCTTCATTAATAAATCAATATAAATTTAGGAGGAATAGTAACACAGGGAATTTAATTGAACAGAAGATTTACAAGTATATGGTCTATATACCGGGAATATCAGAACGTTTAGAAAAATCAAAGATAATAGATACTAATAGATATAGAATAGCTTTTAAATCATACAATACAATAAATAAATTATACAGTAAGACAAAGGATAGGATACAGAAATTGGACATGTCAAATATAGTATATAAAATACCATGTAATGGAAATGACGGAGAGAATTGTGATAAGGTATATATAGGTACAACAAAGAATAAATTGAGAACTAGAATAGCTGGACATAAATCAGATCAGAAATATAGACATATTAATTCACAAAAGACAGCATTATCTTCTCATTGTTCAAATTTAAATCACTATCCTGACTTTGAAAATGTATCAGTTTTAAATACAAAACATAATTATAAACGTCGGTATATATTAGAAATGTTACAGATAATTAATACACCAACAACAAATAGAATTAACTTTAAAGCAGATATTGAAAATGTAGCTCAGAATTATAGATATTTAATACAAAAGAAATAGCACACATTACATTAATTTATAACACATTATATTAATACATTTTTTATTGTTAATTATTGTTATTTTTGTTTGTTATACTTTTATACCAAAAACTTTGTTTGCTGGTATAAATGTATACATACAATTTATATTTGACAAATGCTTTTCAAATTTTTTCAAACTTTGAAATTGTTTATAATTTTTTCATTTATTTGTTATTTCCTGAAGATGCTACACATTGGAGTAACGAAATATCGAAAATAAAAAACTTTTTATAAATAAAAACCAAACCTTAAGCTCAAGAAAATAGTAGAGTTAAAAATTAAAAAAGAAGGTTAAATAAACGAAAAGAAATTACAGAAATATTTTAGATTTTCGGCTTAAAAAGAAAACTTTTAAAATTAAAAATTTGTTAATCTAACAAAATTGTAACTGAATTTCATTGATGTGTTTAAAGATTTTTTTTGATACGAACTTAAAAAAAAATTATATTATGTATGTATCATAACGAATGTAAAATAATTTATGATGTAGTGTAATCAAATGAAATTCACCTTTCACAACTTTTCATTTCAGTAGGGTCATACGGCATTGAATTTATAGATGCAATGAACATGAAACAAATTGCTTAATGACGACGATGTTTGTGGATGACTTAAGAAAATTACCATATCAACAATAATATATGAAAAACTATAAAATAATAGTTACGTTGTTCACAAGGAAGTGCTAACTATTGTATATTATGTGGTTGCATTGTCCTATAAAAAAGAGAATCGTGAAAATTTTATAACTACAATTGGGGAAGCTGACGTTTAGGGTTTAAAATTGGATTCATAAATTAACCAATTTTTCGCCTATTGAGAAATCTTCTTATTTAGATTTAATGAGAAAATCATAAAAATTGCTATGACTTGTAAAACCTTCTTGTGAATACCCTAAATATATTTTATGTGCTTTGTTTTTTTTTTTTTTGTGCAATTTCCATTTAAAACATTTGATTTTCCATATTGGGTAATGCAAATTTTGCCAATCTAAAGCATATCTCTTGTATTTCAGTTATTTCGTAAAATTTCAATTTGTAGTCTATGATTAACTTTCATAATGAACAAATGTTATCTATTAAAACTTCTGCTGTTCGCGTGTGTAATTTCTTTGGATTTTGAAAAACGACAAGTTTGTGGTAATGCCGCCATAATAACAAGTGTAAATTATGCTTTTGAAACATTTAGTCCTTATGCTTTGATACGATTTTTTGAATTCAGTGACAAGGAATGGAATATAACAGAGACATGTTTTAAAGATATGTATTTATATGTTGAAGGTTTAAAGAATGGTATATATTGGTCCGTAAAATGTATGTACATACGTAGTAGTTATATTTACGAATATACAATTTTTAATACAATATTATAATAACATGCAACACAGTATATGATGCAACAAGTTACTATGCGGGTGCTGCATTTGCTGGTACGACAGTGCGTATGCACAATCCAAATGCATGTCGTTATTTGTCGCAACAATTTAAAGATAACATCTTACACTATCCTCATACCAATAATAATTTTTACGTATTACCTTTTGATGTTCACCTGATATCGGGACATTTTCTTGTGGAAATTGCTCATGACAATTTTTTTCGGGTAAGTTAATATATCAGATACCTATCTTAAAAGAAAAATATATATGGAAAGGTTGATTTTTGTACCAATTTGAAATATTAAGAAATGTTCTTATAAGTTTGATACAAAATTTTATTCATTTAAGTCAGTGGTGCCCACAAAGAGAAATGAGAATATATTATATGCCCACAAAGAGAAAAGAGAATTTATTGGTACCCATTGCACTGGACAAAATCACTTGGTTTTGTTTGTTGGATTGTTTTACTATTTATGTTCTTGTGTTAAATTTTAGCAATGAGCGAATGAAAAAATAAATAAACATAAAATCAATGAATAGGTAATAAAAAAAATATTCTTTAAGAAAATAGGTGCACGTGTTCTTTGCAGTGTTGCCACTTTTTGAATAATTATTCAAAAACGGGACTGTTTACACATTCGTTGGATAATTTTTGAATAATGACATTTTTGTGTAGTTTTCGGGTAATTTCACTTTTTATAGAAATTTCCGTAAATTTATTTCCAGAGCTTTTTAATAATAAAATGAAAATAAGTCGATATTTTGATTAAATGAGTTTGTGAAATATTTACCACAAATTTCTATTTTTCGGCGAATTATTTCGTAAATTTCTTCAAGACTAAGCCCAATGAAGAAGAAATCAAAAACATTGTTCGATATTTAATTAATATTTTTAATATATATAGTGCTCATGTTTTACGAACATACATATTTTTCAAACTTCATGTAAAATAAGCAAGGTTGGCAACCGAAACCAATAACGGTATAGGTATCGGTATTGGTATCGATTTTTTATTTGTATCTGTATCGGTAACGGTATTTTAATCATTTCGAAACATTAATACCGGTATTATTGAAAAAATTTACAAAAATATAAAAAAACGTTCTTAATTATAAAAAAAACGTTCTTAATTATAAAAAAACTCAATTTTATTATATTTTTATAAAGGATAAGTATATATATATATTTGTTCCTTTTACTCCTGCAAGGAGCATAGGGCCGCAAAGGATAAGTATAGTTTATGGAAATGTTTTTATAATATGAACAAAAAACAATAAGTGATTAAAAATTTCTAATTGTAAGTGTTTTATTTTTTAAACACCAACATTTTTTTTAATCTATTAGGAACATAAGTTGATTCACTACAAATATATTATATTTGTATTGAGATCATATAATAAAATAAAAAAAAAATAAGTTTATAAAATTAATAAAAGGATTCTCTAAAAGAAACTGTAAATTCAATTAAAGGTTTAAGAAACCAGTTTATATATTAAATTATATTTACTAAATTTGTTACAATTTAGAGAATATTTATGAAGTTAAATAAATTAAAAACAATGTTGCCAATGCAAAATAAAGGCTGATAACCGCACCTTGAATTTATAAGACGATTTGCTATTAACCCTTTGGCGAGTGGCGTACATTATAATGTACGTCGACTTCATCAGCTCGTCAGTGATTTTAATTTTAACTAAAGCGCTATTCATTTACTGTTATCGGATCGTTATTTTGTTCTTATTAAAATGTTATGCAGGCTGTGAAATCTCAAAACAACATTAGATCAGTAGAGCGCTTTTTGTCTTGTGATTATCAACGCTGCTGAGAATGTGTTAAAAATTAAAAGTTGAAAAAAGGCTAAAGTTTAGTCTCAAAAATTGTGTGATGAATAAAATTCAAAAACTCAAAAGATTTTATGTAGAGATTAGTAATAGAAAAAATATAAAATTAAAATTTTAAAAAAATTTTAACCCGTTCGGGGTCGGCAGCATGTTAATGTTTGAACTTTAATTCTAAATATCTCCACTACGGGGTGCTGCAAAGCCATAAAAGTAATAAACAATATATCTTTTGCATAGATCTACATTTCTACGAAGTTTGGTCGGAAAATTCCCAGCCATTTAAATTCCCGTGTCAAAGGGTTAACAATGAATAATAAAGTTTAACTGTTTAACAATTATGGAAATTTTATATTAAAAAAATTTGTATTTTTGCTAAAAACGTGAAAAAAAAAACAATTTTTTTAAAACCGATTCCATACCGGTACGACACCGGTATTAGAGGAAAAGGTTTTTGAATACCGGTATTTTTTGAAATCAAGAATTTCGGTATTGGTATCGGTATCGATTGTCAATTTGAAAGGGTTTTGAAACGAATAACGGTATTATAACGGTATCGGTTGCCAACCTTGAAAATAAGTACTTTTCTGTAGGCTAGCAAGACCATTTGAAAATGCTGCTAAAGACTGATATTTGGATTAGTTAGTTTGTGATTGACTGAAAAAACTAGTAATTTTCAAAGTTTTTATAAGAGTGAACTTTTTTGCTGTAGTTTCCATGATCAGAGAAAAATGTTGTTAACTCATCACAGTGGTTCAGAATCAAAATATTTTGAAAATAATTCACCAATTCAGAAATAGTTAATCTAGAAAGGTTTCTTTTAACTGTGAACGACACCATATAATTCACTATTTTAAGCCTGAAATATATATTGCATTTAATCTTTCTTTAGATAATAGAATATTTTTTTGAAAATATAACCAATATTTTTCAGAAAAATTGGCTTTGCAGAAAACTGGACCAGGTTATTGAAAAAATACAAATTTCAGACAGGCTTTCACAATGCTCGAGGGGGTCTGGTTTGCACTGTGGGCTCGGCTGGAAAAACTTAAGCTCGAAATTTCTTTGACTTTGACCCTGAGAAATTTCATAGTAAACCAACAAGCCGGCAAGAAATCACTACATTATTTCCAAAATATGATTCTGCCCCACAACGCGCAAAAGAGTTACTCCAAATGACCTCACATATTATTTGGAAAAATATAAAAAAAAATTTTGTAATCTTTTTTGTGTAATTTCATACAGTTTTGGATAATTTTTGACTTACACCTGTGTAGTTTTTTGTTTTACTGGTGGCAGCACTGGTTCTTTGCGAATAACTTATTGTGTAAAAATAATAGATAAATAATGTTATAAATATTAATAAATAAAAAAAACAAAAAAATCAAAATAATTTATATTAATTCTTATTAAATACAACAAAGTTAGAAATCTCTGCGTTGTAATTGTTTTTAATATAAACAATTATAATGCAGAGATTTTTAAACTTTATAAAGATATATCCCATACATATATTTAAATTTCAATGGTTGTTGCAAAATATTATCTGTGTACTTGTTTTGTCAAACAAAGCGACATTGACCTACTCTGTTGGCAGCAGACATGCAACTAATGTTTTTTTTTATATTTTTATGTTCTCTGTTTTTTGTTTCGTTGACTTTCGGGTTGTGTACGTGCAGTGTTACCATATATTTTTTTTAGAAAAACTGTAAATAAAAACTTTTTCTAGAAAAACTGTTCTTCGAAAAATTTTTAAAAATCAGAAGAAATTCTCGAAGTATCCTGGGAATTTCTTTCAAATCGTTCACACGTCTCTTGTCTGTTTTTGTGAAATTTTTAATTTTAGTATATTAAATAAGCACAAAAAAGAATAGACAAAACCATCCAAACATCTCTCTATAAAAAAGAAACATCGACTTATCACTCAATAGACCTTCAAACAATAAGGAAACCAATAACAACAACAGCTTAAACTTTCTTACAAATATTCCTCTCAACACAAATCAAACCACCAAATAATAACAACAACATAACAATATACAAACGATACATAAATACAACAATAATTTTATAACAAACAATTACACATCATTAAATTACACCAAACCCTCGTTTAAAATTTATATATGAAAACCATACAAATTCCTAACATTAAAACATTTTTTTAATCACTACAAACCGAAAATTATATAAACTGGAAAACAAAATGAACCCATAATTATTCATTTGACAACCATCGCAATACCAACATCCACGACTGTTGCTTCGCTGGAACCAGTTTTTTTTATATATTTTTTTTTCTCTCTGTTACAATGACAACACAAAGGGCTTTAATGCACTTCTTTGGTGTAATCATTGTTGTTGAATTTTTTCCCTATCCATTTCTTTAGTTTGTTTTTTTTTTGCGTGATATAGGTGCTTCGCATTGTTTTATTGCTGGGTTATTAAGTGATGAAGGTCTAACACTGGTCACTGTTTAACCGATTCAGCAATAAATCAATCATTTTGCACATATACTGACGTAGGTTATTGATTTGAATCTTCTTTTATTTTGTAACGTCAGGTAAGTTCAGAATGGACTTCTGCAACGTACGGGGACTTAGGGCGGATTATTTCTCGGTATATGCTCACATTCGTTTCCATCGGCCGGATGTTTTAGCCTTATGTGAGACCCAGGTATATGAGGATGCTGATCCACAGGATTTTCATATACCTGGTTATCACCTTCTATCGCTATTTATTCTTCATAGCGGACTTGCGATATACGTTCGTAATGATGTTGTGTACCAGTTGCAGCAACAATTGACCTCGCATGATACTGAATTTAATTGTCTATGGGTTAAATTCATTATCAGGACACACATCTTACATTTCGGATTTCTGTATAGAAGCCCAAATATGGAAACGAGCAAGGCATTCAATTGTTTTGATTCGCTATCCAACTCCATATCTCGAATCCTGGAGAACTGCCCGAATAGTGAAATCGTAGTTGCTGGCGATTTTAATGTTCACAATTCTACCTGGCTTCGCCATTCGAGTGGGACAACTTCCGTTGGCACTTACGTCGAACTTTTCGCCGCGCATAATCCCCTTGCACAACTTGTGAATGAGCCAACACACATTCCGTGTGTTGAAGGGCATTTTCAGAATACCCTCGACCTTTTCCTTACTTCACACCCTAACAAGTATGAAGTAAAGTCACTTGCACCTCTCGGTAACTCGGATCACCCCAGCAAAAAATTTTCAAAATAAGGAATCGAGTTGGGAATCAGGTATTTTTGGTAGAACGCCTTCCCAATTGGATTACCAACCAACTCGTTTCTTTTAACAAGGCGTGAGACTAAATGCAATCGATTCTTTGGAATCGCAATGGTAGCTAGTTACTATTTTTCTTACAGAACACCTTTGATTTTTAGTAAAAGAAGGTGTTCTAATAATAAAAAGAATAAGCGAGTTTCTAAAAATAGATATTCTCAAAATAGAATTTACGAATTAAATTTTAAAATAAATAAAAAAAACTTACACATGTGTTTCGTTGGGATTTGATCCCTGGCTTCATGCGTGTCAGGCGGATACTCTTCCACTGAGCCACCGTCTTGCATGATAATTTATAGCTTAAATCAGATTTTATTTTTTTATAATTACTTTATACTTTTTACCACAAGCTTGTTTTTTTGAGAAAAGTGGTAGTTCTTTAGAATTTATATATAAGGCCTTACAATACACCTTGCAAATTACAGAAAAGGGAAGCGAATATTAAAATCGCTTTATGGTTATGGTTAAACTAATAGAATTCGACTTATACTAAATTAGACAAATACTAAATAGCATATCAGGTTTAGTGTATATTTATTATATTAGCTGTACTTCCACTCTTACTTATCAACATTAAATAAATAAAATATAATAAAATAAAATAAATCAAATAAATTAAACTAAATAAAATGAAATAAATTAAATAAATAAATTAAATAAATCAAATAAAATAAATAAATTAAATAAATAAATTAAATAAATTAAATAAATCAAATAAATTCAATAAATTAAATAAATTAGATAACTTAAATTAATTAAATGAAAAAATTAAATTAAATAAACTAAATAAATAAAATAAATTAAATAAATTAAATGAATTATATAAATTAAATAAATTAAATAAATAAAATAAATCAAGTAAATTAAATAAATTAAACAAATTAAATAAATTAAATAAGTTAATAAATTAAATAAATTAAATAATTATTATTAAATAATTTATTAAATAAATTATTAAATAAATTATTAAATAATTTATTAAATAAATTATTAAATAAATTATTGAATAAATTAAATACATTAAATAAATAGATTAAATAAATTAATAAATTAAATAAATAAATTAAAAAATTTCAATTGTCCTAACAACAATATCTGAATGTTTTTATGTGGAAATTTCGAAAGGAAAAGTTCCCAGAATCAGAGGGTTTTTCGATAGAAAAGGTTCCCAAAACCTTACAATTGTATATAAACCATTTTTAATGGAAAAAGTAGTCAGAATGTGAACGTTTTTCTATGGCAGAAATAAATCAGATATTAGCAAAGAGAAAACATATTACACTCACTAACGTTTGTCGGTAGAATCTACTGAAAATGTCAGTTAAAACAAAGATATATGCAGTTAAAAAGGCGACAAAAGTATTTACATTTAAAATAACTAAAAATTGTGTTATTTTTACCTCCTAAAAAATAACTAACAAATGCATTAAAAATAACTACTAATGTCGTAAAATTAACTGAGAAATTTTTACTAAAAAAATTTCAAAACAACTGACGAAATCGGTAAAAACTGCTGTTTTTTATAGTCAAATGTTTTTGTTTATAAAAGTTATATTTTAATAAAAAAACTATTTTTTTTCTTTCGATTACAAAAATATCACAAAAAAATATTACAAAAACTCGAAGTAAAAATTCCAAACCGTTCTCCAGTTTTTATGCTTTATGCATTGGAGATACAATACAAGTTTCTCATTTTTATTTGCAAACTAGAAATATAAATACAATAATAACAATAATAACAAAATATATATACAATAATAACAAATATAAACTAAACAAGAATTTTTAAATAAAAAAAATCAACGACATTTTTTATTTTTTAATTAACTACCAAAAATAACTGTTTGCTGTAAAATTACTGTTTTGGTAGTTGTTTATTATGATATTAAAAATAACTGCTTTAAACAACTGTTACAAAATTACAGTACTTTTCGTTAGTTGTTATCTTAAATAACCGTCATAAAAGTTGTTTTGAATTTTTCTGTAGAAAAACAACTGTAATTTCCGTTAAATATAACAACTACTGATTACTATACAAACAACTGTCAAACTTTTTTGAGTGTAGCCAATGGATTGGTTCGGTGTACTAGTGGAATATTTCGTTTGTATCTATCAGAAAATTAGTTTTTAGAATGTAATTTCCCTACGGGAAATTTTAACAAACTGTCACCGAACTGGCCCCTTTATATGGAATAGACTGGTCACTTTTACATTTAATTTGAACATTTATTTACTCTTCATACAGTGATTGTGCATATCAAAAATACTATTTGTGATAAAGCGCAAATTTATTGCAAAGAAATGGGAAATAGTCCTTTAAAAATTAAAATCCCGTATTAGCACAAAATGTTTAAAATAATTTTTTCACTGTTATGTTTAAAACTAAATAACTTCTCTCTTCAAAATGTGGAACTACTTCTTAATTTGTTGTTTTACTACCAAAATGTAAACGGTTACTTTCTAAGATCAAATAATTTAAAAAGTAAATTATTAATTTTTGAAAACTTTTGTTAGTAAATAATTATATTTGAATGACTTTCATGCCTTGTTTGTTTTGATTTTTAGAATTGATTACAATACCTCTTGCTTTTTTACGATCTTGTTAGAATGTGTTTGGTAATGCAGTAAAGAAATTTGGCAATGAGATTTGTAAGCGGTTATATGGCAATGCCTTGTTAAGGTAATGGGTAATTTTTTCCTGGGACTGTATCATTTCCGCATCCTTTTCATATTCAGAACTTCGTAACGTTTCACGGACAGCCACGAAACGGTCAATTTTTATCTATGAAAAGGCTCGTTGGGTAGACCTCAACGATTTTTATCGGCATTTTAACTGGAATCTTTGCTTTCTGGACAACGATGTTGATGCCGCTGCGAAAATGATAGAAAGCGTGATTTTACTTGGAATGAAGTCATTCATTCCTTCAAAGCGCATTTCGGCTAAGCCTAATCATAAATGTTGGTTTAACCAGACGTGTAAAAATGCAGTCAGATCTAGAGAGGATGCATTCACTAATTGGCGTTTGAATAAAAACAACATTACTGACATTCTGCGCAAGCAGGCGAGAACTGAATGTGCCAAAGTACTAAGACGTGAAAAGTTTCTACACGAACAGCGTCTACGTGCTAAACTTCTTGCTGCTCCTCGGGACAGTAAGACCTTTTGGTCATTTGTTAAAAGAGTAAGGGATAATGCTAGTTCCTCTATTCCAACTCTTATAAAGAATGACCAAATATTCACTGAACCGGTTGATAAGGCCAACCTTCTGACTGAATTATTTGCAGAAAATTCGTTTCTGTCGGAAAGCGATCAACCACTGCCCGAGCTCGAAAGAGTATCACATACTATGCCAAAGATTTTCTTTCGTTCTCGTGCCGTTAAAAAGGTTCTCACGGATCTCGACGTAAGTAAGTCAGCGGGCCCGGATGGCATTCCAGCACTGGTTCTGAAACAGTGCTCTTCGACGCTATCGCGTCCATTGGCAACCCTCTTTAGCACGTCATACCGTACGGGTATCTTTCCATCGTGTTGGAAGATTGCCAATGTTCAGCCAATTCCAAAAAGGGTGCGGCTACCAACCCTGACATTTACCGCCCAATTGCAATCTGCTCTGCGCTCTCCAAGGTTATGGAGAGCATGGTTAACTACCATCTTGTTAATTATCTGGAGTCAAACTCACTTCTCAACGATCGACAGTATGGTTTTCGTAGAAGCCGTTCTACGGGAGATCTGATGGCGCTTCTTTCGGAGCGTTGGAGTCGGTCCATTCACAGATTTGGTGAAAGTAAAGTAGTTGCTTTGAATATTTCCAAGGCGTTCGACCGTGTGTGGCATAAAGCACTGGTGTGAAAGCTTATTGCTTTTGGTGTTGGTAATGACTTCTCTCGATTCATATCGAGCTTTCTCAGGGATCGTACTATAAGAGTTGTTATAGATGGGGTCTCATCCAACGAGTTTCAGTTAAATGCAGGGGTACCGCAAGGCTCCGTTCTTTCTCCTACTCTCTTTCCTATCTTTCTAAACGACTTTCTTGTTCGAACTTCAAATCCTATCTACTCTTTCGCAGATGACAGCAACATTTGTCATTCATATTCCTTCGATCATAGGCCAAGCCTTGCGGAGGTTGGGGGAAAAAGGCAGATTATGAATGACACACTCAGTCATGATCTATTGACAATCTCCGAGTGGGGTCGCGTGAATAGGGTCGATTTTAATGCACGCAAGACCCAATGTTGTTTGCTGACCCATAGGGCCTTGGGATCATCGTCTGCTGTCCACATGGGTGGTATCAATGTTGAGGAATCTGGAGCTCTTGATGTTCTGGGCATAAGAATCCAACGTGATGTCCGCTGGAAAAATCATGTTGTACAAGTGTCGAAAGAAGCATTCAAGTGTCTTGGTTTTCTTAATCGGTGTCGTAAATATTTCACTTCCTCTGATCTCCTTACTATTTATACCACCTATATACGACCGAAGATGGAATACAACTCCCATTTATGGGCAGGAGCTTCAAAGTATATTTTGGAGCTTCTGGACCGTGTCCAAAGGAGGGCGAAGGTGCTTATCAATGACAGTAGGATATCCAGCTCTATTGATTCATTGGAACATCGACGGAATGTGGGTTGTGTAACACTGTTCTATCTATATTACCATCGGAAGTGTTCTAACGAAATAAGTGAACTTATTCCTAGGTCCCATGTCTTTGCTCGGAACACACGCTTATCTAGTAGATCTCATCTGTTTGTAATCGATTGTCCAGTGGATCGCACAACGCATTAAAGGGAAAATTCGTTCATTTATCGAACATCCCGTATGTGGAATAAACTCCCCGCGAATGTCTTTCCTGATACCTTCAATGTAGGGAAATTCAAATCAAATGTCCACAATCACTACTCCCTCTTTCCTCCTTCCCACAACTTATTTTTCTGATATCAACACAATGCACTGCATTAGTAGGGGGCATCCCCTGAGTGTTGGTCTATAAAAAAAAAATATCCCAGGGTATCAATTTTCAAAATATGGAGATTTTAATAGTTTAATTGCCTTTGGCATTTATAGTAATCGACTTTTTGCATATCCTTCTAATAAAACTTTTTTTTTAAGAATTTTGGTCTCCTAGGCCCGAATCTAAAGTTAGAAAAAGTTAGTTCATCGAATCACCCTTCCGAGACTAACCCCTAACTTAGGATAGAATACTTTACTGGTCAATGTTATACTTCAAAATATTCTTTATTGATTTGCATTCCACATAAAATTGGTATTCATTTGATTGAGTATTGTTGTCGGGAATTGTTTGTTTGAAAAAATTACGTTTTTGGAATTGTCCTTGATCATAATTGAAAAAATAGTAGGAAATTGTTATTCAGAATTGGCAAATATTTAATTAAAAAAAATAAAAAATCAATTTTGGCCTTTCTCGATGAGACATTGTTTTATTTTTTTCAAAAAATATAAATTTCTAAATGATCTTAAAAGTTCGGCTAAAAAATGTCCGTCGGGTCTATGACTTGTCAGATATGGCTTAGCCAATTTTATTCCGTGCTAATTTTTGATGAAATTTGTTATAAAAATGATTCGTTTTTCCAGTAAGCATATTTTTTAATATTATATTGATATTTTTAAATTTATTTATGTTTCGATTTGTACCTAATTTCTGACAATTTGAAAGGTATTTTGTAATTTTTGGGTCATAGCATAACCACTTTCTAAGTTTGTAAATGGATTATAAAACAAATATTTTATACAAAATTCTTTTTATAATCGTGTTATAAAGTTTTCAAATTATTATGCATAAGCACTTTTATATTTTAATTCTTAAATTTTAATTAAAAAAATAAAAAAAAATATTGTAAATGAAACAAATGTGCCGATTTAATATAAAAAACTGTAAAAAAAAATCCATGAATTTAAAAAAACTGTTTTTTACATGAAAAAACTGTTTTTTACATGAAAAAACTGGAAAACTGTTAGGCATCCCAAAAAACTGCAAAAAACAGTTAAAACTGGCTATATGGCAACACTGTGTACGTGTGAAAAGCCGATTAATCTACGTCGTTCTAACAAGTGTTTGGGCGACACTGTATTAAACCAAAACGCGATAATTTCAAACTTGAATAGTATAGTGTAGGAAAACAACCAATTAAATAACTGAGAAAATTATCTGAATGATATTAATAAATTTTTGATAAAATGTTGTCAAAATATTCTTTTTATTTATTAAAAGTTTTATACACTTAATGAAAAAGCTTCATTAAAACTAAATTCATAAAATATATGAAGCTTTTTCATCAAATTTAAGAAATTTTTCGTTTACCTTGTGAAGAAAACTTTATTATTTTACTAAAAAATTTCATTAAAACTGTGTGGGTTATATAATCCATTATCAGTTAGTAGTAACTACACAGAAGAAAATAATTATAATCATACAGAAACAACGTTTACTAAGATAGAAACCGCTTTTAAATCACAGAAATCTCAGGTTTTTTTTATTTTTATATAAAACATTGTCTGCCTATCTTTAAATCGGAAAACACATTAACTTAAATATGAAAAAGTTTAACTAAAATCATATTTACTTTAATAATGATAAGTATTATAGCCACCAATTATAAAATTTCGTTTTGAAGTTTCTTACTTAAATATATAACACTGGCCCAAATATTCATACTTTATTTACAAAGTGTTCGTAAAAAAATGAAATGTTAATTAAAATCTGATATAGTAATTAATTTAACTAAAATTTTTTCTCTGTGTCGTTACTTTTCTTATTATATCGTTCATTAGATTTAAGATTAGATATTATTAATTAGAAATTTAGATATTATAATTAAAAAAGTGCGACACTGGTATGCCTCATTTATCCCAGAAATTAAAAAATTCTGGGTCATTAGAAACCGTAGATGCAAAAACCCCTCGATTCGAAAAAAAATTTTCGAATTCGTAAATCTTGCAAATATTGTTAAAAATATAATTCTGTATACAAATTTTACTTTTGGCTTGTCGGCGTAACACTTATCTTTGAAGGCACCCCACAAATAATAGTCCAACGGTGTCAAATCGCAGCTCCGAGGTGGCCAAACGACATCAGCTCTGCGGCTGATAATGCGATCTTCAAAAACAGGGCGCAAAACATCGAGTGTAGCTTCGGCTGTGTGGCACGTAGCGCCGTCCTGTTGAAACCAAATGTTGCCAATATCCTCCTCTTCAATTTTTGTGAACAAAAATTCGTTCAACATGGCCCGATAACGATCGCCATTGACTTCGCACACATTCTGCAACATTACCATGATTTTCAAAGTAATGTCGCAATATTTCCCAGTGTTGTTCAATTGTATACACAACCATATTCGTTCAGCGGAAGGATAAAACTAATTATCTGTCAAATCAGACATGAGCTAAGTGTTACCATTCACGAAATAAGCACTAGTTGAAAAAAAACGTTAGATGGCGGACCCTATATATAATTGTATTGAAATCCACATACATTTTGTTCGATTCGAGATAGTAAATAATTTTATCTAAAATATTCTTGGGTCACATTTAGTTTTATAAAGTGTTGTTCGAAGCAATATACAAATATATCTTCAACGAGATATATAATTTGATCAAGTATATATATTTGTATATGGCATATAAAATGATATAAGAGAAAGGATATTTTAAAATATGATTATATAAGGCAACGAATAAGAAAATTTTGAAAATCGGAATCGCAGATAAACTCTTATTTAATTTTATACGTTGTCATTCACTCTCTAATATGAATAGATACAATTGGATCAAATCTAATCGTTTTTCACGGGTAGGGAACATACCATATATGGTGCCATTTAAACAGTATATTGTCATATATGTTGCCATTTAAACAATATTCTTTCTATATATAAAAGAATAACGTGACTGACTGACTGACTCAACATCGCCCAGCCCAAACCGCTGAAGCTAGGAAGTTGAAATTTTGTATGTAGGTTCCTCTTTCGGCGTAGACGTCCGCTAAGACGGGATTTTTGGAAATTCCTACCGGAACGGGGAAAAAAGGGGAAAGTCTCCCCCTTGACGGCCTGCCAAAACCCCTATGGCTAGAAAGCTGAAATTAGATATGTGTTCCTTGGAGTATGAGCTAACTTTTCTGGAAGGTTATTTCAAGAATTTTGGACAGGGACGTTGTAAAAATGGGGGTTAAAAAGGGGAAAAGAGCCCCCTTGACGGCATGCCCAAACCGCTGGAGGTAGGAAGTTGAAATTTGGTATAAAGGTTCCTCCACTATCGTAGACATCCACCAAGACGGGATTTTTTGTAAATTTTTACAGGGAGGGGCAAAAAAAAAAGTCTCCCCCTTGACGGCCTGCTCAAACTGCTGGTGCTATGAAGTTGAAATTTGGTATGTAGGTTCCTCGACCGGTGTAGACGTCCCTTGAGACGGAATTTTTGGAAATTCTTATCGGGAGGGGCAAAAAAGGGGACAAAAAAAGTATCTTTTTCCAAAAAAGTACCTTTATCCAAAAAAGTACCTTTTTCCACAAAAAGTACCTTTTTCCAAAAGAAGTACCTTTTTCCAAAAAAAATTCCTTTTTCCAAGAAAAGTACATTTTTGCAACAAAAGTACGTTTTTCCAAAAAAAAATACCTTTTTCCAAAAAAAGTACCTTTTTCCAAAAAAGTAGCTTTTTCCAAAAAATTACCTTTTTCCAAAAAAAGTGCATTTTCCAAAAAAGGGCCTTTTCCTAAAAAATGGACCTTTTTCCAAGTATCTTTTTCCAAAAAATTTCGCTTTTTCCAAAAAATTCCATTTAAAAAAATATAATTTCACAAAAAGTACTTTTTTTCCTCCCCCCACGGATATCTCCACTAAAACAAGATTTCTTGATATTCGGCACAGACGTCCGCTAAGACGGGATTTTTGGAAATTCCGGAATATATTCGGCATAGACTTCCCCATAGACGGTCTAACAAATTGGAAAACTGTCCCCCTTAACTGCCTGCCCAAACCACTAGAGATAAGAAGTTGAAATTTGGCATAAAGGTTCCTCCACTGTAGTAGACATCGACTAAGTTTGTATTTTTGGAATTCCCTACAGGATATCCCAAAAGGGGGATGTTTCCCCCTTGACGGCCTGCCCAAACTGCTGAAACTATGTAGCCGAAATTCGGTATGCGAGTTCCTCCTTCTGGACGGAACTCGCCGGCAACGTCATTTTTCTATTTTGGAACAGAAACATAATAAAAATATGTGTTGAAAGGGAAAAATGTCGCAAATAACGGCCCCGCCCAAACCGCTGGGGCAATGAAGTTGAAATTTGGTATGAATGTTCCTCATCCATCGCAGACAGCCGCGAAGATCGAATTTTTGTAAATTCCTAAAGGTAGGGGTAAAAAGAAGAAAGCCACTCCTTGGTGGCCTGTAAAAACCCCTTCGGCTAGATACCTGAAATTTAAAATGTGGGTCCCTGGACTAAGGGCTAACTTATTAGAAAGATACTATTTTGAATTTTGGACAGGGTCGTTATAAAATAGGGGCTCAAAAAGGGAAAGTGGCCCCTTATTCCAGCCTAATTCCAACTGGGAGGGACAAAAAAAGAAAAAGTGTCCCACTTGATAGCCTGCTCAAATTGCTGGAACTAGGAAGCTGAAATTCCCTGTCGATGGATTTGCGGAATTCCTACCCAGAGGGGCACAAATAGTAAAAGTTTGCTAGAAACCTGAAATGTAAAACATATGTTCCTTGGAGTATGGCCTCACTTATCGGGAAGGTGCTTTGTGGAATTTTGGACAGGGACATTGCAAAAATGGGGATTAGTGAAGCGAAAAGTGCTGCTTAAAGGCCTGCCCAAACTGCTGGAGGTAGGAAGTTGAAATTTGTTACTAAAGTTCCTTCTCTATTGTAGACATCCGCTAAGATGAGATTTTTGGAAACTTCCACAGGTAGGGTCAAAAACAGGAAGTCTCCACCTTAACGGCCTGGCCAAACTGCTGGAACTTGGGAGCTTAACTTCGGTATTTGGGTTCCTTCTCCAACGTAGACGTCCCCTAAGACGGTATTTTTGGAAACTCATACCGGGAGGGGTAAAAAGTGTAAAAACTTCCCCCTTGCCGAGTTGGGCAAACTGCTGGATATAGAGACCTAAAGTTATGTATGTAGTAGGTTCCTCCTCCAATGCAGACGTCCTCTAAGACGGAATTTTTGGAAATTCCTACTGGGAGGGGTAAAAACGGAATAACTCTCCCCCTTGATGGCCTAACCGAACCCTTCGGCTAGAAACCCGTAATCTATAATATGTTTTCCTTGGAGTATGGACTAACTTATCGACAAGGCATTTTTAGGACTTTTGACAGGAACGTGGTAAAAATGGTGGCTCAAATGGGGAAAATTGCCCCCCCCCCCAGAACACCTGCGTCTTTAGCTAGAAACCTAAAATTTACAGAACGAGTGTATATGGAACACTAAAATTAAGAAACTAAATAGAAAACGAGTGGAATTGAAACACTACACAAGTGGAACGAAATGGATATAAACGTTGAACAAGTGGAATTGAAATTATAGACAATGGAAATGGATTGGAAGAGGGAACGAAAAGGAATGGACTATAGAACGAAATGTAATGAGGAGCGAGATGGCATAGAATGGGGAATGAGTGGAATTGAAACACTGCAGTTAAAAGAGGAATGGAACGGAGCAAGTGCAAAGAAATGGAATGGAAAGAGAAGCGACTGATATCAATATCGATACACAAGACAGTAGGAACGAAATGGAATGAAACGGGAAACGAGTGGAATTGGAATAACAGATAATGGGAACGAAATGCAATGGAATGGTGAACGAAATGGAATCTTGGAAGGAGATGCATTGGAACACTGAAATTGTTAAACAAAATGGAGTTGGAATTTTAATGACTCAAACTACCGGAGTTTGGTACTTGAAATTTCGCATGCGATTGAGGCAGATTATATATATTTGGGATTTTTACTGGGAGGAACAAAAAGGGGTGAGAACTCCTTTTAATTACCTGTTCAAACACTATCCACAGAATATGAAACTTATTTAGCATTGAAACATACTCTCAAAAAAGTTAAACAAATTTTCTAAAAGAGAAAAAACCTTAGAAAAAGAATGGAACTTATATATTCTGATATTTAAACTGCAGGTAACGAAGCACCGGTGGAAGAAACCGACGCAGTAAATTTTCCAACTGAATTTGTGAATTTACTTGAATTGCCAGGTCTACCTTTACATAAACTGGAATTAAAAAAAACTTCAATGCACGCTAACAACGTAGATACGTATCTTTGCCCGCTATCTTTAATATTATAAATCGCTTGCCAACCCTGCTTTACATTATTAATTTTCATTCAAAACACAAATGAATAAAACTACTTACGGGTCTATCTACCTAAGTTCGCACTTTACCAAATTATCTTGACATACACACGTATATTACAATTTGTAATGGATTTATTAATAACAATCCACTTTCATGAGAAAAAGTGATCAAATATTTATTTATTTTAAACCCATTGTTGTGTCAGAATTATTTATTTGTGGTGGCTGGGTGAAGGCTTTTATTATAAAAACTGTACTTTAAATAAACAAAGCGAATTTACCCACCCAACCACGAATACGACCTATCTACGCCGATGGCTTGAACAACAGACAATTAGTTGTTACATGCTCACGTGTTGGTATACTAAATGATTTATTTATATAAAAATGAAAAGGCAAAAAATAGTGTTTGTATTTAAACATTACAATAAATTTACCTTAACAATTATTTTATCTTAATAACAAATATTGTGTTTTATTTTATCTTAATGAAATTTAATTCTAAACTTTAAGGCACGCTAACAATGTAGCGGGCTTCGCCCGCTATCTTTAATATTATAAATCGCTTACCAACCCTGCTTTAAATGTTTTTTTATTTTCATTCAAAACACAAATGAACAAAACTATTTACGGGTCCATCTACCTATGTGCGCACTTTACCAAATTATCTTGACATACACACGTATATTGTCAAGAATTATTGTTGTGTCAGAATTATTTATTTGTGGTGGCTGGGTGAGTGAAGGTTTTTAGTATAAAAAACTGTATTTAAAAAAAGCAAATTTTAAGAAAATCATCAACCACGAATACGACTTATCTATAATTAATTTACCTTAACATTTATTTTAACTTAGCAACAAATATTTTGTTTTATTTTATATAAAATAAATTTAATTCTAACCTTTAAGGCACGCTAACAACGTAGCGGGCTGCGCCCGCTAGTATGGTCATATATGGTAACTCAACTACATTATTAACTGTATTTCAGAAGCTATTAATTGTATTTCAGAAATTTTAAATGTATTTCAGAAATTATTAATTGTATTTCAGAAATAATCAAATCTATTTCAAAATTTTTTAATTGTTTATCATAGTTAATAGAGAAAAATTTCTAAATTACATTTCATAATTTCTGAAATACAATTGATAATTTCTGAAATACAATAGATAAAACTGAAATTCAATTGACTAGTTCTGAAATAAAATTGATAAATCTTAAAAACAATTGATACAATTGGAAATGGTGTAGAGCGTTAAAAAGATGTAAATAAAATTATTTTTTTAAAAAAATTCAATTTAATAAAAAAATATATATACATTAGGCCGGGTCGATTTGTGGGGAGGCAAAAAAATCGCCCATGGCTCAGGGAAAATCGTATTCTAGGGATCAAAATAAGAAACTTTGCCGAAGGAACCATACCTCTAAAACGAATTCTACTACCCCCAACTGTTGACTTTTGTCCCGTAGGGTCAAGATTTGAAAAATCACACTTTGACCCATTTAGAGTGCCCCAATCGAGTCCAAATGTATGACCGACCCCCACTAACTTTGGAGGGCCGATCCACCCATGCCAGTGGCACACCCCCTGGAACTCCCCTGGGGGGTTCCCCATACAAATATTTTAAAAAATCACCAGGATTATTTTTTATTTATTTTTATTATTTTATTTATTTTTTCTCTTTAGAAATTTATTTAGTCAGAACATATGTAAATGAAAAAATTAATTTAACTTAGTAATAGAAAAGAAAATTAAAAAAATTACTGTTTGAAGTCTTTTTTGCTTTCAAGTCTGGGCAATTTCGCACGGCTCTCTAATGTCGTCACCATAACAGCCTCTACATTTTCCGGTATAACTCGTTTGGAAACGCTAGCTAGCAATTGAACGTGTCGTTCTGTTGCAGGTCGTAAAATAGGTTGTGTGGGTTTTTTAAGCCACCACAAGACACAGCTGCATGTCGTAAACTTACTTAAGCTAAATCGGTTACAGGTAGAATTGAGCATAAAATTATCATAAAGGATTTTCCAGAAGTAATAAAAGGCGCACTTGCTTAACAGAATTTGTAGTCAGATTAACGTTTAATTTACATGTAAGTACTTTATGGGCAGTTTTGACAACAAAATCGGTTACAGGTAGAATTGAGCATAAAATTATCATAAAGGATTTTCCAGAAGTAATAAAAGGCGCACTTGCTTAACAGAATTTGTAGTCAGATTAACGTTTAATTTACATGTAAGTACTTTATGGGCAGTTTTGACAACAAAATCGGTTACAGGTAGAATTGAAATTACCATTTCATTCTTATTACCTCGTCTCCTAGACCATATATAACGCAACAGTTTTTGTGAATGCATTAAGTCGTTGTGAAGAACTCGAAGTGTGAAGTGCTAATTTGAGATAAAAAAATATTTAAAAAAAAATCATTCCAAATCAAAAAGTTTACAATGAATCCACCATCCTCTACACCGCAAGATGAAGCAATAACAACATCAACAACTATCGAAAACCCAATGAGTCATATACCCAGGCATGATGTTACTGTTTTTGGTGTGTCTACTGATTTGACTGATCTTAATTTACCAACCCATCTGGATATCTTGAGATGTTATTTTTACTTGAGCGAACAAAAAAAGTTGTCCTATAAAGCATTCACTATTCAAGTACAAGATAAGTTGATTGGAATTTGGGAAAAACTTGGTATGGAAATAATGCTGAAAAAAAGTGTATGTAATAAATTGAATAGATTGCTTGACAAATATCAAGAGCAAATCAAGAGAAGAAACAAACCCCAACAATTTACAGAGTATGTAAAATCTCTGGAAACAATTTTTTTCATTGGAACATGTAAATGCGATTTGAAGGCAGCTCAATGTGCATGCGGTTTGGTTCCCGAACGCCTCAAAGAGTTTATGCACGATCAACATAATCAGAGAAGTCTAACAATGGATGGATTTGCGATGGAAATTGAAGAGCAAGGAGCAACGTCTATGTCATCAATGCCAACATACCAAGATCCCGATGATTCAACATACGCACCGCCACCGGTTCAAGAAGATTTGGATATAAGCACAAGTTCACAATACACACAGAGATACGATTGTTTTAACTTTGCCTTGGTATGTGACAGATTTGGCGTGCCTGATAGAGTAGCATCAGCAATGGGAACAGCTCTTTTCCAAGATTTTAAAATGAAAGATATCCATGGCAAACCTCTCATCATGGATAAATCGAAAGTTCGCCGAGAAAAAGAGAAATGCAGACAAGAAGTGCTTCGCAAACGGTTAGATGATACCAATTTGTTAGCATTTTCATTCGATGGCAGAAAAGATGATACTTTAACGAGAGATACAATTGATGAGAAGTATCATACTAGAATGGTAAAAGAACCTCATCTTGTTATTTTGAGAGAACCGAATTCTGAATCGATTGGTTACGTAAGACTGGAACATGAAACCGCTGAATACAAAACAACCAAATTAAATGATTTTTTCAACGATAAAAATATATCACTGGATGCATTAATTGGCATATGCACTGACGGTGAGCCAACAAACACTGGCCCAAACGGTGGAATTATACGACGATTCGAATTGCTGTTAAAAAGACCATTGCATTGGTTCGTTTGCCTTCTACACTTCAACGAACTTCCGTTTCGGCATTTGTTTGAAGCTTTGGATAAATCAACCAGCACTGGACCAAGATCGGCAACCGGAAAATTGAGCCGTCAAATCGAAACTTGTGAAACTCTTCCGGTAAGTTATTGCTATCACTCATTTATTATAATTGTCAACCGTTTTTAATTGTTTTATTTTTATATATTTTCAGGTGGTGGACGGCTTTCAGAAAATTGAGTTGAAAAATATGCCCCCTGCTCCAGAAAAAATTGAATTTTCCACCGATTCCAAGTACTTATACGACATGGCCCATGCAATTTCTAGCGGCGTGGTTTCAGTGGATCTGGCAAACATCAAACCAGGGAAAATTGTACATTCTCGGTGGCTCACCAAGGCCGCTAGACTATTACGATTATATGTGACAACGGAAAATCCAGATGCAAATTTAAGAATACTGGTTGAATTTATAATTACATGTTATGTGCCAATGTACTTCAATATCAAGTATTACAGCTCTGTCGTGTACGGTAGTAGATTATTTTTCAAATTCATTAGTTGGTCAAGATTTCTAGAACCTCGTTTACGCAAAATTGTCAATAAAGTAATTACAGATAATTCATATTATGCGCATTCGGAAAATATCTTGTTAACAATGTTGTTTGATGATAGCAAAGAAAAGCGCGACTGTGCTATCAAGATAATTCTACGCTATCGAACCGATGTTGACGACCCAACGGGACTTAGAGCTTATAAAAAACCAGATATAAACTTTTATTGCACAAGTTACACGGAAATGATCAATATGAATGACATAAATGACGTATTTGAACCACCATTCACGCGAAGCATTCCATACGATACTTTGAAAGAATATTTAAATCAAGATGATCCACCGTTTAATGATCCAAAAATTCCATCACACATACAAGAAACAGAACGACACGTTCAATTGCTAGCTAGCGTTTCGAAACGAGTTATACCGGAAAATGTAGAGGCTGTTATGGCGACGACATTAGAGAGCCGTGCGAAATTGCCCAGACTTGAAAGCAAAAAAGACTTCAAACAGTAATTTTTTATTTTTTCTTTTCTATTACTAAGTTAAATTAATTTTTTCATTTACATATGTTCTGACTAAATAAATTTCTAAGGAGAAAAAATAAATAAAATAATAAAAATAAATAAAATAAATAAAAAATAATAAAGTAAAGTGCCAAAAATGGTGATTTTTTAAAATGTTTGTATGGGGAACCCCCCAGGGGAGTTCCAGGGGGTGTGCCACTGGCATGGGTGGATCGGCCCTCCAAAGTTAGTGGGGGTCGGTCATACATTTGGACTCGATTGGGGCACTCTAAATGGGTCAAAGTGTGATTTTTCAAAACTTGATCCTACGGGACAAAAGTCAACAGTTGGGGGGTAGTAGAATTCGTTTTAGAGGTATGGTTCCTTCGGCAAAGTTTCTTATTTTGATCCCTAGAATACGATTTTCCCTGAGAGATCCCTAGAATACGATTTTCCCTGGGAGATTTTTTTGCCTCCCCACAAATCGACCCGGCCTAATATATATATATATAATTCTCGTGTCACATTGTTTGTGGTCGAACTCCTCCGAAACGTCTAGACCGATTTTTATGAAATTTTGTATGTATATTTGGTAGGTATGAGAATAGGTCGTAAGGTATTTTTCATACCGCTAGGGGATTAGGGCGTCCCTACATATAAAATTTTCGTGTTGCTATGACAACCACGCCTTGGCGTTACTATGACAACCAACTAATATAATCCAATCTTATCTAATCTAATCTTAATCCTAAATCCTTACCTTATAAAATTTTCGTTTTGCTATGACAACCAAGCCTTGGCGTTACTATGACAACCAGGCAGCACTTATAGCATTAACCTAATCTAATCCAACCTTATTTAGCGTGTTGCTTTATTTGGAAAGGGGCTAAAGAAGAGATAGGAGGTGGTGAAATATGAAAGGCCTCAAATATGGCAACACTGTAATTGCCCGAGATGTTGAATTTTAGAATAGTTGTTGCGCGCCATTTGATGGTGAGTTGGCGAACTTTTGTTGAGGCTGTTTATTTCAAATCCCTGTTATATTATTTTACTTCGGTGGGGTTAAGTGCTATGGAAATAGTGAAGGAGGACACTG
Organism: Leucophora obtusa; assembly: GCA_949987735.1. Lineage (NCBI taxonomy): Eukaryota > Metazoa > Arthropoda > Insecta > Diptera > Anthomyiidae > Leucophora > Leucophora obtusa. The sequence goes on from OX465297.1 coordinate 42,516,221, forward strand.
TATTAGGGATAGAAAAGTCATATACATTATTTTTACAAATAGATGTTGCGGTAGCTGGGGATCGAACCCGCTACCACATGTGTAACAGTTCATCGCGCTAACCATTACACCACAGCCCTCACATCGTCATCATTATTTATTGTTAATTATTAAGTGTGTCTATTTGATTTTATTTTTACTTAAAAGTAGAAAATTTGTTTTAACCTAAGCTTCCTCTGAATAATAATTTTGACAATTATTATTTTTTTTATAAGCTCCTAATAAGCATTCGCATCGAAGGGGATCTTTATCGACTTTAGTTAAAATATTGGGTGGCAGTATGCCTTGACTTGATTTATTTTTGAAGAATTCTAATTGGTTAATTTATTTTCAATTAATCAAAATGTTTGAAAATATGAATATTTTTATAGGGTTTTCATATACAAAATGAAAAAAACCATATGATCAAAAATAAAGTCGACTTTAAATTTAAAATACTCTTTTATAGTAAGGACCATTGAATTTTACTTTCATAAAAATATTTAATTCCTATACAAAACAAATTACATTTTAAATGTACGGGGGAAATGTTTTAGTTGATCTGTTATTTAAGTAAATGAATGTTGTTTTAGTTTGACTCAAGATCATAAATTAATATCACTTTCTGTTTAAATTATTTTCAAATCAAAGAAAGATGATACAATTTTTACAAGTAAATTACAAAGAAAAAAAATTATTGAAAGAATTCGATAAGACCAGCAAGGCAGAATGCGCATTTTCGGCTTTCGCTACAAAGCCATTTTCGGCTTTCGCTACAAAGCCTTTCGCCTTTGAGTGGGTTAATATTTTGATATTCGTCTACTTATGTGACTGTTGAAAGCAAATCGAATTTGTTATCAACAACTCAACTTAGACTAACATCAACGAAATTTAACAATGCTATTTTTATCCTTTTGTTATTATTACTCTTTTTTGCTTTGAGTACAACGTAAGATCTCCATTTATTTGGGATTAAATAAGACAGATATTGACAACAGTTCAAAAAATAATACACTGGCAGAGCACCGATTTTAAAAAAAATTACAATATTTTGTTAAAATAATACCGTTCACGGCTATGCATTTTTTTATAAAATGAATTTCTTTTTATAAAATTATAATTTTATTTTCTATAAATGTTTTTATAAAATTACTAGCGGGCAAGCCCGGTCGGTCTGCCAAATTTCATCAAAATCTTAATATTTGCGACATTTAGCGTGCGCACAAGAATACATTAACAGAAAGACGGACGGAAAAATTAAAACCAACACTATTAAAAAATATAGCGCGACTATGCGTTTTCGAATAAACTTACCTTTATGATTGCGAAACTTGTCTCATCTTTTTTCATTAACTCGAGGTAAAAGTTTATAAAAACAACTTGAAAATAGTAAAAAAGAGGTTTTTGTTAACTTTCACCTCAATTTGCTTAATGGGGGTTTCGACTCTAGGAAAAATTTTGTTTTTATATTTTATTTGGACGCTTGCTTTTCTCTATATGCTCCAAAAATTTCAATAAAAAATTCGAAGATATTATAAATTTTCACATGTTTTTTTGTAAAATATGTTTTAGTACCAAAGTAATACTCTATGTGGTAAATTTGTGTGTAACACTTTTTGTTTGCATTTCTATTAACTTGTTTTTATTAGAAATCGTATATCTTTTAACAGGGCAGAATAAAAAGATAAAAACACCCAGAAAACAGATTCGTACTTACAACCGAATTTATTGCCAATTGAATGCTTCGGTTGTGACTATAGAATTTTTCAGTTGTGACTGTCGAAATATTGTTGATTCAATAGAAATTCATTCGGTTGGTAAAAAATTCGGTTGTAAGCACGAATCTGTTTTCTCTGTGTACATCAAAAGATGTAATAATAGCACGCAGTTTTCAAACAAAAGCCAATGACGATTCCTTGATGGATATTGAAGACACATCATATGGGGCAGGTGCTGATGGCTTAATATAAGTTATAAAAGTAATCAATATATATAAAAATGGGGAAACAAATACGAAATAAATTAAAAAATGTACAAAATTATAGCATTTCTACATAATAATATGAGTAGCATTACGTGTAATAATATATCTACAATCGTTTTTAAGACTATTAGGTCATAGATTACATAGATATCTTACTCTTCTTCTTCTTTTGTCAACAAACACATTTTTTCACATACAATCAAATATTTTTTGTATAGGTATAGCACGTATGTCCAACACATTCTCAGGAGTTACGTGCACTGACAGCAAATGTCAAAGAGTAAGAGATCTATGTAATCTATGTATTAGGTTTAATATATCAAATATCCATTAACCGATTCGTCCCAAATTTGGGTGTAGGCTTGCCAGATCGAAATTGGCAAAAAGCTTGACATTAAGAGGAAAAAAGCTTGATTTTTCTTGACAATCTAATTTTCAATTCAGTTAAATTAGCAAAAAAAATTGCAAAATTGACTTGGAAATTTAAATGATATTAACTTATACAGATGTTCTACATTTTTTGTACCACATTTTTTTAAAGAAATGGGCCCATATGTTGTCAATGGATATGTCTTTTCGCAATTCTTCAAAAACCTCCCGAAGGCAGCAGCAATCTGCATACAACATATCAGTATTAATTGAATTTTTGATATTTTTAAAATAAATGGCAGCTCTGCTTAATTATTCCTTGACAAAACTAATTTTTTTCCAAAATCATATCTTTTTTCTAAGTATTTTACAGCATTTTGTAAAAATTGGTTAGGTTCTAACTCAAACGTTACCTTTTCATTCAAAGAAAGATTTTTTATGCTTTACTACCATGGAAACAGTCATTTATCCGTAAAAATTAGTCATGGTACATTTAAAAAACAATTAGTTTTTTTTTGCTAATGGTTAATTTTTCTTGATTTTTCTTATCAATTTGATGGAAAAATTTCTAAAATTGCGTTTTACCTTGACAACCCGAGTAAAAAAAATTATATATAATCATATGTGGCATATATTACAATATATAATTAGACATGTCGTTATGTATATCCATATATAATTATATATGACGTCTTTTTCCAAAATTGTTCCTTATATTCTGCCATATATAATTTCATCTAATTAGATATCGACTTTTATAATATTAGATATGGTATATATGATTATATATTACATAGCATGGCTGATCTTATTGCATATATAGTTGTATATAGAGCTATATCTTAATATATGTGGCGGCATTTTAAGAATATATAATTATATATGGTATCATTTAAACAATATATAACTATATATGGTGCCAGTTAAACTATATATTATCATATATGGTGGCATTTAAACAATATATGGTCATATATGGTACCTCATGAACAAAATCTTTAATACAGTTGCAGATATGATAATATATGCCACTAAATCTAGTGCCATATATATTTATATATGGTGTTATTTAAGCAATATATTAGCATATATGGTGCCATTTAAACCATATATTATATATGGTGTCATTTAAACAATATATGGCCATATATGGTACCTCATGATCAAAATTTTTAATACAGTTCCAGATATGATAATATATGATTCTATATATAGTGCCATATATATTTACATATGGTGTTATTTAAGTAATATATTACTATATATGGTGCCATTTAAACCATATATTATCAAATATGGTGCCATTTCAACAATATATGCTCATATATGGTACATTATGAACAACATTTTTAATACAGTTCCCGATATGAAAATATATGCTACCATATATAGTACCATATACTTTGATATATATGTGATTAAGTTATATCTGTATAAATATACAGTTTCATCCGAAGAATGGCCCGATATATTTTTATCAATTGTTTATCAATTTTTATCTAATTGTATTATATTTAGATCTGACCTGATTAAATAATGTGTTAATCAGATGAAATTATATCTTATTTTTGACCTGATACAATTTTATCGGTTTATATGTAATGGTGTCAGGTTTGATCGTAATTGGTTCAATTTTATATAAATAAAATATAATTGTATCCGACATTTACCTTATACAATTGTATCAAAGTTTTAAACTGATATCAGGTCAAAATTGGGATATAACTATATAATTTTGTATACAAATATATCTATTTGGACCTAAACTGATACCATGTGATATAAACCAATAAAATTGTATCAGGTGAAAAATCTGATACAATTTCATCTGATTAACACATAATTTAATCAGGTCAGATCTAAAATGATGCAATTAGATAAAAGCTGATACACAACTGATACAATTTTATCGGGCCATTTTGCGGATCAAATGGTACATGGATGACTCTAAGTTATATATTACCATATAAAGCTCCATATTGTTTTTATATGGTGCAATTTAAACAATATATGGTCATTAGAGTGGGGCGATTTGTATGGACAAAATTTTTTTGATATTGTGCCATTGATTTTTCGATAGCTTTTGGCTAGTTGCCACATTTTTTATCCGATTTTCATAAGTAATACCTTTCTGGAAAGGTTGTAATGTTATATTGTTTACAACGTCATTAGTTGTTTCAAAAAGCCAACGCAAGATGGCGCTAATCTAGCATTTATTTAAAAATTGCAAAATATTGAAATTTGGGCGCCTCGAAAATGATTTTTTTGATATGTCGTAGTGGAATTTTTTTTCCTCATGCCAAAAGCTATCGTAAATTCGATGGTACAATATCGATTGCTAAATCGACCCACCCTAATGGTCATATATGGTAACTCATCAGCAACTACAATATTAACTGTATTTCAGAAGCTATTAATTGTATTTCAGAAATTTTAAATGTATTTCAGAAATTATGGAATGTATTTCAGAAATTTTTTAATTGTATTTCAGAAATAATCAAATTTATTTCAGAACTTGTTGATTGTTTATCATAGTTAATAGAGAAAAATTTCCAAATTACATTTCATAATTTCTGAAATACAATTGATAATTTCTGGAATACAGTTTGATAATTTCTGAAATACAGTTGTGAATTTCGGAAATACAATTAATAAATTCTGAAATACAATTGATAAAACTGAAATTCAATTGACTAGTTCTGAAATACAATTCATAAATCTGAAAAATAATTGATAAGTTCTGAAATACAATTGATAAAACTGAAATTCAATTGATTATTTCTGAAATACAATTGATAAATCTTAAAAACAATTGATACAATTGGAAATGGTGTAGAGCGTTAAAAAGATGTAAATAAAATTATTTTTTTAAAAAAAATCAATTTAATAAAAAAAATATAATTTTATAAACATTTATAAAAAATAAAATTATAATTTTATAAAAGAAAATATTTTTATAAAAAAAAAAATGCATAGCCGTGAACGGTATCGAACTCGAGACCTTCTGAGTTTAAACCTTATTTTAACAAAATATTGTAATTTTTATAAAATCAATGCTCCGCCAGTGTATTATTTTTTGAACTGTTGTCAATATCTGTCTGGGATTTTATTTTATCCCAAATAAATGGAGATCTTACGTAGTACCCAAATATAATGCGGGATCTAATTTTATCTGTCATTTTTCTGGATAGTTTTAGATCTTACTTAATCCCCAAATATATTGCTGGATCTAATTCGATCTGCTATTTTAATACTGAAATAAATTGCTAGATCTAATTCGATCTGCAATTTATGGGATAAATTAAGATCTTACCAAATCCCCAAATATATAACTGGATTTAATTCGATCTGCAATTTATCGAAAAAGTTAAGATCTTACGCAATCCCGAAATATATTACTGGATCTAATTTTTGATCTGTCATTTTTTGGATATATTTAGATCTTACTGAATCCCCAAATATATTGCTGGATCTAATTCGATCTGCCATTTTTCGGATCAATTTAGATCTAAGTTTATCCCCAAATATATTGCTGGATCTAATTCCATCTGCCATTTTTCGGATCAATTTAGATCTAAGTTTATCCCCAAATATATTGCTGGATCTAATTCGATCTGCCATTTTTTCGGATGAAATTAGATCTAAGTTTATCCACAAATATATTGCTAGATCTAATTCGATCTGCCAAAATTGAGATCAAATTAGATCTAAGTTTATCCACAAATATATAGCTCTATCTAATTCGATCCGCCATTTTTCGGATCAAATTAGATCTAAGTTTATCCACAAATATATAACTGGATCTAATTCGATCCGCCATTTTTCGGATCAAATTAGATCTAGGTTTATCCCCAAAGATATCATTGGACCTCCCAATTTTGAGATATAACTTGATCTTAGTTTATCCCCATATATACAATGGGATCTAATACGATATCATTGGATACACTCAATTTTGACATCTAATTGGATCAGCTAGATATTACAGCAGATCTTAAACAATATCAAATTGGATATGATTAGATATTGCGCGAGATCAAATTTTTTTACTCGGGAAATGACATTTTTTCTTTATTCTTGACACGCATTGCAAAAGCTTGACAATCAAGCCAAATCAAGCCCGTCTGGGAACCCTATTTGGGGGACATGTAGTAAGCTAGGAGATATAACATTTCTTCATTCACAATTTTTTGATATTTTGCTGTTTTTTTAGCTTAAAATTAACTTTAGACTTCAAACGCGTTTTTCTCACAACCCGTGTAAAAAAGATCAGATCTGGCCAAATCTCAGTAGATCTTACCAGATCTAATTAGATCTCAAAATTGAGGAAAAATTTAAAATCCGATTTCGATCTGGTTTTTTTCTTTCGTAGTCAACAAAAAACTTCAGTCAAATATATTTTATATTCCCAAGTAAAATTGTTTTTTCTTGCCTTTTTTGGAATTTTAAAATTTGTGTGGCAACTTCGTTAAAAAAATTAAAAAAATAAAAATCGGGCCACGATAAGGACTATCTGGTATTAAGAATCACTTTACATTTTTATTTTCCAATAATTAATGAAGGCTGTACAGTAGAGTGGGCCGAACTTTGCCGAATTGCGAATTTCAAAAACGGGGGGTGCGGAAAAGTTGCGTATGCGTCCAGTAACCAGTAAAAAATAAAAATTTTGAAAATCGGTTCACGTTCAAGGTCCCTGCAAAGCGGTTGAAATTTCGAAATTGCGGAAAGTTTAAAAAAAATCCTTAAATTTTGTTAAAAAATATTTGTTATTGTGATATATTATTTCTAATAAATTATAGTTCGCTGAATCCAAAAAAAATAAAAATTTTTTAATCGGCCGAAGGGGTTCTGATATATTACTACTTGAATTTTGCTGAAAAACACGATTTTTCATTTTTCAGTCGGGCCTTCAAAAAGGTAGTCTAAATATGTTTTAAATTTTTTTCATTTTTAAATATACTATCTATATAAAATTATCTTTCATTCGAGTTTATAAAAGTTGAAAGGTATTCCAAGGACGCTGCGACAAAAGTTCTAAAAATTTTCACAGTTAAAAGTGATTGTTTTCTGTGATCACTGTTTTATTATTAAGTGACCAGAGATTTTACCCATTTATTGTTTTGGATTAACATAAAATAACATGTTTATGACTGGTCCATATTTTTTAATAATTTTGGGTATTTTGATAATAAATATAAAATAGCGTGATCGGATCTCGAGATTTGGGACACAATGCTCGAAAAGTATCCTCTTTTTTGTCCACACAATGTTCGAAAAGTATCCTTCTTTATATTTTTTATTGTATTAAAATAATATTTTAGCATAAAATTAAATAGTTTTAAATAGTTTTTAAGCATAAATTTAAATAGTTTTTTTGTAAAAGGTTTGACAAATATTTTATACACTGTGCCACAAAAGTATATATAAAAAAATATAATTGAATAGAACTTAATACATTGTGCCTGTCATTGAAGATGACATTGTAATAAATGGAGAAAAAATAGAGCTTGTTAATGCTGCCAAAAATCTCGGGTTGATTTTTAATAACTATCTAACATGGAATGATCATATAAACTCACTCGTCGGTCAAACTTATATCAAGTTAAGGTCGCTTTGGGCAACTCAATACTTTACTCCGCTGAAGATTAAAATACTCCTTGCCAAGTCATACCTGATTCCTGGGTTAATATACGGATGTGAAGTATTTGCAAGTTGTGATGATACTAGCAAACGTAAGTTAAATGTTTTATACAATAATGTTCTTCGATACGTTTATGGATTGCGAAAGTTTGATCATATTTCTGAAGTTGCCAATAACTTATATGGTGTATCTTTTGAAAATCTCCTTAAGATACGAGTACTTGTATGTCTACATAAAATAATATATACTGAAACACCACAATATCTTTACGACAAAATACGATTTGCCAGATCACGAAGAGGAAGGAAAATTATTGTCCCTTTACACCACTATCTTGTATCTGAATGGAATTTCTTTGTATATGCAGTACGTCTTTGGAATTTACTTCCACATACCCGACAACTCAATAGCAACGCAAATAGTTTTAAAAAATTCCTATTTGCATTTTTTGCCTAAATGTACACATATTATTTCGTTTGAATATGTTAACTTTTATTTTTCATTAAACTCAATGTTTGTATTAGTATGTACTTAATAATTTTGTAAACTGTCCTTTAAGAATATTGGATTCCTGTACTATAATTATAAGATTCACTCTTGTTGTACAGGAAATGGAAAATAAATAAATAAATAAATAAAATAAATAATACATTAGTGTTTAGCAAATATTAAAAAAATTAAATTGCGCGCTCGGAGTTAAAATTTTGTAACACAATGTTCGAAAAGTATGCACTTTTTTTGTCCACACAAAATATGAAAAATATTTTACTTTATATATTTTTTGTTGTAGTAAGAGAATATTTTAGAATAAAATTAAACACTAAATAGTCTCTTTGTAAAAGTTTTGAAAAATTTTTTATACACTGTGCCACAAAAGTATAAGTAAAACACATTTCGAACATTGTGTGGATAAAAAAATAGGATACTTTACGAAGATTGTTTTACAAAATTTTGAATCCAAGCACGCAATTTAATTTTTATGATATTTACTAAAAACTAATGTATTAAGTTATAAACAATTACATTTTTGTATATATACTTTTGTGGCACAGTGTATAAAATATTTTTCAAAACTTTTACAAAGAAACTATTAAGTGTTTAATTTTATTCTAAAATATTCTCTTACTAAAACAAAAAATATAAAGTAGAATACTTTTCGAATATTGTGTGGACAAAAAAGTGTATACTTTTCGCACATTGTGTTACAAAATTCTAAATCCAAGCACGCAATTTAATTTTGTATAATATTTACTGAACATTAATGTATGTATTAAGTTATATTCAATTACATTTTTTTATATATACTTTTGTGGCACAGTGTATAAAATATTTTTCAAAAATTTTACAAAAAAAAAACTATTAGGTATTTAATTTTATTCTTAAATATTGTTTTAATACAACAAAAAATATAAAGTGGGATACTTTTCGAACATTGTGTGGACAAAAAAGAGGGTACTTTTCGAGCATTGTGTCCGAAATCTCGAGATACGATCACACTATTTTATATTTATTATCAAAATACCCAAAATTATTAAAAAAGATGGACCAGTCATAAAAATGATATTTTATGTTGATCCAAAACAATAAATGGTTAAAATCTCGGATCACTTCATAAAAAAACAGTGATCACAAAAAACAATCACTTTTGACTGTGAAAATTTTTACAACTTTGTCGCAGCGTCCTTGGAATACCCTTCAACATTTTAAAACTTTTTTGCACTCAAATGAAAAACAATTTTATATAGATAGTAGATTTAAAAATGAAAAAAATTAAAAACATTTTTAGACTTACTTTTTGAAGGCTCGACTGAAAAATGAAAAAACGTGTTTTTCAACAAAATTCAAGTAGCAATATTTCAGAACCCCTTGGGCCGATTAAAAAATTTTTATTTTTTTGGATTCAGCGAACTATAATTTATTAGAAATAATATATCACAACAACAAATATTTCTTAACAAAATTTAAGGATTTTTTAAAACTTTCCGAAATTTAGAAATTTCAACCGCTTTGCGGGGACCTTGAACGTGAACCGATTTTCAAAATTTTTATTTTTTACTGGTTGCTGGACGCATACGCAACTTTTCCGCACCCCCCGTTTTTGAAATTCGCAATTCGGCAAAGTTCGGCCCACTCTACTGCATCCTTAAATTTTGTTAAAAAATATTTGTTGTTGTGATATATTATTTCTAATAAATTTCTACAAGCTATAATTTATTAGAAATAATATATCACAGCAACAAATATTTTTTTACAAAATTTAAGGATTTTTTTTAAACTTTCCGAAATTTCAACCGCTTTGCGGGGACCTTGAACGTGAACCGATTTTCAAAATTTTTATATTTTACTGGTTACTGGACGCATACGCAACTTTTCCGCACCCCCCGTTTTTGAAATTCGCAATTCAGCAAAGTTCGGCCCACTCTACTGTACAGTGGCATCCGATTTTGCCTTTTTTAAAAAAGGCTAATAATGAAGTGGCAATCCTGGCGATTTTGGTTGGAGAAATTTAAAACTAATATTTTTGAATATACAATAACATATATGTTAAATAAAAAAATAATATAGTAAAAGTATTATTTGAATTTTTGACAACCGTTTAAATATGCCCCTTAAAATTTTGTTGTTGCAGTATTTAACCGTCTTAAAAACCAGATGTGTTCGAAAAATTTGGAAATTAAATTCGGTCTCAGCATGGAAAGGTTACTTGAAAACTTAAACGTAATTTAAAACGAGTAAAAAGGTTAAAGTCGGGCATGCCGACTATACAATATCCTACACCAGACTGGGTAAAAGTCAACTAATGTTTGGATCCGAAATTCGAATGGGTTAAACGGGGGCTTGTGTCAAAATTTTCTATAATGTGAGTCAGCGCACCAAATTTCATTAAAATATCTTAATATTTGCGACTTGCAGTTTGTAACCAAGCCAATTTTGGGGGGGGCCTTATATGGGCACTAGGTCTAAACACGGACCGATGTTCACCAAAATCAACAGGCTTCGTCCTTGGGCCAACATAGGTCTGTGTACCAAATCTCATCAATATATCTTAATATTTGCGACCTGCAGCGTATAGACAATATAATTTTGGGGGGACCCTTATATGGGCACTAGGTCTAAACATGGACCGGTGTTAACCAAAATCAATAGGCTTCGTCCTTGGGCTGACATAGGTCGGTGTACCAAATTTCATCAAAATATCTTAATATTTGCGAACTGCAGCGTATACAAAATATAATTTTGGTGGGACCCTTATATGGGCACTAGGTCTAAACATGGACCGATGTTCACCAAAATCAATAGGCTGCGTTATTGGGCCAACATAGGTCTGTGTACCAAATTTCATCAATATATCTTAATATTTGCGACCTGCAGCGTATAAACAATATAATTTTGGTAGGACCCTTATATGGGCACTGGGTCTAAACATGGATCGATGTTCACCAAAATCAATAGGCTACGTTACTGGGCTGACATAGGTCGGTGTACCAAATTTCATCAAAATATCTTAATATTTGCGACCTGCAGCATATAAACAATATAATTGATTTCAACCAAAATCAATAGGCTTCGTCCTTGGGCCGACATAAGTCGGTGTACCAAGTTTCATCAAAATATCTTAATATTTGCGACCTGTAGAGTGCGCACAAGAATGCATGGACAGACAGACAGACGGACGGACAGACGGACATCGTTAAATCGTAATAAAATTCTGAGCCGATCGGTATACTATAAGGTGGGTCTAGGACCAATATTTTTTGGTGTTACAAACATCAGCACAAACTTATAATACCCTGACCACATAGTGGTGTAGGGTATAAATATTTGTTAAGGCTTCATTAGTCTAATCGTAAAGAAAAAAAAGGTATCTGTAATCAATTCAATGTGTTAAAATAATATAGAAATATATTTTTATCTTTTTTCTATGCATTGAAACTGTTGTCAAGTAAAATCGTAAAAAAGTTCTGTTGAAAATAGAAATTTTATATTTTATTACTTGACATATAATTCTATGCACAAGAAAAGGATAAAAATACAATATTTGTATTTTTTATACTCTTTTTATTCATTATGAGAATGATACGTTACTTTTTTTACGATACTTCCAAACTAATTTGGGCTTTAGCGAAAATGATTGCGGTTTTTTGTTTATAACTTTTTAGAACTCAAAACAATTTCAGAAAAACAAAACACGCGAACAGATTATTTCTTTTTAACGTATTTTAAATAAGTTAATCTAGAAAATAATGCGCCACTAATTTGAAATTTTTCATTTTTAAAATCTGTAGATTTTCCCATATATAAATTTATATGGGAATGTATAGAGAAAAGTGTTACACTTAACGGCTTTTCGCCTTAGTGTTAAGTTTTTAGGAAGCAAAAAGGCCACTATTGGGGATCGGTGAACGTAGTATCCGCTTCCCATATTTATCGATGACCGAAAAAATATTAATATATATTTCTTTTTCTATTAAATCTTTATTTAGTTTGAGAAAATTCAACAAATGATATGTTTTCCGAAATCATGCACCAACAATGATCTAGAGAGTATTTTGGAAGTGTATCTGTTCCAAACAACATTGTTTGTAAGAAATGTTACATATTCGAGACATCGAATTATTACGAACAACTATAGAATTTCTGAAGATTTCAACTTTTATATAATGATGTAAGTATAAATGTGACAAACTAATAAGTAAACTGTCGGATTATGATGGAATTCGAGAGGGAAACGAAATCTATAATTAACCTGTCTGACCCAGCAAAAACAGACATTACAAAGTAATTAAGCGAGTAAGTAGCACGCAAAGCGTTTCACCGGTTGCCAAAAAATTCATGGGTGCTCATTAGAGTGGGCCGAACTTTGCCGAATTGCGGATTTCAAAAACGGGGGGGTGCGGAAAAGTTGCATATGCATCCAGTAACCAGTAAAAAATAAAAGTTTTGAAAATCGGTTCACGTTTTTTGTATTATTTTTTGTTGTAGTAAGAGAATATTTTAGAATAAAATTAAACACTTAATAGTTTCTTTGTAAAAGTTTTGAAAAATATTTTATACACTGTGCCATAAAAGAATAAATGTATACAAAAATATACAAAAATGTAATTGTTTATAACTTAATACATTAGTTTTTAGTAAATATCATAAAAATTAAATTGCGTGCTTGGATTCAAAATTTTGTAAAACAATGTTCGTAAAGTATCCTATTTTTTATCCACACAATGTTCGAAATGTGTTGTACTTATACTTTTGTAGCACAGTGTATAAACATTTTTTTTATAATAAAATGTAAATATAATATAAAAAAAAACACTAATGTATTAAGTTCTATTAAATTATATTTTTTTTATATATACTTTTGTGGCACAGTGTATAAAATATTTTCAAAACTTTTACACAAAAAACTTTTAGGTATTTAATTTATTCTTTTAATACAACAAAAAATATAAAGTATGATACTTTTCGAACATTGTGTGTACAAAAAAGAGGATACTTTTCGAGCAATGTGTCCCAAATCTCGAGATCCGATTACGCTATTTTATATTTATTATCAAAATACCCAAAATTATTAAAAAAGATGGACCAGTCATAAAAATGATATTTTATGTTGATCCAAAACAATAAATGGGTAAAATCTCTGATCACTTAATAAAAAAACGGTGATCACAAAAATCATTCACTTTTAACTTTGAACATTTTTACAACTTTTGTCGCAGCGTCCTTGGAATACCCTTCAACATTTTTAAACTTTTTTAAACTCAAATGAAAGATAATTTTATATAGATAGTATATTTAAAAATGAAAAAAATTTAAAACATATTTAGACTACCTTTTTGAAGGCCCGACTGAAAAATGAAAAATCGTGTTTTTCAGCAAAATTCAAGTAGTAATATATCAGAACCCCTTCGGCCGATTAAAAAATTTTTATTTTTTTGGATTCAGCGAACTATATTTTATAAGAAATAATATATCGCAACAACAAATATTTTTTTACAAAATTTAAGGATTTTTTTTAAACTTTCCGAAATTTCAACCGCTTTGCGGGGGAACGTGAACCGATTTTCAAAATTTTTATTTTTTACTGGTTGCTGGACGCATACGCAACTTTTCCGCACCCCCCGTTTTTGAAATTCGCAATTCGGCAAAGTTCGGCCCACTCTAATGTATAAGTACTTCTTTAACTTATTGTCAGTAAGTCATTACTTGGTATTTTAAAGTAATGCAAAAGGTGACGACCTATCATTACTTGGTAATCCGTATTTAATGACTTGTCCCAGCAAAATCTTTCATTACCAAATAAGTGGTTATATAATAGAAATTCATAGCTCCGCACAACTTATTTTTTGGCGTCTAAACTCATTATTTTTGTTTGGCGTGGTCGTTTTTATAAGTAGTCACGCTTACCCGCTCGCTTACGAAAAAATGAGAAATAAGTAGTTATGAGATTTTGAATAATAAGTGGTTACACACATGCTTACAAAAAGTTCAATTATAAGTGGTTATCCGATTGCTTACTTGATTCTTAAAAATAAGGAGTTAAGCAAATACTATTAGCTTAAGGAAGTACATTCAGAAAAATTTAAGTTTTCTCTAGTGTGTAATTTTAGGACTCGACATAAAAATTTAAACATAAAAAATATTTACATATAATAAATAAAAATGTATAAAATTTAACTGTGTAAAAAGTACTTATTTAAAATATTACGAGTAAGTCATTATTTTATATTTAGAAACAATGAATATAATAGGCCGTTATTAGGAATTCATTATTTTATATTATAAAATAATGCAAAAGGTAATGATGTATCATTTTTGGTAATGCAGATAGTAATGAGATGTCATTACCAATATTTTGCTGGGGTCATTACCATCCCAGTGTGGAAACGGCAATGACATATCATTATTTTTTGGACTACCAGTAATGACACTGAGATGTTAATAATTCAGCATATCTTTATTAACTGACTCTTTGTTTATTACAATATTTCTTATAATGCTTATTCTAATTTATACTCGTGAAGCCAAGAAAGAGATAAATACATTTTTAGTACAAAGTAAGTTCAATGTTCCGTTGTTTATACTTTACTTTACTAACAATCATTTATCATAGTTTTTCTATTAATGACATTCGATATTATACCAACTTAACTAAAAGCTTTGTTAAACAAAGCTTTAACACAACAACTGTTGTTATGTTACAGACACCCACTTACGTTCTGCATTATTTTAAAACTTATAATAATGAGTTACTGGTAATGACCTACATATATTTCTCATTATTTCAAATAGAAAGTAATTTTCTAGATTTTTTTAATTTTTTGAAATATATTTTTAAACTCAATTAGGTTGCTCACAACGGGTGTGCTATCTGTTGTATCGTCCTAATAAAAAACAGAGTTCTTAAAATTTTTATTTTACTAATTAGAAATTAATTAGAAAAAAAAACAATTTTTATTTTTTAAATTAAAATTAAAAACTAACATTTGATTTTTATTTTATATAGGTAAAAATTTTGTAACGTGCTATTCTCAAATGTTGTATTTTTCCAATTTAATCTTTACCATCTCTGTTTTTTGTTAGGACGATAGAACGATACATACAAATAGCACTCCCCTTGTGAAATAATTTAATATTTTTTCAACACTCGTAAGGATATATGTGACCACATATTTTTTGATTTTTTTTTATGTTGGCGAGTAAGCTGACTTTGTGCAGCAGGTCAATTATGTGTTTATCTATCAGACATTACATTTGGATATAGCTCAGATGGTAGAGCTGCTGACTGGCAACCTGGAGTCCCAGGTTCGAATCTAGCACTAGAAAATTTTATTAAAAAAATTTTACAATAAAAAAATATTTTTTTTATAAAACTTATTTTTTTGAAAATCTATTTTTAGACTCATTCTTTTTGTCAGTACTGGTAAGCATATAGGTAATGACATATCTTTATATTTTTCGTATGCTGGTGTGTAAGCATAACTCATTATTTTTCGCGACATCGCCATACAAAGGTAATAAGAATAAAATATGAAAAGTAACTAGTTACCATTACCAGGTATATAGTTACATAACCACATATCTGGTAATGATTTTCTACACTGGGATGTTTTTGTTGGGTGGCATCATATTGTCCCAGTTGAAGTACTTATGTATTCTTGCGAAGTAATCACTTACTAGTAATTGATTAAATAAGTACCGATTTAGTCTTTTTTATATTAATATTTTATTTATTAATTTCTTTTGTACTAAATATAAAATTTTCCAAGCTAAAAAGTTATTTTGTCAATATGAACAACTATTTCACAATGTATATCCTAAATCCTGAGCAACCACTTATTCTATCTTTCTGAGTAACTACTTATTCTTTCACAATGGGAAACCACGCTGGTAACTGATTATTCTCATTTTTTTTGTAAGCGAGACGGTAATGACAACCCATGAATTTTTTGACATCGCGAACAAAAGTAATGTTACGAGTAAATTGCCTGCACGGATAGGATTTTCGTTCATACTATTAATGAATCGATTTCATTAATCTGAATTCATTGATTTAATGAAAAATTCAATAATTTAATGATTTTTTTTATTATATATTTTCAACTAACCCGTAAGATATGCTATAATTTTTATAAGGGTTTTGAATTTGCTAATTACTAAAATAGATATATGTTCCAGTAATGAACGCTAGGGTTGCAAACTGAAATTATTTAAATAAAAAAGTACAAATAATGACATCATTTTGTTTTGACTACTTAGATTAATCGGTAACGCGGTAATATTTACATTCTGGTGATATCGGGTTCAAGTCGAGTTGAGGGAGATGTCAAAAACGTTATAAAAACGAGTAAAAAGGTTAAAGTCGGGCATGCCGACTATAGAATACCCTACACCAGTCTGGGTAAAAGCCAACTACTAATGTTTGGATCCGAAATTCGAATGGGTTAAAATGGGGCTTGTGTCAAAATTTTTTATAATGTGAGTCAGCGCACCAAATTTCATTAAAATATCTTAATATTTGCGAGCTGCTTTTCTATATGGAAAAGAGACAATAAATTAGTTATGGTTTAATTGACTGTGTACACGATGCAAATTCTCACATGTTATACATAAAACATTGTGAAACATTAACATGGGGTTTCTAGAAGACGTTCGTTGTCACACGAATGAGTGACGACATGAAATTTGTTTTTGTATTGCATGTATTTTGTTATTATTTTTTCGTTCGTGTGAAGCAAAACTTCATCTAGAAACACCACTTTAGTTTTATAAATCTTACCTTGTTACTTGATGTTGTTTGATTAATGGTGTGATAGAAAGAATTCCCTCTATTGGATATTCTCCATATATTCCCATTATAATAATATTTTCACCGACTTAACAAAAAAATTTTATTTTGTAAACAAACCGATGAAAGGTACGGAAACGGATACACCAATACGGAGTTAAAACGTATTGTGTTCGAAAATCCATTTATACGGTCCGTTAATGTTCCGTATACGTACAAGCATTGACGGATACGTACATTACGGACAGTTAACGTGCCGTAAAAGCCGGATTCATGATTCCGTACGTGCCGGAGAGTCCGTAAAAATGTTTCTTGGGTTGTATTTCAGAAATAATCAAATCTATTTCAAAACTTGTTGATTGTACTTCAAAATTAATAGAGAAAAAATTCTGAAATATATTTCATAATTTCTGAAATACAATTGATAATTTCTGAAATACAGTTTGATAATTTCTGAAATACAATTAATAATTTCTGAAATACAATTGATAAAACTGAAATTCAATTGACTAGTTCTGAAATACAATTGATAAATCTTAAAAACAATTGATACAATTGGAAATGGTGTAGAGCGTTAAAAAGATGTAAATAAAATTATTTTTTTAAAAAAATTCAATTTAATAAAATAAAATTATAATTTTATAAAAAGAAATTCATTTTATAAAAAAATGCATAGCCGTGAACGGTATCGAACTCGAGACCTTCTGAGTTTAAACCTTATTTTAACAAAATATTAACGGTTTTCACAAGGGGTGTGCTATTTTTTGTATCGTTCTAACAAAAAACAGAGTCGTTAAAAATTAAATTGAAAAATTCAACATTTGAGAATAGCACGATACAAAATTTTAACGTATGTTTAGTGTCCTATGTTTGAGTGTGCTAACAGATAGAAAACTGAATAGAAAATCGTTGTTAAACACAAATAAAAATTTTAACAACTCTGTTTTTTGTTAGGACGATACAACGATACAACAGATAGCACACCCCTTATGAACAACCTAATTGAAATTTTTATAAAATCAATGCTCTGTCAGTGTATTATTTTTTGAACTGTTGTCAATATCTGTCTGGGATATTATTTAATAATGGAGATCTTACGTAGTACCCAAATATAGTGCGGGATCTAATTTTATCTGTCATTTTTCTGGACAGTTTTAGATGTCAATCCCCAAATATATTGCTGTTTCTAATTCGATCTGCCATTTTAATACAGAAATAAATTGCTGGATCTAATTCGATCTGCAATTTATGGGATAAATTAAGATCCTACCAAATCCCCAAATATATCACTGGATTTAATTCCATTTGCAATTTATCGGAAAAGTTAAGATCTTACGCAATCCCGAAATATATTACTGGATCTAATTTGATCTGTCATTTTTTGGATAAATTTAGATCTTACTTAATCCCCAAATATATTGCTGGATCTAATTCCACCTGCCATTTTTCAGATCAATTTAGATCTAAGTTTATCCCCAAATATAAGGCTGGATCTAATTCGATCTGCAACTTTTTCGGATCAAATTAGATCTAATTTTATCCACAAATATATTGCTGGATCTAATTCGATCTGCCAAAATTGAGATCAAATTAGATCTAAATTTATCCACAAATATATAGCTGGATCTAATTCGATCCGCTATTTTTCGGATCAAATTAGATCTAAGTTTATCCACAAATATATAGCTGGATCTAATTCGATCCGCCATTTTTCGGATGAAATTATATCTAGGTTTATCCCCAAAGATATCATTGGACCTCCCAATTTTGAGATATAACTTGATCTTAGTTTATCCCCATATATACAATGGGATCTAATACGATATCATTGGATACACCCAATTTTGAGATCTAATTGGATCAGCCAGATATTACAACAGATCTTAGACAATATAAAATTGGATATGATTAGATAATGCGCGAGATAATTTTTTTTTACTCGGGTAGCTTCTAACTCAAACGTTTCCTTTTCAATCAAAGAAAGACTTTTTATGATTTACTACCATGGAAAACAGTCATTTATCCGTAAAAATTAGTCATGGTACATTTAAAAACAATTAGTTTTTTTTTTTTTTGCTAATGGTTAATTTTTATTGATTTTTCTTATCAATTTGATGCAAAAATTTCTAAAATTTCGTTTTAGCTTGACAAATGACATTTTTTCTTTATTCTTGACACGCATTGAAAAAGATTGACAATCAAGCCAAATCAAGCCCGTCTGGCAACCCTACACTCAACCAAAAAAGTCTGTAATGGCTACTGAAAATTTTGCTGTTATTACGGGAAATTAAACTGTTTTGAGGCCAGCGGTATTTTTTTGCTAATTTTAGCAACACATGTCTGCTGATCTGTAGTACAATAAAATTAGGAGAAAAAATTAGTAGCCGCTACTAAATTTTAGTAAAATTTATGTAAAGTGCAATTCAAAATCGATTTGCTAAAATCAGTTAAAAAAACTTACTAAATATCATAATTTTAGTACAATGAAATTAGTATAAATAATTAGTTGCAGCTACTAAATTTCAGTAAATTGCTGTAAACTGTAATTTAAAATCAATCTGCTGAAATTAGCAAAAAATTGTACTAAAAATTTAAAAAACTGTAAAACTCCAGTTATTGCCGTTTTATGCATTGGAGATGAAATAATATTTTCTGGGTGTTATTTCTAAACTAACCCCTAAATTCATAAATGCCTTGTAAAATTACACAGTACAACAGCCAATCTGGGGGGTGAGAAATTCCAAGTCAGGGTGATGGTACTAGGTCAGTATAGTAAAACCCTCAAAGGGTTTGGCGTTCGTATGTGTCAAGTGGTTCTCGAGTTATGTTAAACTACGTTTTTGCCAAAATGTTACAACTAAGCGAAAAAACATCAAGATAAGGAAAAAATTTAAAAGGTCATAAAACAAAAATGACACATACGAACGCCAAACCCTTTGAGGGTTTTACTATACTGACCTAGTACCATCACCCTGACTTGGAATTTCTCACCCCCCAGACAATAATCCCAAAAATGTTCCATAGTGTTATAGGAGGTTTATTGAATAAATTTTGTATGAAAATGACGTTTCGTAAACCTGCTATAATTTTATAAAGTATTTATGAATTGAGGGGTAAGAATATACCAATAGTAACAAATATAAACTAAACAAGAATTGTAAAAAATCAAAAAAAAAAAATATTTTTAAATTAGTATATCGTTTGCTTAGTCGGCAAACCTGTCAAGTCCGTTTTTATTAATTTTTCAGGAGATACGACCTGCAGTTGTAACCAAGCCAATTTTGGGGGGACCCTTATATGGGCACTAGGTCTAAACATGGACCGATGTTCACCAAAATCAATAAGCTTCGTCCTTGGGCCAAAATAGGTCTGTGTAACAAATTTCATCAAAATATCTTAATATTTGCGACCTGCAGCGTATAAACAATATAATTTTGGGGGGACCCTTATATGGGCACTTGGTCTAAACATAGACCGATGTTCACCAAAATCAATAGGCTTCGTCCTTGGGCAGATATAGGTCGGTATACCAAATTTCATCAAAATATCTTAATATTTGCGACCTGCAGTTTGTAACAAGCCAATTTTGGGGGGACCCTTATATGGGCACTAGGTCTAAACATAAACCGATGTTCACCAAAATCAATAGGCTTCGTCCTTGGGCCAACGTAGGTCGCAAATATTAAGATATTTTGATGAAATATGGTACACCGACTTATGTCGGCCCAAGGACGAAGCCTATTGATTTTGGTGAACATCGATCCATGTTTAGACCTAGTGCCCATATAAGGGTCCTACCAAAATTTTATTGTTTATACGCTGCAGGTCGCAAATATTAAGACATTTTGATGAAATTTGGTACACAGACCTACGTTGGCCCAAGGACGAAGCCTATTGATTTCGGTGAACATCGGTCCATGTTTAGACCTAGTGCCCATATAAGGGTCCTACCAAAATTATATTGTTTATACGCTGCAGGTCGCAAATATTAAGATATTTTGATGAAATTTGGTACAGAGACCTATGTTGGCCCAAGGCCGAAGCCTATTGATTTTGGTGAACATCGATCCATGTTTAGACCTAGTGCCCATATAAGGGTCCTACCAAAATTATATTGTTTATACGCTGCACGTCGCAAATATTAAGATATTTTCATGAAATTTGGTACACCGACCTATGGCAGCCCAAGGATGAAGCCTATTGATTTTGGTTAACACCGGTCCATGTTTAGACCTAGTGCCCATATAAGGGTCTCCCCAAAATTATATTTTTTATACGCTGCAGGTCGAAAATATTAAGATATTTTGATGAAATTTGGTACACCGATTTATATCCGCCCAAGGACGAAGCCTATTGATTTTGGTTAACACTGATCCATGTTTAGACCTAGTGCCCCATAAAATAATTTACAAACTGCAAGTCGCAAATATTAAGATATTTTGATGAAATTTGGTATACCGACCTATATCAGCCCAAGGACGAAGCCTATTGATTTTGGTTAACACCGGTCCATGTTTAGACCTAGTGCCAATATAAGGGTCCCCCCAAAATTATATTTTTTATACGCTGCAGGTCGAAAATATTAAGATATTTTGATGAAATTTGGTACACCGATTTATATCCGCCCAAGGACGAAGCCTATTGATTTTGGTTAACACTGATCCATGTTTAGACCTAGTGCCCCATAAAATAATTTACAAACTGCAAGTCGCAAATATTAAGATATTTTGATGAAATTTGGTATACCGACCTATATCAGCCCAAGGACGAAGCCTATTGATTTTGGTTAACACTGATCCATGTTTAGACCTAGTGCCCATATAAGGGTCCCCCCAAAATTGGCTTGGTTACAAACTGCAGGTAGCAAATATTAAGATATTTTAATGAAATTTGGTTCGATAACTCCCATTATAGAAAATTTTGACACAAGTCCCATTTTAACCCATTCGAATTTCCGATCCAAACATTTGTTGGCTTTTACCCAGACTGTTGTAGGGTATTGTATAGTCGGCATGCCCGACTTTAACCTTTTTACTCGTTTTATAAAGTATTTATGAATTTACACATAAGCATTTTATATTGAAAAATAAGGTGACTGTTTTTAAAAAGTAACACTGTGAACGAATCGTAGACTTTTTTCCCGACAGGTGGGGCACCCAGTAGGTAAAAGTAATTCGGGTACGTTGAATATAGTGGTGATAGCCGTTTTTCTAGGTTGTTTCGATTTCACGTGGAAAAACTGTTATACTCCATATAAAAAAAAGATTTTTCACGACAATAAGTTGCACGTGAAAATTGTGTAGACTTTGTTTTCACGCAAATTTAATGTACAAGACTATTATTTTTCTTGTGAAAAGGTGTCATTTTATGTTTATTGCGATTGTGTAATTACATAAACAGAATTATCATTTTCAGAATTTTAATTATTGTTTAAGGCCTTTAAAATTTCAGTGCAATTTTTTCACGTGAAAAACAACTTACGGTGCTTTAGCTCTTAAAAAAAAGATATTTGAGTTTGAAAATTATGGTTCCAAGCATCCCAAAACACTAGATTTTTTAATTTATTTACCGTTAATTTTTAGTTAAATTGTTTTGTTACTCTACCAAGAAGCTTTGTGTTAAAAATAATCAAAATCGGTCTTACGGTTCAAAAGTTGTGATTGAAAATGTGAGGTCACCCTAAAAATCTTTATGCAAATTTTTCTCTTCAATACAAATTTCAGTACATTTAACGAAGCAATAAAATGTACAATTTTGTATATAAAACTTCGAAGTGTCCTTACATTTTCACTTAGAACTTTTGAACCGCTGCACCGAGTTTGGTCATTTTTAACCCTAAGCTGACTGGAGGAATAACAAATAAATTCAAAAAGTTAGATAAATCGCATTTTTTGGGGTCCTTGGACCCCCGGCTGGCACCACTGGATTCAACGTACTCGAATTAGGTTTACCCACTGGGTGCCCCGCTTGTTGGGTTTTTCAACTAGCACAGTGTTATTATTAATACTCAGAAAGCGCGTTCCGAAAAAACGATGAATTTAGTTTGTAGCAAAAATGTTAAGGTTTTCAAATAAATTAATTAAAAACAAATTAAAAGGGGGAAACAAATTGAAAAAGAGGTCCAAAAACTCATTTGCACTAAAAGTGCATTTGTGAGAAAAATTACACTGGTCTACAAATTTGAAAAAAAAATTGACTGCAAAAACAAAGCATGTTTTTAACTAATCTGGGTGCGCTGAATTTGAATCTGGCATAAAAATTGGGCTATCACGTCTTGTTCATTTTTTATCGCATGCTGGCAATACTGTAAAACAGTCAATACTGTTCACAATTATTAATTTGACAGAAGCCCACATTCATTCTAAGTCTTCATAATAGTAGTGTTTAAGCATGTCAGGGAGATCGTGTGTTACTGATTCAAGCTATTTTTGCTTTGCGTGTGGTGAATATTTGGTTGAAAAAAAAGGATATGCAATATCAGAATCATTAAAATATGCATATTTACATTATATTGGTTTTGCTGTCAGAAACTTGGACAAACCGTGGACACCGACAATGTTTTGCAATAGTTGCAGAACTGTTTTATACAAGTGGTCAAATGGCAAGAAGATCTATTTCGATTTTTCAATTCCAGTACTTTGGAGAGAGTCAAGTAACCACCAAACCGATTGTTATGTCTTGTCGCGCAATGGCTCATAATAAATTTGTCCATTTAAATATTTTTTGATTTATGTTTCAATTTGTTTTATAATGATCTGTGAAGATCCCTAATGTCCAATTTAAAGTAACGTTTTGTTCTGTGCATACTGTTGTTGGTTATAATTGCATATTCCCTTTTGATGTTGATCTTACTGCAGTGGTTTTTATATTCGTCAAGTTTTTTATATTAAAGGACAGTTACTTCTTATGTGTTATACAAATAAGAATTTAGTTCTTTGCTTTTTTAATATTGTTAGTAAAGTCAGTTTGTGAGGGAAAAACACTGCGGTAAGTTCAACATAAAATATTTTTATTGTACTTTTTGTAACATTTATTATTTTATAGAAATAAACGCACTCGTATATATTAATACACACAAATTAGACAACATTGTGGTTCTTTTTTGGAAACGTATTTTTGTTTGGTGTTGTTAAATTCGCTCCTCGCAAACGACCGTCACAGTAAGTTTGACAAATTTTATTTCGCAATTTTCGTGCGAAAATTTGTGTGTTACAAATGGAACGATCGCCTGTAAGAAGAAGTCCACGTAACCAACCAACCGTACAACAATCGATGATGCAACAACCAAATGGTTCCATGTCGGCCGGAACAAAAAGTGTCTTACAACACACTGCTCCCTCTGCTGCCGGAGTGCCTTCATTGCCTGCTGGTTCCACTGCCGTTGGAACAACTTTGAAAAAAAATGTTGCTGCCTCTGCCGCCGGAGTGCCAATGAGTTTCACTTCTGCCGGAAGTACCTCTGCCATAGCCACCGCCACTACTGCTACAACCACAACAACTGCAAATCTACAGAGCATAAATGAAATTAATGCTTTGTTGCAGCCGTTGGCATCATCGAGTGCAGCTACTGGTACAGAGTTGGAAGGCCTTCAAAACCAAATTAATATTCTTTAGGCCCAACTGGTAAGTGCCCAAAGAGCCTTGAAAGCTGCTTTAAGCAACAATTCGTCCGCTGCTTCGAATTATTCTGCTGCCCTGCCACAGCCATCAAATATCACGCCGCCAGCATCAGGGGTAAGTGAAATTGAAAACAATTTACCCACAGTCAACGCCAATGCTGCCGCTGTCAACGCCAATGCCACCACTGGCAACGCCAATTCTGCCGCTGCGAACGTTGATTTCGGTGAACGCCATATTCAGACGCCATTTCCTGGCACGAGTTATTCTGATGCAAATCATGTTTACGATATTTATGCTAGGCAACCGCCATTATCAAACATGATGCCGCCAAATGCCCAGAATTTGTTTCAAAATGGCGGTTCAATGCCAATGCATAGGAAAATTTATGATTTGCCGGATTTTAATGGCGCTCCCGAAGATTGGCCCATGTTTTCAACAGCGTTTAATCATTCGACTGCTGTGTATAAATACAATAATTTTGAAAATTGTTTAAGGCTCCAAAAGGCATTAAAGGGTGCGGCCCGTGACAGCGTGAAATCATTGCTCATCCACCCAGACAATGTGAATATGGTTATGGAGCAATTAAATTTCCAATATGGTCGCCCAGAAATTCTTATTCGTTGCCAGCTACAAAAAGTGAAGGAAATTTCAGCCATCGGAGAAAACTCTATAGATAAAATTATACCATTTGCTATTATGGTGCAGAATCTTACCGCCTTTTTAGAAACTGCCAATGGGCAACAACATTTGGCAAATCCTACTTTATTAGAAGAGTTAGTTGGAAAGCTTCCAATGAGCAAACGAATGGAATGGGCCCGCTGTGCATCAACAATAAAGCCGTATGCAACCCTATTGGATTTTAACATTTGGCTCAAAGGTGTCGCAGATTTGGTAAGAATTGTGCTAAATACCACTGTACCTCAAAATAGTGAACCAAAACGAAAGGTTGTCCTTCATGCCGATGATGGGCAACGTAAACAATCAGAATGCCCTGTGTGCCAAGCAGGGCATACAATTTTTGAGTGCAAAAAATTTCTTTCATTGAGTGTGCCAAGTAGATGGAATGAAGTGAAAAAATTAAGGTTATGTTTTGCTTGTCTTCGTGTGGGGCATTCAAGTAGAATGTGCCATCGCCGAAAGCAATGCCCAGTCGACGATTGCCAATTTAAACATAACAAATTATTGCACGATACAAAGAAAAATACTGAGGCAACTGCTCTGAGTGGTTCTGTAAATAGCAACGAGTCGGTTCTTAACTGTGTATCTAGTAATGCTGACAAAGGTGTTGTGCTATTTCGTGTGGTTCCAATCGTTTTATATGGGCCCAATAGTCAAATTGAAACTTATGCTATATTGGATGATGGTTCTTCGGTGACTATGGTGGACAGTTCGCTGGTGCGACAGCTGGGTCTTCAAGGTCATCAAAGTAAATTAAAACTTCATTGGTACGCTGGCAACGCAACTAAAGAAACGGCATCAGTTGTTAATCTGCACGTAAGTGGTATCGGCAGGCAAAGAAAATATGCGCTGCGAAATGTATATGGTGTTGCAAATTTGAAGCTGCCGGCTCAAAGTTTTAATATGGATTTAAGTGAGCATCGCGGTCTGCCCGTAAGATTATACAACAATGTGGTTCCCAAGATCCTTATTGGGTTAGACCATTGCCATCTTGGTCTTCCAGATGAAATAGTGCCGCTGGAAGAAAATGGTCCTTATGCGGCCAGCACCCCTTTAGGCTGGGTTGTGTTTGGCCCAATGAAAGGTAGCTCATCAACAGATTCGTGTTTGTTCACGGTTCACCCAGACCACAATCTTTATGACTTGGTGGCAAATTATTTCGAGACTGAAAATTTTGGTGTAAAAGTTTTGCCAGTCATAGAGTCCCAAGATGATTTGCGTGCTCGTGAAATTTTGAAAAATACCAAAATGCTTGATGGGAGGTTCCAAACTCGGCTTTTGTGGCGCTATGATGACATTGTGTTGCCAGATAGCTATTCCATGGCCCTCAATAGACTTCGAGGAATCGAGCGTAAAATGAAAAGGAACCCCGAATTTGGTGCTGCTTATAAAAATATTATCAACAATTATGTTTCTAAAAGGTATGTACGTAAATTGTCAGCTGATGAAGCATCTGTTGTCCGTCCTAGAACCTGGTATCTTCCCCATTTCGGAGTGGTCAACCCCAATAAGCCGGGGAAAATTCGTTTGGTATTTGATGCTGCCGCATCCGTTGAAGGAGTCTCTTTAAATTCAAATTTGCTAAAAGGCCCTCAACAATATAAGCCTTTACCATCTGTGTTATTTAATTTTCGTGTTGGTGCTGTGGCAGTTTGCGGGGACATCAAAGAAATGTTTCACCAAATACTTGTGGCTCCTGAAGACAGATGTTCCTAAAGATTTCTTTGGCGCGATGATGAAACCCATGCCCCAGATGTTTATGAAATGCTTGTGATGACCTTTGGAGCTGCTTGTTCGCCTTGTGTGGCCCAATACGTCAAAGAAAACAACGCTTTACAGTTTCGAAGTGAATATCCTCGTGCCGTCAAATCTATTGTGGATCACCATTATGTTGATGACTTTGTAGATAGTTTTCCAACGCCATCAAGTGCCATACAAATTGCTAAACAAGTGCGGGACATCCATAAATCTGCTGGGTTTGAGTTGCGTAATTTTTCATCGAATTCTCCTGAAGTGGTTGTTGCTCTTAAGGGTAATGTGGACCAGCCGGTTAATTTTTCAAGTGATGTCAGTGAGTTACAATCAGAAAAGGTGCTCGGTATGTATTGGCAACCTAAAGATGATACATTCAGGTTCAATTTAAAGTTCCATAATGTAAAAGCTGACGTTATAGAAGGGAGAAGGTATCCTACAAAACGTGAGTTACTAAGTGTGGTTATGTCAGTTTTTGATCCTCTTGGCTTATTGAGCAATTATATGGTTACGGCTAAATTATTGATGCGTGAAGTATGGAGACACAATATACGTTGGGATGAAGTGCTGCCTGATGAAATTTGCGACGTATGGAATAATTGGCGTCAGGAGCTAAAAAATGTTGTAAATGTTAATGTACCACGGTATTATTTTAAAAATGGTGCTCCCAGTCACCTGGAGCTACATGTGTTTGTCGACGCCAGTGAAGACGCCTTTGGGGCCGTGGCATATTGGAGGTCAATAAACGCTGATGGGAAAATAGAACTGTCCTTTGTTGCTGCCAAGACAAAATGTGCACCTTTAAAATCGATGACAATTCCACGACTTGTACTACAGGCAGCCGTTTTGGGAACTCGTTTAATGTCTACAATTTTGAAAGAACATTCGCTAAAAATATCACGTTTTATTTGCTGGAGTGATTCTACAACTGTCATAAGTTGAATTGGTTCTGAAAGCCGCAGATACAAACCATTTGTTGCTCACAGAATTACAGAAATTTTGGATTCTACCAGTCCATCCGATTGGAGGTGGCTGCCAACGAGTCTTAATGTTGCCGATGAAACTACAAGAATGAAAAGCCAGGTACAATTTTTAAATGATTTTCGTTGGTTTAAGGGTCCCAGTTTTCTATATGCTGATGAACATGAATGGCCACAGTCAGTTTCTGCAAGCAATTGTGATCCAAATGATGAAGAACTTCGTCCAAAGTTTACTCTATTCATAAACACGCCTACAATTTTTGAATACGGAAGATTTTCGTCATTTCTAAAATTAAAACGTACTGTTGCTTGGGTGTTTCGGTTTATAAATCGCTGTCAAAAGAAATCACCACTTGGAGAAGAAAATGGTTTAACTATCGCCGAACTAAAAACTTCTGAAGTATTCCTTTGCCGCCAAGCACAAAAGGATAATTTTTCATCTGAAATAGAAATAATAAGAAATGCCGGTAATTTACAAAAGGGAAGTGAATTGTATACATTGTCGCCCTACATTGATGAAGATTCATTACTTCGAGTTTATGGACGTGTTGATGCAGCTAGTTGGTTACCTTTGGACGCCAGACGCCCGATAATTTTGCCCTCTCTTCATCCAGTCACCCAGTTATTTGTGACGCATATTCATGAAAAAATGAAGCATCAAAATTTTGAAGCCACAATTTGTGAAATTAGAAGATCATTTTGGATTCCGCGCCTTAGAAGAATTTTACGTAAGTGTATTTCTAATTGTTATATTTGTAAATTTCGCCGTTCAATGCCGGTGCCACCACTTATGGGTTCATTGCCAGAAGACCGATTAACACCATATATTCGTCCTTTTTCCTACACTGGTTTGGATTATTTTGGGCCCGTCACAATAACAATTGGCCGTCGCTATGAAAAACGCTGGGTGGCACTATTCACTTGTCTCACCATTAGAGCCATTCACTTAGAGGTGGCGTTTGATTTATCTACAGATGCATGCATCCTTGCCATACGAAATTTTATTAATCGACGTGGTACGCCAACTAAACTTAGGAGTGACAACGGGAAAAATTTTGTTGGTGCTGACCAGGTTTCCAAACAGTTTCATGAAGTTTTTGATATGGCTCGAATACAAGATGAGCTGTCTACTAAAGGTATTGATTGGCAGTTTAATTGCCCGCATAATCCGGCTGAAGGTGGTGCATGGGAGCGCATGGTCCAATGTGTGAAGCGGGTGCTGCGATCTACTTTAAAGGAATCCAGCCCACGTGAGCATACTCTACAAAGCTTCTTAATTGAAGCAGAAAATATTGTAAATTCACGCCCATTGACACATTTACCTTTAAGCCACGAAGATGAAGAGCCACTAACTCCTAATCATTTTTTGCTGGGAGCAGCAAACACTTCTCAAACTCCTGCCGGCGTCATATCGGATAAACCGGATGTATTGAGAAAACAATGGCGCATATCCCGTCAATTGCGTGACCATTTTTGGAATCGGTGGATAAACGAATACTTGCCCACTTTGACCAGGCGTTCCAAATGGTGTCAATTCACAAAGCCAATTGCCATCGGTGATTTAGTTCTCATCTGTGACCCGGCGGTTTCTCGTAGAGATTGGAGGCGAGGTCGGGTTGAGCAGGTGTACCAAGGCAGTGATGGTGTTATCCGTCGGGCCGATGTTAAAACGAGTACAGGTGTTCTTAAGCGTCCAGTTTCCAAGCTTGCTGTCCTTGATTTGATGTAGTGAATCGTGACCGATCCACGGGGGTGGGGATGTCGCGCAATGGCTCATAATAAATTTGTCCATTTAAATATTTTTTGATTTATGTTTCAATTTGTTTTATAATGATCTGTGAAGATCCCTAATGTCCAATTTAAAGTAACGTTTTGTTCTGTGCATACTGTTGTTGGTTATAATTGCATATTCCCTTTTGATGTTGATCTTACTGCAGTGGTTTTTATATTCGTCAAGTTTTTTATATTAAAGGACAGTTACTTCTTATGTGTTATACAAATAAGAATTTAGTTCTTTGCTTTTTTAATATTGTTAGTAAAGTCAGTTTGTGAGGGAAAAACACTGCGGTAAGTTCAACATAAAATATTTTTATTGTACTTTTTGTAACATTTATTATTTTATAGAAATAAACGCACTCGTATATATTAATACACACAAATTAGACAACATTGTGGTTCTTTTTTGGAAACGTATTTTTGTTTGGTGTTGTTAAATTCGCTCCTCGCAAACGACCGTCACAGTAAGTTTGACATGTCTGTTTAACAAAAGTTGCTGTATTCAATATGAAAAATCGAAAAAATATTACTTACGCGAATGTACCATCGGTTTCCAAACCAGTTCAACTTCCATCAAATCCAAATGGCGATCCAAATGAAATAATCTAAATGACGTTCTTCTTCCGCCGCTGCACATAAAATTGAGCCTTTTTAAGAACTTTGTCAAGGCTCTGGACAAAGATGGTGCAGCATTTAAATATTTGTTAGCGGTTTTTCCTAAAATTTCATATGCTAAAATCAAAGAAGGCATATTTGTTGGCCCTCAGATCAGGAAGCTATTGAATTATGACAATTTTTCACAATGTTTATTGGAGAAAGAATATGCAGCCTGGAAATCTTTCAAGAGCATCGTGAACAGTTTTCTTGGAAACAATAAGAGTGAAAACTACAGACAAATTGTTGCTGAATTATTGAAAAATTATCACGAATTAGGTGCACGAATGTCACTCAAAAGCATTTTCTTCATTCGCATTTAGATTTTTTCCACAAAACCTAGGGGCGGTGAGCGACGAAGAAGGGGAGCGTACTCGCCAATATTTAATGAAAATTTAATGAAATTATCAAGGATATTAGGACAAAAGCATGCTGGGAGACTATTGCCGGACTCTAGTACGTGAAACCGAAACAACAAAATACAAACGACGTTCAAATAAAGCCATTCACTTTTGAAAATTCATTGATTTTTAAATAAACTAATGATTTTTTATGTAAAAAACGAATAAAAACATTTTTTTTGTATCTCGAAAACCTGACCTGATAGAGAAAAACCAATTAGAGATTCGAATGCAGCCCACCAAATTACCATTGGAAAGATATTTGGTTACTCCAGTCCAAAACCTTGTTGGCTAGTGTTATTATTGAAACTAACTAAATACAAATGTAGACGACTTTACCATCAAAGAGTTTTGAATTATGGAAACTGTGGGTGATCAAATCAGATACACAGAAAAAACTAAAAAACTAATTTTAACAACGAAATTGATTATATCAATTAAAATTTTAATTGATTTTGCACCTATCACTCAAATGATACTATTAATTACTAAAAATTGTATACGATTAATTGAAACAAATTTCGATTAAAGTAGTAATAATATCAATTAAAACATTAATTGAAAATAAAAAAAAGAATAGTAAGAAATTGTAAAAAAATGTGTGTATGTCATGTTTATATACTTGGAGTACCTGTTTGTGAACTGCAAAAAAAATTTCATTCGAACTTTAAATGCCTCAAATTGCAATTTAATTTAAACAAATTTACAATTTTTTAATTTTATTATGAAAACACAATCAAAATAAACACAAAATGTCACTTTTTCCCAAGAAAAATAATAGTCTTGTACATTAAATTTGCGTGAAAACAAACTCTACACAATTTTCACGTGAAACTGATTGTCGTGAAAAATCATTTTTTTTATATGGAGTATAACAGTTTTTTCACGTGAAACTCAAACAACTTACGGTGCTTAATACTAAAAATTTTATATGCATACAGTTTAAGAAAAAAAAGTTTGGGAATTATACAACACATAATTATGTAACAAATATTTGCAAAAATATTTAAAATTCAATTAAAATATTAATTGATTCAATTAAATACTTGTTTAGAAATAATTTTTATTTTTAATGTATATTTAATTAGATATTTAAGGTTAATAATTCTTCTGTGTAAATTATACTTTCTTTTTTTAATTTTTTAAAAATTAACTCTTTCACTACCCTTGTACACTACAGTGTACACATCTTTAAACGAATATATAAAATTTAATAGTGCAAAAAAAACTTATACTTTTTGCAAATAAGTTTATTAGGATCTTAGACTTCAAATAAAAATTATAAGCAGTTCCACATGGCAATATGGTTGCGATATTCGTTAATGAAGTCTAATTTTTTTAATATATCATAATATCCGTGAAAAGAGGGTTTTGGTGTTTCTCCTAAACTAATGAAGATATTTAATTGAAATTTGGCATATAGCTTCGTTTTATGACGAGAAGCAAACCAACCAAAGGATTTTTGGCTACTCGAATGTTTAAAGGGTAAAACTGGGCTCCGAAATTTGAAAAAATCTATTTTCGACGTCATTTTTGGAGGGCAGGAGGGAAGGGGGCAAAATATGTTACATATTTTTTTCTAATTTGAGGACTCTTAACAAGAATCTGAAGTCAAAATAATGATACATCAGCAAAAAAAATGTCGGTAGTGAAAGGGTTAAAATCGTGAAAAAATTGGGAATTTTTGGAATTTTAGCGAAATGACGTAAAAAAATTCAGTTTTTTTTTATGATTTTTCCTCGAATAATAGGTGATATTTTGAAATTTTTAAATATTTTCATGCAATTTTTAAAACACATTTTTTTTAGAACAATCCTATGTGGTTCATTGCTAATACATCTAACAGTTTATATATTAAAAAATTATACCGTACAAGGTAATCGACGTTCTATATCTGATCAACAAATGGATAAACATTCGAATTTAAGTAATTCTTTAAAAATTAATACTCTAATAAATATCAGTGAATGGAAAGATACTTTGGAAAGTGTGGATATGAAACAATTCACTCTAACTCGAATAACAGCAAATGATAGAGGCAAGTTTGATATTTTTAAGTCTTTTTAAGTCCTTGTAATAATCGAAAAAATCGAAATATATATGAACATACATGATCATACATTGACTACTATATGATCATGAATGGGCATACGTAGTCACATATGTCCATGCATAGTTCAATGTATGACCATCCTTGTAACAATATTTCCACTTTGTGAAAAATTTATTTATTCTTGTTCGAGGCCAATTATGTCCTTATTATGAAATAACATAATAAGTACATAATACGTACTTTCTAAAGAGAACTGATGAACTGGAAAATCCCCGAAACGATCGTCTTTGCATTCCTGAAGGTGTAGAATATTTTGAAACCAAAAACTCTGTGAGGTATTTGTTAGAAGGATAACCTGATGAAGCAAAATGGCAGTTTTTGGAAAAAATACTTATTTACATATTCAGTGTGTTCGTTTACTCGAAATTCTTACTACTTTTACTACAATTGGAAAGTTTTGTTTACTTTTTGTATTGAATTTTTCCAGCTGTAGTAAAAGCAGTAACTTGTAGTAAGTAAACGAACACGGCTATTATGTTATTTCATAGTAAGGAAATAATTGACCTCGAAAAAGAATAAATAAATTTTTCATTGTAGATTTAAAGGTTGAACAAACTATTTCTTATTTTTAAATTTAATTACACAAACATATTTCTATTTTGCACTAAAATTTATGCTTTTGTTTTATTATTTTAGAAAATTTACCAAAAGTTATTTCCCGCCAACAATCATATTGTTTTGAAGAACTTTTAGATGCATTAGCATTGCCGAATGTGTTGTATAATCTATTACAAACCTCTTCAACACCTTTATCTGGTATGATGTTTATATTCTCCTTGATCTTTATTTGGCTGCATTTGGTGGCTGAATACGGTTTCATGTCGAATAATATGGATTTAGGTTTGCTGAATAACAAAGTAAAACAAAGAGATGCTTTACTTAAACGTTCAGCTCATATTATGGATATTTATTTTCTTGTCAAGTTAAGTCAAACACCTACCTCCTTCATAATTTATTATCATTATAATTTAATCAAAATTGTTGTTTTTTATTTTAGTGGCGCAAATCTTTCGTATGACTTTTTTAAATCATTGCCAAAGGATAAATTAAATGTTTTTGAACAGTTGAGAAATGTTTTGAAGCTAATATTACAGAAACTATTTGGGTAAATATACGATATCTTAAAAAATATAGTAAAACTCGCTTAAGACGAATTCCGGGGGACCAGAAAAATTAGTTCGTTTTAAGCAAGGTTCACATTAACCGGGCTAAAAATTGTTTAACATTTAGTAAATTCACCAGTCGATTGCAAATAAAAAAATTCTTGCTAAAATCAATAAAAATTTTTGCTAAATGAAATGGTAGAATGAAAAAACTTTAGTTAATTTATTTACTGAAAATTTAAAACGAAAAAATTTTTTCTGATTCTTTTGAAAATAATTTACAAAGCTTTGTAAAATATACAGATAACCACACTATTAACATAATTTATTTAAAAATCTATAAAAATAATTGTAAATAAACTATAACCAAAATTATATCTCAATTACTGGCCAGCTTATTGCGTTCCACATAGAATCACTACCCGAGTAAAAACGTTTGTATTTAATAATATATGATTTTATATACCCATATATTTTCTTGTACGCCAGTGTATATAACCGGACATAATTAAATGTATCCATATATAATTTTTTCTTTCTCATAAAATTTTAATATGATGCCATATTTAGTTAGATCTTGCATTATAACTAGGGTTTGGGGTTCGAGAAATCCCGGCCGGGAATTCCCGGGAAATCCCGGGAAAAGTTTGCCGGGAATTCCCGGGAAAAATATATATAAATATACGGGAAATTTTAAAAATATTAAATTTTTTAAATTGTTTTTGTTTCGAATAGGATTTTTTAATTTTAGTCATAAAAAACATTTTAAATACTAAAACAAAAATTTCATTGTTAAAATCTTTTAAAAGGGAATACATTTATTTGACACACAAATAAAATCTTTACCAAGTAATTAGGAGCATTTCAACTAATAAAGATTTTTCGTATAACTTATTCCAAATTTAAGTAGTAAAGCCTAAAAACTTGGTAAAATGTTTAAAAGAAATATGAAAAAAAGCTTTGTTTTTTACAAATAATCGCCCTTACTATCTAAATTTTTCAAATGTATAATTTAGGTAAAGTCGACTTTAGTTAAAATATTGGGTGGCAGTATACCTTGACTTGGTTTATTTTTGGAGCATTCTGATTGGTTTATTTATTTTCAACCAATCAAAATATTTGAAAATATAAATATTTTTGTAAGGTTTTCATACACAATATGAACAAAACCGTTTGATTAAAAATATAGTCAACTTTAAATTTAAAATTCTCCTTTATATTAAGGGTCAATAATTTTATAAGTAACGTTTTCATTAATAAATGTGAAAAGAAAAGACTAATGGTTAACGGTGGTATCTAAATTTGGTTAACCGACATCTAAATTTGGTTCACAAAAAAAAAAAAAAAATTGATGGTCATGCAACTTCTCTTGAAGAAAACAACAACAAGCTAAAATTAGCAAAGTACCCGAAGAAAAAAGTGTAAGCTGAATAGGCATTAAAGGTTTTATGGTAGGGCAAACATTTCCTAAAATGGTATCCAAATTAGCCGCAGTCAATCCGCACCATAACTAGATCTTCGTTTATTCGAAAAAGTTTTTATAATAAAAACCTGGCATTGCAAAAAAAGAAAATGATGTAAAGAACATTATATTAAATTACTACAATCATGTAAAAGATATCATGATAAAAGAAATATTGACTAATATTTCTAATAATAGGAGATTTACTATAATCTTAGATGAATGGACAAGAATATCACAAAAGAGATATTTGAACATAAGTATAAACGTAAATAATTCATTTTATAACCTGGGGTTGGTTTATATATCAGGAAGATGTAATGCTGATGAAATAAGAAGAATTGTAGAAATAAGACTAGAAGAGTTTTATTTGTCTTTGGAAAATAACATTTTGGCCACCATATCTAATGGGCCAAGTGTGATGAAACGGTTTGTTTCCGACAGTCCAATAGTAGGTGCTTTCTGCTGGAATCATGCAATTCATTTGGCAGTGCTGTGAGTAATTTATGTGAAATTAAATGTTTAACATTCTGATATTTTTTACTTTGAATTCTCACTACACAGACTGCATTTGTACTGAAATAGTGTTTTTTTTTTAACAAAAATTACTTGTATAGGTGGTTTTCATTAACAATTTGATTCCCGGGAATCAAATTGTTTCATTCCCGTTTCCCGGGAAATAAAAAAGTCCGGGAAATCCCAAACCCTAATTATAACACAGTACAACACTAAAAATGCATCGGGCATGCGACATATCAATTATGATAGATTTTAGGATGAATATCACGAATGTGAACACCAAATTTCAAAATTATCTCTAGTTTTTCATATGGTTTAAAAGTGTAGACTTTGGGCTTTTAGAACCATATCAACTTATTTTGATTAGGTAAAGGATCTACACTCAGGGAATTATGTAGGTAAAATCAACTGCAAATGACAGTTAAAATAACTGAATTTGAAGTTAAAAAGGTGTAGACTACATTTGCATTTAAATCAACTGCAATATGAAGTTATTTTTAAATATTAAAAATCAACTGACAAATGTATTTAAAACAACTACAAATGCAATTGAAACCACATACATGCAAATTATTGTAAAACTGTATAAACAACTGCAAATGTAGGCAAAATAACATAAATGAAAATTATTGTTAAATTTATTAATTTAATAAAATAAATTTATGTAAACTCACCTAATTTTATTCTCAAATAGATTTAAAATTGAGAAAACAAAATTTACACTTATTACTTTTATTGTTCACTATTAACATATTGTTCTAGATGTCCGTCTATGAGGGATGAAATATTGTTTGTTTGGCTTCCTTTTTCCCCAGGTAGAAAGTGATGAATATATTAAAGAGCTGAAAGAAAATAAACATAGTATTTTTTAATATTTCCGTAAATAAATATATATTCTATATTACAAAACTTACCGTATTATTTTAACTATTTAATAAAATAACTTTTTTCCTTATTACGCGTCTTCACTCTTTAACGTTATTTTATAACTAAAGATACAGAGAAAACATGTTCATCCCATATTCTTTTACTACAAACAAGCGCCATATTATTTTTGTGTGCTTCGTACACACATACATACTTCAAAATTGAAGTATTTGTAACAAAATTCAAAATAACTGCATAAAATAAATGTTACTACAATGTAGTAGTTTTTGTAGTTTTTTTTTTTTTTTTAATAACTGTCAAAACCATTTAAAAATTTTTCTCCAAGCAAATTAACAGCAATTGTAGTTAAAATAATTACAACCGCATTACTACACAAATAACTGTCGTGTAGTAACTGCAGAACTTTTCTTAGTGTAGGATATAATTGCAATTAAAATGAAAACTTCACTTCCCGGTGAAAAATGTTCATATACGCTCAAACATCTTCATATATGGTTTATGTATTTTTTATGAACATATATGGATTTTATATGAACATATATGGAAGTATATGTTATTCCATATATGGAAAAAGATTTCATATACAGACATATATGGATACATCTGCTATTTCATATATGGAAAAGGCACTCATATATGGACAAATATGGAAGTATATGATATTCAATTTATGCAAAAGTGACTTGTATAAGTTAAGGCACGTTGCCCTCAACGTTACAACATAACTCAATTTATACCAATATTTCTGTATTCGTTCCCAAGCAACCCAAATTTTCTGCATTGGTTGCAAAATGGTTTTACTTTTTGTATGAGTTGTATTTTTGTCTAGTAAATTCTGTTGTATTTTCATAAATGCTAAAATCCTATGGTCAAAGCAGCGGTGTCAAGTAGCTTTGCAATTTTATAAATTCTCTAGTAAGTCTGTCTGCACGTTCTACAAAGTCAGCAAATTCAAATTGTTGGTTGCCTTAATAAAGAATGATTGTGGAAAGATAGAGGCAGTCTTTTATTGAACGACAAACCTACATAGTAGGGAAATAAAAATAAAACCTACATAGTAGGGTAAAAACAAAACAGATTTAAAAATTAATATTATTAAGTCAATAATTGAAAATAAAATTTTAAACTAATATTAAGACTTTAAATAAAAATAAAGATTAATAAAACAACCTACATAGTAGGTATTAAACAAAACATTGATTGTTTTACTTATATGAACATATTTGCAAGAATACATTTTTCCATATGTGTAAAAGGAACTCATATATGGATAAATATGGAATTATATTTAATGCCATGAATAAAAAAAGGAACATATGTAGTGCCTAATTCGAATGTCATACATAAATTTATATCTATAGTACAACCGTATAATAAAGGACAGCAACGTCCGCATGTATTCGCATATATTTAATAAATGTATATGTTCATATATGTCCATATATGAACATATACTTAGGTGTTACCTCATTTTTCGGATCCATACATATATGGTTGAACCATAAATGTTCATATATGGACATTTTTCACCGGGTTATTTTCTTATTTTGCAAATCTCGTAAAATCCTTTTAATCGGATTCGCAAAATCTTAACACATGGCGTAAATTCACATTCCACTAAGTTCATTTAATCCAAATAATCACAACTTCTACATCAACATTTTTAGAAAATTCAATCTAAAATACACATTTTACATCTTTTTTATTTCAAATAAATTTTATATGAATTTACTACACTCAGAAAAGTTCTGCATTCTACTAATATCACGAAAAATAACCGAAACCGCGATTTTTATAATTTTGACAAACTGAAACCGCGGTTTTCAAATTTTTCGGTTTATAGCAAACTCTAGTAATTGTTTGAAACAAGCTACAAAAACTACTATATTGTATCAAAAACTACTACATTGTAATATTTATTTTATGCAGTTGTTTTGAATTTGGTTACAAATACTTAAATGTTCAAGTATGTGTGTAAGAAGCAAACAAGAGTGTGTGTACGAAGCCGCTTGTTTAGAAATTTCTAGTGAAAGAATATGAAAATATGTTTTCTCTTGTCTTAGTCATAAAACAACGCTAAAGAGTGAAGACGCGTAATACGGAAAAGGTTATATATTTTATTAAACTATTAAAATAATAAGGTAAGTTTAATAATATAAAATATAAATTTATTTACGGAAATATTAAAAAATATTGTATTTATTTTCTTTCAGTTCTTTTATATTTTCATCCCCCTTTCTACCTTGAGAAAAAAAGGAAGCCAAACAATATCGCATCCCTCACAGACGGACATCTAGAACAATTTCTTAATAGTGAACAGTGAAAGTGATATTAAGTGTAAATTTCGATTTCTCAATTTTAAATGTGTTATAGAATAAAATTAAGTTTCACATAAATTTGTTTTTATTAAATAAATAATTTTTAAAATAATTTTTGTTTGTTATTTTAACTACATTTGCAGTTATTCGTACAGTTTTACAATAATTTTAATGTATGTTGTTTTAATTGCATTTGTAGTTGTTTGTACTACATTTGTCAGTTGATTTGAAGTTGAACAGCTAAAAATAACCTCATATTGCAGTTGATTTAAATGCAAATGTAGTCTACACCTTTTTAACCGCAAATTTAGTTATTTTAACTGTCATTTGCAGTTGATTTTACCTACATAATTCCCTGAGTGTATGGCAAATGAAATAAAGTACATTTTTGAACATGCATATTTTAAAGTCGTTATTTTCAGGTACACTGAGGGAATTGTCTTCACTTCAGTAATGAATTTCTTCATAGTATCAATGAAAATTGTCACTGGAACTCGTCCATTGAAACTTTTCATAGAATCTATGAAACAGGTTTCATTAAAGTCAATGTTTATGAAAAGTTCATAAAATTAACGAAACTCTTCATAAAATTAACGAAAATCTTCATAAAATTAATAGGCCACTCCTCCAATGAATAACTCATGCAGCTAATGAAGAGCTTCATAAAATCTATGAAGCTTTTCATTTACTATTATTTATTATAGTTGGTTGTTGTCGTTGCTAAGCTGGAGTGAATAAATAAAAAGTATTTAGCGAATGCAAAAAGCCCAATAAAATTGTAATATATTTTTTAATTAAAAAGTTTCATAAAATTTTATAATAAGCTTAATTTAATTAATGAAATTCCTTATTAATGTTTCGAAAAAATATGATTTATAAAAAATTTCGTAGTCCAAAATTAATAATAAAAAATTAATTAAAAAATATATAAAAATTTTAAAAAATAATTCTCTCAGTAAATCTCGGCCTTGTGGTTATATAGAACTACCCGAGTAAAAAAAATTAATCTCGCGCAATATCTAATTATATCCAATTTGATATTGTTTAAGATCTGCTGTAATATCTAGCTGATCCAATTAGATCTCAAAATTGGGTGTATCCAATCATATCGTATTAGATCCCATTGTATATATGGGGATAAACTAAGATCAAGTTATATCTCAAAATTGGGAGGTCCAGTGATATCTTTGGGGATAAACCTAGATCTATTTTGATCCGAAAATTGGCGGATCCAGCTAAATATTTGCGGATATTTTTAGATCTAATTTGATCCGAAAAATGGCGGATCCAATTAGATCCAGCTATATATTTGGGGATAAACTTAGATCTAATTTGATCTCAATTTTGGCAGATCAAATTAGATCCCGCAATATATTTGTGGATAAACGTATATCTAATTTGATCCGAAAAAGTGGCAGATCGAATTAGATCTAGCTATATATTTGGGGATAAACTTAGATCTAATTTGATCCGAAAAATGGCACATCGAATTAGATCCAGCAATATATTTGTGGATAAACTTAGATATAAATTGATCTGAAAAATGGCAGATCAAATTAGATCCAGCAATATATTTGTGGATTAACTTAGATCTAATTTGATCCGAAAAATGGCACATCGAATTAGATTCAGCAATATATTTGTGGATAAACTTGGATATAAATTGAATAGAAAATTGGCAGATAAAATTAGATCCAGCAATATGTTTTGGGATTTAGTAAGACCTAATTTGATCCGAAAAATGGCAGATCGAATTAGATCCAGCTATATATTTGTGGATAAACTTAGATCTAATTTGATCCGAAAAATGCCAGATCGAATTAGATCCAGCAATTTTTTTCGGTATTAAAATGGCAGATCGAATTAGAAACAGCAATATATTTGGGGATTGACATCTAAAAGTATCCATAAAAATGACAGATAAAATTAGATGCCGCATTATATTTGGGTACTACGTAAGATCTCCATTTATTTGGGATTAAATAAGATCCCAGACATATATTCCCAACTGTTCAAAAAATAATAGACTGGCAGAGCACTGATTGTATAAAAATTACAATATTTTGTTAAAATAAGGTTTAAACTCAGAAGGTAACGAGTTCAATATGCATTTCTTTTACAAAATTAATTTCTTTTTATAAAATTAAAATTTTTTTTTCTATAAATTTTTTTATAAAATTATATATTTATTTTTTTATTAAATTGAAATCTTTGAATAAAATAATTTTATTTACATCTTTTTGACGCTCTACACCATTTCCAATTGTATTAATTGTTTTAAGATTTATCAATTGTATTTCAGAAATAATCAATTGAATTTCAGTTTTATCAATTGTGTTTCAGAACTCATCAATTATTTTTCACATTTATGAATTGTATTTCAGAACTAGTCAATTGAAGTTCAGTTTTATCAATTGTGTTTCAGAAATTATTAATTGTATTTCCGAAATTCACAACTGTATTTCAGAAATTATCAAACTGTATTTCAGAAATTATCAATCGTATTTCCGAAATTATGAAATGTATTTGAGAAATTTTTCTCTATTAGCTATGAAATTCTGAAATAGATTTCATTATTTCTGGACACAACTAAATAAATAAATAATTAAATTTGCGTAATATTGTAGTTTCTGAAGTGCAAATAATATTTTGTGATATACAATTAAAATTTTCTAAAATACATTTAATAATTTCTGGAATACCTTTTTTCGATGCTTATAAGTTAGCTCGAAATGCTTTTATCATTCATTTAATTTGTAGCTATCACACATCTATAACAAGTCTCGTTAGATTAGAGTGTAGAGGTCTTGGCTGACAATCTGGTGGACTGGGTTAAATTTCATGTTTTTAAAAGCAAATATTAAAAAAAGTTTTCTCAATTTTTTCAAAAATGTTTTTTGAAATCTATTTTTTTTGACAAGATAGTTAATGCAACGTTCTGCCAACGCATAACCGACCATTGCCAACGGTTTGC
The DNA here is from genome assembly GCA_949987735.1 of Leucophora obtusa. Classification (NCBI taxonomy): domain Eukaryota; kingdom Metazoa; phylum Arthropoda; class Insecta; order Diptera; family Anthomyiidae; genus Leucophora; species Leucophora obtusa. The sequence goes on from OX465297.1 coordinate 42,558,754, forward strand.
CAGCATTGTGCCGATTATATTTTTCTGTCTGGGATGTTAAACTTAAACCTATTGTATATTAACAGTAATTAACACTATATTTTTATTTTTAGGAAATACATTTTTATTTTACTATAAGTTAACATTAAATTAAATTTTAGATAATGGCACCAATTTGTAGTTGTAATTATTATATATTAAATCGTATATTCATAAACATTCTATACAGTTAGACGAGGTTTATGGAACTATTTAACTTTATAAAGTGTTTATAAATTATAACTTAAATGTACATATATATATGTTAAATGTACGTGAACAAATTATTGATATGGACCCACAAATTGTATCTCAACTAATATTGGAATTATTGTACCATTACCATACATCAATATATATTGAATGATATACATATATTACAATATATGACACTGTATTATAAATATTGTTAATGAAGTAACATATCTGATAATATTTTTTATAGCGCCATACATAGTTTTACATTATTCAAATTAAACCATATATGGAATTGTATTCAAAATGTTGATGTGGTACCAAATTTGACCATATATTGTTTAAATTGTGCCATATATGACAATATATTGTTTAAATGATACCATATATATATATATATTAATATTGTTTAAATGACACCATATATCAATATATATGGGACTATATATGGTAGCATATATTATCATATCTGCATCTGTATTAAAAATGTCGTTCATCAGGTACCATATATGAGCATATATTGTTGAAATGGCACCATATATGACAATATATGGTTTGAATGGCACCATATATGATAATATATAGCTTAAATAACACCATATATAAATATATATCGCACTATATATAGTACCATATATTATCATATCTGGAACTGAATTAAATATTTGGTTTATGAGGTACCATATATGACCATATATTGTTTAAATGGCACCATATATGATACTATCTAGTTTAACTGTCACCATATATAATTATATATTGTTTAAATGATACCATATATAATTATATATTGCTAAAATGCCACCATATATATTAAGATATAGTTCTATATATAACTATATATGCAATAAGATCAACCATGTCATGTAATATATAATTATATATGCCATATCTAATATTATGAAGGCCAATATCTAATTAGATGAAATTATATATGGCATAATATAAGGAAAAATTTTGTGAAAAAACGTCATATATAATTATATATGGATATACATAACGACATGTATAATTATATATTGTAATATATGCCATATATGATTATATATAATTTTTTTTACTCGGGTATTGTATTTGAGAATTAAATGTTTAATATAAAATTGTTAGTTTACACTGAGAGAATTATCTGCATGATATTAATGAATTTTTGCATAAAAATAACGAAGTAGCACTGGAACTCGTCCATTGAAACCTTTCATTAAATTAATGGAATTTTTCATAAAATATTCTAAAAAATTTCATTTGATTATGAGAGAGTTGAATTCCATAGGAAGCAGTTGAATAAAAATAACATTAGTCTTATTGAGTCTTTTCAATTTGCTTATTTGTTTCAATTCAATATTAATAGATCATCATCAATTATTAACCCATTAAGGCATATAATATTGAGGATGGGTTTGTATTGTAGCAGGACCCGAAAATACGTATTCTATCCTGTTGGCCTTATCGAATTTTTTAAATTTTTATTCTATGTAATTTACCTGTAAAAATTTTATCATCTCTCTTTTAATTTGAAAATAATTTAAAGGAAAATGTGATAATATTTGATTTCAAATTGCACGAAAAACATTCATTAAATTGTTTTTTAACTTTAATTTGTATCTTTTAAATATAATTTTTTTATGCCATAACTATTTAAAAAGAAATTATTTAATTTGCATAGTTTCATTTTAAATTAACATATAAAGAAATCCAAAATAATTTGAAAAAGCATCTGCATAATATTTAAAAAATACAATTGAAATAAAGGAATAGCAGTTGAAGTATAAATAAAATTATTTGTGAAAAAACCTAAAATACTCAATTGGAAATACGAAAATATTAAACATTTTTTAATGCCCAGTTTTTTTTTGGAGGTATTTGGAACTGAGATACGTATGTTCAAGTGTTGTATATTTTGCTTTATTTGAACAAAAATCACCATTTTAAAGAAAAAAACATTTTTTTTTCTGACGAGTATTTGTTTTTGGTTTAACTTAACCAAATTCGACTGACATATAAAAACAATTTGACTTAAATAATATTTTTTTATAGTTTTTCAGTTTATTAAATTTTAAATCGCATTTTTTAATTTCAAATATTTCTTATTTAAATTAATTTCAAATCAATGCTTTAAATTTAAATTTATTTAGCTTCCAAAATGGCAATATATAGTAGCTAAAACTTCTGTAAAAGAATGACAAAAATTTCGGAAAATCCCGCACAAAATTCCCGGGATTGTGGGATTGAAAAAAGTGCGGGATTCCCGGGACGGAATTCCCCCCCAATTACAATATATAATTAGACATGTCGTTATGTATATCCATATATAATTGTATATGACGTCTTTTTCCAAAATTTTTCCTTATATTATGCCATATATAATTTCATCTAATTAGATATTACATAGCATGGCTGATTATATTGCATATATAGTTGTATATAGAGCTATATCTTAATATATATGGTGGCATTTTAGCAATATATAATTATATATGGTATCATTTAAACAATATATAACTATATATGGTGCCAGTTAAACTAGATATTATCACATATGGTGGCATTTAAACAATATATGGTCATATATGGTACCTCATGGACAAAATCTTTAATACAGTTGCAGATATGATAATATATGCTACTATATATGGTGCAATATATATTTATATATGGTGTTATTTAAGCAATATATTAGCATATGGTGCCATTTAAACAATATATGGTCATAAATGGTACCTCATGATCAAAATTTTTAATACAGTTCCAGATATGATAATATATGATACTATATATAGTGCCATATATATTTATATATGGTGTTATTTAAGCAATATATTACCATATATGGTGCCATTTCAACAATATATGCTCATATATGGTACCTCATGAACAACATTTTCTATACAGTTCCAGATATGCTACTATGTATTGAATAGTACCATATACTTTGATATATCGTATCATTTAAACAACATACTATGTATGGTCATATATGATCAGCAACTACAATATTAACTGTATTTCAGAAGCTATTAATTGTATATCAGAAATTATAATTGTATTTCAGAAATTATCGAATATATTTCAGAAATTATTAATTGCATTTCAGAAATAATCCAATCTATTTCAGAATTTGTTGATTGTATTTCATAGTTAATAGAGAAAAATTTCTGAAATACATTTCATAATTTCTGAAATACAGTTGATAATTTCTGAAATACAGTTTGATAATTTCTAAAACACAGTTGTGAATTTCGGAAATACAATTAATAATTTCTGAAATACAATTGATAAAACTGAAATTCAATTGACTATTTCTGAAAAACAATTCATAAATCTGAAAAATAATTGATAAGTTCTGAAATACAATTGATTATTTCTGAAACACAATTGATAAATCTTAAAAACAATTGATACAATTGGAAATGGAGTAGAGCGTCAAAAAGATGTAAATAAAATTATTTTATTAAAAAATTCAATTTAATAAAAAAAATATAATTTTATAAAAATATGTATAGAAAAAAAATTATAATTTTATAAAAAAAAATTCATATTGCAAAAAAAAAATAAAATTTAATCTGAAAAATGGTGGATCGTACTGCAGTAATTTAGATCCACCTTGGATCTAATATGATGAAATACGATCCGAAAAACAAGTTTATCTAATTATATAAAATTGAATGTGACATAATGATAATCAAGAAATAATTTCAATATAATGGACAATTTAATGCAATCTGAGCGATATCTAAATGAACTATTTTTGTCTAATGGTATCAAATAAATTGTAAGTTTTTGTATTAAATCTAATTTTATATAATTAGATTAACCCATTTTTTCGATCTGCCAGTTCTCGGATCAAATTAGATCTAAGTTTATCCCCAAATATATTGCTGGATCTAATTCGATCTGCCATTTTTCGGATCAAATTAGATCTAAGTTTATCCCCAAATATATTGCTGGATCTAATTCGATCTGCCATTTTTCGGATCAAATTAGATCTAAGTTTATCCACAAATATATTGCTGGATCCGCCATTTTTCGGATCAAAGTAGATCTAGATTTATCCTCAAAGATATCATTGGACCTCCCAATTTTGAGATATAACTTGATCTTAGTATATCGCCATATATACAATGGGATCTATTGGATACACCCAATTTTGAGATCTAATTGGATCAGCTAGATATTACAGCAGATCTAAAACAATATCAAATTGGATATAATTAGATATTGCACGAGATCAATTTTTTACTCGGGTATAGGGAATTAATATCATTTTCCTGATAGACAATACAATTGTTTCGTAGCCATCACGCTAACACATCAGTTGTCCGCAATAAGAAAATGATAGCTTTAATAAACCAACCGAGACAGCTGTCAAAACGTGCAATATATCAAATTAAAGGGCATATTTTGTCATTTTAAAATGTTGTAAAAAAGCGTTATTACCCTTCAATTTTATATTTTATTGCAAAAAGTTTATTAAAAAATTTAATTTTCCTACAAAAACGTTTTTGCAAATATTTCTTAAACTATAGCTAACTTTAAAATTCTATCGTCTTTTGGATATAATTATATATTACATTAAACACTAGACAAATTGTCTGTCTCATTTTGTATATTATCATGTCTAGAGACTTTTGACAACACAATTTAAGTCGACTTAAGTACATTTTCCAAGATAAGTAAAAAATTATTTTCTACTTCTTATACACTAGGGTCATTCCATCTCAAATCGACCAATGGTTGGAATCGACCCCTTTCGATTTGAATGAATTTTGGTCAGAACTTTTCTTTAATCATATAACGAAGTTTTGCCAAAGGAAAAAAATTACAAAATTTTTTTCAAAAGTTATGCAATATTTGAAATTTAAAAAAATGTCATAATTTATCTAATTTTTTGTTTTGTTACGGGGTTATTTTTTGAATATCTCGAAAACTATAATAGCTACAAAAATTGTTCTTAGCTTAATTTTAAAGAGAATATTTAGGCAAATTAAAAAAAAATATTGAAAAATAAAAAAATTTTAAATTTTTCAATTTTAAAAATCGAAAAACTCAAAAACCTATTTTTGTGTGCTCAATTTTTTTTATATAAAACCTCTCACTGATCTTAAAAGTTCCTGAAATTTTCAAGAGGGCGTTTTTTTTTTAACATAAATACATTAAAAGTTTTATGACGTCATTCTAATGCCATTTCCGTTAATTTTTATAATTCCGTTTACAGAATCCAATTCAATTCCTGTGGGGATTTCATAAAGACCGCGAATAAAAACTTAAAAACAGGGAATCGTAACAATTATAATTCAGTCTTACGTCAAATTACATATACATATATATTAATTTGAATCCCATAAAAAAGTATAAATATTTTTTCTGCCACATATATTTTGTATTTTTATTTACAGAATTTACCACCTCTTTTGCTTTAGTTGTAAGCAAAAATATTTTAAAATTTTTGCAGCTTTCTTCAAAACTTATTCTTATTAAAATGTTAGCCTTTAGTCGAAGGACATTCTATTCCTTTCTTGTGAGTAAATACTAAAAGTTATTTCACAAAAAGCATTGCTAATTGGTATGGGAAAAATAAACGAGATCAATTTATATAGATTTTGTACATTATTTATAACATTATCAATGGGAATATCATTCGGCAAATTATCAAAGAATTTTCGCAGGCAGCAGAAGTCAGTGTACAACATGTCGTTGTCAATTAAATTTGATATCCCCAAAACTTTTCGAAGATCTGATAAGTTATCCCACGATAAAAGAGATTGTTTTAAATTGAAAACAGAAATTTTGTTGTAAAGTGATTCGTCTCCGAAATCATATCTTGCTCCAAGTAAGAGTATTTCTTAAAAATTGATTTGCTTCTGTAGTATGTTCGACTACTCTGTATTGCATGCCATAAGCATGCAATACGATACTCTTTTATTTGTCCATACTGCACTAAACTCATAGTGTGGGAATATGCATAGTAAGCATATTCCACCAATGTACCTTATATAGTATTAAGTAGCATTAAGTATTTCAATTTAATAAACAGACAATCTCATCGTAGACAGCAAACCAAAGAGATCTTTAATTAATCTTTACATGGCGATCCAGCCAGGGTCTGCTTTAAGCAGACTCTGAAAAAGGATAAGGAAAAATAATTAAAGTGAATAGTGAAAATAATAAAATAAACAATCTAAAAACTAAAAAAAAAAATATCATAAAACATAAATTATGTACAACAAAAAAAAAAAATTAATAAACTTATATACTTTTATGAAAAATAAATTAAAAAGATACATACAAGTTTCTCCATATTTGCTGTAATTTGCCAATACTGCATACTGCACTAATTTGAAAGTTATTGTTTCGTGATAGGAATTTTTTTTAACAATTATATTAATTTTTGCATTAAGTAAAAATATAAAAATTGTTTTTTCGGACTTTCTATATTTTCATACATTTAGTTAGAATATTCTTCTACCTCAAGTCCAAATTCTAATATGATATTATCATATTAGATTTTATTAGTTGTTTCATAAAAGGTTGATCATTTTCCTGATAGACAATACAATTGTTTCGTAGCCATCACGCTAACTCATCAGTTGTCCGCAATAAGAAAATGATAGCTTTAATAAACCAACCGAGACATTACATAAGGTACAAAAAATCAATGGGACGAGAATTTTGTACTTTCGTATGTGAACTGTCTGATTTGGTAAAACCAGCTATAAATCAACTCCTTTTTGAAAGCAACAATTACATAAAAGTACCCTTTGGGTACTATTTATATGTATGTTTGTGTATACGTTGTCAATACATTTGTAAAAACAACGAACTTTAAACTCAAAACAAAATAATATTTGAATGAGATTTTAGCCGTGGTATGCTTATATTCAACAATTATTTTAATTTTTGCATTAAAAATACAAAAATTGTTTTTTCGGACTTTCTATATTTTCATATATTTAGTTAGAATATTCTTCTACCTCAAGTCCAAATTCTAATATGATATTGTCATATCCCACCAAAAAGAGTCATTACAAAAAAGTTATTTTAAAAGCACTCCGAATAGCATCAACTGATTGTGAAGTAGTTACAATTCAGCTCTAACACTGATTTATTTTACACGTGGTGTCCCACGTTGTCAGTAGTTTAACTTGAGCATTTTGTTAGTAATTTAAAAGTACAAAAAAATGTTGGTTATTTTTTCCAATTTTTTTTCTGTTTACTGGGAAACTTATAAAACTATATACACAGAAAAAAATTTATAACCTTTAAAAAAATATTTTATTTTAAGTTAAGTGTACTCCTTTACTTTTTGTATAAAGTTCAGTAAAATGAGAGTAAGCAAAAAATCCTCTATCTAACGCACAAAATCACTTTTATAACCCAAAACTTTATTTAAAAGAAAAAAAAAAAAAAAAATGCATATAGTTTTAGTCTGAAAAATCGCGCAGATGCACATATTTTTTGCGTTTAAAATTTTTGTGACTTTGTTCAGTTAATTATTATATATAGATGTTTATTTTGTGTATGCCTAATAAAAATTTAAAATTTTCACAATGGCGTTTTTTGTTTATCTCTGCCCCTTTTACAATATTCCGAACTTAATAGTAAAAAGAGAAGGAGAAGTTAATAATAGACAGAGACAGAAAATTTTATAAAATTATCTATAAGAACGCAAAAATTTCTGTTTAAATTATTTTCAAATCAAAGAAAGATGATACAATTTTTACAAGTAAAGTACAAAGAATAAAAATTATTGAAAAAATTTGATAAGACCAGCAAGGCAGAATGCGCATTTTCGGTTTTCTCTACAAAGCCATCATCAGTGCCTTTCGCGTTTGAGTGGGTTAATATTTTGATAATCGTCTACTTATGTGGATGTTAAAAGCAAATGGGGTTTGTTATCAACAACTCAACTTAGACTAACATCAACGAAATTTGACAATGCTATTTTATCCTTTTGTTATTATTACTCTTTTTTGCTTTGAACCTTAATTCTTAAGATATCTCAGCTGATTCTATTCAACTCTGTGTATGATAAACACAGATTTTTGAATTACAACGAACCGTTAAATTTAAATTTAAATGTATGTTATTAAATTATATTTTTGCACCGTGTCAATGTGTTTAAGATGAATGGGGGAAATGTTTTTTTGTTGATCTGTTATTTTAAGTAAATGAATGTTATTTTAGTTTGACTCAAGATCATAAATTAATATCACTTTCTGTTTAAATTATTTTCAAATCAAAGAAAGATGATACAATTTTTACAAGTAAATTACAAAATAAAATAATGTTGAAAATAATTTAAACAGAAATTGATATTAATTTATGATCTTGAGTCAAACTAAAATAATATCATTTACATAAAATTTAATTTTTAACGCATTCTCTAAGTTCTTAACTAAATTATATATTTCAAGTGTAATTTGATATCTACGTGATTTGAATTTTTAAAAATTTTAGTTTTTTTGCCAATATTTTAAATTTTCTGCAATCCTTTTTTGATAAGGAGTATGTTGTTTTACTCAGTTTTTGTCAAGCATGGATTCCGTGCGAATTTTCTGACAAAACTTCGTAGAAGGATAGGTAGACGTTTCTTTAAAGATATGTGGGTTAAACAATTTAAATACTGTGCCTGAAAGTTTTTTTACTTGATTTTAACAGTGAAATTATATTCTAACACTTTTTGAACAAATTTTTAATTTTTTGTCCGGTTTGTTTGTTCGATATTAATTTTAGAACGTTATACTACAATTTTATAGATTATCGGAAAGCCTAAATATTAAGGTTAAATATTACATCATTATTATTTTGATTTCCAATGGAGTGCGCCATTCAAGCGCAAATATAATTTCAAGCCCGATGGTTCCAGCGCGAAGTGAAATGAAAATTCCAGAGGATTTTACAGAGTTAGCTCGCTTTTTTATTTTATGGCCTCTTAAAACATATGTGTGGCGCGAAACCCCAAAAATTTTGCACATTTTTAGAGTTAGGGACTCTCTCGCGTTCACGAATGAGTTAAATTTCAACTATTCTTTTCGGTTCTTTTATTTTATTCGGAATTATCAAACAAACCACTGACATTATATAATCTTATACTGATTAGGGTCTGGGAATTCCCGCCCGGGAATTCCCGGGAAAATAATATATTTTTCCCGGGAAAACGGGAAATTTTAAAAATATTTAATTTTTTAAATTGTTTTTGTTTGAAATTGGACTTTTTAACTTTAGTCATAAAAAACATTTTAAATACCAAAACAAAAATGTCATTGTTAAAATCTTTTAAAAGGGAATCAATTTATTTGACACACAAATAAAATCTTTGCCAAGTAATTAGGAGCATTTCAACTAATAAAGATTTTTCGCATAATTACTTCAAAATTTAAGTAAAACCTAAAAACTTAGTAAAATGTTTAAAAGGAATATGAAAAAAAAGCTTTGTTTCTTACAAATAATCGCCCTTACTATCTAAATTTTTCAAATGTATAATTTAGGCAAAGTAGATTTTAGTTAAAATATTGGGTGGTTTTGGAGCATTCTGATTGGTTAATTTATTTTCAACCAATCAAAATATTTGAAAATATAAATATTTTTGTAAGGTTTTCATACACAAAATGAACAAAACCGTTTGATTAAAAATAAAGTCGACTTTAAATTTAAAATAAATGGTTAACGGTGGTATCTAAATTTGGTTATCCGACATCTGAATTTCGTTCACAAAAAAAAAAAAATTTTTTGGTCATGCAACTTCTCTTGAAGAAAACAACAACAAGAATAACGTTTCAGCTAAAATTAGCAAAGTACCCGAAGAAAAAAGTGTAAGTTGAATAGGTATTAAATGTTTTATGGTAGGGCAAACATTTCCTGAAATGGTATCCAAATTAGCCGCAGTCAATCCGCACCATAACTAGATCTTCGTTTATTCGAGAAAGTTTTTATAATAAAAACCTGGCATTGCAAAAAAAATGAAACCGATGTAAAGAACATTATATTAAATTACTACAATCATGTAAAAGATATCATGACAAAAGAAATATCGAGCAATATTTCTAACAATAGGAGATTTACTATAATCTTTGATGAATGGACAAGAATATCACAAAAGAGATATTTGAACATATGTATAAACGGAAATAATTAATTTTATAACCTGGGGTTGGTTTATATATCAGGAAGATGTAATGCTGATGAAATAAGAAGAATTGTAGAAATAAGACTAGAAGATTTTTATTTGTCTTTGGAAAATAACATTGTGGCCACCATATCTAATGGGCCAAGTGTGATGAAACGGGTTGTTTCCGACAGTCCAGTAGTAGGTGCTTTCTGCTGGAATCATTCAATTCATTTGGCAGTGTTGCGAGTAATTTATGTGAAATCAAATGTTCAACATTCTGATATTTTTTACTTTGAATTCTCACTACACAGACTGCATTTGTACTGAAATAGTGTTTTTTTTTTTAACAAAAATTACTTATATAGGTGGTTTTCATTAACAATTTTGTTCAAAAATATTTACTGGGATTCCCGGGAATTCCGGGAATCAAATTTTTTCATTCCCGTTTCCTGGGAAATAAAAAAGTCCGGGAAATCCAAAACCCTAATACTGATAGAAAAATCCTGAAAAAATAGAAAAAAGGTACTAAAAATTAGTTAAAAGGGGCCCTGCACAGAAAGCTTTTGAAATAAGTAAAGCCTTTTTGCTAAATGTTAGTAAGATAAGTACAGCAAAAATGCAACTGGTAAATATACGAAATTTTAGTAATATTTGAGTTAAATTTCATTTAACTGAATTGCAAATTTACCTTGCTAACATAGGCAAAAACATGTTGCTATTCCTGCTACAATAAACAAAACTATTTGCTAGAAGATAGTAGGATGCTTTCTGCAGTGTAGATTTTATTCGCATTAAGGCCCATTAACTTTTCTCGAGAAGTTAACTTTACCTTAACCATGGGTAACTAACCAATACTAAATATTTATCCCTATGAAAATTTAACCCTAATAACTTATCACTATTTTAACTCTGGGTAGTTAACCTTAGTATGAAATGTCAGAATAAAAACAAATAGAAAAACAAAAATTAATAACAAAAAATTTTTTTTTCAATACGGGAAAATTAAAAGTTTTTCTCGCGGTTTTTTGTGTGTTTCTGGTCGTAAAAAAAATAAGTTTTTTTTTAAAGATTCGCGGTCGCTAAATGCTATAAAATGATTGTGTCTTTTTGCATACTACGAGAGGTGATTTAATTAAATCCATTTGGTAAGTCTATAAAATAAAAGTGGATTATTGGAACTATTAATAAGTATTTCGTGCTAATCGAGACAACCGCGGAAAGATTCGCGCATAAAATTAAAAAAAAAATAGTGGAAATTTTGTGATAGATTATTAAATTAAGGCAATTTATGTGATCAGCACATCAAAGTGAGTAGAAAAATAATCGCTGTGCATGATTTTGTATCTTCTTGTAATTGCGAGTCAAAACTGTGGGTTGTCCAGGGGTTCCTCACATACTTTTAAAATATTTAAAACATGATTGGTTCACATTTCCAGGATTTGAAAACTATACAAATATTTTTTAAAATATTACAAATATATTTTAATATATTTTATTTGTATTTAAGAAAATTCCATTTGTATTTTAAAATTGTCCAAATACATTTCAAAATTATTCACTTGTATTTAAAAATTTTAAATCTGTATTTCAAAATTGTTCAAATGCATTTCAAATAATTCCATTTGTATTTCAAAATCCTCTAAATGTATTTCAGAAAATTTCAAATGTATTTAAAAAAACTCTATTCTGGAATACAAATATATTTTTTTTTTAAATAGATTTGGAATTTTCTCAAATACATTTGGAGAATTTTTAAATACAAATGGAATAATTTGAAATGCATTTGGACAATTTTGAAATACAGATTTAAAATTTTTAAATAGAAATTAATAATTCCGAAATACATTTGGACAATTTTAAAATACAAATGGAATTTTCTTAAATACAAATAAAGTATTTTAAAAAATAGTTGTAATATTTTAAAATATATTTGTATAATTTTAAAATATATTTGTATAATTTTAAAATACATTTTGAAAAGTTTAAAATACGTTTTGGACAATTTTGAAATGCAATTGGACAAATATGATAAGTTTTTAGACAATTTTAAACAATATTTGGACAATTTTGAATGATTTTTGGACAGTTTTCAATCAATTTTGGACAATTTTGAATAATTTTTGGCCAATTTTAAAACATTTTTGGAAAAATTTTAAATATTTTTGGATAATTTTGAAAAATTTTAGACAATTTTGAAACCTTTTTAGACAATGTTGAAATATATTTGGAAAATTTTAAAAAATTTTGGACAATTTTAAAACATTTTTGGATAATTTAAAAACATTTTTGGACAATTTCGAAATATATTTGGAATTTTCTGAAACATAAATGGAAATGGTGTAGGACACACTAGGTCAAAAATAAAATCGACTGAAATGAATTGTGAACTATAATGCCCAATTCATCATTTTTATTCCGATTGTTTGTTTGTGCAAAATGTTTCATTTTGTATCGAAATTTCCGGGTATCCTCACATTTTTACTCACAATTTCTAAACCGGATTTCGGAAATTTTTTACACCAAACTGCTAATAACAAACGATTTGAATAAAAGTAAGCAACTGATACGAGAACGTGATTAAAATAGACACATGTTTCAAGAGGCCATCAAATTAAAATCCGGGCTGGATTTACAAAACTCTCTGAGAATTTTGTTTTAGACACAGTGTACTTTCATTTTGCATTAGAAATATTGAGATTGATCGCAGTTATCATTTTGCAAGGTCTTCTAAAACCGCAGAATCTATTTTTGCAAAACATACTACAAGAAGCTTATTGGAACAAAACCGAATTTATATATTTAATTTACAGTCACTTCCAGAATAAATTTCTTGTTTCTCCTAAAGTATTCCTTTTCCCGGACAGTTAATTTTAATTTAAAAAAAAATGTAAAAAGCCAACATTATAATGCATAACTTAGGGTGGAAACAAGATTAAATTTTCAATTTCATGTTTAAATTATAATAAATATGACGAGACTATTAGTAGTAATAATAAAAAATAGCCACTTATCAATTGAAAATTGCGAACAAAATTTCAGTTTCCTATGTATGTATTTGCAGCCACATTTTATAAATTTCTTCTCAGCAAATTAGAGGATTGCATTCTCTTTATTTTCTAACCTGTTTTATTATCCCTAGCACACATAACTATTTCGGATTTTTACAAAAAAAAAAAAAACCAATAAACAAAAACAGTTTCTATGGGCACCAAACTGCTTAAAAATTTTTTTAGAAAACAGTTTTCGCTATTGGATTTCGAGTCCATTTTATTTTTAAAAACTTCAGAAACTTGGCCATTTGCTATTTGATTTTAACAAAAATAAATATTTTTTATTACATATTTTAAAAAGTATTGTTACTTTGGACGTATTTTGTTACGTTTTAAAATTTGTCAAATCATTTGGAGGGGGGGGCTTGGGGGCTCGAGCCCCCCCCCTAGCTACGTGCCTGACTTGTAGGACAATATTAAGGAAACACTTCTTTTGCATCTGAATCAATTCGATTAAGTCAAAATCAGACAAAACCAAACATTTTTTTTAATTTAATTAATTGTTCAACAGTTTTTTTTTAAATAAGTTTGTAACATGTTTACTTCAGTCTTTAAATTCAAAACAGATACGATATTGAATTAAATAAGATTAATACACTAAGGCCGATTTTTTGGGATGTTAGTTAAACTTGGTATAGTTGAACCGAAAACGAATTATATCAGCCATTTCAATTTTATTAACAAACAACAAACAACTTTTTCTCATTTAGAATTTCGGTCTTCATTGAAAGCAAATAAAATAGATCACATTTTAGAAGCAGTATTCCAGTTATAAACTGCGTTAAACTAAGTTGGAAGAAAATCTACATCCTAAAAACTGTCCCTAAAAGTTATATGTAACCTACTCTGATTAAATTTTTTAAAAACATTACTCAAAGAATTTTCAGAATATTAAAGCTCACTAGGAAACTATTTTTTTAATATCTTTTTTTCATTTTAACAAATAAATAAAAGAAAAGCATCGACATTTTACAACTCTACAATAACACTATGCGACAGCCAAAATCGGGATGGGATGAAACAAACGGGAAATGTTATATAGGTCAAAAACAAGTTATACGTGTCCCGGCGTTTCGCTGGGTCACCCCTAGGAATCGAGATATATCTTTTTTTTGAGATAACTCGAGAACCACTAGTCCGATTTTGCTCAAACAATTTTAAAAAAATTAAAAATTACAATTCCTTTAATATGTTCATATAACGTTTTTCTATATACTCAACAGTTTTGCCGGTAAAAATAAATGTTTGTTACCGCTACCATAAAAATCAATAACCTTTTGTTTATTACTTTTTTTTAATATTTTAGGCAAAAAATATTTTTTTCTTCATACATTTATTTTTACCGGCAAAACTGTTGAGTATATAGAAAAACGTTATATGAACATATTAAAGGAATTGTAATTTTTAATTTTTTTAAAATTGTTTGAGCAAAATCGGACTAGTGGTTCTCGAGTTATGTCAAAAAAAAGACCACCAAAGGTAAAATCGATATATCTCGATTCCTAGGAGTGACCCAGCGAAACGCCGGGACACGTATAACTTCTTTTTTACCGATATAACTTTCCCCGGTAGTTTGAACCCTTCCCGATCACTGACCCCTACCATTTGTCTCACAGTGTAATAAGGCCATGATTATAAATTTGCTCAAGCCGCATATCTATTTTTGAAATTTTAGCTTTAAATTCATTAAAGAATCCGAGAACCGTTGGAGGACAGTTTTTCCCCAGACATATTTCGAAGGGGAATACCATGTCGTCATTTGAATTTTGCAAGGCAACCATCGTTAGCTGAAAATCAACGTTTTTATTAAACGATGTATTAAGCTCCAATGCAATACGTGATTAGTTAAATTCTTATGTTGAAGAAGATCATTTACCAAATTTTAACTTTGTTTAAAATTTGGAACTTTAATTGGCAAAATCCTCTTCACATTTTAAAGTTGACGGCAGTCATTTTTTTTAAGATCTATTTTTGAGTTGAAGAAATAATATATTTTTTGTCACTATAGAATTATTTATTTAGTTTGATTTTACGACTTTCAAGGCGTTGTGTCAATTAAAGCATTTCGACATTTAAAGCAGGTGACATTTATAAATCTTTTTGTGGTGTATAAGCAACGAGTAAGGGATTGTAGGATACTCAACTAACCAACCAACCAACTGTTAACCAACCTCTTGATGGGTCTGTTTTAAACAATAAAATGTGTTAACAATGAAACAAATTTACATAGAGCCTTAACAATATATTTTAATTTTTAAGTTTTATATATTTGCATTTAGTGAAAAGAAGAATTCATATTTGGGTCATAGTCCAGGAGATTCAATGGGGTCCAATTCTTTATTTCCTTCACTTCTTCAATGGGAATTGTAATTGAAGTATTTTTTAAAATATGTACGAATAATTAAAAAATATGTAAATAATCGTAAATTAATAAAGTATGTGAATAAAATTAACTATTTTGTTTTTTTAGAGATAAAAACTGGAATCTCTAATAAATTTGTAATTTACAAACAAATTCAGTTACAAAAAAAAACAACATTATATATACATTTTTGAAAGTTGTTTTAAAGCACATACATTCGAAGCAGAAAAAGAGCACTTATCGCTCCATTGTAACCAAGTTGTTTGTTTTCAACACATATTTTTGATGAGGTTAGATTTAATTTGTTGTTTAAAAAAGGTTTATCATTTTCCTGATAGACAATACAATTGTTTCGTAGCCATCACGCTAACTCATCAGTTCTCCTCCCGTTGATTTTTTGTACCTTATGTAATGTCTCGGTTGGTTTAGTAAAGCTATCATTTTCTTATTGCGGACAACTGATGAGTTAGCGTGATGGCTACGAAACAATTGTATTGTCTATCAGGAAAACGATCAACCTTTTTATAAACAACAAATAAAATCTAATATGACAATATCATATAGGAATTTTTTTTTAAATAATTACAACTTTGCTTCCATAAAACCCACCTCTTAACCGATTTTTTAGGTAATTCAAAATATTACTCATTATACTGTGCAGTTCTATAATAGTACAGTAATCACTTTCTAGGGATAATACTGCTGAATATTAATTTAATTAGTAAAAATGTAAATGAATGTTCTTTTTAATATCACTTTCTGTTTAAATTATTTTTAAATCAAAGAAAGATGATACAATTTTTACAAGTAAATTACAAAGAATAAAAATATATTTCAAAGAATTCGATAAGACCAGCAATACAGAATACGTATTTTCGGCTTTCGCTACAAAGCCTGATGTATTTCGTCTTGTGTGGGCTAATATTTTAATGATTGTCTACTTATGTGACCGCTGAAAGAAAATCGAATTTCTTATCAACAACTCAACTTAGACTAACATCAACGAAATTCATTCATTAATAAAAAAATATAATTAATAAAATAATTATTTTTCAAAATTACAGAAATTATTTTTTTTACTGGACAAATTGTATTTTAGCTGCTAACTGGACAAGACCCAAAATAACTGGACAATCCAGGCCATTCCAGGCCGTCTGGCAACCCTACTGGTAAAGCTAATTTGAGTATGCAGAATTCAATGGTGCTAGTCGTTTTTCGAAGTTAGCGCTCGTATTCGCAATTTAAAATTTCAATACTAAAGTACCATAAAACGATATTTTTTATACTTTTGGGATAATTTTTGAATTTGAATCGATCCAACTCTGTTAAATATAATTTTTCGGTATTTTTTTTTTTTTGATAAAATTTTTTTCGCGATTTTTTTTCAAACAATTTTTTTTTTCTTAACTCTTTTGAATATTTTTCTAAACCCTGTTGAATATACACAAAATAACATACCGTTCTACATTTTATTTGCAGAAACAAATGTTTTTGTGAAAAAAAAATTCGCGAAATAAATTACAGCTTCCTTAATGTTGTACAATTTAACCAAATTTGATAAATTTATAATTAAAAATGATTCCAGAAGGATAAAAATATAATTTTTTTATCTTAGCTTCAAAATATTTGATCACGAATATCGCGAATACTAGCGCTAACTTTGAAAAACGGCTATCACCATTGAATTCAGCGTACTAGAATTAGCGTTACCAGTAGGGTGCCCAGCTTTTAAAAATTGTCGACTAGCACATTGTATTTAGTTAGAATATTGTTCTAGCTCAAGTTCAAATTCTAATATGATATCGACACAATGGATTTTATTTGTTGTTTCAGAAAAGTTGATAATTTTTATTATAGACAATAAAATTGTTTCGTGGGCATCACTCCAACTCTTCAGTTGTCCGCAATAACTTAGCGCCTTGACGAGACATCGATTTGTTCAACCAACGAACAATTTCTTTTTTCACCCATGAATTTGTCTCGTGTGGACCGCTCTTGTTCATGTTTTGTTCTTGTTCAGACAACTTTGTCAGCACAATTGTTCTCACAACTATGTGCAACATCAGCCACGATGCCAATAATTTTTATTTAGTGGCATTACTACAAACAAAAGAAAATGTTAGAAAATTAATAAAATGCTAAGAAAAAGTAAATAATTTATATTATTATATTTAAAGCAATTTACTTTTTATTATTGTTAAAAAATTAGTGGAAAAGGCATTGAAAACATGAAAATAAATAGTTTCGTTTGTGACCTACTCCAACAAAAAACAAAAAATAATGAATTGGTTGACAATACGTATTCTCCACCCAAAACAAATGAACAAATTTTTTCCCGTTATTCTGCCGGCGATTAGTTTTTGGGCAAACAAATCAATGTCTCGTCAGGACTCAGAGTAATAAAATGATGGATGGAACACACAAACCGAGACATTACATAAGGTACAAAAATTCAACAGGACGTCTTATGCAAACTCTTTGTTTTGTTTGGGATAAATCTCGTTGTTTTCACAAATGTTATTGACAACTAACACACAAACATACATATAAATAGTACCCATAGGGTACTTTTATGCATCGATAAATTTTTAAACAAACTGTAGATGTCGCTAACATGTACAGCTATGGACATGGAAATAGGACACTTATGTATGTGTTAAGAAGCATAATTATTTATTTTGAAAAATAAAACAAAAATAAAATTTTTTATTTCATATACAGGAAGCGTTATTATTGATGATTGTAATTCATTCTTTATTTAAATAAAAATCCTTCAACTATTTTATAAATATTGGTAAATATGTATAAACTAATAAAAATACCTGGACTTCTAAATAGGACACATTTTATATTTTTACAAAAAACCGTAAATTTTTTGGGTTTTTAAAACAATTATTATTTTTTTAGCGTTAATATTACACTAATATTTTGTACTGTATCCATTATTATCAATAACCGCTTCGCATCTTTTTTGCATACTCTCAACTAATCTCTGTCATCTTTCTTTTGGTATAGAATACCAGGCTTCTTGAATACCAGCCCAAAGTTCGGTGGAATTTTTGTAATTGTTTTGCGAAACTTTTGTTTTTACATCATTCCATAGATTTTCTATTGGATTAAGATCCGGCCTTTGGGCTGGCCAGTCCAAAACCTTAAATTGTTCTTGTAAAAACCAATCCTTCACTATGTTCGACGAATGCTTCGGATCATTGTCTTGCATAAATGTTCACTTAACTGGCATATTTTCATAGGCAAATGGCTCCATAACATTCTTAAGAATGCTCAAATATTGAAACCTGTCCATTTTGTCCTCTACTTTTACGATAGGCCCAACACTACGCCAGGAAAAAGCCCCACATACCATAATATTACCCCCACCGTGTTTCAAGGTCTTCTGAGTGTACTTAATGTTTAAAGCCTGGTTTTTGGGCGGTGTACAAATGTTCCACCATCTAGTCCAACACGATTTACCTTCGTTTCATCGCTCCAAAGCACATTTTTCAAATAGGGCAACTCATTTCCTTTGTGGGTTTTGGCAAAATCAATACGTTTCTTAATATTTTTTCTTGAAAGAAGAGGCTTCTTTCTAGTTATTCGTCACTCAATCTTCTTCTTACTAACCTGTCTGACACTTTAACGTTGAATTTTTCCCTGATTTCATTATTTATTTGACGGGTGGACATAAAAGGGTTGAGTTTGCTTTTGCGTACTATAGTCCTGCCCTTCTAAGTTGTAGTTTTACGACGGATTGGTTTACGTTCTTTATTTTGCGTATAATCGGCCTTATTACGAGTGTCGTAGTCGTAGTCGAAACTAAGTCGAATTTGCTGAAATTTCGCTAAAAACACAACTTTTGAACAATTGGATTTAGCATATATAACACTCAGATTTAAAAAAATCCAGTATCAGAGTTTCATTTCTTTATAATTTCCATTATATACAAAATCATTTTATATGGAGTCGAAAATTTCGACTACAAATTCGACACTCGTAATCAGGCCGAATATTTCTTGTCGGCAGCACATAGACGAATAGCATTGTATACCATATTTCGCGAACACTTTAGTATTTTAGCAATTTCAGTTGGAGATTTCATCTCGTTGTGGAATTGAGATATAAGTCTTCGTTTTTCTGGATTACAATGTTTTCCACGTCCCATATTGGTGCAATTAGAAAAGAATTTACTTATTTCAAACGCAAATTATGAAAAGAAAATTATTACTAAGTGCATCGAGTAAAATTTTGAAAATTATTGCAAGTGTCCTATTTTTATGTCCAAGTCAAATATGAACAAAGTAAAGTAATTTTGTTGAAAATATTTGCA
This sequence comes from Leucophora obtusa, assembly GCA_949987735.1. Taxonomy (NCBI): domain Eukaryota; kingdom Metazoa; phylum Arthropoda; class Insecta; order Diptera; family Anthomyiidae; genus Leucophora; species Leucophora obtusa. Next base: position 42,578,808 of record OX465297.1, read on the forward strand.
TGTTTTAAATATTGCAAAGTTTTATATATAATCTGAGACTACTTGATTACAGAAAAATATAATAGGAAAGAAATATAATTATTGCTTTATAATTATTAAGAGAATTGCATGAAGATAATTTTGTATGAAGTGTCCTATTTCTATGTCCATAGCTGTAGGAAATTTGTTCAAAGGACGATTTTATTTTGGGAAGTTTTGTCAAGGGAGTATATTATTTTGTCAAATGAGGTTTTAACAGAGTTAAAAGGTAAGGGAATTTGGGCCCAAATTAAGGATTTCGACTTCGGTTTGGGGACAGATTCAAAAATTGTAAATTTTAAAAGATTTATTTTTAGGCCGAAAATAAGAAGAATTTTCGGATAAATTATAGGCCTATTATTTTATATTAAAGTCGATGGAATTAGGTCTGTTAAAGTATTTCAAAATTTCTCTAAATATTTATAAATCTTGAAATAACGAAAAGCGAAAAGAAGATAATAAACAAAACTCTTTAAGTATAATGTTTGTATGTGTCTGTTTGATCACTTCTGAAAGTAATAAAAACACAATAACAGAAAGCTGAATTGGAAAGAAAAACTACGAATTAGCTACGTTACATTCAAGGCCTTGCTTGCGTAAGAAGGCTAAACTGTCACACTTTAGTATTGTTACGTTTGTAATTTAGGAATGGGCACAGGTTCGATTCCTACAGCCGACGGGATGTTGAAAAATTATCATATAGAGACAATCTCACAATAAAATATAAACAATAATACAATTTAATGGAAAATCACTGATGAAGCCTTAGAAATATGCAGAAACTACATCTAGTCTGATTTGCAAATTAATGTGTTTATAATTTTAGAGAAAAAGGTTTATTCTTCTTCTTAACCTCAAACCTACTAAAGCCAGGAAAATTTTCTATTCCAAAGAATCGGTTGTAGAATAGCTACTTTTCCTTTACAACCCATTCTATTGCCAATTGTAACACCGATTATTTTTGTTTGAAATTGTCCCAAAAGCAACCACTTCTGTAGCTCCAAAGTGGAACTGGTTTCCATAGAATCCGTTCTGGAAGTAGTTCTAGAACTGATTCTACGTGAGTCATACCTTCCATATGAGTTCTGTGGAAGTGGCTCCGGAACAGAGAAACAAGCCAGCCGCCGTAAGCCGTTTAAGCCGCCGCCGCCGGTCATTATTGCTCCAGCCGCCGCCGCCGATTTTTTTCGGCTCATTTCGGCTGGAAGTATCAATTTTCCAAAATAAGAAAATTAAAAGCAAATGTCATTTTTAAAACAAATTTTCTACTACATCATTTCCTGAACCATCAAGAGTATTTTTTTTTTAGTTAAGAAAAAATAAAAGAACCAGTTTTATAGTCAGAGCTAAAGCCCCGTTTAGATTATCACACAAGTGTGTTATACATGTCAGAAATGTGTTGTATAACGAAAATGTATAATAGTGTGAACACTGTTCGTTACACACATGTCAAAATGGGTGCACACATTTTAAAATACGGTCACACTTTTTTGACAAGATTTATTTTTTGAAATATTTCATAAAGTTAACACTTGTCTCAACACAAGTGCTGTGTTATTCACAAATAAATGTTAAACAAAGATTAAAAACAACTAATGGTGAAAAAAAGTAATAATAGAAGAAAAAATAACTGTTTTAATTTATTTGTTGTGTGTGTAGATAACAGTCTGAACACTGAAAAGATTTTCTTTTATACTTTTTTGACAACCAGACAATTTCAGCATACTTTTTGTCATACTTGTGTGAAGAAAAGTATAAGCACTTGTGTGATAATGTGAACGGGGCTTAAGAAGGATTTTTTGTCATAAATATTTCTTAAGTTGGAAGTTTTGCTTGAAAACTTCTGACAGATTTCGCTGAAATTTGGATAAGCAATAGAGGAGAGAATCCAAATGAACAATATACATATATACACTAATAGAAAAAAGTCCGTAAAAAATTTAGTAAAAACTACTAAAAATTAGTTAAAAATGATGCTGCAGAAAAAAACTGCTAAATTAGCAGATTATTTTTGCTATATATTAGTAATATAGGAACAGCAAAACTAAAACTGTTAAATATACAGAATTTTAGTTATATATGAGCTAAATTTTTGTAAATGGAGATTAGCAAATTAACCTGCTAAAATCAGCAAAAAATTTTGCTAAATAATTAGTAGCCTAAAAAATCACCAAAAAATTTAAAATTTTCGAAGTTTTTTTTTCGATTTTTTTTTTAAATGCAAATAAAAATCGAGCCTTTTGAAAACAGCAGTTTACAATTTTTTAGCAAATATTTCTGCTGATTTTAGCAGAATAGACTGCTATTTGCATTCAACTAAATTTAGCTTAAAAATAGCAAAAATTTTGTAGATTTAACAGTTTATTTTTGCTATTTTTAGTCTACAAATATTTAGCAAAATTTTCTGCAGATTTTACAGTACAATTTGCTATTTTCAATTAACTAAAAGTTAGCCTAAATATAACTAAAATTCTGTAAATTTAGCTGTTTTAATTTTGCTGTTCTCATTTTACTAGTATTTAGTAAAAAATTCTGCTAATTTTAGCAGTTTTTTCTGCAGCATCATTTTTAACTAATTTTTAGTAACTTTTTCTGCTATTTTTACGGATTTATTTCTATGAGTGTACTTTTTAAATGACCAAGTGTAGATTGTAGGCAGAGCTTCGAAAGAATTAATTCAATTTTAGGTTAATTCGCACAAAACCAAATTCAGCTTTAGAAATTGAATGTATATCATTCCATCAAAACATTCCTTTATAATTAATTCATAGGTTTCATTCCCAAAGTTTAATATTAAATAGAATGCATTCTTATGTTGAATACATTCCTCATAGAATTACAATCAATATAAATAATTAATTTTTTCATTAATTCTAATCTTTTACAAAATGGCTTATCAAAATTGTCATTTTATTAAATCAGTAAAAGATCTAAGGTATGAATATACCAACGACTATATATACTAAAGACAAACCACCAGCCTCAACTGCTGTTAAAAAGTCTCTTTAATTTTATATGCAAACTGGTTTTAAGAGAAACAGTTTTTAGTGTTTTTTTAACGCGTATTTTTTAATATTAATAAGCAAAATTTTGTGCTAATTATACAAAACTAATGCAGAGAACATATCAAACAACACAAGTGCACTTTATAATTTAATTAAAATTGCTGTAAAACAATAAAAATAATTAATTAAAAATACCACTTTTTCACGTTTTTTGTTATTTTATATTGAAACTCTCTTAAAACCAGTTCAGTTTTTCAGATGAGAGCCGTGGATAGTGCCTGAATATACTAATGATTCTGATAACACTTTAGTTTATAATTACAAATTAAATAAAAATGTGGCTTATATTAGGGATTTAATATTGATATCATATACACAACCCATAAATATAATTAAAAACGCAACATTTGTTTTAAACTTTTACAAACCGAATGAAACGTGAAAGATCATTATAAAAAGAATGAATTCATGAAAGAATTCATTCACTATGCATGAAAATTAAAAGAATGAAGCCAGTGAATGAATTCATAAGGAATGGTATAATCGTAAGATATATTAGTAAATTTTAATTAAAAGTCCAAAAGTGAATTAAAGAATTAATTCATTCGAATTTATGGTCGTAGGTTTGGTTAAGTAGATCACATCACATTTTTCAGAAATCTCAGTACACCTGAAATTATTATCAAAAGACACATTTTTAAGACATTGCGGACGAAGATATTTACAATAATCGACGCTGTTCTGAGTTCCGCATCTACAAAAAAATTCTAAAGTGAAACATTCCGAATTTTTTTGCTGTTCCGTGATCCGTGATGATGATTTTTCGGAACTAAGAACAGGGGTGAATATCTGAATTTTTTAACTTTTCTTCTAAGTTTTTCAACTTTGACATATTTTCGAGCATAATTTTTTTCGAACCATATTTTTTTCTAGTTTATTCTAAAAACACATTTAATTTTGAGTGAAAATAGAGTTTGTTTATTTCTAAGTTCCGAATCCACATAAAAAATTCTAAAGTGAAACATTCCGAATTTTTTTTGCTGTTCTGTGATCCACATCCGAATTATTTTCTACGTTTTATTTCGTGTTGGAAAAGCTAGGTGAAAGTAAAAGGAATATTTTGTTGCAAAAATTAATATGTTAAAATTTATTTTAAAATTTGTTGAAACAGTCAATTTCCGACATTTTGAATTTTGTGTGATTTTGCAAAACCACTCTAATTAAAAAGTTTCGGAATTCAGAACAGGGGTGATAGTGTCAAAACTCTGTTTTGAGCGACTTCAAGCACTTAAAAATTTGAAATTCAGCAATTTTTCAACCGATTTTAAATATTGTAACGTTTTCGGAAAGACAAAAAATTTAGCTTTCCAAATATATATAGAATTATTTATTTGTAACTGAAATATGTTGACAGTTTTTTTTTTAAATATTAAAATTAATTTTTTTTTTAATTTTTATTATTTGACGGCTTTTTTACAGTATTAAACAATTCTTTACTATTTTAATTCATTCTGAAAGTGGGTTTAGTTCTTAGTAAAATCAGATTCTTTTGTTTAAATTAATTGAAAATTGAAAAAGTTATCGTAATTTTTCTAAACATTTAATTTCAGCAACTCGAGGTTCTTGTTTGCACAATCATTAAGGTTAATATTTTCAATTTTCTTATAAATGCAGAGATTCCATGTTTATAAAAAAATGTATAACTTTGACAATTTTAAAGCGATTAAAATAGAATTTCATTTTTCCCTGAATAAAGAATAAATTAGATAAAAATTAGTTTTTTTTTAAACAAAATATTGCAATTAAAAGCCGTCAAAATTAAACAAAATAAGAAAAAATTAAGAAAATCAGTTTTATTTAAAAATATTTCCACAAAATTTTGTTGAATATATATGTATATAAAGCCCAACTATCTCTCCTTCTAGCTCCGTTCAAAAACTAAAAATCCTAAATCCTAAATAATTCCAAATTTTTTGCACAATTTTCTACTGCTATATTTTGGAAAAAACCTTAAACATCTTTAAAATACGTGTATAATGTTCTATCAAGCCGATCAAGCCGCCGCCGCCGCCGATTATTTGGTTGCGCCGCCGCCGCCGATTTTTATCCGGCTCAACCTTAATCGCCGCCGCCGCCGCCGATTTTTTGCTTGCGCCGCCGCCGCCGATTATTTTGATCTGCTTGTTTCCCTGCTCCGGAAGCAGTTCCATGGCATCGATTGCATTGAAACCAGTTGCAGAATTGGTGTGGTTGGCAACCGATTGTCAAAAATTTTCCTGGGAAAAGAAAAGCAACCAAATCAAAAAATTTTCTATTTTCAAAATACTGAAATTGTTACATACAAAAATAAATTTTATGTAGGTGCAAAAGTACCAGGGGTTTTCATATAACCTCTTATGTACCTTCTGAATCGTGTAAACTCGACTTATGTAAACCTAAGCCCAAACCACATAGTGAAAGTGCCAGTGGACAGTGGCGGTGTTTGTTCTTTGTTCTTGAATTTCGTGAAAACGATTTAAAATTTTTAAAAATTTCTAATTGCGTTTTGTTTAGAAATAGCTCTTGCTTATTTAGAAACGTTTCTAATTTCTCGGCAGTGACAGGATAAGGAAAATACAAAAATTGTTTTATCGACAAAACGTCGCACTGCGGTCGACATTGCAGTTATCTGGTTTAAGCTCAAATTAGTTTGATAGTAAAGTGCTGCGAAATGAGGTATCGTAAAGTAGAAATCTATTTTCAATAGATTTTCTTACCTCAAATGTACTTCCAAACTAAGTAGTTGTGTATACTGTCATTAACTAAAATTAAACAGCTGACACGATACTTTACGATAATACACTCATAAAAAAAGTTAGTACAAAAGTCTGTTAAACGCGTCTAAATTCTAATTCAGTTGAACTAAATGAACAGTTGAAGTCTAATTCAGTTGAACTAATTTTTCCTGTTGTTTTCGCTTAAATCCGTTGTTTAGCTAAAGTTGTTAGTTATCCAATTTCACCACAAAACCACATTTCTGCTGTACTTGAACTTATTTTTCCTCTTGATATTTAGCTATTTTTTTATAAATGATTTTGACAATGTATCAGCTAATATAGATAAATTTGTTGGCAACTTTTTTTAATATTTGTGTTTTCAAAAGAAAACGATAGGGGCGCTAGTGTATAGTGATTGATGATGCTTGATGGTTGTGTAGTTTAATGTGTGTGATGAGTCATCACTGATGACGCTTACCAATGCAAATAAAAATAATATAATAATATTCGTGAAAAAATGGCAATTTTTTTTAAAGAATGTTGATTTGTGCATGTTAATGCTCGTGTTGACATTCGTGCAATTCGTGTTTACAAAATTTTTTGATATTTTTGTTCCCTACTCAATGTTCCTTAATGTATTCGCCGCTTTAAGAAAGTTCTAGTAAATAAAATAATATGATAAGAGCATCTTTTATCCAGCAAAGGAACGTAAAAGAAAACGGTGGTATATTGGACATTAACATTTCGCAGTTAAAAATTGTGTTGAAGAAATAAAATAATGAGGTATAACATAAACTATATTTTTTTACTGGAATACTATTAAGTATGTTATTGTTTTTCTTTTATTTCAGCCCTTTAACATTTTCATCTAAATTCTACCTACAGATAGACGAAAAAAGGAAAAAAATAATACAACTTCCGCTTGAACACATATTGGCAAGAAAACAAAAGTGATATTTAGGGCAAATAGTGTTTTTGGATTGTGTAATTTATTCGAAAATAAAATTAACAATATTTACTTGAATTTGTTTTTATTCAATTAATAACAAAAAGTGATTGTATTTTTAGCAGCATGTTTTGCTGATTTCAGCTGTCCGACTTTCATTTCTATTAAACGAACATTCTTCTAAATTTTTTAATATTAACTGAATTTTGTTACCTGTTCTTAACCAACTAAAATTTAGCTGCTGATTTCAGCTGCGTAATTTTCATTTCCATTAAACAACATTTCTTTTAAATTATTGTATTTGAACTAACTTTTTTACCTAAAATTTAGCTCACCTAAATTTAGCATACCATGATTCTCAACATCATTGAAATTTTTGCTGGCGCGAATTTAGGTACTATTTTCTGTTATTTTAGCAGAATTTTTAACTATTTGTACGGGCTTTTGTTTATGAGTGTACCAGACTAATGAAGCCTTTAGGCTTTAATGTTCAAAAGAGTTTACAAGCCCTAGAACTTAGACCTACTAGATTTACACTTAACCAAAAACTATTCATTTTTGAAAACTTACTCGCATTTACTTTTCACCATAATGAAAATTTAATGTATGACTTTTATTTTGAATCAGTGACAGTTCAGCTTAATTGTGATTTGTCTTTCGTATAATAACAATTTTTTACTTTCGCAATTTTAACAAAGATATGAGGCCGTTAAAGTTCGACTGAAAGTAAATATTTCATCGTAAATTATTCAATTTTATTTACTTTGCTGAGTCATTTCTTAATAATTTTCTGAACTTAAGAGCGATGCTAACTTGGCTCCTATTTTTTTTTTTTTTAATTGAGTTTTTGTTTAAATTAAAATAAATTGGGTATAACATTGGGAATCTAAACATTAAAAATGGGAATGAGCTAAAACTTTTAGGGCAACACTGCTCGCCAATCAAATGCAGCAGTATTGCCAGAAAAAACAAAACAATAGTCAGCGCCATCTGTTGCGTTAAAAACCGGTATTGCCATTAATCAGGACCATGTGAGACCCCTGAATTCAATATGAACCATGGATATGAACCGAAACAATACGGAAAATTAAAAATAACGGTAACGGTATTTTAGGGATAACGATATTTCATTTACTTCGGTAACGGTATTTTAATGGTATCGATATTTCATTTTTTTCGGTATCGGTATTTTAAGGCGAACGGTGTTTCAGGTATATCGGTAACGGTATTTTAAGGATAGCGGTATTTTGGTAGCGGTATTTTAAGGTTAGCGGTAGTCCATTAAAAGGGTTTTGAATCGATAACGGTATTTAAGTGGTATTGCCTGCCTACTCTGATATGAACTAAGACGATTTGGGGATAAAATTGCCGATTTAAATAGTTTTGCGGGGATTTGTGAGGATTTCAACTGGCGAACGGGGATATAAGTTAAAATTCTTCTGGCAACACTGCTATCAACATTATATTTTATGGCAATAATGTTAAACTACATGTTTTAGTACAATACTCCGCCTATAAATATGCTAAAAAATTAAAATTTTTGTATTATAGCTTAACCCCTTCGTACACATTTGTTTTGTATGCAGCCCTACTTTTGGATAAATATTTTTATCATAATATAACGTTGGAACTTCCATCGAGAGATTATAAAAATTGTCCACAAAATATGTTTAGTAATATATTTTATTTGGACACATATTTTCCACTAACTGCAAGAGTAAGTACATATGTACAAATGAAAGCAATTTATTAATTCATAGTATACGACAAAGTAATTTGAATAGAATATATTTTTTTTTTAATTTCAGTGTATGCCCTGGACTTGGTTTATTTCCTTAAAAATACAATTTTATATTATATCCTGTTTACTTATGCTTTTGGTAGAAATACAGTTACGATATTCCATTATTATTGGCACAACTATATTTGTCATATCTACAGTGGCAGCCACCATGTGGTCCTTGGGGCCAACATATGAATATGGTTATACGTAAGTAATACTACTTACTGAAGTCATGCGCGGTTCCAGCAATTAATATAAGGGGAAAAATCATACGCCACACTAGACAAATACATTGAGTTGGCCACTGAGGCGTATGATTTTTCCCCTTATATTAATTGCTGGAACCGCGCATGACTGAAGTAGATAAACTGATATTTGAAACTACTAAGCAATTTTCCCTAGTACAACTTTATTGTACGAATTAGTGAATTTCAATTTAGTGCTGGACAATATTTGTTTATTCATCATACCATATTTACTGGGCATTTGTTTGGGTCACATCATTTATAAGACTAATCATAATTTAAATATTCATATCGTTTTTCTTGCCACAGGTATGCAATTGCAATTTTTTTTTTTGTAATATTTTCAATATTGTTTATTTTCCAGGATGGATGATGTCTCTCAGTCTAATAGTATTTTATATTTTTGGACTCAATTCCCTTGTCCTTAATGTAAATAAGTGGCTTAAAGCTTTATCAATAGTTATAACGCACATCATTTGGAATTGCATTCTTTTTTGGATAGTTTTATCAGCAATGTCTAACTATGGTGGTAAGTTAAAGACTCTTAACCAAACCAGTGATGTATTATCTTATTGTTCATTTGCAATAAGTAATGGAAATGAAAATCAAATTTCATTACCATTACTTTTCGTAAAGTATATAAAGTAAAATTTTTAAAATTATTTTTTCTTCATAGAATTCAACTTAAATTTTGTATACACCTAGGACATTATGCATGTTAAGATCCCTACAAATGTATTTAGAAATAAATGAAATTTCACTTGAAAACAGAACCACTGATATTTTATTAAATTAATTTGCATTTGTTTTCAATACAAAATACAGCACACATTAGGCAAAATACACAGAAAGAATTTACAAAATTCTAATTAAATTTTTAAACACCTTTCTCATACCAAATTAATAAATACAAAAAAAAAAACTTTTTAAAAAGGCACCAACAAAGAAATTTGTAAATCCAAAAAAAAAAATTATTTTTTTTTGTAACTTTGAATTTTTATTTTTAAACAATTTTTATATGAAAGATAAGAATTTACAAACGACCCAGTGTAGAAACGGTAATGACATCATTATTTTTTGGAGTACCAGTAATGACACCCACTTACCTTCTGCATTATTTTAAAACATATAATAATGAGTTACTGATAATAACTTATTTTTATCATTATTTCAAATAGAAAATAATTTTTTAGATTTTTTGAAAATTTTTTGAAATCTATTTTTAGACTCAATATTTTTTAAACACTGGTAAGGATATATGTAACATATTTTTTGATTTTTTGTATGTTGGCGAGTAAGCTTACTTGTGTGCAGCAGGCCAATTATGTTTTTATCTATTAAATATTACATGTCGATATAGCTCAGATGGTAGAGCAGTTGACTGGCAATCTGTAGACCCAGGTTCGATATCCGCACCAGCAAATTTTATTTAAAAAAAAAATACAATAAAAAATATTTTTTTTTATATAATTTATTTTTTTGAAAATCTATTTTTAGACTCATTATTTTGATATTGATAGATATTGTGCCATTGATTTTTCGATAGCTTTTGGCTAGTTGCCACATTTTTTATCTGATTTTCATAAGTAATACCTTTCTGGAAAGGTTGTAATGTTATATTGTTTACAACTTCATTAGTTGTTTCAAAAAGCCAACGCAAGATGGTGCTAATCTAGCATTTATTTAAAAATTGCAAAATATTGAAATTTGGGCGCCTCGAAAATGGTTTTTTTGATATCTCATAATAGAATTTTTTTTCCTAATGCCAAAAGCTATCGAAAAATCGATGGCACAATATCGATTGCTAAATCGACCCACCCTAATGGTCATATATGGTAACTCATCAGCAACTACAATATTAACTGTATTTCAGAAGCTATTAATTGTATTTCAGAAATTTTAAATGTATTTCAGAAATTATGGAATGTATTTCAGAAATTTATTAATTGTATTTCAGAAATAATCAAATCTATTTCAGAACTTGTTGATTGTTTATCATGTTAATAGAGAAAAATTTCTAAATTACATTTCATAATTTCTGAAATACAATTGATAATTTTTGGAATACAGTTTGATAATTTCTGAAATACAGTTGTGAATTTCGGAAATACAATTAATAAATTCTGAAATACAATTGATAAAACTGAAATTCAATTGACTAGTTCTGAAATACAATTCATAAATCTGAAAAATAATTGATAAGTTCTGTAACACAATTGATAAAACTGAAATTCAATTCATTATTTCTGAAATACAATTGATAAATTTTAAAAACAATTGATACAATTGGAAATGGTGTAGAGCGTTAAAAAGATGTAAATAAAATTATTTTTAAAAAAAAAATCAATTTAATAAAAAAAATATAATTTTATAAAAACATTTATAGAAAATAAAATTATAATTTTATAAAAAGAAAATCTTTTTATAAAAAAAAAATGCATAGCCGTGAACGGTATCGAACTCGAGACCTTCTGAGTTTAAACCTTATTTTAATAAAATATTGTAATTTTTATAAAATCAATGCTCCGCCAGTGTATTATTTTTTGAACTGTTGTCAATATCTGTCTGGGATTTGATTTAATCCCAAATAAATGGAGATCTTACGTAGTACCCAAATATAATGCGGGATCTAATTTTAACTGTCATTTTTCTGGATAGTTTTAGATGTCAATCCCCAAATATATTGCTGTTTCTAATTCGATCTGCCATTTTAATACCGAAATAAATTGCTGGATCTAATTCGATCTGCAATTTATGGGATAAATTAAGATCTTACCAAATCCCCAAATATATAACTGGATTTAATTCGATCTGCAATTTATCAAAAAAGTTAAGATCTTACGCAATCCCGAAATATATTACTGGATCTAATTTTTGATCTGTCATTTTTTGGGTATATTTAGATCTTACTGAATCCCCAAATATATTGCTGGATCTAATTCGATCTGCCATTTTTCGGATCAAATTAGATCTAAGTTTATCCACAAATATATTGCTGGATCTAGTTCCATCTGCCATTTTTCGGATCAATTTAGATCTAAGTTTATCCCCAAATATATTGCTGGATCTAATGCGATCTAAGTTTATCCACAAACATATTGCTAGATCTAATTCGATCTGCCAAAATTGAGATCAAATTAGATCTAAGTTTATCCACAAATATATAGCTCTATCTAATTCGATCCGCCATTTTTCGGATCAAATTAGATCTAAGTTTATCCACAAATATATAACTGGATCTAATTCGATCCGCCATTTTTCGGATCAAATTAGATCTAGGTTTATCCCCAAAGATATCATTGGACCTCCCAATTTTGAGATATAACTTGATCTTAGTTTATCCCCATATATACAATGGGATCTAATACGATATCATTGGATACACCCAATTTTGAGATCTAATTGGATCAGCTAGATATTACAGCAGATCTTAAACAATATCAAATTGGATATGATTTTTTTTGATATGATTTTCAAAAAAATAAAATACAAAAATAATGAGTCTAAAAATAGATTTTCAAAAAAATAAATTTTTAGACTCATTATTTTTGTCAGTACTGGTAAGCACATAGGTAACGATATATTTTTTGATTTTTCGTATGCTGGTGTGTAACGACAACTTATTATTTTTCGCGACATCGCCATATAAAGGTAATAAGAAATGTAATAACAAAAGTAACTAGTTACCATTACCAAGTATGTAGTTACATAACCACATATCTGGTAATGATTTTCTACACTGGGGAGTTACAAATATTTCAAACAAAAAAATTGTTGGAAATAAAATTTCAATTTGAAAGAAAATGTGATTGCTTTTACAAATTCCCTTTGTTGGTGCCTACTGTTTTTTCTGTGTAACTAACAAAACGTCGGCTTACCTGCAAGTAGTGTTATGTATTTTTTAATAGATTTTCAGGAGAGCGAAAAAACTTATAAAAAACATCCTTTTAAGATAATTTATTGACATCATATGCCTTAATGTAGGGTGACCATTTTTTCAGACTTCAAATCAGTACAAATTTTTTTGAATATATTCACCAAAAAATTATATTAAAATTCTTTGGGTAATATTACCGAATTTTTATTCTGGCCAGCGAATTTCTGCTGTCACAAACAAATTACATTGTCTAAACTAACTTTATGTAACCGAGTAAAAAAAATTGATCTCGCGCAAAATCTAATCATATCCAATTTGATATTGTTTAAGATCTGCTGTAATATCTAGCTGATCCAATTAGATCTCAAAATTGGGTGTATCCAATGATATCGTATTAGATCCCATTGTATATATGGGGATAAACTAAGATCAAGTTATATCTCAAAATTGGGAGGTCCAATGATATCTTTGGGGATAAACCTAGATCTAATTTGATCCGAAAAATGGCGGATCGAATTAGATCCAGTTATATATTTGTGGATAAACTTAGATCTAATTTGATCCGAAAAATGGCGGATCGAATGAGATAGAGCTATATATTTGTGGATAAACTTAGATCTAATTTGATCTCAATTTTGGCAGATCGAATTAGATCTAGCAATATATTTGTGGATAAACTTATATCTAATTTGATCCGAAAAAGTAGCAGATCGAATTAGATCCAGCAATATATTTGGGGATAAACTTAGATCTAAATTGATCCGAAAAATGGCAGATGGAACTAGATCCAGCAATATATTTGTGGATAAACTTAGATCTAATTTGATCCGAAAAATGGCAGATCGAATTAGATCCAGCAATATATTTGGGGATTAAGTAAGATCTAAATATATCCAAAAAATGACAGATCAAAAATTAGATCCAGTAATATATTTCGGGATTGCGTAAGATCTTAAATTTTTAGATAAATTGCAGATCGAATTAAATCCAGTTATATATTTGGGGATTTGGTAAGATCTTAATTTATCCCATAAATTGCAGATCGAATTAGATCCAGCAATTTATTTCGGTATTAAAATGGCAGATCGAATTAGAAACAGCAATATATTTGGGGATTGACATCTAAAACTATCCAGAAAAATGACAGTTAAAATTAGATCCCGCATTATATTTGGGTACTACGTAAGATCTCCATTTATTTGGGATTAAATAAAATCCCAGACAGATATTGACAACAGTTCAAAAAATAATACACTGGCGGAGCATTGATTTTATAAAAATTACAATATTTTGTTAAAATAAGGTTTAAACTCAGAAGGTCTCGAGTTCGATACCGTTCACGGCTATGCATTTTTTTTATAAAAAGATTTTCTTTTTATAAAATTATAATTTTATTTTCTATAAATGTTTTTATAAAATTATATTTTTTTTATTAAATTGATTTTTTTTATTAAATTGATTTTTTTTAAAAAAATAATTTTATTTACATCTTTTTAACGCTCTACACCATTTCCAATTGTATCAATTGTTTTTAAGATTTATCAATTGTATTTCAGAAATAATCAATTGAATTTCAGTTTTATCAATTGTATTACAGAACTTATCAATTATTTTTCAGATTTATGAATTGTATTTCAGAACTAGTCAATTGAATTTCAGTTTTATCAATTGTATTTCAGAATTTATTAATTGTATTTCCGAAATTCACAACTGTATTTCAGAAATTATCAAACTGTATTCCAGAAATTATCAATTGTATTTCAGAAATTATGAAATGTAATTTATAAATTTTTCTCTATTAACTATGATAAACAATCAACAAGTTCTGAAATAGATTTGATTATTTCTGAAATACAATTAATAAATTTCTGAAATACATTCCATAATTTCTGAAATACATTTAAAATTTCTGAAATACAATTAATAGCTTCTGAAATACAGTTAATATTGTAGTTGCTGATGAGTTACCATATATGACCATTAGGGTGGGTCGATTTAGCAATCGATATTGTGCCATCGATTTTTCGATAGCTTTTGGCATGAGGAAAAAAAATTCCACTACGACATATCAAAAAAATCATTTTCGAGGCGCCCAAATTTCAATATTTTGCAATTTTTAAATACATGCTAGATTAGCGCCATCTTGCGTTGGCTTTTTGAAACAATTAATGAAGTTGTAAACAATATAACATTACAACCTTTCCAGAAAGGTATTACTTATGAAAATCAGATAAAAAATGTGGCAACTAGCCAAAAGCTATCGAAAAATCAATGGCACAATAACAAAAAAAATTTTGTCCATACAAATCGCCCCACTCTAATGACCATATATTGTTTAAATTGCACCATATATGGTATGTTCCCTATTAAAGAAAACAATATGGAGCTTTATATGGTAATATATAACTTAGAATCATCCATGTACCATTTGATCCGAAAAATGGCCCGATAAAATTGTATCAGTTGTTTATCAGGTTTTATCTAATTGCATTATTTTAGATCTGACCTGATTAAATTATGTGTTAATCAGATGAAATTGTATCAGATTTTTCACCTGATACAATTTTATTGGTTTATATCACATGGTATCAGTTTAGGTCCAAATAGATATATTTGTATACAAAATTATATAGTTATATCCCAATTTTGACCTGATATCAGTTTAAAACTTTGATACAATTGTATAAGGTAAATGTCGGATACAATTATATTTGATTTATATAAAATTGAACCAATTACGATCAAACCTGACACCATTACATATAAACCGATAAAATTGTCTCAGGTCAAAAATAAGATATAATTTCATCTGATTAACACATTATTTAATCAGGTCAGATCTAAACTGATACAACTAGATAAAAATTGATAAACAATCGATAAAAATATATCGGGCCATTCTTCGGATGAAACTGTATATTTATACAGATATAACTTAATCACATATATATCAAAGTATATGGTACTATATATGGTAGCATATTCTCTATATATAAAAGAATAACGTGACTGACTGACTGACTGACTCAACATCGCCCAGCCCAAACCGCTGAAGCTAGGAAGTTGAAATTTGGTATGTAGGTTCCTCTTTCGGCGTAGACGTCCGCTAAGACGGGATTTTTGGAAATTCCTACCGAAACGGGCAAAAAGGGGAAAAGTCTCCCCCTTGGCGGCCTGCCAAAACCCCTTTGGCTAGAAAGCTGAAATTTAAGATATGTGTTCCTTGGAGTATGGGCTAACTTTTCTGGAAAGTACTTTCTGGAATTTTGGACAGGGACGTTGTAATGGGGGTTAAAAAGGGGAAAAAGGACCCCCTTGACGGCCTGCCCAAACCGCTGGAAGTAGGAAGTTGAAATTTGGTATAAAGGTTCCTCCACTATCGTAGACATCCACCAAGACTGGAGTTTTGGAATTTTTTTTGGCCTGCTCAAACTGCTGGAGCTATGAAGTTGAAATTTGGTATGTAGGTTCCTCGACCGGTGTAGACGTCCGTTGAGACGGCATTTTTGGAAATTCTTATCGGGAGGGGCAAAAAGGGGACAAAAAAAGTACCTTTTTCGAAAAAAGTACCTTTTTCGAAAAAAGTACCTTTTCCCAAAAAAAGTAGTTTTTCCCAAAAAAAGTACCTTTTTCCCAAAAAAGTACCTTTTTCCAAAAAAAGTACCTTTTTCCAAAAAAAGTACCCTTTTCCAAAAAAAGTACCTTTTTCCAAAAAAGTACCTTTTTCCAAAAAAGTACCTTTTTCCAAAAAAAAGTACCTTTTTCCAAAAAAAGTACCTTTTTCAAAAAAAAAAATTCCTTTTTCCAAAAAAAGTACCTTTTTCCAAAAAAAGTACCTTTTTCCAAAAAAAAGTACCTTTTTCCAAAAAAAGTTTGTACCTTTTTCCAAAAAAAGTACCTATTTCCAAAAAAAAGTACCCTTTTCCAAAAAAAGTACCTTTTTCAAAAGAAGTACCTTTTTCCAAAAAAGTACCTTTTTCCAAAAAAGTACCTTTTTCCAAAAAAGTACCTTTTTCCAAAAAAGTACCTTTTTCCAAAAAAGTACCTTTTTCCAAAAAAAAGTACCTTTTTCCAAAAAAAGTACCATTTTCCAAAAAAAGTACCTTTTTCCAAAAAAAGTACCTTTTCCCAATAAACATACATTTTTCCAAAAAAAATACCTTTTTCAAAAAAAGTACCTTTTCCAAGAAAAGTACCTTTTCCCAAAAAAAGTACCTTTTTCTAAAAAAATTTTCCTTTTCCCAAAAAACATACATTTTTTCAAAAAAATACCTTTTTCAAAAAAAGTACCTTTTCCAAAAAAAAGTACCTTTCGCAAAAAAAAGTACCTTTTTCTAAAAAGATGTTCCTTTTCCAAAAGAAGTACCTTTTCCAAAAAAAGTACCTTTTTCCAAAAAACATACATTTTTCCAAAAAAAACACCTTTTTAAAAAAAAATACCTTTTCCAAAAAAAGTACAAATAAAGTACTTTGTAAAAACAAAGTATCTTTTTCCAAAAAATTTCGTTTTTCCAAAAAGTACCATTTAAAATAATATATAATTTCAAAAAAACTACTTTTTTCCCTCCCCCCACGGATATCTCCACTAAAACAAGGTTTCTTGATATTCGGCATAGACGTGCGCTAAGACGGGATTTTTGGAAATTCCTACCGGAACGGGCTGAAAGGGGAAAAGTCTCCCCATAAACAGTCTCACAAATTGGAAAAGTGCCTGCCCAAACCACTGGAGGTAAGAAGTTGAAATTTGGTATAAAGGTTCCTCCACTGTAGTAGACATCGACTAAGTTTGTATTTTTGGAATTCCCTACAGGATATCCCAAAAGGAAACTCGGTATGTGAGTTCCTCCTTCTGTGTAGGCGTCCGCTTAGACAGAATTTTTGAAATTCCTATCGGGAGGCGAAATAAGGTAAAAGTCTCCTCCTGACGGCTTGCCCAATCCCTTTTGGCCAACCTAAAATTTTAAATATGTATTCCTTGGAGTAGGACTAACCCACCGGCAACGTAATTTTTCTATTTTGGAACAGGAACATAGTAAAAATGGTGGTTGAAAGGGAAAAATGTCCCCACTAACGGCCTGCCCAAACCGCTTAGGCAATGCAGTTGAAATTTGGTATGAATGTTCCTCATCCATCGCAGATAGCCGCGAAGATGGAATTTTTGTAAATTCCTAAAGGGAGGGGCAAAAAGAAGAAAAGCCTCACCTTGGGGGCCGGTAAAAACCCCTTCGGCTAGAAACCTGAAGATTAAAATGTGGGTCCCTGGAGTAAGGGCTAACTTATTAGAAAGATACTTTTTTTGAATTTTGGACAGGGTCGTTATAAAATGGGGGCTCAAAAAGGGAAAGTTGCCCCTTAACAACCTGTCCAAACTGCTGGAACTAGGAAGCTGAAATTCGGTACTTAGGTTCCTCTTCCAGCCTAATTCCAACCGGGAGGGACAATAGTAGTGAACAGAATTTTAGCGTAATGTTTATTTTTTCATTTTGTCACTTGTTTTAAGTGGGCGTGGCTTTTAACGAAAAATTAGCGATATAAACCTCTTATCAAATTACATATTAAAATTTAGGCAGTACTGATCGGTTCTGTACATACTGTATATTTTTGGAAATCCTATAAAATTTTCTTAAGTCTTGCATTATCTTTATCTACAAATAGTCCCCAGACTTAAAATTGCAGCACTTTAAACATGACCAAATTTTTCTTTGTTTTTGGCGATTTTAAAAGAAAGTTAACAACACTGAAATTTTAACAGGAAATGCTTTTTACTATAACGTAAAAAAATCTTGACTGATTTACTATATTGTGGTAAGAAAAGCATAAAACTATTCACTTTAAAATTTTAGTGCTGTTAACGATATTAAAAATCGTTAAAAACAAATAAAAATTTGGGCATGTTTAAAGTGCTGCACTTTTAAGTCTGGCGACTATTTGTAGATAAAAATAATGCAAGACTTAAGGAAATTTTATAGGATGTCCAAAAATATACAGTTTGTACAGAACCGATCAGTACTGCCTAAATTTTACTATGTAATTTGATTAAAGGTTGATATCACTAATTTTTCGTTAAAAGCCACGCCCACTTAAAACAAGTGACAAAATGAAAAAACAAACATTACGTTAAAATTCTGTACAATTTTCTAAACCATCTCCGTGCCTTTCGTGGCGAATTTAGATACTATTTTGATCTTTAAAAATAAAGGCAACAACAATAAAAATAGAAGAAAACTTGAAATGACTTAAATGCTTGGCCACAACTGTATATATCACCAGCAAATATGTTTCCTGCCGGGCTATTTTTTTGAAATCTATTTTTAGACTCAATATTTTTTAAACACTGGTAAGGATATATGTAACCACATATTTTTTGATTTTTTGTATGTTGGCGAGTAAACTTACTTGTGTGCAGCAGGTCAATTGTGTTTTTATCTATTAAATATTACAAGTCGATATAGCTCAGATGGTAGAGCTGTTGACTGGCAATCTGTAGACCCAGGTTCGATTCCCGCACCAGCAAATTTTATTTAAAAAAAAATACAATAAAAAATATTTTTTTGTATATAATTTATTTTTTAGAAAATCTATTTTTAGACTCATTAATTTTGTCAGTATTAGTAAGCACATAGGTAACGATATATTTTTTGATTTTTCGTATGCTGGTGTGTAACGACAACTCATTATTTTTCGCGACATCGCCATATAAAGGTAATAAGAAATGTAATAACAAAAGTAACTAGTTACAATTACCAAGAATGTAGTTACATAACCACATATCTGGTAATGATTTTCTACACTGGGTAATTGCGTATTTTTTTGTAAAAATATGCTAACTGCGTTTTAGCATATTCTGTTGGACGAAAGCAGATTTTTTTGCATATTTTGTTTTATCTAATAAAAGCGGATTTTTAGCATATTTTTTTAACAAAATATTTTTTTCCGTAACAAAAGCTGTATTTTGTCTCATGCCTATCAACGTTAAGTATTTAAAACAAATCTACGTTAAACCGATCGTAGTTAGTAGTTAAGCACCGTAAGTTGTTTTTCACGTGGAAAAATTTCACTCGAACTTTAAATGCCTCAAATTGCAATTTAGTTCAAACAAATGAACAATTTTTTAATTTTATAACAAAGACACAAAAAAAAATAAACACAAAACGTCACTTTTTCCCAAGAAAAATAATAGTCTTGTACGTTAAATTTGAGTGAAAACAAACTCTACACAATTTTCACGTGAAACTGATTGTAGTGAAAAATCATTTTTTTATATAGAGTATAACAGTTTTTTCACGTGAAACTCAAACAACTTACGGTGCTGTAGATGTAAAAATATATAAACGTTAAGTTTTCAACACTGGTAATTATCCGTGTTGAAAGTTAACGCGCATACGAAAAGTAATATGTTAGTTTTCGTCTTAAGCGCGTTTTTATGCACTTTTTGTTTTTATGAGTTAACGGATATAATTAAGTCGAAAACACAGCTAATATTTATAACAACAACAATTTTTTTATAACTTTTTATTACATGTATAATTTTTTTAGTAATATTGATATAGTACTATAATTTACAACTGCTACAAAACCATAAAAAAAATCTTGCAAAAATTCAAAATCAGTTATATTTATTAAGAAAAAATTAAATAAGAAAGTTAATTTTTTTCATCTTAAAGAAAGAAAATATTTACAAAAAATTATGGTTTCATACTTTTTTAAAGTATCTTAGAATAAGTACTTTTTTCCAAAAACTGCTATTTTTCTTCATCAGGATATTCTCCTAACAAATACTTCACAGAGTTTTTGCTTTCAAAAACCTCTAACACTTTCAGGAATGAAAATATCTTAAAATAATTATAAGAGTTTAAATCTCAATTCATGAACACTTTGTAAAGTTCTAGGAGGTTTACAATGAACCTACTATAACCAGAGCTCTGAAGAATTAATTCTTTTTTGAATGAATTCACTACCAATCCAATTCAATTTTCTTTAGAATTGAATGAATTACTTTTCTTAAGTAATTCACTGAATTCGTTCAACTGAACGCGTTCATCAAACAATAAATTCAAAGAATTAATTCCATTGCAATAGTTCTCTTTATTAAATCAAATGAATTAATTCACTGGTGAACGCGTTCAATTTTATAAATCGAACGGAAAAAAAGTGAATTAATTCCTTACTAAATTAATTCACCACTGAATTCATTCAATTTCATTTTCATTCAGTGAATTAAAAAAAATAAAATTACATTCAGTGAATTAAAAAAAAATTAAATTACGTTCAGTGAATTAAAAAAGAAAAAAATACGTTCACTGAATTTAAAAAAAAAACAAAAATTACGTATGCTGAATTAAAAGCCTGTTTTCTGCCGTTCAGTAGAAGAAAACATTGTATAGTAAAAACGTATAAATGAAATACGTCATAGTGAAGCATCTACATTTTACTGGGAAGCATAAGTTTGAAAAATTAATAGGTATATTTTTTCCAAATTCATCTATATCTGTAAAGTTTTTATTTTTAATAGTAAAAGGCTTTATTTTTTAATCATGTAGGTTGATAAAGTGCATCGGGTTTCTCTAACACTTAATATACATATGTAATTTGTTTATTTTCACAGCAAACGCTGTAAAATTGCTTTGTTACAAATTTTATTTGTAAATAAATGTTTTCTTCTACTGAAAGGCAGAAAACAGGCTTTGAACGTATTTTTTTTTAATTCACTGAATGTAATTTTATTTTTTTTTAATTCACTGAATGTAATTTTATTTTTTTTAATTCACTGAATGAAAATGAAATTGAATGAATTCAGTGGTGAATTAATTCAGTAAGGAATTAATTCACTTTTTTGACGTTCGATTTATAATATTGAACGCGTTCACCAGTGAATTAATTCATTTGATTTAATAAAGTTCTCAATTGAATTAATTCGTAACAAAATAAATCGAACGAAAACAAATATGAATTAATTCCATTCAATATATGGTGCTTTGTGAATTAATTCATCGAATTTTTAATTCAGAATTGAAAAATTCAATTAAGGAATTAATTCTTCAAAGCTCTGACTATAACTTTATGAAGCGTTTTTTTTTTTTTTTTTTGTTTTATTAAATAATTTAAATATTTATTGACTTCAAATATGTTCTCTAATTCTAGACCCGCAAAGCCATTTGGCTTATCTGCAGGATGTAAAATAATAAATATAACTTTTTATATATATTCATTGCGAACTTACGTTATGAATTGAGGGGTATATATATTTGTTCCTTTTACTCCTGCAAGGAGCATAAGGCCGCATGAATTGAGGGGTAAACTTTTATATTTGTTCTAGACACCTACTTTAAAAAAGTACGAAAAAATATTTTTTTTGTAAATATTCTTTAAATAAAGTGTTTTTTCATTAATAAAACTTTATTAAATAATACAAACAAAAAAAATTTATTTAGCAGATTTTCAGCATATTTTTTTTATTAAATTTAGCAGATTTTTAACTTGGAATATTTTAAGCATATATTTTTTGTATTGGGGTTTAGCAGATTTTAGCATAAATTTTTTGGACATCTGGCATATTTCCATTAGAGAGTTCTGGCAACACTGTCATCGACAAAAAGGCAGCTTTCAAATGGGACCGACATACATTTTTCAACCAATAGTCTCCTGTATTAGTGTATTTCCAAGAAGCAGTGAGATACAATCGCTATAGGATAGCACATCGGTCTTGGAACAGAAAATTATCTTGTTAGACAACGCCATAATTTTCTGTCCGATGTCCGGTCCGGTCTGCGATCCGATAGCGATTGTATTTCATAGTTACCAAGAAGCATATCTGGGTATTTCCAACAATTTGAACCACATTCACCCAAAAGTGCAATAGATCAATATGATCTCGAGGATCTGGATTTTTCTGGAAAGTATATAAATTCGACTGGTAAACAATAGAATTCATAAGTTCTTCCGAAAATATACACATATGATCAATATAAAGGAACATCTACACGAGAGACAAAATTGCTAGATATAGAGAAAAAACACCTCTAAATAGCTTAAATCATTCACAATAGAGCTAATTAGAGGTGTGTTTTGCTCCATCTCTAGAAGTTTTAATAGATATATTCAAATTTTTTCTAATTTTATTCTCGTTGCCTTTATTTTTAAAGATCAAAATAGTGGATAAATTCATACCAAAATGCGAGGAGATTGTTCAGAAAATGGTGCCGAATTTTAGCGTAATGTCGGTTTTTTTATTTTGTAACTTGTTTTAAGTAGGCGTGGCTTTTAATGAAAAATAAGCGATATCGACCTTCTATCAAATTACATAAGTAGTAAAAGTTCTATTTAACTTTTGATATTTTTAGGCTCCCAGCAAAAATATTGTAAAAATTCAAAAAATATTTTGATATGTTAATTGCAGATTTTTTTACAATTTTATTATCTTTTATTGATTCGAATATATTCAAATATTTAAAAAAAGAAAAATTTTAAAGATATATCCAAAAATGAATTTTTACCAATTTCTTTTTAGTAAGACCCAAAAAATTCATATTTTTGCATTACATGCTATGTTAAAAATTTAATTTTTTTTTTTTATTTTTGTCTATAGGACAAAGCACTGTGCGCCGGGGCTCGCGTTATGTCAATGGAGATCACTGCCACACCATGATCAATGATTTTTTGTTTGAAAATACGCTACGTGCCATACGGCGCACAGTGGACTATTTCACGAGAAGGCGGTCAAAAATCCATAACTTTTGATTGGATTGGAATTTTGATATGCCGTTTTTTTTTTGGTGGGACTTTAGCCTTCAATTTTTGCTATAAAACGTAAATATCGACCTATAATTAAAAAAGTTATGGAGGGTTTAAAATACATTTTCATTTTTAGTTGAATTTTAGTACAAAAGTGAGAGATTAATCAGAACTGAGTCGACAACGACAACGACATGTGCTTTTTCATATATTTTGTATGGGAAGCAAAATGTCGCCATGTCGTCCGGCGATTTGTCGTCGTAATAGAATCTATTCTATTTTCGTGACGACACACTAATACACACTCAAAATATTTGTCAAAATGTTGCCATATTTTTAACTAATTAAGGGAACAGAGTTGCAGAAATTCGTATTAAAGTTGCAAAAATTCGTACTTTGTTTACAAAAAATTTATTTTTTTGACAGAAGAAATATAACTGAAAATAAGAATAAATAATTTACCGCAAAAAAGCAAAATTAAATACAAAAAAAATGTAAAACAACAAGAATTAATGCAAAAGCAATTGAATTGGTAAAGAATTGTAGCGAAACGAATACAAACATATTCTTGTTTTGCTTTCATTTTTTTCTAAACGTCAACAAATGTCGACGGTCGATTGTCGCTGAAATTAATTTAATCGCGACGACTTTTGCTGTCGTCGGTCGACAATCGACCGACGACAGCAAACCTCTAAAGTGCTAAAAGGTTAAAAAAGGTTTTTTTTATATAATGTCTTATTTTTTCAGTTAATTTTACAACTAATACTTTTTAAAAATTTTGTAAGTTACATTTTGTCAGAAAATGTTAAACTTTGGCTCCCGGAAACTTTTTAGTCCTAATGTTCACAAGTGCCAAAGGTTGGCTCTTTTTTGAAAAAGCCCGAATTAAAATATAATTTATTAAGCAGCGAACGTAAAAGTTACCTGATATTGGTTCAAGATAGAGAAGTTTCAATGAAAAAGTAGTATGTTTTTACTTTGGTTAAAAATTTTTTATTGTCTTTTTAAATATTTCTATATCAATTTTTATTGTAAATTTATAAAACACATACACCTTTACTATAGAAAAGAAAAAGTCGATTTTAAATCACAAAAGTCGACTATTATTTTAATTTTCGTACCATACAAAATATTTAAAATATACCTTAAAATTCTGTTATATTCTGTTATATTTATATTTATTTTGTTTTTATTTTCAAGTTTTGTTTACATTTGTTTACAAATTTCCTTTTTATTTTTGAATATTTTGTTTTGGTTTTCAATAAAAATAAACAAAATTTTTGAATGTATATCTTTGGCATTATTTTAAAAGGTCTATTTTAAATATTTTGTATAAGTAGTACCGTTAAAGGCTCCATTAGTCTGGTAGTATTGTAATGTATCGTGTCAGCTGTTTACTTTTAGTTAATGACAGTATACACAACTATTTAGTTTGAAAGTACATTTGAGGTAAGAAAATCTATTGAAAATAGATTTCTACTTCACGATACCTCATTTCGCCGCACTTTACTTCCAAACTAATTTGAGCTTAAAACAAAACCTTTGCTTTAAAATAAAGTCGACTTAAACAAAAATATACCTTTAAAAATACTGATAGTAAGGCCGATAAATTTTTAAATCAAGAAAAATTGTTAACTATATAAAAAAAAGAGTGTAACTTATTGTTAGTGTAATGAAAAACTACTGTAAATCAAACAATTTTAGTAAATATTTCTTCTAAATAGCCTTGATTTTCATCTTCTAGAAGTTGTTTAGCTTCTTAGTCTAATTCAATACAGGTAGTTTTCCATTTTTGTCGAATGTTGGATATATATGGATCTGAAGTGCACAACAAAATAGTGATAAGGTCTGCATTAGTGCAACACCTGGACATTTTTCTTGTGTTGTGCTCGCGAAAGAATCTGTAGTCTTTGTTCCTTTTTTCTTGCGCTTCTTCAGATAGATCTCCTTTTCGTAGCATATTGTTTTGAATTATTTGTTCCCCATGGTACAAAATTTTATGAACTGTGGATGGCATATATCTCCAAGAGTATTTTTCGTTATAAGGTATAGCTGTTTTATTGTCGTACTCTCCAAATTATTTTGCATTTATCTTTCTGCTGCATGCTAGAACTTGTAAAATGATATTGAATCGTCTTATTAATTCATGATCTACACCTGTGTTGATGCTGCAGTTTCTGGATCGGAAAAAATCTCCTTGCAGTATTTCCATCATTTGAGTTTCCTTCCCCTTTGTTTTCGTTGGTCATTTATGAAGCATAGTTGTAGATATTTTTCTTGAATTTGTTTTTTGTTTGCTTTCTTTTTTCTTAATTTTCTTTGTTTTTTCACTGTTTCGCCTAATGGACGAAATTCCAAATCATAACCCAATTTAAGAATATGCTCCATAAAAAGTATTCTAGCATGAAGAGGGGACGTTCCAAATTGGTACGCTTCCTTAAAACTATCGTTTTGTGGTGGGGGTTGGCTTAATTGACTTGATGTCTTTTGGCATATAATGCTGCTTGAGGATGACTTTGTTTCGGTTAAAGCTTGTGCAACTTTTCCATCAATCATTGTGAGATACATTTTAAAATTTACTTCAATGTCTTGGTCATCGAATTTAAATATTCAAGGAGTATGTTGAAAGAGATCTTGCAATTTTATTTCTGCTGAACTTGAAGTGACACTAATAGCAGATTGTGAAGGTAAGCATTCTTTTTTGACAGAAACTAAATCTTGATACTCTGGAAAAATCCCACAATTGTTTTCATTGGTTCGGTTCCGCAATTCCTTATATTGATTTTTGGCCAACTTCAAATCCAAAAATAGGGCGAACGCTTCTTCTGGAGTAAATTTCTTATCTTTAATTGGTGTAGGAATGCTTTTCAAAATCCTCTTTGTGCGCCTTGGGTTTGCTTCTACTATTTTTTCAATTTTATTTTTCTTATTTTGTGTTGGTTGAATTTGGTGCACAAATGAATCCTTAATAATTCTTTGAGAAATTTCTTCATTGATATTCTCCAGCTTGCGCCTTCGAGATCTTTCACTACATCCGTCAATTGGTTTTGCTGGTCGACACTTTTTTCCACTTTCGTTGGCAGTTGTAGCTGAACTCTCAAAAATAAGTTCCTTTAATAACCAGTCTTGGTGCTCTCATCTTTGCCTTGCTATGAGAGCATTCAATGTACCGTTTTTTCAAATTTGATGCAAAAGTTGTATATTTTTGTGTATTTCAATTTCTTGCAGGTTACAATTCTTAAAGAAATGGTTCCTCAGTATGTGCAAAATTATATCGTCTACATCTTTTTGTTGAAAATAAATAACAGCGAGATCTCTATAACAGTACTTAGCCATTGTTCAAACTGTAATTAATAATAATTGTGGAACCATTATTATAAAAACTCTTTCTTGCAATTATGTAAAATACAATTTTTTATCTTTTATTCCCTGTGAAGGTGAAGCATACCTGCTCATATCTTAAAAGGGTGTGTCGCAATAGTTTTTAACCATTTACCTGTTATTTAAATTTATTTCCCATGTTGTCAGGTATTTAAACTATCAGTATGTTCGTTTATGCGAAATTCTGACTACTTTTACTACAATTGGAAAGTTTTGTTTACATAGGGGTTACACGATCAATTTTTGCCTTTCAAGTTTCAATACACTCACATTTTTTTACTGACACACTCACATTTTAAAAATTGAACAGCAACTTGATATCAATTTTTGCTTTCAAGTTTTGGGAAAACTTGACGGTCAAGTTTTAAATAGCTTATCAATTTCTTGTAAATTTATTTTTCTTTTTACAAATATTGTGCCGCAATAAAAAACGATTGATAAAATACGGAATGTGAATATTTCGGTATATCGACGAAATGATTTAAAAATAAAAATAAATAAAAAATCAATTTCTGCTGATATTAAAATCTCTGTCGAATATGTGAAGAAAAAAATAGTCTTTTCGAAAAGCCTACAGTGCGGAAACAGCCCATAGAGACGATCATTTTTAGTTCTTTCCTTGACGACGGCATCTTGAAAGCAAAATTGACTATCAAGTTGCTTGCAGCCTACGTCACAGCTTCAAGTTCAACTGAATTTGACAAGCAGTCAGTGTGTTCCCGTACGTTCCCAAAGTTACCGAAATTTACCCAAAGTTACCGAAATTTACCCAAAAGCGTTCCCGTATTCGAGAATTGGGTAAATGAGAGCGCTAATTAGAGTGTATTAGTGCTTCTCTTTTTACCAAAATTTACCCAGACTTTTTCTTCGGGTAAACTTTGGTAAAACAGCTGATGCAAATATAAACAAAAAACAATTGTGAAATTAAATTAAAAATTGTAATTAAATAAAGAAATAAGCAAAAGAAACTTGGTTTTTTGTTAAAATTAATTGAATAAAATCAAAAACAACTTGCCGATTTGCAAACTGAAATTATACGTATTTTCACATCAGTGATGGGATTTTTGGCACAATCTAAGATTGATTGGTACAATGGCACAACCGATACTATTTTGGCACATTTTGGTTATCTACAAAATTTAATATAAAATGAATTTAAAAAATAACAATTCTTTAATTTTTAGTTTCTAAGCATTTATTGGTACTAAAATACCTTTTCGAATAAAGCAAAACTAAAAAATGGCATCGAAGATATTACCGAATAAAGCACCGTAAGTTGTTTTTCACGTGAAAAAATTTCTCTCAGACTTTAAATGCTTTAAATTGCAATTTAAGTAAAAAAAATTAACAATATTTTAATTTTATAACAAAGCCACAATCACAATTAACACAAAATGACACTTTTTCACCAGAAAAATAATAGTCTTGTGCATTAAATTTGCGAGAAAACTAAGTTTGCACAATTTTCACGTGAAACTCATTGTCGTGAAAAATATTTTTTTTTATATGGAGAATAACAGTTTTTTCACGTGAAAACTGAACAACTTACGGTGCTTAATCCATAGAATTTTAAAAATTCAAATGTTATAAATTTATATCAGAGCTTCGAAAGAATTAATTTAAGTTTAATTCATGAAAAAATTAATTCAGTTTTAGAAAATGTTTATATGTATACCATTCCGTGCAACCATTCCTAAAGAATTCATTCATTGGCTGCATTCCCAAATCTTTAATAAGAATTGGATGAATTTAATTTATCATTTACCTTTTAATTGAAAGAAAATTTTAATTCATTCAAATATAATTAAGTCCATAAGAATTCAACATAGAATTAATTCTATAAGAATGCATTTACAAAATGAAAGTTGAAAACACGGGTACTAAGTGAAAATTGAGTTTTGGCACAATAAAGGCCCATTTGGCACATTTTAGTCACACACTTGGCACAAAACAAAATTTTTCAAGTCCCATCACTGTTTAACATTATTCTTTGAAATAAGTTTTTGGGCTAGAAAAGTGGTTTTTTGCGTTCCTGTACTATTGGGTAATTTTGTCATTTTGTGAGAGGATTTTGTGCTTACTCTCATTTTACCGAACTTTACCCAAAAAGTAAAGAAACACACCTAGTATGTGTTATTAACTTGAAAGCAAAATCTTGATCATGTAACCTCACTGTTACTCTTTGTATTGATTTTTTCCAGCTGTGGTAAAAGTAAAAACTTGTAGTAAGTAAATGAACACGCTTTATATAACTCAAGTTCCGACTATTAATGTTTTTGAAAAATACCTATGTAAATGTACCTGTCAAAATAAAAAAGATTTTACCCATTAATATAATTTAACAAATAAGCGTATTGTGTCTCAACCCTTTTTTATAAGTATAAAACAACTCGTGTCAACTCTACCGTTTCCTTTTTCTGTCAGTATAAAAAAGAAATAAACTCACGGAAAAAAATACACCGGTACGACTAACTTTTGTATTCATAACACACAGATGGACGGACATCGTTAAATCGACTCAGAAAAAGATTTTGAGTTGATCCGTATAATAAAAGATGGGTATAGGTAAAATATTTTCGGTAGTTACAAACATCAGGGCAAACTCATTATACCCTAACCACATAGTGGAAAACTTTTGTGTTCATAAATTTTGCACAAAATATCTGACCTTGGGTCAGAAAAATTGTTCTGGTGCACACGGGCGGAAACTGGCGGGTATACATTGGGGAGGGTTCCGACTACAGAAGAGTTCAAGATTTTTTTTGATGGGCAGGAGTTATGCTGTATTAAGTAGGAGATTTTCTGGAAATTTGGACCTTTTTTAAAAATTTTTTTTTTATATTTCTAACATTAATAGCTTAAAAGTTACAAAATTAACATTAAAAGTTACAAAATTATACAAAATTTATTTTACTTTAAAATCTTTTAAAACAAAAAAGTTACAGTCATTTAAAAATTAAAACTTGAAAAGAAATTTTTAAGATGAATGGGGGAATATTTAGTTGATCTCTTATTTTTAAGTAAATGAATGTTCTTTTTAGTTTGACTCTAGATCATAAATTAATATCACTTTCTGTTTAAATTATTTTCAAATCAAAGAAAGGTGATACAATTTTACAAGTAAATTACAAAGAATAAAAATATATTTGAAAGAATTCGATAAGAACTTCAACACAGAATACGTATTTTCGGCTTTCGCTACAAAGCCATCATCAGTGTATTTCGTCTTCTGTGGGCTAATATTTAATGTTCGTCTACTTATGTGACCGCTGAAAGAAAATCGAATTTCGTATCAACAACTCAACTTAGACTAACATCAACGAAATTTAACAATTCTATTTTTATCCTTTGTTATTATTACTCTACCCATCTTGTTGGTTTATCGAAATCCCATTCATCTTTCAAATTTTCTAATGTTAACGATACACAGAAAAAACTCAAAACGAATTTTAACAACGAAATTGATTATATCAATTAAAATTTTAATTGATTTTGCATCTATCATTCAAATGATACTATTAACTACTAAAAATTGTATACGATTAATTGAAACAAATTTTGATTAAAGTAGTAATAATATCAATTAAAACATAAATTAAAAATATAAGAAAATAATATGAAATTGTAAAAAAGTGCGTGTATGTTATGTTTATATATTTGGAGTACTGCATATGTGTTTGTTTTGTTTGTAAACTGCAAAGGTTTTGGTTCTTATACTAAAAATTTTCTATATATGCATACAGTTTAGGAAAAAAAAGTTTGGGAATTATACAACACATAATTATGTAAGAAATATTTGCAAAAATATTTAAAAGTCATTTAAAATGTTAATTGATTCAATTAAATACTTGTTTAGAAACAATTTTTATTTTTAATATATATTTAATTAGTTATTAATCTTAAAATTAGGTTAATAATTTTTTCTGTGTACAGATTTCGAATTGTATTTAAAATTGAAATTCAGTGAACATTTTAACGATGTAAATTCAATATTAGTCAATTTGTTCTTAAAATTAAATATGATAATACGAATTTTTTTGATTAATTAGGTAATCTGTGATGTTTACAAGAAGAGGCGAAAAAAATGTTTTTGCCTCTTCTTGTATATTTTTTTTTTTTTTTTTTTAAAGGAGAAACAACACTCAGGAAATTCTTCCTATGAATTAACGTGTTGCTTCCTTTGGAAATGGGATAGAGAAGAAGTGAAAGGTGGTGAAAGATGAAGGGCTTCAAATATGGCAATACTGTAATTGCGCGAGATGTTGAATTTTAGAACAGTTGTTGCGCGCCATCTGATGGTGAGTTGGCGGACTTTGTTGAAGCTTTTTAGTTCATAGCCCTGTTATATTATTTTACTTCGGTGTGGTTAAGTGCTATGGGAACACCGAAGGAGGACGCTGCCATATGTATGAGGGATAGAAAAAACTCATACATATTACTATTTTTCATAAATTGATGTTGCCTTGTTTGGGGCTCGAACCTGCAACCTCACGTGTAACAGTCCAACGCGCTAACCATTACACCACAGCGCCCACATGTATTAACAAAGAAGAAGGGTAAAATAAAATTTGTATTTACTTATACCAATGGTATGCAATACAAAAAAAAAAAACTTTCATAATATTTCTATTGTTGGCTATGCTTTGCAGAAGACTTCGAAAACATATTTTATTGGTTGCTCCATTCCCATTTTGTTAATGTAGCAGACTACATTTAATATGAGATTTTGATGACTCAAATTGCATTGCGCTACTGCCACCACTTTCTAAAGAAAACTGATTAAGGGGACCGAAACGAACGTCTTTTCACTCCTGAAAGTGTAGTGGTTTTTTAAAGCAAAAACTCTGTGAAGTATTTGTCAGGAGAGTATCCTGATGAAGAAAAATAGCAGTTTTTGAATAAAGTACTTATTATGTTAATTCATAATAAGGAAATTGGCTTCGAACTAAATTAACAAATTTCTAATTAATTTTATGTAATTTTTAAAATTAGAATTATTTTTATTGATATATTTACATTTGAAACATTTTTTAAGATATTGGAGATTTTGAGTTGCTTTTTTGTCAAATTATTTTTTAAAATAACAGCTGAATTACGTAGTTCATATAGTGCTGTTGTCGGCTTATCATTTCCCAAAGCCAATTGTATACATACAGTGGGGAGCTTTATTGAGTACATGTCAGCACTTGAGGAAACTTACAAATGCAGGCATAAAAATATCGGACAAGGAGACTAAAGTATACTTTTCAGAAAGCAAAAGGTTCGCTTAATCTAAATCTGGCCTCAGAAATGACCTTCCATATCAGACTTTCGAGCTATATAAATGGGAAAAACTTTACTTTTCTTCAAAATATTTCGAATCGTATGTTTCCTCGAAAAATATTTTTAACAAGATTTGTAACGGCATCTGAATATACTACTCTTCCTCTTTAAAATAGTTTTTGAATTCTTTTGATAACATATTTTTTTACGGATATATCGTTTTTTGAAATTTGGGTCTTTTATTTTTTTTAACAATTTTACTTTGAAATTGCGGTGAAGGCCCAAATTTCAATAAACGATATATCCGTAAAAAAATATGTTATCAAAAAAATTCAAAAATCATTTTAAAGAGGAAGAGTAGTATATTCAGATGCCGATACGAATCTTGTTAAAAATATTTTTCAAGAAAATATACGATTCGAAATATTTTGAAGAAAAGTTAAGTTTTTCCCATTTATATAGCTCTAAAGTCTGATAAGGAAAGTTATTTCTGAGGCCAGATTTAGATTAAGCGAACCTTTTGCTTTCAGAAAAGTATATTTTAGGCCCATTGACTGATATTTTTATGTCTGCACTTGTAAGTTTCTGTATATTTATCGATGTTATAGCATCGTCCACTTTAATTTTATTTTCTTTATGACCACTATCGTATAAATCCTCCGATTCCGTATCTGATAATTCCATTTGCTCCTTATTACTTTCCACATGAAATTCTTCTTGGATCCAGTTGTTTATGTCAGCATTCGTGAAAAGATGTTCCGCACCAATTTGAGCTACCAGTGTACCAATAGTTGAAAGATCTTCGATTTCTTCTTGAATTATATTTTGTAAAATTAAGCGCATGTTATCCTCTTCACTCCATTCACTACCGAGTTCGAGCAAGGCGTTGCAAGATTTTTTGATATTGGAGACTGATATTTTATCCCAGGACGTAGCTAGAATCTGAACTGCATTTTTGAGATTGAAGTTGTTTAGTTTAAGCTCCAAATGTGTTCCCTTCTCGCCAAACAAGTGGGTGAGCAGTTGTTTTTTATAATTTAATTTGACCAAGTTGATAACGTTTTGATCAAACGGTTGAATAAGCGCAGCACAAGTGGGTGGTAGATTCATTGCTATAATTAAACAGTCATCAATTTTTAGTTCCTCAACTGGGTGACATGTCGCGTTATCTAAAAGCGAAACTGCTTTTTGCGGCAGAACTTTTGAAGCCTAAAAAATTTTTACTTATGAACAACTTACTTTTATTTACTAATTGGTGAAAATTAACTTACGTGGGGAACAAATTCGTGATGAAACCAGTCCTTGAATATAAATGATGTCATCCAGGC
This sequence comes from Leucophora obtusa, assembly GCA_949987735.1. Lineage (NCBI taxonomy): Eukaryota > Metazoa > Arthropoda > Insecta > Diptera > Anthomyiidae > Leucophora > Leucophora obtusa. The sequence continues at coordinate 42,612,140 of OX465297.1, forward strand.
GTTATTACTGGACTTGTATATTACAGGATTATTGAAAAAAAATGAGATATAATTTTAATTAAATATATACAAGTTACTACTTGATTTTTAAATAATGAAAAAATAGTCGTTATAACGAATTAACTGTTAAAACGCTTAAAATCGACTACGCCTTGCATAATCAGGGGGAAATATCTATTTATATTTTTACAGATGTTATCTATAAAGTGTTAAGCTTTAAATATGCTCATGCATTGGCCAAATTAACTCCAATCAATGTGATCATCGCACCCGTTATAATACGTTTAATGGTTTTTACAGCTGATGTGCCGATATTTTGGTCAACAGGACAAATAGTAGGACAAATCTTTATACAGGGATAATAAAGATTTGATTATTAACATTTCCTTTTTTTTATATTTATAGGTAGCTATTTATGTTGGTTGTTTACTTTTAATATATATTTGTTCATTATTGTTATACATCTTATTGGATGGACCGCTTATGGCTGCTTTTGATAACTTATTTGGACGGGCTTAAACCATTTATGCTCACTAATGAGAATGATTCCAATATTTTTAATGGATTTTAAATTTATAATGTTTTTTTAAGTTAAAATCTACACTCTAAAGAATGCATTTAAAATTACAGCTTTAAAGTTTATAAATTTTCATATGAAATTACATAAAATGCTTTACTTTAAACACGAAATATTTGAATAATTCAATTACACATTTTATTGTACACAATTATAAACAAAATAAGTAAGTACCTAAGTGAGTGTTCCTTTACTTTTTGGGTAAAGTTCCGTAAAATGTTTGTAAGCACAAAATCCTCTCAAAATATGACAAAATTACCCAAAAGTACTGGAAAGAGACAAACCAATTTCCTAGACCAGAAATTTATTTTAAAGAATAAAGTGAAAATGCGAATAATTTTAATTTGTAAAATTGCAAGCTGCCAAGGCAAAACATAGTTCATAATATTGCCCTGATACTAAAACAGTATTTTTAAATGGATTTGGTAAAAGAACCTCCCGCACCGAAAACAATTTCTAAAACGCTTAACATTTTCAAATATTGCATTAGTGTCGCGATTTGGTAAAATTTTCTTGTCAAAATGGTGTGAAAAGATTTATACTGATGTTTGTATAGAGTAAAACTTGTTTGACTCTGGAGTACAGATTTGCTACACTCTGGAGTTAACATTGGTCTGTTAACTGTTTAACATGACAAATATACCCAAAAAAAAAAAACATCTATAATTTGTTCACAACTCTAATTGTCAACAAATTAAAAAAAATAATAACAAAATATATTAAATAAATATAAAATTTGTGGTGTTTTCGGTATGATTTAAAATAAAAAAAATATTGAAATAATAAACGATAAAGATTCTAGCAAAAGAGTGGCGAAAATATGAAGTAAATACTAAATGTCAAATAAGTTTTGAAGTAACTCTACTCTGCATTTCGAACAGTTAACATTTTAATCTGTGCTGCAGAGTAGAGTCACTCTACCTTTGTGCAAGCACCTTAAAAGTTCATTTATATTTTATTCAATTTATTAGTGCTGGTAAAAATGAGCAGTGGGTATCGAGTATTTGTCTTTTTTTTTGGGTACTCGATACTCAAAAGTACTATTCGACATTTTCAGAGTTGCATTTTGGATAGTTAAAATATATAAAAATGTGACACCGCTAAAATATTTACCACAAATATGTGACTCCGTGAAAAAATTTATCAAAAAACTACAACTCTGCTAAAAGGAAAAATCAGAAGTAAAATATTTAAAAGTACATATATGTTAACGCAATGAATAGTTGGTGAAAAAGTTAAAAAATATGTATATAAATTTAAATATAGAATTAAGGTAAACATTTTCAAGGAATTTTACTAAAAAAATTTAAAAAATTCCAAATTTAAAAATCGTTAAAAGTATCAAGTAGTATCGAGTATCCAAATCAAAAATATCGAGTATTACCGAGTATTGAAAACTAACCGTATTTACCAGCACTACAAATAATTCTTATAAAAAAGAAGTTTATTTTGCTTATTTCTTTATTTAATTCAAATTTTAAATTTATTATCACAATTGTTTTTTGTTTATCTTTGCATCAGCTGTTCATTTTATAAGTTACCAAAGTTTACCCGAAGAAAAAGTCTGGGTAAATTTTGGTAAAAAGAGACACACAAATACACTCTCATGAGGACTCTCATGCTTTTGGGTAAATTTAAGTTTGGGTACCCACATTAACGTACGAAAAACGCACTGATTATTTTGAATATTGAGAAACATGTTTTTATGTGTGTAAACATATATGTGATCTTCTCCGATAAAAGGGACATAGGTGTCAAAAAACCTAGTGTGTCAAAAACTTGGGAAAATCGATAAAAATGAGAAAATATCGATTTTCCCAAGTTTTTGACATACTAGGTCCTTTTTCTCGGAGAAGGTCACATATTTTAGTAGATGTAGACACAAAATGCATATTAAATAATAAAATAAGAAACATTTCACATTTAAAACTAAATTAACAATATTTTCACAATAAAATTGCAAAACATATTTATTTCATAAAAAATTATGCAAATAAAAAATAAAAATGGTATCCAAAAAACGCGGTTAGATTAGATTATTAGATTATTATATGGCCTATGTTTTGTTGCTATCAATTAGGATTCTGTAGCACAAAAATCGATAACATGTTTGAACTCTAACATTGTTTGCTGTTTGGACACTTTTTTGGTAAAAAGATCGAAATAAATAACAAATTAAGAGGTAAGGCATAGGGATCTTATATTTTGCCAAATCTTTTTTGTAATTCTACTTTTTTTCTTTCCGTGTAAAAAAGATTAGATCTGCTCAGATCTGTTTAGATCTAATTTGATATTATTGACTTTATTTAGATCTGGTGCCAGATCATATCATACATGATCAGATATGGTATATATGAAACACTTTATGGACTGATCTTTTCAGATCTAATCCCAGATCTGTTCATATCTAAAGTGATCTGGAAAACTGAGTGATTTTGATGACCAGATCTAAGCAGTTCTGGCCAGATTTGGTATCAGATCTGGTACCAGATCTTATCCATTTAAGCTGATACCAAAATAAAAATGTATAAATAAATTTTGTTTGAAGAATTTCTCGGTAATAACCAGGCACCCGATATTAATACTTTTAAAACGTTTTATTTTGTTTTTTCCTCAATAAAAAAAAAATCATTTGTGTACAAATGAATTTATTTTTCTTGATGGATATTTTGTTTTCATCAATTTTCTTATTTTTTGTTTTCTTTTCGAAAACAAAATTTAAAAAATATCCGTACTGATGTTTTCAGGAAGTTGAGAATTATTTTTATTTTTGTATTGAGGAAAAAACAAAAAAAAACGTTTTATTTTGTATTGAGGAAAAAACAAAATAAAACGTTTTAAAACGTTTTTTTAGTTTTTTCTGATTACAATTACATATAAATTTTGTAAAAATTCTTAAAACAACATTCATATGGACACATTTATGCATCCAATGATATATACCAACGGTGGGCAAATGCGGCCCTTTGCTGATTTTTGTGCGGCCCTTGTTGAAATTCAAATTTATTTTTTTTTTATTTAAAAACTTTTTTTAATATTTTATTTCGCAATTTGCTTTTAAATTTTTTTTCGAAAATTTTAAAGGAACAATCTATCTTGCCCTTATGTCCATTTAAGTTAGAAAATTGTTACTTAAGAAGTATTTAAGACAAAAGTCAATCTTGGTTCTGACTATAAAACTGGCCTTTAATTCTTTACAAAATAAATTCCACTTCTTTTACGAAAGATGTCGACATTCAGAAATACATGACAAACTATCATTTCATAAATATAAAAAACATGATATTTTGCATTAAAAAAAAACTTTATCACGTTTGCCAAGTTTTATTTTTGTTTTTCAACACATTTATCAAGCTTTTTGTAAATATGACGCACGGTTTTCTTTCAGTGATACTAATATTTAGTAAAATTTGTTGCTAATTTTAGCAAATAATTTTTAAATTACAATTTACAACAATTTTATTAAAATTTAGCAGCGCCCAGTGTAGAAACGGTAAACACATATCATTATTTTTTGGACTACCAGTAATGACACCCACTTACCTTCTGCATTATTTTAAAACATATAATAATGAGTTACTGAGAATGAGTTACTGATAATGAGTTCCTTATAATGACTTATTTTTATCATTATTTCAAATAGAAAATAATTTTCTCGATTTTTTAAAAATTTTTTGAAATCTATTTTGAGACTCAATATTTTTTAAACACTGGTAAGGATATATTTAACCACATATTTTTTGATTTTTTGTATGTTGGCGAGTAAGTTTACTTGTGTGCAGCAGGTGAAATATGTTTTTATCTATTAAATATTACGGGGGTAATTTTCTAAAACACTTCGGTGAAGTGTTGCGTTATTTCTATAGAAATTGTTTTTGTTACAAAAACAATTTACATTGAAAGTTTCCTTCACTTCACCCAAGTGTTTTACGAAATTAGGTAGTACATGTCGATATAGCTCAGATGGTAGAGCTATTGACTGGCAATCTGTAGACCCAGGTTCGATTCTCGCACCAGCAAATTTTATTAAAAAAAAAAATACAATAAAATATATTTTTTTTATATAATTTATTTTTTTGAAAATCCATTTTTAGACTCATTATTTTTGTCAGTACTGGTAAGTACATAGGTAACGATATATTTTGCTGCACCACATCGAAAAAATGTAGGTGCCGTTTTAGCCCAATTAGATGTAGATGGTAATGAAAGGCCTATTGCGTTTATGTCACAAAAGTTGAACAGGGCATCGCAATTATACTGTAACTGAACTTGAATGTTTTGCGGTAGTTCTGGCGATAAAAAAATTTAGGGCTTACATTGAGCGGCATGAATTTAGGGTAATAACAGATCATGCTAGACTGAAATGGTTGATGAGGCAAAATGACTTATCTGGTCGGCTGGCTAGATGGTCTCTTAAGCTGCAAGGCTTTAATTTCGAGATCGATCATAGAAAAGGTAAATATAATGTGGTGCCAGACGCCTTGTCTCGTGGTTTTGATGATGAAAAAGATAATGTTGTGGCTGAAATGGAAATAGAAGTTTTACCTTCCATTGCTCTTAACGCAAAATCTTTTGCTGAAAAGGAATACGTTAAATGGAGAGACGAGTTTAACAAAACTGAGTTTTCAGATTATAAAATAATTGGAAAGTTCATATATAAAAAACCGAGTTTACTACAAGTAATAAAAAAGAACTCGAAACCTGGAAATTGTTGGTTCCCACCGAGCTAAGAAGAGAAATTATGTATGCTGCTCATGATATCCCAACATCTGCACATTTTGGTATAGCTAAAACGTTGGAACGTATACGTCGTTATTTCTTTTGGCCTGGACTTACTACAGATGTGAAAAATTATATTGGTGCATGTGAGAAATGTAAAACATCAAAAACTCCTACAATGATATTAAGGCCACCCATGGGACAAATGCCAGAATCGGAAAGGCCATTTCAACGTGTATATATCGATCTGATAGGACCGCTACCACGTACTAGTAAAGGAAATATTGGTATATTTATCATATTAGACCATTTTTCTAAGTTCACTTTTCTGAAACCTCTTCGTAAATTTACAACAAAGAACATTATAGATTATTTGAAAACAGACATTTTTGATTGTTACGGTGTTCCGGAAATTATTGTTTCGGACAACGGATCTCAATTCCGAAGCAAAGATTTTTGAGCAAATACGGTATTAAGCATTCTACAACTGCCTTGTATAGCCCACAAGCCAATGCAAGCGAGCGTGTGAGTAGATCTGTCAATGAAGCCTTACGGTCGTATGTACGTGATAATAATCAGAAGTGGGACAAAGTAATCAGTAGTATAAATTGTGCTTTAAGAAATAGTATACACCAAACAATAGAAAGAACCCCATACCAGATAGTATTTGGCCAAACTATGGTAACACATGGCGCAGACTATCAATTGTTAAAGAATGTTAATTTATTGAAGGAGTCAGAAAATATGTTACAATGTCTAGATGAATTTTTTATTTTGCGAGAAGGTATTCAATAAAAAATAAGGAAAGCTTATGAAAATAATGAAAAAACTTATAATCTAAAGCCCAATTTACACTACAACCAAAAACCAGTAGTTTTTAAAAACTCTTAGTTTTTGCTTATAAATTTATATGGAATTTGACAAGTAAATAAATACAAGTAGTTTTCAAAAACTACTAGTTTTTGGTTAAGTGTAAATGTAGTATTAGGTCCAAAAATAGAGAATTGAATGTGGGAGAAGAAGATATTCGAAGGAACTTTGTGCAGAGCTCGTTGGCAAATAAGTTTAATGCGAAGCTTGCTCCAAAGGGTCTCAAAGCAAAGGTTTTGAGAGAAGTTGGTCTAGTTTCCTATGAACTGGAAGACTGTGAAAGCGGTAATGTGGCAGTGTATCATTTAAAGGATATATGGAAGTAGCTTTGAAATGGGAATTTGATCTTTCCATAACAGTGATAAATCGTCTTTTTCAGATTTAGTTCTTATGGTGGACATTGAACTAAATCTGCTTTGTGAGAATGATTTTAGTTACGATCCCTGAAACGTTTTGTAAAAATACAAACCTGAATTTAAAACTCAGTTTGCAATTTCCTCCTTCAAACGCACCAGTTGGGCCGTCTAGCGCTCGCTATTGATGGTCGGGCCTTTTTCAAGGTAATCAATGTACAAATTCCAGCCGCATCCCAAAATACTGATTCCATAACTTTACCAGCTGACTATTGCGAATTTCGCTTCTTCGGGCGAGGTTCGCCAGTTGCTGTCCACTCAGCTGTCTACCGATTCAACTCTGAAGTGAAGTGGCACATCCAAGTTTCGTCCATTGTTACATACCGATGCAAAAGGTCCTTTTTATCTCGCCGAAATAGCTCCAAGCAGCTGTCAGAATCATCGACACGTTGTGGTTTTTGGTGCACTATGAGCAAACGCTGCACCCATTTAGAAAACAGCTTTCTCATGAACAAATGTTCATGCTAAATAAAGCCGACACGGTTCTTTGATATCTTTAAGGTATCAGCTATCTCCTGCAACTTCACTTTGCGGTCTGGCAAAACGATTTTGTGAACTTTTTTGATGTTTTCCGGTTATCAAAATCGCAAAAGTAGCGTCATTAAAACAGGTGTAACTTGTTCACTAATGAACAAATTGTCATTAAATTTAGACAGATATCATCTGAAGGATGGTAGTTTCAAAAAATTTTATGGATTTTTAGTAGTGGCACCACCTATGTGTTATCCTACGGACTTTTCAGCCGATGTGCTAAATTGGGTCAGATGTTATTAATTATTGTTGTGAAATACTATTCGATTAATTGGTACCAATTTTAAAGCGAATTAAGTCCCATTGTCTTTATTCAGTCCCAAATCTGCTACCACTCTGGTTGAAAGCAACTAATGTTTGGATCTGAAATTCGATTGGATTGGATTGAATTGGACTTAAATTTTGTCTATAAAATTATAAAATATTAGTAAAAGATTAAAAATTAAGATTTTACCTATGTAGGTTAGGTTGGACTTGTTGGTCAAAAAGACATCGCATAGACCATTATGTCCCTAGCGTTATCAGATGAGAAACGATAACCCCCGCGCATAATCAAACATAAGTCATGGTACCTAGAGTACTCCAAACTCTCTTAGCAAAAACCAGGAGTTTCAAGATTCCGACTACAGAGAGTTCCTCCAGTTCTCGGAATAAAGTCTCCCAAGCAACTTTCCCTGGAGCGCGCAAGAGCCAGACAGTGGCACATGATATGCTCCACCGTCTCCCTATCTCCTGGTACCCCACAAAACCTACAATCATCACTCGCAAGCTTTCCTGCTCTCTTGACAGAACCGTAGTCCAGCAGTGACCAGTCAGTATCCCCACCAGAAGTCTACAGTCGCTCCTGGTTAGTGAGAATAGAAGTTTCGTCGCCGTGGGATCTCCACATAATTTTCGACACTCTACACGTTTCCGTGCTTCCCCAAACCGCCTCACATTTGCCCATTATAGTGGAGTCTAAATCCCGTTTCAAGAACCGAAATGGCACACGAATATCCAAAGCCCTTTCCTCAGATAGGTGAACCTCCTGCTTCGCCAAACCGTCTGCAATCTCATTCCCCTCTATGAACCCTAATATTAGGTATGTTTAAGAGATAATCGTATATATAGGACGTATGGGCCGTAGGTCAAAATAGTCAGTCAGTGATCTTTAGCCATGGACACAACAAAGCGTATTGGGACTAACGAAAGTTTTATTTCTTTCCCTATTTAAAAGTAAATTTTGTTGAACAAATATAAAAAAGAATAAAAAATAACTAAAAAAATACAGTAGTTTTTATTTTAAACAACTCTAAAAAACAAAACCTCTGCTCTTAATAAATTTTATAAATTCAATTAATTCACAACAGCAAAGATGGCACATACTTTGGCCGCACACCTAAAAGTTGGGGTCAACTTATGTTCTTCTATAGAATTTTCTACATTATATTATTTGCTATTTGTATGCGAGTCTTATTTTCAACATTGAATTATCTAGAACCCAGATGGAAACTAGAAAACTCGTTAATTGGCATAAATCCTTGTTTGGGCTATCGTTCCATAAGTGAAGAAACTTAACGTGGCTCAGTTCTACAATTTGATAGTAAAGAGGAAGGGGAGAAGAAATATTGGATTGAACTATTGGATGACTTTATACAAGATTATAATGAAAGCAGCCATAATGGTAAAATTTGTTCTTTCAATCAAACCCACAACGAGCATGATGTTTGTAATATTGATATTAACCAATTTGGTCCTTGCTCTCCTAGTAATAGCTACGGCTTCAGAAATAACCCTGTATTTTCTTGAAATTGAATATTATGACAATCCCAAGGAATTGCCTGAAGATATGCCGGAAGAATTTAAACAAAACATTAGCAAAGTTTGTGAATTGGAGCGTCAACAAATTTGGGTTTCCTGTAATGGCACCAATGCTCAGGATCGAGAACGATTGGTTACAGTTGAATTCTATCCATCTCAAGGTTTTCACGCCTACTATTATACTTATCTTAATCAACCCGGTTTTTTGAGTCCTTTGATTGCTGTGCAATTCCAAAACGTACGTGATCGTAAAGGTTCTGTAGCCTTCTAAATCTGTGTTGATTAGAATTGTCAATATAAAATGGCATGCACATCATTATCCTTTTGATGGTGGCCTTAATAAATACAAAATTAAATTGTAACAACAAAATTAATGGCATTAACACCTCTTTCGCATTCAAATACACAATAGACATTTTAACACTTTATACAAATTTTTGTTTGTTTCTCCTTGTAATAAAATTATTAACAAGGATTTTATTGAACCGTGTCGGTTCCGGTTAGGGTTGCCAGACGGCCTGGAATGGCATGGATTGTCCAGTTATTTTGGGTCTTGTCCAGTTAACAGCTAAAATACAATTTGTCCAGGTAAAAACAAATTTCTTTAATTTTGAAAAATAATTATTTTATTAATTATATTTTTTATTAATTAAATTAATATTTCGTACAGAAAAAAATTGTATACTAAATATAAAGAAAAAATAATTTGTGTACTTACATAATTGTGCTCTCAAATATATAATTAGAAGGACAATTCTGTAACCTTTTAACGACAAAATTCGGTAGTTAAATTGACAAGTTTGCATAGTAAACTGACAACTTAACTACCGAATTTTGTCGTTAAAAAGTTAGAGAATCCCACTACAGTTTTATTATTTCCTAACAAAAAAGATATTTGAATTTGAAAATTATGGCCCAATCACCCATCGATTTTTAAACTTGTTTACGACTGATTTTTAGTTAGGTTATTTGCTACTCCCATTGGCGGACATAGGCCGGTCTGGGGTGGGCAAAGCCCACCCTAGACTGCTTTTTGCACACCCCAGAATTTTAAAAATGTCTGTTGGTTTCCTAGGAAAATAATTTGCTGGAATTTAAAGGTCAGTTTTATAGTCACAACTAAGATCGGTTTTTGTTTTAAATATTTCTTAAATATGAAATATTGTTTGAAAAATTCTTACTTAAGAAATATTTAAGAAACAAATCGATCTTAATTCTGATTATAACACTGACCCTAAGAGTTTTTCTTTAAAAAAAATAGAAAGGGATTTTTAATAGGAAAATATAACAGAATCTGTTTTGGTGAGATAAATATCTTAGATTTAACAGTCTTTTAAAGGAATAATTAGTTAATTACACTGTGAGACAAATGGTAGGGGTCAGTGATCGGGAAGGGTTCAAACTTGTGAGGGCGACTATTTCAATAAAGGGCCAAAGTTATTGAGGGGAATTACATTTTATTATGGACGAACTAGAATTTTTCTGTGGGTGTATTTTCGAAATTACTTAGATGAAATGTATTTTATTTCGATCAATTCAACATTTCATTTTAATGTTTTTTAAAAGTCGGAAATTTGGGGAAAATTTTCTATCAAACGTAAATATCTTCTTGTGTGTGTGAAAGTAAAATTCTGCTTATAAATTGGGGTTGAATATTTTATATTACTCTCATTTATATGAATTTTTTTATATGGTCAATGTCAACATAATTTGCGGAGAATTTTGCGGATTTTACTGTTTCGAATATCTAAATTTTGGTAAGAAAGGCAATCTGTGATATTAGTGTGTGGATTTAGGCTATAACTTCGTCAATTTGTTGTTTCCAGATTTTTACATTGTGCCGTATTGGATTGTGTACATTAATTTTGCTATTGCCATATATAGAAGTTTTCTTTTTATGTGAAAGTGGTACATAGAAAAGCATATTCTTCAACAATACATTGGAATCATTTAATCATAGTACAAGTTTTGAAAATTTAGAATTTCCCGAAAATAAAGGTTGCAGTGTCAACCCACAACTTATTATGCTCAGTTAGTGGACTATAATTGCATTTTGGTCATCGAGAAGATATTAATAAGCGATTGTTTAATTGAATAAACTTTATACATCTTGTGGAAAATCCACCCTCCACACACAACTACCATAAGGTGACCAAATTAATTTTTATAATTGAAATTTTTTTTTGTTTACGCGGTACATTGGTTTATGATTTAATGATTTCCTCAGGATATCAACAAATTTGATATTTCATCTTAAATAGTTTTTATTTTAAATAATTAATTTTTTTTTTAAACTTTATTTATTCTGTTCATATTCGTATTTTTTTTTTGTATTTTGTGTTAATATTAATACGGTCACCTGAGTCAAATTCAATTATTCATTAAACTTATAACTTCCACATAAAATACACATGCATATATAAATTAGATTAAACTTCACAATCATTATTATTCTCCTTTCTAAGAAAAAACATACATAAACACATTCGCAGTCAATAACCACATTTACTTGTTTATATTATGTGGATTTTGTTATAAGGGGGAAACGGAAAGAATCTCTCATAAGTAACACAATCCACACACACAATCCACACTTAAACACATTCAACATACATTGAATACTTTTAACTAAATAATTAAATAAAGCAACTTACACAGGTAATCATCAGTCCGGCGCCTGACATCGATGGATTGTGTAATGTAAGTTTTTCTTTATTATTTTCTTTTTAAATACATAAATAGTACATTTTTTTAATATACTCTCATTCTCTCACCAATTCATTCCTATTAAACAAGTACTTTGTTTAAATTTTTTTTTGAAATCAAAACATGAATATCTGTTAGATTTTTTTTTTTACTTTCATTAGCGATTAACTTGAAAATAATTTAGAATAGTTTGCAACTAGGGTTGCCATCAATTAAAAATTTTATTATTGTAAGGTATTCATGTTTCGATTTTGGGAATTAACTTAAATATCAATTAATATCGATTGAATATAATTAAAATTTTAACTATAAATTTTTTTTTGTTTATAAAGAAAATATCTAATAGTTTAAATATATAATTTTACCATGTAGATGGCCAATCTTTAATTTTATATTAATGCAAGTTAATTCATATTTTTTTTTATTTATTTAATAAATTATAATATGTTAAGATTCTGTAAAATGGAATTTTGAAATTTTTTTATTACGAAAGGTAAAGTCGGTGGTATGGGTTATATTAGGTAGGTGATTTTTTTTATATTTTTTTTTATTGGGCTGACAACGGACTTTATAATTTTGTCAGTATGGTGGGTGGGCTTTGGTATGTTTGTAGTTAATGACACCTCTAACTACAAAACCATCCTCAACATTTACTTGTTCTATTCTAACGTCTGTATAAATATAGTTAAAATATTTTTTTTTGCTACCTAAAGTAAAATCCCTTGTAACTGATTCATAAAATTTTTTTTTTGGGAACTTAATAGACCACACCCGCCGACGAGCACATCCGGAATTAATAGGTAGCTGTTCCCATGGTAGTCAACCAAATCAGACGAATCGTTACAGAGATTTTTGGCGCCCAACGTGGGGCCTCAGTTTCGTTAAACATTTTAATTTATTGTGCATTTACATCTATGAACTGAGGGCCTTTGAATCGATTTAATGTGTGGTGATTTTGTGCGGATACCTTCTCTTTCATTTTTATTTTTTTTTTTTGTTTCAGTATTAATTTAATTTGGATTTAATAGTATTATTTTATATGTGATTCTATTACCTTATTTAATTTTATTGAATGCAATTTTTATCAGGGTTTGGGTTCGAATTCGAGAGATTGATTTTCTGGTTAATATCGGTAATGTTCTCATTTGACTCTTACCTTATTTCTGTAATTTTGTTTATTTAATTTTTTTTTCATCTTTAAAATTTTTTTTTTGGTTTGATTTTTTAGTTGTTGGATCTAATGTGTCTTGGTTATAATCAAGTACATTCCTACATCAGATGATCGACCGATTTATATTTTTTTTTCATATTTGTTTTTGGATCAAATTCATTCTGATTCTGGTCGGATGTTTTCCAGCAAATATGGTACATTCTATATCTCTTGATCTTTCAAGTTTTTGTTGAAGATGGGAAGGATAGCATACCATTTTATTTTCTGTTTTAAGTTTTCTTTTATGATTTTTATTTTATTTTAGTTTATTTTTTTTTTTTTTTTTTTTTTGCTTACCCATACCGTAAGACTTTACTGAGTAGTAATTATATTTTAATATTGATTGATTATAAATTTTTTTAAAAATTAATATTGACCGGGATTTTGAGGAAATATATTGAGAATTTTTCCACTTACTCTTCGAAATTTTATTTGTCGGAAATTAGTTTTGATTGAAGTTTTTTTTTTTATTTGGCTTAATTTTACAAAATGCCATTGATAAGGAGTTGTGGAGATATTCCAGCCGAGGTACAGCAGGAAACAGCTGCTAATTCCACATTTGTTGAAGAACGGGGTGCTGGTGATAATCAGCCAAGGCAGGCTCAATATGAAAGACCCAGGACTCGGTTACAAGCTCATAGGGAGGCGAGTAATCAAAGAAATGTAGATGAAGCTGGAGTTCGTCTGATAGTTCTTGACGCTTTGGGAGGCTTTAGGGAAGATGTTAGTGAAATGATAGCTAGCGGGTTTCGCGAACTTCATTTGGAAAATTTAGGACGTAATGAACAAACAGTTGGTGATAATGGTTCTAGGACCGGTCGAAATTTTCAGACTAACGGGTCTCCTGGAAATAGACGTACTTCTCAAGACGATCGTGGCGATGACGAACATATGGAATCAGATAATCGCAGTAATATTTTTCGGGTTGAACGTAATGTTCGAGCAGATCATGGTTTTCGACATGAAGGGGGAAATTTCCAACGTAATTCAGAGAGAATTTTAAATTTGATTAGGAATTGGAAAATCAACTTTACTGGTGATACTTCGGATTTTACTGTAGACGAATTTATATACCGGGTGAATACCTTAACGAGTGCTAATCTGCATGGGGATTTCGACCTATTGTGTGAACATGCACACATTCTTTTTGAAGGAAGGGCCTTAAAATGGTTTTGGCGTTTTCATCGGAGTAGTCAAGACATGAACTGGAACAGTTTGTGTGTGGCATTGAAACGACAGTTTAAGGATTTTCATACGGATTTTGACATAAAGGACGATATAAGACATCGCAGACAACGACATAACGAGACCTTCGATGAATTTTACGAGGCTATAATGGTTTTATGTGACAGATTAAGAACACCATTATCTGAATATGAATTATGCGAGACCATTCAACGAAATTTGAAACCAGAAGTGAGACATGAATTGCTCCATCTAGACATAACTCGAGTTTCTGAATTACGACGCGCGGTACGACGACACGAGAAATTCGTTAAGGATATGTCAGCTGGTAATTATAAACGCTCGTATCAAAGGATACAGGTTTCGGAAGTGGCTAAAAAGGATATACGGTCGGATATTGAGGACATTGTGGATAATGAAGACACGGAAATATGTGTGGTAGTAAGGACAGGAAAATGCTGGAACTGTGATAAAGTGGGTCACAGTTTTATGGATTGTTTGGAGCCACGAATGGTGTTCTGCTATGGATGCGGATTAAAAAATACATATAGACCACAATGCCTTAAATGTACTCAGGAGCGGGGAAACTTCGTGAAGGATGTTCGTTCCAAGATGGACGGACATCCGAAACATTAAATTCAGAAACATGTTTGCCTATTTTTTTTAATAAACCAAATAACACAAATCTACCTAATGTGACAAAAATTCACCCGTTGCAGCGACAGTATCATATTCGCCTTGAAGAATATCAGCGTGCTAGGGAAAGAATTTTTTTTAAACCGGATTTAGAAGAAAGAACTACCAGATCGTCAAAAAGAATTCGAGAATTCTATAAAAGAAGAAAACGTTTGAAGAATGTGGTAGTTTCGTCAATAGTAAGTAAGGAACATGATAATAGACCTTACATTTTGTTGAAGGTACGCGGAAATAACCGTTTTGCACTGTTGGACAGTGGAGCCAACGTCAGCGTAATTGGAGGAGATTTGTGTAAGGAAATTATCGATTCTGGAGAATTTAAACGTGGTAGTGGTAATGTTAAAACAGCTGATGGTCAACGACAGCGAGTTTTAGGAACGGTAAATTTAGATATTGGTTACAATGGTCAGGAAAAAACAAATGAATTTTTATTAATCTCTACAATCGAACAAGACGTAATTTGTGGTATGGATTTTTGGGAAAATTTTCGAATGAAAATTGTATCGGTGGACACAATCAACGAAATTGTTTCCGAAGAAGACCCTAATAAGATTCCGCTGAATTCTTTTCAAGAACAACAACTAAAGAAGATTATAGATTATTTCCCGAATTCAGAACGTGATGGATTGGGAAGTACGCCTGTACTGGAACATAAAATTGATACTGGTGATGCCCAACCGATTAAACAAAGATACTATCCAATATCTCCAGCGAGGGAAAAACTTCTGTGTGGTGAAATCGACCGGATGCTAAAATTAGGTGTCATTGAGGAGTGTCCGACATCTCCGTGGTCATCTCCTGGAGTTTTAGTAATAAAACCTGGCAAGGTTAGATTTTGCTTGGACAGTCGTAAATTAAACTCGGTGACGACAAAAGACGCGTATCCGATACCGAACATAGACGGATTAATTTCGAGGCTTCCTCCAGTTTATTATATTTCAAAAGTGGATTTGAAAGATGCCTTTTGGCAAATCAAACTGGACGAAACCTCACGACCAAAAACTGCGTTCACAATCCCTAATCGGCCATTGTACCAATTTACAAGAATGCCGTTTGGATTATGCAATGCACCACAAACAATGTGCCGACTGATGGACCAAGTCATTCCGTACAATTTAAAGACGAACGTTTTCGTTTACCTCGACGACTTATTGATCATTTCAAAGGTCTTTGACGAACATGTACAACATCTACAGGAGGTGGCCACTCAACTTCGAAAGGCCAATTTAACCATCAACGTAAAGAAAAGCTGCTTCGCAATTCGACAAGTACAATATTTGGGATATATTGTAGGGGAAGGATCCCTGAAAGTTGATCCGGAAAAAGTCAAGGCAATTTCCCAATTTCCAATACCTAAATCTATAAAACAAATCCGACAATTTCTTGGCATGGCTGGATGGTATCGGAGATTTATTGATGATTATTCTACCGTTACTTTTCCTATAACCGAATTATTGTCAAAACGTAAAACTTTCTCATGGTCGGAAGAGGCACAAAAAGCATTCGAATTAATCAAAGAAAAATTAATCTCAGCGCCAGTTTTAGTGCATGCTAATTTTGACAAACCCTTTATTCTTCAATGCGATGCTAGTACTTTTGGTGTCGGTGCAGTTTTGGCACAATTAGACGATGAAGGAAATGAGAGGCCGATTGCTTTTATGTCTCAAAAATTAAACAAGGCTCAGCGAAATTATTCAATTACTGAACTGGAATGTCTGGCGGTAATATTAGCAATCAAAAAGTTTCGAGCATATATAGAGGGTCAAGCATTTAAAGTTATTACTGACCATGCAAGCCTCAAATGGCTGATGAGACAGAAGGATTTATCGGGAAGATTGGCTAGATGGGCCCTGAAACTACAAGGTTTTGTCTTCACAATCGAACATCGAAAGGGGAAGGACAACGTTGTGCCAGACGCACTATCCCGTGCTTTTGAAGAAAATATTACTGTTGCCGAATTAGAATTGCAAGTTTTACCATTAATTGATTTAAATTCTGTCGCCTTTGAAAGTCCTGAATATATAGGTTTAAAGGAAGAATATTCGAAAATAGAGTTACCCGATTATAAGGTCGTTGATAAATATATATACAAAAGAACCGAATTCTCAACTGGTAAGGCTGACGAATCTGAATCATGGAAGTTGCTTGTTCCAGATCAACTCCGAAGGGATGTAATTTATGCTTCACATGATGTGCCAAACGCTGCTCATGGCGGAATAGCCAAAACCGTTCAACGTATTCGAAAATTTTTCTTTTGGCCTAGACTTGTAACCGATGTTAAAGAATATGTATTAAATTGTAACTACTGTCGAACGTCTAAAACACCTACATCGTCGCTTAAACCTCCAATGGGGGAAATGGTACAAACCGAACGGCCATTCCAAAGATTGTATATGGATTTAATTGGGCCATTTCCGCGCACGAAACATGGCAATATTGGGATCTTTATAATTTTGGACCATTTTACCAAATTTACTTTCTTGAAGCCACTAAAGAAATTTATAACTAAACCAATGGTAGAATATTTGAAAAATGAAATTTTCACGTGTTATGGTGTTCCTGAAATTATAGTGTCAGATAACGGCAGCCAATTTAAATCCAAAGAATTTAAAGCTCTAATTGATAAATATGGAATAACACACCAGTTTACCGCCGTTCACAGTCCTCAATCTAATGCAAGTGAACGGGTCAATAGATCCATTAATGAAGCACTTCGTTCATATATACGGAACGACCAACGCCAATGGGATGAATATTTGGCCAGTGTGAATTGTGCAATTCGGAGCAGTGTACACCAAACAACGGGAAGAACACCATACGAACTTGTGTTTGGGCAGAGCATGATAAATCACGGCCAGGATTACAAAATTTTGCGTAATTTGGAACTTTTAGCTGAAACAGACAATAGAATAGAACGGCAGGATGAATTTTCAATTCTTAGGGACTCTATTCGGACGAAAATTAGAGAAGCATATGATCGCAATGTAAAATATTACAATTTGAGAACGCGAACACGGGAATTTAATATTGGTCAAGTTGTAATACGGCGAAATTTTGTTCAGAGTTCACTGGCTGAACAATTTAATGCAAAATTGGCACCAACTGGCGTAAGAGCGGTAGTAAAGAAGAAAATTGGTAAAGTTAATTACCAGCTTCAGGATATCAATGGGAGTCACATTGGAGTTTTTCATATTAAGGATATATGGACGTGAAGATCTTTATACACATTTCCAATGGTGGGCGCCTTTCTCAGATAAAGTTATGCAGTAAGCTTTTCTCTTTTTCTGTTTTGTGAGGGCGACTATTTCAATAAAGGGCCAAAGTTATTGAGGGGAATTACATTTTATTATGGACGAACTAGAATTTTTCTGTGGGTGTATTTTCGAAATTACTTAGATGAAATGTATTTTATTTCGATCAATTCAACATTTCATTTTAATGTTTTTTAAAAGTCGGAAATTTGGGGAAAATTTTCTATCAAACGTAAATATCTTCTTGTGTGTGTGAAAGTAAAATTCTGCTTATAAATTGGGGTTGAATATTTTATATTACTCTCATTTATATGAATTTTTTTATATGGTCAATGTCAACATAATTTGCGGAGAATTTTGCGGATTTTACTGTTTCGAATATCTAAATTTTGGTAAGAAAGGCAATCTGTGATATTAGTGTGTGGATTTAGGCTATAACTTCGTCAATTTGTTGTTTCCAGATTTTTACATTGTGCCGTATTGGATTGTGTACATTAATTTTGCTATTGCCATATATAGAAGTTTTCTTTTTATGTGAAAGTGGTACATAGAAAAGCATATTCTTCAACAATACATTGGAATCATTTAATCATAGTACAAGTTTTGAAAATTTAGAATTTCCCGAAAATAAAGGTTGCAGTGTCAACCCACAACTTATTATGCTCAGTTAGTGGACTATAATTGCATTTTGGTCATCGAGAAGATATTAATAAGCGATTGTTTAATTGAATAAACTTTATACATCTTGTGGAAAATCCACCCTCCACACACAACTACCATAAGGTGACCAAATTAATTTTTATAATTGAAATTTTTTTTTGTTTACGCGGTACATTGGTTTATGATTTAATGATTTCCTCAGGATATCAACAAATTTGATATTTCATCTTAAATAGTTTTTATTTTAAATAATTAATTTTTTTTTTAAACTTTATTTATTCTGTTCATATTCGTAATTTTTTTTGTATTTTGTGTTAATATTAATACGGTCACCTGAGTCAAATTCAATTATTCATTAAACTTATAACTTCCACATAAAATACACATGCATATATAAATTAGATTAAACTTCACAATCATTATTATTCTCCTTTCTAAGAAAAAACATACATAAACACATTCGCAGTCAATAACCACATTTACTTGTTTATATTATGTGGATTTTGTTATAAGGGGGAAACGGAAAGAATCTCTCATAAGTAACACAATCCACACACACAATCCACACTTAAACACATTCAACATACATTGAATACTTTTAACTAAATAATTAAATAAAGCAACTTACACAGGTAATCATCAGTCCGGCGCCTGACATCGATGGATTGTGTAATGTAAGTTTTTCTTTATTATTTTCTTTTTAAATACATAAATAGTACATTTTTTTAATATACTCTCATTCTCTCACCAATTCATTCCTATTAAACAAGTACTTTGTTTAAATTTTTTTTTGAAATCAAAACATGAATATCTGTTAGATTTTTTTTTTACTTTCATTAGCGATTAACTTGAAAATAATTTAGAATAGTTTGCAACTAGGGTTGCCATCAATTAAAAATTTTATTATTGTAAGGTATTCATGTTTCGATTTTGGGAATTAACTTAAATATCAATTAATATCGATTGAATATAATTAAAATTTTAACTATAAAATTTTTTTTGTTTATAAAGAAAATATCTAATAGTTTAAATATATAATTTTACCATGTAGATGGCCAATCTTTAATTTTATATTAATGCAAGTTAATTCATATTTTTTTTATTTATTTAATAAATTATAATATGTTAAGATTCTGTAAAATGGAATTTTGAAATTTTTTTATTACGAAAGGTAAAGTCGGTGGTATGGGTTATATTAGGTAGGTGATTTTTTTTATATTTTTTTTTATTGGGCTGACAACGGACTTTATAATTTTGTCAGTATGGTGGGTGGGCTTTGGTATGTTTGTAGTTAATGACACCTCTAACTACAAAACCATCCTCAACATTTACTTGTTCTATTCTAACGTCTGTATAAATATAGTTAAAATATTTTTTTTTGCTACCTAAAGTAAAATCCCTTGTAACTGATTCATAAAATTTTTTTTTTGGGAACTAATAGACCACACCCGCCGACGAGCACATCCGGAATTAATAGGTAGCTGTTCCCATGGTAGTCAACCAAATCAGACGAATCGTTACAAACTACCGGGGAAAGTTATATCGGTAAAAAAGAAGTTATACGTGTCCCGGCGTTTCGCTGGGTCACTTCTAGGAATCGAGATATATCGATTTGACCTTTGGTGGTCTTTTTTTTGACATAACTTGAGAACCACTAGTCCGATTTTGCTCAAGCAATTTTAAAAAAATTAAAAATTACAATTCCTTTAATCTGTTCATATAACGTTTTTCTATATACTCAACAGTTTTGCCGGTAAAAATAAATGTATGAAGAAAAAAATATTTTTTGCCTAAAATATTAAAAAAAAGTAATAAAAGGTTATTGATTTTTATGGTAGCGGTAACAAACATTTATTTTTACCGGCAAAACTGTTGAAAAACGTTATATGAACAGATTAAAGGAATTGTAATTTTTAATTTTTTTAAAATTGTTTGAGCAAAATCGGACTAGTGGTTCTCGAGTTATGTCAAAAAAAAGATATATCTCGATTCCTAGGGGTGACCCAGCGAAACGCCTGGACACGTATAACTTGATTTTGACCGATATAACATTTCCCGTTGGTTTCATCCCATCCCGATTTTGACTGTCGCATAGTGTTACCAATAAGGAAGTCACTTCAAATTAAACACAACTATTTTGATGAAATTTCAACATGTTGTAGATACAAAAATTCTAAGATCTCACGGTATTTTAGAGATAAATGTATCATCCAATCATAACTAATTTTCGCCCAGTTTAACAAAACCTCGTTTGTTAAATAAGTTGAGCATGATTTGAAATATTTTAAACACCGTTAAATAGGCCTTTGAAATACCTTTAATTTGATACCTAATTTGCCTATATTTACAAAAATATATTTTGTAGAAATAGGGCAGAAAAAAGGCACAATTTTTTTCAGAAAAGAAAACGGCATAAGATTAAGAGTTTGAGAATGGGCAAATAAAGAGCCGAATATAAATGGGTCCCTTGCCCACCCCAGAAAAATGGTCTAGGTACGCCTATGGCTACTCCACCAAAAAATAAGCTTTGTGTTAAAAATCATCAAAATCGGTCTGGCGGTTCAAAAGTTGTGATTGAAAATGTGAGACACCTTTAAAATACAACTTTTTCATTTCTATACAAAATTCAATACATTTTACAACCATTTAACAAAGCAATAAAATGTACCATTTTGTATAGGAAATTTCGAAGTGTCCTCACATTTTTAATCACAACTTTTGAACCGCTGCACCGATATTGATAATTTTTAACCCAACGTGGATTGGGAGAATAACAAACAACCCGAGTGAAAACAAATGGTCGAAAATTTTGAAAAATTGTGTTTTTTGGGGTCCTTGGAACCATAATTTCCAAGCACAAATATTTTTTTTAAAGAGCTAATCTAGAAAAACGGCTAACACCGCACCGGGTGCCCCGCTTGTCGGATTTTTCAACTAGTACAGTGTAATTTAACAACATTAAACAGCTGATTGGAAACAAGTGAAAATTTTTATTAATATATATGTAAAATGACGTATTATTATTTTTTTTTTTAATCAAACAAAAAAAATATTAAATAAAATTTGACTTTTTTCAACTATAAGTGCATTTTAAATTGTCCAGTTATTTTTTAAAATCCAGGTAAAGTTTTTCCATTATCCAGTTATTTGACTTTTGGTATCTGGCAACCCTAGTTCCGGTAAATATATGTATTCTAGTCACCGCACAAATTAATAGAATAGAACAGAATAGAAGAAAATGAAAACTAAAACAAAAAACCTGAACCTTAAGAATTGTATGTGATTTATTTTAATTATTTTGGCCATAATAATGTTTATCAAGTGTTATTTGTTAATTGATCATTGCGAAAGTCTTAAATGTAAAATGTACATTCATACTACTTTCAACACACAATGCAGAAGAAAGAAAAATATGTAATATTTTCCGCCTTCCCCCCAAATACCCCATTATAGAAAAAATATGTAAAAAAGAAAAAAATAATTGCTTTGTATGTTCCTTCATTCTTTAACTACATATATTTAATTGGCTTCCTTTGTTATTATATTAGTCTTTACAAATAATATGTATTAGAAATTACTGGACTTTGTTTATTTAAAAAGTAAAGTACACTAATAGAAAAAAGTCCGTAAAAAATTTAGTTAAATCTACTAAAAATTAGTTAAAAATGATGCTGCAGAAAAAAACTGCTAAATTAGCAGATTATTTTTGCTATATATTAGTAATATAGGAACATCAAAAATAAAACTGTTAAATATACAGTATTTTAGTTATATTTGAGCTAAATTTTTGGAAATGGAGAATAGCAAATTAACCTGCTAAAATCAGCAAAAAAATTTGCTAAATTATTAGTAGCCTAAAAAATCACCAAAATATTTAAAATTTTCGAAGTTTTTTTTTCCATTTTTTTTTTAAATGCCAATAAAAATCGAGCCTTTTGAAAACAGCAGTTTACAATTTTTTAGCAAATATTTCTGCTGATTTTAGCAGAATAGCCTGCTATTTGCATTCAACTAAATTTAACTTACAAAAAGCAAAAATTTTGTGGATTTAACAGATTATTTTTGCTATTTTTAGTCTACAAAAATTTAGCAAAATTTTCTGCAGATTTTACAGTACAATTTGCTACTTTCAATTAACTAAAAGTTAGCCTAAATATAACTAAAATTCTGTAAATTTAACAGTTTTAATTTTGCTGTTCACATTTTACTACTGTTTAGTAAAAAAATCTACTAATTTTAGCAGTTTTTTCTGCAGCATCATTTTTAACTAATTTTTAGTAACTTTTTCTGCTATTTTTACAGATTTATTTCTATGAGTGTATTCAAAATTTCAAAACTTAACTATATCCGTTAACTTTTAAAAAAAACTTAAAGTGCATAAAAACGTTTTTTAGACGAAAATTAACATATTACTTTTCGTAAGCACGTTAACTTACAACGTGAATAATTATCAACGTTGAAAACTCAACGTTTATACATTTTCACGCCTAGCGTAACTTCTTCGCGTTACTACCTAAAAAGTTTTTCTTGACGTATGTTCGATTATACTGGCACTATCCATGAACACTAACTATTTAACAAATTTTTATACTCCAATCAGTTTAACGTAGATTTGCTATAAATCCTTAACGTTGATAGGCAAGAGCGAAATTACAGCTTATATTTGTATTTTAAAACAAAATATCTAGAATCAATAGGCTTTGTATTTGGGGACAAAGCCTACGGTTTTTTGCTATTGTACAATCGATCTCAATAACTGATACCGCTTAGTAAAGAAGCAATTAAAAGGAAAATATTTCAACAAAAAAAATGTATTCATCTATAGCGGCCTATACGTTAAAATCGCTATGTATGGCAGCATAGCTTTCCAAGATGTCCCCAAAGTGCAACTTTTAGTATAATATGGGGACACCTCTAAAAACTGTTCTTGCAAAATTTCAAGCAAAACAGTTTCCCTTTGCAAAAGTTATGGCAATAAATATATTTTTTAAATACATACTTCGTCTAATCCTGGACCGATTCTACATAAAATCAATAAGCTTTGTCCCTGAACCCATGTGAAACAGTGTGCCAATATCAATTATTTTTGTAGCAGCACATCTGGGATCTTTTTCTATGAAAATATGTTTGAAATTTACGAAATGCAGATTTAGATTCAGATCGAGAAAATTCAAATTTTAATACCCACTTATTTGAAATATTTGCAATATAGATGAAAAAGTTGTCCTAACGAAAAAAAAATTTGAGCCAACAGGCATATTATTCTGATGTACTTATTAAATCAATTACCACAAACTGATTGCGAGCATTTTTCAAATTTCAGCTGAATTATTTTTTGCCTATGAAAAAAATTAATTATGCACATGAGGGTTAATGTATAGGAAGTATAGTTAATAAAATTTTGTAAATAAAAAGTGTGTAAATAAAGTGTTAGTTGAAACGGTTGATGGTTGTTTATGGGAAAGATTCATTATCACCATCATCAGATGAATTGTTCAGCGTGGCAACAACAATATCAACACTAAATGTTGGTCAATTGTAATTACTTTCTTGTAATTTCATAGTTATTTTGGTAAATAATAAAAAAAAATATCATGTAATAAAAGTCTTAAAAAACGCGTAAATTAGCGTGACGAAATATATGAGTTTTAATGTTGGTTTAAACAATTTTTATTATTTATTTTCTATGTTTCCATTGTAAATAAAATGTGAAAACAAAAAACACCAAATAAATATTACGTTATTACTGTATATTTTTCCTAAAAAATATATTTAGTAAATTTTTATTTTGTTAAAGAAATTACAAACAATAAAGTTATTTAATACAATTTTAATTTTGTTTTTTTTATTTCCAGTTAATTGTTTTTATAACATTAATATGTTGTTGGTCTTTTCTTTCTTATAAATGTTTTTTTCAGATGAAATATTGTGAAATGTACTAAAAATTGTAATTGCCACTTAAATTATAAAGCAATATAAACCTATCTTTTTTTATTATTATCAATTATATAACTTATTGTTCATGTAAACAAAAACTTATTATGTTATGTTATTTAGTTTATTGTGTTATCATCATTAATTTATGTCAAAATGATTTTTTTACAAGCAATCAACAAAAAAATTCTAAAATGGGATGAAATATTCTTAACTTTTTTGCAATATAAAGGGTAAGAACATTTTTTATTTCCAGTTGGTATTTTTGTTATCAAAAATTTGGTATAGGATCCCTACAGGAAAAGGTATCAGTCACAGTTAAAACGCAGGATAAGTGCCTAGGTGGCTGGGACCGGACCTTAATCTGTCTTTTTGTTTGAAACTGACCTGCCACATTAATAAGGCGTTGTCATTGGACACTTTGTGACGTGTAAGGTGATGTGCCTAAAAATAGATTTTATAATACATTAATAAAAAATTAAGAGCTTAAGAAAATTTACTTGGCGCCAGTAGAACAGAGATTACATATGGGTGAAAACATCTCAATTCAACACAAAAAAGTGGCATTTTCGGATTGACCATCTCCCATTTCAATGAAATTTACCACAACTATCGTACTCATGTAAGCATAAATTTCAGAGCCAAGACTCTTTTGGTTTCCGAAATATGACGTCACGAAAATTGGAAAAAACGGCAAAATTTGACTAAAGTATCATTACAAACTTGATAATAACTTAAAAATGATTCAAGTTATAAAATTCGTTTTGGTATTATTTATTAGGTAAGAATGTACCCTTTGAAATGGTATGTATATCGATTTTTTTCATGGAAGGGTCAAAGGTCATTTCTTGGGATCTTGAGTTCAAGTTCCCACTGCTCGAAATGCGCATTTTTTAAAATTCTTAAAAAATATATGATTATTGTTAAACTATCTTCTACATTTCTGTCAAAAATTTAAGGTGGTATCTCGATTCGTTTCTGAGTTATAGCCAAAGACATAGTCATATGTGATATATGTGTCATTGTGAATTAATATATTAGACCAACTCACGAAAAAAAGTAAAAAAGTGCCCCTCAAAATAAACCTTGTTTTGTTTTATGGTGATTCCCAAAATATTTCGGGTCTAGCAACGAGATCTCACGAGCTGGACCATTTTTAAAAAAGGTATTTTTTTTAGTTTTTGTAAGAAATTTGCAATATGGGTATCATATGAAAGGTTTTTGTGAGGCGCGTCCAGCGGTATATATAACATGTCCTATTTTCAAGCATATTCTATATAAAAAACAAATTTTTGACTCTTTTGTACGGAGATGTTTGTTATTGAAATGTCAAACTTACATATCATAATCTGTAGTCGATTTAAGTGAACACGTGTTTCAGATTTTTTCGAAGTTCGCGATTTTTCGCGTTTTATCAGAAATTCAATGTGGAGGAAAAAATGTGTTCTAAATAGGGCAATATGGATACCAAAACTTTTCTCTTGACAAGTAAATCATCGCCGAGTGGATATAGCTCGGAATTTTGCAAATTTCATATATTTTGCGTGATGCTGTGGACCAAATTTTGTTAAAATTTTCGAGTTACTGCATTCTGCATTTGAATTTAATATTTAGTTGATGTAAGATAAAAATTCAACTTAACAGAAAAAAATCCAGCTCGCGCTTTTTTTGACGGAATATCTTTTTTTTGCGAAAAAAGTTTTTATAAAATTTTAATAATAATTTTAATTCAGTTTCTAGTAGATGTAAGGATAAAAATGCAACTTAACAGAAAAAAACCCAATACGCGCTTTTTTTGGCGGAATATCTTTTATTCGCGAAAAAAAATCATTACAATATTTTATTTAGGGTCAGCATATATTTAGATTTCTCTTAAAAAATACTACAGACACGCGTATTTTAATAAAATGTTTTATTTAATAATAAACCCACAAAAAATTTTATACATTTTTTTTTATTGAATTGGGACAATCGCGAATTTCAAAAAAAACCTGAAACCTAAATCAACTAGAGATTAAGATATGTAAGATTGACATTTAAATCACAAAATTCTTCATTTTTGTAGAATATCCTTACAAACAGGACATTTCTAGGAATGATTGAACATGTTATATATACCGCTGGACGCGCCTCAAAACCTTTCATATGATACCAATATTGTGTATATTGTCTTTAGCTAAATACCAAAATTGTGCCAAAAACTAAAAAAGACCTTTTTTAAAAACGGTCCATCTCGTGAGATCTCATTTCTAGACCCGAAATATTTTGGGAATCATCATAAAACAAACCAAGGTATATTTTGAGGGGGGCACTTTTTTTGCTTTTTTTCTGTCCATATAAGGTGAGTCGGTCTAATGTATATGCCACAACAGCATGTACCACATTTTTTGGTACTATTATAAATTAATTAAAAAACTAGTAAAAAAGTAAAAGTCGGGCATGACGACTATATAATACCCTACACCAGTCTGGTTAAAAGCCAACTAATGTTTGAATCCGAAATTGGAATGGATTAATATGGGCTTGTGTCAAAATTTTATATAAAATAATAAAAGAGCAAATCGGAAATATAGCCCATAAGGGCGATAGGTCCAGATATAGACCAATCCTTTAATTAAGCATTTTCTATAAAAAAAAATCAAAATTAACCTGTTTGAGAGCATGGTGTCATTTTTTATGTAAATAACGCTGGTTGGCTGAAAAATGTATTTACACTCATACAAATAAGTCCGTAAAAATAGCAGAAAAAGTTACTAAAAATTAGTTAAAAATGATGCTGCAGAAAAAACTGCTAATATTAGCAGAATCAGTTTGCTAAATATTAATAAAATGAAAACAGCAAAAAAAAACTGTTAAATTTACAGAATTTTAGTAATATTTGAGCTAAATTGTTGTTAATTGCAAATACCAATTTAACTTGCTGAAATCAGCAAAAAAAATTGCTAAATAATATCAGAATGAATATAGCAAAAAAAAACTGTTAAACCTAAAAAATTTTTGCTAAAATTTTCTGAAATCAACAAAACTTTTGCAGATTACTAGTGGACTGGAATAAGGTAAAAAAGGAGCAAATGAAATGAAAATTAATAAATAAAAAATAAATGTGTATTTATTTATTTATTTATTTAAGTCTATGGATACAATAGCTGTGTTTTCGACTTAACTATATCCGTTAACTCATAAAAAACCCCAAAGTGCATAAAACCGCGTTTAAGACGAAAATTAACATATTACTTTTCGTATGCACGTTAACTTTCAATACGGATAATTATCAACGTTGAAAACTCAATGTTTATACATTTTCACAACTGACGTAACTTATTCGCGTTACTTCCTAAAAACTTTTGCTGACATACGTTCGATTATAACGGAAAAATTATTAACAATATCTGTTTAAAAATTTTTTGTACTGCAATCGGTTTAACGTAGATTTGCTTTAAATACTTAACGTTGATAGGCATGAGACAAAATACAGTAGAGTTGGGCTTAATCGTTCTTTTTGGTGACTCGGTTATATCGTTCAATAAAATTCATTGAACTAGTTCGTTCAAATCGTTCAATCGTTCTTTTTTGTTATCGTTCTTTTTTGTCATGAGCTGTGTCTGAACAGTGATTCGTGAACGGTGTCGTTCATTCGACAATTTATTGGCGCACTACATGTTACATGTTTATATTAATTTTATTGTGCATAGACTAATAGTGTCAGAAAATTACAATTTTATTAAAAATTTGAAATTATTAAGAAAAACATTTAATTCTGTAATAAAATTAATAAGAAAGGTATACAAACTTTTTATGACTACAAAAACGAACAAATGAACGAAAAGAACGAATAATGATGAACGATGTCATATCGTTCAATGAACTGAACCGTTCAAATGAACTAGTTCGCTCATGAACGACACAACTCTAAAATACAGCTAATATTATCCTTACAGACTAGCAATCTATATTTAGAAATATAAATAAGTTACAGTAAATTATTTAATAGAGCTTTAAACTGAGACATACTTGGGACCAGTTTATTGAATGTGTCAATTAATTGAAATTTTTCAATTGGCATTGTTCAATGCCTAAATGCCCATTTATAATTGATGAAAGAAGTATTTGTTTTCATGTTTTAATAAAAGAATAAATTAAGAAAAAAAAAAATCAAAATTCACGTATTTCTTATATTTTTTTTAAATTACAATGCTTTTTGAATTTATTAAATAATTGAGCTCGAGGTCATTTAGTTTTCAATATAAAATATCTTTTATTATTTCATATATGTATATGCCACCGATATTTCGTCATTCATTGAATGACATCCTCAGGGTTTATGGAAACAACAACAAACAATTAAAAACAATTGTTGTTGTTTCCATAAACCCTGAGGATGTCATTCAATGAATGACGAAATATCGGTGGCATATACATATATGAAATAATAAAAGATATTTGATATTGAAAACTAAATGACCTCGAGCTCAATTATTTAATAAATTCATCAATTTCAAAGGTCGAATATTACTTCAAAATTTATTACAATGCTTTTTCTTCAATTATGTGTACATTTTATTACCATTGTTTTCATTAATGCAAATTGAAAAAAAATTTCATTGGCATTGAATGGTGATGAAATTTGTTGGCATTGACATTGAGATAAAGTAACGTCAATTATATTTCAATGCCACTGAAAATTTCCCAAGAATGATTTTTTGTAAAAGTGGTAATATTTATAGACAATAATATGTTAACCATAACAAAATGTATTTCAGAGACCCTTCTTTTGATTTTCATTGTTTGCTGATCGGATATGTACTTCCGAATGTATTTGAGTTTCCATTTTCACCTCTAAAGATCCACCCACAGGAAAGAAGGTGTGGCCGATTAAAAATTTCGTATTCTTTAAATAAGCTTAAAAACTACAATATTGGGGGAAACATATTAGGGTCATCCCTGTAAACTCTACTTGCTCCCCAGAGATACTTTTAATCACAATTTTCATATTAAAATGGTTCGCCCAAAATAAACCTTGATCTTTGAAAATTAATGTATTACGATAAATAGAAACATTTCTCATAAATTTTAATAATTTAGATATTTTATGAGTAGCACAAATTTTCAACCATTTCAATTTAGCTTTATTTAAAAACTTTTTGCATTATTTTTGGCGAGTTTAAAATATGCAGTAATTTTTATGAGTCATTTAACATTCTGTTTATAAACGCTCCAAAATTGGTGGTTTAGTTTACAAAAAATTTGTAAAATTAGCAAATCTTCTCTTAAAAATTAGTAACTAAAATTCAGCAAAATACTGTAAAGTTAGCAAATTTATTGTTAAAAATTAGTAACTAAATTCAGCAAAAAAAAATAGCAAAAAAATTTGTAAGTTAGTAATGTGGAGGTAGCAAAAAAATTAACTAAAAATTAAATTTTAACTAAAAATTAGTTAAAAATTCGTTAAGTTGAAGTACTAACAGTTTTACTAAATTTTCTACAAACTTTTTTCTATGAGTGTAGAAACCATAAAAAAAAATCGAAATTAACTCCGTTCTATACATTTTTTAAACAACAATTTATGGTTCCTACATAATTTTTTCAGCCATCCAGCGTTATTTAACATTAAAATGGGTCAGTTTGACACCAAGTTCACAAACAGGTTAATTTATATTAGAATATGCTTAATAAAATACTGATTTGCATGTCAAATGACACTTGAACACTTTTTTACATTTAAAAAATTTGGGGTCATTTTGACCCCATGTGGTTATAAGGGTTAATTTCTAATTTTTCATTACTACGTATAAAATTTGGTGTTAACAGAATTATTTAGACAACTTTTACCAAGTTCTGCAAGAAACAACCAATTGTTTTGATAAATCGAAAAATTCCAAAAATTTCACCTTTGACCTTGGTAAAGAAAGGATTAAAGTTGTCGGAGTTTTACAAAATTTTCGGAAAACAATCTTTTGTCTCAGAGTTAAAAGAAATCGGAAGTGATTTTGTTACAGCTAGCTAAAAACACAATTATCTAAATTATTGGCCAAAATCACACTTTTCTCCAAAATTTTCAAATTTAAAAATTTTCAATTAACTTAAAAGAGGGATATGTGTAATTTTCAGTAGAATTATTCTCTAAGGTTTATTTAATAAACCCCTATTCGTTGACAACTTTTTTTTTATATTTTGTTAAACAAAATTTTAAAAAACTCAAAACTAGGGATTTGCGAATTTATAAAGAAAACATTTTTGGCCATACCTGGGACTAGTGCTGGTAAATTCGGTTACTTTTCAATACTCGATACTACTCGATATTTTTGATTTGGATACTCGATACTTTTAACGGCTTTTAAATTTGAAATTTTTAAAATTTTTTTTGTAAAATTCTTCGAAAATGTTTATGGTAATTCAATATTTAAATTTATAAACAAATTTTTAAACTTTTTTACCAACTATTCATTTCGTTTTTCATATATAATTTTAAATATTTTACTTGTGATTTTTTCTTTTAGCAGAGTTGTAGTTTTGTGATAAATATTTTAGCAGAGTCACATTCTTGTGGTAAATATTTTAGCGGAGTCACATTTTTAAATATTTTGTTTGTTCAAAATGCAACTCTGAAAATATCGAGTAGTAGTTTTGAGTATCGAGTACCCAAAAAAAAGACAAATACTCGATATTCGATACCCACTACTTATTTTTATACCAGCACTACCTGGGACTAGGTTATCATAAGCCAAGACAGACAAAAATTTATATCTGAATATTTGTGGACCTTAGAAATGAAACTAGAGTATAACATTGTAAATTTATTGAAAATATATTTTATTTTTTACGATTTTCATAATTTATTTAATTTTAACCTACAATGGTCTGAGGAAATTGCAATTACTAAAATATTTTCCAACCGATTTTGGACTTTTATACATTAGCAAAAAGGTAATTCAATCTAGATTATGATTCTATTCACATTTTCTAAAAATACGGTTACTAAATAGCCAGTATTTTAAAAGAAAACCAAAAAAGTGACATAGACCAAAAAAGTGACAAACTATGACACGCGTGCCAGTAGTGGCAGGCGAGGGGATTTTAGGTGGCACGCGACGTTTTGTTGGATATTTTAAAAAAATTTAAACTATTAGTAGACCAGCAAAAAATTCTGTTAAATGTTAAATTTCGCTACAAAAATTTGTGATTTAACTCCATAATGGTGAAACTTTTCATAGAGCTTGTAAATTGTTTTTTTTTTTTTTTTTTAATTTAATTTTTATTGGTTTCCAAAACAACAAGATTTACAATCTTATGATTATAGTAATGGATTTTTACAACGTTTAGTTAAAAAAATGTATGAAGGGATATGTTTAGATAAAAATATTTAATAACATAATAATAATAATAATAATAATAATAATAATAATAATAATAATAATAAAACAATAATACTAACATTAAAAACAATAATAATAAGAATAAAAACAAAATTTTCATTTGACCAAGCAAAAAATAAATAAATGACAACAAAATCAATATTTCAGACACCAGGGCAAATAAATGTATTAAACTATCATTTAACTATAAAATTCAAAAAGTTTTTTCTTAAAATGCAATGCGTTGCTTATAAACTGAATGGATGATGGTAATGAGTTCCAAAGACGTATTGAATTAACATAAAATTGCCACTTGGATACAGAATTTTGAAACAATATATGGTTAATGTCCTTGGTTCTTTGGGAGTTCAAAAATTGAAGTCTATCAAATAGATATGATGGCTCCTGGGTATATATAATTTTTTGTAACAAGATCAAAGTTCTTATATTCAAAAGATCATTAAAAGTAACTCCAAAAAGTTTTCTTGAGTAGGAAGAGATAGGGTCAAATTTTCTTAAGTTGAAAACATACCTAAGAATGGCATTATAAGTAGATTTAAGTTTCCTACTACTTTTAGTATCACAACTTGCATACATTTCGCATCCGTATAGTAATGTTGGCATTATATAGGTTTTCGCAAGCAATATGCGAATGTTTAGTGGAGTTATATGCTGGGTGTGCCATAAAGTACGTAGCATTGAATAAACTTTTCCAGCGACAATATTTATGTGATCAGACCAAGTAAGTGTGTTGTTAAAAATTACACCAAGGTTTTTGGCAGTGGAGACCATTTCAATTCTCTGACTGTTCAGGGTTAACATCGGTTCAAAAGACAATTTCAGAGTTTTCTTCTTAATCATTAAATATTTAGACTTAGATGGATTTAAACATAAACCATTTGCATTTGCCCATGCTTGAATGTGTTCCAAATCCATATTAAGTTTCGCAATACAATCGTTTATTCCACCTATGTTACTGTTAATATACAGTTGTACATCATCTGCATACATGTGGATATTACAATACGACAATTGTCGTGCAAGGTCATTCACATAGATTGTGAAGAGTAAAGGCCCAAGTATCGAACCTTGCGGTACGCCCCTTAAGACCGGTAACGCGCGTGATGTTTTATTGTCCGCGAAGACAGACTGGCGACGATCCGCCAAGTATGAAGATATCAAACGAACAGACGTGTAAGAGAAATTAAATATTGTACGCAACTTTAGGCAGAGAATGTTATGGTCCACCATGTCAAATGCTTTTGAGTAGTCTAGTAAGACTAGGAAACAAATTTCACCTCTATCAACACTTCTACGTATTTCCTCAGACACGTCTACGAGGGCTGTTATGCAGCTGTGTTTAGGCCGGAAACCTGATTGTCGACTTGTTAGTAAGCAATTATCATTAATATATTTAGTCATTTGTTGATGTAGTAGCCGCTCAAAAACTTTAGATAAATATGGTAATATGGCAATTGGACGATAATCTTTGTTTGATTTTGGAGTCGGTATGATTTTATCATATTTCCAATTTTGAGGATAAATACTCTTTGTAATAATGTTATTAAATATATATGTTATAAAGGGAGGCATGTGTGGTAAAATAGTTTTCAAGAACTTCGGGTGAATTTCATCAAAACCAGTAGCATTTGACTTTATAGATTGACAACTTGAAAGAACATCAATTTGATTTATGCAATCAAAAGCGAATAAACCGTTCTGATGTTCCGTGTTTTGATCATAAAAATTCGAGTTTGGAAGTACATTAGGTAGATTTGTAAAAGATTCATTAATTTTATCTACATCTATTCCATTTTCCACTACAGAGGAAAATTTACCAACGCCGATTTCCCTTATAATCTTCCATGTTTTCTTCGTTCCAACAGCTGATGAGAAACGACCCGAATAGTAATCAGATTTCGCTGATTTGATCATTCTATTCACTTCTTTGCGAGCATCACGGTAGATCTCATTTAAATCTGGAATTTTAAAGAGTTTCCAACGTTTATAAGCAAAATTTCTTCGATTGATAGCAAATTTTATGTCAGAATTGAACCATGGCTTCTTTTTAGAAGTTTGCCTGAGAGTTTTGAGTGGCACTGTTTTCTTAAAAACGCATGTGAGATTTTGTTCCAAAAAATTCAGCTGATCATCAACCGAAGGCATATAATAAATGGAATCCCAATTTATCAGGGAAAGCTCAGAGGACAAAATATTATATTTTATATTTTCGAAATCATAATAAGTGACAACATTTGAAACATTCTCTAACAGGAAATCATAAGCTACAAATAATAAATCATGCTTTGAAAAACATGGCGCCGATAGTTGGTCATATAGTAAGACTTTTTGTTTGTTACCAACAAAAAATATATCTAACAAGGTATTTGTTGTAGTAGTAAAATGCGTTGGGGTAGTAGAATTTGTCGGTTCCAAACCAAAAGACTTCATATCATTGACTAGGTGATTTTCCACGAGAATATTAGAATTGAAATCTCCACATATTATGATATCATCATATTTAACAGTGAGAGTTTCCACTATTTTCATAAAATCTTCTGTTTTAACTCTAGAGTTCGGTCTGTACACAGACCCAACCAATAATTTTCCTCTACTTGCCATAATTTCAACAAAAATGTATTCTACCTTCCTAGAATTTTGTTGCACGTCTGAAATTGAATTCATCTGTTGATTCGTATTTGTACTATTAACCGAGTTTGAAACAAAATTTGAGTTTGTACACATATTGCTTATAATACCCTTTCTTACATATATAGCAACTCCACCACCAAAAGTTTTTCTGTCACAGCGGTACAGTCGGAAATTGTTTAATTCAACAATAGAATCGGCAACAGAATTGTCAAACCAAGTCTCAGACACACATATTATATCTACGCCGGAATCTTCAAAGATATGGCGAAGCTCATCCATTTTACGCCTCAGACTCTGAGCATTTAAATGGCATATCTTTATACCAGATCCTTGCTTGCAAAGTATACTGGTCATACAAGAAGTTACATCTTTGGAATAGGTGCTACGAAATAACCCTCAATGAAATAAAGGCTGAACATAATTTTCATAATGAAATAACCCCATTTGTTGTATTTTGAAATTGGGTTTTGATCGTGTTTCACAGAGCCATTTCATCTGAAATAGAAAGATCTCTATTCAAATCCATAATATTCGCTTTTTATTCATTATTATGATGATAAAAACCGCGCGATTTATTTTAACAAAATCAAATTTTTGCCGAAGAACATTTTTCAAATAGTTTCTTACATATAAAAAAATTGCGCCCAATAATTTGACTTTTTTTAACAAAATGAAATAACCACCAAAAATGGAATAGCCCCCCAAAAAATGAAAAGGCAATATTGTTCAAACTGTTTTAATTTTATTTCATTGGATGTTTTTTCAAGGGTCTCCCATGGTCTTGATAAATGGCAACACCGGGTTTTAATGCAACAGATGGCCCTGACTGCTGTTTTGTTTTTTCTGGCAATACTGTTTCATTTTATTGGGGAGCAGTGTTGCCCAAAAAGTTTTAGCTTATTCCCATTTTAAATGTTTAAATCCCCAATGTTATACTCAATTCATTTTAATTTAAACAAAAACTCAAAAAAAGGAACTAAGTTAGCATCGCTCTTAAGTTCAGAAAATTACTAAGAAATGAGTGAGCAAATTAAATAAAATTGAATATTTTACGAAGAAATATTTACGTTTACACTCGAAATCTTTGTTAAAATTGTTAAACTAAAAAAATTTTATTATACGAAAGACAAATCACAATTAAACTGAAATGTCACCCTTTCAAAATAAAAGTCGTATATTAAATTTTCGAGAGAAAAAATTCTACACAATTTTCACACGCAGTTCATTATGGTGAAAAATCTTTTTTTTTCTAAAATTTGTAAATCTGGTAAGGTGTAAGTTCTAGGGCTCGTAAACTCTTTTGAGGATTAAGTTTGCATAAGTCAAGTTTACACGATTCAGAAGGTACATGAGAGATTATATGAAAACCCCATGTTTTCTTCGTTCCAACAGCTGATGAGAAACGACCCGAATAGTAATCAGATTTCGCTGATTTGATCATTCTATTCACTTCTTTGCGAGCATCACGGTAGATCTCATTTAAATCTGGAATTTTAAAGAGTTTCCAACGTTTATAAGCAAAATTTCTTCGATTGATAGCAAATTTTATGTCAGAATTGAACCATGGCTTCTTTTTAGAAGTTTGCCTGAGAGTTTTGAGTGGCACTGTTTTCTTAAAAACGCATGTGAGATTTTGTTCCAAAAAATTCAGCTGATCATCAACCGAAGGCATATAATAAATGGAATCCCAATTTATCAGGGAAAGCTCAGAGGACAAAATATTATATTTTATATTTTCGAAATCATAATAAGTGACAACATTTGAAACATTCTCTAACAGGAAATCATAAGCTACAAATAATAAATCATGCTTTGAAAAACATGGCGCCGATAGTTGGTCATATAGTAAGACTTTTTGTTTGTTACCAACAAAAAATATATCTAACAAGGTATTTGTTGTAGTAGTAAAATGCGTTGGGGTAGTAGAATTTGTCGGTTCCAAACCAAAAGACTTCATATCATTGACTAGGTGATTTTCCACGAGAATATTAGAATTGAAATCTCCACATATTATGATATCATCATATTTAACAGTGAGAGTTTCCACTATTTTCATAAAATCTTCTGTTTTAACTCTAGAGTTCGGTCTGTACACAGACCCAACCAATAATTTTCCTCTACTTGCCATAATTTCAACAAAAATGTATTCTACCTTCCTAGAATTTTGTTGCACGTCTGAAATTGAATTCATCTGTTGATTCGTATTTGTACTATTAACCGAGTTTGAAACAAAATTTGAGTTTGTACACATATTGCTTATAATACCCTTTCTTACATATATAGCAACTCCACCACCAAAAGTTTTTCTGTCACAGCGGTACAGTCGGAAATTGTTTAATTCAACAATAGAATCGGCAACAGAATTGTCAAACCAAGTCTCAGACACACATATTATATCTACGCCGGAATCTTCAAAGATATGGCGAAGCTCATCCATTTTACGCCTCAGACTCTGAGCATTTAAATGGCATATCTTTATACCAGATCCTTGCTTGCAAAGTATACTGGTCATACAAGAAGTTACATCTTTGGAATAGGTGCTACGAAATAACCCTCAATGAAATAAAGGCTGAACATAATTTTCATAATGAAATAACCCCATTTGTTGTATTTTGAAATTGGGTTTTGATCGTGTTTCACAGAGCCATTTCATCTGAAATAGAAAGATCTCTATTCAAATCCATAATATTCGCTTTTTATTCATTATTATGATGATAAAAACCGCGCGATTTATTTTAACAAAATCAAATTTTTGCCGAAGAACATTTTTCAAATAGTTTCTTACATATAAAAAAATTGCGCCCAATAATTTGACTTTTTTTAACAAAATGAAATAACCACCAAAAATGGAATAGCCCCCCAAAAAATGAAAAGGCAATATTGTTCAAACTGTTTTAATTTTATTTCATTGGATGTTTTTTCAAGGGTCTCCCATGGTCTTGATAAATGGCAACACCGGGTTTTAATGCAACAGATGGCCCTGACTGCTGTTTTGTTTTTTCTGGCAATACTGTTTCATTTTATTGGGGAGCAGTGTTGCCCAAAAAGTTTTAGCTTATTCCCATTTTAAATGTTTAAATCCCCAATGTTATACTCAATTCATTTTAATTTAAACAAAAACTCAAAAAAAGGAACTAAGTTAGCATCGCTCTTAAGTTCAGAAAATTACTAAGAAATGAGTGAGCAAATTAAATAAAATTGAATATTTTACGAAGAAATATTTACGTTTACACTCGAAATCTTTGTTAAAATTGTTAAACTAAAAAAATTTTATTATACGAAAGACAAATCACAATTAAACTGAAATGTCACCCTTTCAAAATAAAAGTCGTATATTAAATTTTCGAGAGAAAAAATTCTACACAATTTTCACACGCAGTTCATTATGGTGAAAAATCTTTTTTTTTCTAAAATTTGTAAATCTGGTAAGGTGTAAGTTCTAGGGCTCGTAAACTCTTTTGAGGATTAAGTTTGCATAAGTCAAGTTTACACGATTCAGAAGGTACATGAGAGATTATATGAAAACCCCTGGAACTTTTTTAGCCTACACAAAATTAATTTTTTCTGAGTCCTTTGCATATAACAATTTCAGTATTTGGAAAATAGAAATTTTTTTGATTAATTATTGAGCTTGGTTGCTTTTTGTTATTTCAAGATTTATAAATATTTGGAGAACATTTCTTCAATAATTTAAATATTTTGTTGAAATTTTGAAATTCTTTAACATACCTAATTTGGTTGACTTTAATTTGAAGTAATACGCATATAATTTATACCAAAATACTTCTTATTTTGGGCTTAAAACTAAATCT
The DNA here is from genome assembly GCA_949987735.1 of Leucophora obtusa. Taxonomy (NCBI): domain Eukaryota; kingdom Metazoa; phylum Arthropoda; class Insecta; order Diptera; family Anthomyiidae; genus Leucophora; species Leucophora obtusa. The sequence continues at coordinate 42,650,508 of OX465297.1, forward strand.
TTTAAAATTTACAAATTTTTTAATCTGTCCCCAAAACGAAGTCGAAATCCCTAATTTGGGCCCAAATCCCCTTACCTAACAACTCTGTAAAACCTTATTTGACATAAAAAATTCCTCCCTTGACAAAATTTCCCAAATTAAAATCCTCCTTTGACAAAATTTCCAGATGCTAGCGACATCTACAGTTTGTTTAAAAAATTATCGATGTTGCATCTCTATATTATATGTCTCTGCCTACAAACAAAATGTTAATATGAAAATTGCGTTTCTACCCTCACAACAAAATGTTAGTAACTAAATTAAAATAACATCCCCACAAATTTTACAACGTAAAATTATAATATTAAAGGAACGAAATATATCGACATCACAGCCTGCGTACCAGATTTTGGGGGGGGGGGACCTTATATGGTCACTAGGTCTAAACATGGACCGATTTTAACCAAAATCAATAGGCTTCGTCCTTGGAATAGGTCTGCGTACCAAATTTCGTGAAAATATCTTAATATTTGCGACCTGTAGCGTGCCTACAAGAACGCATGTACAGACAGACGGACGAACAGACGGACATCGTTAAATTGAGATTTGGGAACAGGTAGAAGTCAGAGGGAGCTAAATCAGAGAAATGAAGAGAAATGAGAAATTTTCATTCGAATGCGTTTTAGGACAACTGTTAACAAATGCCGCAGCCATATTGCAGAAAGCATTTTCATCTGTAATTCTTGATGCAAAATAAAATGTACTCGATCATTTGAGATGCCTATGGCATTCCCTATTTCACGCATTTTCACTCGTCGATCGTCTAATATCATATCATGGACTTTAGCTACGATTGCTGGCGTTGTTGCAGTTTTTGGACTTCCACTTCGTGGTTCATCTTCAATACTTGTACGACCACGTTTAAATTCAGCAACCCAATTTTTTACTGTTGCATATGAAGTACTACTTTTACGTAACACATTCACCATATTATTATGAATTTCTTTTCCCGATAAACCTTTCTTATGTAAATATTTAATCACACCACGAATTTCTAATTTTTCCATTATAAAAAAAAATCACTAAAGTGCCTTTTTTGAACACCTGTTACTATACGAATGAGCTGACAGATCGAAATGAAATTTAAGATGTGTTCATATGACGGACGGAAGTTTCCATTATACAAAGCTTTTTGCTGTTTATAACGGCTAAGAACATTTCGTACTGCCCTCGTATGTACTTCCCCAGCTCTAGAAAAATATAAAAATTAACGTTGGGCTGAAAAGGGTTAAGTGGTATTTTTTAATTTTATTTATACATTTATGAAGAACAATAAAATAGTAGTGTCCGACCGAACTCACTTTTTTAAGGCCGAACTGAAGCCGAATACTTTTGTGTTTAAATAAAAATACAATTTCATGCAACTTTTTCAAATTCAAAAATGCGGAAACCAATTTCTAAATATTTCTAAATTGCAAAAACATAAAAAAGTTGTATTTTTCGCTCTTTAAGTAAAAATTAAGTGAAATATGTGCATTTTATAAGTTAATATTCAAAATTAAAGAGCCAAATGTTGCAAGATGTTGATTTATAGAAAAGTTCGGTATTCGGCCAAAATTTTTCCGAACACCGAACTTGCCCGAACATCACTTTTTGGCCGAACGCCGAATACTCGGTCGGACACTATAAAATAGTCTTAAAATGTCTTAAGTAATTAACGACATGTAAGACTCGAAACTAACATTTTTTAGAGTTTTCGTAAATATTTGACCCTTTGACTTTCGTATATTCCAGGTCCATATTTGGCACAAACTTCCCAGCAAAAAAAATCCATTACAAAAAAGTTATTTTAAAAGCACTCCGAATAGCATCAACTGATTGTGAAGTAGTTACAATTTAGCTTTAACACTGATTTATTTTACACGTGATGTCCCATGTTGTCAGTAGTTCATTTTAAGCATTTTGTTAGTAATTTAAAAGTGATTATATGATGTTAATAAAAGTATGGTTTTTATGTATACATTTTCATCACATCAATGCGAGTACATTTTGTTTGCATTTTTAGAGTGATTTAGAAGTACTCTTTATAATATAATATATTTTTAAAATTGATGTAAATGTGCTTTTTATAATGTATGAAATAGCATATTTTAGAGGCAATTTTAATGTTTAGCCTTTACAGAGCCCATTTCTGAACCTATTGTGTAACAAAAGCTTCAAACTATTATTATTTGTAGGGCAATATTAAGGAAACACTTCTTTTGCATCTGAATCAATTCGATTAAATCAAAATCAGACAAAACCAAAATTTTTTTTAATTTTTGTTCAACAGTTTTTTTAAATAAGTTTGTAATATGTTTACTTCAGTCTTTAAATTCAAAAAACATACGATAGCTGTTTTTGTGCGGCATGCCTATCAATGCTATCTCGAACAATTTTGACAGTGGAAAGCTGAAATAAGTTAACAAACGGTCAAAATCGTTCTAGATAACACTGATAGGAACCGTTGGAGGACAGTTTTTCCCGAGATATATTTAGAAGGCGAATACCATGTCGTCATTTGAATTTTGCAAGTAAACCATCGTTAGCTTAAAATCAAAGTTTTCATTAAACGATGCATTAAGTTCCAATGCTATAATTTGCAATCGTGATTAGTTAAATTCTTATGTTGAAGAAGTTCATTTAGCAAAATTTTAACTTTAATTAAAATTTGGACTAATTAATTTACATTTTAAAGTTGACGGAAGTTATTTTTTTAAATCTATTTTTGAGTTGAAGAAATAATATATTTTTTGTCACTATAGAATTATTTATTTAGTTTGATTTTACGACTTTTAAGGCGTAATAGCCAGGGGTATGGCATCACCAAAAAAATAAGTTATAAAAATATCGTTGTCACTAGATGGCACATTGTTCAAAAAAGTGACAATTTTCTTTTTTTTTTATTTAAATTTAAATAAAACGAACAACAAAGCGAAAAAACAAACGGATATCTCAAATTTTATTATTTGAACATATTCCGCGCTTGTTTTTTCCTTATTTTGAGAAGTTTTCAGCAGTTTTTGAGTTTTAAAATATAGGCCCAGCTGATACTAAACTGATGCTAAATAGTTCCTCAGGTAATACTAAATTTCAACGCCCTCTACCGGTGAGTAGTGTAAGTTTTGATTTCCTATCTCTATAATTAATAGTCTCTGGTAATAGCAATTAAGGCATATCGACATTTAAAGCAGGTGACGTTTATAGAATTTTTTGTGTATAAGCAAAGGTAAGGGACCAACCTCTGTTAACGAACATCTTGATTGGTCTGTTTTAAACGATAAAATATGTTAACATTGCAACAAATTTTATTAACATATTTCTTTGGTGCACGGTGCAAAAGCACGCAAGCGACTTCATAGAGCCTTGACAATACATTTTAATTGTTAACTTTTATATATTTGCATTTAGCGAAAAGAATTAATATTTGGGTCATAAGTAGTCCAGGAGATTTAATGGGATCCAATTCTTTATTTCCTTCCCTTTTTAAATGGGAACTGTAATTGAAGTATTTTTTAAAATATTGAACGAATAATTAAAAAATATGTAAATAATCGTAAATTAATAAAGTACGTTAATAAAATTAACTATTTTGTTTTTTTAGAGATAAAAAATGGAATCTCTAATAAATTCGTAATTTACAAACGAATGGATTTACAAAGAAAAAAAACAGCATTATATATACATTTTTGAAAGTTGTTTTAAAGCACATACATTCGAAACAGAAATAGAGCACTTATCGCTCCATTGTAACCAATTTAAAAGTTGTTTGTTTTGAATGACTTACACATATTTTTGCTGGGTTTAAAAAGAAACGTAACTTAAAACTCTGAACTTGTTGCAAACCTATGTGAAAAGGGAGGTGTTTAAAAATAAGCAGCTGAATATTACTGATTTTTAGACATTTCCTATGGGTTAAGAGAACTAAAGCCGTCATATTTGAATTCAGCACAGTCGGGTTATTAAAACAGCAGTCGACTTTTACTTCTTCCGCCGCACAGTGCTTTGTCCCATAGGCAAAATTAAAAAAAAAATGTGTGCGGAACGTTAGTGATTTATACATTTTTGAAGAGGTGACATAATACCATAAATAAATATGAAAGAGGAATTCAATACCTTCTCTTTTTGTTAACAACAGAGGGCGCTAAAATCAAAACAATTTTGAGCTAAAATAGTTAAACGAAACTCAAATTTTAAATGATATACAAAAAAATTTGAAAAATTCCTTTTTAAAGATAATTCTTTGAAATACGGTGCTTTTGTTATTTACTATATTCGCAATAAGCAAAAATTATTTAAAGTGAAAATTTTTTATAGAATAATATTTGGTGGCATCGAAAACTTTAGACATTTTTTGACTGGAAATCGCAAAGTTGCTTAAGTTTAGTAGAGTAAAAAAAAAAAAAAAAATGGAAAAACATGTTTTTTTTTTATTTATGATTTTAGGACACCTTGAAGCTCTTTAATGGAATTTGGAAAAAAATTGTTTTTTTTAAACGCAAATTTAAAAATTTTATACATTTTCCAAACCCTTTTACCTAAGTTTTAACAAAGTTAGAAAGAGCTAAATTTTAAGGTACCACCAAAAATTAAAATAATAACATTTAAAAAAAAAAAGAACTCGAAAATTAAAACACAAGCTTCGGTTTTATGTGGTGTAAAAATAAAAAAAAAAATTCAAGAAACTTCATAAAAAAAATTTTAAGTAATAACAATTTTTTTGCGGAAAACCTAAAATTTTATAAAGTTTGGTGAAATTTAAAAAAAATATAAAAAATAACAAGTAATTTTTTTTTTATGATTTAGATAGTCCATTAGGATGTATAATTTTCTTTGAAAAAAAAAATTAAAATTTTGAACCGCAAATTTTAAACTTTTAACTTTTTCTACATATCCCAATTTTTCAATTTTATGTAGATATATAAGTATGTATGTAGATGTATATGCTGTCCCTTAAAATACGATTTCTCGAGTTTCATTCATTACACAGCCAAGTTTTCATGTAGTATGTTCAAAATTGAAGAATTAAATTTTTTTTTGAAAACTTTAACCCGTGCTCAATTGCGGCCGAAAATGGCCCATTTTTGAAAAAGAAAATAGCATATCAATTAAAAATTCACAAAATTCGAAGTTTTTGCAAACACTAGTTTTTTATTTAACTTGTTCATTAAACCCGCTGGATATTATAAACCCACTTTAACCTAGAACCGAAATGCCCATAAATTTAATAGAAACGCAAAAACGGTTTTTTTTTATTTATTTGTCAAATTTTTTTTAAAATACACAATTTGGAAATGTCAAAAGCAATTTTTGTAATATAATAGTTATTATTAAAGAAAAATAATAAATTAAAAAAATGATAATTCGGGTTTTGTGTGGGGAGTGACTCCTTTCCAGGACATTTTATGAAAATTGATTTCAACAGCCACATAAGTAGACGATTATCAAAATATTAACCCACTCAAAGGCGAAAGGCACTGATGATGGCTTTGTAGCGAAAGCCGAAAATGCGCATTCTACCTTGCTGGTCTTATCGAATTTTTTTTAATAATTTTTATTGTTTGTAATTTACTTGTAAAAATTGTATCATCTTTCTTTGATTTGAAAATAATTTAAACAGAAAGTGATATTAATTTACGATCTTGAGTCAAACTAAAAATAACATTATTTAAAATAACAGATCAACTAAAAACATTTTCCCCATTCATTGATTATTTTGTCAAAAATTGTTTTCACTAAATTTTAGCAAGTTATTTTTGACAATGTATGTCAAATTTAAGGTTTTGCTAAAATAAAATAACATTGCATCACAAAAAACTTGTAAAAATTGAGCAATAATACTGCTCGTCTGTGGCGTCCTTAAAATTGATAATGAATGAGAAAAAGGATATATGGGAGATAGTCATATCCTTGCCACGAATGAAACAAAATTTGGCACAGAGATAAAAAGTATAATTTTATAAACTATTGTAAGTTTCTAGTGCATTCTGATCTTAAATCTGGCCAAAAAATAGTTTTTGAGAAAAAGGATATATGGGAGGTAGTCATGTCCTTGCACCGAATGAAACAAAATTTGCCTAAAGGCTAAAAAGTATTATTTTACAAATTATTTTAAGTTTTTAGTGCATTCTGATCATAAATGTAGCCAAAATATAGTTTTTTAGAAAAAGGATATATGGGAGGTAGTCATTTATTTATTTAATTTAAGTCTATGGAATTACATCCTTACAGACTATAATATATATTGAAATAGTACAACAAAATATAATGTTAAATCTAGGTATTTAAAAACAGTATTATATTTCGTTTTATAATGCCTATATCTATAGAATAATCGATAAAGTCATACATTTCAATAAACTGACGACATAATCTTCTAAGAGGATCAGCATTAGCATAGGTGGTTTGCACGACTTGAAGATATAGGGGGGCATAGTTGCGAGTTGACCGTTGGGAAACATTTATATTTATATTGCTGAGCAGGAAGTCAGAAAAAGTATTACCATTTAGCAGGTTGACTAGGAATACAGTATTGAGCATTATTCTTCGGCTTCTTAATGTAGGCAGCCTAATACTTGCTAATCTATCGGTGTATGGTGGAAGATCCTCCAAACGGTTCGGAAAAGTGCTCCTTAAGCAAAACAGAAGAAATTGTTTTTGAACTGATTCAATACGGTTACTATGAACTGCTGTATCAGGATCCCATATAATTGATCCATATTCCATGATTGGCCTTACCAGAGACGTATATAGTTGCTTAGTTATGCTAGGATCGATAAACTCTTTGGCCCATCGCTTTATAAAAGCAAGCACACCACGAGCTTTATTTGTCATGCTTAATAAAGTTTAATTTAGGATCTAGTAAAATACCAAGATCTAAGAATTCATCAACAGATTCCAGAACATGGCTACCCAAAAAATAGAGGCATAACGAGTTCCATTTTCTTGTGAAACGCATGTGTTTACATTTTTTAAAATTTAAATTCATGAGATTATGATTGTACCACACATAAAAACCATCCAAGTCCTGTTGTAACAAGATTCTTGCCGAAGATGTTTCAAATGTAAGAAAAATCTTCACGTCATCAGCATACATCAGAATATTGCCATACTTTATCGCATTAGGTCATTTATGAAAAGTATAAACAATAACGGCCCCAAATGACTACCTTGTGGTACACCGGAGGTAGCAGTAATATTTTTAGAGGTGATATTGTTAAAATAAACTTTTTGTTTTCGTAGAGTCAGGTATGATTGAATCCAATTTAGCGTTATTCGAGTAAAACCCATGAAATATAATGTCCTTATTAGTAGATCGTGGTTGACTACATCAAAAGCTTTGCTAAAGTTAGTGTATATAACATCAGTTTGTTGTCGATTTGTAAATCCACGATTAACCAAAGTGGTAAGTTGCAAAAGATTAGTAATTGCGGAACAACCTTTTCTGAAGCCATGCTGATATGGTGATAAAATAGATGAAGCTTGATGACTCAGAGAATCTGTAAGACATTTCTCAAAGAGTTTAGGTATAGCACTCAATTTAGCTATCCCTCTATAGTTGTTTACATTTGATTTGTTTCCAGATTTGAATAAAGGGATTATAAAGGACTCCTTCCAAAATTGTGGAAAATAACCATACTTTATTGATATATTAAATATAATTGTTAAGGGGGTGGCTAAGGCAAGATAACAGTTTTTTAAAATACAGCTTGGAACACCATCAGGACCGCTAAGAAAGGATGATTTTACGTTTTTCATATACTTTATGATTCGCGAGTTATTTACTGAAGGAAATGATAGAGGTTGGTGTTCCCCAATTGGATATGGGTAAATTTTAGAGCTGTCATAGTGAGCATCAGAGTATGTTGTGGCAAAAAAATCAGCAAACAGATTACTTATAATTAAGTCATCACTTGATTCAGTATTTAAGTACTTCATTACTTTTGGAAAGCCATTCGATTTTCTTTTAGAATTAACGAATTTATAGAAAGATTTTTGATCGTGTTTAAAATTAATTTTCATGCTATCCAAATAATTTGAATATAATTTCGTATTAAGTAGGTTGTACTCAGCACGAGCAACAGAATATTTGCCATAGTGATGAAGTGAACCAGATTTTTTGTAATTTTTGTAATGTTTGTTTTTTATATTTTTGAGCCTTGACGGTTGTTTTGAGCTCCAGGGAGGGCCCGAATGTTCAAACGCTATGAAACAAAATTTGCCAAAGATTTAAAAAGTATTATTTTACAAACTATTTTAAGCTTTTAGTGTATTCTGATCATAAATGTAGCCAAAATATTGTTTTTTAGAAAAAGGATATATGGGAGGTAGTCATGTCTATGGTCATGTCCTTGCCCCGAATGAAACAAAATTAACCACTGAGTTAAGGGACATAATTTGACCGGCAGTAACCAATTTTCGCCTTATTCTGATTATAATTGTAGCTAAAATTAAAAATTTTAGATTAAGGATGTATGGGAGGTAGTCATGTCCTTGCACCGATTTTGCTGAAACTTCGATTTTTATACCCTACACCACTATGTGGTCAGGGTATTATAAGTTTGTGCTGATGTTTGTAACACCAAAAAATATTGGTCGTAGACCCACCTTATAGTATACCGATCGGTTCAGAATTTTTTTTTATTTCGATTTAACGATGTCCGTCCGTCTGTCTGTCCATGCAATCTTGTGCGCACTCTACAGGTCGCAACTATTAAGATATTTTGATGAAATTTGGTACGCAGACCTATGTTGGCCCAAGGACGAACAAGTTTGATTTTGGTGAACATCGGTCCATGTTTAGACCTAGTGCCCATATAAGGGTCCTACCAAAATTATATTTTTTATACGCTGCAGGTCGTAAATATTAAGATATTTTGACGAAATTTGGTACACAGACCTATGTTAGCCCAATAACGCAGCCTATTGATTTTGGTGAACATCGGTCTACGTTTAGACCTAGTGCCCATATAAGGGTCCTACCAAAATTATACTGTTTATACGCTGCAGGTCGTAAATATTAAGATATTTCGATGAAATTTGGTACACAGACCTATGTTGGCCCAATAACGCAGCCTATTGATTTTGGTGAACATCGGTCCATGTTTAGACCTAGTGCCCATATAAGGGTCCCACCAAAATTATATTGTTTATACGCTGCAGGTCGCAAATATTAAGATATTTTGATGAAATTTGGTACATAGACCTATGTTGGCCCAAGGACGAACAAGTTTGATTTTGGTGAACATCGGTCCATGTTTAGACCTAGTGCCCATATAAGGGTCCTACCAAAATTATATTGTTTATACGCTGCAGGTCGTAAATATTAAGATATTTTGACGAAATTTGGTACACAGACCTATGTTAGCCCAATAACGCAGCCTATTGATTTTGGTGAACATCGGTCCATGTTTAGACCTAGTGCCCATATAAGGGTCCTACCAAAATTATACTGTTTATACGCTGCAGGTCACAAATATTAAGATATTTTGATGAAATTTGGTACACAGACCTATGTTGGCCCAAGGACGAAGCCTATTGATTTTGGTGAACATCGGTCCATGTTTAGAACTAGTGCCCATATAAGGGTCCCCCCAAAATTGGCTTGGTTACAAACTGCAGGTCGCAAATATTAAGATATTTTAATGAAATTTGGTGCGCTGCTTCACATTATAGAAAATTTTGACATAAGCCCCATTTTAACCCATTCGAATTTCGGATCCAAACAATACACCAGACTGGTGTAGGGTATTGTATAGTCGGCATGCCCGACTTTAACCTTTTTACTCGTTTCTTAATTTACATGTTCTGAACCAGCACACCGAATTTCATTCTTCTACGATAACTCCTCTAATTTTGCCGATTTGCTATGTGGGGCCGAAGCACTGTGCGCCGTCGGCAAAAATCGTCACTTTTTCGACACCGTTCTTTATTTATGCTAAACACAAATAACATATATATTGCGAAAATCTACGTTTTTCACTTTAAAAATATATAAATTTTCAAAAATTGTTAAACTTAAGTACAGAAGTTTTTTTTAGTTTTATATGTAAAGTTTTTTCAGAATTGCTAAACTTAGTTAAGTTAGGTGCAATCAAAAAATGTGATAAGTTTTTGGGTCAAATTTGTGAGAAGCAAAAAGTGTTAATATTTCGGTTTTTTCTTAATGGAATCAGTAAGTTTAGTCATTATAAACCTAATTACAAAAAATCTCTTCTACAAGTTGTCGCAATAACTTTTTTTGTACAATTTTAATTTTTTTTTTGTGGTATCGGAGTTTACATTTCCACAAGCAAAATATATAACAAAAAAAAAAAAAAAATTGCGTACGAATTTTCTTCAATTTATCAGTTTTTCGTATTTGGGTTTTCAACATGCTTTTCAGTAATATACAATTTGCACATACCATTTCGAGACCAAAAAATTCTTAAATTGTGGGAAACAAATTTAATTTGTCCAACTAAGGTCAACTGAGGCAACAGGTAAGGCCACTTTGAGGCGGAAAATCCGAAGTGCGGGCCGTACCGTCCTCATCAAAAGGAAGTACGGCTATCTCCAAGGACAAAGCCTTCAGGCCCGGTGGAAAGCGACAGAGGTCAGGTGAGACGCAGGTGTCAGAGGGTAAGCGGTTGAAACCATCGGCTAGCTTTCCATCTGCACCTGAGCTACAGGTAGCCATTGTGGACCGGAGTCATCCTGAAGATAGGATGGCAACGGACAGATGGCTGGTGTTGGAGGAACGAATACTGAGGGCACTAGTTGACGCACTCGCACACAGTGAAGATGATTCCTTCACTGCGTTCGATGGCGCCAAGTGGCAGAAAGGTGTCAAGATAGTGGGTTGTGGCAATGAGAAAGCGTTGAACTTTCTCAAAAGCACAATCCAGGATCTTGACGAGCTTTGGCCGGGTATGAATGTCGATATCGTTCCCATCGATCAGGTCCCTTTTCAGACGACCGTGAAGGTGTGGGTTCCTCCTCCAGTAATAGAGGATGAAGCCATTCTGACACTACTGAAACGTCAGAACAAAGAACTTGGTTCAGATGATTGGAGAATCATCAGGGGACGAGCGAGGGACAAAGGAGACGGAAAGGACCTCTGGCTAAAAGTCGGCTCGGAGTCTTTGCGCCTCCTGCGCCTTTCCAACGGATCGGTGAAGTTTGGGTTGAACCATCTTAAGATGATTCTACCCAAGGAGGATACCAGCAATGCGTCCTAGATGCATCAAGGTGGTGCAGATAAACCTGCATCACTGCGAGGCAGCGACCGATGAATTGCTGCGTTTCATGGAGACGGAGAGGATGGACGTAGCCTTGATCCAGGAACCTTGGCTTTCTGGCAACAGGGTTCGGGGACTTGGATCACGCAACTTCATGCTTCTCTCTCCGCTGTGCGAAGGTAAGATCAGAAGCTGTATATTGTATAGGAAGGGCATTAATCTTTTTCTTATGTCTCATTACAGCAATGGGGACCTAACGGTGGCGGCACTTGAGCGCAGGGGCATGCCCACTCTGCTCCTTGCCTCGATGTATCTCCCGTATGAGGAAGACAACCCTCCATCACAGGCAGTCCGTAATCTGGTCGAAATGATAACCAAGGGCCATGATCTGGTGATGGGGGGTGATGCCAATGCTCATCACTCTTTATGGGGCAGCACTGACATTAATGACCGAGGTGAGTCACTGTTTGATTACCTAATGTCCACTAATCTGATTATATGTAATAGGGGCAATAGGCCAACATTCTATAATAGGATTAGGGAAGAGGTTATTGATATAACCATGGTATCGAATACCGACTCTGTTGAAGTCCAAGACTGGAGAGTTTCACAAGAATGTTCATTCTCTGATCATTATATGATTCTCTTCAGCGTTGATCTTTCTGTTAGGGAAATGATTCCATATAGGAATCCTAGGAAGACAAACTGGGCCAGATTTCGTAGTCTTGTTCAGACGATACCGGGCCCAGAACGGGACACCCCGGTCAGTGTGCGAGACGTGGAAGGTTCAGTTCGTCTATTGACGGATAATCTTAGGGAAGCATTTCTGAACTCGTGTCCTGAGCGCTTGCCACCGATAAAAATTCACCAACCATGGTGGACTCCGGAGCTTAAGAAACTTAGGACGGAGAGCAGAAAACTTTTCAATAAGGCGAAGAAGGAGAACAGACCTGAGGACTGGGAGCGGTACCGTCTCAGTTTTAATGCCTTTAAGAAGGCGACTCGAAGGGCAAAAAGGGAATCGTGGTCTAATTTCTGTGGGGAAGTGGAGGGCACTACGGAGGCAGCGAGGCTTCGTAAGGTTCTTTCTAAGGCACCCAGTGCACCAGGATCCCTTATGAGGCCTGATGGTACTTTCACGGAGGGTAATAGGGAAACCATTGAGCTCCTGATGGAGACTCACTTTCCGGGTTGCAGAGAGGATGTGATGTCCGATGTCCCGTTGGACGCACTCTCATCGACTGCAATTCAGATAGGTGAGCACATCTGGTCAATGGTAGACGAACGCAAAATTGCTTGGGCGATACGGTCTTTTAAGCCCTACAAATCAGCAGGGCCGGATGGTATTTTCCCGGCACTTTTGCGGGAGTCCCTGGACATTATCATGCCATGGCTGCTGCGTATTTTTACTGGCAGCCTGGCATCGGGGTATATACCCTCTGGGTGGAGAGAGGTCAGGGTGGTCTTCATCCCGAAAGCGGGGAGGATAAACCACAGCACCGCCAGGGACTACAGGCCGATTAGTCTCTCGTCGTTTTTATTGAAAACGCTGGAGAGACTGGTGGACGTTCATGTGAGGAGCATCCTCTCTGCAGACAATTTCAGCAGAGCCCAACACGCATACCTCAAGGGAAGGTCGGTGGAAACGGCTCTGAGTGAGGTTGTCGGCACAATTGAGGATGCTCTTCACGACCGTGAGTATGTGTTGGCGTCCTTCCTGGATGTAGAAGGGGCTTTCAACAACGTGAGTATATCATCGATCACTAGTGCCTTGGAGGGTATTGGCACTGACCCGCAGATAACCCTGTGGACGGGCAATATGCTCAGGAGTAGGGCTATAAACTCGGACATAGGCGGTGATGGGGCACGGAAGGTGGTCACAAGGGGTACTCCACAAGGGGGGGTCATTTCTCCTCTTCTGTGGAATCTTGTGATCAATGGAATCCTTGACTCATTGGGGAGAACGGGGACGAAGGTTGTGGCATACGCCGATGACGTTGTGCTACTGATCAGGGGGAAATTTCTCCAGACGGTCAGTGATCTCATGGAGTCGGCGCTTACGATGCTATCCAGGTGGGCAAGGGAGAACGGTCTGGGAGTCAATCCATCTAAAACCGAACTTGTTTTGTTCACAAGGAAGTACAAACCGGAGAGATTTGATCTCCCTAGATTGGACGGAGTTACTCTTCAACTCTCGGGGGAGGCAAAGTATCTGGGTGTCATTCTTGACTCTAAACTTTCCTGGAGGAGGAATACCGAGGAGAGAATGAGAAAAGCCTTATGTGCTTTTTACACCTGTAGAAGGACCTTTGAGAAGAGATGGGGTCTACAGCCGTATATCATTCACTGGATGTATGCGGCGATTATCAGACCAATCTTGACCTATGGGGCACTGGTGTGGTGGAGGGCGGTGGACACGGGTTCATATCTCTCCACTCTCGCAAAGGTGCAACGACTGGCTTGTCGGGGTATTACGGGGGCGACTCGTTCTACACCCCAGGCAAGTTTGGAGGTGATGCTTGGCATCCCACCACTGGATATTTATATCAGGGGCACGGCGGCAAAGGCAGCTCTCAGGCTCAGGGAGATGCAGGAGCTGAGGCAACGCACTTGGGGGCACAGTACCATTCTGCATGGGATTGGTGGTGCACTACTGGATCGTGAAACGGACTCTATTGTACCGGTCACGAATTTCCAGAGGACTTTTGAGGTGATTGTACCGACCAGGGAAGACTGGGCAGCCGACTCCGTTATTCGGAGTGGTGATATCTCAGTGTTCACGGACGGTTCGAAGACGGAAATGGGGACAGGGTCGGGAGTTTACTCCGGCGAACTGGACCTTCGAATCTCCATACGACTCTCGGACGATTGTAGCGTGTTCCAGGCGGAAGTGTATGCAATTGACGTGGCCGCACGGATGATAATGGAACGGGATTTGGATCCATCGTCCATTAGCATCTTTGCGGACAGTCTTGCTGCTTTGAAAGCCCTGGAATCCGATACTGTCAGATCGGGGTGTGTGCGGCACTGTATTGAATCCCTCGACCGTATTCGTCGACACTCGGTAAGGCTGGCGTGGGTCCCTGGACACGCTGGGATTGCGGGGAACGAGCGGGCTGACGAGTGTACGAGGAATGGCTCCGAGTCGGTTGAGGACCCTATACAGACGGAGGTCCTGGTTCCTCTGGTGGAGCTATTCGGTGTGATAGGGGATATATCGGATAGGGAGACGAGGGCAAGGTGGACAACCTTGACCAATTGTAGGATATCTCGGACCCTATGGCCACTGCCAGATCCGGGGAGGCCAAAGATTCTTCTTGGATTTGGCAAGCGGACGGTCGGGATGCTTGTAGGGGTTCTAACGGGACACTGCGCGATAGGCCGAATGGCTGCGCGTTGGGGTTACGCCCAGGCGGACTACTGCAGGGGCTGTGGGGACGAGGAGGAGGAGGAGACAGTGCATCATCTGCTTTGTGAATGTCCGGGACTGAAGGAACGGCGACTCAGATATCTGGGGTGCAGGTTCTTCGACGACCTGGACAGTCTACGCGATGTTTCTCTGTCTGGTCTTGCGAACTTCTTAAGGGAATCGGGATGGTTCTAGATTTCTCGGGTCGTGGTATTTCTTTCCATGTGGGGGAAACTAAGGGAATCAGAATGGGCCCTATGGCCTCCGAGTGAACTCGCCGTTCTGGCGGGCTCTTATTCAACCTAAACCTAAGGTCAGTAATGACTCGAAATATCGATTAAAACCAATGAGATGCAGAATTAATCGTTTTTCGCTCCAGCAGTTTAGAGTAAAAAAACTGATAACGTTCTTTGATTCGACGGGAAATTGTTAGTTGAATCATCTTTTGACGCATATTTATCAAATGAATAACCTCTGTTTGTCGTTATTTTTAAATATTTCAAACATTTACCTACATTTTTTTAAATACAATGTGATGCAAACAATTTTGGTCACGGAGTTTACAGTTACGGAGTTTAACTTTTACTTTTTTCGTATTCTTTCAGAAACGCTTTGTCAGAATTTTCTTTCCGAAACACCTACAAGGTGAATCCAAATATGACATTGTTTTTCTTACTCGTTAAATAGTTTGGTGTAAAAATTAGGAACGGAGTTTACAATATTTTTTCAAATCTTATTAAAGACGTACTTTTTTATTCAATTAGGAAAAAAGCTACATAGAGAGAGCTTCCTGGATAAAATTTCAATGAATTCCCTTTACGCAATAATTCATTAACATTATGCGGATAATTCATTAAAATCATGCAGACAACTGACTCAATGTGTCATTGCAGACCCCTACGTACACCTAAGGGGCCTAGAGACGATTCCTTGGATGGCCAGTTACCTACTTGGGTCATCGATGATCTAACTACCCTACCGGTCCGTCAGTCCGGTAATCCTGCGGAAAGACAAAACAGGGAAAAGGAGCCCTAAAATGTCAAATTTACCGGTTCCTCCATCCATCTCGTCACCCTGCTAACAAAATGAACAAAGAAACCACACACATTCTAACAACAGAAAACTAAAATCGAAAAACCCCAGTACCCGTGCAATAACATAGCCGTGTATGCACTTGGGCAATTCCTGAAGCGCTTTCGTCCCCTGCCAAAGGGACTCATCAGCAGGATTAACCTAATAGTTCCGTGGAACCCCTGTGAGACGCATATATAATATGCTCCCGAACACAACAAACCAAATCCTAACCCGTCCCAAAAAACCATAAATCAAAATAATCCAAAAACCCTACCCCATCCCTCCCAGTACCACGCCCGAGAATCAATAGCTGCTGGTCACAACACCCGCGGACTGTAACACACACTCGCGAAACCACACAATAAAATTCGAACAACACAAATATATCCCATCAATACCCCATATACAGATTCCCAAAAAAAAACAACAAATTCAAAAACTCACCCCATCGACTCCATGCAGCATCCACAAACGACACCTTCCGCTTCCATAAAGACTTCGAAAACATATTTTATTGTTTCCTCAATTCCCATTTTGTTGATGTAGCAGACTAAATTTAATATAAGATTTTGATGCTTCAGATTGCATTACACTACTGCCACCACTTTCTAAAGAAAACTGATGAAGGGGACCTGGAAAATCCCCGAAACGATCGTATTTTCATTCCTGAAGGTGTAGAGGTTTTTAAAAGCAAAAACTCTGTGAAGTATTTGTCAGGGAAGTATCCTGATGAAGAAAAATAGTAGTTTTTGAAAAAAGTACTTATTATGTTAATTTATAATAAGGAAATTGGCCTCGAACTAATTTAATAAATTTCTAATTAAAAAATTATATTTTTAAATATACCCAGCAAAAATATGCGTAAGTCATTCAAAACAAACAACTCTTAAATTGGTTACAATGGAGCGATAAGTCCTCTTTTTCTGTTTCGAATGTATGTGCTTTAAAACAACTTTCAAAAATGTATATATAATGTTGTTTTTTCTTTGAAATGCATTTGTTTGTAAATTACGAATTTATTAGAGATTCCATTTTTTATCTCTAAGAAAACAAAATAGTTAATTTTATTAACGTACTTTATTAATTTACGATTATTTACATATTTTTTAATTATTCGTACATATTTAAAAAAATACTTCAATTACAGTTCCCATTGATAAAGGGAAGGAAATAAAGAATTGGATCCCATTGAATCTCCTGGAATATGACCCAAATATGAATTCTTCTTTTCCTTAATCAACTTTAAAATGTCCATTAAAGTTCCAAATTTTAATAAAAGTTTAAATTTTGCTAAATGAACTTCTTCAACATACAGCTATGGACATATAATTGGCACAAATTTAAATTGCGCATAAATTTAAGTATTTTCCAAGTAAATATATTTAAAAATGCAAGTTTTATATATTCTGATTGTTGTTGAAAAAGTTGTTTGTCTTAATAGTGCTCAAATGTTCCATTATGTTTTGCTTATTATTTACCGTTATCATTTTTGCGTTAACAATGCTGATTTAAAATGGACATATAAATGGCACAATTTACTTAAAATAGGCAGTAGTCGTGTAGATTTAATTCAAAGTAATAAATATTTTTCGTAGTTCAAAAATAAATATAAAAAGTTAAAAAAATTTTAAAATGGGATCAGGAAAACATACCACAGGTGAGGAAAGGCGGATCATATGGAAAATGTATGAAGATGGAAAAAAGTAGCGGAAATTGCTGAGATAATGCAAATTTCTCGAAAAAAAGTCTACAATCCAATTAATTCTTGTGTTGAGGATCCCGATATATTGACTAAGGGTAAAATTCGGAAGCCAAGGCCTCGAAAAACAGATGAGCGTACGGATGCAGCTATAGTACGAATGGTGAAAATTGATCCATTCAAGTCATCAAGGCAGATAGCATCGGATATTAATGAAAATTTTAACATGGAAATATCAAGCAGACTTGTCAGAAGAAAACTAAACGAGGGAAATTTGTTTGGGCGCATATCCAGAAAAAAGGCCCTTATCCCAAAAAAGAAATATTTCAAAACGATCCATAAGGAAAATCCTATTAGTTTTTGGAAAAACGTGTTATGGAGTGACGAAACAAAAAATAACAGGATAGGACCAGATGGCAGAATCTTTGTTCGTCGTCCTAAAGGCCAAGAGTTTAATCCTCGGTTCACTCAGAAGACGGTAAAACATGGAGGTGGCAGTATTATGGTTTGGGGTGCATTTTCTTGGCATGAATGCGTAGGTAATGAAAAATATAAAAATTATAAAAATCAATGAAAAAATGGACAAGTTTCAGTATTTAGCTATTTTAAAAAACCATATGGAGCCAAGCATTGGAACTTATTGCATCGTTTAATGAAAACGTTGATTTTAAGCTAACGATGGTTGACTTGCAATATTCAAATGACGACATGGTATTCGCCTTCGAAATATGTCTGGGGAAAATGGCCTCCAACAGTTCTCGGATTCTTAATGGATTTAAAGCTAAAATTTCAATCATAGATCTGCGGCTTCAGCAAATTTATAATGATGGCCTTATTACTGTAGAGTTGTAAAATGTCGATGCTTTTCTTTCCTTTATTTGTTAAAATGAAAAAAAAAATATATGAAAAAAGAGTTTCCTAGTACGCTTTAATATTCTGAAAATTCCTTGAGTTACATATAACTTTTAGGCCCAGCTTTTAGGATGTAGATTATCTTTAAACTTAGTTTAACGCAGTTTATAGATGAAATACTGCTTCTAAAATCTATTTTTTTTTTTCTTTCAATGAAGACATAAATTCTAAATGAGAAAAAGTTTCGTTTTCGGTTTAACTAAACCAAGTTTAACTGACATCCCAAAAATTCGATCTTAGTGTATTAATATTATTTAATTCAATATCGTATCTTTTTTGAATTTAAAGACTGAAGTATACATGCTACAAACTTATTTAAAAAAAACTGTTGAACAAAAATTAAAAAAAAATTTGGTTTTGTCTGATTTTGACTTAATCGAATTGATTCAGATGCAAAAGAAGTGTTTCCTTAATATTGCCCTACAAATAATAATAAATTGAAGCTTTTGTTACACAAAAGGTTCAGAAATGGGCTCTGTAACGGCTAAACATTAAAATTGCCTCTAAAATATGCTATTTCAGGCATTTTAATAAGCACATTTAAATCACTTTTAAAAATATATTATATCATAAAGAGTTAGTATAAAAATTAGTAAAACGGTTTCCAATTTTATTATACTAGTATTATACTAATTTTTAGTATAAAGTTGTTTTTTAGTAAAATAATTTGGTATTCTCATTTTACAAATTACAGAATTTTTTACTAATTTGAGTTGCTAAATCTACAAATTTAATTTTACTAAATTTTGAAACCCGATTAGCTAAAATTAGCAAAAAAAATTACTAATCTTTTTTATTTTGAAAGTTAAAAATTTTTTTTTTGAAAATATACACAACCTGATAGAAATTTTTGTTGCAATATGATTACCAGAAAGACCAAGTTGTTTTTAAGCGTTTTTTTCCATTTATAATAAAAATAGATTTGTTCTCTAAATTTTTTGTTGTTTTTTAATGTTTATATTTCCACCTTTTTTTTTTGCTTTTTTCGAATATTTCTTTGCTATAAATACAATTAGTCTTGCAATTTTTTCAATATGTATTTTTATCATCCATATTCGTCCACTCGGTGAAAAAAAAGAGTTATCATATTGATGAAACTGCTTCATAAATCGTTCATCGGCAATAAATATGACGAAGCGTTTCATAAAGCGGGTGATGTTTTTTATACGAAAATTGATGCCAAAACGTCTTTCAAATTAGTTCGTATTAACAGTGAGGTTACACGATCAAGATTTTGCTTTCAAGTTGATAACACATACTGCTTGTCAAATTCAGTTGAACTTGAAGCTGTGACGTAGGCTGCATGCAACTTGATAGTCAATTTTGCTTTCAAGATGCCGTCGTCAAGGAAAGAACTAAAAATGCTCGCTCTGTGGGCTGTTTCCGCACTGTTCGAAAAGACTTTATTTTTTTCTTCACATATTCCACAGACATTTTCATGTCAGCAGAAATTGATTTTTTATTTATTTTTATTTTTAAATCATTTCGTCGATATACCGAAATATTCACATTCCGTATTTTATCAATCGTGTTTTATTGCGGCACAATATTTGTAAAAAGAAAAATAAATTTACAAGAAATTGATCAGCTGTTTAAAACTTGACCGTCAAGTTTTCCCAAAACTTGAAAGCGAAAATTGATAAATTTTTAAAATGTGAGTGTGTTAGTAAAAAAATGTGAGAGTATTGAAACTTGAAAGGCAAAAATTGATCGTGTAACCCCTATGTAACCGATAGTTCGTCTTAACCAAGTTTAGCTTAAAAGAATTTTACTGTAAATGGTACAATTGTTTTCTAGTCTAAAGCTGCCTACACACGAAGGAACATTCGTCACAAAATGCCCTTCGTGTATAGCGACCTATAGAAAATCAAGCATGCTGTACAGCATGCTGGACGGCTGTATGAATTTGATCATGTAGTGTCTAATTTGACAGCTTATCAAACATGGCAGATTTGACAAACACGCTTTACAGTGTAATGGAAAAATTCATCAAACATTAGGGAATTTTACATTTTTAATTATTTTTTTTGTAACAAAAAAGGGATAACGTTAATAAATAAACTAAAAAATGCAAAAACAGAAAAAAAAATTAAATTCAAAAAAAAAAATTATTGACATAAGCGGCCTTTATACGATCGAGCATGCTGTCCAGCTTGTTTGACAAACAAAAAATGTTCTTTGGAATACACGAACAAGCATGCTGTAAAACTTTACTTCAAAACCACAAAATCAACACAGTGGATGATAATGACGAAATTATTTTTATTAATTTTTTTCTTGGAATTTCATTTTTGAATTTCTGTTTTTGCATTTTTTAGTTTATTTATTAACGCTATCCCTTCCTTGTCACAAAATAACTTATTAAAAATGTAAAATTCTCCAATGCTTGATGATTTTTTTCAATAGACGGTAAAGCGTGTTTGTCAAATTTGCCGAAAAATCAAAAAATTTTGTTTTTCGTCCAACAAGCTTGACAAACCGTCAAATTAGACATTACATGGTCTAATTCGTGTTATCAAAATTTTTTGATATTTTGTGTTTCCAAACTCAATTTTCCATCGTGTGTATCGATGTTACTGTTTTTGCTGTTTTAGTTCATTGAGAGCAGTCGTACTGGGAGGTGCTTTTGTAATTGCGCATTATGGCGACAATTACAAATAATGAAAACTGCATTAATTTTACAAATTAATATAAAAATTTGTAGACAATTAAGAAAAAAATGCTTAAATATAAATTGTAACAAAATATTGACCAGTTTTCCTTTAAACATATATAATACTTATAAACAACTGTAAATTGCATGCGTGCTAACCCGGTGTATTTAAATGCAATAAATTATATGATTTGAAATGTCAAAACCATTACAGAAAAACGTCAAAATGATATCAATTGCAAAGTAGTGGAGAACACTTGTCCATTTCATGAATAAGAAATATCAGATTTTTCTTCGAAAAATACCAAATTTTATGAAACATTAATTTTTACCGACAAATAATAAAAACCTAAACACTTTTCCATTCTTTTTTAAAAATTTTTTTGTTGTTTTTCTATTACAAAATTAAAATGAAAACTAAAAGTGACATTTGATCTCTGGCATCCCTGCAAGAGCCGATTGCATGTCAGCGATATGATGTTTATATTAATTTTATTGTGCATAGACTAATAGCGTCAGAAAATTACAATTTTATTAAAATTTTTAAATTATTAAGAAAAACATTTAATTCTGTAATAAAATTAATAAGAAAGGGATACAAATTTTCTATGACTAAAAAAAATAACGAAATGAACGATTGACCGAAAAGAACGAATAATGGTTAACGATGTCATATCGTACAATGAACTGAACCGTTCAAATGAACTAGTTCGTTCATGAACGACACAACTCTTAGCACGAGATTTTTCTAACAAAAACATTCGGTAGTGTTTTAATAGTTAAAAAAACAAAGTGAATTAAAATAATAACTTGTAAAAATCAATAACAATGGTTCCTTTTGGACCAGTACATGGTGGTCATCCTGGGGTACATGCTCCACAAACTATGCCCACCGCATCCAGTGATCCTAATCCTCTTCAAATATCATCTTCGACCGGAACAACATCTTCATCTTCAAATAAATCGTCTTTATCCGTACAAACGAATTATACTTTAAAGTTAACTTTGGTTGGTCATACCAAGGCAGATCCAACTGTTTTCACCCAATGGGGAATGGTTGCCGAGTTCATGTGAGTACCAGAAGTGGGAAAAGAAATAATTTCGAAATTTTATGAATTGACCTGCCTCTGCCGTTCATTTCAATCGTGATGGTTCGTTAATTGTCTCTTCTAGCTATGATGGCTTATGTCGTATTTGGGATATAATATAGCCAGCGGTCAGTGTTTGAAGACTAATAGATGATGACAACCCGCCTGTAAGTTTTGTAAAATTCTGCCCCAATGGCAAGTGTATATTGGCGGCTACTTTGGATAATACTTTGAAATTATGGGACTATTCAAAAGGATAATGTTTAAAAACCTACACTGGACATAAAAATGAAAAATATTGTATTTTTGCAAATTTTTCAGTAACTGGAGGAAAGGTTAGTTAAAGGCAAGAATTTTTTTATCTATAAATTTGTTTTAAATGTTTGTAATATTTTTTAATGGATTGTTTCCGGCAGTGAAGATAATATGGTTTACATCTGCAATCTACAATCGAAAGAGGTGGTCCAGAAATTACAGGGTCACACCGACACTCTGTTGTGTACTGCTTGTCATCCAACAGAGAATATTATTGCTTCGGCGGCTTTGGAAAATGACAAAACCATAAAATTATGGAAATTGACAAAACCATAGGATTATGGAAAAGCGATACATAATTTTACAATTACATATGGCTATCCCAATATTGGTACCATACGTGAATTGGTATTTAAAAAGGTTTTGCTCGTATCAATGGCAAAAAACCACCCATTATTTGTTTGGAAGGTATTATTCATGAGATATTTACAGTGGGTATAAATGTTCAAGCTGTTAGTGAATTTATGTGTGCATTTTTAGTAAGTTTATTATCTTTATATTAATTTATATGTAGCAAAAATTAACTTCTATTTTGTTATCTACAGTTTTGTAGCCCACGTGAAGCTTGGAAGAATAAAGTGTCGGTATCCTAGAAAATATTTTAGGGGCTTTGACATGTCTTTTTCATATTTATGTGGGTTTTCATTTTAAATATCCGATTGAATGTAAACATGTATGGCTCTTCAATCACATTTTTTTGGAATCAATTTTCCTAAAGACAAGTTATCAACAGCAATTCTTAGCCTGACAACTTATCTAAAAAATATAAATGAAGAGAAAAATTTACAAATTTTACTCCTATGTTAGTTAATTTGATAATTTCACATTTTAAGTCGTTTAAAACATGGTATTTTTCGCTGTTTTCGCATCAATTTATTAATTAAAGGAAATAACAATTGCCTACTTTTGTTAACTTTGAAACTCTTAATTTCTAATTATAATCTTTACAGCTGAGTTTCATACTGAAGTCTTTAACTTCACTATTAAACAAAAGAAAATGCCAAGAAATTTGTGTACGAAACAACAAAAAATTATGGATTAATAAAAGTAAACTCAAAAACCTACACGGTGGTTTTCATACTGAAGGTTTTTGAGTTAAGCATTAGTTATTTAATTTGTTATTTCGTATACAATTTTTTACATTTTATCTTTTAATATCGTTAAGTTCAAGTTAACTTTAAATATGAAACCGAGCGTAATAGATAAATAATAAAATGTACCTACATTAATTTGGAATAAATGTGGGCATTTTTTAATACTTTTATGGTGGGTCTCATACTGTAAGTTTAACTTTAATTTACCTATAAACAAAAGAAAATTTCAAAAAAAATGTACACAAAACAACAACAAATTTTTGGGTTAACTATTAACTAAAGTTTAAACCTGCAGTATGAGACCCACCGTTAAAAGTGAATACTTATAAAATTTTTCATTAAATGAATGTGTGACTTTCTTTTAAATACTTATATATATTAATACTCCAAAAATTAATTTAAATGTGAATATCAATTTGATATTGATTTCAAAAGCCTATTATTTAGTACATATATTTATAATAAATCTTTTTATCTTTTTATATACAAACATTCAATGTTTCATTCATCTAAAAGTTATTTAAATTTTAAAACTTTACTTATAATTAAATCGTATTTAAAATTACATTTCATTTTATAACTAAAAAGAAATAAATGTTTGTTTAAAAAATTTTACTATTCGTAAGCATTTTTTATGGATTTTATTTTAGATTTTTTGGAAATAAAATACAGTATGCATACTAATATTTAGTATAAGTACTATTTTATTTCCATTTTAAATTTACAGAAATTTTACTAATATATAGTAAAATTACTAATTTTTGCTTCTAAATGAATTTCACTAATATTTAGTAAGAAATTTGGCTAATTTTAGCAAATTGATTTCCATTATGAATATACTAAAATTATACTAAATTTTAGTAACTATTACAAATTTTTTGCACAACTTTGACTTTACTAATAATTACAGACACATTTTGCTAAAATTAGCTAATCGGTCTGCTGGCCTAATATTAGTTAATTTTTCTGTAATATTACAGTTTTTTCTGTAACTTTTACAGGCTTTTTTATTTGAGTGTACTTCTAAATCACTCTAAAAATGCAAACAAAATGTACTCGCTTTGATGTGATGAAAATGTATACCTAAAAACCATACTTTATTAACATGATGTAATCACTTTTAAATTACTAACAAAATGTTTAATTTGAACTACTGACAACATGGGACATCACGTGTAAAATAAATCAGTGTTAGAGCTAAATTGCAACTACTTCACAATCAGTTGATGCTATTCGGAGTGCTTTTAAAATAACTTTTTTGTAATGACTTTTTTTGCTGGGTACTTCTCGGATCATTTTATCAAATTTGATTAAATATGTACAACATTAAGGAAGCTGTAATTTTTTTCCGCCATTTTTTTCGCGATTTTTTTTTCGCAAAATCATTTTTTTTCCAAATAAGAAGTACAATGTTATGTTATTTTGTGTATATTAAATAGGGTTTAAAAAAATATTCAATAGAGTTAGGAAAAAAATTTCTTAGGAAAAAAAAGTCGGAAAAAAAATTTTTTGCCAAAAAAAAAAAAAAATTTCGAAAAATATGAGCGCTAACTTCGAAAAACCACTGACATCAATGAACTCAGCGTACTCAAACTAGCTTCACCTTTTGGGTGCCCAGCTTGTTAAAA
Organism: Leucophora obtusa; assembly: GCA_949987735.1. NCBI lineage: Eukaryota > Metazoa > Arthropoda > Insecta > Diptera > Anthomyiidae > Leucophora > Leucophora obtusa. The sequence continues at coordinate 42,675,617 of OX465297.1, forward strand.
AAATGTGTCAATATGAGCACAATAATAAGATTGGGACTATAAAGAATTGCGCTTGTTCGTTAGTTGTGTACCCTCTACCACACATCCGGATTTAATAGAAGTCTGAAAGACGTTATTCTGTAAGTTTCCTAGTGGGTGTTTTTTTTTGTTAAAAGTGAAAACATTAACCCTAAATCCAAAAAAAAATAATTTTTATCAAGCAAATTTTTTTTTTATTCATTTATAATCTTGTTGTCGCAATTAAAACCCTATAAACAATTTCACTGGAATTCAAGTTGAAAACAAGTTCAATTCCAGCCCTGTTTTCCAGTTTCAAGGCTTGAATACAACTTTAATTACATTTTATTTCAATAGCATACTCCAGCAAAAGGGAAACAAAAATTCCAGTTTCAAATATTTTTGTTAAATATACAAATGCTAGAATTTGAGATGTACTTTACTTCAAGCAAAATTTAAAGCACTTGAATTTTTAAAACCTATGTGCTTATTGGGAACTAATACCTTTATTCTAAACTTTGTAACAATAACAAAATTGTGACAAAACTGGGGTGAATGGAAATTGTTATAATTTTGGTATTCTAAGAAAAATTGTCACAGCAAAATCTTAACAAAATTGTCATGTACTAAAAAGCACACAACAAACAAATATTTTCATTTGTCAACAAATTGAAATATAAAAATTTTTTACAAAAACATACATTGTGTAGGCTGTGATTGAAAAAACTTCAATTAGCCACACTCAGCGCTATGCCGACCGTGGTTTATCTTGTTAAGAGGTGATGTTACGAGTCATGTCCTGTGCAGAGGGCTGCCGGTTAAATCCCCGGTCATGGCAATACACAAAAAGTTTTTCATATAGAGACAAATTAACAATTAAAAAATTACTTTGATCAGTTGACACATAAACTAACCACTGACGAGTCTTTGGGTGAGACGAAACTGCGGCAGTCTGGTGATTCCCTTGTGTCTGTTAAATTGTTCATTAAAAATGTTTTCTTCTTCTTCTTCCTATAAATCAGCTTTAGAAAAAATTCTTTAGTAATTAATTCTAATATTAACTAGGATTGTCCTATGCGACGGTTACAAACACTTAACTAAAAAGTTTGTTTTCTTTTGAAGAATTTTATAATTTTTCTTCACAGAAATAAAATATGAAATACCTCATTCCTCTTTTGAGATATTCTTTTAAGATGTAAGATGCGTCGAACCTTTTACCGATTCTAAAATTCCTCCAAAAGATTACGAATTAATGGGATTTTTGGGGCTAAAGTTGTTAGGAATAAGCTCAGGGTGCTTGCTGCTAAAATTTAAAGGAAACTCCTAGTACTTAGAACTAGTTCTCTCGTGTTCTGCGGTTCCTTTCGCATTCTTTTAAGTTTTCATTTCATTTAAGATTTCATAAAATTCACAAAAAAAATCGTAAATTTTCACAAATTACAATTTGTTGATAATTTTTTGTTTTGCAGAAAAAGCTTTCACCATAGTATGGTGAACTTTTTAAAACTTTTGCTTGTCATAAAAAAACTAGAATACCACAACAATTTTTTGAAAAATTCTTATAACAAGAAACATGACTATTTTAATAACAAAACAAATTGTCACATTTTCCTAGAATAAGGGTATAAGTTAAATACTTTTTGAATAAATGTAAATATAATTATAGTCTAATAAAATGTAAGTGATATTTTCCCTAAAATTATGAAAGGTCCCAGGTAGAAAAATACAAACGGCACAATGTTGGCCCGGTATTGGAGGCGGTAGTACATGTACTGGCAATGCTGTCGGATTTTTAACTTTCACTGTACTGCCATGTTGTCGAAATGATAACACCAATAAACGCTTGGCCGTAGTTATTTCCCAACGTTGGCGCAGGCTTGGGATTTTATTTTTTTGGTATTATTCCAGTACATTTAATAACAAATTCAGTAGTTTGCTAGAACTTTACTGTCCTCTTAGTGTACATCACAGATTTTTTTTATTTTTATTTATTTTTTTTGGCAACTTGAGACTTGATGGAATTTCTTCATATGTATTCTTTCGAAACTTCACAAGAAAAGAATGGCGATGTCTCTCTTACATAAATAATTGTGTAATAGATGTAAAAATACGTAAAATTTATAAAATTGTTAATTTTAATAAATTAAAAAAAGCTCGTTAATATTCAGAAAACAGTACTGGCAAAGCACGTTTTAAGTAGTACCGGCATTTCGTAAAAAACAGTGCTCTCCCAGTACAACTTTTGTTGTAACGTCGGCAATTTCTACCTGGGGTGTTATTCTTTAAATTTCCTTGTGGGTCTTTTTTGGCCAAAAGTGTGAAAATTAACCTTATATATATGGATCAAGTAACATAAAATAATTAATGTTATCAAGTGGATATTTTTTTTAATCAATTTAAAAGCTTTACAATCTTGTAATCATAATTAAAATTAAGTTTCATGGGCCTGTTTTGTCCCCAGGCCACTAACGGTTAGAGACTTTTTAAATAAAAGTAAAGATAATTACAGGCTAATCAAATTTAAGTTATATTTCTCGGAAGATTATACAAACTTTGACGAAGACATTAAAATTTTGACAAAATAAGTATTGAACGAAAATCCACAAATTGTTGGACGTTCTAATATATACATATCGTCACCTAAAATGCAAAAGGGCGTAACAACACTTTTTATTTTTTTACAGGAGAAGCAAAAAACTTTGTAGAATTAATGATATTTTAGATTTAAAGGACATATTTTTTTCTCTTGCTTAAAACACGACTAAAGACTTATTTCTGAAGATTTTTTTTATCTTTTGTTAATATTCTTCAAGTTAGGGTTGTTACGCCTTTTTGACATTGGCTTTTCTGAAACAAAAAGACGTAACAACAACAAAATTTATTAAAATTTATTTTCATAGTACATAAATATTTTAAAATATTTGTTAATTTAATATTTCAAATGATAAAAAAACTTTAAAAATATTAAATTTATTAAATATGTATGTAATAATTCATTACATAAAAAGAAACAATAATTCAGTATAGAATGTTAAAAAATTATATTTAATTTTCAAATGAAATGTTGTCATAAAAGTAATGACAATCTATAGGAAGTAAAGATTTGAGATGTTCCCATTTCTTCTTCGAAATTTTTAATCTTTGGGTATGTACAGGCGCTCCAGGATTCACTCAAGGGGGGGGGGCTATACATTTTTCGTATCCTATACGGTAGGCCTATTCCTAGATATTTTATGAACTAGATGCAACAAGGGTATAAGATGTCCGAACCGGACATCGGACAAAACAATTGCATCAATTACGGTATGATGCAATGGTAGGTAGCACACACGAATATAAGGCAATTTTCGCATAAAAAAAATTTTAAATGTGAATAAAGAAGCAAAAAAATCTAAATTATGAGAAAAAAATAAGAAAAATATTGGTAATATCAGAAATTAAAAATGTGCAATAATTTATGAAATATCTGAAGATAAAAATTTTTCAGAGTGAAATTTTATCACTAATTTTTGCTTAGTTTTTTATTTTCGATATATGCATATTTTTTTGTAATCTTTTTTCTTAATTCTAAAATTTTTTTTAATTTCCATTAATTTACAAATATAAACTAAATAAGAATTTTTAAAATTCAACGAAATTTTTTATTTTCTAAATAACAAAAACTACTGTTTACTGTAAAAATACTGCTTTGGTGGTTGTTTATTATGATATAAAAATAACTGTTACGAAATTACAGTACTTTTCGTTAGGTGTTTTCTTATATAACCGTCATAAAAGTTGTTTTGCATTTTTTTGTAGAAAAACAACTGTAATTTCTGTTAAAAACGACAACTACTGATTAATACACAAACAACTGTCATGTAGCAACTGTCAAACTTTTTTGAGTGCACTCACTCGAAATATGTTCGTTAACATCAAACGAAAAAATTACAAACACAAATTGACAAAAAAAATCTAAGCGAACTTAGTTATTCAAAAATAAAAAGAATTACTTTTTTATACAAGTGTGTTGTTACGCCTTTTTGTTTTTGAAATTCATACACTTGTTGTTACGGCCTTTTGAATTTCGTTCGTAAAATCGTTATTTGTTGACATATAACTTCAAAATTTTGTAGGGACATGTAATTTTGTCTAGTGCATCATAATCAATAAAAAACTCGATTTTGAATTTTTTTATTGTTACGCCCTTTTGCATTTTAGGTGACGATATGTTATATAGAGCACAATTATTGCCTGAAAAAATGCATTTTTAAAAAATTACGAAATTGCCAATTTCGCGACAATGCTGGTAAAATTCAAAGAGAAGATTAAGCAGCAGCAGATTAAAGTAAATAAGGCCCAGACAATACTTTTATGGGCGGGGATGTAAAGCAAAATAAAATATAATAAAAAATTTCAGGGATCTTTAAAGTTTTGACAAAAACGTTTTATGCAGTGCATAGAAGCACTTGAATACTATGGAGCCGCATATTTAACTCATTTTTTGTTTTGTTTTTTTTTTTTGAAAATAGGCTCATAACATTTTTAAAATAAGTGGTTCATTTGTTTGCATCATATGAAATGGTTCTAAAATTGCAAAAATATCTTTGTTTAGGTGGGAAAATATTACTCACATACAAACATTACAGTGATTGCCTGGAAACGTATCGAGCCATAACGGGAAAAAGAGCTTAAGTGACAAAAATAAAATTTTACAGGAGAAACCGTTTTATAATTTTTTTTGTTTTTAGTCTTGCAGAAGATCGATTTTGGTGAAATTTGGATATGTTATAAAGAATAAACAAATAAGAAATATTTTTTACTTTTTAACTGTCCAATCTCACTTTTAGGGGTTATAATGGTGGGACAAAAAATTACTCAATTTCCACTTTTTACGTTCTTTTATGTTGGGTTCAAAATTTAATAAACACGTTAAGTGTCAAATGAAAGAAATTTGAATGACACATCCAACGGTGCATAATAGATTCCTGAGCGTTTCCAAGTTTTTATGTGGTTAAATAAAGAAAAATTATCTTAAGTGACACTTTGCTGTCAAGAAAAATGTAAACAAACTGTAGTTTGTGAATAGGAATTGCCACTTAACATATTTTTGCATTTCGCTTAAATTCGTAACGGGACTTCCCAGAGTTACAAAATTTTGGGAGATGATGCAATTGATTAAGAACTATAGATTTTTATTAAAAACCGATAATCGAAAATCATGTCACTTAAGCATTTTTGGCGGTTATGGCTCGATATGTATAATAACAACAAAAATAAAATAATTGGAAGCATAATTGCCGTAAACATATTCAACTTACCTTTAAACTTTTGATTATTTTATATTGGCATTGAACTCATATAACAAAATATTTGTAAGTGATTTTTTATGTACATAAATAGGGGAATATGGGGTAATTTGCAAACAGTTTTGATCAGCTCCAAAAAAAGTACCGGCGAATATTTTTTTTCATTCTTTTAAAGAATATATTTCATAGATCATTTCTTTCTCTAAATTTCTGCCTTATTATTTGGCTGCATTTCTTTGGCGATTTTTCGAAAAAGGAAATTTTGAATATCATGAACTTCAAATAAAATTTTGTTTTTTTAAATATTGCTAACATGTTTATCTCTTTTAAGCTTTTATTTAGTAACCCAGCAAAATATTGGTAATGACACCTCATTACTATCTGCATTACCAAAAATGATATATCATTACCTTCTGCATTATTTTATAATATAAAATAATGACTTCCTAATAACGGCCTATTGTATTCATTGTTTCTAAATATAAAATAATGACTTACTCGTAATATTTTAAATAAGTGCTTTTTACACAGTTAAATTTTATACAGTTTTATTTATTATATGTAAATATGTTTTATGTTTAAATTTTTTTGACGAGTCCTAAAATTACACATTAAAAAAACTTATATTTTTCTGAATGTATTTTCTTAAGCTAATAGTATTTGCTTAACTCCTTATTTTTAAGAATCAAGTAACCAATCGGATAACCACTTATAATTCAACTTTTTGTAAGCATGTGTTAACCACTTATTATTCAAAATCTCATAACTACTTATTTCTCATTTTTTCGTAAGCGAGCGGGTAAGCGTGACTACTTATAAAAACGACCACGCCAAACAAAAATAATGAGCTTAGACGCCAAAAAATAAGTTGTGCGGAGCTATGAATTTCTATTATATAACCACTTATTTGGTAATGAAAGATTTTGCTGGGAAAGACTAAAATTATAGAAATTGATATTAGTTTTTTATCAAAAATTTTGCGCTGCCCCTTTTAGTCCCAATATTTTTAGCGTCAGTAGATTAAAGTTTAAGAATTTATTTTACCTTTTTGCATATCAATATGCATATAAACAACGTCTAGTACATTAATCTAATATAGACAGTGCAGTGCCAAATAAGCTACCTCTTGCTGTTTTTAAATTTTCTAAATATACAAAAATTCCGATTCTCTATATTACCCCACTTCCCAGAATCAACCATGTTCCCCAACTACATACATCATCGACAATTCATATTTAAGTTTTATAAAGATATTAATTGATAAGTATCAAGCAATTATTTATTGATGACAACTGGAAAACAAAATATTCATATTTCTTTTTAAAAATAAATTCGTTTTCGTTGACAGGCGTAAAACTTTCAATGAATAAATGGTTAACAAAATTGGTCAAATAATACATCTAAAACGAAATAAACAATTTTTTATTGAATAAAGTGTTAGGAACCCAGCAAAAAATTAGATGTAAAAGTAGTAAAAAGCACTACAATTAATGATCTAGACGTACTTCTCTTTCAACTGAAAGACTAATGATTTTAACATTGAATTGACATTTCAACATTTTTTCATTACTTTTTTAACGAGTGCAAAGGAACCTCCATTTCATAAATAGAAAATAAAAAAAAATAGAAAACATAAATTGTATTTTTTAATTAAAAATTAGTGCGACCACCGATTATCGAAGATTGTTAGTATAGCCTAGTAAAGCTGAGCTATCCTTTGATACGAATGTGAATTGGTGGGGAAACACCACTTCGTCATTGCTAGATATTGTGTCTTATTCTCTTCCATAAAAGTACTTATTAAATAAATGCAAAAGGTGCACTGTAATTCAATATTTTTTAGTACTTACTTCTTCATAATTTGTATTTATTTTTAAGGATTAAAAAACTAAAAAACTATTGAATTTAAAAAAATTAATTATAAATTAAAACAAAATATCGACTATACATACCCCTCAATCATTAACAAAAATATAAAAATATATTTTTTTTTTAAAGAGAAGCAACAATCAGGAAATTCTTCCTATTAATTAACGTGTTGCTTCCTTTGGAAAGGGGATAGAGAAGAAGTGAAAGGTGGTGAAAGATGAAGGGCTTCAAATATGGCAATACTATAATTGCGCGAGATGTTGAATTTTAGAACAGTTGTTGCACGCCATCTGATGGTGAGTTGGCGAACTTTGTTGAAGCTTTTTAGTTCATAGCCCTGTTATATTATTTTACTTCGGTGGGGTTAAGTGCTATGGGAACACCGAAGTAGGACGCTGCGATATGTATGAGGGATAGAAAAAACTCATACATACTATTACTATTTTTCATAAATTGATGTTGCCTTGGTTGGGGCTCGAAACCGCAACCTCACATGTAACAGTCCAACGGGCTAACCATTACACCACAGCGCCCATTTGTCCAGGATTTGAACCCGCGATCATCTGCTTGGAAATAAATTGAATCTAAATCACTTCTTAGGATAACTTTTAGAACAATAATTAGAAGGAATGATTAAGTGATCTTTTTGGAGTTGTTTAGAATTACTTCTAAAAAAGCTGTAAAAATATACTAATGGATACTTTGAAAGCAATGAAAGTTACTGTATTACTGAAAATCAGTAATAATACATTAGTGGATACTTTGGAAACAATAAAAAAAGTAGTTTGTAGGGCCTGACTTCCAACTTTTTTTGCTGGGAAAGAGAAGTGAAGTTTCGACATACATATATGTTTTGTTGCTGAGATGAACAGAAACAGGGTCATTCAACATGAGGTTTTAATTTAAAGTACACTGAGTTTTTGTTGGTGAAAACAAATCGAAAGTCTTATTAAGAAATCTAATATTACAATGCTGGTACAACAATGGATTATTTCCCGGACTACATGACAGTTATATTTTAAGATTTTAGACACCATAAATCCAGTTTCCTACATATAAACCAATTAGTTTGAAAGTTTGCATGAGTTTGTCCATCCATATCTACTATTTACCAGAACTGAGGATGCGAAATGTCATTTTCAAAAGAGAACATACGAGGCGGATAAATAAGTCCGTGGCTTTTTGAATGAACACAGTTTTTTTTAGAAAAATAAGTTTTTATTTTTCAAAATAGTGTCATAGCGCAATACACTTAGTCCAATGTTTCTCCAATTTTCCAATTCCTTCCAAAAAATGGGATTTCTTGAGGTCCTCAAAATAGGCATTTGTTTGAGCAATAATTTCGTCGTTGGAGCTAAAGCTCTTTCCACCGAGCCATTTCTTTAGATTAGGAAATGGCCTTTTTCGGAGCCGGTTCTCCCAACGAAACCCATTGTTTAGACTGCTGATTGGTCTCCGGTGTGTGTTGTGTTCATTTTTCATCCACAGTTACAAAACGCCGCAAAAACTCATTGGAATTGCGGTTAAATAACTCCAAATGATCTTTTGAAGTTGTTTATGGTCAAATTGCGTTTATTGTCAAACGCGGCACCCATCTTGCGGATAGCTTTCTAAAACCCAACTGATCATTTAAAATCGAAACCACAGTGCCATATGAAATGCCTATGGCATCCACAATCTCACGCACTTTCACTTTCTTCGACATTTTCGGGTGTATTGACCTTAATTGGCTGTCCAGAACATTCAGCGCAGGGATGGAAAATGAGTTTTCACATTTTGTACAAACCATATAAAGGAATTGTACTTTTTCGACCCTCACAGTACCAACATTTTTTATATGTAGAAAATTTGTCTGAACAATATCAAACTTGCGGAAAAAATACTATACAAAAATTATACTTCTTCACCAATTTTTTTAATATAAAAATTATGTGTGATTGAGAGGTCAAGCTTGCAGGAAATATTGTTCTATACGATACCCCGTTGGAAATATCATAAAGACGGCTTAGTGACATATCGCTGTCACTGCTGACTTCCTGATCCGGTCCCATACAAAAGCCTTAAAACACCTGATGACATTTTCATACAAATGTAAAAGTGTCATCACGACAAATCATCAAGTGATCTTAACGCGGCTTAAATGATGACATATCCTTAACACCTCTGGGGGAATTGTTTCCGCAAAAAGCGAATGAAACCTCATGACTATTCAGCAGTCCGTCACAAGTAGTGACATTTATTAATAACTCACTAAGACGTCTTTAAGATATTTCCTATAAATGTCTGTTTGACATGACAGCATTTTGTCGTAAAAAATACAAAAATTCCAAAAATATTCCTTAGTGAAAAAATAGTACTATTGCTGACATGTAGGCAGCTTAATGTCATACTTTAGTTGCCCGGTACTAACAAGCCTGCAGATAGTCATAACAGAATACAAAATGCTGACATGTATTTAAGACTTCTTAAGTAAAATGTCTTTAGCTGATGACTTATATATAATAAGTTGCTGATGATATTGTCTTTAAGACACAATTTCCAGCTGGGTATAGCTAACTTATCGTAAAATAACCAATAGTTGCACTTAGGGAGTTATGTAGGTAAAATCAACTGCAAATGACAGATAAAATGGCTTCATTTGTAGTTAAAAATGTGTAGATTACATTTCCATTTAAATCAACTACAATGTGAAGTTATTTTTAACTGTTAAAACTCAACTGACAAATGTAGTAAAAATAATTACAAATGCAATTAAAACAAAGTACATGCAAATTATTGTAAAACTGTACAAATAACTGCAAATGTACTTAAAATACCATAAATAAAAATTATTAATTTAATAAAAACAAATTTATGTAAATACTCTGAACTTAATTTTATTCCATAATTAATTTAAAATTGAGAAATCAAAATTTACACTTAATATCACTTTTATTGATCCTTTTTCTCTCCAGGTAGAAAGGGATGAATTTATAAAAGAACTGAAAGAAAATAAATACAATATCTCTATATATAAAAGAATAACGTGACTGACTGACTGACTGAATGACTGACTGACTGAATGAATGACTGACTGACTGTCTGACTCAACATCGCCCAGCCCAAACCGCTGAAGCTAGGAAGTTGAAATTTGGTATGTAGGTTCCTCTTTCGGGGTAGACGTCCGCTAAGACGGGATTTTTGGAAATTCCTACCGGAACGGGCAAAAAGGGGGAAAGTGTCCCCCTTGCCGGCCTGCCAAAACCCCTTTGGCTAGAAAGCTGAAATTTAAGATATGTGTTCCTTGGAGTAGGGGCTAACTTTTCTGGAAAGTACTTTCTAGAATTTTGGACAGGGACGTTGTAAAAATGGGGGTTAAAAAAGGGAAAAAGGCCCCCCTTGACGGCCTGCCCAAACCGCTGGAGGTAGGAAGTTGAAATTTGGTATAAAGGTTCCTCCACTATCGTAGACATCCACCAAGACGGGAGTTTTGGAAATTTTTACAGGGACGGGCAAAAAGGGGAAAAAGTCTCCCCCTTGACGGCCTGCTCAAACTGCTGGAGCTATGAAGTTGAAATTTGGTATGTAGGTTCCTCGACCGGTGTAGACGTCCGTTGAGACGGCATTTTTGGAAATTCTTATCGGGAGGGGCAAAAAGTGGACAAAAAAAATACCTTTTTCCAAAAAAGTACCTTTTCCCAAAAAAAGTACCTTTTCCCAAAAAAAGTACCTTTTTCCCAAAAAAGTACCTTTTTCCAAAAAAAGTACCTTTTTCCAAAAAAAGTACCTTTTTCCAAAAAAAGTACCTTTTTCCAAAAAAAGTACCTTTTTCCAAAAAAAGTACCTTTTTCCAAAAAATGTACCTTTTTCTAAAAAAATGTACCTTTGCCAAAAAAAAGTACCTTTTCCCAAAAAACATACATTTTTCCAAAAAAATAACTTTTTCAAAAAAAGTACCTTTTCCAAAAAAAAGTACCTTTTCCCAAAAAAAGTACCTTTTTCTCAAAAAATGTTCCTTTTCCCAAAAAACATACCTTTATCAAAAAAGTACATTTTCCAAAAAAAGTACCTTTTCGCAAAAAAAAAGTACCTTTTTCTAAAAAAATTTTCCTTTTCCAAAAGAAGTACCTTTTCCAAAAAAAGTATCTTTTTCCAAAAAACATACATTTTTCCAAAAAAAAAAACACCTTTTTAAAAAAAAACACCTTTTCCAAAAAAAGTACAAATAAAGTACTTTGTAAAAACAAAGTATCTTTTTCCAAAAAATTTCGTTTTTCCAAAAAGTACCATTTAAAATAATATATAATTTCAAAAAAACTAATTTTTTTCCTCCCCCCACGGATATCTCCACTAAAACAGTTTCTTGGCATAGACGTGCGCTGAGACGGGATTTTTGGAAATTCCTACCGGAACGGGCAAAAAGGGGAAAAGTCTCCCCATAAACAGTCTCACAAATTGGAAAAGTGCCTGCCCAAACCACTGGAGGTAAGAAGTTGAAATTTGGTATAAAGGTTCCTCCACTGTAGTAGACATCGACTAAGTTTGTATTTTTGGAATTCCCTACAGGATATCCCAAAAGGAAACTTGGTATGTGAGTTCCTCCTTCTGTGCAGGCGTCCGCTTAGACGGAATTTTTGAAATTCCTATCGGGAGGGGAAATAAGGTAAAAGTCTCCTCCTGACGGCTTGCCCAATCCCTTTTGGCCAACCTAAAATTTTAAATATGTATTCCTTGGAGTAGGACTAACTCACCGGCAACGTAATTTTTCTATTTTGGAACAGGAACATAGTAAAAATGGTGGTTGAAAGGGAAAAATGTCCCCACTAACGGCCTGCCCAAACCGCTTAGGCAATGCAGTTGAAATTTGGTATGAATGTTCCTCATCCATCGCAGATAGCCGTGAAGATGGAATTTTTGTAAATCCCTAAAGGGAGGGGCAAAAAGAAGAAAAGCCTCACCTTGGGGGCCGGTAAAAACCCCTTCGGCTAGAAACCTGAAGCTTAAAATGTGGGTCCCTGGAGTAAGGGCTAAGTTATTAGAAAGATACTTTTTTGAATTTTGGACGGGGTCGTTATAAAATAGGGGCTCAAAAAGGGAAAGTTGCCCCTTAACGACATGTCCAAACTGCTGGAACTAGGAAGCTGAAATTCGGTACTTAGGTTCCTCTTCCAGCCTAATTCCAACCGGGAGGGACAAAAAAAGAAAAAGTGTCACCCTTGACAGCCTGCTCAAACTGCTGGAACTAGGAAGCTGAAATTCCCTGTCGATGGATTTTCGGAAATTCCTACCGAGAGGGGCACAAATAGTAAAAGTTGGCTAGAAACCTGAAATGTATAACATATGTTACTTGGAGTATGGGCTCACTTACCGGGAAGGTGCTTTTTGGACAGAGACATTGCAAAAATGGGGATTAATGAAGCGAAAAGTGCCTAAAGGCCTGCCCAAACCGCTGGAGGTAGGAAGTTGAAATTTGGTATTAAAGTTCCTCCTCTATTGTAGACATCCGCTAAGATGAGATTTTTGGAAATTTCTACAGGTAGGGTCAAAAACAGGAAAAGTCTCCCCCTTAACGGCCTGGCCAAACTGCTGGAACAAGGGATCTTAAATTCGGTATTTGGGTTCCTTCTCCAACGTTGACGTCCCCTAAGATGGTATTTTTGGAAATTCATACCGGGAGGGGTAAAAAGGGAAAAAACTTCCCCCTTGACGGCCTGGCCAAATTGCTGGATATAGAGACCTAAAATTATGTATGTAGTAGGTTCCTCCTCCAACGCAGACGTCCTCTAAGACGGAATTTTTGGAAATTCCTACCGGGAGGGGTAAAAAAGGAATAATTTTCCCCCTTGATGGCCAAACCGAACCCTTCGGCTAGAAACCTGTAATATATAATATGTTTTCCTTGGAGTATGGGCTAACTTATCGACAAGGCATTTCTAGGACTTTGGACAGGAACGTGGTAAAAATGGTGGTTCAAAAGGGGAAAATTGCCCCCCCCCCCCTTAACGTCTGCGTCTTTAGCTAGAAACCTAAAACTTAAAGAACAAGTGTATATGAAACACTAAAATTAAAAAACTAAATAGGAAACGAGTGGGATTGAAACACTACACAAGTGGAATGAAATGGATATAAACGTTGAACGAGTGGAATTGAAATTATAGACAATGCAAATGGATTGGAAGAGGGAATTACCTGTTCAAACACTATCAACGGAATATGAAACTTATGTAGCATTGAAACATACTCTCCAAAAAGTTAAACAAATTATCTGAAAGAGAAAAAACCTTAGAAAAGGAATGGAACTTATATATTCCGATATTTAAACTTCATGTAACGAAGCACCGGTGGAAGAAACCGACGCAGTAAATTTTCCAACTGAATTTGTGAATTTACTTGAATTGCCAGGTCTACCTTTACATAAACTGGAATTAAAAAAAAAACTTTAAGACACGCTAACAACGTAGCTTTATAAAATGCTTTCCAACCCTGCTTTACGTTATTTATTTTTATTCAAAACACAAATGAACAAAACTACTTACGGGTCTATCTACCTAAGTTCGCACTTTACCAAATTATCTTAACATACACACGTATATTGCAATTTATTATGGATTCATTACTAACAATCCACTTTCATGAGAAAAAGTGATCAAATATTTATTTATTTTAAACCCATTGTTGTGCAGAATTATTTATTTGTGGTGGCTGGGTGAAGGCTTTAAATAAAAAAACTTTAAATAAAAAAACGAATTTAATAAAAATTGTGGTAGGGCGCAGCCCCCCCCCCCTTAACCTTTAAGGCACGCTAACAACATAGCGGGCTGCGCCCGCTAGTATTTTAATATTCCCGTAAATAAATTTATATTTTATATTATAAAACTTACCTTATTATTTTAATAATTCAATAAAATATAAAACCTTTTCCGTATTACGCGTCTTCACTCTTTAGCGTTGTTTTATGACTAAAAGACAAGAGAAAACATGTTCTTCTCATATTCTTTCACTAGAAATTTCTAAACAAATGCTTCGTACACACATTCTTCTTTACTTCGTACACATACACACTTGAAAATTTAAGTATTTGTAACAAAATTCAATATAACTTTTGCTCTAAGTAAATTAAGTACACAAATAACTGTCATGTAGTAACTGCAGAAGTTTTCTGAGTGTGTGTTTATCAAATTTATAAGAAAATACAGGTTGTTTTATTCTGGTTATTTCTAAGATAAGTTACCCGTCCTAATAACAGGTGATATACATATCTATACAGTATAACTCGCTTAATACGAGCTCGGATAAGACGAATTCTCGGTTAACACCAACTAATTTAGAAGTCCCGAAGTTTTGGCAACAATTTCAATATAAAAAACATCGGTTAATACGAACTCGCTTAAGACGAACACTCGGTTAAAACGAACTGTTTGTGATGGGCACACAAACATATTTCTATATTATTTTCCACTTTTAATACGAACGTTACAAAATTCGACAATTTTATCTATATTTTTTTTTTGTTTTCTGCCAAATTTCAAACCGAACACACAGACATTTTTTCTTAAATATATTGCAAACAACATATTTAGGAAACCAAATGGAAAAATTGTAAAATTTTTGTTGTTGTTTCAAGGAAATTTAAATATTTTGTGGATAATTAGGACATTTTAAATAAATTTTACCCCGGTTAATATGAACCTCGCTTACAACGATTTAATTAATCTAGTCCCCCGGAGTTCGTCTTAAGCGGGTTTTACTGTATATATTTTTTTTTTCGAGAAAGATATAAAAGATGCAGCTTAAATTAAATTTTATATAGTAGCAGCACTTAAACAACGCGTATTGATGAGCTGATTACGGGGAAATAAGAATAAATTTTTGTAGTATATTTTTAGAACCGTTGAAAAGGTTTCGATTAATTTTTTGCAACATTGGGCCGAAAAGTTGTCAGTTTCAAGTTTTTGTTAGAATGATTTTAGTCTACTTCCGCAATTCGAATATTTGTTGAGAGTTTTAAAGTACAACAAATTCATTTAATACAAATAAATTTAATTTGGTAACTTTTGAAATTGTACCTATTGAATCGCAATAGTACCCCGGTACCAACGGAGTACAATTGTACCATGTTTTCCATCCCTGATTCAGCGTCACTAGTGCTTTTTTCCATTTTTACAAAATCCACGAGGTTATATGCTTTGAACACCTGTTAAATGCAAAGTTAATGACGGGCTCAAAATTTAATAGCAGTCCATTAACAGATGGTACTTGACCGGAGCAGCGTTGCATTTCATTCGCCCTTACAAAAATTTGACGATTTATATATTAAATACTGGGATATACACTCTCAAAACAATTCCGTTGTGGAAACCGAATTTTTTGCCAACCGAATTAATTCGGTTGCTGCAACCTCGTGATTCGGTTGCCTCAACCGAATTCAGTTGTAGCAACCGAATTCGATTTAAATTCGGTTGCGGTAACCGAATTATCGGCTGTCACAACTGAATTCGGTTGAGGCAACCGAATTACGAGGTTGCAGCAACCGAACGAATTCGGTTGGAAAAAATTCGGTTGTCACAACTAAATTGTTTTGAGAGTGTAGTAGATAGGGATAGTCTATAATAAATAAAATAACTTTTCTAAAAATGTTAAACTTAGGCCGAATAACACAATGCACCGTTTAAAATTAACCTAAAGTTAAATTCAAAATTAATAAGGTAAAGAACAATAACAAGTGCTTCAGACAACAGTACAATGTATTAAATCCTATTAACATAAACGTACTATTGTAAATTTAAAAAAAAAATTAAAAAATTAGCAGGATTTTTTACATTATTAGTTAAGGTTAAGCAGCCGATAAGATGAAAAAAGTTAAGTACAATTATTATTATACATATTATACAAGTACATTATTTTTTTGACCTATTTTTAACTTTTTTATTTTAAACTTTAATATTTAGTAGGTTTGAGGTTAAGAAGAAGAATAAACCTTCCTCAAAAGTTATAAACACATTAAATTTGCAAATCAGACTAGATCTAGTTTCTGCCTTTTTATGAACAGGCTTCATCAGTGATCTTCCATTAAATGGTATTATTGTTTATATTTTTATTGTCAGATTGTCTCTATATAAATAATTTCAGAAGTGATCAAACAGACATATACAAACATTCTACTTCAGATTTTCTCTGTTTATCTTCTTATTTCCTCCGTGTCACCTTTTCACAAATATTGCCACATTGACGTATGGTTTGTACGTACAAGTGCAGGCAATTTGTGTATATTGGAGACGGACAGCCAACAGTGCATTTTTATTTATACGCTATACCACTATGTGGTCAGGGTATTATAAGTTTGTGCTGATGTTTGTAACACCAAAAAATATTGGTCCTATACCCACCTTATAGTATACCGATCGGCTCAAAATTTTTTTTTATTTCGATTTAACGATGTCCGTCCGTCCGTCCGTCCGTCTGTCTGTCTGTCTGTCTGTCTGTCTGTCTGTCCATGCATTCTTGTGCGCACTCTACAGGTCGCAAATATTAAAATATTTCAAAGAAATTTGGTACTCAGACCTACGTCGGCCCAAGGACCAAGCCTATTGATTTTGGTTAAAATCGATCCATGTTTAGACCTAGTGCCCATATAAGGGTCCCCAAAAATTGGCTTGTTTACACGCTGCGGATTGCAAATACGAAGATATTTCAATGCAATTTGGTATACATTTGTCCCAAGGACAAAGCCTATTGATTCTAGATAGGATCGGTCCATATTTGGACCTATTGCCCATATGGGCTATATTTCCGATTTTCTCTTCTTTTATCATTTTATAGAAAATTAGCGGGCAAGCCCGCTAGATTTAGCGGCATGCTTTAGGCCTAGTTTTTGGGATGTCAGTTACAACGAAAACGAATTTTGTCGTATCGGGCAAGCCCGTAGATTTAAAATGTAATTTGTTTTGTATAGGAATTAAATATTTTTATGAAAATAAAATATAATGGTCCCCTACTATAAAAGAGTATTTTAAATTTAAAGTCGATTTTATTTTTAATCATATGGTTTTGTTCATTTTGTGTATGAAAACCCTATAAAAATATTCATATTTTCAAACATTTTGATTGATTGAAAATAAATTAACCTATTAGAATTCTCCAAAAATAAATCAAGTCAAGGCATACTGCCACCCAATATTTTAACTAAAGTCGATAAAAGTCCCCTTCGATGCGAGTGCTTATTAGGAGCTTATAAAAAAAATTAATAATTGTGAAAATTATTATTCAGAGGAAGCTTAGTTTAAAACAAATTTTCTACTTTTAAGTAAAAATAAAATCAAATAGACACACTTAATAATTAACAATAAATAACGATGACGATGTGAGGGCTGTGGTGTAATGGTTAGCGCAATGAACTGTTACACATGTGGTTGCGGGTTCGATCCCGCAACATCAATTTGGAAAAATAATGTGTATGACTTTTCTATCCCTAATACAGTGTCCTCCTTCACTATTCCCATAGCACTTAACCCCACCGAAGTAAAATAATATAACAGGGCTTTGAAATAAACAGCCTCAACAAAAGTTCGCCAACTCACCATCAAATGGCGCGCAACAACTATTCCAAAATTCAACACCTCGCGCAATTACAGTGTTGCCATATTTGAGGCCTTTTATATTTCACCACCTCTTTCCAAATAAAGCAGCACGCTAAATAAGGTTGATGCTTAATTAGGTTAATGCTATAAGTGCTGTCTGGTTGTCATAGTAACGCCAAGGCTTGGTTGTCATAGCAACACGAAAATTTTATAAGATAAGATAAGGATTAAGAATTAAGGATTGAGGATTAAGATTAGATTAGATAAGTTGGATTATATTAGGTGGTTGTCATAGTAACGCCAAGGCCTGGTTGTCATAGCAACACGAAGGTTGTCATAGCAACACGAAAATTTTATATGTATGGAAAATACCTTACGACCTATTCTCATACCTACCAAATACACATACAAAATTTTATAAAAATCGGTGGAGTCGTTTCGGAGGAGTTCGACAACAAACACCGTGACACGAGAATTTTATATATATAGATTTTGACACAAGTCTGGCTTTTAACCAGACTGGTGTAGGGTATTATATAGTCGGTATGCCCGACTTTAACTTTTTACTCCCTTTTTTATAACGATTTTATTACTCAGTAGCATTTCAGCTCCATAATGCGTATTTTTATATCACATTCTTTGATAGTGTTCATTTGCGAGCTGTTTTCACAGTTTCTCACATTAAAGTTTAAAGCAAAATAAATTTTTTTAATAAAATTCAAAAACTCTACAAATTTTATGTAGAGTTTAGTTATGGAAATAATATAAAAATAAAATTTTAAAAAATCTTAACCCGCTCGGTTCCGGCTGAATGTTAACATTCGAACTTTAATTCCCAATATCTCCGCTAGGGACTGCTGCAAAGCTATAAAAATAATAAAAATATTTCTTTGGCATAGATTTATATTTCCAAGTTTGGTCGGAAAATTACCTGCCAATACATTTCAGGCATGTAAGGGTTAATCGATAAAAATAAAAATCCGAATAATGGACAACTCTAATATTTCTACCACTGATTCAGTCCCATTTTCACCTGTCTCGGGACAGGTACTTTCAGACCGGTACTCTCTTCACCTGTCACAGGACCGGTACTTTAAGACCAGTTGCGTTTTCACCGGTTAGGAACTTTCAGACCGCTCCTGTTTTCACTAGTCATGGGACGGTTCACAGGGCAGGTTTCCTCAGACCGGTCCTGTTTTCACCGGTCACGGGACAAGTACTCTCACTACAACTGACACCTGTTTTCCCACAGGGTGGTTGCAATAAAAAATTGTGAAAAAAAATTAAAAAAAAGGAAATTTTTTGCATCAGTATATTTATTTGCAGAATGTAAATCGCTGATAAAGTTTTTTTGCACCATAAAGTGTGGTTTTTTAAAATTCATAATTTGGGGAATAAGTACACCTTTTATAAAACAAGGTTTGGTGTCTTGTTGCAAAAAAAAAAAGATAAAAAATCGGGAAAAAATTTTGGCAAAACAAAAATTTTTGCATCATTATATTCGTTTGCAGAATGTTAATCACTGATAAAATTTTTTAATTATTTTTTTCTACCATAAAGTATTTTTTCGAGTTCCGCTATTATTTTGTAATTTTTTGAATGCGGTATTTTTTAAATTTATATTCTAGGGACTATAATGCCCATCTCCCAAAACAAAATTTGGTCGTTAATTAATAAAAAAATGCGAAAAAAATTTGCAAATAAAGAAAATTTTGACATCGATATATTCGTTTACAGAATGTAAATCGCTAATTAAGTCTTTTAATTAATTTTTTTTAACCCCAAAGCCTTTTTTCGCATTCCGCCATTATTTTGCAGTTTTGTACTTGTGGTTTTTTAAAATTCATAATCTACGGCTATAATACTGTTGGACATAGTGTATATAAGGTTCCATTCTTGATTTTTATCATAATTGAATTATTTTGAATGGCTCGCTGTAGCTTTTTTTCCATCCCTGGTTATAATTGATGTTTTAGTCCTACAAACGATGTTTGATATAATTATTTGGTTTTTTTTAGTACATTAGTATTGGTTAGAGAATGTCCCCGGTTGAAGCCACAATATAGAACAAATGTTAGAGAGCCCTCCAATCTCTTTATACTGTATACTCTTTAGTTTGAACATAAATTATAGTTTTTGTTGAAAGAAAAAGTTCGTTTCATAAGTATTATCGGGTGAATGCTTATAAACATAGTACAAATCCCTGAATAATCAAACTTGATTGAAAATACGTACCAAAAAGGAACGAAATTGTCAATTTCACGAAAATATTACGTACTGAAAATATTACGTTCGAAATTTAAAAAGTGCAATTTTTGGTGCAATTGAATGTTTAATGCTATACTGGCATAATCAATAATATTTTCGGAAATTTTGGTAATTTCCTTTCCGAGAAACAAAACTCAAAAATGATTTCGAAAATTTATTGTTGATACCTCATTCATACTGAACCCAAAACTAGTAGTTTTCAAATTTATTTTGTTTTCGATTGTCAAATCCCATGCAAATTTCAAATCGAAAACTTAAAAAGAAACGAAAACTTCCAGTTTTGTGTTCAGTATGAATGAGGCTTTAGAGTTATTTTTATTTAAAAATTTGCTCATCTAAAACTAATTTCAGAGTTAAATTGGAGTATTTCGACACTTTTGTATCAAAAATATCTGTCATCCGGCTTTTTCAACTTTTCCAATTCTTTTACTGACTATATACACTTAATCTAAAAAATAATTAAGTCTAAAATTCTGAAAAACAAAATCCATAAAAAAACTTTTACAGATTTTGAAACTTCTCTAGTAAAAACACCTTTACTTATTTAGGGATCTTTTTCCTACAAAAAATTGAGAATAAATTTTGGTGTTTTCTTTTCACGGTTAAAAAACTGGCTCCCCGAGTTAAAATAGTTATATATTGTTATATATAATGTGATTGGGTTATATCTGACGGTGAATGGAGTCACATTAACATACATATCATTATTTACAACTACATCTGATATTATTTTTTCAATGAATTTTTGTACGGTAATTGATGTTATCACATATCCCCAAATCTGACTCCATATATAACTACATAAGCCATATAAAACTAATCAAAATATATGTAGTGACTGATATGATTATATATGGTTCGATACTAAGTTATATAACACTGTATGTATCGTCATACTAAAAATATATTCTTGCAATTTTATATAACTTTCTATATGATCTCATATAAATTATGAGTTAATTTCTCCACAGCTATATAATTTTCACGTGATTTTTTGCATATAAAATTATATTAAAAAATGATGCGTACGATTTAAAAGACAAAAGCATTAAAATTTTTATTTTATGTTATAAAATTTGGGCCTTTTAAATTGTTCAAACTATAGAAATTTCAATAACAATTTAATAGCCGGTATGCATAAAAAGTATACCTACTATTAGACAAAATTATATAAAATCAGATGTTTTTATATCGAATTAGATGTAATTTGATGTCCTGGATATGGACAAATCTCGGATCAAACTGTATCAAATTATATATAATTTGATATAATTAGACACAAGAAGACCCATTTTTCGGATCTAGTTGTATGTCGTTGTATATGGGGACTTATCAAATAAGATATAATTATATATGACACAATATTAAAATTTTTACCCGGGCCTGGCATATTTTAAGCTTTGATTTATAAAAAAAAAAAAATTTCAAACCCCATCACTGGCGTAGACAACAGAAATTGTATGACACTAAAATGCTTTTGATAGGTTTATATTTAATCTTAAGAGATTTTTAATAGTTAACTGATATATTTTTGAAACTTCTGTTGCCCATGCACAACTTTTTCGTTGTATTAGATTAACAGGGTTGGCAACCGAAACGAATTAGGGTCGATATATATATAGTTCATACTTAAATCCACTTAGCACTATTCTATTGATATTGAAGCCGATTTGAATGGATCAAGAGTATTTAAGTGCTGGATATTCTTATGCTGTGGGAATAAGAACATTTAGTGTCAGAACCTCTACATATTCCTAAATATGTAGAGGCTCTGACACTAAAAATGTAATGTTAAATAAAAAACCGCCCCTTATTCGTTTCAGTTGCCAACCATAGATTTTAAAAATTACGAATTTTTAAGATTCGGTCTACTCTAATGTGTATATGGGAATATAGTATCTGCGCATTTCTGCACATATCTTTCTATATATTTAGATAATAAATTAAATGTAGATGTGAGAAAAAACAGACACATTCGGTACAAACCTAAATGCCCATATATTTAACTCAACTAAAGATCAAATGAATAAAAAAGTGAAAGTGTCAAAATGAATCGTTTACGACTGTTAACCCATAATACTACCAATCTGTTGTAAGATGCAAACATTCAAACATACCGACATCCCAGCAAAATCTTTCATTACCAAATAAGTGGTTATATAATAGAAATTCATAGCTCCGCACAACTTATTTTTTAGCGTCTAAACTCATTATTTTTGTTTGGCGTGGTCGTTTTTATAAGTAGTCACGCTTACCCGCTCGCTTACGAAAAAATGAGAAATAGGTAGTTATGAGATTTTGAATAATAAGTGGTTACACACATGCTTACAAAAAGTTTAAATATAAGTGGTTATCCGATTGCTTACTTGATTCTTAAAAATAAGGAGTTAGGCAAATACTATTAGCCTAAGGAAATACATTCAGAAAAATTTAAGTTTTCTCTAGTGTGTAATTTTAGGACTCGTCATAGAAATTTAAACATAAAACATACCCAGCAAAATTTTTCATTACCAAATAAGTGGTTATATAATAGAAATTCATAGCTCCGCACAACTTATTTTTTGGCGTCTAAACTCATTATTTTTGTTTGGCGTGGTCGTTTTTATAAGTAGTCACGCTTACCCGCTCGCTTACGAAAAAATGAGAAATAAGTAGTTATGAGATTTTGAATAATAAGTGGTTACACACATGCTTACAAAAAGTTGAATTATAAGTGGTTATCCGATTGCTTACTTAATTCTTAAAAATAAGGAGTTAAGCAAATAATATTAGCTTAAGGAAATACATTCAGAAAAATTGAAGTTTTCTCTAGTGTGTAATTTTAGGACTCGTCATAAAAATTTAAACATAAAACATATTTACATATAATAAATAAAAATGTATAAAATTTAACTGTGTAAAAAGAACTTATTTAAACTATTACGAGTAAGTCATTATTTTATATTTAGAAACAATGAATACAATAGGTCGTTATTAGGAAGTCATTATTTTATATTATAAAATAATGCAAAAGGTAATGATATATCATTTTTGGTAATGCAGATAGTAATGAGGTGTCATTACCAATATTTTGCTGGGTATTTACATATAATAAAAAAATTTAACTGTATAAAATGTTCTTATTTAAACTAATACGAGTAAGTCATTATTTTATATTTAGAATCAATGAATACAATAGGTCGTTATTAGGAAGTCATTATTTTATATTATAAAATAATGCAAAAAGTAATGATATATCATTTTTGGTAATGCAGATAGTAATGAGGTATCATTACCAATATTTTGCTGGGATACTTATGTGTATGGCGGTATGTACTCATTTTTTTTTTTGTTATATTCATAAGTCAATAAAGGTACAAAATAAATATTTGATTATCAACGCAGTTTCCACATCAGCATGTTTTGTTCCGAATTAGCGTGTGATTTACCAAATAAGAAACTCTAAAATTGTGATAAATTTTAGTTTACAAGTAAATACACAAATATATTAAAATTACAATTATTGGTAGTATTTAGTCATGGTTTATGCTTCTAAATAATATTCACAACCAAAATAAGAACCACAAATTGCCAGTTGTGGACAAAATCAAGCACTGCTACCGGTAAAATACCGGTATCTACATATAAAAATAATGCTATCGGAAACGATAACGGCATTTGCAAATTTTTTTAGAGGTATTGGTAACGGTATTTAATTTGAAACGGTATTTTAGCGATAACGGTAACCAACCTGGGTATTACACCAAAAATATTTCACTAGGTGTTAACAATAGGGAAAATGAACTAAAAAAGAGTTCTTTTATCAAATCATTGGTATATCCAATCAATTTTAAAATTAATATCAGTTTAGTAATTGTGTACAGTAGAAGCAGCGATTTATTTAGTGAATATAAAAGAAAATTCGTGTTATCTCTCACATCTATTAAAAAAATTTCAATAACTGCAAATACGGGTATCCTAATCAAATATGACCTTAACCCTTTCGACCAAACTTCGTGTAAATGTAGATCTATACCAAATAATTATTTTTTATTACTTTCATGGCTTCGCAGCACCCCCTAACGGAGATATTTGGAATTAAAGTTCAAATATTAACATGCTACCGGACCCGAATGGGTTAAGATTTATTTTAAATTTTAATTTTATAAAATTTTTCTATTACTAAACTTTACATAAAAATTTTTGAGTTTTTGAATTTAATTCATCACACAATTTTTGAGACTAATTTAAACAAAAAATTTATTTTTCCGTAAAATTTGCTATGAGAAAAAATGTGTATGAACACTATGAAAAACAGCTGTCAAATGAACACTATCAAACCCTGCTATATGAAATTTATACACAGGCATTGTGGAACTTCACTGCTACTGAGTTAAAAAATTCGTTATAAAAAAGGTAAATATAACGGGAGTTATAGGCAGATAACAAGGAAGTTACTTGTGGGCAACTTTGGGGTCGAAAGGGTTAAAGTCGAGTTTCTGTAGAACCAAACGATTTGTAGAATGTGTTGATAACACACACACAACGCATTTTTTACTATATTTGTTTTCCAAACAAAATATATAAATTCAAAATTAGACATCTAAATTAATAAGTGTTTGCTGTGTAGTGGGTAGCGACTTGAGTTGACTACATCGGATTTCTGAGTTCGAATCCCAGAAAAGACAAAAATATAGTTGTTTTTTTAAATTAAAATAAAATATTCATATGTATAAACAGCAAATATGGCTAAGAAAACGAAAAGTAGTTGTGGTGAAGTGGGTAAGAGTGTGAACAATTAACCTGAATGGTCGGGTTCAATACCAGAAATTTCAAAAAAGTTTTTTAATTTCAATAAAATTTTGTGGAACATAATAATATTTCTTTGGAACATATTACAGTAAACAACCGAATATACCGAGTAAACAACCGAATACGACGAAAAATATAATTTAATATAAAGATAGTTGTTGTAAACGCACGAATTCGATTAGCAATAACTGGGACTGTTTTCTGGGTGAATGAACTTTTGGTTTCTAAATGGCAATTTTATGTGGAATTAATACGTCTTTGGAATTCGCTCCCAACAACCATCCAATCCATAAGCAAAGTAAAGCATTTTAAGAGGGAATTGTTTGATTTTTTTCTCCTTAAAATGGTTATTGTTTTTTTATTTCTGATGTCAATTGTTCTATTTTTGTTATTCCCGTATTCCATTTTTGAGAAATTGTATTGTTCACAATTTTTCATTCTACTCAATAAACCAAAGAACGATACGATAGCGAAATCACTATTACCCTAAATATCCGAAAACGATATCATATTCTAATAAGATTATAATATCAATTTCGTTAAGGTTTAATGGCAAAGTATACTTCAAAACATGCATTATATATAAAAATTCAAACAGTTTTCAGAAACAAATAAAAGTTATAAAAACTTTACTCCATTTGGCTATTTATTCTCTTTTTTTATTGGGCAATTAGTTGCAAAATCGAGGTGAGTCCTTCATTTCTTCTTAATATAACGATTTCATTATCAATTTTTCATCATTGACTTTATTTCAGCTCATTTTAAATGGATTACGATTTTGCTATTATATTGTAACGTGCCGTTACAAATAACCTACTTATTCATATACCTAATGGAAATACTGATACCCCTAACCCACAATCTGTTTTCGCTTGTATAGAAAAATCTTCTAGTAATTCTTACTAGGTTGATAAATCCTATTGCTTATAATAGAATGTCCTAGAGGAGCTTGAATCCAGTTGGAGTTTTATTATACTTCATCCCGCGGCCGAAGTATACACGAATAAGCCAGCCCGATTAAGGTTCCCGAAATAACCCGACTCACTTGCTCACTATTCTCGTCACTAATCCTATTTAATTACCGATTCCCGTATTGCCGAGTTAACCCGAACCCAGTTGGAGTTTTACTATACTTCGTCCTGCGGCGAAGTATACATGAAAAAGCCAACAAGGTCCGAGTTACCGAAATAACCCGACTATTCTCGTGAGTTACTTAGATATATTTACCAGTGTTGCCATTTCAGTGCTTTTCGGGTATTTTTGGTGCTTTTTTCCTTCCCATACCCTGTGATTTTTTACAAATATCCGTTTAAAAAAAGCGGATATTTACAGTGCTTTTTCAGATTTCTGGCAGTGCTTTTAGTGCTTTTTGTACAGTTTATATTATTGTTATTTGTTCTCGTTTTTTTAAATTTTTATTCAATTTTCTGTCAAAGTTGAAAAAATTGTACGAACTATACAAAAAATACATTTTTTCACAATGTTTGTAGTACAATTTTAAATAGCAACTTCGTATATATTTAAACTTGAAAATTTTGAAATATTAATTTGGTGCTTTTTTACCCCTTTTTGGTTATTTTTTGAACCCTTTTTACACAATTTTACAAAGCTCAAATGCGTTTTTAAATTCTCGACTTAAATTTTTCAAAAAATTAATATCATGCTTTTTTACCCCATTTTTGGTAAACTTTTATCCTTTTTAACCGTTTTCACAATGATCACGGTGCTTTCCTGCCTTCAAGAGTTGGCAACACTGATATTTACTAATCGTATTCCCAACCTTTTCCCCGTTTTCCCGAAATAACCCGACTCACCTGCTTACTATTCTTGTGAATTACTTAGAAATATTTACTAGTAGTATTTACAACATTTCCCGCTCACCTGCTTATTATTCCCGTGAGTTACTTAGAAATATTTACTAATCGTATTTGCAACTTTTTACTCATTTCCCCGAAATAACTCGACTCACCTGCTTCTTATTCCCGTGAGTTACTTAGAAATATTTACTAATCGTATTCCCAAACTTTTCCTCGTTTCCCCAAATTAACCCGACTCACCTGCTTATTATTCTCGTGAGTTACTTAGAAATATTTACTAATCGTATTTACAACCTTTTCTTCATTTCCCCGAAATAATCGGCCTCACCTGCTTACTATTCTCATGAGTTACTTAGAAATATTAACTAATCGTATTTACAACATCTCCTCGTTTCCCAGGAATAACCCGACTCACCTGCTTACTATTCTCGTGAGTTACTTAGAAATATTAACTGGTCGTAGTTCAAAACCTAATCATATCGAACCAGTGGCAGAGCTATCGACGTTTGGAGGAACTGCAACCGCTGCCAGAATTGCCGAAGACCATTTTGTGCACCGAATTGTTGAAGTCGTTTAAGGAGTAAAAGCCATTAGATTAAGTAATTTAAGATCTTGGCAAATAAAACTGTGTGCGATACAGGATCGTACAGTTAAATTGAAGAAAAAAAAAGCGATCGTTGTTTTATTTCAAAGGAGGCAGACCTTTGACGAACATGGACAAACTGAGTAGTACCCTGGCCGAAGACAAAACTGTATCACAATATATGATATCATATTATACCTTAAGTAATGTCTCGGTTTGTGTATTCAAGCCATCATTTTCTTATTGCGGACAACTAAAGAGTTGGGGTGATGCCCACGGAACAATTGTTTTATATATCATGAAAATGATCAACCTTTTTGAAACAACAAATAAAATCTAATATGCCAATATAATATTAGATTTGGAATTGAGGTAGAAGAATACTCTAACTAAATATATGTAAATTATTTTTATTGATAAAATATTCAAAACAACGTTTGTTTCGTTTTTACTAAAATTAGTATTACAATTTCTTTCGTCCGATACTAATTTTAGTAAATAAATGGAAACTTTTTTGTTTGAAATTTTACATGAAAAGTTTTTAAAAGTAAGCCTAAAAGTTGGATATTGGGGACAACTTGAAAAGCTATGCTGCCATATAAAATTTTTGAAAAATCGTGATTTTAATGCATAGGTCGCTATTAGGGTTTGGCATTTCCCGTACTTTTTTATTTCCCGGTAAATATTTTTGAACAAAATTGTTAATGAAAACCACCTATATAAGTAATTTTTGTTTAAAAAAAACACTACTTCAGTACAAATTCAGTCTGTGTAGTGAGAATTCAAAGTAAAAATATCAGAATGTGAACATTTGATTTCACATACATAAATTACTCCAAGCACTGACAAATGAATTGCATGATTCCAGCAGAAAGCACCCACTACTGGACTGTCAGAAACAAACCGTTTCATCACATTTGGCCCATTAGATATGGTGGCTACAATGTTATTTTCCAAACACAAATAAAACTCTTCTAGTCTTATTTCTACAATTCTTCTTATTTCATCAGCATTACATCTTCCTGATATATAAACCAACCCCAGGTTATAAAATGAATTATTTCAGTTTATACATATGTTCAAATATCTCTTTTGTGATATTCTTGTCCATTCATCTATGATTATAGTAAATCTCTAATTGATAGAAATATTGCTCGATATTTCTTTTATCATTGTATCTTTTACATGATTGTAGTAATTTACATTGGTTTTATTTTTTGGCAATGCCAGGTTTTTTTATAAAAACTTTCTCGAATAAACGAAGATCTAGTTATAGTGCGGATTGACATTCCGTCGACTGCGGCTAATTTGGATACCATTTCAGAAAATGTTTGCCCTACCATAAAACGTTCAAAGCCTATTCAGCTTACACTTTTTTCTTCAGGTACTTTGCTAATTTTAGCTGGAACGTTATTCTTGTTTTTTTGTGAACCAAATTTAGATGTCGGATAACCAAATTTAGATACCTCCGTTAACCATTAGTCCTTTAGGGCAAATATTGCACTGCGCTGCATTGTCCTTTTTTGTGTAGTATTTCCATACTCCTGACATTTTATTCTTTAATATAAAAGAATATATTAGTTTGAAAGCAGGTGTATTAAAATAAAGTAAACTTAAAAATATCACATTTATTAATGAAAACGTTACTTATAAAATTATTGGCCCTTAATATAAAGGAGTATTTTAAATTTAAAGTCGACTTTATTTTTAAGAATACGATTTTGTTCATTTTGTGTAAGTATACATTTTGATTAGTAGCTGCATTTGTGTGGCTCTCTATCAGTGTTATCAAAAACGATTTTGAGAGTTTTTTAACGTATTCCGGCTTTCTATTGTCAAAATTGTTCGAGATATCATTGATATGAATGCCGCACAAACACAGCTAGTATACTGAAAACCTTACAAAAATATATATATTTTCAAACATTTTGATTGGTTGAAAATAAATTAACCAATCAGAATGCTCCAAAAATAAACCAAGTCAGGGTATACTGCCACCCAATATTTTAACTTAAGTCGACTTTAACTAAAATATACATTTGAAAAATTAAGATAGTAATGGCGATTATTTGTATGAAACTAACCTTTTTTCATATTTCTTTTAAACATTTTAACAAGTTTTTAGGTTTTACTACTTAAATTTTGAATAAGTTATGCAAAAAGTCTTTATTAGTTGAAATGCTCCTAATTACTTGGCAAAGATTTTTTTTGTGTGTCAAATAAATTGATTCCCTTTTAAAAGATTTTAACAATGACATTTTTGTTTTGGTATTTAAAATGTTTTTTATGACTAAAATTGAAAAGTCCAATTTCAAACAAAAACAATTTAAAAAATTTAATTAAAAAAAAAAATATTATTTTCCCGGGAATTCCCGCCAAATTTTTCCCGGGATTTCCCGGAAATTCTCGAACCCCACACCCTAGTCGCTATACACAATGTTGGGTGGTAGTTTACCATGGTCATGCACCA
Organism: Leucophora obtusa; assembly: GCA_949987735.1. Classification (NCBI taxonomy): domain Eukaryota; kingdom Metazoa; phylum Arthropoda; class Insecta; order Diptera; family Anthomyiidae; genus Leucophora; species Leucophora obtusa. The sequence continues at coordinate 42,705,256 of OX465297.1, forward strand.
TATAACTGGATACCAACCAAAATTTATTACAGCCAGTTTCCAGAGCTACCGCCATTGTGTCCTTGTCACTGTAAATAGGTAAAATAAAAACATTAAGGGAGTTCTTTGCCATAATACACGCCCTTGGCTTACCTGTACCCTTCACGTACAGCGTACTGTAGCCGTCAAGCGTTAGTTCACAAACCCGATCCTCATGGATCCATGGTTCCTGGACCATAATACGCTCCTCCCTGCTCTTAGCAACACGGAGGAGCAGTGCTGTAAATGCTGCCTTGGAATGATGAAGATTAATGTGCGTTACCTTCATCATTGTGGATTGCCATTTATGATGGTGATGTCAGCGTCCCCTAGGTCTGAAACTAAAAGGGCGTCTTCATCGGCTGCTTCGCCCATCTGTTCAAAGAACTCACCCACCAGTCCTGTGGCTGATAGTGCGTCTTCTGAGCCAGAAGAATTAGCAGCTACATCGCATGACATGCGGTCCGTCTCTTCCGAAGGTCGTACCGAAACTGTAATAGACCTTCCCCCGCCTCACCCGGATTGGCGCCAAGGATTGTTCATTAAGAACAACGATAGCCCTTCTGAAGTTACCTACAGGCTCAGAAACCTTAACTACTTTCCAATTATGGGTAAGTAGCTGTGGATTACTGCTCTGCAGGATCCTCAGTATCTTCGTAGGGTAAGATGGTGCAGCTAGCATTTTAGCTGTGTACCTAGGCCTGCAAGGTATCTCACTAGGAGGAACCGCCGCAAGCCAAGCGCCCTGCCATATTTCCCCGAGGGACGCTATGGAACGCTTATACAGCATTGCCGATCGCTGGTCTGCCCGTGTAACCACCCAGCATCGTCGAATTGGGAGGGGGGGTGGACCGGGATTCGCTTCAAGAATCTTAAAGTACACCTCCTTTAATTTAATTTGGATTGTCTCCCAATTCGCTCGAGAGATAGTCCCATCCTTCACACTCCTATCCACAACATACAATATGAGATTGTTATTCATCACCTCATTAAATGGTTTACTGAATAGCCGTGTAGACTTATGTTTTGGACGTTTTGTCCAAGTGAGCGGCTGCTCTTCCTCAGATCGCTGCCGTTTAGGCGCCGCTTTTTCAGCTGGTTTGGCCAATTCTGTTCCAGCAGGCGGTTGAGTTCAAGCACGTTGAGCTCTGGCCCTTTGGAGAGAGGAGTTCTCCTGCTCCGAAAGCTCGTCAATCGGCTTAGTACCAAGTCGATCGACCGTTCTAAAGGCGGACCGCCTATTCAAAAATTTTCCTGGGTTGGTTAACCGAGGTCTCAGTAGCATACAATTCACCACGGCCTGAAACCGCCACTGTGGGAATTGGGTCTCCGGAGATTAGGCTCCAGGATACGCAGGAACTTTCTTCTTTGTTGTACCTTCCATCCCAGGAAAATTGTTTACAACAGTTAGCCAACCACAGCTATTCTACAACTGGCTCCACTGCAACCGATTCCATGGAACTGGTTCCGGAACCAGTTTCTGGGATCCTATATGGAAGGTGTAGTAACGTAGAGTAACCGGTTCCACTTTTGAGCTATAGAACGGGTTGCTTTTGGGACAATTTCAAACAAAAAGAATCGGTGTTAGAATCGACAGTAGAAGGGGTTGTGAATGAAAAGTAGCTATTCTACAACCGATTCTTTGGAACAGAAAATTTTCCTGGGATGTTTCCTAAAACCACCCCTTCTGACATTTTTGACCTACTGCCAAGGTTTGGTTACTGCCGCCCAAACTGGGGATCAGACGCAGACCCTCAAGCCGTCCAATATGGGAAGACAGACATTTAAGTACCGTGGTCCAAGGACCAAAACGGGCCAAGTCAAACCAGCTGCCCTAACTAGGGGGAAACAGGACTGGTGAGATGGATCTGACAGCCGCCCCTTAACATAGGGGAACAACAGAAGCTGTCAGACAGGGGGAAGGGTAGTTCTTAGTTCGTGCTCATCATGAGACCCCCTGGCATGGTTGTCCCTTCTGGGAGTAATATGCTAACGCGATAAATTACTCTCTCCACTACGGCCACAATGAGTCCTCGTACTTAAGCATCCGCATCGCGTCAAGATGACCACCCCATTCGCGAATGTAATAAGTTATTATATAACACAATATCAGTAATATATTATTTTGAAACCTCCAAATAAGTAGTGATATATTTCTATATCGGTAACCCATTATTTCATATCTCCCACATGAGTTTTGATGTATCACAATGTAACTAACGTATTACTTTATGTTGCTAAGTAAAACCAAGGGTAAAAGGCTACCCACTGCCAGGCAATGCGTGAAAAAGGTCAACCCATTACCAAAATTTTGCTGGGAGTTTTTAAAAGTTAAGATTCTGTCATCCTGTGTAATAAGCGCACAGGTAGAAAAATACAAACGGGACAATGTCGGCCCTATATATTTTACTTTACTGGCATGTTGTCGAAATATTAACGCCAATAAACGCTTGGCACAGCCTTGGTATTTTATTTTGTTGGTATATTCCAGTACATTTAATAAATGGTTTAGTAGTTTGCTGTCACTTTACTCTACTTTTAGTGCACATGACAAATTTTTAATGCATTTTTTCGGAATTTCTTAAAAAAAACAATGGATATGTCTCTCTTACATAATGTGTAATATATATAAAATTAATAAAATTTTGAGTTTTTATAAATTAAAAAAGGTCGTTAATTTACAGAAAGCAGTACTGACAAAGCACGTTTCGAGTAGTACCGGCATTTCGACAAAAACCATGTTCTCCCAGTACACTATGTTTTGTAACGTCAGCAATTTCTACCTGTGCGTGTACGATAACTTACTACAAGTTACTACTTTTACTACAGCTGGAAAAATTCAATATAAAAAGTAAACAAAACTTTAAGAAATTAGAGTAAACGAACTCACAAAGTGATACACAAGAATTTAAGGGAATCATTTTGCTAATATGATGACTATAATATTGAATACATGTCTGACATAATATATATGATTTGTATAAAATTGTACCAATTACGATCTAAACTGATCATTAGATATAAACTGATAAAATTGTTTCAGGTCAAAAATCGGATACAATTGCATTTTATTAATATATATTTCAATTAGTTAAGATCTAAACTGATACAATTAGATAAAAACAGATAAATTATATCGGGCCATTTTTTAGATGAAACTGTATATTTATGCAGATATTACTTAACCATTATATGTAACTATTTTTAATCCGGCTTGCATAGTTACTTTTGGTCTATGGTGCAGAGATAAGTTAAAGCCTCCAATGAATTTATTTTTGCAGCCTTTTGTATCAAAGTCCATGAATACTTTAATGACGGAATAGCATGGGCTGCTCCCCTTTCATGTAAGAAACACACATCTAAAATCACCGCACCTCTGTTTGTAGCTGATACCCCTGCGCGTGCACAAATACAGAATACAGTATAATTCGCTTAATACAAACTCGGATAAGACGAATTCGCGGTTAATACGAACTAATTTAGAAGTCCCGAAGTTTTGGCAAAAATTTCAATATGAAAAACATCGGTTAATAGGAACTCGCTTAAGACGAACACTCGGTTAAAACGAACTGTTTGTGATGGTCCCACAAACAAATTTCTATATAATTTTCCACTTTTAATACGAACTTTAAAAAATTCGGCAATTTTTTCTATAGTTTTTTGTTTTCTGACAAATTTTAAACCGAACACACAGACATTTTTTCTTAAATAAATTGCAAACAATATATTTACGACACCAAATGAAAAAATGGTAAAAAAAAATTGTTAAAGAAAATTTAAATATTTTGTGGATGATTAGAACGTTTTAAATAAATTTTACCGCGGTTAATACGAACCTCGCTTACAACGAACTAATTAATCTAGTCCCCTGGAGTTCCTCTTAAGCGTGTTTTACTGTATATTGAATTTTAAGTGAAAATTGTTAGCAACATATTACTTTAAGTTTCAAAGTAAAACAAAAGGTAAAATTGTTTTACTTTGAAATCTAAAGTAATATGTTGCTAACAATGTGATACATCAATACTTATGTGGGAGGTATGAAATAAGGAGTTACTGATATCACTACGAAATTGTCGGATGCAAAAAACCGGTTGTAGAGCAACTTGTACTTGCGTGCAACCTGTTTTACTTTATGTTCCATCATCGGTGATTTTTGTTTGAGTTTGCCCAAAACCAATAGGTTGTTTTACTCCAAACTAGGACAGGTTGCTTTGTAACCGGTTCTAGAATCAGTTCTGTTACAGAACTGTTCTACAGTGAAGCGTTACATTTTGACTTCCAGGAAACAGTTCTAGAATCTGTTCCATGGAACCGGTGGTAAAAAGACCTATTCTAGAACAGATTCAGAGGTAACCAGTTCAAAACAATTTTGCTGGATATTTGGAGGCTTTAAAATAATGCATTACTGATATTGTGTTATATATTATATTATTCTCATTCGTAATTAATTTAAAGTCATTACTGATAACGTCCTATTTCGTACTAATGTGTAACGACTTATTTTACTCCCTACTAGTATGTTGTTATTTCAATGTGAATTTGTTACATTACGTACTACAAGTAACAACTTATTTCGGTACTTTCTTCGTAATTGCTTATTTGAATCTATACCGGTAATGTTCAGGCAACCATTAACCTCAAAAGACACCCCCATGCTAAAATAACCCAGCTGGAAAATGTGTCTTAAAGACAATGTCAGCAGCGCGGTGTAAGTGACAAGCCAGCAGGCGCAGACATTTACCAAAGACGTCCTAAAGACATGTCTGCATTTTTTACTTTTTCTTAAGTGACGCAGACAAACTACATATTTGTCATCATTTTTTTTTTTTTTTTTTTTTTCATAATTTTATTTATTGAATCTTCACAACAGTGAACTAACAATAAGTTTATCAAATCTTATGTACTAAAGCTAAAATATTAAGCCCAGCCAGTGCCAGACAAAATTTTAATTTTTAACATTAAATATTTTTTTAATTTGATGCAAAGTAAATGTATAGAAAAAGTTAAAAACGAAATTAGAAGTTTAATTTTTAAAAAGGTCGAAAAAACTAATTTTTAATTCTTTTAAATAGAAATTAAAAACCAACAGTTTGTTATAAAGAATATACATTTATTCTATAGAGCCAAATCAGCGGTGGTCCTTCTTAGGAGGCGTCGGTGTCCTTGATCCTCAAGCAGTTTACGAGCCAATGAATTTGGGTGCAGTTGCAGCCTCTTTAAGTAGTTTAAGGTGTATCTCGCGATTTCATCATTAACGGTGGGAACAATCTAATCTGAGTGTATGTTCGCATTTCTTATATACCATGGTGCGCAGACAATGGTTCGCAAAATATTGTTCTGCTTCCTTTGAATTTTTTGAACATTTGATGCAGACGCAGTGCCCCAGATTTGGATGCCGTAGCACCATATAGGTTTCAAAATCGAATTATACAACAACAACTTGCAATCAAGGCCAAGTCTAGAATTTCTTCCAATTAGCCAATTAAGTTCTATTGCTTTAAGTTTTATTTGTGTTATTTTGGCGTCGATATGGTTCTTCCACGTGAGACGACGATCAAGATGTATACCAAGATATTTGACATTTGAGTGTTGGGGCACTTTGTGATTGTTAATTTTGATAAAAGAGCATGTTTCTTTCCTTAAAGTAAAAGTCAAATGAATACATTTCTGTTCATTAACCTTTATCTTCCACTTTTTCAGCCACGATTCCAGTTCAAATACGTGTTCCTGCAATATTCGAGAGGCTTCATATGGGTTTTTGTGACAACTCAAGATAGCCGTATCATCAGCTAATGTAGACGTATGAGTATTACCATCAGTTGGCATGTCAGAAGTATACAAGAGATACAAGAGTGGGCCTAAAATGCTACCTTGAGGGACAACGTCCCGAATATCTTGAGGAGAGCTGAATATATAGCTTTCGAGTATATTATGTGTGTTACGTGGCAGTATATTTTTAATTTTAAATAACAAACCTTCGTGCCAAACTTTATCAAAGGCTTGCGATACGTCAATAAAGAGTGCAGAACAGTAATTCTTATCCTCAAAGGCCTTTCGTATTTCACTAACAAGTCTGTGAACTTGCTCAATGGTGCCATGCTTTTTACGAAAACCGAACTGATGAGCAGGAATTAGGTTATGTTGAGTTACAGTTATCGTTATTCTGTTTGCCAATAGTTTCTCGAAGAGTTTTGATAAATTAGATAAAAGACTTATAGGCCTATAAGATTCAACTTTAGTGAGATCTTTTCCTGGCTTGGGTAAAGTATTATTCTTACAGCTATCTGGGGTAACTCCAAGATCATTTTGTTACTAATTTTATCGGTACCAAAAGCTTTTTTTGGGTTTAATTCTGAGATAGCATTTTCGACCTCTCGCAACTCAAAGCGAATGGGTACCTCTACGTGCCGTGGCAAAATTGGTGGTAACTCGACTATTGTATTTGGATCGTTTGGCATAAATACAGATTTTAAATGTTCTGCAAATAACTCGCCTTTCTCCGTATCATTTCTAGCCCAGCTTCCGTCAGATTTACGCATTGGAGGTTTACATTTAACAGGTCTTTTTAGATTCTTTGTAGTACGCCATAATGAATAGTCCGTTCTTGCCGTAGCCTCCAGATTTTCCAAAAAATCATTCAGTGAGTTATTTCTTTGTAATTCAAGTAATTTGCGTAACTTGTTTGAGCATTCTTTAAATCGAGCCTTAAGTACAGGAGATCTGTGAAGCTGCCACTCTCTACGAGCTCTTCTTTTCTCATTTAAGAGTCGCTCAATATCAACTGAAAAAATTGGATTTTGTCTGGATTGTCGGGGGGGTTTGGTAGCAAGTCGTGCAGCAAGTTTAAGATAGGATTCAAAATTCCTAAGTGAGAGATCAATGTCCTCTGTTGTTCTTAGGAATATATTTTCCGAGCAATGAGTACTGATAAATTTTTTATATTTTAGCCAATTTGTTCCTTTGCCTGTAAGTGCTAAGTCACCGGTTGGAGATACAATTCGAGGGTTTATGAGGGAAGAGAGTTCCAATGAGGATTCTATGTGCACCAAATTTCTTGCTATATTTTTAGTTACTCCAAAATCAATGAGATCCGGTATTTTATTTCGATCTGATGGCCAGTGTGTGGGTTCGCCGCTGGAGATCACATCCAAACCCATTTTATTAATTGTATCAAACAATACACGGCCCCTAGGGGAACAGAGCCTTGACCCCCAGAAAGTGTGCTTGGCATTGTAATCGCCAGCTGCCAGAAAGCGTAAGCCTAATAATTCGAAAAAAGATTTAAATTGTTTTTGAGAAATCTTAAATTTCGGGGGGAAATAAACCGAAGAGATCACTAGGTTCATATTATTTTCTTCTATAAATACAGAAGAGGCTTGAAGATAATCCTCACAAAGATCACACATGAGATAATGTTCCAAGCGAGTTTTTATTAAGATACCTGAGCCTCCACACGCCCTGCCTCTGGGATCTTTTGTGTCATAAAATGTATACTCATTAATTGAAAAATTACTACGAGAGGTTAAGTGGGTCTCAGAAACAAGCATTATGTCAATCTGTTTGCTTCTTAGAAAATTACTGAGTGCTTCTTTATGTTGGCGTATGCCGTTAGCGTTCCAAAAACATATTTTCAGAGTATTCATGGTTTACTCAGTAAAGCCTGCAGTAACATAGACTGCATCTTCATCATCTCCTGTATCAAATTGTTCATAGATTTTGTAAAATCTGAGACCGTTTGTACTAACACATCAATTGCTGCTTCAAGTCCACTAAAGTCCGATTTTTGACCTTGGTATTTATTTTGATTTGTTTTCATATTAGAATTAGATTCATCACTTATATTTTCTTGAAAATTTACAGATGATGTATGACCTTTTACAATAGATGCAAAGGTCTGATTTTGGTTCGTAAAATGCTGCGCGTTCGGCAATTGGGGCTGCGGGTTAAAAATTTCTAGATTGGGCAATTGGGGTTGCGAGTTAAATTGCTCTTGAATGTTTTGGAGTTCTCTGTTGTATAACTGCCTTCTGACAATAGAGCGCTTAACAATTGAGTATGCAGGACATCCTCGGTAATTGGCCGTGTGATTTTCACCACAATTACTACATTTTTTCAATTTTGGGTCGCCTTTAGACTTGTTACAGTCTTTTGAGCTGTGTAGCTCACCACAAATCACGCAAACTGCAGGATGCTGGCAATACGTTTTAGAATGGCCAAATTCTTGACAGTTAGTACACTGTATGGGGCCTTTTCTTTTATAGGGCTCCTCCACTGTAATTCTAAGATGTAGTAAATATTTCAGTTTGTAAATTGGGTGTACCTCACTCTTCTTCAATTTAACATCGTTGGGTTCTAGTTCAATACGAAACAGGGATTGGGGTAGTTTTTCTCTGTTTCGAATATTAACTACAGACAAACTTCCACTATTGTCATGTGGGAGTAAAGGTGTTAAAATACTTTTAATTCCAGGTGATGCCATATTTGTCATCATCACAATAATTTTTTATTTATTCGCTCTGACTAACTGCCTATTGTCAGTATCATGTCCTAATAAATCAATAAAAAAAAATATAATAAAAAAATATTTTTTCCATGACAGCGATTTAAACCGCGAACCTCAGAACTAAAAACATATCAATGTCTTAGCATCTAGACATTTACACCATAATCGATTTAAAACTTGTATGTGATTAATTTGAATTTAAAACAAAATTCAAATTTGAAAGGAACATTCAAATAAAATTAATATAATTTGAATTTGCTTACAGGAAGATTCAAATAAAATTTAAGATTTGATTTGGAAAATGGAATATAGCTAACTTTTTAAAAATATTTGTATTATTATAGTTTAGGTGATCGGGCAAGGCGGTGAGCTAACAAACAGAAGGCTTCTGGTTCGAGGAGGAATGAGCATTGTGGAAGTATGATAAAAAAAACGCAAAAATTTGTTAAGCTGTATCTAAAACTTTAGATGGTGGTGACAACTTAATGACCCGTGCTGTAAATGTCAGTGACGACTTTCTAAGGACATGTCATCATTTATTCATCACAATGACCTCCTGGTGACTTGTCGTGATGACATTTTGACATTTGTATGAAAATGTCAGCAGGTGTCTATAGGTATTTTGTATGGGAGCGGATCAGAAAGTCGTCAATGACAGCCACATGTCGCTAAGCCGTCATGAAGGCGTCTTCACGAAATTTCCAATTGGGTAATTGAAAATACGTCTCGCTTAGTTTTATTTCCTCTACAACATTTTATATTTATATTCATTAAGATTTGATGGTCCGCTTTTCTCTTTCTCCAAAGTTCGATTATTTTGAAGTAGAAAAACGACCTTGATTATAATAAGTTAACACTTTTTTATAGCATTATTAAAAATATGTGAATGTAGCGAATTTCATAAAAAAAAACATAATAATCCATCATTTTCCGGCGGAATTTGTAAGTTGCAAATACGAATAATGTCTGTAGGTATTTGTATAAAAGTTCAAAATTTTGCAACAAATAAAATAAAAAACTAAACAAAATCTTAATAGAGTGCATGACTCGTCATTTTGCAAAGTTGTTTTTACATGTTATATTCCATTTTGCCAAAAGAAAAAAAAAATTGGCACATATTATGTAAAAAAACCTAAAAAAATCAATGTAAAAGGCAAAATGTTGAAAAAACAATATCACAGAAACACACACAAACAAAAATACTCGAAAACTACTTGAAATATCAGAAACAACTACAACACAGCCCAATACATTCATCACACTCACAATTTTACAGATTATATACAATTAATATAACTGTTTATATATATTTAATTGTATTTGTTTGTGGTGGTACCTTTTACAGTGGCTGGATTGAAGTGGTTAAGATGACTGGAGTCTGTTAAATACAGGTTTCATGATATTGTTTGTCTGACTATCTGTCCGTTTGCCTTTCAGCCGGCTTGTCATTCGACTGTCTATCTTTTGTATTACTATAAAATACTACAAGGCGATTATGCAATTTCCAATGACCTTTCTTTTTTTTATTATAACATTTTATCTACTAATACTACTCTTTTCTTTTGCTTGAGTTTATGGTTTTGTTATGTATATATTTTTTTTTTTTGTTAAATTTATGAATATTAAACAAAGTTTGTTTTTAGAAAAAGATGTGAATGAATGTTTCTGCAAATTATGAATAATGGATGTCAATTTAAATATAGGGGATATCTGCGTTGTTAAATAAATAGTTGGATTTTAATATGAACTGCAAATCTGAAAGCATTACTGGAGAAGCAGGCGCGGATACAAATCCGCAGATAAGAGTTTTTGTTTTCTTATAGAATTATTATAAAAATGATGAACAGTTTCTTTGCAATTGAACAGATGTTTTGACGCATTTAGCTGAAAAACGAGTAAAAACGTTAATGTCGGGCATGCTGACTATATGACATCCTAAACCAGTCTGGTTTAAATCCAATCAATATTTGGATTCGAATGGCCTGAAATGGATTTTTTGCAAAATTTATCTGTGAAATGATACAAAATTAGAATAACGGTAAAAAATTTAAATTTTACCTAATGTTAGGTGTATTTAACCCTCAGGCGAGTGGCGTACATTATAATGTACATCAGAGAACTGCAACTGCTGATTGCAAAATCATCATACATAATCAACACCCGAATAAACATTCGTTTTTGTTCAAGCGCCGAATATAATCAAATACACATATTCGTTGCTGATTTTAAATCAATCAAACGAAGTGATTTTTTTTTTGCATCGTTGATTTAATCATTTGTCGCCTTCATACCATTCATATTCGTTCGGACAACGATGATTATTTTGATGTAGAATAAAATCAGAAAAAACAAAAATGAACGCGTATGTGTTTATTCATGATTGCAACCAAATAAAAGAAAAATAATTTCATAACAATAAAGAGGGGGTTTGCAGTATCAGCAACGACTATATTTTGTAGAAACACATTTAGCACATATACATTCCCATTTTAAAACAATAAGATTTTTTTTTTTTTTTATTTTATAAAACAACTACATAATACTTTGATTTATTCATGTGAGTTCAAATGTTCGATCAGTTTGATTTTATTCAACAGTCTGATTTTATTCAACAGTGAATTGTTTTGAGTGATTAAATGTGAATAAAACATGTTCGATAGACGACTCAAACTGATCCGAACTACGCGTTAAGCTGGATTATAGTGATTTTATTCAACATTGAATATTGTTGAGCGAATAAATGTGAATAAGAAGTTTAGTGTATGATTAAATCAAGAAAAAAGTTAATTTTGCAGTTCTCTGATGTACATCGTTTTCATCAACTCGTCACTGATTTGAATTTTAACCATCGCGCTATTTATTTACTGTTATCGGTTCGTTATTTTGTTCTTATTCAAATTTTAAGCTGGTTGTGTGTAGAGTGCATTTTGTCTTGTGATCATCAACGCTGTTCAGAATGTGTTAAAAGTTAAAACTTAAAAAAGGCTAAAGTTTAGTCTCAAAAATTGTGTGATGAATAAAATTCAAAAACTCTAAAGATTTTTTGTAGGGTTTAGTAATAGGAAAAATATAAAATTAAAAAAAATTTAACCCGGTCGGGATCGGCAGCATGTTAATGTTTTAATTCCAAATATCTCCGCTAGGAGGTGCTGCAAAGCCATAGAAGTAATAAACAATATTTCTTGGGCATAGATCTACATTTCCACGAAGTTTGGTCGGAAAATTACCAGCCATTAAAATTCCCGTGTCAAAGATAGGTCCAACTATGGACCGATCCTATTATATCTGGAATCAATAGGCTTTGTCCTTGTTTACATGTGAAATATCCAGGGTTGGCAGGCAATACCGCAAAAATACCATTATCGATTCAAAACACTGTCAACTGACTACCGTTACCCTTAAAATAACGTTACTTAAATAAACGAAATATCGATACCTTAAAATACCGTAACCGAAATAACTAAAATACCGCTAACCTTAAAATACCGATACCGAAATAAATGAAATACCGTTACCCTTAAAATACCGTTACCGAAATAATCTTGGTTGCCATCCATGGAAATATCTACTTATTTGCCACCTGCAGCATGCTAAAAAAAGACAATTTTGGGGGGACCTAATATGGGCACTAGGTCCAAACATGGACCAATTTAAATAAAAATCAATACGATTGGGTCTTAGGCCCATATAAGTCGGTGTAATCAATTTCATCTACAGCACGCGAATATGCCCATTTTTGGAGGAACTTTTAAGGGCACTGGGTCTAAACACGGGCCGATTCTAAATAAAATAAATGGAATTTATCCACGAGTCCATATGAATCAGTGTACCAAATTTCATTTAAATATCTTTGTATTTGCTACATGTAGCGTGCAAACAATCCAATTTTGGAGGTCCTTTATATATGCACCCTGGGCCAAATCCAAAGGGCTAAACCAAAATCAGTAGTCTTCGTCCTTGGGCCGATAAAAGTCGCTGTACCAAATTTCATCAATCTTGCGCAGCAAGATAAATGTATTAGAGTGTCCCTTAAAAATAAATTTTGTTGGAAATGGTCCCAAATGGAAGAAATGGATTTTTTTTTTTGAAAATGTTAACCCGTGCCGAAAGTTGGACGAAAATGGCCCATTTTGGAAAAAAGTGTATTACTATAAAAAATTCACAAAATTCGAAATTTCGAAAAAAAATATTTTTTATTCCATTTATTCATTTAATATAATCAAAATGATTCAGACATGGCATTTTGACTTCATCGGATATAATTAACCCACTTTAGCCTGGAACCCACTTCAACCGAATTATAATTTTTCCAATTTATTTTTTTTTTCTTTAATATCAACTACTATGTGGTACAAATAGCAATCGACATCTCCAAATTAGGCATTTTAAAATATCTTTAAAATTAATTAAAAAAAAAACACGTTTTTGCATTTTTATCAAATTTGTGGGTCATTTTGGATTCCAGGCTAAGGTGGGTTAATGATAGCCGATGAAGTTAAAATTCCACGTCTGAATCATCTTGACTATATTAAATGAATAAATGGAATAAAAAATAATTTTTTTTTCGAAATTTCGAATTTTGGGAATTTTTTATAGTAATACACTTTTTTTTTCAAAATGGGCCATTATCGTCCAACTTTCGGCACTGGTTAACGTTTTCCAAAAAAAAAATCGATTTCTTCCATTTGGGACCATTTCCAATAAAACTAGGGGGTGTAATGAACGAAAATCGACAAATCACTATTTTAAGGGACAGTCTAATATGTATGTATAGATCGACAGACGGACGGACAAAGTGAAATCGAAAAAAACGATTCTGAGTCGATCGGTATACTAAAAGATAGGTCTATACCAGGCAAGGAAAAATCCTGAATTTTATTTAAAAATCTAGTGTTCCCAAACCGGTTAATTGGTTAACCGAAAAACCGGTTTTTTGTTCATATTTCGGTTTTTTTTGCAAACCGGTTAACCGAAAATCTTAAATCTCAGTTAACCGAAAACCGGTTTATTTTCAACTGTTAACCGGTTTTTTATTTTTCTATTTTTAGCTTAAAATTCCTTCAGAAATTAAGAAACATAGGTGGCGAATTGCTCAAAAATGTTGATTCATACAAATTTAAACCTAAAAACTTGCGGATGTCAAAAATTAATTTTAAACATTTTGTGTTTAATTCCCAAAATATTTATTTAAATATTCTTTTTCAGAAATTCGGAAGAAAATTTTCAGATTTCTTGGCCTTTTTTTACAATTAAGGTCTGATGTGTGATTCATTCCATTTAAATGAAATTTTGATACGAAAATAAGATAAAATTAAAAGAGGGATAAAATTCCATCTTTTTCGTTTTTCGATTATTTAATGTTTTTTCCAAAGAAATATATGCATATTGGGTATTAAATAAAAGGTACAAATATAAAAAAATTTTCAAATAAAAAAATTTTTAATAGCTTTCAAACTTATTCTTACTTCCTTAATATCAACCTAGGATGACAAGATTAGTACCGAAAGTTTCACTATTTTGTCCTCCCAATCATATATACAAATTCCACCGAAATCTAACGAAACTACCAAACTTTGTTAGATGTTTATCTAATAGTGAATCTCTAAAAATATAAAATATTGACCCTGAAGAATAACGCTCAGATTTTAATATATTCAACATATATATATCCTGATATTTTTCAATAACAATACTTAGGTTTCAATAAATTTCTTCTCTTGGAAAACTTTGAGAATATATTTGTCACTGTTACCGTTTTTTAAATTTTTTTTCACTCTTTTTTTTAATGTTTTGGTTTTTTACTATTTTTATTTCTGGTCGGTTAACCGGTTTAACCAGTTTTTCAAAAACGGTAAACCGAAACCCGGTTTTTAGAAAAGACCCATTTCGGTTAACGGACAAACCGGTTTTTAAAAAAGTCGGTTTTTTTGGAAACACTATAAAAGTCCATAAATATTTATTTTTTATTTATGTATTTCAGTCTATGGATACATTACACTGTGAGACAAATGGTAGGTGTCAGTGATCGGTTCAAACTACCGGGGAAAGTTATATCGGTAAAAAAGAAGTTATACGTGTCCCGGCGTTTCGCTGGGTCACGTCTAGGAATCGAGATATATCGATTTGAAGTTAGTAACTATCATATAGGGGAAATTGTCACCTTTGGTGGTCTTTTTTTTGACATAACTCGAGAACCACTAGTCCGATTTTGCTCAAACAATTTTAAAAAAATTAAAAATTACAATTCCCTTAATCTGTTCATATAGAGCAATTCCATATGAAAGCGATCACCTTTTGGACGACCCCTCTCCGATTCTAAAATAAATAGTCTCAATCGATTGCCCAGCAAAAAATAATGTACCTACATATTTTTTTTTTTTTATAGTGACTGGTTTAGTGGTGGTGTACACCACTGTCATGTGACAAAATTGAAGAATTCTTCATAAGGGACCTCATTGAAAGTTGTTTTAAAAAAACTACTAAAGCGATCGCAACGAGTGATAGCTCGTTGGAAAGGTATTGAATCAGGCTATAATTGAAAAATAAAATTTTCATAATTTTTCTCAGAAATTTACCTTTTTTCCCATGAAAATTAAATTTTCCCATGAAAATTAAATTTTCCGATTTTCCACAGAAGCTCCTAAATTTTCCGGCTAATTTTTTTTTTTTTGGATTCCTCATAATTTTTGCTTTAAGAATCACCAATAAAAAAATGGGCCCCGACTCCTTGTTTGGACAGGAGAGGAGCATTTAAGAGACCACCTTGTTCTCATTGTTTTTATATTTTTTATAATTGAATTATTTGTAATTATTTAACATTATTTTATTATTAAAAATACATTTTAAAAATTATTTTACAGTTAAAAATACATTTATGAAGAAAAAATCAATTTTTTTAAGAGCCTCAAGTTGAGTGTGTAGTGAATATGGTCTGCCTGCCTTCACAAGATCGGCCATAAATCCATGGATAATAGCAGCAGTGGCATGTAATGGCACACCAAACCCGACTGAGGCTACAGGTCATAAAATGTTTTGTAAATTTTTTTAAATTACCAGGTAATAAATATTTCGCCTAAAATGACACGTGCAGAAACAAGTCATAAAACACGGATTTTCCATAAATATGGCGAAATATTTATTACCTGGTAATTTAAAAAATTTACAAAACATTTTATGACCTGTGGTCGGCTTATTGGCAGTAACCAATTAAGTCCCTCTTTAAAAAACATTTTATGACCAGTAGTTCACGCAAATTTTCCTATTAAAGAAAAGCAAATATCGCATGAAAATTAAATTTTCCCATGAAAATTAAATTTTCCGATTTTCCACAGAAGCTCCTAAATTTTCCGGCTAATTTTTTTTTTTTTTTTGGATTCCTCATAATTTTTGCTTTAAGAATCAGCAATAAAAAAATGGGCCCCGACTCCTTGTTTGGACAGGAGAGGAGCATTTAAGAGACCACCTTGTTCTCATTGTTTTTATATTTTTTATAATTGAATTATTTGTAATTATTTAACATTGTTTTATTTTATTATTAAAAATACATTTTAAAAATTATTTTACAGTTAAAAATACATTTATGAAGAAAAAATCTTTCTTATTTTGCTGCTTATACTTAATTACAATATTTATTAAAAATTTCAATTGTCTTGGCATCATTATAAAATTAAAGTAACTTTAAATTTAGCACGTCGGCAGACGAAGAGTACCGCTTTACATTAATTGACATATCAGAAATATTTGGTATGAAGCAATGAAACTTTTGCGTTCCAGTTATAGTTTTGACATTATTATATCTGTTTTGAATTCGTCGCTCCATGGCATCGTGTTCTTTTTGAGTGCATAAAACTGTGTTAATGGCAATTTCCTTGCTTTGAATCCACGAAAACAAATGTTGTACATTTAAGATCTGGTCAGTATATGGCCTTTGCAAACTTGCCTTAGTCGCCATGCGTTTTAGGGTTCCCCCTAACGCATCGCATGGGCCCTTACCGTGGGACGTCGCAAAAAAGTGCCACTCGACCTTGCAGTTTTGTTCTTCTTCAATTATGCAAAGATTGTAAAAATTTTTTTTATTCTTGAAGCCGCGCCGTCTGAGAAAAACGTTACTTTGTCGATTGCATCGAATTTTGATCTTAAGAATTCAAACAGTTTCATTTGAAATAAATAAACGGACACATAATTATGAGCTAAACTCTCCGCGACAACAACAAGGCTTACGGTCTGTAGTTCGTTATCTTCGTTTTTGAAATAAATGCAAAAAGGATGCACCGTGCACTGGTCGTTTGCCCAGTGATAAGCCTGAATTTCATCCTGAACGAGAAAAGTGTAATTCTCGGCAAAGTCGCTTATCACAATGAATTAATTTTGGGCTAATTTCTCCTTACTTTCCTTTAGAAATTTCGATTGCATCTCGGATATGAAATGGTGCGCCTTCAGTTCATTCAACTTGAATCCGAATTCCTCGATGAATTCCGGAATCTGCTTTACCACGGTCTCAAGGGAACATCTGCCGCTGCTAATTATCCACTGTTTGAAATGCACCTCCTGAATTAACAGCTGTTAAAACTTTTCCGCCAAATATTGCTCTAGCTCGTCAATCTTCGGACAATTGTCGCATTTGGACAGATGACAATTTTCCGTGGGGTATGCGCACAACGACTTCGACAGGAGGTCCCTATATGTTTCAATTTCACCGTGAAATACTTTCAATTTCTTGCATGGAAAGAACATTAATTTGATGTTTTGATAAAACATGCAAACGCAGACTGAATGCGTTCCGTGCCTGTCTAATGCCAGCACGCATTCTTTTGGTCGTAGGATGGCAAACTTAGAAAATCCCACTTTTTCTGCTGGGTATTTCTCTTTGCACTGATGGTATGCTTTGGATAGATTACATAATAATAATCTGCGCTGCTTGTGTACTTTTTCTCCATCTTCACGTGTGATAACATAGTCACGTGTACCTGGGCAGGCGCGGCTGTTGTCATCATTGCAGTAAACATCTTGAATCAATTTCACCGTTGCTTCGCTGAGGGTCCTTGAGCCAAATTTCTTGGTGGGAGTCGCCAATATGCCCTTCTGTCGAACTAATTCTTTGCTTCTTCTCGCGATGTAAAAAGATGTTTGAAACTGTTCAGAAATCTTGCGTATAGACCATGATTGAGGCAGCACAGATAAAATGAGATATTTCTCCGGAAAAGTGGTCGCTAAATTGAATTTTCTTTTCAACTGCTCAATCATTTGTTTGCCGTTATCAACGTCATCTGCTTGACTGCATTCGTTATCAGAGCCTTCATCAAATATTGTCGCGATTGCACTCATAACCTTGCCTTTTTTCTCTTTCCTGTATTTTTCACTTCGCAACTTTCTTTTTGTAATAGGCGATTCACCTAAAGTGGTAATAGCCTCATTCAAAGGACTCAAAGACATATTGACCATCGGAATGTCTGCCTCACTATCAGATGAAACATTTTGTTCAATTGTCATTTCACTCTCGGATTGTGGTTGCATTTGTTTCAATGGATTTGCTTGTTGAGACAAATCGATTTTACACTTGGGGCAAATGAATTCTGCTTCTTCACCGTATTGTATATTTAATTCATTCATGTATCGCTTCGAAACACCAGTTAATTTTAATACTTTTATCTTTTTCGAACGATGTCCACTCTTGTTAAACGGATTGCAGCAAAATTTATTCATTTTACTTTAAATTGTCTTTACAGCTTCACTCTTTACTTTACAAAAAAACACTTTAACACTTTCACGTTTAGTATTCAACTAAAATTTGACTCAGAGTGTGTGAAGTATTTATATTTATTTTTTGGTAAAAAATAGGTAAAAAAAAATAAGCGATATTTGCTTTTCTTTAACAGGAAAATTTGCGTGAACTACTGGTCATAAAATGTTTTTTAAAGAGGGACTTAATTGGTTACTGCCAATAAGCCGACCACAGGTCATAAAATGTTTTGTAAATTTTTTAAATTACCAGGTAATAAATATTTCGCCATATTTATGGAAAATCCGTGTTTTATGACTTGTTTCTGCACGTGTCATTTTAGGCGAAATATTTATTACCTGGTAATTTAAAAAAATTTACAAAACATTTTATGACCTGTAGCCTCAGTCGGGTTTGGTGTGCCATTACATGCCACTGCTGCTATTATCCATGGATTTATGGCCGATCTTGTGAAGGCAGGCAGACCATATTCACTACACACTCAACTTGAGGCTCTTAAAAAAAATTGATTTTTTCTTCATAAATGTATTTTTAACTGTAAAATAATTTTTAAAATGTATTTTTAATAATAAAATAATGTTAAATAATTACAAATAATTCAATTATAAAAAATATAAAAACAATGAGAACAAGGTGGTCTCTTAAATGCTCCTCTCCTGTCCAAACAAGGAGTCGGGGCCCATTTTTTTATTGGTGATTCTTAAAGCAAAAATTATGAGGAATCCAAAAAAAAAAAATTAGCCGGAAAATTTAGGAGCTTCTGTGGAAAATCGGAAAATTTAATTTTCATGGGAAAATTTAATTTTCATGGGAAAAAAGGTAAATTTCTGAGAAAAATTAGGAAAATTTTATTTTTCAATTAAAGCCTGATTCAATACCTTTCCAACGAGCTATCACTCGTTGCGATCGCTTTAGTAGTTTTTTTAAAACAACTTTCAATGAGGTCCCTTATGAAGAATTCTTCAATTTTGTCACATGACAGTGGTGTACACCACCACTAAACCAGTCACTATAAAAAAAAAAAAAAATATGTAGGTACATTATTTTTTGCTGGGCAATCGATTGAGACTATTTATTTTAAAATCGGAGAGGGGTCGTCCAAAAATTTGCCAATTTTGATCGTTTTCATATGGAATTGCTCTATAACGTTTTTCTATATACTCAACAGTTTTGCCGGTAAAAATAAATGTATGAAGAAAAAAATATTTTTTCCCTAAAATATTAAAAAAAAGTAATAAACAAAAGTTTATTTGATTTTTATGGTAGCGGTAACAAACTAAAAAACGGTCATATATGTGCGTGGACAATTAAAAGGAAAAAAGGAAAGTGCACTTTTTTAATTATTTTGGTTTTTTCCGTTGGCTACCTGCATGATTTTGTTACACAAATTGCACCCGCATTTATGAGTGGTCATGTTTTAGAACGTTTCGAAAAATTCAAAACGCACACGAATCAGGTTTATAGCCACCCTTAAAAGATGCGCCAATTCATAAGTACCTTTCAGTAAAATATTGAAACTTACGTAGTTTTTATAGGTGTTCATTGATCGATTTTTGTCATTCAACAAGTGTCTCCGAACGCGTAAAGTACGATTTTTTTAAAGTGACGAAAAAGTAATAAAAGTATAAAACCGAAATGAGTGCAAATTGTCCAGAAAATATCAATTTATTTTGTTACGTTTGTGGCAAAAGAGCTTTTTCAACAAATACTGCATTACTCACTGAGCAAGCGGAGCGTGCTTTTAAACTTTATTTTGATTCCGAAATAATTCGCGGCGTTTCGTGGGCCCCAGACAAAATTTGTAAAACGTGCTACAATGCTCTTAACATGTGGATCCAAGGGAAACGCAGTTCACTTTCTTTTGGTGTACCAATGATTTGGACTGATCCAGGAGAGCACAATTCCGATAACTGTTACGCTTGCGCAAACAAAATATGTGGAGTAAATCGTAAAGGCCTTAAACGAAGAGTTTACATATCTGTTAGAAGTGCACAAATACCTCTACCGCATTCGGATGAAATACCAACTCCACCGCTTCCAAGTCCTGACAGAGAAACTTCTTTTTCTGTTGAAACAATGGATCAATCGGATTTCACCTATAAACCAACACCAGAAGCCGGCCCATCGAACAAAATAATTCCAATATCACAAGCAAGAATGGACAAGATTGTTGCAGAATTAAACCTTTCTCAACGTGAAGCAGAAAAACTTGCCCAGCTTTTGAAAGAAGGCAACAATTTGGAGCCTAATGTCAAAGTCACCGGATATCGAAGACGACAATTGCTATTCCAACGGTACTACACACTCAACGAAGGGAACACATTTGTTTACTGCCACGATATAAAGGGACTGATGGAGGCGATGGCCATTAATTATGTCGCAGCTGATTGGCGAATGTTCATCGATTCTTCGAAATCAATCCTGAAAGTCGTTTTGCTACATAAATATAATAAAAAACCAAGCATTCCCATTGGCTACAGCACAGACATGAGCGAAACATACGATTCGATGAAAATAATTTTGGATAAAGTTTGCTACACTGATCACATGTGGGGAATCAGTTGTGATCTGAAAGTCGTGGCGATGCTAAGAGGTCTACAAGGAGGCTATACGAAAAACATGTGTTTCTTGTGTCTTTGGGATACCCGATTTAAAGGAAACCAATACGAAGCGCATGACTGGCTTCCTCGAGATCCAACGGAGAAAGGACACAACTGCGTAAATGATCCACTAGTGCCAATGCAGAACGTCCTCATGCCCCCTCTCCATATCAAACTGGGAATCGTAAAAAATTTCATCAAGGCCATTGTGAAGCAACCGAAAATTCTTGATTGTTTGAATAATATTTTCCCACGAATCAGCGAAGCAAAATTGAAGGAAGGTGTTCTGAATGGGCCGGATATACGAAAGCTCATGAAATCAAAGGAATTTAAAGGTGCTTTAGACGGTAATGATTACTTTGCGTGGAGGACAGTGAAGAAAGTCATACGATATTTTTTGGGAAGTACGCGAGCACACAATTACCCCGCTCTTGTGACAAAGATGTTGCACTACTTCCAGAAAATTGGAGTGAATATGTCCCTCAAAATTCACTTCTTGCATCACCATCTCGAATACTTCAGCAAGCAGCTAGCCTCAGAGTCGGATGAACATGACGAGCGCGATATAAAGGCAAAAGGCTCGATTCGCTGCTGGCTGAAATTTGTTGGTGGTCGCAAAAGATGTACGATCCCGACAATGAAGATGAAGAAGAAGAATATACAATGGGAGTTTCCTCCGAGGGTAAGTCACAAAAATTAAGTTAACTGACTGATTAAAAACAATTGATTTTTTCCAGATGAAGACAGATCCTCATCCGATACAGACTCTGAACAAGTGGGCGAACCACCACGCAAGAAAGTAAAGGGCGCAAACAAACGAAAATAAGTTTTGCGTTCATCGATTTTTATAACCTATGTATCTATGTAATAACCTAATAATTACCTGTAATAATTTTTAATTTTACGTGTTAATAATAAATAATTTATAATAAATATTATCCAAACTCATTGAAACATAAAATCAATATTCTTGTCAAAATGAGATACCTTCACTTAATTGTGAATAAAAGCGAAACGCGTCCATCGATTTTCATGGTCTATGTCTCATTTTGTTTAAAGGTTATGTGACTTTGCGTGAAAGTAATACGACTTGCCTTTTTTTCCGTTTTGGATTTTTTATGAATTTAAAAAATAAAGAAATTTAATATTTTAGGCAAAAAATATTTTTTTCTTCATACATTTATTTTTACCGGCAAAAATGGTTGAGTATATAGAAAAACGTTATATGAACAGATTAAAGGAATTGTAATTTTTATTTTTTTTAAATTGTTTGAGCAAAATCGGACTAGTGGTTCTCGAGTTATGTCAAAAAAAAGACCACCAAAGGTGACAATTTCCCCTATATGATAGTTACTAACTTCAAATCGATATATCTCGATTCCTAGACGTGACCCAGCGAAACGCCGGGACACGTATAACTTGTTTTTGACCGATATAACATTTCCCGTTGGTTTCATCCCATCCCGATTTTGACTGTCGCATAGTGTTATTATCCTTACAGACTATTATTATCCTTAAAAATCTATTTTTGTTTAAAATAAAAATCCCAAAAATTTGTGTATTTTAAATTTCGAAAATAAAAATCTACAAATTTAGAAATTTTGTTTATAACAAGTGTTTGAATAATTCTTTGAATAGTTACGCAGAACCAAATTTGTTCATAAATAGTATGAATTGGATCCATTGGTTACAGTTAATGGTATGTATGAACAAATTCATACAGTGTATGAACTTTATATAAAATTTAAATGTCAGAAAATTCTTAATTTTTTTATGAAATAAAAGAAAAATGCTTGCAAATCAAATCTTAATTGTTTCACGGATGATGATCAAATGGTATGTACATTATATTATATACATAAGTTTCGCTTTAATAAAGCAAATTTTCTTAATGTCTTTCCAGATTTCCAACACTTACGTTTTGATGCAATTTAATTATAAAAAAGGAAATGCAACACGAATGATTTTCAACCTAAGACCACTATTGTACGATAAAAACATGTTGTCCAATCAACACAAGATTGTTTCAGATGGATAACACAGTACAACAGCCAATCTGGGGGGTGAGAAATTCCAAGTCAGGGTGATGGTACTAGGTCAGTATAGTAAAACCCTCAAAGGGTTTGGCGTTCGTATGTGTCATTTTTTTTTATGACCTTTTAAATTTTTTCCTTATCTTGATGTTTTTTCGCTTAGTTGTAACTCGAGAACCACTTGTCCGATTTTGATGAAACAAATTTAGAAAAATTTATAATTACAATTTCTTTAATCCGTTCATATAACATTTTTCTTTATAATCAACAGTTTTGCCGGTAAAAATAAATTTGTGGAGAAAAAAAAATATTTTTTTGCCTAAAAATTAAAATTTTTTATGAATTTAAAAAAAAAAATTTTAATTTTTAGGCAAAAAAATATTTTTTTTTCTCCACAAATTTATTTTTACCGGCAAAACTGTTGATTATAAAGAAAAATGTTATATGAACGGATTAAAGAAATTGTAATTCTAAATTTTTCTAAATTTGTTTCATCAAAATCGGACAAGTGGTTCTCGAGTTACAACTAAGCGAAAAAACATCAAGATAAGGAAAAAATTTAAAAGGTCATAAAAAAAAATGACACATACGAACGCCAAACCCTTTGAGGGTTTTACTATACTGACCTAGTACCATCACCCTGACTTGGAATTTCTCACCCCCCAGACAATAATCCCAAAAATGTTCCATAGTGTAATTGGTTTCCTGAGAGTTTTTACCATCCATTATAGTAAAACTAGAGTATGACAGTGGAACGTTCCAAAAATCTTTTCATTAGTTCAATATATAAGTTTTATATCGCTAATTCTAAGTGTCGATTTACTAATATTTTAAGATTATATCTAATGTTATAAGTTTTTTATTTATTTGCGTTTTTACCAAGCATGTTTGTATAATATAACATACGCTAATTTTTTTGCGTGTGATAGCTGTGTTTTGTCTCATGCCTATCAACGTTAAGTATTTAAAGCAAATTTACGTTAAACCGATTGTAGTATAAAAAATTTTAAACAGGTTATGTTTATAATCGTTACGTTATAATCGAAAGTACGCCAGCAAAAGTTTTTAGGAAGTAACGCGAATAAGTTACGCTAGACATGAAAATGTATAAACATTGAGATTTCAACGTTGATAATTATCCGTGTTGAAAGTTAACGTGCATACGAAAAGTAATATGTTAGTTTTCGTCTTAAACGCGTTTTTATGCACTTTGAGTTTTTTTTTAATTAACGGATATAGTTAAGTCGAAAACACGGCTAATAATATCCGTATCATTCTCGGGTATAACTTAAAAATGCATGATTTTTGGCAAATTTTGGGCGTTTATTGTGAAACATTGGCACAATATAAATTTAATGAAAGTATTGGCCATCATTAGCTATGACCTTTTCCCATCTTTCTGGCAACATATGGATTCCGCGACAAAAGAACTGGGGCCAGATTCCCGCAGTCGTAAGCGTTCGAAATTGTTAAAAAAAATCACGCTTTTAATTTGCAAATAAAAGAAAATGAATAACTATTGTTCTAACTTTAACTTATATTTGTATCATAGGCACGAAATGCTTCACCCCTAACCTAGTTTTAATATTTTCAATGTTTTAAGTAATAATAATTGCTATCGAATAAAACTCGATCACGACTGCGGTAATCTGCCCCTGCTCATTTTTCAAGGCCAAGAACAAATGAAGCTAATTTCGGATACCCTGTTCTGAAGTGAAGCGAATTCCAGAGAGAGCGTTCTGCTTTGATCGGTAGTTGGAAGAGGCAAAGTCTGGACTACAAGGCGGGTGAGGCAAGACTTCGCAACCACTATTTTCTAAATAGTTTTTAACCTGTCTTGCAACTTCTTGCCGAGCGTTGTCATGATGGAATATTAGGCTTCTTGTCTTGTCGCATATTCAGGGCGTTTTCGGCCAATTCTCACTTAAAACGAGTAAAAAGGTTAAAGTCGGGCATGCCGACTATACAATACCCTACACCACTCTGGTGTATTGTTTGGATCCGAAATTCGAATGGGTTAAAATGGGGCTTATGTCAAAATTTTCTATAATGTGAGTCAGCGCACCAAATTTCATTAAAATATCTTAATATTTGCGACCTGCAGTTTGTAACCAAGCCAATTTTGGGGGGACCCTTATATGGGCACTAGTTCTAAACATGGACCGATGTTCACCAAAATCAATAGGCTTCGTCCTTGGGCCAACATAGGTCTATGTACCAAATTTCATCAAAATATCTTAATATTAATACCTGCAGCGTATAAACAGTATAATTTTGGTAGGACCCTTATATGGGCACTAGGTCTAAACATAGACCGATGTTCACCAAAATCAATAGGCTGCGTTATTGGGCCAATATAGGTCTGTGTACCAAATTTCATCAAAATATCTTAATATTTGCGACTTGCAGCGTATAAACATTATAATTTTGGTAGGACCCTTATATGGGCACTAGGTCTAAACATGGACCGATGTTCACCAAAATCAATAGGCTGCGTTATTGGGCCAATGTAGGTCTGTGTACCAAATTTCATCAAAATATCTTAATATTTACGACCTGCAGCGTATAAAAAGTATAATTTTGGTAGGACCCTTATATGGGCACTAGTTCTAAACATGGACCGATGTTCACCAAAATCAATAGGCTGCGTTATTGGGCCAATATAGGTCTGTGTACCAAATTTCATCAAAATATCTTAATATTTACGACCTGCAGCGTATAAATAGTATAATTTTGGTAGGACCCTTATATGGGCACTAGGTCTAAACATGGACCGATGTTCACCAAAATCAATAGGCTGCGTTATTGGGCCAATGTAGGGCTGTGTACCAAATTTCATCAAAATATCTTAATATTTACGACCTGCAGCGTATAAACAGTATAATTTTGGTAGGACCCTTATATGGGCACTAGGTCTAAACATGGACCGATGTTCACCAAAATCAATAGGCTGCGTTATTGGGCTAACATAGGTCTGTGTACCAAATTTCGTCAAAATATATTAATATTTACGACCTGCAGCGTATAAACAATATAATTTTGGTAGGACCCTTATATGGGCACTAGGTCTAAACATGGACCGATGTTCAAAAAAATCAAACTTGTTCGTCCTTGGGCCAACATAGGTCTGCGTACCAAATTTCATCAAAATATCTTAATAGCTGCGACCTGTAGAGTGCGCACAAGATTGCATGGACAGACAGACAGACAGACGGACGGACGGACGGACAGACGGACATCGATAAATCGAAATAAAAAAAAATTCTGAACCGATCGGTATACTATAAGGTGGGTCTACGACCAATATTTTTTGGTGTTACAAACATCAGCACAAACTTATAATACCCTGACCACATAGTGGTGTAGGGTATAATGAATCAATTGTGTTCGGTACAGGTCCCCTGTGATCGTCTTGGCCGATTTTAGCAGCTCATAATAGATGGGACCCTTCTGGTCCCACCAAATACAGATCATTACCTTGGCGCCATGGCTATTCGGCTCTGGCGTTGATTTGGCTGATTGGCCGGGCTTCAAATATGATTTCTTGCGCTTCGGGTTGTCGTAATGGATCCATTTTTCATCGCCAGTAATGAATTGATGCAAAAATTACTTCTTTTTATGCCGTCAAGCAGCATTGCGGACATGCAAAATCGTCTTTAAACGACTATCGGCTTCAACTCGTATGGTACCCAATTTCCTTGGTTTTGGATGAATACTGTTGCTTGCAAAACAATAACAATTTCATACTTATGTTTCTTTTTGCAGATAATAATGTGTTTGTAGAAATATAGTAATTTACAAAAAACAATCCGATTTAGCTTTTTTTTTATTACTTAAATTTTTTTTCAATTTCTTCCAATTTAAAATGTCAGAGAATTTATTACTATTATAAGTTAGTATATTTACCAACTTTTTGTGTAAAAATTTTATTTAACAAAAGAATAGTAATTTTGGACACAATGTGTTTACTTGCAAACACATAAAGTCTCAAAATACTTTATGTGTATATTATTCTGTATGTTACAAAAAAAGTTTACGCATTTTTTGTTTATATATACTTTACCCATTTTATAGTAGTAAATTTACAAAATTTTTTTAGAGTGTAACATAAAAACTTATTTTTGGTTCATACATTTTTTTGAGTATATAGACTTTTTTCAATTTGTCAATTTAAGTGCCTTTGTTTTACCTGGTAGACACATAATTAAGAATCTAAGTTTTTTATATAACTCTCTAGGATTTTTTTGTTTACTTTTTGATTGAATTTTTTACATTTGTGTTTTTTTTTTGTAATAGAGGCATGTTATCCAATAGTTGTGGTACCGTACTTTTTAGGTAAAGTTTGGTGAAATGAGAGTAAACAAAATATCGTGTCAAAAATAACAAACTTACACAAATTTACTTCAAAGAAAAATATGAAAATTCCTATAATTTTGGTTTAAAAAATTGCACAAATACATACATTTATTTGTTAATTAATAGTTATAAATAAGAAGTTTATTTTGTGTATATTTGTATTAAAAACAAATTTTTAATTTATTTTCACAAACGTGACACATTTGTTTTTGGTTCATTATTTCACAAGCTGTTAGTTTGACCCTCATTCCAAAATCAAATTGAGTAGCGTGTGCCGTTTACGTGACGGCTATTTTTATGAGTCCATACTACCGAAATACTCACGAAACAATAATCAAAACAAAAGAAAGCAATGCTTTTTGGTTAGCTATTAGGGATGGAAAAGTTGATACTGTTTTACTTTATTGATACTATTTAATAATAGTTTATGATTTTTTATTTAATAGCGCAGTTAATAATAAAAACAAAAATTTTTGTACTATTGAGATCAAAAAAATACTCTCCAATAATTTTTTTGATATCGAAATGTAAAACCTATTTCCCATCCTTGTTAGCTATAGTTTAGTTGCAACAAACTTCACATTAGAAGGATATGTCAATCTTGGATTTTTAAACATTTCAAATAGTACGTCCGACGTACTTAGGGAGCTTTCATACAAAATATACTATGTTTTTTTTTAACAGAACTCAGTAGCGCTTTGTAATTTGATTTTGGGAAATACTTAAGAATTTACAAAATTTACTTGAAGGAAAAGTCGGTATACACAGATCAAAATTGTTTGTAAATACAATTCAACTTTTTGTAAATACAGTTAAACTTTTAATTGAAATTGAACCAATAATTGTTTTTGTAAATACAAACAAAATGTTTGTTACTTGATTGCTGAATTTATTTCAATTAAATTGCGAACAAAGGGTACGTTCGTAAATGCAGTAAATTTGTGCAACACTGCCGCAGTTATGCCAAGTTTTGTTGCTGATGCATTATCAGCTGTTGCAGATGCTTTTCTACTGCTCAACAACTGCAGAGAGTTTGCTTTTTACAGTAGTTTTAATTTAACTGCCTTTTTCTTAAGTGCACATTTGCTATAACTGCAAAAAATTTTGGTTTCGTTTCTATTTTACAAAAGTAAGTACGCAATTGTCTTGTTTAAGTGCAAATTTTGTACCTGCACATTTAAGATAACTGCCTCATATTTTTGGCAGTTTTACATTATTTTCATAAAAAAGATCTCCGTTAGCTGCCTCTTGTGTTTTCAATTCGAGGAAAAAAAACACACATAAAATAAACGTGTTGTCAACTTTTTTTGTGACACAAATATCCTACTTTAGTCGTTTTTTACCATAAAAATCGCAAGATCTGGTGCAAAGCACAAAGTTGTCATCATTAGCTTCATTTTTTTTTTTTTTTTTCAGTCTGTATTGGTATATCTGCACATTAAGGCAGGTAAACAATTTGACTTAGCTGCGTTTTTGGCTTACCTGCACAAAAATTCTTGCAAAAGTTGGTTGTGCAGCTAAGTCAAAATTACTGTAGAACGTTTTGCAAAAAATAAAAAACATGTTCGCAATAACATTAACAAATATTATTGAAAATCTTGATGGTAAAAATGACAATTTTTTGTTAAGTTATAATAAAAAGAGAATTAAAAGAAAGATGAAACGACTTTTGATTATTAAAAATCCAAAAAAAGCTAAAAAAAATAAACATTATTTAAATTTGTATTAAGAATTTTTATATAATAACTCTTCCATTGTGCACCAACGTTCAGTTTTCTTTTTGTATTAAATGATTTTAACCTAACAATTTAGAAAGAGCACTATTGCATCAGAAATGAAAATGATGCGATAGTTGCAGAAATTTGCGGCATCACTGTCAATTGTTTGCATAAAAAAACGTTTGACGTAAATCAGTGCTGTCAAGTGATGCTTTTTTGAACGTTTTACTTTTATTATGCCGCAGTGATGCCTAACTACTGCATTTACGAACGTACCCAAACTCATTTGCTGAAATTCAAAGCAAATTTTAACAAAAGATGTTGCCATATCAAAAAAGTAGTTTGTTGAAATTCAAAGCAGAACTTAACAATCGAATTTGTTGATTTTAATTTTTATTTAAAAAGCACCATTGAAAAAAGTACAAATTTTTTTAACAATCAAATTTTTTTTTTTAATAAAGACTGCGTCACTAAAAAAATGTATCACAGAGAAGTTCTGTTCGTTTTTTGGCCTCAACATTCTTCTTAGCATTCCTGTCCGGAATTTTCTGAACTTTAGATGTATTAAGCCCAACGATAGCCTTTAACTCTGCTCACAAAAGTTTCCGAACATTGTACGCACTGTGCCATTTAGCGGACAGAATTGTTTGGAATCGCCCTCAATAGGTTATCCACCGTTTTAGCTTTGGTTTTGTTCTGGGTCCTTTTGCTTTACCCGTTCCAGAGATTCTTTCATTGGGTATATGTTAAACTTTTTGAACACTCTGGAAGCACACTGCCTGGCCACGCATACTTCTGTTGTAATTTTTTTTTATAGGTCCTTAATGGATTATATTAAATAGTTACAATAATCCTTTTTTTCACTTGTTTTTGATTCTCCATTGTATTTGAAATCTAACATATTTCTCAAAGATATTTTCATGAAGAAAAAATATTTTAATTTAATTTACGCGTGTGTCGTTCATTAACGAACTAGTTAAATTGAACGATTCACCATTTTAATTATATGAACTGATCATCATTGTTTGGTCTTGCAGCAATTGTTTGTATCTCTTTCCAATAAATTGTTTGAAATTGAAATGATTTTTTAGGAAATAATAATATTTTTGTTCGAAATTAAGAAAAAGATGTCAAAGTTCATAAAAAGAAAAAATCCATCAAAATCAATTTTTTTAATTTTAATAAATTTGCAGATTTTCTTATGCCTTTCGAATAAAACACAATAGAAGCACAATAAAAGACACTGGCCATTGTTGATTAGTTGCAATTAAGCTAAAAGATACTGACGAAAATTGTTAAAATAACCCAGTACTTGCCATTCGAAAAACAGCCGCTGTACATTAAAACAGATTTTTTTTGTTAAACTTTGCAACCCTAAAAATAAGTAATGGGATTTAACAAGAGAACTGTGAAATTTTTGTCATGAACTTAGAATAGATTTTATACAGGCGAAATTTAGTCAGCCCAACGAATATTTGCGCTTCGTACAAAATGTATGGGAATTTTTTTTCGCTTTTATTTTCAACGTTGCAGAAATATGTAAAAGGTAAATAGTGCGTAAAAAAGTTGTGAAACGAACAAATTAGTTCAATCACAAAAAAAAGAACGATTTGAACGAACTAGTTCAATGATTCGAATTGACGATAATGGCAGAGTCAGCAAAAACCTGTTGAGTTTCAACAACCACGTTTGTTGACTTTTAACAAATAATAATAATGGACAAAATTGACAAAAAACTTGGAAACTGGTAATATCAAAAAAATATTTTATTGATTAAAATAAAAATGTTGTTGAAATGGAAATTGAATTTTAACAACACTTAAAATTTGGTGATATTTTTACCTGTGTAGATTTCGGTAAAGAGAGATACACAAATCACTTTTTGAATAATTATTGAAATACGGGGCTGTTTACACATTCGTTGGATAATTTTTGAATAATGACTTTTTGTGTATTTTTTGTGTAATTTCCATGGATGGTAACCGAAACGATGTGGTTATCGGTAAGGGTAATGCTATTTTGGATTATTTCGGTAACGGTATTTTAAGGGTAACACTATTTCATTTATTTCGGTATCGGTATTTTAAGGATAACGGTTTTTAGTTACTTCGGTAACAGTATTTTAAAGATAACGGTATTTTGATTATTTCGTTAACGGTATTTTAAGGTCAGCGATATTTCAGTTATTTCGGTAACGGTATTTTAAGGATAACGGTAGTCAGTTATTTCGATGCATGCCGCAATTTTTTTTACAAAAAGCAAACGAGATTAAAAACAAAACCAATTTACCAACTTAAAGTACGAAAAATACTCAATACCCAAGCAGAAAATTAAAAATAACGGTATTTTAAGGGTAATGGTATTTCATTTATTTCAGTAACGGTATTTTAAGGGTATCGTTATTTCATTTATTTCGGTATCGGTATTTTAAGGATAACGCAATTCCAGTTATTTCGGTAACGGTATTTTAAGGATAACGGTATTTCGGTTATTTCGGTAACGGTATTTTAGGGGTAACGGTAGTCAGTTAAAAGGGTTTTGAATCGATAACGGTATTTTAGCGGTATTGCCTGCCAACCCTGGTAATTTCACTTTTTACAGAAATTTCTATAAAATCAAAAAATACTTTTCCCTTGGCTGACAAGACCCTGTAGAAATTTAATGAAAGATTGAAATTTTATATTCTTATGATTGTGACATTTTAATGAATGAAAAAACTACAGTCTAACCTCGATTATCCGGGTTGTTCGAGACCGTGGTCAGCACGTATAATCGAAAAACACGGTGAAAAGAGTCATACACTCACAATATATTTTCCATAACCGATTGAGGTTTATTTGAAAAGTAATAGGTACAGTTTGTTTTTAATTGAAGAATCAATTAAAATATATTGAAACATATTGTTTAACTTTTTTTATCAGTCAATTAAAAACAAACTCCAAAAAATATGCATCGTCTGTAGGAGTTGATATTTTCAGACAAATGTTCTATTTTTAGTTGTTTTCTGTTTTAAAACAAAAAATTAAAATATTTTCGGTTTTCTTTTTTGTTAAGATAGTTTCTTTATATACAAAATTATTTCAATTCAAATTAGAAGAAATTCTTTACTCATACACACAAACATAGCCAATATAAATATGAACGTGTGTGTTGTGTGGGAGTGTTTTGAATATTCAAACAAACAAAAAAAACTTTTAAATATGAAAAAACAAACCGCAAAATCGTTTTTTTTTACGTTTTGTCAGTTAAAAATTGATGATTGTTTTAACAGACTTTTCAATTATTTTTATTGCTTTTATGGATTGTTTAAACAATGTTTGAAAATAAATAGTAAAATGGTTTGAATATAATGAAAAATTAGTAGTACTTTTTGAATTGTGTTTTCAATTAATTTAATATGTATTTTATGTTGTTTTTAACGATAAATTATTGTGAGAGTATAGATTTTTACTAAATATTTGGTACTTGAATGAGCCAGTTCCACAAAAGCACCTGTTGAGATATTAATAACTTCTGAAAACACGGATATAAGAGTTAGACCACGGTTAAAGAGGTATAAAATCAAATACTAGCATGCCGCTTAACAGATGTACCCGGTTAATGGAGGCCCGGATAATCGAGGCTCAACTGTAATAATCTTCAAGCAGCACAGTGGAGGTACAATCAAAATATTGTGAGAATAATTCAGCAATTTAAGTACAAAAGTCCCTTTTTATTACGAATGGCCCCTTAAAATTAACTATTTAAATAACTGAAGTGAACTATGGTAAATATAAACCGATTTCCCCCAAATTTCGCACATCTACACACATTTAAATCTTATATATAAGGTGTCTTGGGAATCTGCTCCAACAATTTGTTTTTAAACCGCAGATTGTCACTCGGATCAAAAATTGGCTTAATTTTTAAAATGAAGTAAAAATTTATTGAATTAGGAAGGTTCTAGTTTAAAGAATAATTAGCAACTGATGTATAATTGTATCATAAAACGCAACTAAATGGAGTAACCTTTCAGAAAAATATAAATACTACATTTGTTCTGAAAGATACTTTTAATATGCATAAAAACAGTCTTGTTACCTTTTTGACCAAAATAATTATAAAATAAATTTTTTAAATTTTCAGTTTTAAAAGCACTTCATTTTAATTCTAAAAATATATTGTGGAATGAATTTTCTTTAGTTGTTAGAATAAATTATCGCAAACCTAACCAACATTTTTCGGAAAAAGTTGCATTGATTTGGCTTTGCACAAAAAAAAATTGCAATACTGCAGGTTTTTATAAAAATGCAGTATTGCAATTTTCGAATGCAAGTAGCTTTTACACTTTAAGCACCGTAAGTTGTTTCAATTTCGCGTGAAAAAACTGTTATACTCCATATAAAAAAATAATTTTTCACCACAATCAGTTTTACGTGAAAACTGTGTAGAGTTTGTAACGACAAAAGTCGCGAGCTCGTTTTTGTCAACATATTTTTTCTTAATCAAAGAAATTTGAATTAACTCTGTTAATTTAAATTCAAATTTAACGGCTTTATCGACAACAGTACACCCTCTAGTGGGTAGTGGTGTAAGTATTATCAAGTACTACCAGGAAAGACAACACTGTATATACGAAAAACTACTTAATGTTACGTCTTTGTGTTGAAGACAGCTGTGTGTTATGTTTGTTTATTTTATTTGTGTGTGCGATCAATCAGTATAAAAGCAGGCGTATTGTATGCATTTGGGGAGTCGGTCAACGGACAGCGTTGAGGTAAGACATACATTGGTGGTTGGACTGTCAATATTTAAAAGTCTTAAATTAGTGCTGTCTTAAATATAAAGCTGTCTTATATTGGTGGTTGGACGGCCAATATATTAAACAGTCTTTGCTTTGGTGGTTGGACTGCCAATATTAAATTGATGGTTGGACTGTCAGATAAAATAGTCTTAGGTTGGTGGTTGGACTGCCAATATTAAACTGATGGTTGGACTGTCAGATAAAATAGTCTTAGATTGGTGGTTGGACTGCCAATATTAAACTGATGGTTGGACTGTCAGATAAAATAGTCTTAAATAGGTGGTTGGACTGCCTATATTAAATAGTCTTAGGTTGGTGGTTGGACTGCCAATATTAAACTGATGGTTGGACTGTCAGTTAAAATGATCTTAAATTGGTGGTTGGACTGCCTATATCGACTTGTCTAATTTAGTGGTCTGTTCTGAGAAATTGTGGTTGGACTGCATTATTCTCATTACACTTGACCCCAGAGACAGGCGATGGTGTGGACGATAAATATTGTGGGTGGATGGTTTGACTGTCCGCACCCATTTATATAATTTAGAAGCCAGGAGATTGCGATTGCATTTCGGTCTCTTTCGGTCACTCCCCACAACCACGCACCCCTTAGCTGTCAAGCTTATTGTAACACGGGAGAACATTGGTCGTCGCATTGTTTTTATTCTTCCTCAGACTGTCTTACTCTTCGCCAGCAACGTGGATAACCTCCGTGTCGTATATATATCGGTAATCGTGTCATTAGTGTTGTAAATAATATATAAAAAAAAAATTGTTGTAAATAAAGAATATTATAGCGTTTAACAAAAAAATTAACAAAGTTCTGTTCTCTTTCTCTCTTGGAAATAAATAAATAGTTTGTAACGGACCTTGGGCAACCGCGAGCGCTACCCAAGCATAAAGTGGAAAACACGTCATTACAAGTTTCTTTTCATGCATATTTAATGTACAAGGCTAAAATTTTCACATGACTGAGGTATCCTGTTTCGAAGCCGAATGGCATAGCACCCGGTGGGTCTGTGAAATCGACCATCAAATATTAAGTTTAAAATCATTTTGACGGAGACTGTGTGAAATTTGATAGGAATCCATCCAACCAGGGAAAAACGGAGGAACTGTTTCTAAAATATTTCGATTATGCCCCACTGTGCGCAGGAGACTTGGGCTTAATAACTACCCAGTGTAGAAAATCATTACCAGATATGTGGTTATGTAACTACATACTTGGTAATGGTAACTAGTTACTTTTGTTATTACATTTCTTATTACCTTTATATGGCGATGTCGCGAAAAATAATGAGTTATGGTTTCACACCAGCATACGAAAAATCAAAAAATAATATCGTTACCTATGTGCTTACCAGAACTGACAAAAATAATGAGTATAAAAATAGATTTTCAAAAAAATAAATTATATAAAAAAAATAGTTTTATTGTATTTTTTTTTAAAATAAAATTTGCTGGTGCGGGAATCGAACCTGGGTCAACAGATTGCCAGTCAATAGCTCTACCATCTGAGCTATATCGACATGTAATATTTAATAGATAAAAACATAATTGACCTGCTGCACACAAGTAAGCTTACTCCCGAACATACAAAAAATCAAAAATATGTGGTTACATATATCTTTACCAAAAAATATTAAGTCTAAAAATAGATTTCAAAAAATTTTCAAAAAAATCTAGAAAACTATTTTCTATTTGAAATAATGATAAAATAAGTAATTTTCAGTAACTCATTATTATATGATTTAAAATAATGCAGAAGGTAATTGGGTGTCATTACTGGTAGTCCAAAAAATAATGATATGTCATTACCGTTTCTACACTGGATATGGCATTAAAGGAATTAAATGTGCCAAAATTACAAAACTTATTTTACAAATTGTGAAAAATAATCTGTTGAATCCATGTCCCTATCCAGATTTTATTCTTGCCTAAGGGAATAATCGTCAGGGGAATAATCGTCAGGTTTTCAGAATTTCTAGGAATATTTATTATTAGTAATGTTACAAAAATGTATAATTTTTTTGTGTAATTTCATAAGGTTTTGGATAATTTTTAAGCTAGAGCTGTGTAATTTTTTGCTTTATTGGTGGATACACTCTTATGGAAGTTCTCATTTACGCAATTTTCGAGTACGGGAAATCTTTTACGTAAGTTTCGGTAAGATTGTATTCCCACGGTAATTTACGGGAACCCAATTAATGTGTCTACCAGGTGTTATTATGCTGTGATTTCAAAACAAGGCGGAAATAAATAAAAACTATATTATATAACTTCTTGTAGAATTTTTAGTATCTTCATTACCGTATCGCACCCTAAATGCAAAAGTGGCATAACTCAAAATTTTCAAAAATTAACTTTTTCCATAAATGAATTAACAGTACACATCTCTACCTACTTCAAAAATTTATTTTTCAGCACTATATTCTTCAACTGGAAAAATCCCGTTATATCTATTTTTATGTTAATTGCGTTGCTTCTGCACGGTCAGCTAAAGAGAACTGTTTTTAGTTGGTCAATGGGTTCAAGAACAAGTTGTTCCTTTTGTTATGCTACCTACACACGAAGGAACATTCGTCAGAACTTGGGCATGTTCTATTCAATGTTCTATCGTCTATATCAATGTTTGATGTTGAAGTTGTTCAACTGTGCATCGCCTGTATTAAAAAATGTAAACAAAAATTAAACACATGTTTCAACGAATGTTGCTTCATGTGTAGCCAGCATTAAATATAAAGAGTATTATCTATAATTTTTTCGCTATTACTGTAAAAAGTGAAAAATTTTGTGGTGCATTATTTTGATTTGTGGTTCTTTAATTGAAAAAAGTCAACTCCATTGCCTGTATTATTTTGTTATATGCCTTTTCTCTTTTCAGTTAAAGGGTCATAATTCAAAATTTTAAGTTATTTCCTCAAACATAATATAAAATTAAAAAAAGTATAGCAAAACCTTCTTCAAAATGGACTTTTTTCAATAATTTTTACATAAACAGTTTTTTGCCTCTCCTGAAAATATAAGAATTTTGAGTTGTGCCACTTTTGTATTTAGGGTGCGATATCTATTTCTCTATCATTATTTTTTTCTTCAAATTGCCGTTTCGTTTGAAAATTGTATACGTGCGAATTAAATAAGTTTCATTCATGCATTAAAACTGCATTTAGCCGAACAAACCAAATTCCCTTTTAACATCTAAATTCTTTCTCAACAGTTGAATTCGAGGCACAAATCATTGAAATCTTAAAATAAGTCACACATCATTAGCACGTCGTGTTAAGAGATGAAAACTGGCAATAAGATACACATTTACATTACACTAATACAAATGCAGATTTATGTTACGTGTTTTTATTTTTGGGACAACAAATGAAAAATTTGCATCATACATATTGTTAGCCACAAGTTAAAAATCAAGAAAAAGCCAACAACCATCATCCATCTATCCAACAATTGTAATAAGGTAAAGAAAAGGCAACAATAAGAAAAAACCCAACAGACATTACCACATATACACATCGACCAACTAACTACCAAACTAAAAGACAGTCAACACTGCTGCTACTTCTTTTAAAAATTATAAAGCTTTTCAGGCAAACAAATGAACCCATACACTCTGCAAACTTTTATTAAGGCACACTATTTTCTCGTATTTTAATGAAACTGATTTGCTTGTACTTACAAAACATTTTTTTATAAATGCGGCCTCGCTTCCCTTTCGATTTGAAGTCTAATTAGGCATTAACATTAATTTATTTAATATGGATTTGTTCTAGGAAGGAATCATTCCCAAAATGATTCCTTCGGTGTTGTTTTTCCTAAACAACTTCTTTGAAAGTTATGTAGGCAGCGGAAAATTTCTTTAAAACTCTTAAGTATAATGCTTGTATTGCAATACAAAGCTTCAAAATAACTTACGAAAACAATTATATGACTAAAGCTTCATTCATACTGAACCCAAAACTAGAAGTTTTCGTTTTTTTTAAGTTTTCGATTTGAAATTTGTATGGGATTTGACAATCGAAAATGAAATAAATTTGAAAACTACTAGTTTTGGGTTCAGTATGAATGAGGTATAAAGCCCGATTACTAAATGTGCAGTTAAATAAAATGTCCAATTAAAAAACTCAAAAATAAAGAATAACGCAACGCTAGGCGACAATACAGCAAATTTTTCTTTTCCAAGGAATCGATTTCGAAGAAACTCTTCTCCTGCATAATCCCTTCTGTAGGTAGGTAGGTTCAAGCATCGATGGTCGAAATCGCTGATCTAGCGACATTTAATTCAAATTTAAAATCGATAAATGTTTTGCGCTGTATCGATTACCGACACTCTACTGAACAAATTGACGTTTTTACTTTTGTTTTGCTTTCAATATTCGCACAGCTGTTATCTGTCAAATATAGCATATTTTGCAGAAAGTGAATTGAAAGAATTGGGCTCCTAATAACTCAGTGCATGTTTTTTGTCAATATGAAATCAGTTAATTATTAATTTTGTTAATTAAGGTTTTTGTTGAAAGTAGATATTAGTTAATTACTAAAAAATAAATGTTTGCGGCCTGTGTTTATAGAAATGCATTGTAGAAGTTGACATCTACACTGAAAGAATTATCCTTCATGATATTAATGATATAATTTCATAGAATTTTTTTCGTAGAACCAATGAAGAATTTCATTATGTATATAATATTTAATTAATATTATGAAATTTTTCATAACTTTTCTTTCATAAAATTTCATAATTCCATTAAAAAAATTCATTGAATTTAATAAATTAGATCTCCATAAATTTAATGAAAATGTTCTTTATATTTATGAAATTGTTCAATAGTTTTTACTTTTTTTATTTTTTTTTTTATAAAATCTTGTCATTTCCTGAGAGAATAATCTTTTATAATTTCTTTTTTTTTTAAATTTTTTTTTTATTAATTTTGGACTGTGAAATTTTTTTATAAATCATATTAATTTTTTCGAAACTCTTTTTTATGAAACTTTTTAATTTAATGAATTCTTTCTTTAGATATATTTCGTAAATCCGTAAAATATGCTAAATATGCCATTTATCCACTCCAGCTTAGTAACGACAACAACCGACTATAATAAATAATAGTAAATGAAATTGCTTCATAGATTTTATGAAGCTCTTCATTGGCTGAACGATTTATTCATTGAACGAGTGGCCTATTAATTTTATGAAGAGTTTCATTAATTTTATGAACTTTTCATAAAAATTGACTTTAATGAAACCTGTTTAATAGATTCTATGAAACGTTTCAATGGACGAGTTCCAGTGACAATTTTCATTGAAACTATGAAGAAATTCATTACTGAAGTGAAGATAATTCTCTCAGTGTATGATAGCATATTTGAAATTTTATAAGCTATAGTTTCGTGGAGTGCAACTTTTGGAATGCGATCGGATTCGGTCCAATTCTTGACAAAGCCTATTGATTCGAGATAGGATCGGGCCATATTTGAACCTATCGCCTACATATACTATGGGCTATATTTTCGATTTTCTCTTCTTTTATCATTTTATATAAAATTTTGACACAAGTCAAAAAAACCCATTCGAATTACGGATCCAAACATTAGTTGGCTTTTATCCAGTCTGGTGTAGGGTATTATAAAGTCGGCATGCCCGACTCTAACTTTTTACTCGTTAATAATGCAGTAGACGAAACAAAATATATTGAGGAGCAGTGCCCAAAAATAAAAAAATTTAAGAGCTTTATGAGCAAAGTAATGGAAAAGTAGAAGAACTGCAACAGAACGTTATCGAATTTTGTAGAATGTAAAGATTGGTGGGACAGTGAAAATTTATTAGTTGAGCCGACAAGTGGTAATGGAAGATATGCAAAGAAGTTCACAGAATGCACCTCTAAAACCAAAGTCCACAAACTTCTTGCGATGAACTTGTAGTGGCGACGCACGTTAATGTACACAAGGCAGTAAAAAGAAGCGCATCAGAAGTGGTATCCACGCTACAATTTAATTCCGAGGTTGCAACAAAGATTAAAAAGCTATTGCTTCTGAAGCCAATAATGCTATTTCATACAGCCCTGATGGAGTTTTGGCTCTTTATGTGGACGGTTAATTTAAAAACCACTCATACAAATTTATGAAATATGGTGAAAAAATAATAAATGCAAATGCATATATGTATATCCAATATATGATGCATTATTATTAGCAAAACAGAAGCGCAAATTACCGATACATCTGCTGAAGTATCCCAACAGAGCTTGATTGGTCATACTGCAATAAGGATCTTTGAATCGCAGAAGGAAGTTTTCGTCAACCTCAGTGAAGATATCATTACTGCAATATACCAATGGGGATGTCATGGCGGTTGTAGACGGCCTTAAGCCTAAACCACATAAACGCAGTGTCGTCAGTATTTTACGGCAGTGCGACGTTTTGTCGATAAAGCAGGTTTTTTATTTTCTTTATTTCTCACGTTCGAGAAATTATAAAAGTTTTTAAATAAACAATACCCAGCAAATCTTGTATCAGTTCCAGAACTAGTTCCACAACCAGTTCTTTAGAGTCAGTACTAGTTCTACTTTGGCATTGTTACCCATGATTTTTATTTGAAATTGTCACCCTTAGAACTAGTTCTAGGGAATGCCGTGAGGAGCAGTTACTAGTTCTAAGGAACGGTTCAAGAACCTATTCTTGTATCCGTGATTTTCATATGGAATTGTCGAGCCCAGAACTAATTCCAAGAAGCCATCATGGAGCATTAATCCCTTTGGTAGATCGGTTTCAAAACTAATATTTTTAATCATACTGATAAAGTTAAATTTATTTTAAACGAAAAAAAAAATGATTTATTCAAACCATTAACCCTTTGGTAGATCGGTTTTAAAACTAATATTTTTAATTATATGTACTGATAAAGTTTCAAGAATAAAAATTTATTTTAAACGAAAAAAAAGTGATTTATTCAAACCATTATTTTAATATATTTTTTATACAGAATCGTATAGGTACATTCATATTTTAGTTAATAGTATTTCCTGGAAAAATATTCCAAAGTAGACAAATATATCTTAATCCCGAAAAATGGAACGAAACAGGTTTGGAGACGTTACACATTTCATTTATATTTAGCTTTTCCGTTTAATATAAAACACAATGCGGTTCCACTGTCAGAACCGTTTCTTTAACGGTTATTTTCACGCGAAGTTCTTGGGCTGTTTTCCATTTCGATAGGAACATTTTCAGAGCATTTTTTATTAATTTAAGAAAGAAAAAATATTTGAAATTTTCTAAGTTTTTCAAATAGCTTAACGGAGCTGTTTTGGAACTAGTATTAGATCCTGGGAACTGATGTAGAAGTATTGTATAAGTAGTTCGAAATCACTAGTCCCCAAAACATTCTAAGGATGTAGTTAAAATTATAAATATGACTCCTTTCTATGGGTTCTAGAACTAGTTCCACCATCACTAGTTCCAAGGGTGCTATTCGGGAATGTGTAGTAACTCCCTGAGAAGTAGTTCTAGAACTAGTAATTTCAGAATGGGTTCCAAATATTTTCCTGGGTAGCTGCCTGCAAACAAAATTCAATAACAAATTTGTAAAAATAGTGAATAGTTTTGCGAAATGCAAGAAACAAATTTGACAGCACTGTTGATGTTCACTGGCACTGTCAGTACCTGGATTGGGCTTTACCGACAAAGCTTTTCTAATCCTTAGTGGACGCTGTGATGTAATAGTTAGCGCGTTGGCAATAATTAAAGAAATATTTTTAGATATTTCACAAATATATAATATATTTTTAGATATTTCACAAATATAACCAAGAGTTTTACTCTAACTGTTTAAAAATTCTGCGCTAAACTATAGGAACACTATGTACAGAAGGGGCCCCTAATGCCCAAAAATGCAGTTTTGTGCATCAAGTGGGGTTTGTTGCCAAATGGCTACACCATGCATTTAAGGGTTAAAGTTAACTCTGAAAAAGAATATCTACAAACATATTTAATTCATTGACCAACATATTATCTTGTTTTCATCAAATCCGATTTTTCCAGGGCAGTAAGTCTTGATTTTTTAACGAATTTGCTTTCCATATTTCTTTTCATTGTTTTTTGTAGCAATTTTGTTTCGGTATGTATATACCTCCTCCGGCATAAACTTCGTAAAGATTGGATTTTTGGAAATTCCTACCAGGAGGGGCTAAAACTTGAATTAAATAAACCTTAAGCCACGCTAAAAACGTAACGGGGTAAAAAATTGTGAAAAGAAAATTTCAAAATACTACTTGATTTTTTTTATTTATTCAAATGAAAAATAGAAGATATTGCTTTAATAACTTCTTGGAATATATCTTCCAAATGTTTATAGGGTTATACACATATTTTCTTGTTATTATTTTATTTGAGTAAAAAGTTTTAAAACTGTAAGAAAACACACTTAAAAACATATATAAATTACGTGCCTTTAACTGAATTTCGTTGACTATAGTATGTGTGCTTCTACATGCAAGTTATACGAATCGATCTGCAGCGGCTTTAACAAAACTAAAGCGGTAGCAGCTAAAAAGTACTGCAACAAAAGTTTAGCTTGAACTTTTCGCCAACAAAAGAAGAAAACTGATTTTCAGTTCACTTTCGTTTGCCGAATCTTTTAGACACTGCAATCAAGCAACAATAAAAAAATATAATTAAAATTTAAAAAAACTCCAATTAATAAAGGTCTAAAGAAAACGTTAAGGTTTTCAGACTGACTTTAATACCAACAAATTGTTAACTAGAAATAAATATCACTGGCATTTTTGTTTGTCTCTCTCATTTAACATACAATGGATCACATTTAAAACAATTTTAAATATATCTGGGTAAATAAAGTGACGTGCGGTTGGCTGCTGCGGCTGAGTTGTGCGTGTTGAAATATTTAGCATATTTTTATAAGCACTGAAGACGCGCAGACGCAATTCATAATCGTGCGATCGGACAAGTCGGTCGACAGATATTTGAAACGCGCATTGCGGTACGGAAAGTAAAAGTGTTTTATGCTCACTGTTCTTCGACAAATCAAAACACACAAATTATGAAATAAAAGAAACAAACAAAAATACGTTACGAATTCGAATTAAACTCATTCAAAACATATAAAAAAATATTCTATGCTAGTTAAAATATATTAAAGAAATTAAGAGTTTTATGAATAATTTAACAAATTGTTGCATAACAAAATTTCGAAGCAAAAAGTTATAAAAATAAAAGTAAATATTGTGTTAAAAATATTTGCTCAAAACAAAGTGAAAGTTATTTTTTCCAATAATTTTTTTTTGTCATAATTTTATATTTGTTCGATTTATTAAAACCCAAAAAGATAACAGAAAAATATAAGAAATAAATTAGCATAAAATGCGTATGTGTTATTTAAGCCTCTGGGCTGCACTTTTAGTCCATGCCTCAACATGGACAGATGCAGCCATCGATAATGGTAATAGTGATATGACAAAATTATTAAATCTAACCCATATGATGAATAGTGATAATATGAATCCAATTAATTTACGTTTACAAGTTAATAACTCAAGTTCGTCATCCTTTTCCTCTTATTCTGCTAACTTGGATACAGTGTCAGCCATCGATTTAAAAAATACGTTACGATTAAAGGATATGCTTAATGTATTCGATTTAAATGTTATCGCTTCACAATGGATTACTATAAGAATCAAACTCTCAGCCAATTGCTCAGACGACTTTTATAAATATTTTCAAGGATTAAGAACCTCCCATATGTGGTCTGTAAAAAGTAAGTTTTAGTAATAAAAGATGTTAAGAAAAAATAACTATTATTAATATATAAAT
Organism: Leucophora obtusa; assembly: GCA_949987735.1. Lineage (NCBI taxonomy): Eukaryota > Metazoa > Arthropoda > Insecta > Diptera > Anthomyiidae > Leucophora > Leucophora obtusa. Next base: position 42,748,837 of record OX465297.1, read on the forward strand.
CAGTCTTATGGTAATTGACAATTGAAATTTTTGATTCCCTTAAATATAAATACACTCGATTCCTTTTGATTTAACTAAAATAAAAGAATTAGCACTTTGTTGGTACTGTTTTAATTATGCTTCAAAAACCATGCTATTTTACAACGATGCTCTTAAATCGCGAATTCATACAATACAAAATTTTAACATAGTTTTGTTATAAAAACAAATAAAATTAAAAAAAAAATATAAAAAAAATATAAATTTTTCAAACCAATTTCTAAGTATTTCATATTTTACTATTTATTTTTTAATAGAAAATTAAGAAAAACTCGTATTGAACAATAAATATAGAGAATTAAAAGAATAAAGTGTATTCTCGATTTGGCGAACGATGATTGTCAGCGCTATGTTTTGTAATCGAATAAATCGTTAACTCAATTACAATATTCAACAAAATTCAAATTTTTGAACAACCTCTTCCCGCAGTGCATATTTTCTAATAGGCTATTGCACGGTGATTCCAAATATTGCAAGAAAACATTTTTTTCAATGACCATTTTCGAATGGACCCATTTTTTGTTCTTAACCCATGTTCTCCTGTATGAAGAAATTGTGCGAATTTTTCAACAAAAATTGGTATGGCCAAAAACTTGTATCCAGATAAGAATTTTCTGTAGTTTTAGTATGGCACCACGCAGCGGAGATATTTGCTACCAACGTCGAATCGTTAACCCCCGAACATTTTTCAATGAATCCAGATTTTTACAGAATTATGTTTTTAATTTGTTCTCTGAATTAAAATCTACGCAAAGAATTTTGGGAACAAAATTAATATGCAATTTTTCAAATTTTTTTTTTTTTTGAATTTTATTTTAGGATTTTTTTTAAAACTTTTTATAAAAAATTAATTTAATTTTAGGTAAAAACTTATAAAAAGACTCAGGAAAATTTTCTGTTCCAAAGAATCGGTTGCAGTAGAATAGCCACTTTTCATTCACAACTCCTTCTACTGTCGATTCTAACACCGATTCTTTGTTTGAAATTGTCCCAAAAGCGACCTTTTCTATGGCTCCAAAGTGGAACCGGTTGCTCTAGAATCAGTTCTGGAACTGATTCTACGTCACCCACACCTTCCATATAGGATCTCAGGAACTGGTTCCGGAACCAGTTCCATGGAATCGGTTGCAGTGGAACCAGTTGTAGAATGGGTGTGGTTGGCTACCAATTATAAAAAAATCTCCTGGGTACTTTTCCTCTACAGCCTCTTCTACTGTCAATTCTAACACCGATTATTTTTGTTTGAGATTGTCCCAAAAGCAACCGCTTCTATAGCTCCAAAGTGGAACCGGTTACCCTAGAACCAGTTCTGGAACTAGTTCTAGAATCGATTATATGTCAGTCATACCTTCCATATAAGTTTCGTGGAACTGGTTTCGGAACCAGTTCCATGGAATCGGTTGCAGAGGAAGTAGTTGCAGAACTGGCATGGTTGGCAACCAATTGTAAAAAATGTTCCTGGGGACTGTACCCTCCCTAAACGCTGACAAAAGTAGCCTCACTAAACAGCTGCAACCTGTTCACTGATGAACGAATTGTCATTAATGTTTGACAGGTGTCATCTGAAGGTTGGTAGTTCCAAAAAATTATATGGACTTTTCATTAGTGGCACCACCTATGTGTCATCCTACGGACTTTTCAGCTGATGTGTTACATACGACAGACAAAATAACTATATTTTCAGTTGAAAAGGTGTACAATACATTATCATTCGGATTGTGTTGTTATTTATTTTAAAAATCTGACATCCGAAACTGACAAATGCAGTAAAAACAACGACAAATATAGTTAAAATATATTAAAATAGTTGTTAAACTAGACATAAAAACTATTATATAAAAATGCAGTTAAAACAACAAACACAAAAACTATTTCCAATTATTAATTTACTAAAAACAAATTTATGTAAATACTTTTTACTTTATTTAGGAATAAATTTTGTGATGAAAGTATTAACTATTTTAAATGTGAACCAATAGAAACATTTAAACTTTTGACAACATGGATAAGATAGATAAACAACTGAAGTAATTGAAATTATTAATCATTATTAATTTAATTCAGTGTTTATTGGTCCAGTGACGTTTTTTAATAAACAAAACTGCTTTTTGGTCGAGTAATTCTTAGAGAGTAAGCATAATACAAACGGAAAAGGAATCTTAAGAGATTAATCAGAACTGGGTCGACAACGACAACGACAGTGCTTTTTCATATATTTTGTATGGGAAGCAAAATGTCGCCATGTCGTCCGGCAATTTGTCGTCGTAATAGAATCTATTCTATTTTCGTGACGACACACTAATCCACACTCAAAATATTTGTCAATTGTTGCCATATTTTTAACTAATTAAGGGAACAGAGTTGCAGAAATTCGTATTAGAGTTGCAAAAATTCGTACTTTGTTTCCAAAAAAATTAGTTTTTTGACAGAAGAAATATATTTGAATATAAAAATGCATAATTTACCGCAAAAAAGCAAAATCAAATACAAAAAAATGTAAATCAACAAGAATTAATGGAAAACCAATTGAATTGGTGAAGAATTGTGGCGAAAAAAATACAACCATATTCTTGTTTTTCTTTATTTTTTTCTAAATGTCAAGAAATGTCGACAATTGATTGTCGCTGAATTTAATTTATTCGCGACGACTTTTGCTGTCGTCGGTCGACAATCGACACAGTTGTGATTAAACTCTAAATCGTGACGGAAAAAAATGAACAAAATAGCAATAGAAACGGAACTTCACTTTTACAACAGAGACAGTGTTACCACATATTTTTTTAGAAAAACTGTAAAAAAAAAAACTGTTTCTTTATAGAAAAACTGTTTTTCGAAAAAATTTAAAAATCGGAAGAAATTCTGGGATCCTGAAGTATAGTGGGATTAAAATATTTCGAAATTTTCAATTTTCAAAATATCGAGATTTGAACAATTTAATTGCGTTTGGCATTTATATTAATCGACTTTTTGCACAGCCTTCTAACACAACTTTTTTAAGAATTTTGGTCTCCTAGGCCCGAATCTGAAGTTAAAAAAAAGTTTATCGAATCACCCTTCCGAGATGTGAGCCTTTTTTTATTAACTCCTGACTTTACTGGTCAATGTTATACTTCAAAATATTTTTTATGGATTTGCATTCTGCATAAAATTACCTTTTATTCGTTTGAGTATTATTATGTCGGGAATTGTTTGCCGGCTTGTAAAAACCCCGTAAAAATCTCGAAAATCACGTTTTTTGGAATAGTCCTTGATCATAATTTAAAATTAAAAAAAAATTGATTAAATTGATTGATTAAATTTAAAAAAGCAGTAAACTGGTATCCAGAATTGGCAAATATTTATTTAAACAAAATGAATTTCGGACTTTTTTGATGAGACATTGTTTTAAAAATTTTTTCAAAAAAATATAACTTTCTAAATTATCCTTCATTTAGAAATGATCTGAAAAGTTCGGCTAAAAAATGTCCATGTCAGATGTGGTTTAGCTAATTTTATTCCATGCTAATATTTGATGAAATTTGTTAAAAGTGTCGTTTTTTCAGTAAGCATATTTTGTAGTATAATATTGGCATTTTTAAATTTATTTATGTTTCGATTTGTACCTAATTTTTCAGCACAATATGAAAGTTTTATTGTAATTTTTGGGTCATATGCATAATCACTTTCTAAGTTTATAAATGGCTTATAAGAAAAATATTTTATACAAAATTCATTTTATAAACGTGTTATAATGTTTTCAAATTATTATGCATAAGCACTTTTATATTTGAATTCTTAATTTTTAGTTAAAAAATTAAAAAAAAATTGTAAATGAAACAAAGATGCCAATTTAATATGAAAAAACTGTAAAAAAATCCATGAATTTAAACAAAACTGTTTTTTACATGCAAAAACTGAAAAACTGTTATGCTTCCCAAAAAACTGTAAAAAAACAGTTAAAACTGGCTATATGGCAACACTGAACAGAGAACACATAGACAGTCAAGTTCGTTATATTTTATATTTTTCTTCTTGCCACATTCCAACGTATTGTTTGACCATAGTTAGAATAAAAGGCTGTGAAAGTGTTACTGTGTTGTTTCTTATATATTTTTTAAATGTATAAAGTTAAATCCTTTTATATAACTAATGCATGTGCATGACGAAATCAACCATGTAGTCGTACTATGCTTGTACTGTGATTTAAATTGTGTGAAAATCTGGCAACATTAGTAAAATAATCTGAGAGTAAAAACAGGAGAATAAGAAATTCTGTTGAGAAAATAAAATAAGTTTTATCTCTCACGGAAATCGTTGCACGATTTTAATTGTCATTTGCATTGTGCTTATACTCTAAGGTTAAAAATCGTTTATGAGGAATAGTAACAAAAAATTGGTTTCTCTTAAAATAAGTTGTATTTGATGGGTTCTACTACATACTAGAAAATTTTTGCATTTGAAAATTGATTCACAAAGTTAGAAGCAATTTATCTTTTAGAGAATAAGCACAATACAAATGGAAAAGGAATCTTAAATCGTGACGGAAAAAAAATGAACAAAATAGCAACGGAAACGGAATCTTACTTTTACAACACAGAACACATAGAAAGTGAAGTTGGTTATATTTTATATTTTTCTTCTTGCCACATTCCAACGAATTGTTGTTGTTTGACATTAGTTAGAATAAAAGGCTGTGAAAGTGTTATTGTATTATTACTGTTTTTTATATATTTTATAAATGAATAATTTAAATCCTTTGATATTACTGATGCATGTGCATGACGAAATCAGCCATGTAATCGTACTATACTTGCACTGTGATTGAAATTGTGTGAAAATCTGGCAACATGAGTAAAATAATCTGAGAGTAAAAACAGGAGAATAAGAAATTCCGTTGAGAAAATAAAATAAGTTTTATCTCTCACGGAAATCGTTGCACGATTTTAATTGTCAAATTGTATGGAAAAAAAACGTGGACCTTTGCATTGTGCTTATACTCTTAGTCGGTTTACTCGATTTGAATACTCTAGAACATCGGTTCCCACTAAGTTTTGCTTCACGGACCCCAAACCAGTGTTGAGCAAGAGGTACTTTATAAATTATGGGGCAAAATTAGTAAAAGCACCTGCTTATTTTAAATGATGGCCAATTTTAAGCAGGAATAAGGAAAAAAAACATTTTTCAAATCAATATTTTGTTAATTAATTTGGGAACCGTTGCTCTAGAAGGTATACATCAGTTCGTCACTATGTCGAAATGTTAATATATCTAAGACCCCATAAATCAGAAATAACTATTTTGAATCCTTATGTAATCCTAAGCCGATCATTTGTACAGACAGACGCAATCATGGTTCCTCTTTTGCCCATAAATTTACGGATATCCTCCCGGACATTTTGGTATTAAGAATTGCCAAAATCGGTCCAGCTGTCATAAAGTAATGAGTGAAATTGTGATTGTGTTACAATATCATAGTAAATAAATAAATTCTCATATTTTAATAATATAGGTTTTCATATAAACTCGTAAATGCCTTGTAAACCTGATATAAATATAAACCATATTTTTTTGTATGGAGTTTGACATTAAACTCATAAACATACCAGGTTTACATCGTTTACGAGTAGAATACGAGTTTATATGAAAACCCCTAGTATATTTTATATTTTATAATAGGGGTTTTCATATAAACTCGTAAACTCCTTGTAGACCTCGTATAAATACAAACCATATTTTTTATGTATGGAGTTTGACATTAAACTCATAAATATACCAGGTTTACATTCACCTCAAAAATTATTTTTCTCCTCAAAAATTGTTTTAATTTTCTTTAATTTTTTTATATTAATTGTAATAAGGTATGAAAGAACCGTTAAATCGTAATTTAATGCCTTTACTTGTTTTATATTCGCTTCACTCTAATGTGAAATTATTACTAATTCCAATTTATTTAATAAAAACAACGTTTGGTCAAAAAGAAATAAGCAAGCCTTTAAAAACAATTAACATTTTCAATTTAATTTAATTAACCCAGATTTTAACCAGAAACTTCAAATTACTGCTTTAATGTAAGATATTTTGAAAATGGGTTAACATGTTTAATTATAATTTAATTACTACAAGGTCTCTTTACAAATAAATTATTAAACATTTGCCAAAATTTCAAGTTTTTATTAATTGTTAAAACTTATGTAGGTATTGTATTTTTACATTGATATGAACTACTGATGTGGTTAGTTTTTACAAGTACCTACAGTATAACTATTTGGATATAAATATGCTTGATTTGAAGGACTTAAATTTGAGTTTCAGTAAAACATTCTAAAAACACATTAGCATCTACCAAATTACAAAAAAAAAGCATTCGATGATGTATAGAACTATCCGTTTATGTCACAACTAACTATAAAAATTCTAATATAGCTAATAAAATTAAAATCGTTATTGCATACAAATTACAATTTGATAACTATAAGTGGAAAATAAAATCTTTAATATTTAACCTATCAATGTGGTCCACACCTTTGTTTATATGAAAATAAATTAAAAAATATATAATTTCTAACATTTTTACTCTAATGACATTGAGTAAAATATAATTTAACAATTCATAATAATTTTGTTTTTAGTTAGGTCACTATATAATTAAATTTAATCAATTAGAAAAAGACTGGAATATTATTTGAGAAATTTTACTTAAAGCAAAATTTTTATTTTTTAGTTCAATTTTCAACTAAAAGTATTTCTTTGTTTACTTCAAAACGTTTTCAATTAAATAACAATTAAATTTACAGTTGAAAATTTAAAGTATAAATATTTTGATAATTACTTCAAAAATTAAAAATTTATTTATTCTTATTCGAGCCCAATAATGTCCTTATTATGAAATAATATAAATAAAAAGTACTTTTTTCAAAAACTCTACCATTTTTCTCCATAAGGATATTCTGCTAATGAATACTTCACAGAGTTTTTGCTTTCAAAATATTCTACACATTCAGGAATGAAACGACGATCGATAATGAATTTTTATCGATCATCATTGCCAGTGCTTCTGGTGGAGAAAAACTTCTTAAAGCTTCATTAGAAATTCTGGCTTTTATATATTAGAACCTTTCTGGGTTGATATATTAAAAACTTCCTTACTATACTTGCAGAATTTAAGTTACCTGTTGCCTACAAATTTATTTAGGCTGCCAAATACACACTTAGGGAATTATGTACATAAAATGAACTGCAAATGACAGTTAAAATAACTGCATTTGCACTTAAAAAGTGTAGACTACATTTGTATTTAAATCAACTGCAATATAAAATTATTTTTAACTGTTAAAAATCAACTGACAAATGTAGTAAAAACAACTACAAATGCAGTTAAAACAACATACATGCAAATTATTGTAAAACTGTACAAACAACTGCAAATATAGTTAAAATAACATGAACAAAATAATTTTCAAAATTATTAATTGAATAAAAACAAATTTATGTAAATACTATTAACTTAATTTTATTCTATAATAAATTTAAAATTGAGAAATCAAAATTTACACTTAATATCACTTTTATTGTTCACTATTACGATATTGTTCTAGATGTCCGTCTGTGTGGGATGAAAGATTTTAGGCTTTCTTTTTTTCTCCAGGTAGAAAGGGATGAAAATATAAAAGAACTGAAAGAAAATAAATTTCTATTTTATATTATAAAACTTACCTTATTATTTTAATAATTAATAAAACATATAACCTTTTCCGTATTACGCGTCTTCACTCTTTAGCGTTGTTTTATGACTAAGGCAAGAGGAACAATGCTCTTCTCATATTCTTTCACTAGAAATTTCTAAACAAGCGATTCGTACACATATTCTTGTCTTCTTCGTACACAGACACACTTAAAAATTGAAGTATTTGTAGCCACAATGTAGTAGTTTTTGCAGTTTGTTTAAAAAAATAACTGAGAAAAACATTGAAAAATTTTGCTTTAAGTAAATTAACTGCAATTGTAGTTAAAATAACTACAACCGCATTACTACACAAATAACTGTCATGTAGTAACTGCAGAACTTTCTAAATGCAGCTCGTCAGGACACAATGAATGGAATAGCTTGATTGTTCTTCTAACCTTTATATTTTGCGAACAATCATTAAATGCCTTTAATACCTACAAAAACTCAGTAATGGGTGATCATTACTAGTTTCTAAATATTAAGCAGTAGAATTAGGGGCTTCTTCATATAATTCAGTATCAAAACTTATTATTTTCATTCGACAAGGTCGTTTTTGTAAGTAAATAGTTGTCCATATTCGCTGCATGAAAAACTGCACAAAATATGTGCACCTTCTTAAACTCAGGGGATTATGTAGGTAAAATCAACTGAAAATGACAGTTAAAATAACTGCATTTGAATTTAAAAAGGTGTAGACTACATTTGCATTTAAATCAACTGCATTATGAAGTTATTTTTAACTATTAAAAATCAACTGACAAATGTAGTAAAAACAACTACAAATGCAATTAAAACAACATACATGGAAATTATTGTAAAACTCTATAAACAACTGCAAATGTAGTTAAAATAACATAAACAACAATTATTTATGTAAAATTTATTAATAAAAACAAATTTATGTACTCTTAATTATACTCTAAAATAAATTTAGAATTGAGAAAACAAAATTTACACTTATCACTTTTATTGTTTACTATTAAGATATTGTTCTAGATGTCCGTCTGTGGGGGATGAAATATTGTTTGTTTGGCTTCCTTTTTTCTCCAGGTGTAAAAAGTGATGAATATATTAAAGAGCTGAAAGAAAATAAATACAATAGTGGTATTCATCTAACTGGATTTATGCCCTCGTAAACCGTGTATTTTTGTAATCGCGTATATTTATAATTTTAACTGTTTATTTGAATGAACGCACCTTTTAAAACTATTCACATCTCAATTTTGCATTTAGCCAGTTTTTAAATATTTTCATAAATTAAACACAGAATTTTTTAAATTTGTATTATTTAAAAACAAATAAAACAGAAAATAAAAAACAACACGGAAAAAAATTCAAAATAATTTTATTTTTGACAATATTCAAATGTACACCCAAAAAGTTCCTTAGTTGATTATAACGAATATTTCAACTATCTTATAGGTGAAATACCCCTAACTAGTATGTAGTTGAATTGATTTAGTTGGTGTTAACTAAGTTTTTTAAAATATCAGCTATTCAACAAGGAGTACAGCTAATTACAACCATATGATGAAAAAATAATAAAGTTAGTGAATACCAACTATATCCAATCCAAAAATGGTTAATATAAACCATAGAATTTGATCTTTGTTTCCTTTTCATAACACAGAAAATTTAACAATTATTTTTTATCGCTTTATTTACATTCTGTTACACATATTTAATTTACATACTTTTAATCCATTTTACCTTCCTGATTTGATATATTAATTCTTGAACTAATCAAATTCATAGCACATAACTTGATGGCCAATTTGGGGATCGTTTCAATCCCCTATATGACGTATTTTTCTATAGAAAATAAATGCATTACAAAATAATCAAAATCAAATACTAAAACAATCACAACATTAACAACTTACCACACAAAATTTAAAAATAATTTGAAAAATCCGCAAGATAATGATATTTTATTTTTTGAAATAAAAGTTTTATTGTTTGACATTTCTTCATGAACTTTTTTGTTTATTTCAAATAATTTGAATTTTGTTTCACAGGGTAACCAAAATATAGTATTTTTCAATTAAACCAATAGTCGTTAATGATTATAATAGTTGCTTCAATATTATTTCAAATCAACTACTGATTTTGTTAACTAAGGAACTATGGAATTTTATCGGTGTATGTATAAATAGCCCAACAAACAATAAGCATTGAAAAATATTTAATGTCGATTTGATTTCGAATTTAATTTTCAACACTTACCTTTGAGAAAAACTTGAGACAAGCCTTTTTATCGATAGCAAAACTATAGCATTCTCAACAAAAACGGCTTGTTAGTTCTCAAGTATATTTTTAAAATTTGTGTAGACTAGGAAAGTAAGTTTGAGATTTCCTTAATAACAAATGTATTTCTCAAGTTGAGAAATAGGCTACTTATCAAATCAACTTTAAGTGTAGTTTTCAAACCATTCTCAAATTTAATTTTTTTTAAATATTCGAATTTTGATTTTGTTTTTTTAATAGTCTTTATTTACACTTAGAAAAATGCATCAATTTCAGAATGCAAAGTTCAGAACATATTATACGTAAACAATATACATTAAAAATTAAGTTACATAAATATATAAATATTTTAATCTAAATATTGGTAATAATCACTATATTAATGGTTTGATTTTGTGTTGAGCTGGTATACAAAATTAAATTTTGGTGAGCCTTTAGAGAAATTACATTATATGGCAATTACTTGATCATCTTCTGCGTCTACAAAGAAAAGATATACGTTGGTAAAATACAAAGTAGCAATTATAACATACACGGCTCCAAAAAATAATATTAGAGAGGAATTTCGGCCACAATTTAAATGTGTTAATAGCTTAAAATCAAAAATGATCTGATCTGTTTTGATATGAAAAATCATTGAAATCTGGATGTTTTAGAAAGTAGCTGTTTTTTTATCTTTCAACTATTAAAATAAAATGCTAAATGAGGCTTCAAAATCGCTAGAAAACCATTTAATTTATAAACAATAGAAAAATTAAGCGACTTTATCGCTAGGTTATCAAAAAGTAATGGTACTAAAGATACTAGTTAAACTGAAAACCAATTTTGTCTACCATTTCCAAGTTTATTAACAAAAATTAGTTCGAACAACTTTTTCCCATTTATAATATCGAATTTTTTAAAACAAAATAAATCACATTTCCAAAGCAGTATTCCCGTTATAAACTGCATCAAACTAAGTTGAAAGATAATCTACATGCTAAAAACTAGACCTAATAAGTTGTTTTTTATGATATATTCCAATATATTACGACTGCTAAAAATCTCTAGATTTTTGGCTTATTGCTATTCGTTAATTTTCCCCCAGGGATAAATTAAAATTACTAGATCTGACGAAAAAATCGCCGTTATGGCAACAGTTAATTAGGTGTATAAAATTAAATGATTTGAATGAAGCTTGAAAACGTACTTACCTTCTATAAATCACCCGTGTTTGAAGTGAATTTGATGCCCATAAATCTATGGTCCATTATATACGCTTCTTCAGATGGAAATTATATTCCTAAACCAAACAAATTCTTATTTTATATTCTAACTTAGAAGATTTAAACTGATACTTACGTTTCTAATTAAGGTTGAAAATATAAAGTCCCTCAAGTATTTTTTCCCGGGTATTCCCGTCGTTCCTATAAGGAGCATAAGGCTGTTTTTTGGGGGTTAAAGTTTTCCCTCTTTTCCAAATGTTTATTGCAAATCGGCATAGGAAACCATCTACACCTTCCATTTTAACATAGGTATAGGATGCATTAGCGAACTTATGTAAAACACTATTATGGACAATTTTGTGAAACACTTTAACCCTCTAACTCTCTAAATAAAGAGACTTTTTCGGATCCTTTTTAAAAAGGGCAAAAATGACCCGTAAGTTTAAGTGTTAGAGGGTTAAAATGTTCCCCATAGTGTTTTGCATAAGTTCGCTAAACATATCCTATACCTAAAATGGAAGATTTATATGGTTTTCTCCTATGTATTTCTGGCATTGAACTTAAATTTTGAACTTTGATGTATTCACAGACTTATAGTAGAATTTCATGACAAATATTTTTGCGGAACATTTCAACCCCCTAACTCTTCAATTAAAAGGACTTTTCGATCCCATTTTAAAAAGGGACATAAATGACCCGTAAGTTTAGGAGTTAGCGGCTAAAAATATTCCACAAAAATATTTATCATGAAATTCTACTATAAATCTCTAAAGACATCAAAGTTGAAAATTTAACTTCAGTGCCAGTAGTAAGTCAAAACATAAAACTAACCCCCTTTTGCAAATGTTTATTGCACTCAAAAAAAAAAGTCAGTAAAGTCAGCAAAAAATGTTGCTGTGTCAGCAAATTTTTAGTCAGGAGCGTGCTTGCAAAAAAGTTGGTAATTTCAGCAAAAGGTTTGCTGAAAATCAGCGAGCTGATTTTTACCAAAATAATAGTAATCTTCAGCAAAAGTTTTGCTAACACTTAGTCGACTGCAAATGAAAAAAATCCTTGCTAAAATCACTAAATTTTTTGCTGAATATTAGTAGACTGAAAAAAACTCAAAAAACTTGTAGCGAAATTTTACTTTAGTTAAATTATTTGCTGAAAATTTATATAGAATATGTGTAGAGTTGTTTTTCTTTTTTTGTCATTTCCGTTTCCAGACAAGCTGCGACATCTACATCTTGTCTATCTGGTTGTCGTCCACGCTATGCATGCGGTTCTCAGCACAATTTTTGCAGCAAAATAAATTAGTAAAACATTAGTTCAAAATTAGTTTAGTGCTAAAAATATATAACTAAAATTTTTGCTGAAAACGGAATTTCAGCAAAAAAATTGCTGAAAACTAGTACACTTGATATACAAGACGTTTTAATAATTTTTCTACTAACTTATTTTTTTGAGTGTGTGAATCTGCATAGGAAACCATGTGAATCTTCCATTTTAGGTATAGGATGTATTCTGAGAACTTATGAAGAACACTGCGAGGAACATTTTTGTGGAATATTTTAACACTGTAACTCTTCAACCCTAAGTTGAAGTCATAGAGATTACTGTAAGTCCCTGAAAATATAAAAGTTGGAAATTCATCGTCAATGCCAGAAATAAGTCAAAGTTGAATTATTATAAAATATGTATATACTCGGCAAATTTCGGCAGATAATTTAATTTGTGCCTTTAAGTAAATTATGCAGCAGTTGGTTCAAACCCAATTTGCTGTTAGACCGTAGTGGACCCAAAAAGTTATCATTTTTTCTAATTTCATGAAGAAATGTTATTTTTTAAATTAAATAGCACTTCAAATATTTCCCAGATTAGTAAATTTTCCTATTCAATAAAAATTCCTCTTTCATATTTGATTAAAATATTTACTAAAATTGAAAATCAAAAAACCCACTTTTGCTTAGCTAATTTGGCCAAATCTTACAATGTGTGCCGTATAAATTTGCAATTAACTATAATTTAACCAAGCAATTAAATTGTGCTAATTTCACCAGTTTTTAGTGCAGGAACCTTTTAACAGATTTTTATTAGTTTTTTCTTCTATTTTTGAAGACTTATTTCTATGAGTGATAACACATCGGCTGAAAAGTCAGTAGAATAACCAATAAAACAACAATTTTTTGGCAAAAGTCGACTTTGGGTACTTTCGTAAATGCAGTAAATTTGTGAAACACTGCGGCAGTTATGCGAAGTTTTGTTGCTGATGCGTGATTAGCTGTTGCAGATGCTTTGCTACTGCTCAACAACTGCACAGAGTTTGGTTTTTAGAACGTTTTGCAAAAAATAAAAAACAAATATTATTGAAAATCTTGATGGTAAAAATGACAATTTTTTGTTAAGTTATAATAAAAAGAGAATTAAAAGAAAGATAAAATGACTTTTGATTATTAAAAATCCAAAAATTGCTAAAAAAATGAACATTATTTAAATTTGTATAAAGAATTTTCATATAATGCACTACTCACTCTTCCATTATGCACCAACGTTTAGTTTTCTTTTTGTATTAAATGATTTTAACATAAAAATTTAGAACGCGCACCATTGCATCATAAATTAAAACGATGCGATAGTTACAAAAATTTGCAGCAGCACTGTCAATTGTTTGCATAAAAAACGTTTGACGTAAATCAGTGCTGTCAAATGTTGCTTTTTTGAACGTTTTACTTTTATTATGCCGCAGTGATGCCTAACTACTGCATTTACGAACGTACCCTTTATTCATCAACATAGTATCCATTAAGAGCCATACAATCACTCCAACGCCTTTCTAACAATTCGATACATTTTTAGAAGGTATCGAACGACTTGTGTCACTGCGGATTATTTGGTGAAGGAGCACTTTTTTCTTCTTCATATGGGCCGTTTTTGTGCGATTTCATCCTTCAAACGCACCAGTTGGGCCATGTAGCGATCGCTATTGATGATCTGGCCTTTTTCAAGATAATCAACGTACAAAATTCTAGCAGCATTCCAAAATACTAATGTCACAACTTTACCAGCTAACTGTTGCGGCTTTGGCTTATTCGGGCGAGGTTGGCCAGTTGCGGTCCACGCAGCTGACTGCCGAATCGAAGGGAAGTGGCAGGTCCAAGTTTCGTCCATTGTTACATACCGACGCAAAAAGTCCTTTTTATCTCGCCGAAACAGCTCCAAAAAGCTCTCAGAATCATCGACACGTTGTTCTTTTTGGTGCACTATTAGCAAACGTGGCACACATTTCGAAAACAGCTTTCTCATGGACAAATGTTCATGCAAAATAAAGCCGACACGTTCCTTCGATTTCTTTAAGGTATCAGCTATCTCCCCCGAATAACACTTATCAAGCCAAGCTTTGGCTTGAACGGTGTTTTTTCCCATTAAAAAGCAATGATTAATCAATACACGAAACCGCTTTGAATACATTGTTTTCAAAATCGCAAAAGTAGCATCACTAAAACAGCTGTAACTTGTTCACTAAGTAACGAATTGTCATTATATTTTGACAGGTATAATCTGAAGGTTGATAGTTCCAAAAAACCGTATGGATTTTAGTGGCGGCACCTACACTCAAAAAAAAAAGTCAGTAAAGTCAGCAAAAAATGTTGCTGTGTCAGCAAATTTTTAGTCAGGAGCGTGCTTGCAAAAAAGTTGGTAATTTCAGCAAAAGGTTTGCTGAAAATCAGCGATCTGATTTTTACCAAAAAAAATAGTAATCTTCAGCAAAAGTTTTGCTAACACTTAGTCGACTGCAAATGAAAAAAATCCTTGCTAAAATCACTAAACTTTTTGGTAAATATTAGTAGACTGAAAAAAACTCAAAAAACTTGTAGCGAAATTTTACTTTAGTTAATTTATTTGCTGAAAATTTAAATATAGAATATGTGTAGAGTTGTTTTTCTTTTTTTGTCATTTCCGTTTCCAGACGAGCTGCGACATCTACATCTTGTCTATCTGGTTATCGTCCACGCTATGAATGCGGTTATCAGCACAATTTTTGTAGCAAAATAAATTAGTAAAACATTAGTTCAAAATTAGTTTAGTGCTAAAAAAATATAACTAAAATTTTTGCTGAAAACGGAATTTCAGCAAAAGAATTGCTGAAAACTAGTACACCTGATATACAAGACGTTTTACTAATTTTTCTACTAACTTATTTTTTTGAGTGTATGTATCATCCTACGAATTTTCCAGCCGATGTCTTATTATGCCTATGGTATTTCTACAGAAGATAGTACATATTTCGAAGTATAATGTATTTTATTCAAGGTTAATGAAATGGGTGTCACCTAGGGTTTATGCCCCGGGAATTTCCGGGGCATATTCACTTTTCAATCCCGGGAATTTTATGCGGGATTTTTTTACTGAAGTCTTAGCTATTATATATTGCAATTTTGGAAGCTAAATAAATTTAAATATAAAGCATTGATTTGAAATTAATTTAAATAAGAAATATTTGAAATCAAAAAATGCGGTTTAAATTTAATAAACTGAATTAGTTTTAAAAAAGTATTATTTGGGCCAAATTTTTTTTGGATGTCTGTTGAATTTGGTTAAGTTAAACCGAAAACAAATACTCGAACTTCAGAAAATTTTTTGTTTTCTTTAAAATGGTGATCTTTGTTCAAATAAAGCAATATATACAACACTTCAACATCCCTATCTCAGTTCCAAATATATACCTCCAAAAAAAAACTAGGCATTAAAAAATTAGTAATATTTTCGTATTTTTAGTTAAGTATTTTGAGGTTTTTTCACTTCAAATAATTTTATTTAAATTTCAACTGCTATTCCTTTATTTCAATTGTATTTTTTAAATATTATGCGTTTTCAAATTATTTTGGATTTCTTTATATGTTAATTTAAAATGAAACTATGCAAATTAAATAATTTCTTTTGAAATAGTTGTGGCATAAAAAATTTATATTTAAAAGATACCAATTAAAGTTAAAAAAGTATTTAATGAATGTTCAAATATCACATTTTCCTTTAAATTATTTTAAAATTAAGAGAGATCATAAAATTTTTACAAGTGAATTACATAGAATACAAATTTAAAAAATTCGATAAGGCCAGCAGGATAGAATACGTATTTCCGGGTCCTGCTACAAACCCATCCTCAATATTATATGCCTTTATGGGTTAATAATTGATGATGATCTATTTATATTGAATTGAAACAAACAAGCAAATTGAAACAACTCAATTATACTAACATCACCGAAATTCTAACAATGTTATTTTTATCCAGCTCTTCCTATGGAATTCAACTCTGAACCACAGATTTATGAACGACAACGAAGTGTTAATTTGAAATGCATATTATAATTATTTTTTACCTACAACATAAATCCATATTGATAGTAAACAATTAGGCATTAAATTATATTTTTCACTATATCTAGTGCATTAAAATGAATAAAATATTATTAAATAATATTCTAGTGACGATTTTTATACAAATGTTTAAGAGAATTTGCCTAATAATTTGTGTGAAGAATATTTACTCACTTTTAAACTTTTTTATAAAATAATTCTATACGAATACTTCTGAAAATCTGAATAGAAACAAAATCTTTATAAATAGAAATTTTTGGATTCCATATTTGAGAAATACTTAGGCAAAAAATCTATCTTAGTTCTGACTATAAAACTGGTCCGACACAAGTTTGCACCCATTAACAATTCCAATATATCCTGAAAGAAGGGAAGAAATTAAAATACGCGTGTCTTTAACTTTATCTATATCAATTCGTTTAACCGTTCCAACCACTTTTAAACGAATTGATCTAGAAAAAGTGGAAGTCATGCATATATTTTATATTTTATCATGGACGGTGTTTTAATAGATATCGAGATTTTCTAGTACAACATATGTCGGATTTATTTATTTTCTAACGAGCGGGAATTCCCGGGATCCCGGCAAATTCATAAAAAAATCCCGCTGTAACGGGAAATGAAAAAGTCCGGGAAAAGAAAAACCCTAGTGTCACCCTAATTAATATTAGCTATTCATTTGCAGATCTTTAAATATTACACAATTTTAAGCAAATATGTAGTATTATATCGTGGTAATTCATCATACATCTTTCCAACCAAAAATAAATACCTATAGTAAAAATAAAAGTAGTTTGGTTTTTACACTCTTTTTGATTGTCTTGTAACAAAATATCAAGTTTTGGTTTGTTGCACTTTTAATAAACAACCATCTTTGCTATGGATGATGATGATGATGGTGACGATGATGATAATGATGTCTACTACCACTAAATATGTTTGTACGTCAGTAGTAAACCAAAAGTGTGTCAACCACTATATACGAAAATACCCAATGTCTCTTAAATTAAACCACTTTGTATTAACTAAACTATCCAGTTTGTTTTCATTGAATTTTCTTAAAAAATAAAAGATTCGTTTTCAGTACATATTTATATGTTATGATGATCAATATTCAATTATCAATAGGTTTGTTTTTATTTCGAATTTTGTATAAATATTCCATACAAATTTAGGCATTTATAAAATTTTTAAGTACCCTGTGGGAAAAGGAACCGGTCACAGGACACGTCACGTGACCGGTCCTTGGGGACGAGGACCGATCCTGGGACCGGTTCTTTTATATGAAAACAACCGGGCTTGTCCTAGGAGAGGGTCAATTGCCCCTTGTGGCGTGACACAGGACCGACGCAAAATAACCAGTCACAGGACTGATACAAAAGAACCTATCACAGGACTGGCGCAAATGAAGCTGTCACGGAACTGGTGCAGATGAACATGTCACAGAACTGATGCAAAAGAATCTGTCATAGGACTGACAGAAAAAAACCTGTCACAGGACTTTCTTTTCTTTAAAAGAATCTGTTCCTTAAAATTTTAAGTTTTATATATTTATATAAAATATTTTTCTACCTCAAGTTTGAGTTTTCCAACCATCATTTTCTTATTGCAGACAACTGCAATCTTTTTGGAACAACAAATAAAATTTAAAAATTTAACATGACAATATCATATTAGAATTTCTAACTAAGTAAATACACCCTAGTAAAAATGATTTTTATATAATCAGATATGATTTTTATATAATCATTTATGATTTTATACAATTATAACTTGTCGAGTATTGTGAAACATATCTTTTTATATGATTATATCAAAAGATATTTAATTATATAAAATTATATTAACCAGATCCACCATTTTCCGGATCAAATCATGTATGGGTTAATATAATTATATAAAAAATATATTATTTGATCCGAAAAATTGTGGATCTGGTTAATATAATTTTATATAATTAAATATATTTTGATACAATAATATAAAAATATATGTTTCACAATACTCGACAAGTTATAATTGTATAAAATCATAAATGATTGTATAAAAATCATATATGAATATATAAAAATCATTTTTACTAGGGCATATATGAAAATATACAAAGTCGGAAACAAATTTTTTGTATTTTTTAAATGCAAAAATTCAAATAATTTTTTAAAAAATAAAAAATAGTAAAATTAGAAAACTATATACAAAAAAAAATTATAAAAAGTCCGAAAAAACTATTTTTGCAAAAATTAAAATATTTTTTAAATTTTAGTTAAAAATAATTTTAGTTTTTAGGATAATATTGTGTTTAACAAAATAATTTTAGTTTTTAGGATAACATTGTATTTAACAAAAAAATTTTAAGTATTTTTATACCCTACACCACTACGTGGAGAGGGTCCTCTAAAATTGGCTAGTTTACACGCTGCAGGTCGCAAATACGAAGATATTTCAATGAAATTTGGTACACATTTGTCCCAAGGACAAAGCCTATTGATTCTAGATAGATTCGGTCCATAGGTATAAATTTAGCTTCTTAAAAATTAAGTAGTTATAAAAATGCTACCAAGTCTTGAAAATTCTTGGCTTTTTTTTCTCTTTCAAATGTAAACAGAAATATTTGTCATAAAAATATTTGAAATTATAATATTTTTTATTTCATAAAATATTAAAAACAACAAAAGCTAACAAATGAATTATGCACGGTTTTTGTCAAAATGCCGGTACTACTGGAAACGTGCTTTGCCAGTACTGTTTTATAAAAATTAACAATTTCATATATTTAGTTAGAATATTCTTCCACCTCAAGTCCAAATTCTAATATGAAAATGATCAACCCTTTTTGAAACAACAAATAAAAATCTAATATGACAATATCATATTAGAATTTGGACTTGAGGTGGAAGAATATTCTAACTAAATATATGAAAATATAGAAAGTCCGAAAAAACAATTTTTGTATTTTTTAATGCAAAAATTAAGATAATTAATTAACAATTTCATTAATTTTACATATATTACGCAATTGTTTATGTAAGAGAGACATTTCCATTGTTTTTTATGAAATTCCGAAAGAATGCATTAAAAATTTGTCATGTGCACTAAAAGTACAGTAAAGGCACTAGCAAACTACTAACTATTTATTAAATGTTGGCAAATAATTACGGCCAAGCGTTTATTGGTGTTATCATTTCGACAACATGCCAGTAAAGTAAAAGCTGAAAATCCGACACATTGCCAGTACATGTACTACCATCTCCAATATAGGGCCGACATTGTGCCGCTTGTATTTTTCTACCTGGGCAGCTTTTGTACAAAGGCGCCCCAAAATCTTTAAGTTTTATTTGTTTACAAAAAATAAAAGAAAAGTCAGATAAGTACGGATAGTCGATTTAAAAAAATATAACAAACCTAAGATCAATGGCTTAATACACTGGATATATTTATGTATTTGCTGCACAGAATACAAAGAAACCTGATTTGTTTTATAGTTTTTACGCTTTGAATCAATTTTTTACGCATCTGATGAGTGTTTTAAAGATTTGAATTAATTTGATTAATTATTAAAAATATCAAAGAATTTTTTTACCAATTAATAGGGGCTTCATATAAACTCGTATTCTACTCATAAACACTGTAAACCTGGTATATTTATGAATTTAATATCAAACTCCATACATAAAAATATGGTTTGTATTTATACAAGGTTTACAAGGAATTTACGAGTTTATATTAAAACCCCTAATATGTTTGATGAAATTTACTTATTAATAATACACACTATCGGAGAAAATAATCCAGCAAAAACAGACATTACACTGAAACAAAAGTAGGAAGTGAAATCAACATAAATATTTTGTTACTTTTTGATGAAACAAATTGTTAAAACAATATCTTTTTTATTCAAATTAATACATGTTTTTTTCAAATCAACTGTTTTTTTAATGCACATGCTTAGGAAAAATACTCCACGAAGCAATAGTTGTTTTCACAAATTTTTGTCAAGTAGTTAACAAAATTGTATTTGTTAAGTCTAAAATATTTTGTTGAAAAGTCAGTAAAGTTAATTTAATAAAATTGTTCTTCAATTAAAAAAAAAACGTATTAAATCTGAAGAAAAAAAATTTAGTGTAGTTAGTTTTGTCGCGTCATTCCTAGTACGTAAGCGTGTAATAGTTGGAAATATTAATAAATTAAACAAATTAAATTTAGTGACTTGTTGTGAATTATTCAGGGAATATTTATTAATTTTAATTAATATAAATTTAGTATTTTATAGTTACGAGTATTTGTGAATTGTAAAAGTTGAATACTGCAATTAAATTTTGTATTCTCTGTCTTTGAAATATTTTCTTTTATTCTGTAGTAAACTATTTATTTCAATATAAAATGTAGTTTAATTATTAAAAATATTAAATAAATTTATATGTTTTTGGACATGTGTTTCATGTGTTTTAAGAATTGAGTTTTGAGTGTGTACATACTTAAGTATTATTATTTCAATTTTATATTTCATTATTTTTATATTTTATCAAATTAATTAATTTTGTTTAGACTTTATATTGATAAAGTATAATATATAATAAATAATAGTAGTAAAATGTAAATCTAAAAAATATTACTGAATCGATAAAATATGAATTAATTGAACAAATTGCGTTTCATCAATATTCTATTTGATGAAATATATCTGTTGGCGTAAGTAATTGTTGTTAATACATTTGACGATATTTTGTTAAAATAACACCACATCAAATAGTCCAACGTCAAAATGTAAATTTACTAAACAATATGTTAAATTGGCGGATAGGTTTTGTTGGTTGTATAGTGATCACCCATTCATCAATTTAATATGGATTGTAGTTGATTTCACCGCTATTTTTGGTTCAATGTACCAAGTATTTAAGCGTGTATGTAGCACACAAAGGTTGTGTACGAGTTTTTTCTATCCTTCATACACTTAATCCTAACGAAGTAAAATAATATAACACGGCTATGAACTAAAAAGCTTCAACAAAGTTCGCCAAATCTTCATCAGATCTCGCGCAATAACTATTCTAATATTTAACATCTCGTGCAATTACAACACAGAGAGAATTCCTTTTCATTAACTTTTATGAAAAATTGCATTAATTTAATAAAAAGTTTCAATGGAAGAATTCCAGTGACAATTTATAGATCTAATGCAAAAATTCATTGATATCACGCAGATAATTCTCTCAGTGAGTGTTGCCATATTTGAAGCCCTTCATCTTTCTCCACCTTCACTACCCCCTTTCCAAAGGAAGCAACGCGTTAATTAATAGGACGAATTTCCTGAGTGTTGCTTCTCTTTAAAAAAAAAAATCAAAAAATCGGGTTTCACTAGTTACCAGGATATTTACTAGCTTAATTACTTTTGTTTGCGATGCCCCTAATGGGTGGTTACTAAGCTCTCGCTTTTAAAAAAGTGAGAATACCAAGTTAGGAGGATGGTTTTCCATAACGAAAGAATAACTTTTTACACAGGAGTTAGGCAATAAATGCCTACTCTTATGTTATGATATAATTCGGTGCTTAATTCTTTAAAAAAAATTTATAAAAATAAATAAGAAAAACTAAAAAAAAATGTTGGGTCTTTTAATAACCCTTTAAAATTCCCGTCTAAAAAAGATCAGATCTGGCCAGATCCCAGTAGATCTTACCAGATCTAATTAGATCTCAAAATTGGGGACAAATTTGAGATCTAATTACATCTGATCAGATCTAGGCATATCTAGCGCAATTGTCCAGATCACTTTAGATTTGAACAGATTTGGCACTAGATCTGATCAGATCTTGCCATAAGGTATTACCACATATGCCATATCTGATCATATTTTATGGGATCTGGTACAGGATCTAATTAGATTCAATCATATCTATTTTTTTTTGTTTTTTTAGGAAAATTTAAGAAATTTTTCATTTACTTTGTGAAGAAAACTTCATTAGTTCACTGAAAATTTTCAATAAAACTCGTCCAGCAAAATTCCCTCTGTTGCATATCTGTGTTTTGTTATATCAAAAGTTCCCAATACTAAAAAACACTTATTCAAAGACAAACAAAATTTAACGTTAAGACGGTGCCTCAGAAATATTTGGCGCTTTTGACAAATTTTTTCTAACACCGACATTTTCTATATTCATATTTTTCCGGATCGCTGTGGGAGCCACCTTAGCATTTTAAACTCACAAAGTTCAACTTTTAATTGCCCATGTGAAAATCGAAATATATATGAACGTACATGATCATACATTCACTAGTATATGATCATGCATAGGCATACATGATCATATACGTCCATGCATAGTTCAATGTATGACCATACATTATCTCATATATTTCCATATATCTTCGGATCCGAAATTTGAGGGTATATGACCGTACATGTTCATATATGACCATATATGCTCACATATGGTTCATGTATGGTCATATATGATCATATATGGCCATATACCTCCATATACCCTCAAATTTCGGATCCGAAGATATATGGAAATATATGAGATAATGTATGGTCATACATTGAAACATGCATTGACGTATATTGTACACGATGAAAATTAAAACAGTTGATTAACTTTAATCAGTTCATAAATTTCACTGCCTAAACGAGCTATCAACATAAAGTCGGATGTCAGGATTAACTCATGAGCGCCAATTTTCTGGTGCGGGAATCGAACCTGGGTCTACAGATTGCCAGTCAATATCTCTACCATCTGAGCTATATCGACATGTAATATTTAATAGATAAAAACATAATTGACCTGCTGCACACAAGTAAGCTTATTCGGCAACATACAAAAAATCAAAAAATATGTGGTTACATATATCCTTACCAGTGTTTAAAAAATATTGAGTCTAAAAATAGATTTCAAAAGATTTTCAAAAAAATCTAGAAAATTATTTTCTATTTGAAATAATGATAAAAATAAGTGATTATCACTAACTCATTATTATATATTTTCAAATAATGCAGAAGGTAATTGGGTGTCATTACTGGTAGTCCAAAAAATAATGACATGTTATTACTGTTTCTACACTGGGTGATAATTTTGATTATAAAACAATTAAAGTTTGTGGAGAAATGTAGTTAAAAAATCTAAACTTCAAATTAGATTTTCAATTTCGTTTGGAATTTTTTTAATTTCAAATGACAAAAAGAAATTTCATTTTAAGATTTCGCATTTTCTAATACAAAATGCCGATTTTAACTGAACATTTTTTAAATAAAAATAAATGCCCTTACTATTTAAATTTTCCAATTGTAGATTTTTGTTAAAGTCGGCTTTAGTAAAAATTTTGGGTGGCAGTATGCTTTGACCTAGTTTATTTTTGGAGCATTCTGATTGGTTAATTTATTTTCAGCCAATCAAAATGTTTGAAAATGTAAATATTTTTTTTAGGATTTTCATACACAAAAGATCAAAGATCAGTCAGCCTTTTGGAAATCATGAGCATACATGTTGATATCGTAGAGTATATAGTTATGTTCCTAAAATAATTTCTTTTAATTTTTTTTTTTAATATTAGAAGTTTTTAGTTAAAATTTATAACTATATAAAATATCAGCTTCTAATAAATAAAGTGAATACCCGTGTAAAAAAGTTTTGATCTGACCAGATCTTTTTGGTTCTCAATAGATATGATTCAATCTAATTAGATCCTGTACCAGATCACATCAAATATGATCAGATATGGCATATGTGATAATACCTTGTGGCAAGATCTTATAAGATCTAGTGCCAAATTTGTTCAAATCTAAAGTGATCTGGACAAATGCGGAATATATGCCTAGATCTGATCAGATCTAATTAGATCTCAAATTTGTCCCCAATTTTGAGATCTGATTAGATCTGGTAAGATCTACGAAGATCTGGCCAGATATGCCTAGATCTGATCAGATCTAATTAGATCTCAAATTTGTCCCCAATTTTGAGATCTAATTAGATCTGGTAAGATGTGCTGAGATCTTGCCAGATCTGATCTTTTTTACACGGGTATAAACAAAAATAATGAAAATAATTTCAAAACTTTTCAGGAAATAAAACTTTGTGTAGTTAAAAAATAATCTCCGATTTAAATCCTGGTAATCATGTCAGTTAAATTTTGAGGACTTTTCAGACTCCGGCGAGGTTTTCGTAAAATTTTCAAAATTTAATTTAATAAAATCCGCGATTTAAATTGTCATACATATTTTTGTCTTTACGAAATCTTATACTGGTAATCTTATTGGCTCCTTTTTCATACAAATGCTGAAAAATCGAACTGTTTTTTTAATTTTTTTTTAATTAAATACTACCCAATAAGCACATATGTTTTAAAAATTCAAGTGCTTTAAATTTTGCTTGAAGTAAAGTATATTTCAAATTCTAGCACTTGTTTTTTTAACAAAAATATTTGAAACTTGAATTTTTGTTTCCCTTTTGCTGGAATATGCTATTGAAATAAAATGTAATTAAAGTTGTATTCAAGCCTTGAAACTGGAAAACAGGGCTGGAATTGAACTTGTTTTCAACTTGAATTCCAGTGAAATTGTTTATAGGGTATGTACTATGATCTAGAATTTCCCACACTTTTGTAAATAAGAACTAATCCAAATATATTAAAAAGCTACGATAAAGCATCCCGAACCGCGGATTAAGATAAAATGGCTTTAGACCTTTGATAACGATAAATGGTTAAAGTTCATTTCAAAATAGTAACTATTCACGTGGCTCAATCATGGCTTCAATTATAAAAAGATAGAAACAATTAATTCATTGTAGAAAAATTCTCAAGAATAAAATTTTTTTTTTGAGAAATCAGGAATTATGAAATTAAAGAATGAGTTGGGTATCAACATTAAGCATGATTTCAGAAGCTTTAAAGTGATATATTAACCAGTCACATAGCTAAAATAATACAAAAGTTAGACCCAAATATGTAAGGAAAGTTTATAGCAAATTTGATAATTGAATACCAATTTTAGCTATACAAAGTATTCCAAGTTATAGCAAGTTTGATACAATTCAAATAAAGTGCGGAAATTTCAATTGTTGATTTTATATGTTTTTAGCCAATAGTTTCTAATATAAACTTTTTTAGGCATCTTTGTTGGAGGTGAAATACGTATAAAATATTAAAGTTTTTTATGAAAAATGTAACTCACAATTTTCCGTTCGACTTTATATTGTCTTTTATACCTAAAGCGTCGCTCATAAAATATTTTACCTTGCGCTGCGGAGACCAAAAACGTCCAACAAGTGGTGTATGGCCAAACCAAAAGGGGTTAAAAAATATTTTTTGTGAAAATTTTAAAATAAATTGTGACCCGATATTTTTGTTTTATTTTTCTTCTCTTGTTCTTCTAAACAATTTTAGTCTGGAGTTTACAAAAACTAATTGCAGTTTAAGGTTAATTTAACAATTTTGCAATGCAACATTAGTCATTTATCTTTATTAAGCATTTGTGAATAAAGGCATAAATATCACAATGCAAATTTTATTGTTTCATAACATAAATCCATTTAAATTGAAAAAGTTAACAGTTGGTAGGTTAGTGAAATTACTAGCCTATTTTCATAATAATATCCAAGATACGAACTAGGTAATTTACACATTATATAATTTATGTTTGTCGAATGTTTTTTTAGTTTTAGGCTACATAACAAAATGAAATTAAGCCGAGAAATCCATTATTGTTAAACAATGAAAATAAAAGTTAATATACTCATATAAATAATTGTATAAGTAATAAAATACTGCTCAAAAAAAAAATATAATGAAAGAAATTATGTTGCGTGACGTTAAACAAAAGAAAATTGTGGTTAATTTTGGTAATATTGTCTATTAGATAAACTTTTTCAATTGTAAGGTACAATTAAAAAATATATTGTGTATGAATTATACTATCCATTGTTTCGAAATCAGTTGTTTTATATTGTTTTTTATTGCAGTTGTCAAACCTGAAGTAAAATTGCAATTTAAAATTTATTATAATTTGCATAACAATTACAGAGGTAAAGAACTGTACGGCTTAAAATTGTAGGGCAATTTATTTAAAAAAATTTTCTAACAAAAATGTTATCCCGAGTAAAAACAGTTACATATAGTCGTATAAAATGCGATGAAGTTATATCTCTATAAATATACTCTTTCATCCGAAAAATGGCCCGATGTTGTGTATCAGTTTTCATCTAATTGTATCAGTTAGGATCTCAACTAATAAAATTATACATTAATAAGATGAAATTATATCCGATTTTTGACCTGATACCATTTTACCGGTTTATATCTAATGTAGGGTTTGGGGTTCGGGAATTCCCGGGAAATCCCGGGAAAAGTTTGTCGGGAATTCCCGGGAAAATAATATATTTTTCCCGGGAAAACGGGAAATTTTAAAAATATTAAGTTTTTTAATTTGTTTTTGTTTGGAATAGGATTTTTAAAATTTTTCAAATGCATATTTTAGTTAAAGTCGACTTTACTTAAAATATTGGGTGGCAGTATACCTTGACTTAGTTTATTTTTGGAGGATTCTGATTGGTTAATTTATTTTCAACCAATCAAAATGTTTGAAAATATAAATATTTTTGTAAGGTTTTCATTCACAAAATGAACAAAACCGTATGATTATAAATAAAGTCGACTTTAAATTTAAAATACTCCTTTATATTAAGGGTCAATAATTATATAAGTACCGTTTTCATTAATAAATGTGATATTTTCAAGTAAGTTTACTTTATTTTAATACACCTGCTTTCATACTAATATATTCTTTTATATTAAAGAATAAAATGGGATACGTACATAATACTGTTATGTAAAATACTGTTTAGACAAAATACTGGCGAAAAAAATTTTAAAAATTCTGCTTTTCATAATACTGTTTTGCAAAATACTGGATTTCACAATACTGTTTTGGAAAATTCTGTGAAGTAAAAATGCTGGTTTACAAAATTTATTTTATTAAAAATAACTTCAACAAAAGTATATAATTTTCAAAAATTAACAAAAACATTTAACAAAAAATTAATTTCAAAGCATTTTGTAAACTTAAAATAGTACAAGATTTTTTGCAATTCACTTTAGGTAGCCTGTATGGCTTAATTCACACCTTTTTCTTATAACTCTTTTAATGTTTGTGTACGCTTTTCTTTTCTTTAAATTTATGTAACGTCTTTCTCCATTCGCGCGTTTTGAAATGGTATTTACAGCTACCACGACCTCATTACCCAACTGCCTGATAAGGTAGTATAATCCTAACTTTCTACGCCCAACAAGAGCTTTCAGTCTTCTATGCCAAGCTTCCACACTATTTTGAGTTCTTGGGTAGGATTTTTTACTGTCATCGTAAACCGACCAAAAGGTTCCAGGATACTTTGGGTGATATGAGCCCTTGAAGTAGTTTTTTTCAAACCACTCGCACAGTTTAAGCAAATCTTAATCTTCATAAAAAGCGCGCGCTTTGTTGCTTTATTTTTACAAAAATTTTCGCCGCCCAGTGAAACAGGATTTTGCAAAACAGTATTGTGTTATACAGTATTACAAAAAGCAGGATTTTGAAAATAGGATTTTGAAAACAGGAGTTTGTTATACACAGGATTTCGAACGTTTTTGGAAGGGCAAACATTTCTTGAAGTGGTATCCAAATTAGCCGCAGTCGACGGAATGTCAATCCGCATCATAACT
This sequence comes from Leucophora obtusa, assembly GCA_949987735.1. Taxonomy (NCBI): domain Eukaryota; kingdom Metazoa; phylum Arthropoda; class Insecta; order Diptera; family Anthomyiidae; genus Leucophora; species Leucophora obtusa. Next base: position 42,777,080 of record OX465297.1, read on the forward strand.
ACACCATTTCCAATTGAAATTGAGAGCTTTCCATGTAAGAAAAGAACAATTGAAATTGGGATTTTCCATTTGATAATGGGAAAGGAACAGTTGAAATTAAGATTTTCTATTTCATATTGAGAAAAAAAGAAATGAAATTGAGATTTTCCAATTAAAATTGAGAAACGAATAAATGATATTGAGATTTTAAAATTGAAATTAAGAAAAGCATACATAAAATTGAGATTTTCAATTTGATATTGAGAAAATAACACATGAAATTGAGATTTTACATTTAAAATTGAGAAGAAAACAAATGAAATTGAGATTTTCCAATTAAAATTGAGAGAAAAATAAATGATATTGAGATTTTACATTTGAAATTGAGAAAAAAACAAATGGAAATTAGATATGTTCATTTGAAATTGAGAAAAGAAAAATTAAATTGAGAAATTTTTAATTTCAATTTAATAAAATTCTTGTGAATAAAATTAAGCCTTACACGGAGATAAAAATAACAAGAAGTTGGAAATACCTTACACGGCCAAATATATTCCTGAAAATCTTTCCACATTGAGCTGGTTACAATGAATAACTTTTAGAATACCTTATTCGTCTGAATGAGTATGTCAGAGCCGGTAATCAAATACATAGTTCGGCTGAATGAAATAAATTTCAATTTGAATTCGCGCTACCCAAACGCTCCCATCATCACATGTCCCAAATGTTCATTTGATCGGAGCGATTGGAAGGACCATCACGCGTTATAAAAATGGATGAAAATAGAAGTTCTGTTAATGTACCTGCTGCTAGGGAATGTATAAAAAATTTTATGGTGAGATGGAAGGAGATGGGGAACGACCTTTCAGAGTAGGTGGTAGTTGTTGATAGTGCTACTTGTTACAAAAGGTTCGAAACTGTATTTGAAAACTCTTCCGTAACTCTGATCAGTTTAAGCCTATAATCCCGCATTTTCAACACCATTGAAATAATATGTAAAAAATAAAAGCCCATGTCAAGTCCAACATGGACATTCCAACAATTTCCCCACCCAACATTTTGGAGCAGAGATTGGTGTACATTGAAAGGAAGCTAGAACATTGGTAACTGCTAGCGACTGCAGCTGAGCAATAAAACATTCCTGCACCTTCCATCAATCTGCCATTCCAGCAAGACTTTGGTAATGGGTGCGATATACTCACGCATTACCTTGTAATGATAACTTGTTACCTTCCGAATTATTTCAAAGCAAAAAGTAAGGACTTACCGATCACTGATTACGTGTTGCATGACGTGTAGTAATGATCAAAACATTTTTGAAGATCTATTTTTAGACACATTATTTTGTGTTTTTTTTTGTAAGGGGTAATTTTTAGAACAAAAATACTAAGCACAACCATTCATTTACTATTAAAATTTTTTTTATGAAAATCTAATTTTAGACACATTTCTTTTTCCATCCTCGTAACCACATAAGTAACCACTTACTTTATCACCTCCTCCCAATACATTACCTTGCAGCTAATCGCCTGTAAAATTGATCAGTGAAATAAGGTATAAAGTAATGCGTGGGCCCCTATGGCTGTGCATTACTTTATACATTTTTTTGTAATGTATGATTTAATAAAATTTGTTCTTTAATTAAATTTTTTCCCAAAATCATTTGATTTTTTCTCAATTACATTTATTCTTTTCTTAATTTAATTTATAATTTTCCCAATTTCATTTGTGTTTTTCTTAATTTCAAATATAAAATCTCAATTTTATTTGTTCTTTTCTCAATTTCAATTGGAGAATCTAAATTTCATTTGGTATTTTCCCAATATCAAATATAAAATCTCAATTACATATGTCCTTTTCTCAACTTGAATTGTAAAATCTCAATCTCATTTGTTCTTTTCTCAATTTTAAATGGAAAATCTTAATTTCATTTGCTTTTTTCTCAATTTCATATGGAAAATCTCAAAATCAATTGTTCTTTTCTCAATATTAAATAGAAAATCTCAAAATCAAATGAAATTTTCTCAATTTCAAATGGAAAATCTCAATTTCAATTGTTCTTTTCTCAATTACAGTTGGAAATAAATGGTGTAGATCTTCGTTTATTCGAGAAAGTTTTTATAATAAAAACCTGGCATTGCCAAAAAATTTTACAATCATCTAAAAGATATCATGATAAAAGAAATATCGAGCAATATTTCTAACAATAGGAGATTTACTATAATCTTGGATGAATGGACAAGAATATCACAAAAGAGATATTTGAACATATGTATAAACGGAAATAATTCATTTTATAATCTGGGGTTGGTTTATATATCAGGAAGATGTAATGCTGATGAAATAAGAAGAATTGTAGAAACAAGCCTAGAAGAGATTGTAGAAACAAACCTAGCCTGGAAAATAACATTGTGGCCACCATATCTAATGGGCCAAATGTGATGAAACGGTTTGTTTCCGACAGTCCAGTAGTGGGTGCTTTCTGCTGGAATCATGCAATTCATTTGGCAGTGCTTAGAGTAATTTATGTGAAATCAAATGTTCAACATTCTGATATTTTTCTTTGAATTCTCGCTACACAGACTGAATTTGTACTGAAATAGTTTTTTTTTTTTTAACAAAAATTTATATCGGTGGTTTTCATTAACAATTTTGTTCAAAAATATTTCCCGGGATTCCCGGGAATCAAATTTTTTTATTCCCGTTTCCCGGGAAATAAAAAAGTCCGGGAAATTCCAAACCCTAATCTAATGGTATCTGTTTAGATCGTAGTTGGTACAATTTTATATAAATAAAATATATATGTATCCGACATTTGCCTTATATAATTGTATCAAAGTTTTAAAGCAGATATAATTGCATCAGGTCAAAATGCAGATATAACTACATAAGTTTGTATAAAAATGTATCTATTTGGATCTAAACTAATACCATGCGACATAAACCGATAAAATTGTATCAGGTCAAAAATCGGATAAAATTTCATCTGATTACTATATAATCTAATCAGTTAAGATCTAAACTGATACAATTGGATAAAAAGTGATAACCAACTGACACAATTATATCGGGCCATTTTTCGGATGAAATGGTATATGGATCACATTAAGTTATATATTACCATATAAAGCTCCATATTAGTTTTTTTTAATAGGGATGTTTTATTCAGGTGAAATGAATTCCTTCCATTTACAAACAATTTAAATATCGATAGAACCTAATACTGCATTTCAGTGGCGGTTCCAGCTTTCAATTTTGGGGGTGGAGGGGGGGGGGGGGGGGAATTTAAAAATTTTGTTTATTACTCATACGTCACGTAAAGGGGTTTTCAATAAGAGCGCTACAAAAGTAAAAAAGTTAAAATAAAACAAAAACGGTTTTGGATATCAATGAAATTCTTTATTCCTGTGAAAGTACGTTCGATGCCATTTTGTATGGAAATCGATCTCTTTAGCATGGCCACCACGGACACGCTTGCAGAAGTCCAGACGCTGAACCCAATTTTCGACGGTTTTCAAGCATAAATCGGCCGATACTGCTGCAATTTCACGTTCGATATTCGTACGAAGTTCATCAATCGTCGCTGGCTTGTTGGCATAGACCATAGATTTGACGTAGCCCCACGCTCAATTGTTGATCTGCTAGGAACATTATGACGACCATAAATTGGACGTAGCGCTCTTAACGTTGAGGCCACTGACTCCGAATTTCGGTAGTAAATTTTAATAATTTCGACTCGTTGTTGGCTCGTATATCTTTTCATCATGAAATGGCAAACCTTACTGAAGAGAAATGTCAAAAGAGCGGCAAGAAATATGGCGTCGTTTGCTGTCCCTGTCTTTCTAATTTTGTAGCGTCCCTGTTGAACAACCCTTTATAATCCATAGGGTTGCTATATCAGTCGAAATATTTATAATTAACCACCTGTTAACCCATTTTTGCCCACTAATTGTTCTACCGAGAATTTTGTGACTACCTTTGTGTGAAAAAAATACATGTTACATTTTTCAAAATTCGAAATTGGGTTTAGACAGAAATTAAGTAATTTTTCGGAAGTAACGAATACCTTTTGTAATTGTTTTAGAACAAATTATTATGGGCGAAAACTAAGAATTAATTTTTTATAAAATTTGACTTAAGTAATAAAATTTTAAACAAAATTTCTTATATAAGTTGCATTTAGGACAAAAATCGTTTTTAGTTTTGATTATCAAAATATTCCTTTTACTGAATGGGGTAAAAAATTATGGTTTTATTTTTTAAATAGGTAGTAATATTACTAATGGAAGCTTTTTGTCTCTCACCACCTTTTATCTGTCCTCTATCTTCTTTTCAAAGAAGGCAGCTATTAATTAATGTAACAAATTTCTTGAGTTTTCCTTCTCTTTAAAAAAATAAAAAAAATTTAAAATTAACCATATCTGAAAAAAAACCTAAAATGTATTCTGAAGCTTCAGCACTACACTAAGAGAATTACCTGCATGATATTAATAAATTTTTGCATTAAGCCAATGAAGTTTCACTGGAACTCGACCTTTGAAACTTTTCATTGAATTAAATGTTGTGACAAATATCATTTTAATTATTAAAAGTTTCATGCACTCAATCAAAAGGTTTCATTTAATCGGGATTCATAAAATATATAAATTTAAAAAAAATTGTTCATTTACTTTGTGAATAAAACTTCATTGGCTTACCTACTGCAAAATTTCAAAAAAAAAAAAAAATTCCCTCTGTGTAATTTTCTTAGTATATATATTGGGAGAGTATTTGCCGAATAGTATCTTATAACGTGTGTAATTTTAAGATTATAGGGATTTACTTTTATGAAAATTATTTCGGACTCTGAGGACTGTTTCATAAAGAAATCTCTTACAATTTCTTTAAAAAATTGAAAGATTCTAACTTTAAGATTTTGAGAAATTCATGCCTAACATTTAAAAGACTCTTTTATGGAAATATTACTCGAATAGTGAGGACTCTTCCGTAGAAAACCACTTAGATTTCCAGGATATTTATTTTACAGAACTCGTTTAATTCTGGAAACTTTGCCGGACAGGAAATCCTCCTGATTCTTAAAATAGATATTCCTATATAGAAATCCTCTATGAATTTCTACATTTAATAAAAATTTAAAAATTTCCGAGGGTCCAAGGCCCCGCCAAGGTCAATTTTTGGATAGAGATAACCCCTTTCGCTGAGGTATTGCACTGTTAGAGGTAGTCGAAATTTTCATCAATATTACTCTATCTCTCTTAGTTTAAAACATCGGGAGAGAAAGAACCGGGTAATAACAGAAACATGAAAATATTATATTTAACAATAAATTTTGTAAAATTTAACGAATGGGGTCTTAAAAATTTGTTATAAATAGTTTTGAAAATTAACACTCAAAACTAGTTAAAGTACTGAGGATTTTTAGTATAGTGTTAAATGAATATAACCAAAATCTTTGCTTAAATAAGTTTTCAACTAAAAATTTGTTGAAAATTAGTCACATCGATTTGAAACCGGTTTGCCAGATTTTTCTACTGACGTTTATTTTAAGTGTACAAATATATTATTATACTCAAATGAAAACTAAATCTCCGTAGATTTCAAAACCATAAATAATTTTTAACATTTTATATTTAAATTTTACTTCATTGCGTTTTTAGCGAAAATATAGTTAAAATGTTGGTTTTCAATTTTTGTTTAAAAATAAAAATTGTTTTTTCCACCTTTTTAATTGATAAATTGGAAATTTATTAATTCTAGTTCGAGGCCAATTTCCTTATTATGAATTAACATACTAAGTCCTTTTTTTAAGAAAAAACTCTGTGAAATATTTGTCAGGAGAATATCCTGATGAAGACAGATAAAAAAAATAATTTTTCACGACAATGAGTTTCACGTGAAGCTCGTGTAGACTTTGTTTTCACGCAAATTTAGTATACAAGACTATTATTTTTCTTGTGACATTTTGTGTATATTGTGATTGTGTCTTTCTAATAAAATAAAAAAATTGCACATTTTCAGAATTTAAATTACGATTTGAGGCCTTTAAAGTTTGAGTGTAATTTTTCCACTTGAAAAAAAACTTACGGTGCTTTACTGTAAAAATGTAGTTTTTAAAGCCTTTGACCTAAATATAGATTCTTTGATTTTTACTATTATATATTTTTATATAAAAAAAATTTTCTTACGAAAAACAGTATCACAATTGATTTTTAATTAAATTTAATTCTTAAAAAAAATATTTTTATAGTTTGACAAACTTTTCATAAAAAGAGTTCTCAAACGAAAAATATCCCAAATGTTCTTTAGGAAAATTTACATAAACGTATTCATTTGTAGTTTTTTTCTAAATGAAAGATTGCCAGAAATAAAAATTTACTTAAGTATTTGGTAATTTGGGTATTTTTTTCTCGTAATTGATTAAATATTTCGTGATTTTTTCAGAATCTAAAACGTTTGAGTATAGAGGTGACTTTTTTGTTAAATTGCTTTAGCACAGTTTTTCACTTTGGAAAAACTTTTGTTTCTATATTGCTTTCTGCTGTAATTTTTTCCTTTTTCTCTCTTTTCTTTTTTCTTTTCCCTTTTTTCTTTCCCCTTTTTTCCTTTTCCTTTCCCTTTTTTCCTTCCCTTTTTTCTTTTCTTTTCCTTTTTCTCTTTTCTTTCCCTTCTTTTTTCGTTTTCGATTTCGGTTGGGGGGGGCGGAATTTCCCATTCCCCCCCCCCCCCCCCCCGCCCACCATGAAACCGCGCATGCTGCATTTAGACCGATCAAGAACTATCTAGTTTTTACTTGTCAAAACGCACATATAAAAAACAAACAAAAACTAGTTTTGTACTAAAACTAGGTAGTTTTTGTTCAGTCCAAATTCCGTATAAACGGAAAGATCAAGAGAATTCAAATTTGGATTTGCTATAAAAACATGCTCTTATAATTTAAATAATATGCTCTTAGAAGACATTTTTCTTTAAAAATACTTATATTAAAACTTCTTTTTAATACAATTGCAGTATATTTTCTCAAATTTATTTCAATTCCAAAAATGTATACACTGCCAAAATCGGCAAAGGCCTCGAGTTTCCGAAATCAGTGTTACAAATGCTAGATAAAATATTTAAAAAGCATGTAATAAATTGGAAAAAAAAATATCAACAATAATAAATATCAATAATACTCAAAAATATATAAACTGATATATTAAATTAATCCATTTTACGAATTAAATTCAATAAACATTTTTTCATGGGGGTTTTTTACTGAAAAAGAAATTAAAAAGATTAATTGTAAAAAATTAATCGCTAAAAATGAGTAAAAAATTAAAGCCGGGCATGCCAACTATACGATACCCTTCAGCAGTCTGATTGAAAGCAAACTAATGTTTAGATCCGAATGGGTTGAAATGACTTATGTCAAATGATAAAAAAATTATATTCTTTAAAATAAAATCGGAAATACAGTTCACAATGGCGATTGGTTCAAATATGGAACGATCCTACCTAAAATCAATAAATAGGCTTTGTACTTGGGCCAAAATAAATCAGTGAACGAAATTTTATTAAAATATCTTAATATCTGATTTGGCTTGCAGTGCTTCCAAACAAAATCAACAGACTTTGCCCACGGGCCCATGTGGATCAGTGTTCCAAATTTCATTTATGTTCGTATTTGCCTCCTGTAGAGTGCGATAAGGCATATCTTAGGGGGACCTTTATACGGGCACTAGATCTAAACATGAGCCGATTTTAACCAAAATCAGAAGACTATGTCCTTGGGCCGATATAAGTCTGTGTACCAAATTTCATCAAAATAACGTAATATTTGCGACCTGCAGCGCGCCAATATGCCCATTTTTGGGGACCTTTATACGGGCACTGGCCTAACTATGGACCGATTTCATATAAAATCAACAGGCGTTATTCATGAGTCCATGTGAATCCGTGTACCAAATTTCATTAAAGATTTTTGTATTTGCGACCTGTAGCGAGGGAACAATATAATTTTGGGGGAACTTTATATGGCCACTAGGTCCAACTATGTAAAAATTTTAACCAAAATCAATAAGCTTCGTCCCTCGGCCAAAATAAGTTAGTGTACCAAATTTTTTTTATAATATCTTAATATTTGTGACCTGTAGCGTGCTCACAAGAATAAAATACATGGACAGAAAGAGAGTCGGACGGACGGAAATAGGGCCACAATGTTGGCCCTATTTCTTAAAATCTAAAAACTCGTTGTGCCAAGTTTCAGCTAAAATCGATTTTATTTAGAGGTATCAGAAAATGTTATCTTTTAATAATTAGTAATTTGTCTCTAGAGTAATTTATGCAAAAAGTACACTGAGAGAATTATCTGCATGATATTAATGAATTTTTGCATAAAACCAATGAAGTTTCACTGGAAATCGGCCATTGAAACTTTTCATTGAATTAATGGAATTTTTCATTAAATGTTGTGAAAAATTTCATTTTATTTATTAAAAGTTTCATACACTCAATGAAAAAGTTTCATTGAAACTGAATTCATAAAATATATAAAATTTTTTCATGAAATTTAAGAAGTTTTTCATTTATTTTGTGAAGAAAACTTCATTAGTTCACTGAAAAATTTCATTAAAATTCGTCCAACAAAATTCCCTCTGTGTAGGGTTGATTTTTAATTTTATTATTTCTTAACCTATACCTTATACATATCTTAACAATTTTTTTTAATCTAGTCTTAACTGATATGCAGAAAAAGAATATGAAATCAAAATTTAATAAAAAAGTACGCGGTTTTTTAAAAATTATTCAAAAAAAAGCACATATTTTAATTGAAATTACCAAATTTTCTAAAAATATGTTAGTAAAAATACAACTTGCTACTGCCTTGTATAAGTAAATTTCTCAAATCTGATCTTTATTTTAACAAAGATTATGAATCTGCAAATGAAATTGAAAAAATTGTAGTTTATAAATCATTCGCGGTTTTTGAAAATTAAAAAAAAAACTCAAATTTTTTAAGGCTTTCATTATATATGACACTGATTTAATTTTAAAAAGGATAACAGATATCCTTGCAAATTAACATAAAATTATTATAATTTTTTTTATGAACATAAGAGGATATTCCACAGATATACATACATATATTAATTCAAAAAAGAAATTTGCATAGCTGTAAATATAGTAAGTAAACTTCCTGATCAAAATTGAAAATTTTTTGTATGAAATTTCAAATTTCCCGAAATCCGCGGCTCCAATTTTAATCTGGATTTGATATTCGTAATGTACACCTAGAAATATAATTATATTTAATTTTTATCACTTTTTCCATTAAACAAAAACTTTTTAGATTTTTTTTGGAGACCATATTTATTTTCATAATGGCATATTTGCAGGGATGTGGAGCGCAAGTATTCCAACTTTGTGTTTCTTTTTTTTTTTTGATACCTTACTGTTAATGGAGTGGTGGTATAGGGTATAAAAAGAATTTCATACGCACTTTATTTGGGTTTATAAATAGGAATTATGGTGTTCCTTATTTAATATTAATTTTAAATAAAACCGCAGATGACATGTCATAGCCCTAGGGTTGCCACATGGCCTTGAATGGCCTTGATTGTCAAGTTAATTCAGGTCGTGTCAAGTGCCAAGGTCAAATTTATTTTGTCAAGTTAAATTCAATTTTTGTCGTTAAAAAAAACATGTAAAATTACAAAACTGATGAAATTTGTTAGTGTTTTAATTTTTTTGAGTAGAATTTATTTCTAAACAATAAGAAAAGAAAGATGAACTCCTAAATTCATAAACGCTTTGTAAAATTATAGGAGGTTTATTGAACAAATTTTGTATGAAAATGACGTTTTGTAAACCTGCTATACCTTTAGAAAGCATTTACGAATTGAGGGTGAAGTCTGCAGGAAGTCGTTGAAATGTTCAAACTTTAGGCCAAAAAAAAAATATAAATTAATTCTCGCAATGCCATTTTAAAATTTTAGCATATTTTCTTTTCTGAAACGTAAAAAACCAAAACTTTTTTTTCATAAATTTATTAAATTCATGATATATTATCAAAATAAAATGGCGCTAAAGGTATATCTTTGGTTTTGACAGCGCGAGTAGAGATTTACGAAAGACGGTTTTCCTTAAAAATCGGTAAACAATAATTTTACTGGGACAATAAAACCTTAGGTGCTATTTTATTTTGATTATATGTATATCATCCATTTAATAAATTTATAAAAAAAAATGTTTTGGTTTTTTACGTTTCAGAAAAAAAATATGTTAAAATTTCAAATTGACGATTCGAAAACTATGGAAAGTTTATATATATTTTGGCCTAAAGTTTGAAAATGTCAACGAAGTATTTTTGCAAGGCAATTTCAAAAAATATTTCTTTTTTTGGCCGAACGTAGGGGTCGCCTTTTTCAATTTTTCGTTATAGCTTCGGCATTTAAAATCGGATTTTAAAGTGTCAAATATCGATTTTTTTGCCTCGAGCAGACCAGTGTTTTGCTATAAAAGAAAAATGCAATGAAAAAAATTTAAAAAGGCGACGCCTACGTTCGGCAACCAATATATAAAAAAATTCTACTGGGTTTATCGAAAAACTACATTAGCAAAAGTTTAATGATTTTTAGCGAGCTTTAATTTTCTGACATTAGGGTGGTAGCAACTGAGATCTGGTGGCTAACTACTAGAACGGGATACTTGAGGTCAATGGCCCTCGAGAGAAAAACACCGGTCTCCTCGAGAGAAAAAGATCAATGTATCATACTTTAAGGCTCAATTAGACGTGCCATAACCATAACCATATAAAACAGCTGTTCAAACCAATCTTATGGGCTACAATGTATACGATTATTGGTGACATGCCATAACGCCATAACCGTAACCATAGAAACCAATTGAATTTTGGTTGTCTGCTATGGCGTTATGGTTACGGCTATGGCGTTATGGCACGTCTAATTTAAGGTTCAATTAGACGTGCCATAACGCCATAGCCGTAACCATAACGCCATAGCAGACAACCAAAATTCAATTGGTTTCTACGGTTATGGTTATGGCGTTATGGCATGTCACCTATAATCGTATACATTGTAGCCCATAAGATTGGTTTGAACAGCTGTTTTATATGGTTATGGTTATGGCACGTCTAATTGAGCCTTTAACCTTTAAGATCCGAAAAACCAAAGATATTACGAAAAATGTAAAATGGCGACGCCTACGTTCGGCAAAAAAAAAAAATAAAAAATTTTCTTTGAAACCTCGTTGCAAAAATACTTCATATTGGAGGGTGTACGGCGAAATTTTTTTTTGCCTGTAAGGTGGTAGGCTCTACTGCACATATATGCACATTAAATTTTTTATTGTCAAGTTATTTTTTTTAAATCAAGTTATTTTTGCGAAGTGTCAAGTTATTAGACTTTTGCGATGTGGCAACCCTACATAGCCCCCATGTAGATTACCATTATTTTCAGATCGGAAGATTTTTGTCAATATTTAACCACGCCAATTTTTTTTTTACTTGTGCATGTAAGATTTCGATAATTTAGTTTTCGAGGGACATTGTTATATACAAAAGTATTGTTTACTACCACACATAAACCACACTATTTCTTAAAAAAAATTTTTTTTTTGTTAATGTGTTATGTATTTGGACAACAAACATAATAAATAAACAATTTGTTTTAAACACTACAATTTATTGAATGGTTCTTATAGGGAAGGAACCTCATAGGAACACTCACCAGTTTCAATGAAATTAAATTTGTTGGAAAAGACAAAAATGATATAGTCGAACATATTTTATGTAGTCCCGGTTAAAAATCAACATACACACATATGTATAATAGGCCTTTTTTTAATCATTGGATTTATTTTATTTTGTTAAAAAACTCCACATTTTGTTTTTTAATTTTCAAAATTTTATATTTTTATTCAAATCTAACACTTATTCCTTAATATAATGTGAAAAAAAAATTTAAACTTTGCGAAAATGCAATTTCTGGAATAAAATTAAGCTAAATCCAAAACGAATTTATTTGTTTTTTAAATCCATTTTGGATTTAGCTTATTTCAATTCCTGTGTTCGAATTTTTGCAACATTTAATGATTTTCTTGCACAGTATATTGGCGAAAAAGTATTAGATTTTAATAAAAATTATAAATTTTGAAAATTAAAAAACAAAATATGGATTTTTTAACAAAATAAAATAAATCCAGAGATTAAAAAAGGCCTAATATATCCATTTATGGACATGTGTAAACTCATACATGTACACATACTACTATACACATACTACTATATCGGATTCATATATATCCATATGTATTCATATATGACCATACATGAACATATTACCTCAATTATAGAAGCATATAGAATATATAGAAGTATATGGAAATGTATGATTACCTCAAATATAGTTAACGCAGACATACGAAGAATATATGGACATTTATATGAGCATATGGGTGAAAACATCTCAATTCAACAAAAAAAAGTGGCATTTTCGGATTCAACATCTCCGATTTCAATGTAATTTATCACAACTATCGTACATGATAACAGTTCATTAAAGCATAACTTCCAGAGCCAAGACTCTTTTGGTTTCTGAAATATGACGTCACGAAAATTGGAAAAAACGGTAAAAATTTGACTAAAGTATGATCACAAAATCGACAATAACTTAAAAACGATTCAAGGTATAAAAGGTACATGCTATTGTGGTATATACATGTATTAATTCACAAAAATCCGTACCTACGACGATGTTTTTGGCTATAACTCAGAATTGAATCAAGATACCACCTTAAATTTTTCACACAAATGTATAAGAGAGTTTAATAATAATCATACATTTTTTTAAGAATTTTAAAAAATGCGCATTTCGAGCAATGGGAATTTGAACTCAAGACCCCCAGGTAATGACCTTTTTTCCTAATAAATACATTCTTACCTAATAAATAATACCAAAACGAATTTTATACCTTGAACAGCTTTTAAGTTATTGTCGAATGTGTAATCATACTTTAGTCAAATTTTGCCCTTTTTCCAATTTTTGTGACGTCATATTTCGGAAACCGAAAAGGTCCGGACCCCAAAATTTATGCATCGTTGATCTCTTGTAGTGTACTACAGTTATGGCGAATTTCATTCAAATCGGAGATGGTAAATCCGAATGGTGTGTTGATCCACCAATATCACCATATGATACATATGGTGATATTGGTGGATCTTATGTGTTCATGAAAAATCGATTTTTAACAGGTGTATCTTAATTTAATGTTTTGTTCTTTTATAATACCAACGACTATATAATTAAAAGACTACCCAACTCTCCCTACCTCTGTTAAATCACTCTCTTCTTAATTTGTATCGAAAAATTCAGCCATAAGAATTACACACGTCTGCAAAGACTAACATTTTTCGATACAAACTGTTAATGTTCGAAAGAGGCGATGAAAACCTCCTGATAATACATGATCGTTCACTTTATATTCTCTTATCAACCCAGTGTAGAAACGGGAATGACATATCATTATTTTTTGGACTACCAATAATGACACCGACTTAATTTCTGCATTATTTTAAAACATATAATATTGACTTACTATTAACTACTTAATTGTTTCATTATTTCAAAATAAAAATAATTCGTTGCCAATAACGACTTATTTTTATCATTATTTCAAACATAAAGTATTGTGCTAGATTTTGTGTAAATTTTTTTGAAATCTATTTTTAGACTCAACTTTTTATTAACACTGGTAAGGATATATGCACAGATTAATACCAGATGTGAAACCAATGACAGGTGTCAAAAAAGTATTCTCGAATCGTATGGTTTTGTTTACATGGAAGTCAAATCAAAAGGGAGATAACAATATAAAATCTCCATACATTTTGTATTGCGCATTTTTTGTATATATCTGTCTCTTTTTAGATTATTGTGCTTTATCTTTTGTGTTTTTCACAAATTTTTGCGTTTTGTTTTGCTCATTTTCTGTCGGCCATATTGCCCAAATCAGCTGATTCATATCTGGTATAGTTTGTGGATATATCTAACACCATCTTTTTAATTTTCTTTTTAATTCATGTCGAGATAGCTCAGACGGTAAAGCTATTGACTGGCAACCTGGAGTCCCAGGTTCGATTCCCGCACGAGCAAATTTTATTAAAAAAATTTTAAGTAGACGATTATTAATATTTAACCCATCAAGGCAAATGACACTGATGATGGCTTTGTAGCGAAAGCCGAAAATACGTTTCTGTCTTGCTGACCTTATCGAATTCTTTCAAAATTTTTATTCTTTGTAATTTACTTGTGAAAATTGTATCATCTTTCTTTAATTTGAAAAATAATTTAAACAGAAAGTGATATTAATTTATGATCTAAAATCAAACTAAAAAACATTAATTTACCAAATAAAAAGATCAACTATACATACCCTCATTCATCTTAAAAAATGTTATAATAAAAAAATATTTTCTTATAAAACTTATTTTTTTGAAAATCTAATTTTAGCAGAGACATCATCAGGATATTATAATTGTTGAATTCATTGGTTCTATGGCTTTTGATTTATATTCTTAATTGTTAATTTTTTATAAAGAAAAAAAGTCACAAAATAACTTTTATTATTTTTGAAAAAATAAAAATCATGTTTGGATTGTTTTTGTTTGAATTAAAAATAAAAATCAAACAGAGAAAATAAACAGAAAATTAAAAATATTGAAACAAGAAATATTTGTAAAACAATAATTTTTTGAATAAAAGTTATAACTGTTACGTCCCTGAATTTTAGACCCATTATTTTTGTCAATACTAGTAACACATAGGAAACGATATATTTTTTGATTTTTAGTATGCTAGTGTGTAACCATAACTCATTATTGTACGCGGTATCGCCATACAAAAGTAATATGTCTGTTTGTTTACATGCTAGTTTTTACTAATTTTACAAGTTTTCTCTCATAAATTCGTTTTTACCGTGAATTGTGCAAATTTTTTAATTCAGTGTCTTCTATTTACTACTTTTGAAACCATTTTCTTTAATTTCACTTGAAAAGAAAATCAGTTTTGGTATTTTTTCGGCACTTTTTAAGTTTACTACTACTAGTTTTTACTAGAAATGTAAACAAACGGACCTAATAAAAAATGTAATAATAAAAGTAACTAGTTACCATTACCAAATATGTAGTTACATAACTACATATCTGGTAATGATTTTCTACACTGGACAAATATACAATACAAGTTTTATATAAATCTGTGGATACACCATCGGTTCCTTCCTTGTTAGTTCGAGCCATTTGTTCGCATGTACCTACACATATTTACTGTATATGAATTCCATTTATTTGTCTCTAAAACCAAGCCCCTGCACTTGAAATTATAACTAAATGTTGACATTTCTAATTCTAAATATTATTTAACACTAATAGTATAATTTAGCTAAAATTAAAAAGCTTGTGTTATGTAGCAAATTTTTAACTAATAATAGAATTAACATTTTTGAATTTAAAATTTTGTTCTTCACCATCATGATACAACCATACTAGGTAGATGCATTAGGAAGAGTTTGACAGTTCAGGGTTTTATTATGATAGTTCAGGGATTTTTTCGTATGCTTTCACTATGTATCAAGAGTAGCCGATTACATTTTTTGTTGTGTTTGTTGTTCTACCTAGTATGGTTGTATCATGATCACCATATTAATATTCAGTGTATTCGTTTAATCGGAATTCTTACTTCTTTTACTACAATTGGAAAAATTTGTTTACTTTCTGTTTTGAAATTTTCCAGCTGTAGTAAAATTAGTAACTTGTAGTAAGTAAACCAACAGGCATATTATATATTAAAATGCTCTTTTTATTAATCTCATTTAAGAAAAATAACCGAAAAAATCTATTTTTGTCATACCTTATTAAATATTTATATAATCGACAATTTAAATATAGGTTCTGAATTTACTACCAAAAACACTGTCCTAAGAACGAGAACTCCAATTTCTCTCAAATTTGGATATCTGATAGCGAATACAAAATTTATGGACTTTTTGTATTACCATAATATTTGTTTCAAAGTACATACATATATATATATATATATATATATATATATATCGTAAAAATATTTAATAATTTCGAGAAAAACAAAACAAAGTTTGCATTAATTTTTTCAAAATCAATTTTTTAAGTTTATCATCAATGTACAGAAGCAAAATGTGGCGAAACTAAAAAATATTTAAAATTTTGTAAATGTCTCAACACCCAATGAAAGGTTATATTTACTACCCCTGTATGTATTCATATATGTCGATTTTTAGCGGGGTATTTAAGAATCTTCTAGTTTTTTTATTGTGCATTAGATATTTAAAATTTGATGACAGATCAAAGTTTTAACTTTTCTGTTGTTTATTTTATAAATAATAAAATTCATTTTCAAATTCTGGAAACAGAGTGGGATAAGACCATTTTTTATTTAATTTATTGTACTTTTTTTATAAATTGTTTGTACACTTTTAAAATCCTGTACTATAATTATAAGACTTAGTCTTGTTGTGCAGGAAATCAATAAATAAATAAATAAAATAAATAAATTATTTGTATATGAAAATTACAAATTACAAACAATTTTCCAGAGAAGGCAAAAAAGCAAAACGCATGTACTTAAAGCAAAATCAAATCGGAAAAGAAGCACACAAAAATCGTTAGAACTTAAAAAATCGTTAGAACTAAAAAAACAAAAAACCATTTAGATAAAAAAGTTAGTAAAAATAATTGTAAGCAGTTTTCAATCGCACTTTACTATTTTTGTACTGATTTTTAGTACATTTTTTTAGTAGTAATTTTTCCTATTCTCCTATTACAAATTATTTTTTTTTTTTGCTAATTTTCGTTGCTGATTTCGGCAAAAAAATTTACTAATTTTTCAAAACCGAGTGTTAAACTTAGCAAGAAAATATACTAATTTAGCAACAAGTAGATACTTAAGGAAATTTTATTTACAAGAATCCGTTGATTTTTTAAGAATCCTTGTTTAGGTTATATTTGTTAGTATTGATACATTCTTAGTTTGGAAATAAAACACAGAAAATTTTATTGTATCTCCAATGCCTAAAAAGGTAATAACTGGAGAACCGTTTGCAATTTTTACAACAAATCTCAAGTATGATGAAGTAATTATAAAATTTTTTATTGAAAAAACCAAATAATTTGTTTGTATTAAATTTGATTTTAACTTTTTTTTATTTTAGATTTTACATTTAGTACACTTTTTAGCTAATTTCAGCAGATTGATTTTAAATTGCAGTTTACAACAATTTACTGAAATTTAGGAGCGTTTAGATTTTCAGTAGCCAGTACAGACTTTTTGGTTGAGTGAAAAAAGCAAAACTATACTCAACCAAGAAAGTTTGTAATGGCTACTGAAAATTTTGCTGTTATTACAGGAAATTCAACTATTTAAGCCCAACGGTATTTTTGCTAATTTTAGCAACACATGTCTGCTGATCTGTAGTACAGTAAAATTAGTAGAAAAAATTAGTAGCCGCCACTAAATTTTAGTAAAATTTATGTAAACTGCAATTCAAAATCGATTTGCTAAAATCAGTTAAAAAACTTATATCATAACTTTAGTGCAATGAAATTAGTATAAATAACACTAGCCAACAAGGTTTTGGATTGGAGCAACCAAATATCTTTCCTAGGGTAAATTGGTGGGCTGAATTCGAATCTGTAATTGGTTTTCCTCTATCACGTCAGGTCTTCGAGATACAAAGAAATGTTTTTTTTTCGGTTTTTACACAAAAAATCATTAGTTTATTTAAAAATTAATGAATTTTCAAAAGTGAATGTCATTATTTTACGTCGTTTGTATTTTGTTGGTTCGGTTTCACGTATTTGAGTCCACCATAGTCTCCCAGCATGCTTTTGTCCCAAAATCCTTGATAATTTCTTTCAATTTTCATTAAATCTTGGTGAGCACGCTCCCCTTGTTTGTCGCTCACAGCACCTAGGTTTTGTGGAAAAAAATCTAAATGCGACCCAGTGTAGAAAATCATTACCAGTTATGTGGTTATGTAACTACATACTTGGTAATGGTAACTAGTTACTTTTGTTATTACATTTCTTATTACCTTTATATGGCAATGTCGCGAAAAATAATGAGTTATGGTTACACACCAGCATACGAAAAATCAAAAAATATATCGTTACCTATGTGCTTACCAGTACTGACAAAAATAATGAGTCTAAAAATAGATTTTCAAAAAAATAAATTATATAAAAAAGTATTTTTTATTGTATTTTGTTTTAAATAAAATTTGCTGGTGCGGGAATCGAACCTGGGTCTACAGATTGCCAGTCAATAGCTCTACCATCTGAGCTATATCGACATGTAATATTTAATAGATAAAAACACAATTGATCTGCTGCACACAAGTAAGCTTACTCGCCAACATACAAAAAATTAAAAAATATGTGATTACATATATCCTTACCAGTGTTCTAAAAATAGATTTCAAAAAATTTTCAAAAAAATCTAGAAAATTATTTCCTATTTGAAATAATGATAAAAATAAGTCATTATCAGTAATTCATTATTATATGTTTTAAAATAATGCAGAAGGTAAGTGGGTGTCATTACTAGTAGTCCAAAAAATAATGATATGTCATTACCGTTTCTACACTGGGGAATGAAGAAAAGGCATTTTGATTGACATTCGTGCACCTAATTCGTGATAATTTTTCAATAATTCAGCAACAATTTGTCTGTAGTTTTCACTCTTATTGTTTCCAAGAAAACTGTCCACGATGCTCTTGAAAGATTTCCCAGCTGCATATTCTTTCTCCAATAAACATTGTGAAAAATTGTCATCATTCAATAGCTTCCTGATCTGAGGGCCAACAAATATGCCTTCTTTGATTTAAGCATATGAAATTTTAGGAAAAACCGCTAACAAATATTTAAATGCTGCACCATCTTTGTCCAGAGGCCTGACAAAGTTCTTAAACAGGCCCAATTTTATGTGCAGCGGCGGAAGAAGGGCGTCATTTGGATCAATTAATGGTTTATTTGAAGTGTTTTGTTTTCCTGGTGAATACTCAGTTCTTTTTGGCCACTCTGTTCTGACGTAATGATGACATGTAGCGCGACTATCCCATAGACAAAGGAAACAACAATATTTTGGGAAACCTCCTTGCATACCAGTCAACAAACCAATGACCTGAAACAGATTAAAAATTAAAACAGTTATTTACGATGGTATATACTATAAACAATATTTTTTTTTTGTAAAACAAAAACGGTTTTCATATCCATCTATTCCAAAACTGGTTCCACAAAAACTCATTGCATATTGAATTACATAATATTAGAGCGACTCGCCTTATATGGGCAGAAAAAAAGTAAAAAAGTGCCCCCTCAAAATAAACCTTGGTTTGTTTTATAATGATTCCAAAATATTTCGGGTCTAGGAATCAGATCTCACGAGCTGGACCATTTTTAAAAAAGGTATTTTTTTTAGTTTTTGTAAGAAATTTGCATCTTAGCTGAAGACATACTCAATATGGGTATCATATGAAAGGTTTTTTAGAGGCGTGTCCAGCAGTATATATAACATGTTCAAGCATGTCCTGGCATGTCTCTTTTGAAGGATATTCTATAAAAAAAATGTTTGACTTTTCTACAGAGGTATTTGTGATTGAAATGTCAAATTTACATATCATAATCTATAGACGATTTAACTGAACCCGTGTTTCAGATTTATTTGAAATTCGCGATTTTTCGTGTTTTATCAGAAATTCCATATGGTGGAAACAATATGTTCTAAATAGGGCAATATGGATACCAAAACTTTACTTTTGACAAGTAAATCATCGCAATTTGGATATAGTTCGGAATTTTGCAAATTTCGTACATTTTGCTCGATGCTCTGGAGCAAATTTTGTTAAAATTTAAAAAATTCATAGCCTCCTGGATTCGAATTTTTATTTAACAATTTCGTTGCGCATAGCAAAAAATTTCGCTCTTTAAAGGGACACTATGCACTAAGGGTTAATTTAGACGGTGATTACAAACTTAAAGATTTAAGCCCTGTTTATGTATTACGAAAATACTCTAAACGAAAGCAAAGTAATGAAAATTTGTTTTTGTTTCCCATGTATTTTTTACGAAAGTGATTGTCAATTTCTTTCGTTTAGACTATTTTCGTAATAGATAAACAAGCCCTCAGTCAGTAATTTAAGTACATTTGATAAATTAAAACGCTGACTTTTTAACACTGACCAATGCGGGGTAGTATAAAGACCAATGCGGCGCAGTATTATAGTCAGCACTAAACACGACTTTTAATAAACCTTTTTTGAGTAATAATTTTCAAACAAAATTTCTCACTAAAGTAAAATTTAAGTTTAAACTCGTGCTTTGTTCTGACTATAAAACTCGCCCACTCAACAAAAAGGTCTGTAATTGCTACTGAAAATGTTGATGTTATTACTAAAAATTTACCTATTTGGCGCCCTTCGGTATATTTTACTAATTTTAGTAACTCAAGTCCACCTATTTGCAGTATAATAAAATTAGTACACCCAGAGAACAATCTCAGTTGTGGTCAGCGAATTTGTTGCCAATCGAATTATGGCGGTTATGACAACTATCCTAATATTTAATGCTTTATCGATTGGCGTGATTGAAAGATTGGGTAAAAAGTTTTAGTTTTCAGTTGTGAATACCAATATTTTTCAAAATTAATTCTGTAGCTACAATCGAATTATTAAATAGCCTACGCCATTTCCAAACAAAAAGTTTTTTGTTTTTATTTTGTTTATTAAAATATATTTGAAATGTATTTAAATACAATAAATTGTACGGGTATATAATATCTTTCAACTTAAGTTTTAAATATTAGTTCTGTTATAGTTTAATGGACAAAGGTCGGGTTCAATATTGAATCAGATTTATGGATTTATGACAAAACAGAAATTAGAAATCTGAGGAAATTTCGTTGAAAACATTCGCATAGATATTTTGAATATCTTTTCTTTTGGAAACTGCTTAGATTCTTTACCTCCGGTTTATCTAAATATTCCGTAAGATTTGCAAACAGCTTCCCTTAAAGATAGCATCAGCACGGGTATTTTTTGAAAAGATTTCATCTCAAATTTTAATATTTTTTTATTCCGCAGGTGCATATGTTGTGTTGATGCTGAAAAAACCAAAAAACTATTATGTATATTGAAAAAGGAAATTAAAATTATTAATATTCTTATTTATTTATAATATACTTAAATAAAAATATAGATTTTCCTGTTCCTAGCTTTGTATATTTTTCATTTGGATGGTTTTTTTATTTGGCAAAAAACGAAAATAAATTTAAAAGATTTTCCACATTTTCGAACTGTCATTTAAATAAAAGGAAATACTGAAATTTTTTTGGTATTACTCATCTGTAGTATTTATGAAAATTTTCCGTTTTTGTTTCGGTATGGTCTACCGATTATTCCCATAACTAAATTTATTATACAGTATTGGTTGATTTTGCCGATTGTTGAAAATTATGATATACATTTAGGGGGTTATTTTGTAACACGCAACGCCTTGCGTTGCGTTGTTTTCCATACAAATTGTTTTTGTAACAATAACAATTTACACACAAATCAACGCAACGCCAGGCGTTGCGTTTTACAAAATAACCCACTTAGTGATATTGCAAAATTATAAATTTTAAGAACAGCTAAACTGTTTCAACGCAAAAACTTATGTAATTAGAATTTAATTTTTAAATAAGTAACTGAATTTTCATAATTAAAATCGAATTCTAACTAATTAATTTTCTGTGTGTAGAAAAAATTATTAACCGCTCCTAAATTTTAATAAAATTGGAGAGGAGATAAGAAGATAAACAAAAAATCTAAAGTAGAATGTTTGTATGTCTGTTTGACCACTTCTGAGAGTAAATATAGAGACAATCTGACAATTAAATATAAACAATAATATAATTTAATGGAAAATTAGTGATGAAGCCTGTCCATAAAAAAGGCAGAAACTAGATCTAGTCTGATTTGCAAATTAATAATGTGTCTATAAGTTTGAAAAAATGTTTATTCTTCTTCTTAACCTCAAACCTACTGTTGTAAACTGTAATTTAAGAATTATTTGGTAAAATTAGCTACAAATTTTATTGAATATTAGTATTACCGGAAAAAACCTCCATCAAATTTATAAAAAGCTTCATAAATGTGATGAAAAACAAAAATAAAACTTGACAAACGTGATAATTTTTTTTTTTAAATGGAAAATATCACGTTTTTTATATTTATGAAATGATAGTTTGTCATCTATTTCTGAATGTAGACATGTTTCGTAAAATAAGTTTAATTTATTTTGTAAAGGATTAAGGGCCAGTTTTGTAGTCAGAACTAAGATCGACTTTTGTCTTAAATACTTCTGAATTTTAGCCATAAGGGTAAAGGCTCAATTAGACATGCCATAACCATAACCATATAAAACAGCTGTTCAAACCAATCTTATGGGCTACAATGTATTGAGTTATTGGTGACATGCCATAACGCCATAACCGTAACCGTAGATACCAATTGAATTTTGGTTTTCTACTATGGCGTTATGGTTACGGCTATGGCGATATGGCACGTCTAATTGAACCTTAAGACCGATTGTTTCTTTAAATATCTTTTAAGTAAGCAATTTTCAAATCTATCTTAGTTGCGACTATAAAATTACCCCTAATTTTTATCTAAAAATTCTTGAAATAAAAAAAAACTTTAAAAAATTGCGAAATAAACTATTAAATAAAGTTTTTTAATAAAAAAAAATAAATTTGAATATCAACAAGGGCCGCACAAAAATCAGCAAAGGACCGCATTGGCCCACCGTTGCTATATATACAAAGAAATTTAAATCACACACCTTAAGGTCACCACAGCTCTTCCATTTATTATCGTTGTATTTGAGTAATGTCAAAATTTCAGTCAGTGATTTGTAATTTTCCTTTGTATTAATGGCATGAGCAATTGGTATGGATGGTTTTTCGTTCCCATTATGCAAAAGAAGAGCCTTTAAACTGTACTTAGAGCCATCCATAAATAATCTCCATTCAGTTTTACTTATTTTTAGTACAATTTTTTTTAGTAATCATTTTTGCTATTCTCTTAATACAAATTACGGATTTTTTTACTAATTCTCGCTGCTGATTTCAGGAAAACATTTTACTAATTTTTCAAAACCGAGTGCTATATTTAGCAGAAAAATGTATTAATTTAAAATTTTTTTTTTTATTTTTTACAATTCTTGTTTAGTTTATATTTGTAACTATTGATATATTCTTAGTTTTGAAATAACACTCAGAAAATTTTATTGTATCTCCAATGCATAAAAAGGTAATAACTTCCCGAATTAGATCATTCAGATCAGCTTGAGTCACTAAATTGCGTTCATCATCAGCCTCATAAAAACTACCACTGCTGGTGAAAGATGTTTCGGACTCACTGCTCGTAGCATTGAGAATGACTGGTAATGGATTATTTGGTGGACGTTGAACTGGTTTGGAAACCGATGGGACATTCGCGTAAGTAATATTTTTTTCGATTTTTCATATTGAATCCAGCAACTTTTGTTAAATAGAAATAACAATCGGTTTGGTGGTTACTTGACTCTCTCCAAAGTACTGGAATTGAAAAATCGAAATAGACCTTCTTGCCATTTGACCACTTGTATAAAACAGTTCTGTAACTATTGCAAAACATTGCCGGTGTCCACGGTTTGTCCAAGTTTCTGACAGCAAAACCAAAATAATCTAGATATGCATATTTTAATGATTCTGATATTGCATATCCTTTTTTACCAACCAAATATTAACCACACACAAAGCAAAAATAGCTTGAATCAGTAGGTAACACACGATCTCCCTGACATGCTTAAACGCTACTATTATGAAGATTTAGAATGAATGTGGGCTTCTGTCAAATTAATAATTCTGAAATTATAGTGTCAGAATTAACTGTTTTACAGTATTGCTAGCATGCGATAAAAAATGAACCAGACGTGATAGCCCAATTTTTATGCCAGATTCGAATCCAGCGCACCCATATTAGTTAAAAAACATTGTAGACCAGTGTAATTAGTTGCAGCTACTAAATTTCAGTAAATTGTTAAAAAACATCGTAGACCAGTGTAATTAGTTGCAGCTACTAAATTTCAGTAAATTGTTGTAAACTGTAATTTAAAATCAATCTGCTGAAATTAGCAAAAAAGTGTACTATAAAATAAACAAACTGTAATATCTAAAAAAAAAAATTAATAAAAAAAACTTTTTTTCTTTCGATTGTAACAAGCGTATAATTACTTCATCGTACTTGAATTTTGGAGTCAAAATTGCAAACGGTTCTCCAGTTATTACCTTTTTATGCATTGGAGATACAATAAAATTTTCTGGGTGTTATTTCCAAACTAAGCATATATCAATAGTAACTAATATAAACTAAACAAGAATTGTAAAAAATTAACGAATTCTTATAAATAAAAATTTTTAAATTAGTATATTTTTCTTCTAAATTTAGCACTCGTTTTTGGAAAATTAGTAAAATGTTTTGCTGAAATCAGCAGCGAAAATTATTAAAAAAATCCGTAATTTGTAATAAGAGAATAGCAAAAATGATTACTAAAATAAAAATTGTAACTAACTTTTTTATCTGAGTGTAGAAAAAACACTAATTAAAGCAAAAAATAAAGCATTTTGCGCTGATAATTTGGATATCAGGTTTTGGATACTCCGAGTATGTATTTCGATGACATTTTAAATTCTAAAAAACAGTGTTTCCAAAAAATAAAATCAAATAAAATTATAAAATTTTAATAAAGTGCAGAAAATTCCTGGGACTTCGTGGAGGTTGAGGCTTTATATTTTTAATAATATTTACCAAGCTTAACTTGTTGTTGTTTCCCTTTTAAAATTTAACTCATGGCTCAATTTTAAATGAATATCCAGTAAGCGGGCCTAAATTGTCATTGGTAAGTACTTTAATTACTCTTTTGCCATCTATTTAACAGAATAGTATTTTTAGTAACTCATGATCACATTTAATTTCATATATTTTTTGAATTTTGTATATATACTTACACAGATAGAATTTTTTTGGACGAGTTTTAGTATTCAGTTTTTTCGTCCATTAAGTTGGTAAATTGGTTCTGTTTTTAATCTCGTTTGTTTTTTGTAAAAAAATTGCGACATGAACCAAATTAACTGACTACCGTTATCCTTAAAAAATCTTTACCGAAATAAATGAAATACCGTTAACCTTAAAATACCGTTACCGAAATAATCAGAAAACCGTTATCCTTAAAATACCGTTACCGAAATAACTGAAAACCCGTTATGCTTAAAATACCGATACCGAAATAAATGAAATAGCGTTACCCTTAAAATACCGTTACCGAAATAATCTAAAATAGCGTTACCCTTACCGACAACCGCATCGTTTTGGTTACCATCCATGATATATAGTTCAGTCCTATGACAGGTTCTTTTGCGTCAGTTCTGTGACATGTTCATCTGCACCAGTCCCGTGACAGGTTCATTTGCAGCAGTCCTGAGATAGGTTCTTTTGTATCAGTCCTTTGACTGGTTATTTTGCGTCGGTCCTATGACACATCACAAGGGCCAATTGACCCCCTCCTAGGACAAGCCCATGTTAAAGTTACCGATCCTTTTCATATAAAAGAACCGGTCCCAGGACCGGTCACGTGACGTGTCGTGTGACCGGTTCCTTTTCCCACAGTGTAATTATAAAAAATTAAATTTTTCTTTTATGATTTTCAGACAAATTCAAAACTTAATCTTATATGGTGCGTTAATAACAGAATCCATCGAAAAAAAGAGTAACTTATGAAGCCTATATAAAATAATTTCGTTCAGTATTTCATCGTTTCAAAATTACTACACTGAAAATATTATTACAGTAACTGACTGTAGTTTATTTGAAAAGTTATCCGTACATTTATTTTTAAATGATTATACAGTTAGAATACAAAGAAATATATTTTTAAACTAATTTTGTCGTTTATTTAAAAAATAAATTATATATAAATACGGATTTTCTGTTACAGTTAATATTTTCATTTAAAATGTTTTGTTAAAAAAAAATTCCTTTTCGATTTCTACGTCAGTTAAAAAAACGAAATAAACTAAATATTGTTTATTCTTACGGATTTTGTAGTTAATTTTTTTGAAATTTAAAAAAACGAAATAAATGAAAAATCATTATTTTTTAAGGACTTTGTAGTTTATTTATTAACATTTGAAAATAAATGAAAAGTTCTTTTGATTTAAATGAAAAGTTAGTAGACCGGTTTTCAAGTGATTTTTCATTTATATTAAATTACATTTTCAGTTAATTTATTTTATTTATTATTTTGAGTGTATTAATACGATAGAGTAAATGGCAGAAATGAAAGAAAGAAAAAACAGCGAAGTTGACAATCAAAGAAAACGAACAAAATGAAGAAATCAATTAAATGCTTATTACTAAAATAATTGTTTTAATATGTAATTTTCAAAATAATTCGATAAAATTTTAATTCCTATTTTCCTTTTTAATATAATTTTAGTTAAAACGAATAAAATTATTTTAAAACATAAAACTAGTCTGAAAAATATATCTACAAATTTTATTTTACAGAAAAAATTCAAAAAATTGTTTTTTTTTCTGTTCAGGAATAGAATCTTTCTATTATAAATCGACTATATCTTGGGTGCGTATGTCACTGAAATGCTCGCTGACGATATAATACAGAACATTGTCGCTCACACTGTCGTCGACGACAATGTAGGGTATATTGTCGTCAGCGATAATACAACAAAGAAGTCGGTTATATACTAATCGATGACAGCGTGACGCTAATTGTCGTCCACGTGATCGTCAACGACAGTGTGAGCGATAATGTCGCCCAGATCGTCGTGTACGATTTCGCGGACATTTGTATGAAAAAGTCGACATGGACGGTCGCCAAAGTGTCGCTTACGATTTACTATTGTCGTGCACGGGTCTTCAAGGATGTCTTGCAGACATGGCCAACAGGGAAATATCGTTTTATATCAGTGCTGTACATAAGTAAAAATTTAGTTGTGTTGGTGAGAAAATGAGAATTGCACTGTAAGAAATGTTGAAAGGGTTAATAGTATACACTCTTGCTCACGAAATTAAGTCAATTCAAGTTTTTTTTAAATTTTATTGTTGTTGCCTTTATTTTTAAAGATCAAAATAGTGGCTAAATTCGCCACGAAAGGCAAGGAAATGGTTCAGAAAATTATACATAATTTTAACGTAATGATTGTTTTTTCATCCTGTCACTTGTTTTAATGGGGCGTGGCTTTTAACGAAAAATTAGCGATGTCAACCTTTTATCAAATTACATAGTAAAATTTAGGCAGTACTGATCGGTTATGTACGAACTGTTTATTTTTGGAAATCCTATAAAATTTCCGTAAGTCTTGCATTATTCTTATCTACAAATAGTCACCAGACTTAAAATTGCAGCACTTTAAACATGACCAAGTTTTTCTTTGTTTTTAGCGATTTTAAAAGAAAGTTGAATTGAGCAGGGACAATTGTCCCATGAAATCAGTGTTGCCATATAGCCAGTTTTGACTGTTTTTTACAGTTTTTTGAGATGCCTAACAGTTTTCCAGTTTCTTCATGTAAAAAACAGTTTTTTTTTTTAATTCATGGATTTTTTACAGTTTTTCATATTAAATCGGCACATTTGTTTCATTTACAATTTTTTTATTATTTTTTTAACTAAAATTTTAGAATTAAAATATAAAAGTGCTTATGCATAATAATTTGAAAACCTTAAATACGTAAAAAATTAGGTACAAATCGAAAGATAAATGGCAAACGATAAATGTTTATAACTAATTTCATCAAAAATTAGTACGGAATAAAATTAGCTAAACCATATCTGACACGTCATAGATCCGACGGACATTTTTAGCCGAACTTTTCAGATCACTTCTAAATGAAGAATAATTTAGAGATTTATATTTTTTTGAAAAAAATTTTAAAACAATGCCTTATCAAAAAATGCTGAAATTTGAAAATGTTCACATCTAGGAAGGGTGATCCGATGAACTTTTTTAACTTCAGATTCGGGCCTAGGAGACCAAAATTCTTAAAAAAAAACTTTAATTAGGAAGCTGTGCAAAAAGTCGATTACTATAAATGTCTACTATTTAGGCATAAATTATTAAAATCTCGATATTTTGTAAATTGAGACCCTGGGATAATATTTTAGTCCGAAGATACTTCGGGATCCAAGAATTTCTTTTGATTTTTGAAATCTTTTCGAAAAACAGTTTTTCTATAAAGAAACAGTTTTGCTTTACAGTTTTCGTAAAAAAATATATGGTAACACTGCATGAAATGAACAGCACTGTTTTATATCATGTAAGATCTCGCAAATATAAGCCTTCTCAAGATTTACGGTTATGTTTTCAGCAGTCACGGAATAGGTACGATACTGGCAATATTTCGAAAACTTTGAAGAGCAAAATCTATTTGCACCTTAATATTGGTGTACAATTATTTCCGTATATAATTAAATTTCATTTATCCATTGAATTCAATTATTTGTTGCTAATATTATTTATGTAGATGAGATAATTTGTTTATTTAAAAATTAGCCTCTTCATGCTGAGGTGTCATATATATTAATTTATTTTTTTGTTGAAAGTGATTAACTTTTTCTACAAAATCATGTTTAATTCTTATATAATATGTTTTTTTACATCTTTTAAACGCATGTGTGAAATACGGCGTACGGTCATAAAGTACAAACTTATAAAGTACAATTACGAAAATGTAATAATGTACAAAAATAATGGCTCGTATGAATAAAAAATAGATATTACTAACAGGGGGAAACATTGGGTTTTTTAAGCAATTACTTCACAATTTAAGTCTACTTGCGAGTAGGCTAAAAATTTTATTTTTCCATTTTCGTTTATATTTCATGCCGTTCTACAAGTCTATGTATAAATTTGGTATTAAAAGTCATTCCTAAGCCAAAAGTATGTACTACAATGTCATAAACTAAAATCGATAGACAGTTTTTGTACTTTATGGTATTTTCTTAAATTAGACAAGTCTTTAATACCGTATTACACATGCTTCATTTTATTTTGTATTAAATTGCTATAAAATTTTTTTAAATGTTTAAAAAATTGTGATTTTGGGATACGTAGTAAATTTCATTACACCATTTTTCCCCAAAATCGTATTATATTATATAAAACCACATTTACTTAGTAAGTGACACGAACGCCGCAAATGGAATAAATTGTTTTTAAATGTTTGCGAAAGGTAAGTTCTTTACTGGGACTGTCTGAATTAAAACCTTCAAAAGAAATTTATTTTCCATACATGGGGTCATATGAATAAAACTTACACTCAACCAAAAAAGTCTGGAAATTTAACTGTTTTGAGCCTAGCGGTATTTTTTGCTAATTTTAGCAAGACATGTCTGCTGACCTGTAGTACAACAAAATTAGTAGAAAAATTTAGTAGCCGCTACTAAATTTTAGTAAAATTGTTGTAAACTGCAATTCGAAATCGATTTGCTAAAATCAGTTAAAAAATTTACTAAATATCTATAATTTTAGTACAATGAAATTAGTATAAATAATTAGTACACGCTACTAAATTTCAGTAAATTTTTGTAAACTACAATTTAAAATCAATCTGCTGAAATTAGCAAAAAAGTGTACTAAAAAATAAAAAAAAACTGTAAAATCTAAAAAAATAATCTATAAAAAAACTTTTTTTCTTTCGATTATAACAAATACTTCATCGCACTTGAATTTTGGAGTCAAAATTGCAAACGGTTCTCCAGTTATTACGTTTTTATGCATTTTATGATGATTACACAAAAAATTGTACTAAAAATCAGTATAAAAATAGTAAAGTTCGATTGGAAACTGTTTACAAATTTTTTTACTAACTTTTTTATCTGAGTGTAGCAATTACTTCGAAGTAATTACTTTGGGCTTAGGAATGACTTTTAACTCCAAATTTACCAATTGGCTGGTAGAATAGCATGAAATGTAAATAAAAATTAAATTTAAATTTCTAGTCTACTCCCAAGCAGACTAGATTTGTGAAGTAATTGCTTAAAAACCCCTGTATTTCCCCCTATTAGTAATATCTACTTTTTTATTCATATGAGCCATTGTTAGAACTGCTCCACAAAAATATCAAACTAAGATTTCAGAAAGAAATTACAAGAATTTTTAAAGTTACAGCATATTCAACTCAAAAACTTTAACCAAATTGCATGTTTGGGAAGATTAAGGTGATTACTGGCAGAAATTAAATTTTCGAAATATCGCATTTTAAAAAATCATTAATGTGAATTCTACAGTTTTCTATATACACTCAGGGAATTATGTAGGTAAAATCAACTGCAAATGACAGTTAAAATAATTGCATTTGCACTTAAAAAGGTGTAGACTACATTTGCAGTTAAATTAACTGCAATATGAAGTTATTTTTAACTGTTAAAAATCAACTGACAAATGTAGTAAAAACAACTACAAAAGCAATTGAAACAACATACATGCAAATTATTGTAAAACTGTACAAACAACTGCAAATGTAGTTAAAAAACATAAATTAAAATTATTTTAAAAGTTATTAATTTAATAAAAAACAAATTTATGTAAATAAATTTAAAATTGAGAAATCAAAATTTACACTTAATGTCACTTTTATTTTTCAATATTAAGATATTATTGTAGATGTCCGTCTGTGAGGGATGAAATATGGTGTTGTTTGGTTTCCTTTTTTTTCCAGGTAGAAAGGGATGAAAATATAAAAAAACTGAAAGAAAATAAATATAATTTTTTTTAACATTCACGTAAATAAATTTATATTTTATATTGTAAAACTTAACTTATTATTTTAATAATTTAATAAAAAATATATGACCTTTTCCGTATTACGCGTCCTCACTCTTTGTCGTTGTTTTATGACTAAGACAAGAGAAAACATGTTCTTCTCATATTCTTTCACTAGAAATTTCTAAACAAGCGCTTCATACACATGCTCCTGTTTGCTTCGTGTGTGTGCACACGCACTTGAAAATTTAAGTATTTATAAACAAAATTCAAAATAACTGCATAAAATAAATGTTACTACAATGTAGTAGTTTTTGTAGTTTGTTTAAAAAAATAACTGTCAAAAACATTGAAAAATTTTGCTCTAAGTAAATTAACTAAAATTGTAGTTAAAATAACTACAACCGCATTACTACACAAATAACTGTCATGTAGTAACTGCCGAACTTTTCTGAGTGTATATATATATATGACCCAAACTTTTATACCACCGTTTCCCATCAACTTTTACTTTAGGGACCCCTTGAGACATTTTGACTGGCTCACGGAAAAGTTGTAAGAATAGATATAGTAAGACGTTTTTATTCCAGAAAAATAAACAGCGTTTAAGAGATTTACCGACAAAAAACTTTCGGGGACGTTGAAGTTTCAATCAAAAGTTCCTCATATTTCAAAAAGGTAAGATTTTAAGTATTTTCCTATAAGAAAATTCTTTGTAAGAATTTGTGAGTTTTGTATAGGAAAAGTTAATTTCACATCTTTTTCAATTGTAATTCAGAAAATATCAATTGGAATTCCTAAACAAATCATTTGAAATTCAGAAAACATTAATTGAAATTCAGAATTTCCACTTTAAATTCAAAACATACAATTAAAATTCAGAAAATATCAATTGAAAAATGCAATTCGGAAAATATTAATTTATATTCAGAAATATTAATTTATAGTTAAGAAAATATCAATTGAAATTCAGAAAACATTAATTTATAGTATGATAAAAAAGTTAACACGTGAAATACTTACAATTTAAATTTAGCAAAAAAGGCATTGATATTCCGAATATAGCAATTGTTATTCAGAAAATACAAAACGATATTCAGAATATATCAATCGAAATTCAAATTAAGTAAATATCAATTAAAAATCTGAAATTTCCATATGAATTTAATTTGATATTTTCCGAAAATTCAATTGATAGCATCTTATTTTCACTTGAGCTCTTTTGAACTTTAATTAATTTTTTCTGAATTAATTTGAAGTATTCTGAAGTTCAAATGATGTTTTCCAAAATTTTAATTAATACACTCACAATATTTTATCGTTAAAAACAACCTAAAATACGTATTAAATTAATTGAAAACACAATTCAAAAGAGGACAACTGCTTTTTCATTATATTCAAACCATTTTGCTATCTATTTTCAAACATTGTTTAAAAAAATCCATAAAAGGAATAAAAATAATTGAAAAGTCTGTTGAAACAATCTTCAATTTTTAACTGACAAAACAACGATTTTGTGGTTTGTTTTTTCATATTTGAAAGTTTTTTTTGTTTGAATTTTCAAAACCCTACACACACAATACACACGTTCATATTTTTATTGGCTATGGCTAGTAAAGAATTTCTTGTAATTTGAATTGAAATAATTTTGTATATAAACAAACTATTTTAACAAAAAAGAAAAAGGAAAATATTTGAATTTTTGTATTAAAACAGCTGAAACAACGAAATTATTTAAATTATTTTTTCTAAAAATAGAAAACTTAAAAAAAATATAACATTAGACTGAAAATATCAACCCCTACAGACGATACGTATTTTTTGCAGTTTGTTTTTTATTGACTTACACAAAAAATTAAACAATATGTTTCCATGTATTTTAATTGATTCTTCAATTGAAAATAAACTTTACCTCCCAGCAGAAATTACTGCTTGCTTGGAAGCAGTTTTATCAGGGAAAGTTGAGCAGTGAAGCGATTGCATTATTGATGATATCATGCCTGATTTTTGTTCGAGATAGCTCACGTGAAAGCACTTGTTTTGAGATCCGAAAAGGCATGAATTCACCGCTTTTAATTAGCTGTTTTTCTTTTAAAATGTCGATGATTCATGACTTCTCGGTAGTGCATATTATAAAGCTTTTCAACTATTTAAAATCATGCCTTCTCAAAAACACAATATTCCTGCCTATTTTTCCGTGAAGAAAAAATGCCTCTTATAAAGTAAAACTAAGTAAAACCTCTTATTTTATATAAAATAACTTTTTTCCGCATTTTAAAAAATTTTGATAAAAGAACCGCAAAATTATTCAAGCAATCACAATGTATTGCACATTTCATACCTTTTCGAAAAGCACAGCAAAAAGCCATGTAAACAATTAAACAACTTAGGCCTTCCGTTAGTGCTGTTTATGAAGCTGTACAATTTTAGAAGCGGTAAAAGCAGCAGTAAGGAAGCATTCAACGTTTTTACTGCTTCCACATTTTTGCTGGGCTATTACTTTTCAAATAAACCTCAATCGGTTATGGAAAATATATTGTGAGTGTATTTAATGTATTAGTATTTTTCTTTGACTCTAATTTTTTCTATAAATATAATGAAATTATAATTTTAGAATCAATGGAGTTAGGCAAACCTTCTTTTTTAAAACGTTTTCCTATATGAAAGAATGTTTATTTTCATTTTTTCGGTTTTTTCAATTCCAGTTATAAATTTTAATTAAAAACTTCTAATTTTTAAAAATTTCTTGTTTTCTAAATATTTATTTGGAACTCTTCGCGGACCTCCTAGGATACAGCTACGGATTTTGCGGGGGTCGCGACCCCACATTTGGGAACTATTCTTTTATATCCTACAACACTGCGTGGAGAAAGTATATTGGGTCTCTGCTGTAATTTGAGTCAATTTAACTTTTTCAGTCGATTTAGCGATGACATCCATCTGTCCATGTAAACTGCAGGTCATAACTATAAAGATATATTGACGAAATTTGACAGGTCATATTTAAAAAATATTTTTCCATACAAAAAAAAATTATGACAACGTATTATATATTAAATAAGTATTGTATTCAGAGATAGGAAATCAAAACTTACACTACTCACCGATAGAGGGCGCTGAAATTTAATATTACCTGAGCAACTATTTAGTATCAGTTTAGTATCAGCTCAGCCTATATTTGAAAACTCCAAAATTGATGAAAACGGCGCAATATAAGAAAATCCAAGCGCTAAATATATTTAAACAATAAAATTTGAAATATCCATTTTTTTTGCTTTTTTGTTTGTTATTATTTCAATTTAAATAAAAAAAAAGAAAATTGTCAATTTTTTGAACAATGTGCCATCTAGTGATAACGATTTTTTTATAACTTATTTTTTAGTGATGCCATACCCCTGATTGTATTTTTCCCTTTTATTTCATTTCGCGAAATTTTTTAAGATAAGGCCACTATGATATTTATAATCTAGAAATTATGCTCTTTTCATTGATACACTCAACTAAAAAAGTCCGTAATGGCTACTGAAAATTTTGCTGTTATTACGGGAAATTTAACTGTTTTGAGCCCTGCGGTATTTTTTTCCTAATTTTAGCAACACATGTCTGCTGATCTCTAGTACAACAAAATTAGTAACCGCTACAAAATTTTAGCAAAATTGTTGTAAACTGCAATTCAAAATCGATTTGCTAAAGTCAGAGCTTTGAAGAATTAATTCCATAATTCAATTTTTCAATTCTGAATTAAAAATTCTATGAATTAATTCACTAAGCACCATATATTGAATGGAATTAATTCATATTTGCTTTCGTTCGATTTAATTTGTTACGAATTAATTCAATTGCAATAGTTATTTTTATTAAATCAAATGAATTAATTCACCGGTGAACGCGTTCAATTTTAAAAAATCGAACGGAAAAAAGTGAATTAATTCCTTACTGAATTAATTCACCACTGAATTCATTCAATTTCATTTTCATTCAGTGAATTAAAAAAAATAAAATTACATTCAGTGAATTAAAAAAAAAAAATAATAAGTTCACTGAATTGAAAAAAAAATAAAATAAGTTCACTGAATTAAAAAAAAATAAAATAAGTTCACTGAATTCAAAGCCTGTTTTCTGCCGTTCAGTAGAAGAAAACAATAATGTACAAATAAAATTTTTAAATAAGCAATTTTACAGCGTGTGCTAGTAACAAATTAGAAACCGGATGCTGTTTATCAAACTACATGATTCAAAAATAAAGCCTTTTACTATTAAAAATAAAAACTTTACAGATATAGATAAATTTGTAAAAAAATATAAATATTAATTTTTCAAACTAGTTATATAGTTATTAGGGCGGGTCAAATTGTATGGATAAAAATTTTTTGATATTGCGTACTCGATTTTTCGAAAGCTTTTAGCATGGGGGAAAAAAAGTTCCACTAGGACATATCAAAAAAATCATTTTCGAGGCTCCCAAATTTAAATTTTTTGCAATTTTCTAATAAATGCTAGATTAGCGCCATCTTGAGGTGGCTTTTTGAAACAACTAATAAAGTTGTAAACAATATAACATTACAACCTTTCCAGAAAGGTATTACTTATGAAAATCGGATAAAAAATGTGGCAACTAGAGGTAAAAGTATATAAGTAAAATTATTTTCTCCTTGTTGTCATCAACATCATTATCATCATTTCTCATCATTATCATCATTTCATCATCAAGCAGAAAATAATTTTACTTATATACTTTTACCTCTAGTTGCCACATTTTTTATCCGATTTTCATAAGTAATACCTTTCTGGAAAGGTTGTAATGTTATATTGTTTACAACTTTATTATTTGTTTCAAAAAGCCACCTCAAGATGGAGCTAATCTAGCATTTATTAGAAAATTGCAAAAAATTTAAATTTGGGAGCCTCGAAAATGATTTTTTTGATATGTCCTAGTGGAACTTATTTTCCCCATTTTAAAAGCTTTCGAAAA
Organism: Leucophora obtusa; assembly: GCA_949987735.1. Lineage (NCBI taxonomy): Eukaryota > Metazoa > Arthropoda > Insecta > Diptera > Anthomyiidae > Leucophora > Leucophora obtusa. The sequence goes on from OX465297.1 coordinate 42,812,925, forward strand.
ATCGAGTACGCAATATCGATTGCTAAATCGACCCACCCTAATAGTTATATTTTTTTCCAAATTTATCTATATCTGTAAAGTTTTTATTTTTAATAGTAAAAGGCTTTATTTTTGAATCATGTAGGTTGATAAACAGCATCCGGTTTCTAATTTGTTACTAGCACACGCTGTAAAATTGCTTATTTAAAAATTTTATTTGTACATTATTGTTTTCTTCTACTGAACGGCAGAAAACAGGCTTTAAATTCAGTGAACTTATTTTATTTTTTTTTTTAATTCAGTGAACTTATTTTATTTTTTTTCAATTCAGTGAACTTATTATTTTTTTTTTTTAATTCACTGAATGTAATTTTATTTTTTTTTAATTCACTGAATGAAAATGAAATTGAATGAATTCAGTGGTGAATTAGTTCAGTAAGGAATTAATTCAGTAAGGAATTAATTCACTTTTTTCCGTTCGATTTATAAAATTGAACGCGTTCACCGGTGAATTAATTCATTTGATTTAATAAAAAGAACTATTGCAATTGAATTAATTCTTTGAATTTGTTGTTTGATGAACGCATTCAGTTGAATGAATTCAGTGAATTACTTAGGAAAAGGAATTCATTCAATTCTAGAGAAAATTGAATTCGATTGGAATTCAATTCAAAAAGGAATTAATTCTTCAAAGCTCTCTCTAAAGTCAGTTAAAAAATTTACTATACATAGGAAAAAAAATTGCCAACCGAATTGCTAAGCCTATTTTGGTTGCTACAACCAATAAATTCGGTTGGTGAAAACATATTGGAATGTGACTGCTAAATATTTTGGGTATTGCAACTAAAAGTCAGTTGTATATACCGAATTTTGTTGTGATAACCAATATTCAGTTGTACCAACCTATTTTATTAGATGTAACCGAGTTTCAGTTGGAAAATGACATATTTTTCCTCTGTGTGTAAATATCAATAATTTCAGTACAATGAAATTAGTATAAATAATTAGTAGACGCTACTAAATTTCAGTAAATTATTGTAAACTTCAATTTAAAATCAATCTGCTGAAATTAGCAAAAAAATAAACAAATTGTAAAATCTGAAAAAAATTAAAATCAAATTTAATAAAAAAAAAAACATTTTTTTTCTTTCGATTGTAAAAATGTATAATTACTTCCACATACATGAAATTTGGAGTAAAAATTGCAAACTGTTCTGCAGTTATTACCTTTTTATGCATTGTAGATACAATAAAATTTTTTGAGTTTTATTTCCAAACTAAGAATATACCAGTAATAACAAATATAAACTAAACAAGAATTCTAAAAAATCAACGAATTCTTGTAAACAAAATTTCTTTAAAGTATCCACTTTTTGTAAAATTAGTATATTTTTTTTTGCTTAGTTTAGCACTCGTTTTTGAAAAATTAGTAATATGTTTTGCTGAAATCAGCAACAAAAATTAGTAAAAAAAATCCGTAATCCGAATAAGAGAATAGCAAAAATTATTACTAAAAAAGAGAATTGTACTTAAAATCAGTACAAAAATAATACCGTGCGATTGAAAACTGTTTACAAATTTTTTTTACTAACTTTTTTATCTGAGTGTACCAATATCTTATCCCTAAAATCTTTGCTTTAATTGATGCCACTTATTTTATTGTTTTGCACCAACATGCATTGTGCATAGAAAAAATTTACAAAATTCTGTTCGTACTATTAAACAATTTTTACGTAAAAACAAAAAATAAATAAATAGGCACCAACAATGGAATCTGGAATCTTTTTCTAATTTTGTTAAGCCTCATTTTCAAAATGTCATGTAAGCTATGGACAGAGAATCTATGTTTATTATTTCAATAGCATTTTTATCAAACCATAAAGTTGCTGAACTCCGTTTGGGCCGTAATTTTGATCCAATTAAAAAAACTATGTTACATTCAATAAAATTCTCTTCTAGATGGACTTCAAATTTAAGTATCTTTTAATGGGGAATACTATCAAATGCCCCAAATAACAGTGCATGGAGTTTTTTCTGTACATTCTGACATTTACGTTTTGTACTTTATGCGTTTGTACTTTATGATCGTATGTCGTGAAATACGCACCTTATTATGTTTTAAGATTTAATGTCAACAAACATCTGTTTATATTTAAATGATGTAAAATTACCTTGGCCTTTTTGTTATACTTAAATCAACAAAAACATGAATGTTATTTAATACAAATATAATATAACATTTAATTAACCGTTAAATGAATGGTGTAGCCATATGGCAACATACAAGTTTTTTTATAAAAAAAAAACCCACTTGATGCACAAAACTGCATTTTTGGGCATTGGGGCTCCTTCTTAACAAAGTGTTCTTAAGTTTAGCGCAGATTTTTTAAACAGTTATACGAAAAATCTTGGTTTTGCTTCATATGGTTCTGAAAAATCGAAAACATGCGTTTTTTTTACAAAAAGTTTAGTATTCAAAAATGTTTGTTTAAGCGACAATAAATGTATAATTCATAATTTGTCTCTTTTTTTGTTTGCTTCATACACGTTAAAATAATCACACGCCTTTGGAAATCATATATAAAAAAATAGTTAAAGTTGAAGAGATCATGCATTAAAGGGTTAATATTAACTTTATTATATCGTCGCTGCGCCTCGGAAATTAGCTATGTGGCATTTTTAGATTTTTTTATTGTTGCATTAATAAACCTTATTGGTTGCGCATTTACTCACCAAAGCATTTCCCGATATTTCTAACGATTTATAAGATAGCAAAAGCAGCTATGTGTTACCTGCAGTAAAAATGTATAAAAAAATGCCACTTTAGAGCTGTTCACAAGTCTGAACTTTTTGAATTTGGAAACTTCGCTCAGTCTAATCCGCGTGATACATCAAATCTTGTTGCTTTTCAGAAGTAGATTAAAAACGTGAAGTCTAAGGTTTAAATTAAGCCACGGGTTCGCGAATTTGCTAATTTACATATTGTTTATTTTAACTTTAAAATTTCAGCAAATTCTAAATCATAATAAAACAGAATTTTTGCTACGATTGTATTATTGGGCACTTTATATTTACATTACATTTTCCATAAATCTTTCAGTCCTAAATTTATGACAAATAGAGAAAAAATTATTAAAAATTACAAATTATTATATTCATTTGCTAGGCAATCGTTACATTACAAAAATCATGTCTGATTTAGCTCGAATTATAGCTTCTACATAAAAATAAGTCTCATAATTATGTAGGTACTAACATAAGTTTTTTATGCACAATGTTTCAATAATTGTAAAATCATAAAATGTGAATACTGCAAACAATCAAATGAACTTAAATTTCTATTTCCAAAGTTCACATTAAAAACTGTACAATCTTAATTAACAATTAATTACACTAAGAGAATTATGTCGATAAAATTAACTACAATTGCAGATAGAAAATAGTACACTGCCATTGCACTTAAATTTAACTGATATATCAGTTATTTTAACTACAATTGCGGTTAAAAACAACTCCAAATTTAGTTAATTCAAATGCAATTGCAGGGTATATTTTTCTAACTGCAATTACAGTTCATTTTACCAACATAATTCCCTGAATGTAATTGAGGTGGTCGACTTTAATATCCTATTTTGAAACAGGAAGCCTATAATAAAATTATTTTAACAGATCAAATCACATATTCGTGCAGTAACGTACACAAGCTTAACTCATTTTAGACACACTGTTGTGTTTCAAACCAGTACCTTTAAACGGCCATATTTTTTACTGGATAAAGATAATTCAGTGGTTTAAAACCCATCTTCTTCTGGCATCCTTCTCTCCAGTTGGATCATAGGGCCTCTACTATTTTCCTGAATCTCACTCTATTTGTGGCTTCACGGCTAATAACATTCCAGTTGTAGTTTGCTACCAGTAATTCAGCATCAATTGTTCTGCGCCATGTCTTTGATGGCGCTCCGGGGCAGTGTTGCCAGAACTTGGTTACCAAAAATAGCTAAATTTTTTGGGAAAAATGGCTAAAGAATGGCTAATATGAAGCTAAAAAATGGCTGAAAAATTTTTAATATGAATATCCCAATTTAATTTAAAAATTTATTAAACGCAGTGAAACCTACCAACAACTTTCATTCCAACAGTCATTTAACAGATAATTTTTAAGCAGCGGCTCTTTACATTAAAATCATGGAGTTAAAAGTTACCTAAAAATAGGGAAATGCGGACACTTAAAAATGCACTTTTTGTAGTTTTGAAGGATTTTAGACCTCTCAATAGCGGAGACTTTTTATGATTTCTGCCACTGAATATTATGTTTTCATTTTGGCTGTTTTACTCTATCTCGCTTAGTTTTCGAGATATAGGCCATTTTATTAAATGAAAAATATTTATTAAAAATTTCCGAGGGTCCCAGGCCCCACCAAGGACAATTTTTTAAATAGAGATAACGTTTTTATGGTCAGGATTACTCGAAATTTTCGTCAATTTTGCTCTATCTCTGTTAGTTTTCGAGATATGGGCCATTTTAAAAAATCGGGAGGGAAAGAAATATCGCCATCTTTAAAACTTCGGATACATTGGTGGCGCCATCTTCCGGATAATAACAGATATATGAAAATATATTTTGACAATAAATTGTGTAAAATTTAACGAATGGGTTCTTAAAAATTAGTTATAAAAATTTAGTAAATTAACACTCAAAATAAGTTTAAGTACTGAGAATTTTCAGTATTGTGTTAAATGAGGATAACAAAATATTTTTTTAAATCAATGTTTCAACTAAAACTTTGTTAAAAATTAGTCAAATCAATTTGAAACCCGTTTGCAGATTTATTACTGACATATTATTTTAAGTGTAGTCAGTTGACTTTAAGTATGTTTTATAATAAAAGCCTGATCTTTTTAATGCAATTAAATACAAATTTTGGATTTTTTTAATGAAAAAAAAACAGTTTTTCTTCAAACAAACTTTTACAGAGTGTAGAAATTTATTTTTTCCCGTCATTTTTTAAAACAAATTTTTATCAATACCTCCCAGGAAAATTTTTTACAATCGGTAGCCAACCACAACTATTCTACAACTGGTTCCACTGCAACCGATTCCATGCAACTGGTTCCGGAACCAGTTCCTGGGATCCTATATGGAAGGTGTGACTGACGTAGAATCAAATTTAAAAAAAAAAAAAGTTCTAGAACTAGTTCCAGAACTGATTCTAGGGCAACTGGTTCTACTTTGGAGCTATAGAAGTGGTTGCTTTTGGAAGAATCTCGAACAAAAATAATCGGTGTTAAAATCGACAGTAGAAGGGGTTGTGAATGAAAAGTAGCTATTCTACAACCGATTCTTTGGAACAGAAAATTTTCCTGGGTTATTATGAGTTCAATTTTATTTGAATAAATTAAATCAGGATATGGACATGCTTTCAACAGATTATTTTTCACAGTTTGTTAAATAAGATTTTGAATTTTAGCATATTTCATGCAATTAATTCGGCAGATTGAGCAAACTTCCTTAATTTAGCTATAAATTCACGCTGAAAATTTATATTTTGTACAAAAACGAAAAATGGCTAAACATTTTCTAAAAATGTCTAAAATAATGGCTAATGGCTAAATCCTTTTATTCTGGCTAAACTTGTTCAAAAATGGCTAAATCTAGCTATAAAATGGCTAAATTGGCAACGCTGCTCCGGGGCGTCCTTCGGGATATCCTTCGCCACATTCGTTCCTAAATTTTTATGGTGTAGGTTTTGGGGCACCATATACCAAGAATATTTCTAATACTACATTTATATTTGAGCAAAAACCATCTAGTTTTAGTAAAACACCAGTTTTTTCTTGTTTTTTTGTATGCGTTTTGTTAAGTTAAAAACTACAAGAGCCAAAAACAAGCTAGTTTTTGCTCAGGTAGTATTAGACATTTGTTGGTAAATGTCTGTATACGTTTATCAATATCCTTTGTTCTTTTCTATGTTTCTCCGGTATAATACAAAACAGATTCAACATTAGAATTAAAAATTCTAAGTCTGGTATTGGTAGATATTTGGCTTGATCGCCAGATATTGTTTAACATGCCAAACGATGCTTTGGCCTTATTTATGCGATTCGTTACTACCTTCCAAGGTAGTTGAAGTTTTGGACATTCTCGATGCTGTCAGAGTAGGTTGTTGTATAGAGCTGTGTTTACCAATCATAAACTTCGTTTTCGCTATATTGATCTCAAGCCCTGCAGTTTTAGCGTTCTTCCTTAGATCTGATAGGTTCACTTGAAGATCAAGTAACCTAGACTGTGTAAACGTATATCGTCCGCATATTCTACATATTCAAGATGAGTGAATGGGTTCCATTTAGGGTTTATGTCCCGGGAATTCCCGGGACGGGATTCCCGGGAATCCCGACCTTTTTTCAATCCCGCAATCCCGGGAATTTAGTGCGGGATTTCCCGGGATTTTTTTTTATTCTTTTACAGAAGTTTTAGCTAGTATATTAAAATCTTGGAAGCTTTATTTCAATTAAAAACATTGATTGTTTTAAAAATAATTTAAATAAAAAATATTTAAAATTGAAAAATGCGATTTAAAATTTAATAATATAATATATAATATAAAAAATATTATTTAGGCCGAATTTTTTGGGTTTAGTTAAACCGAAAACAAATTTTATTAGACATTATCAAGTTTAAATACCAATAAAAATACTCGTACCTCGGAAATTTTATATTTTTTAATGATGGGCTTTGTTCAAATAAAGCAATATTCATACACAACATTTCAAAATCAGTATTTCAGCTCCAAATACCTCCAATTTTCAATTGATGTGTTTTGAGTTTTTATTACTTCAAATAATTTCCTTTGAATTTCAATTGCTGTTCCTTTATTTCAGTTGTATTTTTCAAATTTTATGTTTTTGTTAGATTAAATATTGTTGAACTTTGGTATTGTTATATTTTTAGTATTGTTTGGCTTTAGGTCATAAATTTTTAAAAAATAAAAATCCAAATATTTTGTATTTTATTTTTCGATATTTTATTTTTTAATTTTCTTCCGATATTTCGATTTGCATCGCAAATCATCCTCTGGGATATTTAAAAAATACAATATATTAAAAAATATATTTTTGAACGAGACTTGAGTTGAAAACTTCTCGCTGCACTTAAAGCTTACTATTATTTTTAAAATAATGCATCAGATGCTTTTTCAAATTATTTTGGATTTTTTATATGTTAATTTAAAAAAAAAATGCAATAATGAAAATTAAATAATTTTTTTTAAGTAGTTGTGCCATAAAAAATTTATAAAAGTTATAAAAAATTTATAAAAGTTATAAAACTATTTAATAATATTTTAGTGTCTATTTTTATAAAAAGATTTAGACGATTTGCCTAAAAATTTGTGTGAAAAATACTCACTTTTAAACTCTTTGATAAAAATAGACGAATACTTCTGAAAATCTGCATAGAAACAAAATATCTAGAAATAGAAATTTTTGGATACCATATTTAATCAAAAAATCGATAGTAGTTCTGATTCTAAAGCTGGTCCGATACAAATTTGCACCCATTAACAATTCCATTATATCATGGAAGAATTTATGATTCAATTTGTTTAACCGTTTAAACCGCGAATTAATATTTAATTAATGTATTTCGAAGAGTTGTTTTAAAATTAAGACGGCCGTCCATACAAATATATTACCTGCATATTAATTCGCTGTTTAAACTGTTAAACGAATTGATCTCGAAAAAGTGGAAGATATGGATATTTAATATTAAGCCCTTATTTCGGAATATGTATATTAAGTAGATTTTCTCATGACTGCAACCAAAAGATGAACTTTGTCGTAAGTTTTTTTAATAGATATCGAGTTTTTCAAGTAAACATACGTCGGATATATTAATTTTCTAACGAGCGGGAATTCCCGGGATCCCGGGAAATTCAGAAAAAAATCCCGCTGTCCCGGGAAATGAAAAAGTCCGGGAAAAGAAAAACCCTAGTTCCATTGAATACCTTTTCTGCCCTAGATAGTAGTTCTCATTACTTCGTCAAGAATCAAAACAAAAATAAGCGGAGACAGTATACACCCTTGCTTTATTCCGGTTGCGACATCGAATGGTTCAGACAATTGGACCCTGTGTAGAACTTTACAATGGAATCTAGTATACATTGCTCATTGAAGTAATGAAGGCCTTTTACTTCATTACTTCTGTTTTATTGGGTGAGTCGCACATATCACGTGGTTGTTGTATTACTGGTAGAAGTCAGAACGGGTTATTAAGAGTTTGCGTAAAATATTCAATCCATCTTACTAGTCATACATGGGAATTTTTCATTACCATTGAATTTTCATTACCATTAGTTCATACTAATGACAATGAAAAAAATTCCATTACCATTTAATGGTAATGAAATATTTTTCATTAGAAAAATCATTACTAATGGTAATGAAATTACACTAATGTATAAAAAAACTAATTACAATTGATTAAAAACCATTTGTTTACAAAAAATTCAGACAAATGAAAACGAACAACTGGTTTGGCCAGGGAAGTTATAAAATATAATTTATTAAATAGGATCCATTTAATTCCGTTAAACTTTACCTGGATACAAATAACAACGGAATGGAAAGTAATATTTCATTTCAAATGAGCATGAGCCGGAATGAGCATATTCCATCTTCGATTTCAGCGAGTTTGACTCCATCTTTACGTTTTTCTGTCCATTGCAATTATTTTTTTAAATTTATTCATTATCAATGGTAATGAAATTTAAAATCATTGTCATTAATCAATGAAATTAAATTTTAGAATCATTACCATTAATTAAAAAAATGGTAATGAAAATAATTTCATTACAATTGATATCAATGTAATGGTAATGAAATCATCAATTAATTAGTCCGCCTAATTAATTTGTCTCATGTATGTTACTAGTTGTTTTTCTACAGCAGTGATCATCTTCCCATCGTTATCTTTGATGGAAGCACAGCTATATGTACGTTGGTTTACCTGATATCTTTCTGGATATTTCATATAATTGTTTCGTATCTCCAATCCTGGCAGCGTCTTCGGCCAGAGTAGTTTGACAGTCTAGCCATTGCCTTTTAACCTTTCTTGCAGACTTTTTAATTTGTTTTGAGAGGTCTTGATATAGAACGTAACTCTATCTGCTCATTTTCCGGAGCAATGTTACTTAATTGCCTTGTCTTACCTTCTTTACGCTTTTCGATCATAGACCAAGTTTGGTCTGATAACACTGAAAACACTCAAAAAAATATTTCGGACGATAGCGTACTTTATTTTTCGATCAATGGTACAGATTTTTCGCTAAATGTCTTTAAAGTTTGGCGGTTGTCCATTCAATTTTTTATATAAAAAAATTTTCAAATTCAATTAATATGAATCTTTTTGTGTTACAATGTGAGCACAGTACCTGTGACCATATTTACGATATAAAAGCGATGTGCTAGTCTTGATATTTAAACCACTACTTAGCGTTTTATATAGGTTTTTATGGTTTTTTGCTTTTTCAGCGACTTTAGTCGCCGAATGTACAATCGACCTCAATAAATGTAATGCCTTAGTAAGGAAGCAATTAACAGGAAAATATTTAAATAAAAAATGTATTCATTATAGCCGCCATTACGTTAAAATCGCGACTTTTGAAAACTTTTATATGGCAGCATAGCTTTCCAAGTTGTCCCCAAAGTCCAACTTTTAGTATAATATGGGGTACCTCGAAAAACTGTTCTTGCAAAATTTCAAGCAAAAAAGTTTCCATTTGCAAAAGTTATGGCAATAAATACATTTTTTACTAAGGTTAGTATCGTACTAAAGACACTTAAGTATCTTAAAAAATACGGTAAAAAAATGCTGTCTTTTTATGTTCTTTCCTGGAATTTATGATATAAGAAAATTTCGAAAAAGTTTTCTAAGATATCATCATATAAAAACATATAAAGGCGCTTACATTTAATATTATCATATACTTTAATATTCAAAAATAGTTAAATGTTTATATACCCTAGTAAAAATAATTTTTATATAATCAGATATGATTTTTATATAATCATTTATGATTTTATACAATTATAACTTGTCGAGTATTGTGAAACATATAATTTTATATGATTATATCAAAAGATATTTAATTGTATAAAATTATATTAACCAGATCCACCATTTTCCGGATCAAATCATGTATAGGTTAATCTAATTATATAAAAAATATATTATCTGATCCGAAAAATGGTGGATCTGGTTAATATAATTTTAAATACCCGAGTAAAAACAGTTACATATAGTCGTATAAAATGCGATTAAGATGTATCTGTATAAATATACTGTTTCATCCGAAAAATGGCCCGATGTAATTTTTATCTAATTGTATTAGTTTAGATCTCAACTAATAAAATTATACATTATTCAGATGAAAGTATATCCAATTTTTGACCTGATACAATTTTAGCGGTTTATATCTAATGGTATCTGTTTAGATCGTGGTTGGTACAATTTTATATAAATAAAATATATTTGTATACGACATTTGCCTTATATAATTCTATCAAAATTTTAAAGCAGATCTAATTGCATCAGGTCAAAATCCAGATATAACTACATAAGTTTGTATAGTAATGTATCAATTTGGATCTAAACTAATACCATGGGACATAAACCCATAAAATTGTATCAGGACAAAAATCAGATAAAATTTCATATGCTTAATATATAATCTAATCAGTTAAGATCTAAACTGATACAATTAGATAAAAAGTGATAACCAACTGACACAATTTTTCGGATGAAATGGTATATGGATTACATTAAGTTATATATTACCATATAAAGCTCCATATTAATTATTTTTAATAGCCCGAGTAAAAAAGTTTTGATATAATCATATATTATTTTATGTAATTGCATATAGTAACTTATAGTTACATATGGCCACACATGCTTTTAAATTCAAGCAGATATACTTTTATATAGTCATATGTTAGATTTTTTTTCCTCAAAGGTTTTAATATGGAGACATATGTGATTTTATATTATTACATATTGGCCTACATATATATGTATGTGCTATATATAAGTACATAAAGTAACATATAAAAGACATAATTACATGTACGTTTATATATAATTTAGTATGACACTATACATAATAATATAAAACTATATGGATCCATATAAGAAATCTTTTATAATTTGTGTTAGTTATGATTATATATTGACGAATATGAACCCATATATAACTTATAACGTTCTTTATAAAATCATCTATAATTATATATCATCCCAGATAGGCAATTTTTTCAAAGTTATTTTATATAAAAATATATAAGGTCCATATAAAACCGTATTGTATTATATTTGGTTCCATGTTATCAATGATTTTAAACTAGTTTTAGATTTAGTAATTACTAGGGATTGGCGCGTGACACGAAATGTTCGTGAGTCACGTTATTCACACGTGATCGTGAGTAATAATTACTATACTTAAGTGATTCGTGCGTGAGCGTGAGTAAGAATAACCCGTGATTGATTCGTGTGTGAGTTTATTTTTTGCATCATATGTTTTTAGTAATTTTTACTGTTTTGCGTGAGAATTTTCTGATTGTAAGTTTAATAAGTAAGTTAATATAATCATGTGTGCTGAGTAAAAAACGAAATGCTCGTGCGTGAGTAATTTGTTTTTTTTTTTGGTTTTTTTTTTTGAGCATGAGTCAAAAATGGCTCCCATAACATTAACAACACTGAAGCTTTAATACGAAATTCTCTATACTATAACGTACACTTGACTGATTTCTTATATCTTGGTTGTATATCATAATCCTATTAACTTTAAAATTTCAGTGTTGTTAACTTAAATTTAAAATTACTAAATTAAAAGAATTTTTTTTTCATGTTTATTGCACTGTCATGATAAATCTGGATAAAAGTAATGGAAAATTTATCGAAATTATAAGATCTCCAGTAGGCCTGGGGTTAATCATTACATTTTGTAATTAATTACACAATTACATGTAATTGTAATTGAAAAAAAAACTCATCTATAATTACATATTCGGCCTTATTACGAGTGTCGTAGTCGTAGTCGAAACTAAGTCGAATTTGCTGAAAATTCACTAAAAACGCAACTTTTGAACAATTTTTCAATTGGATTTACCATATATAGCACTCAGATTTAAAAAAATCCAGCATCAGAGTTTCATTTCTTTATAATTTCCATTATATACAAAATCATTTTATATGGAGTCGAAAATTTCGACTACAAATTCAACACTCGTAATCAGGCCGATTATTTGTAATTGCAATTCAAAAAAGAACAATTACAAGTAATTGAAAATTTTTTTTTATTTAAAAAAATTATTTTTGTGTGTATTTTGTTAGATATGGTCCTATATAATATGATAAAAAGTATAAGGTTAATATTTAGATATAATTGTATCAAACTATGTCCACTTTTATAACATTTTATATAATTTTATACAAAAAGATATAATTTGATGTAATTGGATGAGGACAAAATTCGGATGCAATTGTATCGAATTGCATAAAATTGTATCAAATTGTACCAAATTGTATACAATTGTATACAATTCGATACAATATGATACAATAAGACGTTCTCATTTTTCGGATATAATTATATCTAATTACATAAAAGATTATATATAATTGAATATAACTTCATATGGCTCCATATCATTTTTTTTTACTTGGGAGGGTAATTTAATGTCTTTTGATATAATCATATAAAAATATATGTTTCACAATACTCGACAAGTTATAATTGTATAAAATCATAAATGATTGTATAAAAATCATATATAAATATATAAAAATCATTTTTACTAGGGTACCCAAGTAAAAAAGTTTTGATATAGATTTATGTGACTTTATAAAATTGTTTGTGGTAATATATTGCAAACCCGACTAAAAAAGTTTTCATATAATCTTATATGATTTGATATTTTTATAAATGTTTATATGCGTGGCTTTATATAACCATATACATTTATATTAACACTTTGGTTTTATAAATATGTTTGATATGCCGTAATATATAATCATATGCGATTTGGGCTCCAGCCATATATTAAGAGATCTGCGATATAGTTTGTATATAATTATATATAATGGCATATAAGCTTCTATAAACAATCTTGTATCAAAATATATAACATGACATGATATCTAATTATACAAAATTTTACAAAGTTTAATTGCACTATAACAACGAAGAAATTAAACTTAGAAAGAGTTTTTTTTATTTTATAAGAAAGACACATTTTATAAGAAAGACACATTTTATAAAGGCACATCTACACGAGAGAGAAAACTACTAGAGATAGAGCAAAAAAACACCTCTAAATAGCTTAAATCATTCACATTAGAGCTAGCAGTTTTCTCTCTCGTGTAGATGTGCCCTATGGCCTTGCAACTCTCTCAATATTTTTTATTTGAAAAAATATTAGGCGGCTTGGAACAGGAACGAACTCCGATGGAAAAGGCTCACTTATCGGGCTCTTATACCAAAAAATGTTAGATCCCTCTTACATATTTAAAAATGTAAGTAACTAAAAAATAGCTTCCTCTTTGGCTTGTTAAAAAACATAAAAATTAAATATTTAGATATTAGCAAATATTAGTACAAATTGCGAAAAAAAAACATTTGCAAAAAGCGAAATTTTTGCAACAATATATTCGCTTGCAGAATGTCGATCGCTGATTACCTCTTTTAGTTCATTTTCTGTACCATAAAGCCTTTTTCAAATTACGGCGTTATTTTGCAATTTTTAAGTGCGGTTTTTTTAAATATATAACCTAGGGATTAAATTTTTGTACCATAAAGTCTTTTTTCAAATTCCGCTATTATTTTGCAATTCTTTACGTACGTTTTTTTTTAATTTATAATCTAGGGGCCATAATATACATTTCATACAACAAAGTTTGGTGGCTAGATGCAAAAAAAATCGCGAAAAATATAATATTGATGGAAAATTTTTGCATCAATATATTTGTTTGCAGAATCTAAATCGCTGATTACGTTTCCTAATGAATTTTTTGTACCACAAAGTCTTTTTTCGCGTTCCGCTTTTATTTTGCAATTTTTTAAGTACGTTTGTTTTTAATTTATAATCTAGGGACTATAATACACATTTCATACAACAAAATTTGGTGGCTAGTTGCAAAAAAAAAAATCTCGAAAAATAAAATTTGCAAAAAGGATAAATTTTTTCATCAATATATTTGTTTGCAGAATGTAAACCGCTGATTAGGTTTTTTAATTATTTTTTCTACCATAAAGCCTTTTTTCGCTTTCCGCGATTTTTTTGCAATTTTTTAAGTGTGGTTTTTTTTAATTTATAATCTAGGGTCTATAGTTTTAGTTTCTATAATTTTATACACAAAAGTTTGGTGCTTAGTTTGCAAAAAAAAAAAAATAAATCGCGAAAAAAATATTTGCAAAAAGGAAAATTTTTGCGTCATTGTATTCATTTGCAGATTGTTAATCGCTGATTGAGTTTTTTAATTATTTTTTTCTACCACAAAGTCTTTTTTCGCGTTCCTCTATTATTTTGCAATTTTTTAAGTGCGGTTTTTTAAATTTATAATCTACGGAGTATAATGCCCATTTCATAAAAGAAAGTTTGGTGGTTAGTTGCAAAAAAAGAAAATTTTCGCATCGTTTGCAGAATGTATACCTTTTAATTAATTTTTTGAACCCCAAAGCCTTTTTTCGCATTCCGATATTATTTTGCAATTTTTTAATACTGTTGGAATAGTATAATTCCATAGTATAGTTCCATTCTTGATTTTTAGAACTAAATTATTATTTTCCATCCCTGGTTACAATCGATGTTTTGAGTCATACAAAGAGCGCACATACTGACCCTGCAAACATTTAAAAGATACCTTCCAAGAAGATATTAAAGCGATATCTTTTATTTGTCATTTGAATGAAAACAATCAAGTAGTATTTACTTTGAAATTGTCTTCCTTTTATCACTTGGAAGATAATTCGACGATATTTGTAAAAAAATAATTCAAAAAGTTTATCTTTTGTCATAACTTTTTCTGACAATATTTCGGCAATATTGTATCATTTGGAAGATAAAGCAAATTGGTTTGAAATCTTTTATCAATTTGGAAAAAATTAAAACTAAATTTGTACAAAAACAATCAAAAGATATATAGGAAATAAACTCGTGAAAAGTTAAGACTAATTGCGCGGGAAAAATCGGCTAAGATGAAATCAAAATAATTTATAAGTTGCTCAATGGATTATGTATGCAGATATTGTTTTTCAGGCTTAAATTTAATAATAAAAAAATTAAATCGTTTTTTTATTGTACTGGGAGTTTATTTAGCGATATCCCTTTTATCTTCCATATGAGTTATTGCTTTCATATTGCCTGGAAGTATTGCTTTAGTGTAACAGTTGTTTCCGACGGAGGAAACTTGCGGAATACGAAATTGATATTGCCGGCAATAAATGTTTTCTTCCGGGCGATATGTTCGGAGAATATTCTTCGTATTGCCATGTTTGCTGGGTGATATTGGTTTGAGTATGTTCCTGTTCCAAGGCACATAATAGAACAAATGCTTTCTCAGTGATAGAGAGTCCCCCAATCTCTTTATTATGTATACTCTTTGATGTGCCTTAAGAAAGACCAAAACTCTAAACTAGAAAAAGTTGTTCCGACAAATTTTTGTAAAGTTGAGTTAAACCGAAAATTTGCTTTATCAGCTATTTCCAAGTTTATTAGCATACATTTTTCTAAACAACTTTTTCTCGTTTTGAATTTTGCTTTTTATTGATACCCAAGTAAAAAAAAATGATATGGAGCCATATAAAGTTATATTTAATTATATATAATCTTCTATGTAATTAGATATAATTATATCCGAAAAATGAGAACGTCTTATTGTATCATATTGTATCGAATTGTATACAATTGTATACAATTTGGTACAATTTGATACAATTCGATACAATATGATACAATTGTATCCGAATTTTGTCCTCATCCAATTACATAAAATTATATCTTTTTGTATAAAATTATATAAAATGTTATAAAAGTGGACATAGTTTGATACAATTATACCTAAATATTAACCCTATATTTTTACCATAATATATATAACAATATACAAAATTATATTTTTAAATAAAAAAAGATATACAATATCTGGAGATCAGACCTGAATAGGGTTACCGGTAGGAATACCGCCCTTTTTTCGATCCCGCAATCCCGGGAATTTTGTGCGGGATTTCCCGGGATTTTTTTATTCTTTTATAGAAGATTTAGCTAGAATATAATGCAATTTTTGAAGCTTTATTTAAATTTAAAGCATTGATTTTTTTGAAATTAATTTAAATAAAAAATATTTATAATAAAGATAGGGTTTAAAATTTAAGAAACTGAATTAGTATAAAAAATATTATTTTGGCCAAATTGTTTTTGGATGTCAGTTGATTTTGTTTAGTTAAACCGAATACAAATTTTATCAGTTAAACCCAATACAAATTTTATTTACCAACAAAAGTACCTACTCGTGCTTCGAAAATTTTTTTTATTTAAAATGATGATATTTGTTCAAATAAAGCAATATATACAACATATCAACATCAGTATTTCAGTTCCAAATACCTACAAATACCTGTGCATTAAAACTAAAAAAATTAGTAAAATTTTCGTATTTTCAACTGATTTTTAGTTTTTTACTTCAAATAATTTCATTTAAATTTCAATTGCTTTTGCTTTATTTCAATTCAGATGCTTTTTCAAATTATTTTTGATTTTTTATATGTTAATTTAAAATGCAACTATGAAAATTAAATAATTTCTTTTTAAGTAGTTGTGGCATAAAAAATTTCTATTCAAAAAATACCAATTTAAGTTAAAAAACTATCTAATATTAATTTGGTGAATATTTTTATAAAAGTATTTAGGCGAATTTACCTAAATATTGGTGTGAAAAATACTCACTTTTACACTTTTTAATGAAAATAATTCTAGACGAATACTTCTGAAAATCTGCATAGAAACAAAATATCTAGAAATAGAAATTTTTAAATTCCATATTTAAGAAATATTTAATCAAGAAAATCGATATTAGTTCTGACTATAAAACTGGTCCGACACCAGTTTGTACCACTTAACAATTCCAATATATCTATATCAATTCGTTTAACCGTTTAAACCGCAAATTAATATTTAGTTAATATATTTCTAAGAATACAATTATTTTAATTTTTGCATTAAAAAATAGAAAAAATGTTTTTCCGGACTTTCTATATTTTTATATATTTAGTTAGAATATTCTTCTACCTCAAGTCCAAATTTGAATACGATGTTGTCATTTAGGTTTTATTTGTTGTTTCTCGTCACGTTGAATTTTTGTACCTTATGTAATGTCTCGGTTTGTATTCATCTCGGTTTCCAGTCATAGTTTTCTTATTGCGGACAACTGATGAGTTGGGGTGATTCCCACGAAACAATTGTATTATCTATCATGAAAATCATCAACCTTTTTGAAACAACAAATAAAATCTAATATGACAATATCATGTTAGAATTCCTATCAGAATATATTAAGTAGATTTTTTCATTGGTACAACCAAAAAATGAATTTGTCGGACGGTGTTTTAATAGAAATCGAGTTTTTCAAGTAGAACATATGTCGGATTTATTTATTTCCTAACGAGCGGGAATTCCCGGGATCCCGGGAAATTCTGGAAAAAATCCCGCTGTCCCGGGAAATGAAAAAGTCCGGGAAAAGAAAAACCCTAGACCTGAGGGATTTCAATTACAATTACTTGTAATTTGTAATTGAAGTTACAAGTAATTGTAATTGAAAATTTTCAATTACAAATTACTAGTAATTGTAATTGAAAGTGATTTCAATTACAAATTTCAATTACATTTAGAATTAAAAAGTGTTTTTTGTTAAAATTTTGTAGAAAAATCTGACTGGGATAGGTTGCATAGGCATGGATGCGTATAAAAAGAATACGTCATGTTGGGATTACCCCTAACTTGTACTTTTTGTCATTATTTATTTTCCCAAAAAATGTAATTGACATTTTTCAAATTACAAATTACTTGTAATTGTTCTTTTTTGAATTACAATTACAAATAATTTGTAATTGTAATTGAGTTTTTTTCAATTACAATTACATGTAATTGTGTAAATGAATGTGTAATTAATTACAAAATGTAATGATTAACCCCCAGGTCTACTGGATATCCTATAATTTCGATAAATCTTCCATTACTTTTATCCAGATTTACCATGACAGTGCATTAAACATGAACAAATTTTTCTTTGTTTTTAGTTATTTTAAAATAAGATTAACAACACTGAAATTTTTAACTTAATAGGATTGTGATATACAACCAAGATATAACGAGATCAGTCAAGTGTGCGTTATAGTATAGAGAATTCCATATTAAAGCTTCAGTATTGTTAATTTTATGGGCGCATTAGCCATTTTGAATCACGCTCCTAAACAAAAACAAATTACTCACGCACGAGCATTTCGTGTCTTACTCACGCAGACATGAGTATATTAAAAACTTACTCACAATCAGAAAATTCTCACGCAAAACAGTAAAAATTACTAAAAACATATGATGCAAAAAATAAACTCACACACGAATTATGCACGGGTTATATATTCTTACTCACGCTCACGTACGAATTATATATTCTCACGCTCACGGGCGAATTACTGTGGTATAGTAATTATTACTCACGATCACTTGTGAATAACTTCACTCACGATCGTGTCATGCGCCAATCCCTAGTAATTACAAAATCTAAAACTAGTTCAAAATCATTTTTAATATGGAACCACATTTAATACAATACGGTTTTAAAATTACCTTATACATATATTTTTATATAAAATCACTTTGAAAAAATTGCTAATGTGGGATGATATATAATTATAGATGATTTTATAAAGAACGTTATATCGTTATATATAAAAGAAATCATGAAATATTGTAGATATGAAACCATACTAAGTTATATATGGGTTCATATGCGTCAATATATAACAATATATAACACCTATTATATAATATTTCTTAAATGGCTCCATATATAGTTTTATATTATTATGTATAGTGTCATACTAAATTATATATAAACGTATATGTAATTATATCTTTTATATATTACTTTGTGTACTTATATATAGCACATACACTTATATGTAGGCCAGTATGTAATAATATAAAATCACATATGTCTCAATATTAAAACCTTTGAGGAAAAAATATTTAATATATGACTATATAAAAGTATATATGCTTCAATTTAAAAGCATATGTGGCCATATCTAACTATAAGTTACTATATTTAATTACATAAAATAATATATGATTATATCAAAACTTTTTTACTCGGGTATTCAATTACAAACTGCGTTATTCTAAGTTTAAGGACAATTTGCATCCTAAAAACGTCCTAAATCGCATTCAATCCTCATTTCCATCAATACCAAAGATCGACCAATACCCACTTTGTTAGCCAAACTGTTCTGTCGGCCATTAGTATTTAATATGAATGAAAATAAGTGATCTCAACACACAAAAAAATAAAAACTAAATTCAATCATGAAAACTACCTATTCAATAAATTTTATCGTTGAAATTCCTCCAATCACAAAAATTGTCCATTCAATTAAAAATTTGTAGCTCTTAAATTGAATAAATTTTCAATAAAATAGTGATACATTTGATTAGGATTTTTATTGGCTTTTTTATATGTATTTGATTAAAAATTAATTCATTGGATTAAAAATTTATCAATTTTGAATACCTTCTAAATAGCATATTATATGCATTTGATTAAAAATTAATCCATTGGATTAAAAATTGATCAATATTGTATAAATTCTAAATAAGACTCTATTCAGCTGGATAAAGTGGTAGTTGTCATGCCAACTATAAAAAATATATTTCTTTATTTTTAGCTTGAATTTCATAACATTGAATTTTATTAAAATAAAACCTGTATGCAATTTTCATTCATTTGATGGATTCATTTACACTTATATTCTCTCACAGAAATTAGATTTCTTCTTTTTTCTGAGGCATAAGGACTCTGTCAAAATTTTTTTGAAAATTAAAAAAATAGTTTGTTTTTATTGAAAACTAAAGAAAATCTATTTTATTTAAAATAATAAAAAAAATTTTAATGTTTTAAACAAAATTTCAAAAATTACATTACTATTTTAAAGTAATGTTCTAGAATAAATAAATATTCATATTTAATATGGCAAAATTAAAATATTTAACTAAATAAAGTAATAAACTCAACGAGAATTTATAAAATTTTATAAAAAATAATTTAAAATATCAGTTATCAGTTATAAACATTTATAAAAACAACAACATAAATAAAACAAACGAAAAGCACAACAATATGCTGATGTTTTTCTCTTGGTTTATGAAATGCTTATGAGCGATAGAATAAAAAAATGGCAAGCAAATTGCAGTTTTGAGCAATTATTTATTATATTGGATTAATTATCCCTACACCACTATGTGGTCAGGGTATTATATGTTTGTGCTGATGTTTGTAACACCAAAAAATATTGGTCGTGGACCCACCTTATAGTATACCGATCGGTTCAGAATTTCCGTCCGTCCGTCTGTCTGTCTGTCCATGCAATCTTGTGCGCACTCTACAGGTCGCAAATATTAAGATATTTTAATGAAATTTGGTGCGCTGACTCACATTAGAGAAAATTTTGACACAAGCCCCATTTTAACCCATTCGAATTTCGGATCCAAACAATACACCAGACTGGTGTAGGGTATTGTATAGTCGGCATGCCCGACTTTAACCTTTTTACTCGTTTTTAATTGACACCTTTTGAAATAATATAACAAATCGTTTTAATTGAAAAAAGTTGAACAATATTTTTTTGTGTGAACAATATTTATTAAAATTTTATTTGAAAATTTTTATAAAATTATATGTATTTATATATAATTTAATGCAATTATATAGACCCATTTTTCGGATCAAATTGTATCATGTTAGATAACATCCTTATCTCGTTTGATATAATTATATATTCCAATATTCGTATCAAATTAGATATGAACATATATATGGGTTTATATATCGTGATATATGATTATATAACATCTTTTTTAGTCGGGAAATATGTATTCATACAAAATTATATTACATTGTATAACATTTTATAACATTGTATAACGTTGTATATTAAATATATAAATATATCTTTCTTCACATTACACTACACATAGTGCAATATATAATAATATCGAATTATATATCTATCTATATGTCACTACATATGCCTCATATAATTACATATTTTTAAATACGAGTGTATCTAATTGGATATATTTGTATTACATTATATATAATTTAATAAATTTCCAACTAAAATAACGTTCAATTTCTAATATTTTTCATAACCAAATGGAATCAGCCCTTTAAATACAACTTAATTGGCAGTAAATATTTAATTTTTCTAACTGATTAGAACGCATAAAATTGCTTAAGAAAACCAGGCGACGACAACCAAAACCAACAATCAAATTCTATTTGTTTTGCTAAGTTATTTGCTTGCGAAAAATATAAAACTTCCGCATAAGTAAATACTTCATATGAATTAATAATATTTAAATCACTCCACGTGCTTTTTATATATTTATATAATTGTCACGCTTTGTAGCTTTATAACTTCAGTCGATACATAATACAGCTATGGATAATAATGGAATTATGATTGCACCTATGAAGTATTCTACATCAAACGTCCTAATCAATCAAAAATATAATAGGTTCGATTAAAATTAATTAAACTATTCAGCTAACGGATAACTTTTTGAACGCCTATAAAATCTGTTTCAAACTTAACTATGCTTCAGGGTATGATTTACTTATTCGAAACAGAAGCAAATTTTCGTGTTATTCCTGTATTTTGTTGTTGTAAGCAACAACGAAATACAAGTAACGGACATATATCTGACTTTGTTCCGTATTTGTGAATGAGCCGGTAAATGATACAAGTTCTTTGAATTTTTCATTGACATACTTTTTCATTTTGTAATCAGGAAATTTATAGAATGCCTCATATATGTATGTATCAGTTTATTTACAAACAATACATTAAATTTCTGTTCCAAGTAGGTAAGTGTCATTATTACGCCTACAGAATATTTTGGCAAATGCAATTTTTAGCAGCAAAATTCATTTAGGGGGTTATTGGCCAAAATAACGAACAAAAACAAACACAAATTAAGTCAATGGTAAATTTAAAATAAACTAAATAAAAGCAAGTGAAAAATGAGAGCCGGTCAAGCTGTAACATGAGATACCATACATCATAGTACGAATTGACTCGGGAAGTGATATGATCCTTATAACATGGATAACATAGATATAAATCTAATACAAATTTTCGAAAAAGTACATTGAAGCAAATATCTTGTAAGTCGTTTATATGGTGATTATATCTAAATGTGGTCTGATTTTTTTTTATACTTGGCATGACCTTTCTGTCTGTGTTATATTCACTAGACAAATAATAAAAACCTTTCAATGGTCTTAAAAAGCCATTTAAGTCCAATTCTGAAAGGACCTCCGCCAAATTTATAGCATGTACTATATTTTATTTAAATATGTTTATATTTGCGACGTGTAGTTTCTGGAGAAGGTCACACGGACAGGCAGACGACATCACTTAATCCACTCAGAAAGTGATTCTTAGTTGAATGTAATACTATTTATATGGTTGGTCCTGGCTAGTGGTAACAAGCATCACCACTAAATCAAATAGTGTAGGTGTAGGGTGCAATAGACAAACTAATTAAAAGGCAAGTCATTCACAACAATTGTTCAAAATTAATTTGACAGTAATTACGCAAGACTTAAATGGGTCTAAGAAAGAAAAACTACGCCGATTGATTCATGAATAATTTTGGTACGGTTTCTTTTAAAGACATTTATAATATTATATTACTTAAATAGTTTATTTTTTACAAAGAATTATTTGGCAAATATTTATGATGCGTCATCGTGATTTCTTAAATATCTGTCGATTGCATATACGTACATACATTTCGTATTTACACTTTTCTAAATTTAATTAAAAGCACAACCCGGTGAAAAATACTCATATTCGCTCAAACATGTTCATATATGGTTTATGTTTGGACACATATGAACAAATATGAATTTTTTATGAACATATATGGATTTTATGTAAACATATATATGTATATATGGAAGTATATGTGATTCCATATATGGAGAAAGATTTCATATACAGACATATATGGAGGCAAACGGGACTTGTATATGAACATATTTGGAAGAATACATTTTTCCATATGTGTAAAAGGAACTCATATTTGCATAAATATGGAATTACATTTAATGCCATGAATAAAAAAATTTATATCTATAGTACATACAACCTTATAATAAAGGACAGCAACGTTCGCATGTATTTGCATATATTTAATTAATGTATATGTTCGTATATGTCCATATATGAACATATACTTAGGTGTTACCTCATTTTTCGGATCCATACATATATGGTTGAACCATAAATGTTCATATATGGACATTTTTCACCGGGAAGTTTTACAAAATTTAAAAAAAAAATATTCACTCATAAATAGAAAATTTAATAAATGCTACTGAAAATTTTGCTGTTATTACGGGAAATTTAACTGTTTTGAGGCCAGCGGTATTTTTTGCTAATTTTATCAACATATGTCTGCTGATCTGCAGTACAATAAAATTAGTGGAAAAAATTAGTAGCCGCTACTAAATTTTAGTAAAATTTATGTAAAATGCAATTCAAAATCGATTTGCTAAAATCAGTTAAAAAACTTACTAAATATCATAATTTTAGTACAATGAAATTAGTATAAATAATTAGTTGTAGCTACTAAATTTCAGTAAATTGCTGTAAACTGTAATTTAAAATCAATCTGCTGAAATTAGCAAAAAATTGTACTAAAAAATAAAAAAAACTGTAAAATCTAAAACAAAAATTTTTTTCTTTCGATTGTAACAAACGTATAATTACTTCATCGTACTTGAAATTTGGAGTCAAAATTGCAAACGGTTCTCCAGTTATTGCCGTTTTATGCATTGGAGATGCAATAAAATTTTCTGGGTGTTATTTCTAAACTAAGAATATATCAATAGTAACAAATATAAACTAAACAAGAATTGTAAAAAATAAAAAATAATAGTTTTAAATTAGTATATTTTCTGCTAAATTTAGCACTCGGTTTTGAAAAATTAGTAAAATGTTTTGCTGAAATCAGCAGCGAAAATTAATAAAAAAAATCTGTAATTTGTAATAAGAGAATAGCAAAAATGATTACTAAAAATAAAAATTGTACTAATAATCAGTATAAAAATAGTATAGTGCGATTGGAAACTGTTTACAAATTTTTTTACAAACTTTTTTATCTGAGTGTACTCTCAAAAATTAAACTCTAACCATGACGGAATTCACAGTTTAGTATTTTAACTACTAAGGTCTGATTACTGAATGTTATCTACTAACTGGGTCTTTAACTGACACATTTGTTGTTGTTTCTCACATAAAATTTGAAATTAATTGGCGGCTGAATTTTAACTGGACATTCAGTAATCGGACCTAAGTTAACACTTTTGATTAATTCTACAAATTTGTAAGAATTAACCTTGAAAACAGTAATAATGTTACAAGGATACCACGTTAGTATAACACATCGGCTGAAAAGTTCGTAGTATAACCAGCAAAACAACAATTTTTTTTTTTTTTGGCAAAACTCGACTTTATTCATCAACATAGTCTCTTTCAAGAGCAATACCATCACTCCAACGCCTTTCTAACATTTCGATACTTTTTGTATAGAATGATTTACCTTTGGCCTCCAAATAGGTCTCTGTTTCGGCAATCATCTCTTCATTCGAACCAAATCTCTTTTCAGGGAACATTTGTTTGAAGTCTGAAAACAGGTAAAAATCGCTTACAGCCAAATCTGGCGAATACGGTGGGTGCGAAATAGGGTTATGACTCATTTTTAACAAAAATTGTACCTATCACCACGTGATAGGCAATACTAAATTAATAATAACGAGTAAAAAGGTTAAAGTCGGGCATGCCGACTATACAATACCCTACACCAGTCTGGTGTATTGTTTGGATCCGAAATTCGAATGGGTTAAAATGGGGCTTGTGTCAAAATTTTCTATAATGTGAGTCAGCGCACCAAATTTCATTAAAATATCTTAATATTTGCGACCTGCAGTTTGTAACCAAGCCAATTTTGGGGGGGACCCTTATATGGGCACTAGTTCTAAACATGGACCGATGTTCACCAAAATCAATAGGCTTCGTCCTTGGGCCAACATAAGTCTATGTTCATCAAAATATCTTAATATTTGCGACCTGCAGCGTATAAACAATATAATTTTGGTGGGACCCTTATATGGACACTAGGTCTAAACATGGACCGATGTTCACCAAAATCAATAGGCTGCGTTATTGGGCCAATATAGGTCTGTGTACCAAATTTCATCAAAATATCTTAATATTTACGACCTGCAGCGTATAAACAGTATAATTTTGGTAGGACCCTTATATGGGCACTAGGTCTAAACATGGACCGATGTTCACCAAAATCAAACTTGTTCGTCCTTGAGCCAACATAGGTCTGCGTACCAAATTTCATCAAAATATCTTAATATTTGCGACCTGTAGAGTGCGCACAAGATTGCATGGACAGACAGACAGACGGACGGACGGACAGACGGACATCGTTAAATCGAAATATAAAATAATTCTGAACCGATCGGTATACTATAAGGTGGGTCTACGACCAATATTTTTTGGTGTTACAAACATCAGCACAAACTTATGATACCCTGACCACATAGTGGTGTAGGGTATAAAAATCGTGTTCGCGGGTCATTTCGGCAAAAAAAAAAAACCTTCCGCACCAAATGCAATTTTTAAAAATAATTTTTGCTCGGATTTTTTTAACGAATTATTACAAAAATTATTGTAAATGGCAAAAAATGTATCCAAAAGTCCCCTCAAAAAGGTTTCGTAATTTTTACCACAAATAGCTTTTAATAATCACCGTTTGAGTCCCATTTGTTTAAAACTTCGGAGAAATATTTTAATTAAACTAAAACCATATAGACCAAATTTCAAACCTTTTGGTACGGGAACTTTTTTCACAGCAGCGAAAAAGTAAGATTGCGTTTCTTAATATTTTTTATGGCCTTTTTGACTAGGGCATGTAAAATTTGATATTTGCAAAAAAAAATCAAAAAATCATAACCCTAGTGCGGAAGCGATTGAAAGTGTAATTCGTGCAATTTGGCCATGGTAGCCAACGACTTGTGACACGGCGGATTGTCTTGGTGAAAGAGCACTTTTTCTTCTTCATATGGGGCTGTTTTTTGCAATTTCCTCCTTCAAACGCACCAGTTGGGCAATGTAGCGATCGGTTTTGGTAGTCAGAATTTCAGCCACTTCCCAAAATACTAATGCCACAACTTTACCAGCTGACTGTTGCGTCTTTGGCTTCTTTGGGCGAGGTTTGCCAGATGCTGTCCACGCAGCTGACTGCCAATTCGACTCTGGGTTGAAGTGGCAGATCAAAGTTTCGTCTATTGTTACATACCGACGCAAAAAGTCCTTTTTATCTCGCCGAAACAGCTCCAAAAAGCTCTCAGAATCGTCGACGTCGACACGTTGTTGTTTTTGGTGCACTATGAGCAAACGCGGCACCCACTTCGAAAACAGCTTTCTCATGGACAAATATTCATGCAAAATAAAGCCGACATTTCCTTCGATATCTTTAAGGTATCAGCTATCTCCTGCAACTTCACTTTACGGTCTGTCAAAACGATTTTGTGAACTTTTTTAATGTTTTCCGGTATCACCTACACTTTTGGGCGACCAGAGCGTTCGGCGTCATCGGTGTTTGTACGACCACGTTTAAAGTCAGTAAACCACTTTTTTGTCTCAATGGAAAAGAGTCCGAATAACACTTATCAAGCCAAGCTTTGGCTTGAATGATGTTTTTTTCCCATTAAAAAGCAATGATAAATCAACACACGAAATTGCTTTTTAATCCATTGTTTTAAAAATCGCAAAAGTAGCGTCACTCAAATTGTCATTAAATTTTGACAGGTATCATTTGAAGGTTGGTAGTTCCAAAAATCGTACGGATTTTTCATTAGTGGCGCCACCTATGTACATATCATCCTACGGATTTTCAGCCGATGTGTTACAGGTATACATTGAAGTTTCTGCCCATATATGAGAGTTGTATGCTATTTTTGGCGGGATATAGGGAAAATTGGAAAAAGTATTTCGAATGGAGTGAAATATTTCTTTCACCATTTCGAAAAACCTAGCCACTTCAATGCTTCTTTCGACACTTCAAAAATATGTTTATTCCTTTGGACATTATTCATGCCCAGAATATTAAGAGTTTCCGACTCAACAATATCGATACCATCCATTTGAAAAGGTGACGTTGAAAACCTACAGCCCTATTTGCAACATACATCATTGGGTCTAACGTGCATACAGATCTACGTTTTTGCAAGACCTCACTGAGAGAGGTGTTTAAGTATGCCACTAATATCCTGCCTTTTGCCTCCACCCCCCTTTAAAAGGCTTCTCCTATGATCAAAGGAAAATTAATGGCAAATATTCTCATCCGCAAAAGGGTAGGTAGGGTTGAGAGTTTTGGCAAGAAGGCCATTCAGTAAAATAAAGGGTGTTCCAACCAAAACGCACGATGTTAATTGTAAATAAAACAAAAAATTTTCAGAGAATTATCTTTTTATTTTCTATTATGATAGAAGGATCTATCACAATTATGTGTGAAACAAAATATCGGCCAAATGCTCGCCACGGCTTCGGTGGAATCTATCCGACGGTCCATATTTTCAATGACTCTGAGACATAATCCTGCATTGTTCTTGGCTTATTGACGTACACTTTTTCTTTAAAATATCCCCAGAGAAAGGTGTCAAATCACATGATCTTGGCGGCCAATTAACATCGCCACGCCTTGAGATATTGAATTTCTCGCGCAAAAAAGCCATTGTTTCGTTGGATGTGGAGCAAGTGCCACCATCCTGTTGGAAGCACTTATCGTCCAGGTCCATATCCTCAATTTCTGGCCACAAGAAGTCCGTTATCATCTCGCGATATCGAACACCATTCACGGTAACTGCTTGGCCGACACTATCGCGAAAAACAGCAATTTTTGCCGCTGAACGAACTCAGCGAACATGCACAGGTGTTTTTAAATTTCCAACAGAACCGGTTTCCAAAAAAATCACGAAGTGCACGAAATACGTTTTGATTTGAAAGCCCATTTTAGTAAAAGGCTTCAACAATCTTAACGCGCTGCTCAATTGTGTACCTCTCCATGGTTGAACTTTCAAACAATGAAACAAAGAAATGTCAAATTAAGTTGGGCAAAAAACTTGACGTTAAGATGTGACTCACAATTAACATCGTGCTTTATGGTTGGACCACCCTTTAGAATTAGAAAGAACAGAACCTTGCGGTATATGGGAAACTACAACAATTTTCGATATCCGTTGAAACCGACTTTATATGCCTTTTGTTTTTAAAGTTTTTTAACTGAGATAAATGATTGATATACCAGTGTAGAAACGGTAATGATCAGGGTAGAAAATTATTACCAGATATGTAGTTATGTAACTACCCAGTCAGAAATCGCCAGTGGTACAAAAAATCAAGCACTGACATACCACTGGGTAACCACGGTAATAAAAATAAATGACTGGCAGAACACTCAATTGGGACGCTTTGCCAGCGTTTTCAAAAAGCGTTTTGCTAGTATTTGTTTTACAAAAATTTCGGTGGTTTATAAAAAAACACACTGGCAAAGAATTGGCTTAGAGTGATAAGCCAAGATTTGCAACCAGTGGCTATCCAGTGCTACCTAGCCAATGCTACCAGTGGTACAAAAACCAATTCACTGGTAGAGCAATGACTTTATAAAAATGCTGACGCTTCGTTAAAAAAGGTTTGTAGTCAGGAGGTTCTGAGTTCAAATCCGGTTGCAAGCAAAAAATTTTCTTTGGATTTTATAAATTTTAAATTTTTTTTGTTCTATAAAATCAATTTTTTTGTTAGCTCTTTTAAGACCAACTTTTTTTGCTCTCCCAACGCTGGAATATTAGTTCCATAAAACTGTTTCCCAGTGCTAGCTTTTTCTCACAGCCAGTAGTTGTCCAGGGATTATCACTCATTTATGTGTTTAACTATCAAATATTATATATCTCGTTAGCTCAGTGGGTAGAGCAATCGTCTGCCAATCTGACGGCCTGGGTTCAAATCACGGCAGAACCAAAAAAAAACACATATGAACTTCTTTTAAATTTTATTTTGGAAAATATATTTCCAGACCACCTATTTATTGGTTTTGCCAGCGTTTTGCCAACGTTAAAAATTTTGTTTCTCCAGTGCTTTTCCATCGCTTTTTGAAAAGCCGGTCCTTTTGTCTAATGATGTTATCATTTTGGGATTGGGAAAGCGCTTTTTGCCGGTACTTGTACCACCTGTTAAAGTGCTTTGCCATCGCTTTCCCGTTTGTATTCTTCTGACTGGGTAGTTACTTTTATTATTACATTTGTTATCACCAGCATACGAAAAATCAAAAATATATCGTTACCTATGTACTTACCAGTATTGAAAATAATGAGTCTAAAAATAGACTTTCAAAAAAATAAGCTCTATTAAAAAAATATTCTTTTTATAACAGACTTTTTTACTAACTTTGTACTAATTTTTATAAGTGTACCAGTGTTAAAAAAATGTTTAGTATAAAAATAGATTTCAAAAAATCTAGAAGAATAACACAGTACAACACTAAAAATGCATCGGGCATGCGACATATCAATTCTGATAGATTTTAGGATGAATATCATGAATATGAACACCATATTTTAAAAGTAGCTCTACTTTTTGAATTTTCGCAAATTTAACTTTTAGCAAAAAGCCAGTTTTTTTTATTTATTCATATACCTGACTAAACAACGGATAATTTAACATACGCCCAGCAAAAAAAATTGCAAGTAATGCTTTACAAACTACTTCTTTCAATACTTCACAAGTATCCGTTAGTGTATTTTTACTGCTTTTTTAGAACTCATTCTGAACAACTTCAAAAAATCACTTCTTTCATTGCTTCTAAAGTCTCCGTTAATATATTTTTACAGATTTTTTAGAATTACTTCTGAACAACTTCCAAAAAACCACTTAAGTTTTGCTTCTAAAGAGTAATTGCTGTAAAAGTGATCGTAAAAACTGATTTTGGTATCATTTGGCATTTTCAAACAGAGGGTCCCGGGGATCGATTCCCACCATTACCAAAATTTTTAATTTTTTTTTTTATTTTTTTCTATTCTATTATTTTTTTTTTTAATATTTTTAATTAATTTGTTTAAATTCAATATTTTTTAATTTTAAAATTTTTAAAAATATGTATATAAAAAAAAATGGTGAGAAATTGCTTTTTATGCACCTGTAAAAATAGTACTGAATATATATTGAATTGGAGTGCACCTTTTACACTTGTGTAATAAGTACTTTTATTGAAGAGAATAAGGAACAATATCTCGCAGTAACAAAGTAGTGTTTTTATGCCAGTCAACTTTCATATCAAAGAATAGCTCAGCGGTAGAGCTCAGCGACAAGCAATCGTGAGGTCGCAAGTTCGATACCCGGTGGCGGCAATAAAAAAACTTTTAAAAAATAAAAAAATATGAATTTTTTCATATATTTAGTTAGAATATTCTTCTAACTTAAGTCCAAATTCTAATATGATATTGTCATATTAGATTGTATGTGTTGTTTGTTAAGAATTTTTTTTAACGTAAATGAATGTTATTTTAGTTTGACTCAAGATCATAAATTAATATCACTTTCTGTTTAAATTATTTTTCAAATCAAAGAAAGATGATACAATTTTTACAAGTAAATTACAAAGAATAAAAATTATTGAAAAAATTCGATAAGACCAGCAAGGCAGAATGCGCATTTTCGGCTTTCGCTACAAAGCCATCATCAGTGCCTTTCGCCTTTGAGTGGGTTAATATTTGATAGTCGTCTACTTATATGACTGTTGAAAGCAAATCGAGTTTGTTATCAACAACTCAACTTAGACTAACATCAACGAAATTTAACAATGCTATTTTTATCCTTTTGTTATTATTACTCTTTTTTGCTTTGAACCTTAATTCTTAAGATATCTCAGCTGATTCTATTCAACTCTGTGTATGATAAACACAGATGTTTGAATTACAACGAACCGTTAAATTTAAATTTAAATGTATGTTATTTAATTATATTTTTTGCACCGTGTCAATGTGTTTAAGATGAATGGGGGAAATGTTTTTAGTTGATCTGTTATTTAAAGTAAATGAATGTTATTTTAGTTTGACTCAAGATCATAAATAGAATAGAATCAGCTGAGATATCTTAAGAATTTCTAGTGTATTTTGGATACAAAACTGTAGAACTGTGAGTTTTATGCAAAAATCTAATATTAGGTAGAATTAAAAATATCCTAAATTATTTTTTTTTGTGTTGTTTTTATTTTGATGGGAAAATTCCAAACGGTTCTCCAGTTTTTACTTTTTTATTCATCAGAGAAACAATAATATTTTTTGCTTCTTATTTGAAAAATAAAAATATATTAATAGCTGCACTTTCGCTTTTGCCTATCAACGTTAATCATTAAATGCAAATCTACGTAAAACCGATTAGAATTAAAACAAATTTTAAACGGTTAATGTGTCTAATACAAAACTCTCTAGGACTTAACGCGAAAAAGTTGGGTTATGTGTGAAAATGTACACTAGACCATTTATTATTTTTTTTTTGTATTGAATGCCGGGCCCAAAAAGTTTCCATTTGGCCTACAAGCCTCCCATAAAAAATTTGGGGCCGATCGGATAACGCTAAGGTCTGCCCAAAGTTCATTGAAAAATTAAAACACACTTTATTTGGTGAAATATCACTTTTTTGGTTTTTTTTTTTGAAAATAATGGCTCTTAAGTAACTGAATTTTTGGAAAATATAAACAGAATCATAATCTAGACTGAATTCTGTTTCTGGTAATGTATAAAAATTCAAAATCGGTTTGAAAATATTTTAGTAATTGCAAATTCATCAGACCATTGTAGGGTTAAAATGAGATATATTATGAAAGTCGTAAAAAATAAAATATTTCTTTCAAGAATTTACTACGTTATACTCTAGTTTTATTTCTAAGATCCACAAATATTCTGATATAAATTTTTGTCTCTCTTGGCATGATAACCTAGTCCCAGGTATGGCCAAAGATGGGATTTGTTTTTTTATAAATTTGCAAAACTCTAGTTTAAGTTTTTTAAAATTTTGTTGAACAAAATATAAAAAAGTGGTCAACGCATAAGGGTTTATTAAATACACCTCACAGAATAATTCTACTGAAAATTACACATATCCCTCTTTTAACTTAACAGTGACGGAGTTTTAAATTTGAAAATTTTAGAGAAAAGTGTGTTTTTAGCTAGCTGTAACAAAATCACTTCCGATTTCTTTTATTCCTAATACGAGAGATTGTTTTTCGAAAATTTTGTAAAACCCCGACAACGTTAACCCTTTCTTTTCCAAGGTCAAAAGTGAAATTTTTAAAATTTTTCGGTTTTTCCTGAAAGTATACCTAAACAATGTGTTGTTCCTTGCGGAATTTGGTGAAAGTTGTCCAAATAACTCTGTTAACACCAAATTATATACATAGTAATAGTAAAAGTAAAAAATAAGAAATTAACCCTTACAGGCACATGGGGTCGAAATGACCCCAAATTTTTAAAATGTAAAAAAGTGCCATTTGACATGAAAATCGATATAAAAACCATTAATTAAGTATTTTCTGAAAAAAAAATAAATCCAAATTAACCTATTTGA
The DNA here is from genome assembly GCA_949987735.1 of Leucophora obtusa. Lineage (NCBI taxonomy): Eukaryota > Metazoa > Arthropoda > Insecta > Diptera > Anthomyiidae > Leucophora > Leucophora obtusa. Next base: position 42,845,936 of record OX465297.1, read on the forward strand.
GAGCATGGTGTCAAAATTACCCATTTTTTATGATAAATAACGCTGGTTGGCTGAAAAATTGCAAATTTTTTTGCTGTTTTGTGATCCATATCCGAATTATTTTTTTCGTTTTATTTCGTGTAGAAAAAGATTGGTGAAACTAAAACGAATATGTACATTTTTGCAACAATTAATATATAAAAATTTATCTAAAAATTTGTTTCAGAATTCTAAAATTTGCTCGAAACAGCAAATTTCCGAAATTTTTAATTCCGTGTGATTTTACAAATCCACTCTAATTAAAAAGTTTCGGAACTCAGAACAGCGGTGAATAAGTACTTTTTTCCAAAACTCTGCCGTTTTTCTTTATCAGGATATTCTCTTAACAAATACTTTACAGAGTTTCTGCTTTCAAAATATTCTACACCTTCAGAAATGAAAAGACGATCGTTTCCGAGGTTTTCATTATAGAATTAAAGGTCAAAAAAATTAAACAAGCATATGCTAAAAAAAATTATAAACTCAACGAATTTTTTTATTTCTTAAATAACTAACAAAAATAACTGTTTACTGCAAAAATGCGGTTTTGGTAGTTATTTATTATAATATTAAAAATAACTGCTTTAAACAACTGTTACGAAATATAATACTTTTCGTTAGTTGCTTTCTTAAATAACTTTCACAATAGTTGATTTATATTTTTCCATAAAATAAGTACTGTAATTATAGTTAAAACAACAACTATTGATTACTACACTATTCACTGTCATATAGTAACTGTTAAACTTTTGTGAGTGCATTATTAAGAACAATTAAACTGCATACATTTGTGCGGGTTTTATATGGGGATGTATATAACTGGAGCCACCAAATTTAAATATTTTATTCGTCATTCGTAATATTGTCGAAGTCGAATTTTTTCAATATTTATATTTAAAAAATTTCGGAAAGGCAATTCTGGGTCCAAAACACAGACATTATATAGTGTAAACAATTTTTTTCTTATTACGAGTACATTAAAGTTAGATAGAAATAATTTTGAATTTTGTAAATTTCACACATATTCCCATACAAAAATATTAACGATTCTTTAGAATTCAATAATTTGGATAATTCTTCTGCGGCATATCTAAATTTTATTATAATTTGAGTGAACCACTACCCTGACCTTACTTGTCAATCATTCTTATAATAACATTTAGTTTTAATGAAAATTGTCACTGGAACTCGTCCATTGACATTTTTCATAGAATCTATGAAACAGGTTTCATTAAAGTCAATGTTTATGAAAAGATCATAAAATTAAGGAAACTCTGAAGCAATTTCATTTACTATTATTGATTATAGTTCGTTGTTGTCGTTGCTAAGCTGGAGTGGATAAATAAAAAGTACTTAGCATATGCAAAAGGCGTAATAAAATCGTAGCATATTTTACGCATGTACAAAATATATTTAAAGAAAGAATTCATTAAATTAAAAAGTATCATAAAAAAAAATTTAGAAAAAATTAATATGATTTATAAAAAAATTTCATAGTCCAAAATTAATAATAAAAAATTAATTTAAAAAAAATAAAAATTATAAAAGATTATTCTCTCAGGAAATGACGATATTTTATAAAAAAAATTAAAAAAAAAGTAAATACTATTGAACAATTTCATATATATAAAAAACATTTTCATTTAATTTATGGAGATCTAATTTATGAAATTCAATGAATTTTTTTAATTAAATTATAAAATTTTATGAAAGAAAAGTTATGAAAAATTTCATAATATTAATTATATATTATATGCATAATGAAATTCTGCATTGGTTCTACGAAAAAAATTATTTGAAATTACATCATTAATAACATGAAGGATAATTCTTTCAGTATATGAACATCTTCTATTTTCTTTTAAAATTCAAGTAAAACCAAATAAAACCGGTTCGAAAACTCCTTTTTGAACCTTCGTAATTGACAGAAAACATAACTGGCAAAGCTCGTAACGAAAAAACTGTGTTCTCCTAGTAAATACTAGGTTTTTTGTGCCGTTCGCAATTTCTAGCCTGGTGTTCATTAAGGACTTATATCTAAAAAACTGTAGCTGATCTTTATTAAATTTCGTTGGGTGTTTGTAGTACATACATTTGTGTATATATTGTAAATATAAAATTTTCGGAGGCGTTTTATTAATTTATGTGTAACAATACAACATTTTTTAATGGCCATCATTAAAATGTTAACAAATACATATCAGTGATTTCGTTTAGGTTGTTTTTTCGTTATTATTTTTTAACATTTAATTCCATTATATGCATTCATATTTGGTTTAATTTGTTGAAAGATGTATAAAGGTTTCCCGAGCTTCAAGATTACGAATAACTGATTCAAAGAAGTAGTATTTGTGGTAGCAATCAGTAGTCACATATGTGTTTGTCATAAACGACCTTGTCTTTTGATTTTACCTTGCTCTTCTCATTGTAACTAAAGTGAGAGCAACCTAATATTTCCATATTAAAAATACCACTTGTCAAAAATATTGTACGAAAAGTGGTGGATAAAAAAAACAATAGTATTTAAAATTCCACATAGAAATAAGAGCACCTGACTCACTATAATTGAAAGTACTAACAAAAATTTGTCGACAGAATTGACTGCAAACCACAGCTAAAACAAATGTAAAGGGTTCTTCAATAAGAGCGCTACAAAAGTTTTTTTTAAATAAAACAAAAACGGTTTTGGATATCAATGAAATTCTTTATTCCTGTGAAAGCACGGAAATCGATCTCTTTTGCATGGCCACCACGGGCACGCTTGCAGAAGTCCAGACGCTGAACCCAATTTTCGACGGTTTTCAAGCATAAATCGGCCGATATTCGTACGAAGTTCTTGGCTTGTTGGCATAGACCATAGATTTGACGTAGCCTCACAGGAAATAGTCCAAAGGCGTCAAATCGCACGACCGAGGCGGCCAATCGACTGGACCATTTCGTGAGATAACACGTTCTCCGAACTTGGTTTGCAATAAATTGATTGTGACATTCGCTGCGTGGCTTGTGGCGCCGTTCTGTTGCAACCACATGTCCTCCAAGTCCATATCATCCAAAAATATTCGGTTATCATTGAACGGTACCGATTCCCATTCACAGTAACGTGCCGGTCTTGATCATCACGGAAGAAGTACGGCCCAATGACGCCGCCGGCCCATAAACCGCACCAAACCGTAATTTTTTCGGGATGCAATGATGACTCATGGAGTACGTATGGATTGCTGTCTGACCAATAACGCATATTTTGTTTATTGACGAGGCCATTCATTATGACGACCATAAATTGGACGTAGCGCTCTTAACGTTGAGGCCACTGACTCCGAATGTCGGTAGTAAATTTTAATAATTTCGACTCGTTGTTGGCTCGTATATCTTTCCATCATGAAATGGCAAACCTTACTGAAGAGAAATGTCAAAAGAGCGGCAAGAAATATGGCGTCGTTTACTGTCCCAGTCTTTCTACTTTTGTAGCGTCCCTGTTGAAGAACCCTTTAGTTTTTCTTAAATTAAAAAACAACTAACAAATGCAGTAAAACTAACTAACAATATGATAAAAAATAACTGACAAATTTTTTGCGAAAGCTGAGGAAATTTGCAAAACTTCTATTTTTTTTTTATTTTATTTTATAGGGATATACATTAATTGCATTGAAGGAATTAAATATGCTACATTTAATTTATATGGTATTATAAAAATCTATTTCAAATACTAAAATAAACAAGTTTTTTCTTTCAATTAAAAACAAATATGTAAAATTTAAAGTCAAATTTTCAAACGGTTCTCAAGTCATAATCTAATAAAATTAAATTTTATAATTTTGATTTCCAAACTAAGAAAATTTCAATAACACACACAGAAAGAATTTACAAAATTCTAATTAAATTTTTAAACACCTTTCTCATACGAAATTTGTAAATACAACAAAAAAAGCTTTTTAAAAAGGCACCAACAAAGAAATCTGTAAATTCAAAAAAAAATGTATTTTGCTTTTTGTAGCTTTGAATTTTTATTTTAAAACAATTTTTATATGAAATATAACAATCTACAATCGAGTTACAAACCCTTTAAACAATTTCACTGGATTTCAAATTGAAATCAAGTTCAATTCCAGCCCTGTTTTCCAGTTTCAATGCTTGAATACAACTTTTATTATATTTTATTTCAATAGCATAGTCCAGCAAAAGGGAAACAAAAATTCAAGTTTGAAATATTTTTGTTAAATATGTACACAAATGTTAGAATTTGAAATCTACTTTACTTCAAGCTAATACTGAATTTAGACTGAGCAAAAACCACCTGGTTTTTGTACAAAACTAAATTACAAAACCCAAGTCATTTACACTGGTTATTTGGTTTTTCTTTGTCACATCACTTTTTTATTACACACTTTTCTTTATTTTTTTATTGTTAAATTAATGTCAAAAAATTATTAATACATTTATCAATTAATAACAAAATACAATTTCAAACTAAAACAGAAATATTCTTAAAAAATTAAAAAATATTTTTTGACACTTGCTTTACTGCTATATTCGTTGTAACAGGGTGTATCGAAAATTAATTATAAATGCTAGCGGATGTATCAAAAATGCACATTTCAGATATTTTTATTTGGTTTTTAGCAAAAACCAGGTAGAACCTAATTTTCAGTTTGTATGAAAATTGTATGGAAAAACTAAATTAATTTTGTGGTTTTCGGCTTAAAACCTAAAAATGGCCAAAAACTACTAGTTTTTCCCCAGTCTAAATACACTATAAATTGAAAGCACTTGAATTTTTAAAATCTATGTGCTTATTGGGAAATATTTCAAACAGAAAAATCGTTGGGAGTAAAATATAAATTTAAAAGAAAATGTGATTGCTTTTACAAATTCCATTGTTGGTGCCTACTGTTTTTTCTGTGTGGGAACAAAAATTTTATTTGGCATAATAAAATTTTATGGTCTTATTGCAGGATTTTAAGCTAATTTGTGAAAAACAGTATTCATATTTGCTTAATAACGAAAAAAATAATAAAGGTTTATAGTCGATACTCATTAACTTTAAACCTTTTATAAAGTTTGGAGTGAGGAAGCCACCATTTAGTTGTTAATTATTTAATTTTCAGGCATGAAATGATTTATTAAAGCCATCCCATCTCTAGAATGTGTGGCTTTCAACAACTTGCATCCATCAAACTGAAAAAAAGCTACAACAATTGCGTAGCCAATGACCTTTTTCGAAAAAATTAAAAAAAAAAATGTAAAAATAAAATTAAAAAGAAAAGCAAAACAATAGTGATGTACAGACTGTCAAAACATTATTCGAAATTCGATTACTTTTGTATGCTTCGAATAATATGTTTTTTACACACATTCCCAAGTAAAAAAAAATGATATGGAGCCATATAAAGTTATATTTAATTATATATAATCTTCTATGTAATTAGATATAATTATATCCGAAAAATGAGAACGTCTTATTGTATCATATTGTATCGAATTGTATACAATTGTATACAACTTGGTACAATTTGATACAATTCGATACAATATGATACAATTGTATCCGAATTTTGTCCTCATCCAATTACATAAAATTATATCTTTTTGTATAAAATTATATAAAATGTTATAAAAGTGGACATAGTTTGATACAATTATACCTAAATATTAACCCTATATTTTTACCATAATATATATAACAATATACAAAATTATATTTTTAAATAAAAAAAGATATACAATATCTGGAGATCATACCTGAGGGATTTCAATTACAATTACTTGTAATTGAAATTACAAGCAATTGTAATTGAAAATTTTCAATTACAAATCACTAGTAATTGTAATTAAAAGTGATTTCAATTACATTTAGAATTAAAAAGTGTTTTTTGTTAAAATTTTGTATAAAAATCTGACTGGGATAGGTTGCATAGGCATGGATGCGTATAAAAAGAATACGTCATGTTGGGATTACCCCTAACTTGTGCTTTTTGTCATTATTTATTTTCCCAAAAAATGTAATTGACATTTTTCAAATTACAAATTACTTGTAATTGTTCTTTTTGGAATTACAATTACAAATAATTTGTAATTGTAATTGAGTTTTTTTGAATTACAAATTTTGAATTACAATTACAAATAATTTGTAATTGTAATTGAGTTTTTTTGAATTACAAATTTTGAATTACAATTACAAATAATTTGTAATTGTAATTGAGTTTTTTTTTCAATTACAATTACATGTAATTGTGTAAATGAATGTGTAATTAATTACAAAATGTAATGATTAACCCCCAGGTCTACTGGATATCCTATAATTTCGATAAATCTTGCATTACTTTTATCCAGATTTACCATGACAGTGCATTAAACATGAACAAATTTTTCTTTGTTTTTAGTAATTTTAAAATAAGGTTAACAACACTGAAATTTTTAACTTAATAGGATTGTGATATACAACCAGATATAAGAGATCAGTCAAGTGTGCGTTATAGTATAGAGAATTCCATATTAAAGCTTCAGTATTGTTAATTTTATGGGCGCGTTAGCCATTTTAACTCACGCTCCTAAACAAAAACAAATTACTCAAGCACGAGCATTTCGTGTCTTACTCACGCAGACATGAGTATATTAAAAACTTACTCACAATCAGAAAATTCTTACGCAAAACAGTAAAAATTACTAAAAAACATATGATGCAAAAAATAAACTCCCACACGAATCATGCACGGGTTATATATTCTTACTCACGCTCACGTACGAATTATATATTCTAACTCTAACGGGCGAATTACTTTGGTATAGTAATTATTACTCACGATCACTTGTGAATAACTTCACTCACGATCGTGTCATGCGCCAATCCCTAGTAATTACAAAATCTAAAACTAGTTCAAAATCATTTTTAATATGGAACCACATTTAATACAATACGGTTTTAAAAGGACCTTATACATATATTTTTATATAAAATCACTTTGAAAAAATTGCTAATGTGGGATAATATATATGCGACAGTCAAAATCGGGATGGGATGAAACCAACGGGAAATGTTATATCGGTCAAAAACAAGTTATACGTGTCCCGGCGTTTCGCTGGGTCACCCCTAGGACTCGAGATATATCTTTTTTTTGACATAACTCGAGAACCACTAGTACGATTTTGCTCAAACAATTTTAAAAAAATTAAAAATTACAATTCCTTTAATCTGTTCATATAACGTTTTTCTATATACTCAACAGTTTTGCCGGTAAAAATAAATGTTTGTTACCGCTACCATAAAAATCAATAACCTTTTGTTTATTACTTTTTTTTTAATATTTTAGGCAAAAACTATTTTTTTCTTCATACATTTATTTTTACCGGCAAAACTGTTGAGTATATAGAAAAACGTTATATGAACAGATTAAAGGAATTGTAATTTTTAATTTTTTTAAAATTGTTTGAGCAAAATCGGACTAGTGGTTCTCGAGTTATGTAAAAAAAAGTCCACCAAAGGTCAAATCGATATATCTCGATTCCTAGGGGTGACCCAGCGAAACGCCGGGACACGTATAACTTCTTTTTTACCGATATAACTTTCCGCGGTAGTTTGAACCCTTCCCGATCACTGACCCCTACCATTTGTCTCACAGTGTAATTATAGATGATTTTATAAAGAATGTTATATCGTTATATATAAAAGAAATCATGAAATATTGTAGATATGAAACCATACTAAGTTATATATGGGTTCATATGCGTCAATATATAATCATATATAACACCTATTATATAATATTTCTTAAATGGCTCCATATATAGTTTTATATTATTATGTATAGTGTCATACTAAATTATATATAAACATATATGTAATTATATCTTTTATATATTACTTTGTGTACTTATATATAGCACATACACTTATATGCAGGCCAGTATGTAATAATATAAAATCACATATGTCTCAATATTAAAACCTTTGAGGCAAAAATATTTAATATATGACTATATAAAAGTGTATATGCTTCAATTTAAAAGCATATGTGGCCATATCTAACTATAAGTTACTATATGTAATTACATAAAATAATATATGATTATATCAAAACTTTTTTACTCGGGTTTCCATTGATTTGCTTTATAAATAAAATAAAAAATATTTTTAATTGCTTTTAAATTTATGTTAGCACATCATTAGTTCTCTAATTTAAGAAAATACATTTTCACTTCCCATTACCGAGTCAATCGTTTACTAAATTTGTACATCACTTGCGACCAGGGCTGCCAGATGATTTCGATGAAAAATCGGCACCTTTTCCCAAAAAAATCGGCATTTTCGGCACTTTGATTTTAAAAAATCAGCAAAAAATCGGCACTTCAAAAATACTCGTTTATGTAATATTTAGGTTACTTTACATAAAAAAATATGTGAAAAAGACATTTCGTGTAAAATAATATGTTTTAAGTTTAAATATTAAATAAAAGTAAAGGTTTAAGAGATAAATGAAATGATAATAAAAAAATGTTAGTTGTAATTTTATGAATATTTTTTTGATACATATACATATTATCAGACCAATAATATGTACAATGTACATATACATAAATTAATACATTGTACATAAATTAATTTTACAGCTTTTAAAAATAGTTCTTCTCCGAACTTAACCCTTAAATGCATGATCTCTTCGATTTTTACCATTTCTTTATATATGATTTCAAAAAAAAATTGAAAAAAAATTTATTTTTAAAAATAAGCTGATTTTTATTGAAAAATATGGTTTTTTGCCAAATAGTTAAATTGTGATTATTTTAACGTGTATGAACAAAAAAATCTATAAACTATAATTTATACATTTATTGTCGCCAAAATGAATTGCGAGAATACCACTTTAAATATTTAAACAAATCTTTTTGAGTATTACACTTTTTGTAAAAAAACGCGTGTTTTAGATTTTTCGCAAATATACAAAGCAAAACCAAGATTTTTACTCTATCTGTTTAAAAATTCTGCGCTAAACTATAGGAACACTATGTACAGAAGGGGCCCCTAATGCCCAAAAATGCAGTTTTGTGCATTAAGTGGGTTTTTTATTAAAAAACGGGTATGTTGCCAAATGCCTACACCATGCATTTAAGGGTTAAGGTACCCGCACTCCTTGAAATAATATGCAATTATTGGCCTTTTTTTAATCACTGAATTTATTTTATTTCGTTAAAACATTTACATTTTGTTTTTTAATTTTCAAAATTTAATATATTTACCCCTCAATTCATAAATGCTTTGTAAAGTTATAGCAGGTTTACAAAACGTCATTTTCATACAAAATTTGTTCAGTAAACCTCCTATAATTTTACAAAGCGCTTATGAATTTAGGGGTTAATATATATGTATATAATGTGAAAGAAAATCATTAAATTTTGTAAAAATGTGAACACCGGGATTGAATTAAGATAAATCCAAAATAGATTTATAAATAAAATAAATCCGTTTTGGATTTAGCTTAATTTAATTCCAGAAATATCGTTTTTGAAAAATTTTAATTTTTTCTTTCACATTATCTTAGCGAAATTACCATTAATCATCGTCAGAAATTGACTTATGTTTGATATTTTTGTATTCGGGATTAAAAAAAATTTTGAAAAATATTTAGAAACCAGTAGTGCGATTCTCTAACTTTTTAACGACAGAAATCGGTAGTTAGATTGTCAAAATTCGATAATTAACTACAATTGTCGTTAAAACTGATTCCGTAACTTTTTCTACCGAATTTTGTCGTTAAATAATATCGTTAACTTCCGACAATTATTGTTAAGTTAACAACAGAAAAAAAGTTGTAGATAAGGTAAAATATGAGTAAAATAATTTCAAAATGCGCTCAAGAAATGTATTTTATTGCAAATTTCTTAACAATTTACATTAAGAATAAGGAACTGGCGTTTGCATTAAATGCAATGGCTCTCGTTTAACAGTGAATTAACAGTGCTTTGATACATACTACTAAATAAATACTGGTTTTTTCGACTAAAATTTTTATAAATCTCGAAAACAAGGATTTTAGTGGATTTTCTTTTCATAGAATATAAATGGAATACCATTGTATATTCTTAAAAATAAAATTTGCCAATATTTATAACGGCTTAATGCTTAAAATTAATTACATAGTTTTTTACCCTACATGTGGAAATAAAATTAATCCAATTAGATCGTATTAATTCAATTGCATCAAATTAATTCAATTGGATTAATTTTAACATTAATTAACATTTATCGTATGAATGACTATTTTTCACGCTTTTTTAGGTATTTACTTAATTTTAACCATTACATATACCTAATTGTAATGAAATATTTTTCATTTCCATTTCATTCAAGTAATTGCGATGAAATTAATTTTAATTATTACAAAATTAGACATGGGTTTTTATTACCGTTACTTTTATACAAAGGTAAATATTTTTCTTTTTTCGTGTTCTTTAATTTGAATTCATGGTATCCTTATTCGTCGCTTAAAGCTCAAATAACGAATAAGCTTAAATTTTGAGGGCTCAAGGTATAAAATGCCCCATAAGCGCTCATCAACCACAATATTTTATATGAAAATTTATAACTTTGCCAATAAAGGCGTGACTATAGAAAAATCAAACGTATTTCACTTTTAGTAAAGTTATGATTTTTTTTTGCATTTCATTACAATTAATGATTTTTTTTTATTATATTACAAATAATACCCTGACCACGTAGTGGTGTAGGGTATAAAAAGTAATGGAAATGAAAATCAAACTATTGCTTTATATAATAGGAATGAAGATAAAACTTTCATTACCATCACGTAAAGAAATTGTAATGAAAATATAATGGTAATAATTTTGGCCCATCTCTGGATACAAGTAGCACTAAAAAGGATCTTCTAGTTCTGCAGTGCTGTTAAAACCATGTATATTTTTTGCTGGGATATAAAATAACCTATTTCAAAATAACCAGAAAATAAATATATAGCAAACCGAATGACATATTTCTATCGAATCGCGGAACGCCAAAAGCGTTAAATTGAAGGTATATTTTTTAAACTATAGAAGTATTAGAATTAATTCCATTTGGTGTTATGTTATAAATGCGACTGAACATTTTTTTTTTTTTTTTATTTCTTTAAGAAGTTATGCTTTACGCGCTCTACCGCGGTTTTTTACTTTCTTAATTGATAAACTGTGTGATTTTTAATGAAATTAAAGTTATTCAAGTAAGTCGTGAGTATACGTGATTGAAAAAATAGCTGTGAATCAGCTTCAAAGTTAATGACACATTTTTGCGGTTAACGAGATTTCTTTGTGCTTTTACAATTTGAAAATAACTTATTTAACTTTTTGGTTCAACGCGTAATCAATACAAGATTTGTGAAAAATCTCACTTATGCAAACCGCGAAAGTTTCGTATCACTCAACTTTATGCAATTTAGTCGCTGAATGAACAAATTCAAAATAGAAAAGCAGAGGAAATCACGGTAATCGCAAAAATGTGCCACTGACTTTGTAACTGCCCTACGGGAAATGGATCAGTCACAGAGCTGGTCACGTGACTGGAACTTTGTGGGAGTTACCGGTCCTCGATTCGGTTTTTTTATATGAAAGTAACCGGCAACTTTAACATGGGCTTTTGGGCTACTTGTGACTTGTCGCAAAGCTTGTTGATTATAACATATCACACTACTGGTTTAAGAGAGTATGCAATATAACAAGTTAAAATTATCTAATACGGAAGTAGTCACATGTTAGACATTATGTGATATGTACCGACACTAGTGCCAAGTCACAGGACTAACTGCAACTAATTGACATTTAACATGTCACTTATTATTCATCATGTGTCATAAAAAGTACGGGTGCTGGAAGAACCTAGAAGGATCCAGTCACTGAACTTACATAAAATCACAAGTCACCGAATCTGTTTTTAAATCATCACAAAGTCACAAAAATTTATTTAAAAAAATAGTTTATTTTTTTCAAATAAATACCAAAAACATAAATATTAGGGGTTTTGATATAAACTCGTAAATTCCATGTAAACATTGTATAAACATAAACATATTTTTCATGTATGGAGTTTGATATTTAAACTCATAAGCATACCAAGTTTACACAGTTTACGAGCAGAATACGCGTTTATATAAAAACCCCTATTAACTCATGGTTACAATTCAATTTAGTTAAGTTTATGAGCTATATATATAATTTAAATTTTAATTTTTGCATTAAAAATACAAAAATTTTTTCCCGGACTTGCAAATAGATTTTTATATATTTAGTTAGAATATTGTTCAACCTCAAGTCCAAATTCGAATACGATATTGTAATATTAGATTTTATTTGTTGTTTCAAAATATCATATTCGAATTTGGACTTGAGGTAGAACAATATTCTAACAAATATATCAAGGTATACAAATAAATTTTAACTTAAAAGTTAAGATATACTAGTTACACCATACACCACTACTTCGACAGGGTAAAATAAGTTTATACTGCTGTTTGTAACACAAAAAAATATTGGACCTAGACCAACCTATTACTGTACCGATTTATTCAGAATCGCGTTTTGAGTCGATTGGGCGATGTCCATCCGTCCGTCAGTCGTAAATACATCGGACCAAATTTCGGCAAAATGGAATGACGTTTATAGGTCCCCAAAAATTTAAAGTTTCTTTTCAGGATTTCTGCACAAATTCTGAACAATTTTATATACGTTACGAATATAAAATACAATTTTTATAGTTCATTTACAGAAAGAAGTTTATGTGTGAATTGATCAAAGTATTTTTAAACGTTAAATTGTCTCTATATGAAACACTTTTTCTGTGTTCCATGACCGAGAATCAAACCGGCAACTCTCTACACAGGCTACGACCCGTTGCATCATCTCTTGACGAGACACACCATGGTCGAAATATCGATGAGTGTGCCTAATTGAAGTTTTGTCAATCATAACCTACACAATGAATGTTTTGTAATCGGAAGAATCAGAATTAACTAATACATGAGCAATTAATTTCTCATTTAGAAAATTCCTATCGTTATCTCCTTTTCACAGGTAATTATCACATTATGATGATTTCTTTGGCCAAAATTGGATGATATGGATGTGAACGACATGTGGTTCCAACAGGCGGCGCTACGTGCCACATAGCTGACGCGACCTGGACATTCTGAATGACCGATTTGAGGGTTATCTTACACAGAAGCGACTTTAACTAGTCACTGAAATCGTGAGGTTTGATCGCTTTAGACTTGTTCTTGTGAGGTTCCATCAAGTCGCATGTTTATGCCAATAAGTCACAAACAACCGATGTTTGCATAACCCGTGCCCTAGCTCAAATTTAATTAAGCATATCGGATGTGCGCTCCCTGGCGAGGCCGCGGGTTCATTTAAACGGTGTCATATTCCACACATAATGTCATTCATAGGCCTTTCAAACAAAACACAAAATCCATTGCTATCTCAAACACAAAATCCCTCTTCTCAATCTCAATGTTGAAGGCAAAACTCTTTCACATCAACATGTGAAAGAGTGTCTCCAAAGGAGTCTCCCAACAGAGAACTCCGATTTTGCCGAAATTTTCATCTTATGCAGTTTTTTTGGATTGTGTCTTTCTTATAAAAGTAAAAATTATTCAGTTTCTCAATTTTATTTACGATTTGAGGCCTTTAGAATTCGAGTGATTTTTTTTCACGCAAAAACAACATTTGGAAATCGGTTCAGTAGTTTTTTTCGTTTTTGCAACATGCTAGGGATTCTATAAAAAACTGACGATTATCTTCAACTTTTCGATGTTAAATTTCTAACATTTTAAAGATGGTACTCACAAAAATGTTGAAATAAGTGATCCAAAATTGCTGTCTTTCACCAATTTTTTTACAATATTTTTAAAATTTTATGTAATATGCTAGTTATTAAACTTCGAAAAGTGTACTACAATCGTCTTATCGTATTATAGAATCTGGACACAGATTTTAAGTAAATCCCTGTTAAGTTTACATATAAAAAAATATGTACGAAATTTACAAAGACCATTCCTGATTTCAACCCTAAACTGGTTTTCGGGTCATTTTGGGATTTTTGTGCTAGTTTTTAGTTATTTCTATAAAATTGATAATAGCATATTTAAAAAAACTGTTCCATTAATCTATTTAAAAAAACATAATTTTATTCTTCTCTGTAATTAATTTTTGCAAATACGGATGTGATGTACCTATTTTAGTCGAATGGGTCATTTTGACCCCTTGGTGATTTAAGCTTCTCTAGTGATTTTTTTTGGAATACTTTCCTCTATTTTATAATGGTAATATCGGTGTTATAAAACATTTTCTTTTTATTTATTCTGTTAACACTTACGAATATTTAAATCAAATTTCACCAACGATTAGAGAAAATAACAGGCAATGAAAATATCCAGTAAAAAGTTCTGACTTTTTAGATATAACATCCCCTAAGTGTTTGTGAATAAATCCAAAAGGGTTTTGCTTGCCATTGACACTCTATTATGCATTCTCGTATTCGAACAATTCCGTAATCAGTATTTTTGAACTACTCGTAGTTTAATATTATGTCATCATTTCTGTGGCCACAAAGTTAAGTATATTATGTGAACTTTGTAACAGTCACGGGATAGGGTTTTACGGTACCGATTGTCATTTTTTCATACACATCTAATACTATACTGCACCTGTTCTGTGTTATATCACTACTTCAGCTTTAACGGTACTAGTAACTTTTGTCAATTTGAGGTTATGATACTTTTTCTCCAGTTATATGATATGTCCAAAATGAACCAGTTAATGTTTGGTATCCATTTCAATAGTCATGTGGCTGAATATTTTGCTGCAATTACCACTTTTTTATGCACCGAAATTTTGGTTTATATCAGTTTTGTAACATGTCCCCTATTCACCTGTCACAGATTTGTCACTGTGGATCAATCGACCCTTCATTTCCCGCAGGGTGATTATCGGTGATTGTTTCAAACTCGAACACTTAAAACTCACTTGAATAGCCTTAGTTTCACTAACGATCCAACAGTTTCACAATTACAAAAGAAAAACAAGAACCGCGGTGGGGAGCGTAACGCCTTTGAAGACACTTAATTAAATTTTAAGTCGCTTTTATTACACACACTTACCTTATGGATTATATTATAATACTGCTATAGGGTGAAAAAATACACATTAAATTTAACGCATTTAGGCTTTCGCGATTTAAAAAAACACTATATGAAGCGGTATTCCATATTATTTATAAAAAAAAATTTATTCATACAATTGTTGTTTTTCATTTTGTTTTTTATTTAAAAATACTTTTTTTTTGGCATTTTTTATTTCTACCGAAATTTGTCGGTAACTTTTTCTAGCGAATAATATCGTTGACTAAAATATAGTGAATCACTTTTTCGGTAACTCAACCGACAATTAAGAAAGTTAGAGAATCGCACTACAGAATAGAATATTGTTCTACCTAAAGTGCAAATCCTAACATATTGTTTAGAAATTTTTAAAATAATTTTTTTGTACAGTTTATAGGCAAAAACACAGTTTTAAAGTAAATACCAAAAAGTATGCTAAAAAATATTCGTTTTTAGCAAATAATGCAAAAAAATGTATGGCATTTTGCTGAAAATTTGTTGATCGCAAAGATATTTTGTTAACATTCTTTTTCAGCTAACGATAACAAACATGAATTAACATGAACTTTCGAAATGTCAAAGATAGAATTATTTTCTTATTTATTAATCCATTATAAATCACCAAAAATTAAAATTTCGTGTTTTTGAGTTTTAACAAAAAATCGGCATTTTTCGACTAAAAATCGGCAAATCGGCATTTTTCGACTAAAAATCGGCAAATCGGCATTTTGCATATTTTTTAATAAAAAATCGGCAAAATGCCGAAAAATCGGCAATTCTGGCAGCCCTGCTTGCGACTTATTTGAGAGAAGAGAGAAAATAATCAATAGTGTTGCCAGAATCAAATCGAAAAATTAATTTATAGTTAAAATACGATTATGAATCAAGATTTCTTATAACTCTTTTTTAAGCGAAATATGTACTTTAACTATAGCAAGCTTCAAATATCAAATATCAAAGAATATATCATATCTTTTCGTTTCATACACCTAGGGTTGCCATTTCCATTTTGAAAAAAAGAGGACGTCAACATCAAAAAAGGAGGACATTTGTCTTCAAAAAGAGGACATTTTTAAAAAAATCAGCAACGCGATAAAATATACAAATAAAAATATATTTTATAAATAAAACAACTTTTATTCCCACTAAAAAAAAATAATTCACAAAAAACAAAAAAATCATTCTGAACTAAAAACAACGATTAACCAATTCATTGTATACATTTTCAGGAATGTAAATTTCTATAATTTCTTGATACGAATTGTAAAGAGTTTCATGAATGTTTTTCATTTTTCCAATTTGAATCAATCGTGGTTTTTATGAAATCGCCAACGGAATTGGAAACGGATTGGATCCTGTAAACGGGCTTATAAAATAGCATTACAATGACGTCATAAAACTTTTAATTTATTTGAGTTTTAAAAATTTAAATAAGAAAATATAATAAATATATAACATTTAATTTTTTTATTAAAATTAATTAATTTAATGAGAATAACTTTAATCGGATTGGAAATTTTCTCATCAAATCCGTAGAAAAGATTTATAGAATCCAATATCGGAAATTTCCGTTTAAAAATTTCCGTACAAGCAAAAGAATGAGGAAATTTTCTAAATTTTTCTTACTGAAATTTCCAATTGTTGGATTCTATAAATTCACTCTACGGATTTCAGATCAGACTAAAATTGTTTTCTTAAAATAACAGATTTTGACAGTCAATTTTTAGTGTTATTAATTTTTTACACATATTCAATAGATTTTCTGAAACACAAATATTTAAAAATTTTGATGGTGTCATTGTAATGCCATTTCCGTTAATTTTCATAAACCGGTTATAGAACCCAATTCGGTTTCCAATCCAATTCCGGTGGGGATTTCATAAAGACCACAAATATATTACTGTCGTATTTCTTCAAATATTCATAAAACTCTTGACAATTCATATCCAAATTTTATTTCATTCTTAAATAAGAAATAGAACTAGAAATAGTTTCTGGGTTCAGTTTTTTTTTCTGACGTCCAATGCACCTTGATTAAAGAAAATATACGTTCTACATTGGCATTATGTGCTGATAAGTAAAATAGAACTCAACAACATTTTTGAATTCATAGCAAACATAATTTTTAATAAAACAAAAAGCGCACCAAAACTTGTCATCAGTCGCGTTAATTGAATTCAAGTTTCTTACATAATTCTTCAGGATAAGGAATTCATTAAATAAATTTTCATCATTAAAAGCAATGTTATTTTTTTTTTAATTTAACAGTTGACTCACTGCTGATAAGCTTGAAATTCGGCAGTCAAAGTAAGTAATCCCAAGGCAATGGAAATAACAGCGACAAAACAGCGATGCTAACAATTCAAAAGTTTAGAAGCAATAAAAAAGTTATGGAGAAAGGTGCAAAAAGTAGGACAACCCCGGACACTTACTGAAAAAGAAGTAGGGCTGCCCCGGATGCCCTAAAAAAGAGGACGGTGTCCGGGGAAATGCGTATTTAAATTCAAAATTAGACAACAACTAAATGTTAGTGTCTGTGGTGCAGGGGTTAGAGACACAACCTGATAATCCTAGCACTCTGAGTTCAAACCTCAGCCAAGTCGTTAGTTTTTTTTTAATAATTTTTTTTTAATTCATTTTCTGTTGTAGATATATAATTTTATTCGTAAACAAAATATTTAAATTTTCAACCTGAAAAAAATTCAAATTTGAAAAACAATTTAAATCTAGTTTAGCCTAGAGGAAAAGCAATGAGCTGACAAATGGTAGGTCGCCGGGTCTATCCCAGTTCGAGACATATTATTTTTTGGTCATTTTTTATTGATTCAAATTAAAAGACACAACTGAGTTTCTGTTGTTGATATCATTTATTCATAAACAAAATATTCAAATGTCCAACCTAAATAAATTCAAATTTGAAATTTGACTTAAAAAATTTAAATCGAGTTTAACCTAGGGCAAAAGCAGTGGGCTGACAAGCGGAAGGTCGCCAGTTCTATCCCAGTTCGCGTCATAAAAAATTATAAATTTTTAAATAAATTTTTGTGGAAAGTGTTATTCTATTTATAGAATTTATAATTTATACACATTAAAGTAATCAATTAATACAACAAAAATTAGTTTTTGATTCAAAATTTGTATGGAATTTGACAGGTATTTTTCAAAATTACTAGTTTTTGGTTAAGTGTAAATGTAGTATAAAACTTAAAAAAAAAATTAATGATGTCATTGTAATGAAATTTTTGTAAGTCTTCTGACCCAGCAAAATCTTTCATTACCAAATAAGTGGTGATATAATAGAAATTCATAGCTCCGCACAACTTATTTTTTGGCGTCTAAACTCATTATTTTTGTTTGGCGTGGTGGTTTTTATAAGTAGTCACGCTTACCCGCTAGCTTACGAAAAAATGAGAAATAAGTAGTTATGAGATTTTGAATAATAAGTGGTTACACACCTGCTTACAAAAAGTTGAATTATAAGTGGTTATCCGATTGCTTACTTGATTCTTAGAAATAAGGAGTTACACAAATACTATTACATAGTTTAAAGAAATACATTCACAAAAATTTAAGTTTTTCTAGTGCGTGCTTTTAGGACTCGTCATAAAAATTTAAATATAAAACATATTTACATATAATAAATAAAAATGTATAAAATTTAACTGTGTAACCAGTACTTATTTAAACTATTACGAGTAAGTCATTATTTTATATTTAGAAACAATGAATACAATAGCCCGTTATTAGGAAGTCAATATTTTATATTATAAAATAACGCAAAAGGTAATGATATATCATTTTTGGTAATGCAGATAGTAATGAGGTGTCATTACCAATATTTTGCTGGGGAACTACAGAAAACTCTTTTGAATTCAGTGAACGTAATTTTGGGGTTTTAATTCAGTGAACGAAAAAGTAATTTTTAGTACACTGAACAAAATTGAAATTGAATTAATTCGGTAGTAAATTAATTCAGTGGGAATCAATTCAATTTTTATCCGTTCAATTCATTAAATTGAACGCGTTTGCAAGTGAATTTATTCATTTGATTTAATAAAAAGAACTAAAACACAGTTCTACAAAGAAGACAATATTTATAAGTCGCACAAGTTTGCAGCGGATTTATGATGATTGGGGGGGGGGGGGGGGGGTGCTGATTTCGAATCTGCAACCAGTTTGTTCAAATTGGCTCTAGATTTTGCACAATTTTACTTTTTTCAATTTTTCAACCGGATTTTTCAATAAAAATTTTATAATTTAGTAACTATAACATAGCAACCCCCAGTTATCCTAAATCCCCTGCAATATCATTCAGCCTTTTTTTTTGTAGAGCAGTGCAATCGAACGGTGCCAAGTTTAAATTTAGCGGTATTGCCTGCCAACCCTAGCCAAAAGTTGAAAAGGGTTGTAGAGAATTATCCTGATCTATTTATGGATGGGAGGACATCAGTTTTCAATGTATGTTCCAAATCAGTAAATTTCGACACGCGAAGAAGCTCTTGAAATTAAAAAAAAAAGACGAAAAAATTAGAACTTATTCCAAATTTTTTGCAGGAACGTCAATTAGCATTCAAAAAATGGATTAGAATTGTGCGATGCTTTTGTGGCAGCTGATATTCTATTGTCAGAAAAGACAAAATTAAAACTTTTTTAGAAAACAACACTTCCTCTCATATTCCATCTGAGTTCTTATTAAGAACAAAGCATGTTAAAAATATAAATAATTCCACGCTAAATAATATTAAGGAGGGCGTCGGCGCTTATCAATAACAGTAGAGTATCCAGCTCTATTGACTCATTGGAGCATAGTCGGAATGTGGGTTGTGTGACTCTGTTCTATGGATATTACCATGGGAAGTGTTCTGCTGAGATAAGTGAACTTATTCCCAGATCCCGAGTTTTTATTCGTAATACTCGCCTATCAAGTAGAGCACATCCGTTTGTAGTCGATTGTCCAATGGATCGCACAACGCATTACAGAGAGAATTCGTTTATCAGTCGCACCAGCCGTATGTGGAATAAACTCCCCGCAGAAGTCTTCCCTGTTACTTACAATATAGAGAAATTCAAATCAAATATACTACTCCCTCTTTCCTCCTCCCCATAACCTATTTTCCTAATACCAACACAATGCACTGCGTTAATAGGGGGCATCCCCTGAGTGTTGGTCCAACAAAAAAAAAAACAATCAATATAAAATCAATAGACGAAACTAGAAACACGTCTTTAATACAATTCTTGGAATTCTTAGCGTATATGGAGATGTTTCAGAAAATCTTTTTTGCTGAAAACCTTTATTCTTGAAAAGTTTTCCCGTTCATTTGATTATACAATGACTGAATTTGGTATAGATAAAACCAAAGTTTTGCTATTGGTGACAGATGCCGCACCATATATGGCTAAGACTGCTACAGGTATAAAGGTATTTTATCCAAAAATTACGCATTCCGTCACAGCCAACAACAAAATGTTGGCAACCTTTCGATTCGTCAGCTGTTATAGGCCCTAGAGACGGTGAAGCACGCTGTACAGCTTGGCTTGATGGTTCCGTGTATTTGTTTTTGTAATTTCCATCAAACAAGACATTACACAATCAAATGCTGTAAATGTTGTACAGCATGCTTGACCGTATATAGGCCGCCTTAGAATTTGTCAATCTATTGCGAAAATAATATGAAAAATAAAAAGTATTCCTGGAAACATCGGAAACAAAATAAATGAAAAGTTTTAAGCTATGCACGAAAAGAGTAAAGGCTACAATGACCTTAAGCAAATTGGACAAATTTTAGACGGAAGTTCAAACAACTGAAATGAAAACTTTAAGTATTCATCAAAAGAGATATTGATTTTTAAATATGCTCCTCTAAATTCCGTTGATGTAGAACCGTTTTTCTCATTGTATAAAAATATTTTTCTTTCGAATAGACAGTTTCTTATTTGAAAATTTCATCAACCAATTTTAAAAAATTAATAAAAAATAATTTCAAATAAGGAAGGAACATTCGTCACAAAATGCCCATTTTTTTGACGAATATTCCTTCGTGTATGTAAATACATCGTGTTGACATTCGTGTAATCAAAATTTTTTGATGTTTTTTGTTTCCAAACTCAATCTTCCATCGTGTGTATCAATGTTACTGTTTTTGCTGTGTTAGTTCATTGAGAGCAGTCGTGTTGTAAGGAGCTCTTGTAATTGCGCCGTAAATAAAATAAAATAAGAGACGAAAATGGCGACAATTACAAATAATGAAAACTGGCTTAATTTTATAAATGAATATAAAAATGTTCGAGAATTATGGGACATAAAATATGATAGCTAAAAAAATAAAACTAAAAAAACAGCAGCATATGAAAAATTATTGGGTATACAAGTTAATATGGTTTGTATAATAACAAATATGGTATTTTGGTGGGTAAACATCTGTCATTATAATTCAGTATTCGATAGACTCTAAAGTGTAAGCACACATTTTTTTCAATCGCTATAATAATGTCGAATTTTGTGCCTAAAAAGATGTTTTGCGGGGAAGTTTGATAACCTTCTTTCATTTGAAGAAAACGGCTGCTGAAAGTTATCGATTGTTGGTAGAAGATTAGGGTCAACATGCACCAACTCAAAAAACTTGTGAACGATGGTTTGCGCGATTCAAAAGTGGTAATTTCAACAAAGAAGACAAGGAGAGGCCTGGTTAGCCGAAAAAGTTTGAAGATGAGGAATTGGAAACATTACTCCACGAAGATTGTTGTCAAACGCAAGAAGAACTTGCATTATCATTGTGAGTCACACAACAAGCCATTTCACTACGTTTAAAAGCTTTGGGATTCATTCAAAAGCAAGGAAATTGGGTCCCATATGAATTGAAGCCGAGAGACGTTGAAAGGCAATTTTGCATGTCGGAAATGCTGCCTGAACGTTACAAAAAGAAGTCGGTTTTGCATCGTATTGTTACTGGTGATGAAAAATGAATATATTACGATAACCCCAAGCGCAAAAAGTCATATGTAAAGCCCAGCCAACCAGCCAAACCAACGCCGAAGCCGAATATCCATGGCGCCAAGGTAATGATCTGTATTTGGTGGGATCAGAGGGGTGTTTTGTATTATGAGCTGTTGAAATCGGGTCAGACGATTACAGGCGACCTGTACCGAACACAATTGATTCGCTTGAAGAGAGCAATCAATGAAAACCGACCTGAATATGCGACCGAACATGAATCAATAATCTTCGATCATGACAACGCTCGGCCACATGTTGCAAGACCGGTCAAAACCTATTTGGAAAACAGTGGATGGAAAGTTTTGGCTCACCCGCCTTATAGCCCAGACCTTGCCCCTTCTAACTACCATTTGTTTCATTCGATACAGAACGCCCGTACTAGAATACGCTTCACTTCAGAACAGGGTATCAGAAATTGGCTTGATTAATTCTTTACCTCTTGGCGCGGAATCCATATGCTACCAGAAATATGGCTAACGATGGACAATACTTTGAGTAATGTATCAATTCATTTTGTTATTATAATAAATGCATTTTTCAAGCAAAAAAATCGACATTATTAACTTGTATACCCAATAACAATTAACAAATTAATTAATTTGATTTTCTTCCGCACATATTTCATGTGATCAGTTCGACAAACAAACAGAACTGATGTTTAGTTTGAGATTTTGTTGTTGTGTGACATCGTCTGTATAAAAAATGAAAAAAATAGAAACACATGTTCTGTGACGAATGTTCCTCGTGTGTAGGCAGCTTTAGAGTTATGTAAGAACAAATGAGGATTTGAAATGGCAAAAATAAAATTTAGAATTTTCAGCAGTCCATTTTTGTGTTTATATAAAAAGTAAAGAGATATAAAAGGTTTATTGAAACACTTTTTTTAAATAAGTGTTTCTAAATACAGGCCTTATAAAATAATCAGTGAATTAAAAAAATTGTATTATAATTAATAAATTTTTTTTTGTAATTTTAACAATCTTAAGGTAAATTTTTTAGTTTGAGGTTTTTAAAGCTGATTTTTAGAGCTACTTTTATGTTGCCCTACTAATATGTATACAAATCTGTTTGCAATTTCTATTCTTGTGAAATATTAAGGGTATTCACGATGGTACTTGTGCATATTTGCAATTTGCTAATTTGCTTTGCAAATTGTAACATATCGTGAGCGTCTTTTTTAAGATCAATTGCATATTTGCTTTATGAGCTATTTTGTTCACTGCTGCTAACTGTTTTCCTAAAAATATCGCTAAATCAAACTAAAAAATCACTAGAAATTAGCTGAAAATGGTAAAATATCGCTAGATTTGACGAGAAAATAGCTAAATTGGCAACAGTGATTTTGTTTACGTCAAAAGTAAAAATAAATCGTATTTTTGAGAAAATTTGTGAATCATAAAAATAATAATAAAATAATAAATAAAAAAAAAATTTATATTAATAAAAAATCACAAACAATTTTTTTATTTAATATCTTATTTTATAAATCATAATATGGCGGCTGATATGTTAAAAACAGATGTTTTGTTTTATTTGCAACTTAGCTTAACTTAGTGATTTTTGCTAAAGGTTTTTTTATTGCAAATGAAGAAAAATAAAGCAAATTGCAAATACATACATTTTGTTGTTGTGTTGATGCAATCGTTGTTTTTTTTTTGCAATCATTTGCAACGTTTGCATCGTTTGCAATACCCATCGTGAGTACCCTTATTTATTTGTAAAACATAATTTGTATGTGATAATTTGTTACAGCAAGGTAATTTGGTTATTTATCAATTACAAAATATTAAACGATTATCAACCTTTTATAATTTTAATAAATCTCTGCAACATGTTAAAAAGTTGTGCAAAAACAAACCAATGGATTAATATTTACAATATACCTTATGTACATTGTAAAATATATTTTATTTAGGTATTTAATAAAACCTTGAGGTCATTTAATATTTAATAATCTTTATTAAATAGTATCTTGTTTTTATTTTTCTGTTACTATCACAAATCATACATAGGGGAGCATGTGGAAATGAGGGAAATCTTGCTGTTTTGAAGAATTGTATTTTGTTAACGTCGAAAGTTAAAACAGAACCTTATTATGAAAATGGATCACTCAATATATTCTTGGTATGTTTTCAAAGCTAGGTCTGTAACCATTTTAACCCGCCAATGCCCTATTTATTGTTGTTAAATACATACATACATATAATTTAGCTTTATCGAAAATATAAACACTAACCACAATGACAATTAAAATCACAATGAATGGTATTGTTAAACGGTGATTTTATGTCCAGAAATGGGCAACTAACGTATACAAAAAAGACATACAATAATCATGCATACACTAATAGAATAAAGTCTGTAAAAACTTCAGTTAAAACTGCTTCAAATACTTAATATAATACAACAACTTGCCTGCTAAAATTATCCAGAAATTTTGCCGAGTAATTAGTAGACTAAAACAGGTAAAAAAAATTTAAAATTTTCAATGTTTTTAAAGATTTTTAACTTCCGTTATTCGCAATAATTTTTAATCGAGATTAGTCGCAATATATCAAATTGATACAATTAAAGACTAATAAAGAAAAGTCGCTTTTGAAAATAATCCCTTCAAGTTTTATTTCCTACCCAGCCAGCAATTTCGGAGCACTCATAAATAAGATTTTTAAATGGCTCATATATTTAATCCTTTAATTCCCAGTGGGAACATAGGGCCGCTAGGTTTCAGTAATCATTTCAAAATGGCTCATAGAAATGATTAATGTTTTTTTGAAAACACTCTTTTTTGGTAGAAAATATGAACGCTCAGAAAACAATCGAAAAAGTTGTCTCTACAATCTAAAAAGCTGTCTGAAAACGAAGGTTCATTTTTCGGACTCAAAGAAGATTTCAAAATTATTTAAATTGATGAAGAAAATTTCGATTTTATATGTTCTTTTTTCTGAGTAATTTCTGAGTACACGGGGGAGTGTTTCGATCTATAGTTTAGTATGGAGACATTTGGTTAGTTTGGGGACTGTCCTCAAACTCTTCGTAGGTCTAGTATGAAGACATTTTTTACTCATATACTGCATAGTTTGGGCACATTTTTGGCCATGTCCACGAAATATGCGCACCAAATACATACATATGTTAATGTGTATTTTTGTATTAAAAAATATATTTTGTAAGTTTAATAGTTTTATTTCAACAGTTTTATTTTTGCTGTTCTTATCTTACTATTATTTAGGAAAAAATTTGCTAATTTCAGCAGTTTTTTTCAGCAAGGTAATTTTCAACTAAATTTTAGTAGCTTTTTCTGCTATCTTTACAGGTCTATTACTATAGGTGTACGAGTTCTTCATATTACCATGAATAATTATTTGAAACTGACATAATAAAAATAAAAATAATAACTGAACGTGCCTTAAGGCATTTTTACAGTATCGTATCAATTGTTATTAAATCAAGGCTATATTAATGTGGCAATCCACTAAACCTCCGCTTAAATATCAAAACAAATTTTTGATAACGAGATGATCATATTCCACTTTCGTTTTAATTTTGATCATTTCATAGCTTATTTTTGCATCTTACGGCTTGGGATATGCCTCATGTGATACTGATTCAAATTAGAAACTTTTTAATACACATGTGTCGTGTTCATTTTAGAATTCACATGACACCAATAATGGTCTTTATTTGTATTAAATTAGTTTCAATAACAATTTTTTTCACAAATGCACTTTTAATGCAAATGCACTTTTTGAGTGAATTTTTCAATTTGTTTTCCCCTTTTAATTTTTAAAAATTAATTTATTTGAAAACCTACTAATTTTATTTAAAATAAGGAACAAAAATAAGTTCAGTAACTCATCTGAAATAAAAAATGTATTAATTGAGATCATATTTTGTGAAAACTTGCATTTTTTCTGCCCTCTCTTTCACATATTTAATTTTTTTTCAAAGCGGAGAGAAGTATCTGCATACCATCCCTGTAAATTTTGCATTTCCTAATGTTAAGCCCGGATTAGGCAAATGTATAAGGAGCGTTGCTTAATGCATTCAATCAGTTAAATAAGAATAGAACAGCTCGTATTTTAATATTTGTCTCTTTCGTATGCATTTAACATATAAAAAAGGTAAACGTAGAGAGAAATTCTGTTGAGAATATATTTTCCCTCTACGTTTACATCCCTCCCACCCTTTTTCTTAATTTTAGTAAGTATTTCCCAGAGAATTAAAAAAAAAACTTTGTGATTAATTTTGGCAAAATTGTTTCAAATTAGCTTATGAAAAAGTCGTATGTATGAAAAGTTCCTTAGTTCTCATTAAAAGTTATTTAGATATCAATTAATTTTGACTACAGTCTTGTTAAAAACTCATTTGTAAATTTCTTTCTTTTAGTTTTAAAATTGTATTTTAAAAAAATATGATATTAAAAAACACATTTTACTTTTTAATTCACCCGTTATTTTTGTTATTATTATTTTTTAATGCTTTCATTAAATAGATAATTTAAAAATAGTTTATACGTAAATATATGTCACTTAGGGTTTTTCTTTTCCCGGATTTTTTCATTTCCCGGGACAGCGGGATTTTTTTCTGAATTTCCCGGGATCCCGGGAATTCCCGCTCAATAGAAAATAAATAAATCCGACATATGTTGTACTTGAAAAACTCGATTTCTATTAAAACACCGTCCGACAAAGTTCATCTTTGGTTGTACAAATGACAAAATCTACTTAATATATTCTGAAAGAAGGGCTAAATATAAAATATCCATGACTTCCACTTTTTCTAGAACAGTTCGTTTAACAGTTTAAATTGCGAACTACTTAGCGTGTTTTTTAATCACCTGGATTTAGAATTTTTCATACAAAAAATGGATTTATTAAATCCAAAAAAAAGCTGGATTTAATAAACCCACAATAAAAGCACAAATATATGAAACAGCCTATTAATTTAATGTCAGAAAAAAATACGAATAAAAACTAAAAGAGAAACAAAAAAATTTAAAAAAGGTTTTTCTTAAATTTTTTTTATGAAATATGTTTAGAAAAAAAAACTACACCTCACCAAATACATATTTTTCATCTTGGACTTGGAGAAATAGCTCAAATAGAAATGGCAATTTTTCACTCTACAGTAAGTAATTTAATTAAATCCAATTAGTGAATACTAAATATTGCAATGGAATTTTTCAATTGTGTAAAAATATAAATTGAAGTGATAAAACTGAAAAGGCAGACTGTTTATCGCTGTTTTATGTAAAATATAATTATAAATTAAAAGTTAAAGTTGAATCCTCCATCATCGAATTCGGTATTAAAAATTAGGGTGAAAGAAGTGTCGGACAGAAAATATTTTTAAAATAGGAAAAATCTAACCCCATCTGTTGAGCACTTTTAGAAATACTTTTTGGATTTATTAAATCCAAGTGATTAGAAAAAACGGCTACTATCTAGGTAATATTTTCGTTGTCGTTCTCTGTGCTTTATAAGTTGTCGATCAGAGTTGAATTCCATAGGAAGCAGCTGCAATACTTTAAGAATCAAAGTTCAAAGCAAAAACAGCAATAACAGAAGATAAAAATAGCATTGTTACAATTTCGTTGATGTTAGCCTAATTGAGTTAATTTCTTTCCATTTGCTTATTTGTTTCAGATCAATGGAAGAAAGAAAAATGTGATATTTGATCTCAAATTGAACGAAAAACAATAATTAAATAGTTTTTAACTTTAATTGGTATCTTTTAAATATAAATTATGTATGCCCCAACTATTTAAAAACAAATTATTATTTATTTTGCATAGTTGCATTTTAAATTAACATATAAAGAAATCCAAAATAATTTGAAAAAGCATCTGCATAATATTTAAAAAAATACAATCGAAAAGGAATAGCAGTTGAAATTTAAATGAAATTATTTGAAGTGAAAAAACCTCAAAATACTCAATTGAAAGTACGAAAATATCAATTTTTTAATGTCTAGTTTTTTTTTTGGTGGTATTTGGAACTGAGATACGGATGTTGAAGTGTTGAATATATTGCATTATTTCAACAAAGATCACCATTTTAATAAAAACAAAATTTTCTGAAGTTCAAGTATTTTTGTTGGTAAACTTGGTAATGGCTGATAAAATTTACTTTCGGTTTAACTTAACCAAATTCAACTGACATCCGGGAATAATTTGGCCCAAATAATATTTTTTTATACTAATTCAGTTTATTAAATTTTAAATCGCATTTTTTTACTTTAAAATATTTTTTATTTAAATCAATTTCAAATCAATGTTTTAAATTTAAATTTATTTAGCTCCCATATGTAATAGCTAAAACTTCTGTAAAAGAATAAAAAAAAATCCCGGGAAATCCCGCACAAAATTCCCGGGATTGCGGGATTGAAAAAGGGCGACATAAACCCTAATGTCACTACATTTGTAGATCTGTCAAATCAACAGAGTCGTATTTTGGAAAATGATAATAAAGCAAATTGTGACAGTTTTCTGGTGCTTTTATTTTCCTTTGATATTTTATACATTTAATAATGCTTTTAAACAAAAACAAGAAGTTCTCATTGAGTTTGTAGTTTAACTTTGCCGTCCCTTGACGACTTTCTTAGGTAAGAATTAAATCCGGATTGGTACAAGCCTCCAGAATATTATTTTCCACAATTGTTTTAATAAATAAAATGTACAAACTTGGAATAACGAAAAATAAAAAAATTATATTTTTAAATATTTTTGTAATTTTTTACTAATTCCAATCATGCGTTATTAGAATTCTAGGCATTTGAAATTATTCGAACAATTTTTGAGCAAAATCGTTCGATTAATGTAACACATACAAAAAGCGTTTTATACTAAACATTTTAATTTTGTTACATAAGAAAATATATATTAGAGTTGTCCAAAAAACATGAAAGTCGGAATTCGCGATCTCCACAATATTGCCCGTATTCCTTAATGTCTAAAAACTCTCTGTGACAAGTTTCATCTAAATCCGCTTTTATTTACAGGTAGTAGAGAAAGTTATCTTTTAAGAATTTGTAATTTGTGTCTACAGTAATTTATACAAAAGTAGGGTTGACTTTAAATTGAATTATTTCTTAACCTGCACGCTGTTATTTAACATTTTTTTTTTTAATCTAGTCTTGATTAATGTGAAGAAAAGGAATTTCAAATCAAAACTTAAAAAAATTAAGAAACTTTTAAGTAATTCGCGGTTTTTTTTTTAATTATACAAACAATACATATTTTAATTAAAATTTCCAAATTTTCCGAAAAGATGTAATTAAAAATCCGATCTTTATTTTAACGAAGATTATGAATCAACAATCGAAATTTAAAAAATATTGTGGTTTACAAATTATTCGCGGTTTTTGGAAATTCAAAAAAACTCAAGTTTTTTTGAGGTATTTTCCTAATTACCTGTAAACGGTGTTATCGAAAAATCCAATTTGTTATACTTTTGCAATTTACTTAACAAGGGCCTGCATTTAAATTTTAAGGACCGATGTTGATTTTGAATAAAACACAAATTATTTAGGAAATTATTGTCTTTTCGTTTTATATGATAATATTGGTATGGTTCAATTATGTATGGAACAAAATATCGGCCAAATGGCCGCCGCGACCTCGGCGGCACACCTCCATCCGATGGTCCAAATTTTCGATGACACTGAGGAATAATTGAGGTTCTATGCCGTTAATGTGCCGAATTATCTCATCTTTTAGCTCTTGAATTGTTGCTGGCTTATCGACGTACACCTTTTCTTTCAAATAACCCCAAAGAAAGAAGTCCAACGGTGTCAAATCACATGATCTTGGCGGCCAATTGACATCGCCACCACGTGAGATAACACGGCCATTGAATTTCTCGCTCAAAAGAGCCATTGTTTCGTTGGCTGTGTGGCAAGTGGCACCATCCTGTTGAAACCACATATCATCCAGGTCCACATTCTCAATTTCTGGCTACAAGAAGTCCGTTATAGCGAACACCATTCAAGGTAACTGCTTGGCCAACCTCATTTTCGAAGAAGTACGGCCCGATGACGCCGCCAGCCCATAAACCGCACCAAACACAAAAAACAGGTGTTTTCACATTTTTTACAGACCCGATTTGCTGAAATTTGTGCACAATTCTCCCGATTGTGGACAGATTTGGTCGATTATGCTGACCAAAGAAATCACGAAGTGCACGATATGCATTTTGATTTGAACGCCCATTTTCATAATAAGCCTGAATAACCTTAACGCGTTGCTCGATTGTGTATCTTTCCATGGTTCAAATTGAGTTAGTCTGAAATTGAGAAATGTCAAAAGAAATGTAGAAAAAAACTTGACATTTAGGTGTGGTTCACATTCAACATCGGCCCTTACAATTTAGCCACCCTTTATATAACATTGATTTTAATTTTAAAAAGGATAACAGATATCCTTGCAAATTAACTTAAAATTTGACTTTTTTTAATATTTCGCTAATATTTAGTTTGCTATAATTTTATTGCTACCAAAAATCGTATCTCACATAATAGGACATTCTACAGATATATATTAATGCAAAAAAGAAATTTTCATAGTGGTAAATATAAGAAAACATCCTGATCAAAATTGAACATTTTTTTTAATGAAATTTTCAAATTTCGCGAAATCTGCGACTCTGATTTCAATTTTGATTTAATATTCGTAATGTACACCTAAAAATATATAAGATTTGATATGTTGGGATCTAGTAATTATATTTAATTTTTCTAATTTTTGCAATTATTTTTAATTAATTAAAAATAATAGAACAAGTTCAACCTCGAAAATTCAATTGGGAGGTGCAACCTCTAACCAAAACTTTTTGGTGATTTTTTTTTTATCAGACCATATTTATTTTCATAGTGGCATATTTTTAGGGTTGTGGAGCGTGAGAATTCCAACTTTTTTTTTGGACCAGTCTAATATACATATTAGGGCGGGTCGATTTATTTTTTATCAATTTCCCTACGATTTCCGTATTCTATGGGTTATTCCATGAAAATTTGCCAAAGGAACCATACCTCTATCGTTAAAATCGAGTCCCCTACTTTTTGTTGGTAGATTTTTTCCCAAATTGACGTTCGTATGAAATATTACCTACACGTTCACATCCATAACTCAAAAACTATCGATCGGGTTTAATCAAAATTTGGACAAAAATGCCCGTAACTTTTGAACCGTTGGACCAATGTTGGAGATTTTTTTTGTAAATTGATCAAAATGAGCTCACCTTTCTAACGCGCCTACTGGCGATCGATAGTTTTTGAGTTATGGATGTGAACGTGTAGGTAATATTTCATACGAACGTCAATTTGGGAAAAAATCTACCAACAAAAAGTAGGGGACTCGATTTTAACGATAGAGGTATGGTTCCTTCGGCAAATTTTCATGGAATAACCCATAGAATATGGAAATCATAGGGAAATTGGTGAATTTTTTCACTCCCTACAAATCGACCCGCTCTAATACATATGTATCTACATATGTAGCAAACTCCAGACCAATATCATTGCAAGATACCATAGCGGTCGTTATTCGCGGAATTCTAATAGTTTATGAATATGTCTTGAAATTAGTCATGCACGGCCATTTTTTTTAACAGAAATCAGTTTTGCGGTTATCCAAGAATACGAGCAAAGAAAAATTTATAAAATTTGTTTGAAACACTTTTAACAATACATAATATTTGACTTTAAAAACAAGTTTGATTTTTTTTAGCGAAGTTTGTTGATATTTAATTTGGCAAAGGTACCTACAATAAAGCTGTATGAATCAAGGTTGCCGATTTAGCAATAACAAGGTAGATTTAGCCATATTATATTCATCTATCCATAAAAAAATTGGTTAGTAAAACTCTTTATATTCAAATTATTGAGCTTTAGCATTCTTTTCCATTTCTAGTCATTTTTTTATCCGAAATCTAGCCATTTTTACACTTCAGGAGTTGAGAACCTTGATGTGAATAAAGATGTGAGGAGACATCTTAAAAACCTTGTATGGCAAATATCTCAGATTTTTTGCCAAAGAGGTTTGCGCAGGCCATTGAGGGGAGGACTTCCGACTAAAGATAATTCAATGAAATTTGGTACAAAAGTATGCATTTCCACTAGGACGAACCGTAATGGCTTCGGCTAAAATCGGTCTATGTCTGGAAGTAAAAATAAAAGTCAAAAAGTGTTTTAAAGATGCAGAGTACTATTTGTTATGCCATATTGGGTTTTAAAGAAAAAATATTGGCGGTGTAATAAAGTCCCCAATATGATGAAAAAACGTGGTTTTTTGTAATTTTAGGGTAGAATATCAAAAAAACATTATGAGGAGGATGATGAAGGAATTTAGATTTAAAGAGCCAGAAGTATATTTTCAACTAGCGGTCTTGAATATCGTCAAATTTTTAATTTCTATGTATTGAAGAAAATTTAAAATTTAACACTTTCAAGAAAATGATAGGAGAATCGCGTACTTAAATGAGAATATTTCGCGATCCCAAAGATCCCAAAGAGATTACACTCGGAATGTTTGATATGTTTTACAAGACAATATTTTCTATCACCACAAGTTGCTTAAAAAACCAAGAAACGTTGTTTAAAATATTCGCGAATAAGAGACTGTGTATTTCTGAAAAAAGCTTATAAAACTTAAAGATCTTGCCTTTGATATGATCTAAGATAAGTTCATATACGAAAGTACAAAATTCTCGTCCCGCTGATTTTCTGTACCTTATGTAATGTCTCGGTTGGTTTAGTAAAGCTATAATTTTCTTATTGTGGACAACTGAAGAGTTAGCGTGATGGCTACGAAACAATTGTATTGTCTATCAGGAAAATGATCAACCTTTTTTGAAACAACAAATACAAATCTAATATGACAATATCATATTACAATTTGGACTTAAGGTAGAAGAATATTCTAACTAAATATATAAAAATATAAGAAGTCCGAAAACACAATTTTTGTATTTTTAATGCAATTGTATTTTAGAAATTATCAATTGAATTCCAGTTTAATGAATCGTATTTCAGAATTTGTTTTTCAGTGTTACCAATTGTATTTCAGAAATTATCAATTCTATTTTTTTTTAAAGAAGCAACACTCATTTTTCCTAGTAATTAACGTGTTTCTTTCTTTGGAAAGGGGTTAGAGAAGAAGTGAAAGGTGGTGAAAGATGAAGGGTAATTGCGCTAGCTGTTGAATCCTAGCACAGTTGTTGCGCGCCATCTGATGAAGAGTTGGCGAACTCTGTTGAAGCTTTTTAGTTCATAGCACTATTATATACAACAATTTTAATTCGGTGGGGTTAAGTGCTATGGGAACACTGACGGAGGACGCTGAGATATGTATGAGGGATAGAAAAAACTCATACGCATTATTATTATTTTTCATAAATTGATGTTGCCTTGGATGGGGATCGAAACCGCAACCTTATGTGTAACAGTCCAACGCGTTAACAATTACACCACATTAAATTTCAGAAATTACCATTTGTATTTCAGAAATTATCAATTGTATTTCAGAAACTGTCAATTGTATTTCAGAAATTATTAATTACACTTCAGAAATTAGCAACTGTATTTCAGTAATTATCAAATGTATTTTATAAATTATCAATTGTATTTTAGAAACTGTCAATTGTTTTTTCAGCCACAGCTCAAAGCAAAAAGAACGATTTCAGCTATTTAATTAAATAGTTCATGTTGAGTTTCAACAAACATGTTTTATTGAGTTTCAAGAAACAATGTAAGTTGAAAAAAATGGGAAATTTGTCTAATCAACAAAAATTTTAATTGATTCAATTGAAAAGATTGTGGAAATGAAAATTTAATTTTAATAATTATTTTTGTCTTACACAAACAAGTCAAACCATAGAACAATCTGAGAAAAAATTGGCAGGAACCGGGGGCATGTTATCACAAATTGGGTTTAATGGTCAGGAAGGAAACACTGGAACTACAAAAAATGGAAAACACTCTCGTTGGCTCCTGGCTTTGAGTGTAGCGTAGCAGGGGTGGCCTTCGCCATTGGGGTACATACACCACCCCGTATTATCGCTGAATTTAAGTTTAAATGCTAATGTGTGCAATTATTGATCAACTTTGATGCTTCCAAATTTGAAGCTTTAACTGCACATGTACACTCAAAAAAGTTTGACAGTTCTTTGTGTAGTAATCAGTAATTGTTGTTTTTAACAGTAATTACAGTTGTTTTTCTATAGAAAAGTGCAAAACAACTGTTTTGACGGTTATTTAAGAAAACAACTAATGAAAAAATCGTAATTTCGCAACAGTTGTTTAAAACAGTTATTTTTAATATCATAATAAACGACTACCAAAACAGTAATTTTACAGTAAACAGATGTTTTCGTTAGTTATTTAAAATATAAAAATTTTCGTTGAATTTCTTTGAATTTTAAAAATTCTTGTTTAGTTAATATTTGTTATTATTGATATATTCCTAGTTTGCAAATAAAAATCAAAAAGCGTAATAACTGGAGAACCGTTTGGAATTTTTACTTTACACATATTTTTGTAATGGAAAGAAACATTTTTTTTTCTTTTTATTAAAATATAATTCTATAATACCAAAAAAATTAACTGTAAAAAACAGTAGTTTTTACCAATTTTGTCAGTTGTTTTAAAATGTTATTAGTAATAATTTGTTAGTTAATTTCACGACATTGTTAGTTATTTTTAATGCATTTGTTAGTTATTTTTCAAGAGTTATAAATAACAAAAGTTATAGTTATTTTGTCTCTTTTTTAACTGCATATACCTTTATTTTAACAGTTATTTTTAGTAGATTCTACCGTCAAACTTTTTTGTGTGTAGTCGTAGATTGACGCATTTCTGTGCTTTTTTATTTGTAAAATTCATTTTATTCGAATACTATTGGAAATGTGAAAAAACATTGCATGTCAATTGTTAATTCTTAAGTCTCATTTAAGGAATGGGTTCATTTTTGATTCTAAAATTTTCGCAATTTTGAAATTATAATATTGCAGTCTTCCAAATATCAATGGTCATTCGGAAGAGCATAGGGTCAATATATCAAAACCAATTACTTACTTAAATAGCAAAATGAATTTATTTACATACATTTATAGCAAAATTTAAATAAAATTATTAGGCAAATTTTGCCGTAGGTATAAACATTTCATCAACAGATTAAGTTTACGTACCTGTTGCTTCACTATTTATAAAAAAGTAGTTTTAACCCTTTCGCAACCAAACTTGGGATGCGTCAAATATTTTAATGATATTTTGTACTTACGACTCGGATATAATTGTATGCTATTTCTAAAGCTTTACAGCGACACCTAGAAGAGATAACTAATATTAAAGTTTAAATGCTAACACAACTAATAAACGGGCTACATTTTTGTTTTTCTTTTATTTAAAAAATGTAAATGAGTTAAATTTAAATTCTGAAAATGTGACATTTAGTACAGTAAAAATTAGAAATGGGACTTATATCAATCAATGGTTCTCAAAAGGGTTAATCGACCTAGTGTTAGCGTGTTTATAACCATTTTTCAAAGTTAAAAAAAAACATCAAACAAAAATACAAATTTAAATCTTAATTTGGCATAAGTCTTCAAAATATTAATAAAAAATTATTAAAAAATAACTTTTATATAAAATTACGCTTATGTTTACTAAACATGTTGTTGTTAATCATCAGCGAGTGACATTGCTTTAGGCATTAACATGACAATCTAATTGCTTCATTTATTAATGTACGATGTCAGTTAATATCTCAAAGTACTTATAGTTTTTGTATATGATTTTAACAAATTTTCAAAAGGTTTAACCCACCATTGCACTTGCGTGACTTAATAATATGTATGTTGTATGTATGAATGATTTAGTTAAGTAGTTTCCGTTTTCATTTTAAGCTTAATGCCACATAATTAACATTGAACTTGTTATGATGTACATATAGAGTTTAATCTTTAACATTAACTGGGTTAGAAAAATGTAGATAAAAATATAATAACCAATTGCATCTACACGATAATTAGAATTGATAGAGATTAGGGATGCCAAACGGGAAATCCCGAATCCCGGGATTTTCGGGATTGGCAAAATCCCGAACCCCGGGATTATTTCTCAAAAATCCCGGGATTTTCTTATTTTTTAATATTAATATAAAGAGATATTGGTAAAATTATAAATTAAGTAGATTATTCGAGTAAACTATGCAAAAAATTTGCATAAAAATTTGAAATTTTGGTAAATAATATTAATTTTTTAAGTAATACATGCGAAAAATCAAGTTTGTTTGTTATTTTACCGATTTATTCTTCCAAGCGAAATTCGATTTCTGAAACTGGGCCTTCATATATTATCCCAGCCAGAAAAATACAAACGGGAAAGCGATGGCAATGTATTTTAACAGGTGGTACAAGTACAGACAAAAATTGCTTTCCCATTTCCAATATGATAACGTCAATAGACAAAAGGATCGGCGGTTCAAAAAGCGCCGGAATAGTACTGGAGAAACAAAATTTTTAACTTTGGCAAAACGGTGCCAAAACCAATAAATAGGTGGTTTGGAATTATATTTTCCGAAATAAAATTTAAAAAAAGTTCATATGTATCTTTTTTTTGCCCTGCCGTGATGTTTTGTAAAACAAACACTGGCAAAACGATTTTTGCAAACGCTGGCAAAGCGTCCCAAATGAGTGTTCTGCCAGTCATTTTTAACATCGCGGTTACCCACTGGTATGCAAGTACTTGATTTTTTGTACCACTGTCAATTTCTGACTGAGATGTTTCAATATTCATAAAATGTACCACATTATTAACAACTATTAAATAATTAAAAAACGCTTTATTCTATAAAAAAAATTAGTTACGTAATATAAAAATTTTTATAAATAAAGGAAAATTTAAATCCCGAAATCCCGTAAAATCCCGGGATCCCGAAAAATTCCGTAGACCCGAAAATCCCGGGATCCCGAGGTCGGGATCCCGGGATTTCATTCAAAATCCCGAATCCCGGGATTTTCAAATATCAATCCCGATTGGCATCCCTAATAGAGATAGAGCAAACAACAATTATAAATAGCTCTATGTTATTGTGAATGATTTAAGCTACTTAAAAGGAGAGTTCTCTTTAATTTTAATGAAATTTGGATATGTGATAAAGGAGAAAACATTGAGAGTGGGACCAAAAATCAAATAATTTTTTATTAAAACAAGGCAGAAATTTAAATTAATATGAAAGTACTCAAGAAAATTCTGATACCCGTATTGCCCATGTCGTGTTCCAGGGTTGCCACTTTTTTGAAATATTTTAAGTATTGGTGAAAAGGGGCTATGGGGAGAGTAGTCCTAAAGCCGAGCTATAACGAATATCGAAAAAATCTCAGACACATTCTCGATTAAATTAAATATGTATTATTTTATGTAAATTTGCACTAAAACCAGCAACAATTTTCATGACAAATGCGCTAAAAAAAAATATGTGTACTTTACTTTTTTTCTCCTCTACCACATACCCGAATCTCATTCAGTTCGGAGAACACCCATTGTGATACGTTTCTTGTTTGATGTGACTTTGATCTATCCCCGGCAGTTTTTCTAGTGTAAATATTCAATAAATGTTAAATTTTGCACAAATACGTTCAATATGAGCAGACGTAAACCGATTTTAAACTTATTTAACTTATTTATTTATTTAATTGATTCCATTTCCTGTACAAGACTGAGTCTTATATGGGAAAATCTACGAAACAGATCGATTTCAGATTTTAAAAATGAAAAATTTCAATTAGTGGCACACATTTTTTTTCTAGATTAACTTATTTAAAATTCATTAAAAAGAAGTAATCTGTTCGCGTGAATCAATTTTTTTGAGTTCTAAAAAAGTTATAAACAAAAAACCGCACACATTTTCGCTAATAAGTATTTTTAAATTTTTGGATTTTTCGGGCATGTGACCACACATTTTCAAGTTATCTTTCCGTGCTGAGTCCGAATTTGGTTTCCAAATTTTTCCAACACATCTGGTTTTTGAGAAAATTGAGATCAAAGTTAACAAAAACTTTTTTGGCTATTTTTGAGTGGTTTTACACACCTTTACCTCGAGTTAATGAAAAACGATGACACAATCACTGTAAGTTTATTCGAAAACGCATAGTCGCGCAAATTTCCATTATTGATTGTAAGTAATGTTGTTTTTTAATTTTTCCGTCCGTCCGTTCGTCTGCCTCATGTAATCTTGTGCGCATGCTACAGGTCGCAAATATTAAGATATTTTGATGAAATTTGGTAGACCAACTTATATCAGCTCAAGTACGAAGTTTATTGATTTTGGTTTAAATCGGTATATGTTTGGACCTAGTGCCCATATAAATTTCCTTCAAAATTGCAGCACAAAATTGAATGGCACTTCAACGGTTTAAAGAATTATGTGATCAAATATGTCATTACTATTATTCTGTGAAAGTGCTAAATGGATCGGATGAACTTTGTATTCTCTACAGCAGATCTTTCTCCAAAAATCGCTAAAAGGTTAAATTCAAATTGAAGGCTTTATAGTTTTAAGAATTATGGAGTCCAATCAATCTGGAACGGTAGATGTTATCATAACTATCATTATATGAAAGTGCTACACAGATCGGATTTTTTGTATGCTCTACATCACTTTTCGCTGCAAAATACTCTAAAAATTCAACTTTTAATTGACTGGCACATCCACAGATAAAAGAATTAATGGTTAAAATCTGGCTTGTATGATATATATCACCATTAATATTGTTGTGTGTAATTGCTTAAATGATCGGGTTATCCGTTTCGTTTCTACATCACTTTTTGCGCCAAAAATCTATGAAAAGCTACAAAATTTAACCTAAATGGCTCTGGGTACCAAAATAATAGTACGATCTATTTAGCACTTACACACAATAATAGTATGACTTATACATACCGATCACGCAGGACTGCAACTAATTATTTCTCAAACTGCGGATGTGCCCTCCAAAAAATATAAAATTTTATGTTCTTCACGCATAGACATGAAGAAATTTGGCCTCATTTATTTTGTTTATTTGTCAGTTATATGTCAGTATGAAAAAATTTTCAATTACATTGAGGCTGAAAGCGCAAAAATTAAAAATCTCTGAAATTGCTCTTTATTCAAAAAACAGAGTTACAGATTTTAATGAACTACACTAATAGAAAACACTCCGTAAAAAATTTAGTTAAAACTACTAAAAATTAGTTAAAAATGATACTGCAGAAAAAAACTGCTAAATTAGCAGATTTTTTTTTAATATAGGAACAGCAAAAATAAAACTGTTAAATATACAGAATTTTAGTTATATTTGAGCTAAGTTTTTGTAAATAAAGAATAGCAAATTAACCTGCTAAAATCAGCAAACAATTTTGTTAAATAATTAGTACCCTAAAAAATCACCAAAAAATTTTTAATTTTCTAAGTTTTTTTTAGATTTTTTTTTAAATGCAAATAAAAATCGAGCCTTTTAAAAACAGCAGTTTACAATTTTTTAGCAAATATTTCTGCTGATTTTAGCAGAATAGACTGCTATTTGTATTCAACTAAATTTAGCTTAAAAATAGCAAAACTTTTGTAGATTTAACAGTTTATTTTTGCCAGTTTTAGTCTACAAATATTTAGCAAAATTTTCTGCAGATTTTACAGTACAATTTGCTATTTTAAATTAACTAAAAGTTAGCCTAAATATTACTAAAATTCAGTAAATTTAACAGTTTTAATTTTGCTGTTCTCATTTTTCTAGTATTTAGTAAAAAAAATCTGGTAATTTTAGCAGTTTATTCAGCAGCATCATTTTTAACTAATATTTAGTAACTTTTTCTGTTATTTTTACAGATTTGTATCTATGAGTGTAACATTTGTTCCTAATTGAGGGCACCTATTTTTCTCAACAAGTGTGAGATTTTTTAACGTCAGAATTATTATCCACCAAAGGTTTCAGGCGATTTCCTCTTATGCTGAAAATGTTATACCCAAAAGAGTTGAAAAGCTTTGGAAAGTTACAAGCAAAATTAGGCTAAATTACCCAGTGTAGAAACGGTAATGACATATCATTATTTTTTGGACTACCAGTAATGACACCCACTTACCTTCTACATTATTTTAAAACATATAATAATGAGGTACTGATAATGACTTATTTTTATCATTATTTCAAATAGAAAATAATTTTCTAGATTTTTTTGAAAATTTTTTTAAATCTATTTTTAGAACACTGGTAAGGATATATGTAACCACATATTTTGTAATTTTTTTTATGTTGGCGAGTAAGCTTACTTGTGTGCAGCAAGTGAATTATGTTTTTATCTATTAAATATTACATGCCGATATAGCTCAGATGGTAGAGCTATTGACTGGCAATCTGTAGACCCAGCAATTCGATTCCCGCACTAGCAATTTTTATTAAAAAAAAAAATACAATAAAAAATATTTCTTTTAATATAATTCATTTTTTTGAAAATCTAATTTTAGACTCATTATTTTTGTCAGTACGGATAAGCACATAGGTAACGATATATTTTTTGATTTTTCGTATGCTGGTGTGTAACCATAACTCATTATTTTTCGCGACATCGCCATATAAAGGTAATAAGAAATGTAATAACAAAAGTAACTAGTTACCATTACCAAGTATGTAGTTACATAACCACATATCTGGTAATGATTTTCTATACTGGGTAGAGTAGTTTTTAATTGAGTAGAGCACACTAACAGTATAAATATTAAAATTTAAGATGTGCGCCTGATTAAATTCGTTGCCTCGAAAATGCTGATACCATCAAAAATATTATATATTGTTAGTAAAATGGTTTAAATTCCGAGTAACATGGAATCGCCCGGTTCCGTAGATTTGCCCATATTTATATAAACGTCTTCCCAAATTTCCCGCTGTTAGATCAGTGCTTAAAAATTTTGTTAAAATACGCTGCGTCAAATTTTGTTAAAATAACAATTCAATAAGAGCCGAAGTAAAGCAATTCATCATTTTAGGTTGTATGGGAGGTGCCATGCCTTTTCTTCCAATCCCGCCTACATTTGACAAAGTGCTTATGAAATACCCTGTGGGAAAACAGGGATCAGTTATAGTGAGAGTACCTGTCCCGTGGCCGGTGAAAACAGCACCGGTCTGAAGGAACCTACCCTGTGACCCGTCTCGTGACGGGTGAAAGCAGGACCGGTGTGCATGGACCTGTCCCATGACTAGTGAAAACAGGACCGGTCTGAAAGTACCTACCCGGTGACCTGTCCCGTTACCTAGTATCCCGTTACCTAGTGTCCTTGGGCCGACGTAAGTCGGTGTACCAAATTTCATCAAAATATCTTAATATTTGCGACCTGTGTCAGGTTCATTTGCGCCAGTCCCGTGATAGATTCTTTTGTATCAGTCCTACGATACGTTCTTTTTCGTCAGTCCTGTGACAGGTTCTTTTGTGTCAGTCCTATGACAGGTTCTTTTGCGTCAGTTTTGTGACATGTTCATCTGCACCAGTCCTGTAATAGGTTATTTTGTATCAGTCCTGTGACAGGTTCTTTTGCTTCAATCCTGTGACGAGTTCTTTTGCACCGGTCCTGTGACACGTCACAAGGGGCAATTGACCCCCTCTTAGGACAAGCCCATGTTAAAGTTACCGATCCTTATCATATAAAAGAACGAGTCCCAGGACCGGTCCTCGTCCCCAAGGACCGGTCACGGGACGTGTCCTGGGACCGGTTCCTTTTCCCACAGACGACGTCTTTTTTAAGACGACGTACAAAATATAATTGAAATCGTTCAACAGGAGCTAAGGAATAACATTATTAAAATTTTAGGTTATATTTAGGGTTTGGGGTTCGGGAATTCCCGGGAAAAGTTTGCCGGGAATTCCCGGGAAAATAATATATTTTTCCCGGGAGAACGGGAAATTTTAAAAATATTAAATTTTTTAAATTGTTTTTGTTTCGAATAGGATTTTTTAATTTTAGCCATAAAAATACCAAAACAAAAATGTCATTGTTAAAATCTTTTAAAAGGGAATACATTTATTTGACACACAAATAAAATCTTTGCCAAGTAATTAATATAAAGGAGTATTAAAAATTTAAAATTTAAAATACTCCTTTATATTAAGGGTCAATAATTTTATAAGTAACGTTTTCATTAATAAATGTGAAAAGAAGACTGGTTAACGGTGGTATCTAAATTTGGTTATCCGACATCTAAATTTGGTTCACAAAAAAAAAAAAAAAAAAATTGATGGTCATGCAACTTCTCTTGAAGAAAACAACAACAAGAATAACATTTCA
Organism: Leucophora obtusa; assembly: GCA_949987735.1. NCBI lineage: Eukaryota > Metazoa > Arthropoda > Insecta > Diptera > Anthomyiidae > Leucophora > Leucophora obtusa. The sequence continues at coordinate 42,888,396 of OX465297.1, forward strand.
GCTAAAATTAGCAAAGTACCCGAAGAAAAAAGTGTAAGCTGAATAGGCATTAAAGGCTTTATGGTCTAGACAATCATGTAAAAGATATCATGATAAAAGAAATATCGAGCAATATTTCTAACAATAGGAGAGTTACTATAATCTTAGATGAATGGACAAGAATATCATAAAAGAGATATTTGAACATATGTATAAACGGAAATAATTCATTTTATAACCTGGGGTTGGTTTATATATCAGGAAGATGTAATTCTGATGAAATAAGAAGAATTGTAGAAATAAGACTAGAAGAGTTTTATTTGTCTTTGGAAAATAACATTGTGGCCACCATATCTAATGGGCCAAGTTTAGAGTTTCTAAAAACCGAAAAAATTGAAAACCGCGGTTTCGGTTTTTCAAAATTAAAAAAACCGCGGTTTCGGTTATTTTTCGGTTTTCTTGTGATATTAATTGAATTGTTATAAAATAATTTAATATGTATACAAATTAAATTGTATAAAAATTAAAAATTAACCCCTAAATTCATAAATGCTTTTTAAAGTTATAGCAGGTTTACAAAACGTCATTTTCATACAAAATCTGTTCAATAAACCTCCTGTAATTTTACAAAGGTATTATGAATTTAGGGGTAAATATTTTAATACATATTTATTAAAATTCGATTGAATTTCTCACTCGAATAAAGCCAATAAAGCCATAGCCGGGGGGAAAAATGCGGAAACCGGTATACATTAAAATTTGTATTCTTTTTTCGGCAAATAAAGCTGTATTTAAAGAGTTAAATCCGAAATTTAGCAGTTTTTTTTAAATAATATAATAATAAAATTTTATACAATAAATTTCGCGGACTACGAAATAAAACTTTTTGAAAAGTATTTTTTACAAAATTACTTTTTTTTGGAAAAAATCACTTTTCTGAAATGATTTTTTTTTGGAAAAGTACTGTTTTTAAAAAAATGTACTTTTTTGAAAATGTGCAGTTTTGGAAAATGTACTTTTTTTGGAAAAACATGGCATGTTGTAAAGGGTGGTCCAACCATAATGCACGATGTTAATTGTGAGTCACACCTTAACGTCAAGTTTTTTGTCCAAGTTAATTTGACATTTCTTTGTTTCAGTGTTTGACAAATTCAACCATGGAGAGGTACACAATTGAGCAGCGCGTTCAAATCAAAATGCATTTCGTGCACTTCGTGATTTCTTTGGTCAGCATAAACGACCAAATGTGTCCACAATCGGGAGAATTGTGCGCAAATTTCAGCAAACCAGGTCTGTAAGAAATGCGAAAATACCTGCGCATTAAACCGCAACAAAAAAGTTCGCCGTACACTCCCAATATGAAGTATTTTTGGAAGGCGATTTCAAAAAAAAATTTTTCTTTGCAGAACGTAGGGGTCGCCTTTTTTAATTTTTCGTTATAGCTTTGGTAACCACTAAGGATCCAGGAGACCTGGTAGACCTGCGAACACTTGGAGACGTCAAATAGAGAATGAGTTGCATGAGCATGGTGTGTCCTGGAGTGAGATGAAAATGATGTCTACCGATAGAATACAATGGAGAACATTTGTTGCAGCCCTATGTTCCACCGGGAATTAAAGGATTAAATTTATATATATATATAAAATAATTTGGTATTCTCATTTTACAAATTACAGTATTTTTTACTAATTTGAGTTGCTAATTCTACAAATTTAATTTTTCTAAATTTTGAAACCCGATTAGCAAAAAAAAATTACTAATCTTTTTTTATTTTAAAGGTTAAAATTTGTTTGTTTTATTTTTTTCAACAATACACAACCCGATGGTTAGATTTCCCCTTTAAAATTCTTTTTTACTCATAAAAATTGTTTTGTTCTCTAATTTTTTTTGTTTTTTAACGGTTATATTTTCAACAGTTTTTTTTTTTTGCTGTTTTCCAATATTTCTATATGCAATTTAGCTTTGCCACTTTTTCAATACCCTTTTAAAAATGGTTATAATACAATAGTATATAATTTGATACAATCATATCTAATCCAGTGTGGTTAATGTGATATCATATAAAATTGTATGTAATTTCATCAATTGAAACAAAATTATACAACTTAGATCTAATAACATTGGGTCATTTTCCCTATCAAATTATATAAAAGTTTATATGGTCATATATGGTCTAACAATTTATATATACTTATATACAATTTAATAGGGAAATTGACCCAATGTTATTATATCTAAGTTGTCCAAATTTATTTATGTTGATTCAATTATATACAATTATATATGATATCACATTAACCAAACCTGATTAGATATAATTATCAAATTACACAATATTTTATTAAAACCTTTTTTACTAGAATATGTATTTTTATTTGATCATATTTGGTTATCCATATTCTTACATTCAGGGAAAAAAAGAGTTATCATATTGATGAAACTGTTTCATAAATCGTTAAATAACAATGTTCTCAACACACTACATTTTCAAAACGTTTATTAATTTTATTTAACTGTTAGCATGAAGTAAATCAGAATATATTGAAACTACTTAAACTAAAGTAAGCCCATCAAAAATACTTTTTTTATGTTTTTCATTTATTTTTGGTTTTATATTTCGTAAAATAATATAACAAACTATAAAACATTGTTCCCAAAAAAATCAAACTATAAAACATTTTAATACGCGTTGATTTTTAATAAATTGTATGCAACACTTTTCAAGTTTGTTCTTGTTGACAAATAGTAAATATAAATGGAAGAAAAAATCCATTGCAGGGATGAAAAATTAGATTTTTGAAATGGTACTGGAACTTCACCAAAATAGTACTTTTTCGAACCTGACGACACTTTTTTATAAAAGCTTCAGTTTGTTGTTATCATTAAAAGAGTACTAAATCGGTTACAGGAGTTCTGTGGTACAACAGTACTGAATTTTTCATCCCTGATGCATACACTTTTTATCGTGCTTCACTTGGGTTTTTTTCTATTTACTCTTTTGTTGTTGTGTACATTTTGTTGACGATTACGGGTGCTCGGGTGGTTGAATGTGTTTTTTTTTTCTTCGACATACATAATTAAAAAAAACGGAAAATTATAAAGAATGTAAGTAATATCTTCTATGTAAAATCTAAATTCTAATTGTATTGTTTTATTGCAGGCGTTATGTATTGGTTAATTTGGAGGATGAATTCCTAATTAATATATATGGAAAATTATAAAGAATGTAAGTAATATCTTGTATATAAATATAAAATATAAATTCTAGTAGTATTGTTTTTTTTCAGGCGTTATGTATTGGTTGCCTTATGATATGGTATTTCGAAGAATTGGAAGATGTGGAACATGGTGCACATATCAAATAAACTTAATTTTTGGGAAAATTTCAAATAAAATTTTTTAGTTAACATTTTTATTTATTTTTTTTATAAAATTAATTTTACTAAAAAATTTAATTTTAGTAAAAAAAAATTGGCTGATTTTAGCAAACCGATTTCCAATATGAGTTTACTAAAACTTTACTAAATTTTAGTAACCATTACAAATTTTTTCTACGGCACGTTTTGCTAAAATTAGCTAAACGGTCTGCTGGCCTAATATTAGTTAAGATTTGCTGTAATGTTACAGTTTTTTCTGTAACTTTTACAGACTTTTTTATTTGAGTGCAGTGGTAATAAAAAATTCCCAAGTATGATACCAAATAATATAAAGCGGCATTAGTTCCAATTTTGGCTCCATGATATGTTAAAATTTCTTCTTAATCAGTGGGTACCCCTTGTAAGACCAAGTGAATATTTTCGAAATTCCCCACCTATAAATTTTCATTGCATTCGTACTATAAAATCTATTCATTCATAAATAACGATGTAATTGTAAAATAGTATTCACATGTCATTAACATATCTGCATTATATTCTTACAAATGTGTTTAGCATACTATTAAAAAAATATTATGGCCAGACAATATTTTATAATAGTTCTAAAAACCAGTCAACTGTTGTTTGCTCTTCACCTTGTCCAAGGTCTTGGCTAAAAGTAAAACATTAAAAAATAGTAAACAAATACAAAATACATGCGGTGTCTCAACAACTCCACTCAATTCGAACCATATTATTCCGGTTCGATATACATTGAAACTGAACGAAATTAAACACAACACAAAAAACTTTAACTACATAAAGTAGTTTGTTAGAAAATGCAATAGATGAAGAAGTAGAAAACATGTTGCAAGCCCCCCATGCAACGAACAGCCTTTAAAAAAACAACATTGGATTTGGTTAAAATATTTATACATTTTGTTTGCTGCGGAATGTGTGCAAACAACTTGTATTTATATATTTTTTTGTTTTGTAATATTTGTTTTTTGTTCGTGTAACACGACAAACAGCATTAGCGAAACTACATGTAGCATTACACTATACACCTATGCCCCGATTTACAATACATGTGTCCTAAACACCAATTTAGAGCAGCCGAAAATACAAAACTTCCTTATTTTATGAAATTTTAATATATGTATATTTTCGGGAAAGGATCTATTATATCGAACTTTTTATTAAAAGTAATAATCGGATTTTTAATATATTTTCTCGAAGAACTAGCCAGAATTTTCAAATTTCAAAATAGGAAATTCTCAAACATTTACGCTGGGTTTCATACTGAAGAATTAACTTAACTGTTCAACAAAAGGAAATCTCAAAACATTTTGTATGCAAAATAACAACAAATGTTTGGGTTAACTAATAGTTAACACCAGACTTGGCGGGCAATATCCCTTAAACACCGTTATCGATTTAAAACCCTTTCAACTGACTACCGTTAGCCTTAAAATACCGTTACTGAAATACCGTTATCCTTAAAATACCGTTACCGAAATAACTGGAATATCGTTATCCTTAAAATACCGATACCGAAATAAATGAAATAACGGTACCCTTAAAATACCTTTACCTAAATAAATGAAATACTGTTGTCAGGAAAATATCTCTGCATTTGATAATTTCACTTGGTTATTGAATATTTTTCGTACATTAATACCCCGTTCACAAGCAAGTTTTGAGGGCGATTAAGCAATTAGATTTGGAAACCAATCAAAACTGTTCACATGCGGTTGAATGAGTTTTGATTATCTCGTTAACAGCTGTTTCGTTATTTTTTGTAAACAAAAAACACTTATAGTCAACCAAAAATTTAAGAAAATATTTATGGCCGGAACACAATGTTTATTAACTTTTGCCAAGATACAACGATATTATTGATGTGGAAAGCCTTTTTGAAGAGGGATGAACAGTTTAAAGATGAAATTTTTAATGTTTTATTGAAGGAAAAACTGCAGCTTTTAAAGATCTGAGATAATACACGATATAATGCAAAAATCTTCAAGATAACTGAAACTTCGATCAAGTGAATGGGGTAAAAGTTGATAAATGACTGACTAACGTTACCCTTAAAATACCGTTACCCAAATAACTGATATACCGTTAACCTTAAAAGAGCATCATATATTATTGGGTTTATTTATCATTATTTTTATCATAATATGATCCTTAAATTATCACATTATGATTCCAAAATTATTCCAATATTATCATATTGTAGTCCTACGTATCATGCTATGATCCGCATAGTATTTTCTCAGCATTCTCTTGAAGCAGAGTTAAAAAGTTATGCACGTTTTGTTTTATTCAAAATACAATTTCACAATGCATCAAAAATGTTTAAAATATGATCATAATATATTCCTAAGGACTATAATATATTTCTAGTGATCATATTGTGGTAACTCAAACAATTTTTTTACCATTTAGAAGCACCTAATGAGCATTAGGAACACATTGTGATCATTTTGCGCACTTTTTATATATTTTTCAATTTTGTATTTTTTTAATTTACTTCTTACAAAACTAAAATCTGTCACACTTCTTATTACAACCGATCTTGAACAATATTTTTTCTACGAGAATACAGAAAATTAAAAAAAATAAATCAATTTTTTTTACAAATTTTTACTTAATTTATAATGCCACATTTACAATGATGGAGTATTCCACTCTGCAGAGTGGAGTACACTGAAATAGAGATGGCGTGATGCAAAAAATATGTAAGCGCGAAAAAGAGAGAAACAAAATACGCTCTGCAGTGTGAAGTACTCCACCATTGTGAATCCGGCTAAACACTTTAATGCACAATAAATAATAATTTTATTTGAAGTTTACTTCGCAATGTACATTTTGCCCAAACTTCCTGGATAGACCTAATTCTTTCTTCCTCAAGTAATGCCACTAGTAAAGTGTATACCAATAATTTTTTTTCTATTCTTCTTATTTGACTGTTTTGTGCAATTTCTTTTCAAAACATTTCAAACAAGAATGATGCTAACTAATCAATGACGCTCACAAAAAAATTCACTGACCATCATGTTAATACCCTACGGGAAATTTTAACAAACTGTCACCGAACTGGCCCAACTGGGTCAAGTGGGTCAATTTCCCCCTCCTATAAAGGGGCCAATTCGGTGACAGTTTGTTAAAATAACCCGTAGGGTAGTTATGGAAACTATACCAATGTTTGTGTGCAATATCTCTCTCAATGCATATAATAATACGATGGAATTCGAAGAGAGGAAAATAATTATAGGCGACCATATCATTTGTAAACTATGATTAATAATTTTATTGCAAAAACCATGTAACGCAGTAGTTTTATACCTGTGATCGTATTTCAACCATATCATTTCTTTGTGTGTATGGAAAAAATGGTTTGTAATCAAAAAAATGAGGTTATCGCTATTTCAGATAATTTTGGTAACGGTATTTTAAGGGTAAAGCTATTTTATTTATTTCGGTATAGGTATTTTAAGGATAACAGTATTTCAGTTATTTCGGTAACGGTATTTTAAGGATAATGGTTGTTTGGTTATTTCGGTAACGATATTTTAAGGTTAAGCAATTTTCTGTAAACAAACTAATCTTAAAAAATAAGCAAAATTTAAAAAATTTCTAAAAAAAAAAAAAACATTTTATTTAATGGCAGAACACAGAAATTATTTAAATTATGAAAGATACAATTTTATATTTGCTAAGAAATGTGTTTTGGTATAGGGATGATTAGTTAAAATCAAAAATATTAAATGTTTTGTCAGTGGTCTTGCCGGCGCCATCAAATGATTTTTCATAGTTTTTCTTCTTCGGATACAAAAAAAAAATAGTTTTTATGTTTTAATATTTCTTTCAATTAAAAATAAAAGATTTTATTTTATTCTTCCTTAATTTTTTTAAGTTATTAAAATGTATTATTTATCAAGGTTGGCAACCGAAACGAGTAACGGTATTGGTATCGAGTTTTTGTTTGTTTCAGTATTGGTATCGGTAACGCTATTTCATTTGTATCGGTATTGGTATTACGGATACGTACCGGTATTATTGAAGAATTGTGTTTTCACAATAAATTATGTGTTGTTGTAAAAAAACACAATAAACCTTTTTTTAATCACTGGATTTATTGTATTTTGTTAATAAATCCATATTTTGTTTTTTAATTTTCAAAATTTATAATTTTTATCAAAATCTAATACTTATTCGCCAATATAATGTGCAAGAAAATCATTAAATTTTGTAAAAATGTGGACTCAGGAATTGAAATTAGCTAAATCCAAAATGGATTTAAAATATAAATAAATTCGTTTTGGATTTAGCTCAATTTTATTCCAGAAATTGCATTTTCCCAAAATTTAAATTTTTATTTCATATTATATTAGGGAATAAATGTTAGATTTAGATAAAAATATAAAATTAAAAAACAAAATATGGATTTTTTAACAAAATAAAATAAATCCAAAAATAAATACTATGATTAAAAAAAAGGCCTAGTATTGCTAAACCAAATTAAAAAAATAATAGCAATACGCCTGCTAGCAATACGATTTTTAATTAGTAACTAGTGCTGGTAAAAATATGAGTAGTCGGTATCGAGTATCGAGTATTTGTCTTTTTTTGGGTACTCGATACTCAAAACTACTACTCGATATTTTCAGAGTTGCATTTTGAACAGAAAAAATATATAAAAATGTGACTCCGCTAAAATATTTACCACAAAAATGTGACTCTGCTAAAATATTTGTCAGAAAATTACAACTCTGCTAAAAGAAAAGAAATCAGAAGTAAAATATTTAAAATAATATGTTAAAAAACAATGAAAAACGCAATGAATAGTTGGTGAACAAGTTTTAAAATATGTTTCTAAATTTAAATATTGAATTACCATAAACATTTTCAAATAATTTTACCAAAAAATTTAAAAAAATTTCAAATTAAAAAACCGTTAAAAGTATCGAGTAGTATCGAGTATCCAAATCAAAAATATCTAGTAGTATCGAGTATTGAAAAGTAACCGAATTTACCAGCACTATTAGTAACACAGATAGAGTTCTATTAATTTTAAATTTTGCATATTTTGTATGAAAAAATTTATATTTTTTTGTGAAAAACGTAAAAAAAAAAATTATTTTATTAGAAACCGATTCAATACCGGTACGATACCGCTATTAAGGGAAAAAGTTTTTGAACACCGGTATTTTTTTAAATTAAGAGTTTCGGTATTGTTATTTGTATCGGTTATTATACATTTTTTTATGCCATAAACAGCTGCTCCAAATATGGGACGAAAATTGGATTTCGATGGGATTTCAAAGAAATCTAAATTAATAAATTTAATGATTTAAATAATAAACATATTGTGGAGAACTCACATTGAATGTTAATCGGCGGATAGGTGTATTAGAAGAAAGCAAATGTAGTCTCAAATGCAGCCAGAGGCACTTGATTATTTAGTTGTCATGATCCATTCACCACAAAAATATTATATAACAAAATGAATTTAGTTGCACACAAATTATGAATTATATACATAGTAGGGTATTCAATCGATTAACCGTTGCTCGATTAATCGATGAACTACTTTCGAAAACTTATTCGAGTAAATTTAAATGCCCAGTTTCGAGTAACGAATTACTCGAGTAATTTTGGTCGGTTAATCGATTAACACGAGTAAATCTAAATAAGATTTTTTTTTAATTTAAAATTAATTTTTTAATTTAAATTTTTTTACTGAAGTTAGTATCGTACTAAAGACATTTTAAGATACTAAATTGTCTTTAGTACGATACTAACCTTATAAAAAAAATATATTTATTGCCATAACTTTTGCAAATGGCAACTTTTTTGCTTGAAATTTTGCAACAACAATTTTTAGAGGTGACCCCATATTATACTAAAAGTTGGACTTTGGGGACATCTTGGAAAGCTATGCTGCCATACAAAATTTTTGAAAAATCGCGATTTTAACGTACAGGCCGTTATATATGAATACATTTTTTTTGTTGAAATATTTTCCTTTTAATGGCTTCTTTACTAAGCCATATCATTTATTGCTTTCAGCGATTCAATTGGCTAAAACCTTAAAAACCCGTAAAAATCAATCTAAAATGCGAAAAGTGGTTTTAACATCAAGTTTTATCCTTCAAATTTTAAGCCTAAATATATACAGGTCCTGTGCCTACATTTCACTACAAAAAATTTATTTTGATTGCATTTCAAAATTTTTGTATATAAAAAACTAAATGGAAAACCGCCAAACTTTAAAGACATTTAGCGAAAAATCAGTACCATTGATCGAAAAATAAAGTACACCATTTTAATCAGCATGTCCGAAATATATAGAATTGATGGTCAGAGCTCTATTAATTTTTAAAAGCCAAGATTTTGTCATGCAGTCCCAGCAAAAAAAGTGGAAGTGATCTTAAGGAATCAATTTTTCATTGATTCCAAAGTATCATTAATTTCTAATTTTCCGCTTCTAAAACAATTCTTTTTCACAACTTCCGAAAATGTGATTTTGAAGGAAATTAAGTCTTTTCAAATCTATCTAACTACAGATATTTCCATTTAAATTTAACAATTATAATTATGGTTAAGCACTTAACTTTAATTATTTTGAGACAAGTTTTCAGGTTCAAGTGATTTGCTTAAATTTTTTACGAATAAAAATTAATTCCTTTTCATCAATTAAAAAGATCATAAAAGAAAACTTCCACCCTATGACAACCCTATGTAAAATTCATTGGTTCCGATCCACATTTTCACAATATCGAATCCAAATCAATGCTTCTTTTTCTCTTCTTTTGATGATTTTTTTTTTGCTGGGGTGTTATTGGTTAAATTGATTTGTTAAAATTGAATCAGTTCGTTTGATTATATGAAAAGAATCAACAAAAATCAAATTGATTCTTTGAATAAAATAGTAATGGAATTAAAATGCTTATGGATTCGTTCAAAATTTAATCAGAGTTAAAAATCTAATTACGGAATTATATTTTTGAAGGTCTGTATTTTATTATATTTGAAGGTACTGTATAAGCAAAATAGAATTCCCAAAGAAGACCTTTATAAAAATTTACGGAAATTCTTTTAAAAAGCAAAACACCTTAACTGTATATTTTAAGAAGATCTCTTTAACTTTAAGCACCGTAAGTTGTTTGAGTTTCACGTGAAAAAACTCTTATACTCCATATAAAAAAATGATTTTTCACGACAATCAGTTTCACATGAAAATTGTGTAGAGTTTGTTTTCACGCAAATTCAATGTACAAGACTATTATTTTTCTTGGGAAAAAGTGACATTTTGTGTTTATTTCAAGATTGGTTACCGAAACGAATAACGGTAAGGATAACGGTAACGGTATCTAATTTCTATTGTTTCGGTAACGGTAAAGGTAACGGTATTTAAGACTGAATCGGTAACGGTATACCGTTATCGAAACAGCAATACCGGTACGTACCGGTATTACAAATTACGTTAAAAACATATAAAAACAAGTAAAAACATAGCATATTCTTGTTTTGAAGTCTTAGAAATACAGATTATAACTTATAAACTCAATGCTGGTAGTTTTAATAATTAAAATTATTGTCTATAAAATTTTTTGTAAAAATAACCCAAGATTATAAAATAAAAAAGTTTAAAAATTGGCATTTTTATATAAATTAATAAATACCGGTAAAATAGCGGTAACTGCCCATAAAAATAACGGTATCGGTAAGGGTATTGGTAAATGTTTTTTAGAGGTATTGGTAACGGTAACGGTATTCAATTTGAAACGGTATTTTAGCGATAACGGTATTATAACGATAACGGTAACCAACCTTGGTTTATTTTGATTGTGTCTTTGCTATAAAATTAAAAAATTTATCATTTGTTTAAAGTAAATTGCAATTTGAGGCATTTAAAGTTCGAGTGAAATTTTTCCACGTGAAAAACAACTTACGGTGCTTTAAGTAAAAACTTCCAAGGCTTACTACATACAAAAGTCCCATAACCAGAGCTTTAAAGAATTAATTCCTTTTTGGAATGAATTCCCAAATATTTAATTCAATTCTTTAATTCAAGGAATGAATTCATCAATAAGACATAAGCAGGAATTAATTCCTGTGAATGAATTCAAAGAATTCAAATTTATAGAATGAATTCCCTGACGCAAAGAATTAAAATTATTACAATTCTAGTTAACTCAACTTTTAGTCAAGGAATTAAATTTATTTCGATTAATTCCCTAAGGAATTAAATTTTTTTCGTTTAATTCCCTAGGAATTAAATTTCTTCCGTTTAATTCCCTGAATTAAGTTTCAATTCCTAGGAAATTAAACGAAATAAATTTATTTCCTTGATTAAAAGTTGAATTAACTAGAATTGAATGAATTCCTTGACTAAAAGTTGAATTAACTAGAATTGAATGAATTCCTTGACCAAAAGTTGAACTTGAATGAATTCCTTGACCAAAAGTTGATTTAACTAGAATTGAATGAATTCCTTGACCAAAAGTTGAATTAACCAGAATTGAAAGAATTCCTTGATCAAGAGTTGAATTAAGTGCACAGTTGAATGAATTCCTTAGCCAAAAGTTGAATTAACTAGAATTGAATGAATTCCTTTACCAAAAGTTGAATTATCTAGAATTGAAAGAATTCGTTGTTGAATGAATTCATAAAATTTTATGAAGGCATTAGAAAAAAATGAATGAATTCCTTTAATATAAATCGAATGAAAAAAAAGGAATTCATTCAATTCCTTAAGTTTGATCAGGGAATTCATTCCCAAAATATAAATTCAGTTCAAAAAAAGGGAATTAGGGAATTAATTCTTCGAAGCTCTGCCCATAACTCTATTTCTTATTTTTTTAGAGGGGTAGGAAAAAAACTTAATAGAATCTAAATAACTTTGAATCTAAAATTTATTTGAATGCATTTTTTATCACTAAAAAATTTCGTTCACACATATTCAGAGTTTTCATATTTTATTTTATTTTTTATCCTTCTCCTCTAAAGAAATAAAAAAATCTAGTTGGGTTCATTTTAAATTAAGCCATCCAAAATTTTTTAGCTTTTTATAATACTGCGCTACAAATTATTTTTAAATGAGTATTTAACAGACCTCTCTTAGATTTCAAAATTAGCTTAAATAAATGATCTAAACAATTTTTTAAACTTCTACTTATGGATTCATTTTAATTGTTCCCTGCAAGCATTTGGAAGATATCTTCAAACAAGATATTAAAGCGATATCTTCTATTTTTCATTTGAATGAAAATAATCAAGTATTATTTTGAAATTGTCTTCCTTTTATCATTTGGAAGATAATTCGGAGATATTTGGAAAAAAATAACTTAAAAATTAAATGTTTTGTCATAATTTTTTATTATAATATTACGACAATATTACCTTTTTATCATCCGGAAGATATAGAAAATTTGTTTGAAATTTTTTGTCATTTTGGAAAAAATTAAAACAAAATTTATACAAAAACAACCAACAGATATATAGGAAAAAAATTTATCGAAAAAATCAAGATTTTTTAATGCGCGGAAAAACTCGGCTGGGATTAAATCAAGATAACTAATGTTTTGGTCAATGGATTATGTATGCAGATATTCTTTTTCATGCTTAAATTTAATAATGCATAAATAAATCGTTTATTTTGTACCGGGGAGTTTATTTGGCGATATCACCTTTTTATCTTCCAGGTGATAAATTAGCGATATCGCCGATTTACCTTCCTGGGGTATTATTTTCGTATTGCCTGGAAATATTGCTTTCGGGTAACAGTTGTTCCCGACGGAGGAAACTTCCGCAATACGAAGTTGGAATTGCCGGCAATAAATGTTTTCTTCCTGGCAGTATGATCGGGGAATCTTTTTCGTATTGCCATGCTTGCTGGATTAATTTGTTGTGTTTTGTTACTAATAAGTAGGGCAAGGAATTCCATGCAAATACATGTTTTTTCTCGATAGTCCAAAACTAATATGGACTAAATATTTATCCGAATCATCAAATTTAGAACAAAATGGCATCGATTTGTAGTTGCATATTTTTGCATATTTTGTCAAAAATGCATGTTTTTGCATATTTGGTGCCTTTTTAATGCATATTTTGTGCTTTTTAATCCATATTTGTGCATATTTTTAATTTTTAAGAGCATTTTTTATTTTTTAAAAAAATATAAAAAATTAATACGTTTTCATATTTAATTCAATCAAAATAAATATTCTTAAAAATATATTTCTAAGTTTTAATGTGCATTATTTTTGCAAAAATAATAGTTTTTAGTGCATAATTCTTATAATTTTAATGCATATTTTTCATTTTTAGCCGCATATTTTAGGCGCATGTTTTCCATTTTTAAGTGCAGGAAATTCCTTGCCCTACTAATAAACTATAAAACCTACAAAAAATGGATAATTTTTGCGATAAAATAATGAAATAAAATTGTTACTCGAGTAATTTTAAGCCTTACACGATTAATCGAATTACTCGAGTGGTTTTAAAATCTTACACGATTAATTGAGTAATTTCAAAACCTCAAAATCGAGTTACTCGGTTACTCGAATAAAGCAAAACCCGAGTAATTTGAATACCCTATTACCATGGATGGTAACCGAAACGATGCGGTTATCGGTAAGGGTAACGCTAGTTTAGATTATTTCGGTAACGGTATTTTAAGGTTAACGCTATTTCATTTATTTCGGTATCGGTATTTTAAGGACAACGGGTTTTTAGTTGTTTCGGTAACGGTATTTTAAGGATAACGGTTTTTTGATTATTTCGGTAACGGTATTTTAAGGTTAGGAGTATTTCGGTAACGGTATTTTAAGGATATCGGTAGTCAGATTTTTTGATGCATCCCTCAATTTATTTTACGAAAAATAAACGAGATTAAAAACAGAACCAATTTACCAACTTAATGTACGAAAAATACTCAATAATCCAGTGCAATTGCCAAAAACAGAAAATTAAAAATATCGGTAACGGTATTTTAGGGTTAACGGTATTTCAATTATATCGGTAAGGGTATTTTAAGGGTATCGATATTTAATTTATTTCGGTATCGGTATTTTAAGGGTAACGGTATTTCAGTTATTTCGGTAACGGGTAACGGTAGTCAGTTGAAAGGGTTTTGAATCGATGACGGTATTTTAGTGGCATTGCCTGCCAACCCTGCCTATTATGCACCATTTAATAGTAAGTTGGCGAACTTTGTTGAATCTGTTATGTTATTTTACTTCGGTGGGGTTAAGTGCTCTGGGCACACCGAAGGAGGACGCTGCAATATGTATGAGGGATAGAAAAATCATACATATTATTTTTCAAATTGATGTTGCGGTCACTGGGGATCGAACCCGCAACCTTATGTCTAATAGTCCAATGCGCTAACCATTACACCACAGCGCCCAAAGATGTAAAAGTGTCACCCTAAAATGCAAATATGTTCCATTTTAACCTTTCATAAATCAATGTCATTTTTTACTTCGTATTTTAAAAAAATAGAAAATGAGATTTTATAAAGAATAACGTTTAGTTTTAAAGGTGGATTTACACACCCAGAAAAAAGATTCGAATTGTGGCGGTTACGATAACTATCTTTAAATTTATTGCAGGATCGATTAGCAAAGCTGAATGATTCGGTTATGAAAACTTATATTTTCAGTTGTGATTATCAAATTCCGTAAAAAAAATTCAGTAGCTACTACTGAATTTTAAAACATTTTTAAATAAAATAAATACAAATAATTTTCAACTGTCTTTTGTTTATTAAAATTTTCTATACATACTTTCAACATTTATATTGTATAAAATATTTTTTTTTAATTACAGCAATAAAAGATTCTTTCGCTGAAAAACCTCGGGTCCTATAGTAATTTGAATTTAATTTTTGATTGAAGTTATTTACATACAAAAAGATTCAGAATTTAGTAAAATATCACCAGAGTTTGTGGTTCCTTAGGGAATGTCCCTAGGAATATAAGGTTCTCAGAATAAAACCATTAGAAACACACTTGAAATATATGTATTTTTATATTAAAAACGGTCTTGATTCTTTAGAACCTGAAGCACGCGATTTAATAGAAGCATTTTCAAGCTTTTGGGATTCATTTCGAGCCTTCACATTTTCACCTTATAACGATGTCTTATTACTAGGGTTTGGGATTTCCCGGACTTTTTTATTTCCCGGGAAACGGGAATGAAAAAATTTGATTCCCGGGATTCCCGGGAATCCCGGGAAATATTTTTGAACAAAATTGTTAATGAAAACCACCTATATAAGTAATTTTTATTAAAAAAACACTATTTCAGTACAAATGCAGTCTGTGTAGTGAGAATTCAAAGTAAAAAATATCAGAATGTTGAACATTTGATTTCACATAAATTACTCGCAGCACTGCCAAATGAATTGCATGATTCCAGCAGAAACCACCTACTACTGGACTGTCGGAAACAAACCGTTTCATCACACTTGGCCCATTATATATGGTGGCCACAATGTTATTTTCCAAAGACAAATAAAACTCTTCTAGTCTTATTTTTACAATTTATCTTCGTGATATATAAACCAACCCCAGGTCATAAAATTAATTATTTCCGTTTATACATATGTTCAAATATCTCTTTTGTGATATTCTTGTAAATTCATCTAAGATTATAGTAAATCTCCTATTGTTAGAAATATTGCTCGATATTTCTTTTATCATGATATCTTTCACATGATTGTAGTAATTTAATATAATGTTCTTTACATCGGTTTAATTTTTTTGCAATGCCAGGTTTTTATTATAAAAACTTTCTCGAATAAACGAAGATCTAGTTATGGTGCGGATTGACTGCGGCTAATTTAGATACCATTTCAGGAAATATTTGCCCTACCATAAAACCTTTAATGCCTATTCAGCTTACACTTTTTTCTTCGGGTACTTTGCTAATTTTAGCTGAAACGTTATTCCTGTTGTTGTTTTCTTCAAGAGAAGTTGCATGACCATCAATTTTTTTTTTTTGTGAACCAAATTTAGATGTCGGATAACCAAATTTAGATACCACCGTTAACCATTAGTCTTTTCTTTTCACATTTATTAATGAAAACGTTACTTATAAAATTATTGACCCTTAATATAAAGGAGTATTTTAAATTTAAAGTCGAATTTATTTTTAATTAAACGGTTTTGTTCATTTTGTGTATGAAAACCTGAAAATAAATTAACCAATCAGAATGCTCCAAAAATAGACCAAGTCAAGGTATACTGCCACCCAATATTTTAAATAAAGTCGACTTTACCTAAATTATACATTTGAAAAGTTTAGATATTAAGGGCGATTACTTGTAAGAAACAAAGCTTTTTTTTCATATTTCTTTTAAACATTTTACCAAGTTTTTAGGTTTTACTAATTAAATTTTGAATAAGTTATGCGAAAAATCTTTATTAGTTGAAATGCTCCTAATTACTTGGCAGAGATTTTGTTTGTGTGTCAAATAAATGTATTCCCTTTAAAAAGATTTTAACAATGACATTTTTGTTTTGGTATATAAAATGTTTTTTATGACTAAAATTAAAAAATCCTATTCGAAACAAAAACAATTTAAAAAATTTTATATTTTTAAAATTTCCCGTTTTCCCGGGAAAAATATATTATTTTCCCGGGAATTCCCGGCAAACTTTTCCCGGGATTTCCCGTGAATTCCCGCCCGGGAATTCCCGAACCCCAAACCCTACTTATTACACACGTACATATGTTTATAGACTCTCTCCTGAAAAAGGCCAAAATACTGTTGTTAACGTGAATTTCATATTAAGATTTTCTTACTTGTAGCTCACCTTACTTGAAAAACAAATTTTAATCCCGTTTTTTCCATTCTTTGATAGTATATTAATTAAAATAATTTGTTTTATTAAGAAAAAAAAAATACCATCAATTTTTTTTGTATTTTTTATTGTATTTTCGAAGTGACAGTTTATTTTGAAATATTGAAAATTTGGGGTAACTATGAATTTGCAGTTTTTTTCGACTAGTTTAAATTTTTGTTACGGCTGGGTCAACCGATAAATGCTGTAACTAAATTTACCAATTATTTAGGATCACGGAATTAATTAGGTTGTATTAAAAAATTTACAATTATAAAAACAGTTCAATGGTCTCAATTAAGAAAATATTATAATTGGGATAACATTTGTGGTTTAGCAATAAAGATTTTGTGATTTTAGCCGATTTCCAAGTAACCATTTTTCTGTGTGCAGTGATGGATTGCTCAGCAGATTGGGTTAAAGAAAAAAAAGATAGAATGATACTAAAAAAATATGTAAGGGCGAAGAATAAAATTCAATATACAGAGGGGAGTAGTCCGTCATTGTATATTGACTTATAATGCCAAAACGCAAGATTTGAGATTTTTAGAAATTTTTTTGTAAGTTCTACAAAGAAACTTATATAAGCAATACAAAATGAGTATTTAAAAACTAGGAAACCGGTTAATTGAACCGGGTTTGAATTAAAAAACTTTAAAGCGGTTTTTTTGTAAATGCAGTTTCTGGAAGTATTTGAACGCTGGTTTTTTAAAGATGTCGAATAGTTGACAACTCTATTAATAGAATATATCACACACATTTTGTATAGAATTAAATTTTAGATGGCATTAAAATCTAAAATTTGGAATATATCGCTAAATTAACTAAGTACAAGAGCTGTGGCTTGGCAGTTTGTTTCCCTGTGTTATTTCGACAAAGTGAAAATGATTACTTTTGTACATTACGTTTGAGATCATAAACTATACATAAATTTGATTTTTATTTCCATTACTTTATTGTAATGTAATGGAAAAAAAATCATTAATTGTAATAAAATGGAAAAAAATCATTACTTTACTAAAAGCAAAATACGTTTGATTTTTTTCTATAGTCACGCCTTACCTAGTGTCTTGACATGCAATAAAACGATAGCAAGCAATTGTCCAAATGATTTCATCTCAATTGAAGACACTCAATTTCAATTTTATTGCAATATCATGATATCGCTGACATGCAAGCGACTCTTGCAATGATACCTGCCATAAAATATCACTTTTCGTTTTAATTTTAATTTTGTAATAAAAAAACAATAGAAAATTTGATAAAAAAGAATTGGAAAGTGCTTAATTTTTTTATTATTTGTAGATAAAAATTAATGTTTGATAAAATTTTGTGTTTTTCGAAGAAAAATCTTTAATATTTCTTAGCTATGAAGTGGTCAAGTGTTCTCCACCACTTTGCAATTGATATCATTTTGACGTTTCACTGCAATGGTTTTGACATTTCATAGCTTATAATTTATTGCATTTGAAGACACCGGGTTATTGGCAAAGTTATCAATTTTTATATCAAATGTTGTGGTTGAGAAGCACAATGCATATTAAATTCATAATTCATATTAAAAGATACGAAAATCGATAATTATTTACCTTTGTATAAAGTAATGGCCAGTCTAATTTTGTAATGAAAATTAAAATTAATTTTTTTAGTTTCATTACAATTTTGTGAATGTAATGGAAATGAAAAAATTTCATTACAATTATTTTAATTATTACAAAAAAAATTAATTACTCGCAGCTCTGTTATAACACCATTTTTCAAATTGCTCTATTTAACGCTCTCCACATCTTGTTTCTTTTTCTAGTGGACGATGCTTCCGGTCACTATGCTTCTGGTTTCTTTTATGGCAATAACTACTGGATGGGTTCAAAGTCACTTTGCATGGCAATTTATCACGAAGACGATTATGAAGATAAAATAAGACGAGATACCGCCAAAAATACCGGTTTACCTTTTGCCAAGGCACATACACAGTCGTATACATCTGTGTACAATGAAAATCCACCATTTATTCCAGGCTTTTTTATTATCAAAATGCTTTTAAATGAAACGTATCCAACGAATGTCGTAAGTACTACTAAAATAAGCCTTTTCATATAATCTCGAATTCTAGTTTTTTTTATGACAAGAAAAAGTTTTAAAAATTTCACCATTTCAAAATTAAAATAAAATTATCAAAAAATCGTAAAAATTAAAAAATGAAATCTTAAAAAATGTGCAGAAACAACAGGTCACGAAAGAACTACTTCTAAGTACTTGAAGTTTTCTTTAAATTTTTGCTTCAAGCACCCTGAGCTTATCGCTAACAACTTTAGCTCCAAAAATACCATGCTAATATGTAATATTTTGGAGGAATTTGCAGGAATTTAAATTTGGTAAAAGGTTCGACGCAAACATCTTAAGAGGAATGAGATATTTCATATTTTATTTCTGTGAAGAAAAATTACAAAATTATTCAAAAGAAAACAGAATTTTTATATTTTAATTTATTGTCAAATGAAAATATTTGTTTGCTATGTGCTTTTTATTGCATGACAATTATGTCAAGGTTTTGCTGTGACAATTTTTCTTAGAATTATAGCAATTTCCATTCACCTCAATTTTGTCACAGATTTTTTTTTTACTTCAGACCAACACTCAGGGGATTCCCCCTATCAATGCAACGCATTGTGTTGATATTAGGAAAATAAGTTATGGGTAGGAGAAAATGGGGAGTAGTGTTTATGAACGTTTGAATTGAATTTCTCTAAATTGTAAGTATCAGGGAGGACATCTGCGGGGAGTTTATTCCACATACGGGCGGTTCGACTAATGAACGAATTCTCTCTATAATGCGTTGTGCGACTAACTGGACAATCGACCACAAACGGATGAGATCTACTAGACGATGCTCCAATGAGTCAATAGAGCTGGATACCCCACTGTCATTAATGAGCGCCGATGTCCACCTTTGTACACGGTCCAAAAGCTCCCAAATATACTTTGAAGCCCCTGCCCATATATGGCAGGTGGTATAAATAGTAAGGAAATCGGAAGAAGTGAAGTAGTTCTGTCACCGGTTAAGAAAGCCAAGACACTTGAATGCCTCTTTCGACACTTGAATGACGCGATCTTTCCAACGGACATTACACTGTATTCTCATGCCCAGAACATCAAGAGCTTCAGATTCCTCAATACTGATACCACCCATGTATACAGATGACATTGATGGCTCAGCGGTCCTATGAGTCAGCAAACAACATTGGGTCTTGCGTGGATTAAAATCGACCCTATTCGCGCGACCCCATTCAGAGATTGTATTTAGGTCCTGATTGAGTGTGTCATTCATAATCTGCCTCTTGTCCTCAATCTTCACAAGGCTTGGCCTATGATCAAAGGAATATGAATGGCAAATGTTGCTGTCATCTGCAAAAGGGGTAGATAGGATCGGAAGTCTGACAAAGGAAATCATTCAGAAAGATAAGAAAAAACAGAGCCTTGTGGTACGCCTGCATTTAACTGAAACTCATTAGAGGAGACCCCATCTATAACAACTCTTATAGTGCAATCCCTGAGAAAACTCGATATGAATCGAGAGAAGTCATCACCGACACCAAACGCAATAACCTCTAACACGAGTGCTTTAAGCCATACATGATCAAACGCCTTGGCAATATCTAGCGCAACCGGACCGACGCCAACGCTCCGATAGGAATGCCATCAGGTCTCCCGTGGAACGACTTCTACGAAATCCATAATGTCGATCATTAAGAAGCAAATTGGACTCAAGATAGTTAACAAGATGGTAGTTAACCATGCTCTCCATGACCTTCGAGAGCGCAGAGCAGATTTGGATTGGGCGGTAATTATCAGGGTTAGTGGCAGCACCCTTTTTGGGGATTGGCTGGATATTGGCAACCTTCCAACACGATGGAAAGATACCCATGCGGTACGACGTGCTAAAGAGGGTTGCCAATGGACGCGATAGCGTCGAAGAGCACTGTTTCAGTACCAGCGCTGGTATATCATCCGGGCCCTTTGACTTATTTAAGTCGAGATTCTCAAGAACCCTTTTAACTGCTCGAGGACGAAAGAATATCTTGGTCATAGTATGTGATACTCTTTCGAGCACGGGCAGTGGTTGATCGCTTTCCGGCAGAAACGGAAACGGCAGAAACGGAAACGGTTGTCTTTATCAACCGGGTCAGTGAATATTAGGTCATTATTTATAAGAGTAGAATCCCAACTTGGGATAGAGGAACTAGCATTATCCTTTACTCTTTTAACAAATGACCAAAATGTCTTACTGCCTCCTGGAGCAGCAATAACCTTAGCACGCAGAAGATGTTCATGCAGAAACCTTTCACACTCAGTTCTCTCCTGTTTACGCAGCATGTCAGTATTGTTGTTCTTATATGCACGTCAGTTACTGAAAGCTTCCTCTCTGGATGTGACTGCATTTCTGCACGTCAGGTTAAACCAACACTTATGTTTGGACTAAGTCGGAATGTACTTTGAAGGAATAAAACATTTAATTCCAAGCAAAATCACGCATTCTACCATTTTCGCAGTGGTATCAACATCGTCATCCAAGAAACATAGTTTCCAGTTGAATTGCCGATATAAATTCTTAAGTTCGACCCAACGAGCGTTTCGTGGCTGCCTCTGAAGCGCTTTAAAGCCCGGAATATGAAAAGGATTCGGAAACGGTACACTGGTCCGAGTTACCGAGAGGTGCAAACAATCTTACTTCATAATCATAATTTTCAGGGTGCGAAGTGAGAAAAAGGTATTCTGAGATTGCCCTTCAACACACGGAATATGTGTTGGGTCATTCACGAACTGCACCAGGTGATTTTGTGCGACGAAAATTTCGACGTAAGTGCCAACGAAGTCGTCCCGCCCGAATGACGAAGTCATTAAGAGTTGTGAATATTGAAATCACCAGCAACTACGATTTCACTATTCGGACAACTCCCCAGGATTATTATTTTTATAAAGTTTAGAATAAGGGTATAAATTATATTTATTCAAATTTTTGTTTGTTTCAAACAAATTAAGACCTGGTATCTACACAGAAAAAACAGTAGGCACCAGCAATGGGAATTTGTAAAAGCAATCACATTTGCTTTTAAATTGAAATTTTATTCCCAACAATTTCAAAGTTACAAAACAAAAGATTTTTTTTTTGGATTTACAAATCTTTTTGTTGGTGCCTTTTTAAAAAGTTTTTTTTTGTATTTACAAATTTGGTATGAGAAAGGTGTTTAAAAATTTAATTAGAAATTTGTAAATTCTTTCTGTGTACACAGTCATAACATTGGCAAATTAGATTTGAATTTTTTGAATTTTATTGTTGTTTTGTATGGAAAGTTGTGACTCTCAGTCTTAAAAATAGCCTTATGACAGGTCGTAAGTAGGAATAGGCAGCTTTATTCCCCTCGTGCATGTTGTTGCAAAGTCAGAACAAATTATATTTATTAAATTTGTTTAGGTGTATAACTCAAATATGCGGGTTTTTGACAAATTTTGGGCGTTTGTTATGAAACATTGGTACAATATAAATTTATTCAAAGTATTGGCCGTCGTTAGCTATAATATTTTCCCATCTTTCTGTCAACAAATGGATTCCGCGCAAAAAGAACTCCTCATTTTTGAAGCCAAGAACGAATCAAGCCAATTTCGGATACCTTGTTTGAAGTGAAGCGTATTCCAGTGAGAGCGTTCTGCATCGATCGAAACAAATTGTAGTCGGACGGGGAAAGGTCTGGACTATTAGGCGGGTGAGGCAAAACCTCCCAACCACTGCTTTCTAAATAGTTTTTAATCCGTCTTGCAACATGTGGCCGAGTGTTGTCATGATGGAATAGAGTTGTGTCGTTCATGATCGAACTAGTTCATTTGAACGGTTCAGTTCATTGAGCGATATGACATTGTTCACCATTATTAGTTCTTTTCAATCAATCGTTCATTTTGTTCTTTTTGTTTAGTCATAGAAAATTTGTATCCCTTTCTTATTAATTTTATTACAGAATTAAATGTTTTTCTTAATAATTTAAAATTTTTATTAAAATTGTAATTTTCTGATACTATTAGTATATGCACAATAAAATTAATATAAACATGTAGCGCGCCAATAAATTGTCAAACGAACTACACCGTTCACGAATCACTGTTTAGACACAGCTCATGACAAAAAACTAGTTCAATGAATTTAATTGAACGATATGACCGAGTCACCAAAAAGAACGATTAAGCCCAACTCTATGATGGAATATTAAACCTTCATGTCTGGTCGCATATTCCCGGCGTTTTTCAGCCAATGCTCGCTTCAAACGAATCAATTGTGTTCGGAACCGGTCCCCTGTGATCGTCTGACCCGATTTCAGCAGCTCATAATAGATGGGACCCTTTTGGTCCCACCAAATGCAGAGCAAAACCTTGTCGCCATAGATATTCGGCTTTGGCGTTGACTTGGCTGGTTGGCCGGGCTTCACGTACTATTTCTTGCACTTCGGGTTATCGTAATGGATCTATTTTTAATCGCCAGTAATGCTTCGATGCAAAAATGACTTCTTTTTATGGCATTCAAGCAGCATTTCGGAAAGGCAAAATCGTCTTTCAACGTCTCTCGGCCTCAAATTGTGTGGTACCCAAAATGTCCTTGCTTTTGGATGAATTCTGCTGCTTGCAAACGTTTTGAAATTGCTGCTTGAGTGACTCCCAATGATTTTGCAAATTCATCTTGAGTTCGAAAACAACCTTCATCGAGTAATGCCTCCAATTCATCATCTTCGAACTTTTTTTCTGATCTGAACAGGGTTTGTCTTCCATGTCGAAATCACCAATTCTGAAACGCACAAACCATCTCTCGCACGTTAAAATCGATGGAACATATTCAGGACAAGCTTCGGTGAGCAATCGATGTGCTTCAGCTGCACTTTCTTTCAAATTAAAGAAGTAAAGCAAAACTTCATTTAAATCATGCCATGTTGGCACAAAATTCGACAATTTCGAAGCAAAAAAAACTTTGTTGTTTACACTATTTCGTTCAATGATTGATAAGGAAAGACTCAAAACGCGGACCGTTGGGAATCTTTGTGAGCTTCGGATATATTATACAGGAGAAAAATTTAAAGGGCACATATTTTTTTAGCTGCCCAACCTCATATTTAAGACTTGACAATGGGGTCAATAATGGCCTGAAAGGTATTTGAGAAACCTATTTGCCGGTATATAAAACATGCTCAAGCAAGCTTATTTGTTCATGGCATAACACAAAACATCAAAATTTTAGTTAGTTTTGTATGAGGATGTATACAGGGCTAAAGGCAAATTTTCCCGAAAGTCTATATTCTTAAAGATTTGGGAACCTCCGACTACTTAACATATGCAATATACATAGGTATCAAACTTTTTCTTTTTAAGAGTACATTCCGTTAATGTTAACATAGTTTTAAATTTGATAAATTTCAGACATATCGGCATACTAAAAGTATGAAAAATAGAGTTTTCTCAAACATCTTTTTTGGTTGTTATACAATTTGCAATGTTTTTCCGCATCAGCATTAGTTTTCAATAGGCTTTCCGAAAATATATAGCATCGTAAAGGAAAATGAAACCTTAATGTGAAATTAAGGAAAATACTCTTTTTAAGTAAGCTCCACAGAATTTTAGTATGCCGATCACTTTTAGATTCGATTGAGCGATGTACTTCCGTTCGTCTGTCCATCCGCCCGTTCGTCTGTATATCTTTTGTTTACTTGTAAAATTAAAAATTAAAAAAATTTGTTTGATTTTTACTATTAGTATATGAGCTATTTGTATAATATATTATACATCATTTTAAAGCAAATTTTGTACTCTAATTTTTGGTTTTAATAGAAGTTTTATTAAATTAAAAAACAACATAATATTAGCTGTATTTTCGAACATACCTATAAACGTTAAGTATTTAAGGCAAATCTACGTTTAACCGATTAAAGTATAAAAAAATTATAAACATCTAAGTGCCTATGCATAATAATTTTAAAACCTTAAAACACACTTATAAAATGAATTTCGTATGAAAAATTTGTTTTATAAGCCATTTATAAATTTAAAAAGTGATTATGCATATGACCCCTAATGTTTATAATAGTTGCGGTAGAAAGGAACGTATGCGAGTAAAACTTTTCAGAAATTAATGCGAAAAAGTTACGATGTGAATATGTATAAACGTTGGTTGAGCTTGATAATTATCCAAGTTGCATACGAAAAGTATTGTATTAGTTTTCGTCTCAAACGCGATTTTGTGTACTAAGAGTTTTTTTCTGAGTTAACGGATATAGTTAAGTCGAAAACACAGCTATTTTAAAATATAATTATTTTAATTTTTGCATTAAAAAATACAAAAATTGTTTTTTCGGACTTTCGACATTTTAGAATATTTCTGCCTCAAGTCCAAATTCTAACATTATAATGTCATATTAGATTTTATTTGTTGTTTCAAAAAGGTTGACTTAAAAGAGATAATCAGCGATTGACATTCTGCAAACGAATATATTTATGCAAAAATGTTCCTTTTTGCTAAATTTTTTTCTCATTTCACTTTTTGCAACCTAACCACCAATCTTTGGTTTAATATATGGGTATTATAGTCCTTAGATTATGAAAAAACCTTCGTTCCTTTTTGAAGGCACATAATATTTTGTTCCACAAAAAGTATTGAGCGATTTGCAGGGCCATTGGTTTAGTTTAAATTTGTTAACATTACATACTGCTTACATGTAATTTTGAGGGTAATGAGCTATAAATTTGGTAATGAAATAGTAATTTGTGGGGTACAATTATCTGTAACTCATTACATTCAGCAATTGCTTCAAAGGGTAATGAGACATGAGATCTAAGGAATGCATGTAGTAATGACCAGTCATTACCAAGGTTTTGCTGGAATGCTTTAAAAGCAATACTTAAGTGATTTTTTGGATGTTGTTCAGAACTAATTCGAAAAAAGCTGTAAAAATATACTAACGGATACTTTGGAAGCAAAGAAAGAAGTGATTTTTTGAAGTTGTTCAGAATTACTTCTAAAAAGACAGTAAAAATACACTAACTGATACTTGTGTTACCTTTTAAAAATTAGTAATTTAATCTATAATCTAATTTCTTTATACCTTAAAGAAACAAATTTCTCAAACCTGATCTTTATTTTAATGAAAATTACGAATCTAAAATCGAAATTTAAAAAAATTTGTGGTTTAAAAATTATTTGCATTTTTTAAAATTTCAAGAAAACTCAAGATTTTTTTGAGGTATTTTCCTAACTACCTGTAAACGGTATCATCGAAAATGCCATTTTGTTATGCTATTGCAATCCACTTACCAAGAACTATCATTACACACGATATGACACGGATTTTAATTTCAAAAATTATAACAGATATCCGTGCAAATTTACACCGAACTGGACTTTTTTAATATTTCGCTATTACTTATATTTAATCCTTTAATTCCTAGTGGAACATAGCTTGCCATAATTTTATTGTTAACAAAAATCATATTTTTCATAAGAGAACGTCCCACAGATATTTTTTTTTTTTTTTTAAGAGAAGCAACACTCAGGAAATTCTTCCTATTAATTAACGTGTTGCTTCCTTTGGAAAGGGGATAGAGAAAAGTGAAAGGTGGTGAAAAATGAAGGGCTTCAAATATGGCAACACTGTAATTGCGCGAGATGTTGAATTTATAGAACAGTTGTTGCGCGCCATCTGATGGTGAGTTGGCGAACTTTGTTGAAGCTTTTTAGTTCATAGCCCTGTTATATTATTTTACTTCGGTGGGGTTAAGTGCTATGGGAACACCGAAGGAGGACGCTGCGATATGTATGAGGGATAGAAAAAACTCATACATATTACTATTTTTTATAAATTGATGTTGACTTGGTTGGGGCTTGAACCCGCAACCTCACGTGTAACAGTCCAACGCGCTAACCATTACACCACAGCGCAAACAAAAAATTCATAGCGGTAAATATAAGAAAATTTCCTGATCAAACATTTTATGTAGGTATAATACACATTTTTAACTAGAATTCTAATTCCTGATGTACACCTAGAAATATAAGAGATTTGATGTGTAGCGGTCATAATAATTAACCTAATAAAAAAGTTTTAATAAAATATTGAACAATTTAATAGAATTATATCTCATCAGGTATGGTTAATGTGATACATTGGGTCAATTTCCTTATTAAATTGTATATAAGTAACCTGACCAACCATCCCGCTTTTGGCGGGATTATCCCTCTCTTTAAAGGCTGATCCCGCCTTGAATTTTTATTAAAAGAAAATGTGACACGGAGGAAATAAGAAGATAAACAAAAAAATCTAAAGTAGAATATTTGTAAGACCAGTAAGGCAGAATGCGCATTTTCGGCTTTCGCTACAAAACCATCATCAGTGCCTTTCGCCTTTGAGTGGGTTAATATTTTGATAATCGTCTACTTATGTGACTGTTGAAAGCAAATCGAGTTTGTTATCAACAACTCAACTTAGACTAACATCAACGAAATTTAACAATGCTATTTTTATCCTTTTGTTATTATTACTCTTTTTTGCTTTGAACCTTAATACTTAAGATATCTCAGCTGATTCTATTCAACTCTGTGTATGACAAACACAGATTTTTGAATTACAACGAACCGTTAAATTCAAATTTAAATGTATGCTATTAAATTATATTTTTGCACCGTGTCAATGTGTTTAAGATAAATGGGGGATTTGAAAATAATTTAAACAGAAAGTGATTTTAATTTATGATCTAGAGTCAAACTAAAATAATAAAATTCATTTACTTAAATAACAGATCAACTAAAACATTTCCCCCATTCATCTTAAACACATTGACACGGTGCAAAAATATAATTTAATAACATACATGAAAATGTTTATTCTTCTTAACTAAATTAGAAAATGTTTTATGTTTTAAATCTTCTAAAGACATTTCTTAAAAATGTTGTTATAAACAGTAATAAATTCCTTTCAAAACAATTTCATAAATTTTGGTTTTTTTGTTTTTAAATAAAACTGAAGTCATCAGAATATGATCGTCCCGATAAGAAAAATCGCATGCGCAGTTTTGATAAAAAAAAACTCTATTTAGAATAGAAATTATATTTTATAGTAAAAACGTTTTTGAAATAACATTGAATTAAATAGAAAGAGTTAAAATAGCTTTGAAATAAAATTAATTTTGTTGTTTTTTTAATTCAAATTAAAAAATCTTTAAATTTTGAATTTGAGCGACTATATTTAGAAAATTTGAGATATTGACACACTCTTAAGTTTGAAATTAAAAAATAAAATGGGCATGGAATTAATCTTAAATTGTCTAAAGCGTTTTCTTTTTGAAGCTATAGTTGCTGAATTATAAATTTTTTATTGAAAAATTAAAAAAAATTAAATCGCGATTTGCACAAAACTTAGAGCCAATTTGAACAAACTGGTTGCAGATTCGAAATCAGCACCCCCGAATTATCCTAAAACCACTGAAACAACATTCACCTTTTTTTGTAGAGCAGTGTTATTAAAGGAAATTGTTGCTAATTTGTAGCATTAGATTTTCTTCAAGAAATGAAATTTTCTCTTATTTTATCATTTTATATAAAATTTTGACACAAGTCCATTTTAACCCATTCGAATTTCGGATCCAAACATTAGTTGGCTTTTAACCACACTGGTGTAGGATATTATATAGTCGGCATGCCCGAATTTAACTTTTTTACTAGTTTAAATATTAGAATAATTTTTATATAAACATTTTTTTACCTCTCCTGAAAATTTAAGTATTTTGAGTTTAGGGTGCCACTTTTGTATTTAGGGTGCGATATGAAAAATAAAGATTTTTTTAAAAACTAAGTAGTTTTTACAGATTATTGCTAAAAAAATAAAAAATTTATAAAAAATAGGAAAAATTAAAAGATTTAAAATTAATTTATGGGAGAGAATTCCAGAGTTTCATTACACTGCATGACAAAATCTTGACTTTTAAAAATTAATAGAGCTCTGACCATCAATTCTATATATTTCGGACATGCTGATTACAATGGCGTACTTTATTTTTCGATCAATGGTACAGATTTTTCGCTAAATGTCTTTAAAGTTTGGCGGTTGTCCATTCAGTTTTTTGTATAAAAAATTTTTCAAATTCAATTAATACAATGGCCTTGCAACTCCCTCAATATTTTTTATGGGAAAAAATATTATGCGGGTTCGAACAGGAACGAACTCCGACTGGTTAATCAGGGATGGAAAAGGCTCACTCAACCGGGCTCTTATACCAAAAAATGTTAGATCCCTCTTACATATGTAAAAATGTAAGTAACTGAAAAATAGCTTCTCCTTTGGATCGTTAAAAAAATTTAAATTGAATATTTAGATATTAGCAAATATTAGTAAAAATTGCGAAAAAAAAAACATTTGCAAAAAGGGAAATTTTTGCAACAATATATTTGTTTGCAGAATGTCGATCGCTGATTAGCTCCTTTAATTAATTTTCTGTACCATAAAGCCTGTTTCGAATTCCGCCGTTATTTTGCTACATTTTAAGTGCAACTTTATTAAGTACGGTTTTTTTTTAATATATAACCTAGGGACTATAATACCCATTTATACAATAAAGTTTGCTGGTTGATTGCAAAAAAAAACACGCGGAAAAAATTCTAAAAAGGAAGTTTTTAGCATCAATGTACTTATTTACCGAATGTAAATCGCTGATTAAGTTTTTTAATTAAATTTTTGTACCATAAAGTCTTTTTTCCCATTCCGCTATTATTTTGCAATTCTTTACGTGCGTTTTATTTTTAATTTATAATCTAGGGACTATAATACACATTTCATACAACAAAGTTTTGTATGAAATGTGTATTATAGTCCCTATTTTTCGAGAAAAATAAAATTTGCAAAGAGGAAAATTTTTCATCAATATATTTGTTTGCAGACTCTAAATCGCTGATTACGTTTCCTAATTAAGTTTTTGTACCACTGTCTGTTTTCGCGTCCCGTTTTTATTTTGCAATTTTGTAAGTAAGCAAAAAAAAAATCGCCAAAAACAAAATTTGCAAAAAGGAAAAATTTTTTCATCAATATATTTGTTTGCAGAATGTAAATCGTTGATTAAATTTTTTAATTAATTTTTTGTACCATAAAGCCTTTTTTCGCTTTCCGCGATAATTTTGGTTTTTTAAAATTTATAATCTAGGGACTAAGTACCAATTTTATACACTAAAATCGCAAAAAAAAAATATTTGCAAAAAAGAAAATTTTTTGCGTCATTGTATTCTTTTGAAGATTGTTAATCGCTGATTGAGTTTTTAATTATTTTTTTTCTTCCACAAAGTCTTTTTTCGCGTTCCGCTATTATTTTGAAATTGCGGTTTTTTGAATTTATAATTTACGGAATGTAATGCCCATTTTATAAAACAAAGTTTGGTGGTTAGTTGCAAAAAAAGAAAATTTTGGCATCGTTTTTAAAATGTAAATCGCTTATTAAGTCTTAATTAATTTTTTGACCCCCAAAGCCTTTTTTCGCATTCCGATATTATTTTGCAATTTTTTACGTATTATGGTTTTTAAAACTCATAATATAGGGCTATAATACTGTTGCAATAGTATAATTAAGGTTCCATTCTTGATTTTTATAATAACTAAATTATTATTTTCCATACCTGGTTACAATCGATGTTTTGAGTCATACAAAGAGTTCACATAATGACCCTGCAAACATTTGGAAGATATCTTCCAAGAAGATATTAAATCGATATCTTCTATTTGTCATTTGAATGAAAATAATCAAGTAGTATTTACTTTGAAATTGACTTCCTTTTATCATTTGGAAGATAATTCGGCGATATTTGTAAAAAAATAATTCAAAAATTTTATCTGTTGTCATAACTTTTTATTACGATATTGCAGCAAATTTGTTTGTAAAAATTTTATCATCTGGCTTTTAATTTGAAAATAATTTAAAGGAAAATGTGATAAGTAATATTTGATCTCAAATTGAACGAAAAACATTCACTAAATAGTTTTTTAACTTTAATTGGTATCTTTTAAATATAAATTTTTTATGCCACAACTATAGTTAAATATATTTAAAAAGAAATTATTTAATTTGCATAGTTTCATTTTAAATTAACATGTAAAGAAATCCAAAATAATTTGAAAAAGCATCTGCATAATATTTAAAAAATACAATTGAAATAAAGGAATAGCAGTTGAAATTTAAATAAAATTATTTGCGAAAAAACCTCAAAACACTCAATTCAAAATTCGAAAATATTACTAATTTTTTAATGCCTAGTTTTTTTTGGAGGTATTTGGAACTGAGATACGGATGTTGAAGTGTTGTATATATTGCTTTATTTGAACAAAGATCACCATTTTAAAGAAAAAATTAATTTTTTTCTGACGAGTATTTGTTTTCGGTTTAACTTAACCAAATTCAACTGACATATAAAAACAAATTGGACTAAATAATATTTTTTATACTTATTCAGTATATTAAATTTTAAATCGCAATTTTTAATTTCAATTATTTCTTATTTAAATTAATTTCAAATCAATGCTTTAAATTTAAATTTATTTAGCTTCCAAAATTGCAATATATAATAGCTAAAACTACTGTAAAAGAATAAAAAATCCCGGGAAATCCCGCACAAAATTCCCGGGATTGCGGGATTGGAAAAAGGGCGGGAATTCCCGGGACATAAACCCTAGTCACTGCTAAACGCCTTGAGATAATTGAAAATACTTTCCATTCTAAAATTTAGAGAGGCCATGGCAATGACACAACAAAATTTCAAATATTTTTTCCTGATAATGAAAAACTTATTGGAAAAAAACCAAAAAAAGTCAAGATAAAAAATGAAGATTTTGAAATTCCAAGTTAAACGTTTTCTATGGTACTTGAACATGTTTTTTCTTTATCTTCTAACCTAGATTACAAAAAGTCTAAAATCAGCAAAATCGATACACATTTGTAAAAGTTGTATGATCATAAAGCTTTTGTATACCCGAGATGGTCAACCCTGTGCTAAAGCAGAATGGCTAAAAGACTAATTTTCTAAAAGCCTAGATCTTTCTGTTCAGTTCTTGTGTGTTTCAAATAATTTCAAAGAAATGTGTTGTAACTCTTTTCGCAATTTGTATTTAGTTTACACAAGACCTGGGGGTTTTCAATTACTATTACTTGTAATTTCTAATTGAAAATTTTCACTACAATTACAAATAATTGTAACTGAAATTTTAAAAGCACTACAAATTGCATGTAATTGTTTTATAAAATATCGTCATTTCCTGAGAGAATAATCTTTTATAATTTTTATTTTTTTAATTAATTTTTTATTATTAATTTTGGACTATGAAATTTTTTTATAAATCATATTAAATTTTTCGAAACTTTTTTTATGAAACTTTTTAATTTAATGAATTTTTTCTTTAGATATATTTTGTACATCCGTAAAATATGCTACGATTTTATTACGCCTTTTGCATTTGCTAAGTACTTTTTATTTATCCACTCCAGCTTAGCAACGATAACAACCAACTAAAATAATAGTAAATGAAATTGCTTCATAGATTTTATGAAGCTCTTCATTGGCTGAATGATTTATTCATTGGACGACTGGCCTATTAATTTTATGAAGAGTTTCATTAATTTTATGAAGAGTTTCATTAATTTTATGAACTTTTCATAAACATTGACTTTAATGAGACCTGTTTCACAGATTCTATGAAAAGTTTCAATGGACGAGTTCCAGTGACAATTTTCATTAAAACTATGAAGAAATTCATTACTGAAGTGATGCAAATTCTCTCTGTGTAACGCGTTCTTTTTGTCATTATTTCTTTTCCCTATAAAATGTAATTATAATTGACATTTTTTCAATTACAATTACATGTAACGTGTAATTAAAAAATTTCAATTACAAATTACACGTAATTGTTCTTTTTTAAATTACAAATAATATGTAATTGTAATTGAATTTTTTCAATTACAATTACATACAGTGGTGGCCACGAATTTAACACAATTCAAGTTTTTTTCTAATTTTATTGTTGTTGCCTTTATTTTTAAAGAATAAAATAGTGGCTAACTTCGCCACGAGTGGCAAGGGTATGGTTCAGAAAATTATACAGAATTTTAACGTAATGTTTGTTTTTTCATTTTGTGACTTTTTTAAGTGGTCGTGGCTTTTAACGAAAAATTAGCGATATCAACATTTTATCAAATTGCATAATAAAATTTAGGCACTACTGATCGGTTCTGTACAAACTGTATATTTATGGAAATCCTATAAAATTTCCTTAAGTCTTGCATTATTTTTATCTACAAATAGTCACCAGACTTAAAATTGCAACACATGAAACATGACCAAATTTTTATTTGTTTTTAGCGATTTTTAATAAAGTTAACAGCACTGAAATTTTAAAGTGAATAGTTAATGCTTTTCTTACCACAATATAACAAATGACCTAAGATTTTTTTTACGTTATAGTAAAAAACGTTTCATATTAAAAGTTCAGTGTTGTTAACTTCCTTTTAAAATCGCTAAAAAGAAAGAAAAATTTGGTCATGTTTAAAGTGTTGCAATTTTAAGTCTGGTGACTATTTGTAGATGAAAATAATGCAAGACTTAAGGAAATTTTATAGGATTTCCAAAAATATACAGTTTGTATGGAACCGATCAGTAGTGCCTAAATTTTATTATGTAATTTGATAAAACGTTGATATCGCTAATTTTTCGTTAAAAGCCACGCCCACTTAAAAAAAGTGACAAAATCAAAAAAAAACAAACATTACGTTAAAATTCTGTACAATTTTCTGAACCATCTCCTTGCATTTCGTGGCGAATTTAGCCACTATTTTATTCTTTCAAAATAAAGGAAACAACAATAGAATTAGAAAAAACTTGAATTGTGTTTAATTCGTGGCCACCACTGTACATGTTTTTGTGTAATTGGACAAGCAATTAATTACAAAATGTAATAGTTAACCCCCAGGTCTGGTTTACACCTTTTGCAACTATAATTCAGAAAATATCAATTGAAATTCAGTTTTTTGTGTTAAATTAAAAGAATTGCAATGATATACAGAATTTGCATTAGAAATTTAGAAAACGTCATTTGAAATTTTGAAAATTCAGAATACATCAATTGAAATTCAGAAAAACAGCAGATATAAGTCGGAAAATATCAATTGATATTCAGAGTAACATACATCAATTGTAATTCAGAAATCATCACTTAAAATTCAGAGAATATAAATTATTAAAATTCAGAAGACTGAATTGATATTTTCTGAATTCTAATTGAAGGACTATTGATATTTTTCCGAATATCGATTGATATTTTCTAAATTACAAATGGTATTTTACGCATTTCAAATGGCATTTTATGAAATTCAACTGATATTCCCATTAATTGTGTAAAGCAGGGATGATGAAGTTAGTACTATAGTACTTATTATGGTACTATTAGAACCTCAAAAGTACTATGGTACTATTTACAAATTTTCATGTTTTTTTTTTTTTTATTTTCATACCAAATATTGTCTTTAAAATGAACAAATTAACTATCGGAGTTTAAAATACGTAATTCAATGAAACAAATTATTAAAATATGTACACAAAAATATTAAAAATAAGGTGAGTTAAAATTTAGGCACTTGGCATCCCAGTGTAGAAACGGTAATGACATATCATTATTTTTCGGACTACCAGTAATGACACCCACTTACCTTCTGCATTATTTTAAAACATATAATAATGAGTTACCGATAATGACTTATTTTTATCATTATTTCAAATAGAAAATAATTTTCTAGATTTTTTTTAAATTTTTTGAAATCTATTTTTAGACTCAATAATTTTTAAACACTGGTAAGGATATATGTAACCACATATTTTTTGATTTTTTGTATGTTGGCGAGTAAGCTTACTTGTGTGCAGCAGATCAATTATGTTTTTATCTATTAAATATTACATGTCGACTGGCAATCTGTAGACCCAGCAAATTTTATTTAAAAAAAAATACAACAAAAAATATTTTTTTTTATATAATTTATTTTTTTGAAAATCTACTTTTAGACTCATTATTTTTGTCAGTACAGGTAAGGACATAAGTAACGATATATTTTTTGATTTTTCGTATGCTGGTGTGTAACCATAACTCATTATTTTTCACGACGTCGCCATATAAAGGTAATAAGAAATGTAATAACAAAAGTAACTAATTACCATTACCAAGTTACAGTAGTTACATAACCACATATCTGGTAATGATTTTCTACACTGGGATGCTGCGTGTCGGTGCTGGCGCTCTATCCACTGAGCTATTGTCTGTTGTGATAACTTATAATTTAAAGCAGATGTTGGTTTTTTTCTTTAGTAAAAGCGTGTTGCTTAAAATATTTTACTTGCAAACAAACCCCTTCACACTTCCTAACAAAGAAGGAAATATGAAGGTCTCGTTATAATTTA
Organism: Leucophora obtusa; assembly: GCA_949987735.1. Lineage (NCBI taxonomy): Eukaryota > Metazoa > Arthropoda > Insecta > Diptera > Anthomyiidae > Leucophora > Leucophora obtusa. Next base: position 42,924,092 of record OX465297.1, read on the forward strand.
TGGTACTAAATGGTTTTTTCTAAAGTATTTGTTGCAAATAAAATACCTTATTTATAAAACTGCATGACAAAATCTTGATTTTTAAAAATTAATAGAGCTCTGCCCATCAATTCTATATATTTCGGACATACCGATTACAATGGAGTACTTTATTTTTCGATCAATGTACTATAGGTAAAATGACCCCATTTTCTGGCCAAAACTATAAGGAATCACTGAATAAGGACGAAAATCTACGTACGGGGGTTTTCAAGGTTGCTGATTTCGAATCTGAAGTAAAAATTTTCAAATTCAAAATGGCGAATCCAATATGGCGGCGTAAATTTTAAAATTTCTTCTGATTTACATACAAATCGATATACGTGGGTTTACAAGGGTGCTGATTTCGAATCTGGGGTAAAATTTTTCAAATTCAGAATGGCGGATCCAATATGGCGGCGTAAATTTTAAAATTTCTTCTGATTTATATGAAAATTGGTATACGGGGGTTTTAAAGGTTGCTGATTACGAATCTGAGGTAAAAGTTTTCAAATTCAAAATGGCGGATCCAATATGGCGGCTTAAATTTTAAAATTTCTTCTGATTTACATACAAATCGGTATACGCGGGTTTACAAGGGTGCTGATTTCGAATCTGGGGTAAAATTTTTCAAATTCAGAATGGCGGATCCAATATGGCGGCGTAAATTTTAAAATTTCTTCTGATTTATATGAAAATTGGTATACGGGGGTTTTAAAGGTTGCTGATTACGAATCTGAGGTAAAAGTTTTCAAATTCAAAATGGCGGATCCAATATGGCGGCATAAATTTTAAAAGTTTTTCAGATTTACATGAAAATCGGTATACAGGGGGTTTTAAAAGTTGCTGATCTCGAATCCGAAGTAAAATTTTTCAAATTCAAAATGGCGGATCCAATATGGCGGCATAAATTTTAAAAGTTCTTCAGATTTACATGAAAATCGGTATACAGGGGGTTTTAAAATTTGCTGATCTCGAATCCGAAGTAAAATTTTTCAAATTCAAAATGGCGAATCCAATATGGCGGCTTAAATTTTAGAATTTCTTCTGATTCACATGAAAATTGGTATACGGGGGTTTTCAGGGTTGCTGATTTGGGTAAAAATGTTAACTGTGTAAAATGCAAACTATTTTTGTCTAAAATCTCAAAAAAAAAAAAAAAAAAAAAAAGAATATTTTTTTTTAATCTGGGGCATATTATAGCAGAAAATTGAACAAGTGGAAACTTTTTTAGAAACTATTTTTTTTTTTTAATAAAGCTATTTAAAATTTTGCTTTAATTTCATTATCTAAAGTAATTTAATTTTTATTTTTTAATAAAGCTATTTAAAATTTCCTCTTTGTTTGTTCAGATTTCTCAGGATACTCTTTCTTTGAAAGCCCTATTGAAGCTGCAGTTAATTGCCAGAATAAATTCAGCGTTTAGCCAGAGTTCGCTTTGCATCTGAAATATGTTTATCTTCCTATGAGAACTCTCCCATCTAACTGAGATATTCTTAAAATAAATTTTCTTTTTATCCTTCCCATAAGACGATTCCTCATTCAAAACACTGCCGCATTCAGCTTTACCAACAATAAAATTGTAAACAGTAGTATACTTCTCCTCTTTCTTTTGCTCATCCAAGAAAACTTCCGCAAGTTCGCTATTTTGCAAGTGGAGGCTGCCTACCAAAAATTATATTTCTCAAAAAACGCAAAAAATCGCAACATGAAATTGACAAGTTAAACTCAAAATTCTTCATTTAACACGTTTCTGATTGTTTAAACCCAGCCAAATTCGGCCATCTTTTTAAAAGCTTATCCAAAGTTCATTTTTCAGAAAAAAACTTGAATTAAAAGTTATGTCAGAAGTATGAGTTTTTTCGCCAAAAAAATTCATTCTCGAATGTTTGAAAAATTACTTTTTGCCACAAAAATGGGTCAACTTACCTATAGTGCCGTGGTATAGATTTTTCGCTAAATATCTTTAAAGTATGGCGGTTGTCCATTCACTTTTTTATAAAAAAAATTTTACAATTCAATTAATATGAATTTTTTGTGTTAAAATGTAAGCACAAGATCTGTGGCCATATTTACGATATAAATGCTATGTGCTAATCTTGATATTTAAACCACTACTTAGCGTTTTATATAGGTTTTTATGGTTTTTTGCTATTTCAGAGACTTTAGTCGCCGAATGTACAAACAGGTTGACATTTCTTTTTATTTAAATGGATTGGAACATGCACTGATAGAATTTTGTGCATAGTATTAATGAATTTTTTCATTAATCCAATGATTTTTTCATTGAAAAGTCCGCAAAGAACGCGTTCATTAAATCAAACGTATTCATTAAATGAAAACTAATTGAAAAAAATGTATTTTTTTGCGTTACTTTTTTATTTATTATTTATTTTTATTTTATTAATTTTACGGGTTAGTTGAAAATATAAAATGAAAAAATTCATCAAATTAATGAATTTTTCATTAATTCAATGAAAATTTTTCATTAAATCAATGAATTCAGATTAATGAAATCGATTCATTAATAGTATGAACGAAAATTCTATCAGTGTGGGTACAGATCGGAAGGATATGAAATGGAAGGGGAAACGAAATTCGGATTTGAATTAACAGAGTGTATTAATTTCTATTTCTACACTCAAAAAAATAAGTTAGTAGAAAAATTAGCAAAACGTCTTGTATATCAAGTTTACTAGTTTTCAGCAATTTTTTGCTGAAATTCCTTTTTTAGCAAAAGTTATAGTTAGTTTAGTTATATTTTCTTTAGCACTAAACTAATTTTGAACTAATGTTTTACTAATTTATTTTGCTAAAAAAAATTGTGCAGATGACCGCAATTATAGCGTGGACGACAACCAGATAGACAAAATGTAGATATTGCAGCTTGTCTGGATGTAGTACAGACAAAGGAAATGAAAATTAAAAAAATAACTCTACACAATTTCTATATTTAAATTTTCAGCAAATAAATTAACTAAAGTAAAATTTCTCTACAAATTGTTTGATTTTTTTTCAGTCTACTAATATTTACCAAAAAGTTTATTGATTTTAGCAAGGATTTTTTTCATTTGCAATCGACTAAGTGTTAGCAAAACTTTTGATGAGATTACTATTTTTTTGGTAAAAATCAGCTCGCTGATTTTCAGCAAACCTTTTGCTGAAATTACCAACTTTTTTGAAAGCACGCTCCTGACTAAAAATTTGCTGCCACAGCAACATTTTTTGCTGACTTTACTGACTTTTTTTGAGTGTACTAACCTGTCTGACACTTGAACGTTGAATCTTCCCTGATTTCATTATTTATTTGGAGGACATAAAAGGGTTGAGTTTGCTTTAAAATTTCAGTGCTGTTAACTTTATTAAAAATCGCTAAAAACAAATAAAAATTTAGTCACGTTTAAAGTGCTGCACTTTTAAGTCTGGTGACTATTTGTAGATAAAAATAATTCAAGACTTAGGGAAATTTTATAGGATTTTCAAAAATATACAGTTTGTATGGAACCGATCAGTACTGCCTAAATTTTACTATGTAATTTGATAAGAGGTTTATATCGCTAATTTTTCGTTAAAAGCCACGCCCACTTAAAACAAGTGACAAAATGAAAAAACAAACATTACGTTAAAATTGTGTACAACTTTCTGAACCATCTCCTTGGCTTTCGTGGCGAATTTAGCCACTATTTTGATCTTTAAAAATAAAGGCAACAACAATAAAATTAGAAAAAAACTTGAATTGACTTAAATGCTTGGTCACAACTGTATATGAATACATACAGGTTAAATGTACCCTACGAGGAAAGGAACCGGTCCCAGATGACACGCAGGATAGGTCCCAAGGGGGCAGAGACAGGTCGTTGATCGGTCTTTTTTTTGAAAGAGACATATCACTTTAACATGGCGTTGTCATCGGAAATGACGTATTGCCACAGATTAGACACCTTTCGACATGTCGCAGGTCTAGCCCCAAAGGACATGTCGCCTAAATGACTTAAAGAGACATGTCACCGAACTAACCCAAAAGGATCCGTCAAAGAATGAGTCACACTTTGTATATTTTGTGACATGTCACCCAACTAACCTAAAAGGAACTGATACAGAACCAGTCCCATTACAAAACTGACAAAAACAGTGACAAAACTGAGGTGAATGGAAATTGTTATGGTTTTGGTATTATAAGTAAAATTGTCACAGCAAAACCTTGACAAAATTGTTATGTAATAAAAAGCACAAATATTTTCATTTGTCAACAAATTAAAATATAAAAATTTGTTTTTTTTTGAAGAATTTTGGTATGTTTTTTTCACAGAAATAAAATATGAAATACATATTCCTTTTTTAAGATGTTATTTTAAGATATAAGATTTACATATATATGCGTCGAACCTTTTACCGATTCTAAAATTCATGTAAAATCCTCCAAAAGATTGGAGCTGAAGTTGTTAGCAATAAGCTCAGGGTTCTTGATGCTAAAATTTAAAGAAAACTCCAAGTGCTTAGAACCAGTGGGTTTCTATCCACATTATCTCGTTCAATCTTCGCTCAATTTATTTGGTTGCATTTTTTATAAATAGGTTTTCTTATGCATTTTTCTCTTTGCCCTAGTTTAGTCCTAGTTCGCTAATTATCGACAGAACTGTGAGTAGCATAGTCAATCTATAAAGTATATAATCTTTGTTAGAACTTGAACTAAAATTATCAAAAAATCGTAATTTGAGTTTTTTTGTTGTTCGGCTTGAGGTCGATTATTTCAAATTAAAAATAAATAATTAAAACAATTAATTTTTATTATTTCTTTTAATTTATTTTCCGATATTTCGACCAACTTCGTTGGTCATCATCCGGGAATCTATTAAAAATACACAAAAATGTTTTAATATTTAACATAGAAAACAAAATATTAAACAAATAACAATTATTACTTTTCAAAATTTTTAAATAAATTAATATTTCCCTCCGCACTAATTCCAACCACTTTGTTGAAGCTGTAATTTAGCACTGTTTGTTTTTAATTGTATTGAGTCGATGTTTAGCTATTGTATGTCTGTATGTTTGAGCACATCTCTCAATGTCAATCAGTGTTGCCAACTCCTGAAGGCAGGAAAGCACCGTGAGCATTATGAAAACGGGTAAAAAGGGTAAAAATTTACCAAAAATGGGGTAAAAAAGCACGATAATAATTTTTTGAAAAATTTAAATCCAGAATTTAAAAACACATTTTAAATTTGAAAAATCGTGTAAAAAAGGTTCAGAAATTACCTAAAAAGGGGTAAAAAAGCACCAAACTAATATTTCAATATTTTGAAGTTTAAATGTAACGAAGTTGCTATTTAAAATTGTACTACAAATATTGTGCAAAAATGTAGTTCTTGTATAGTTCGCATTATTTTTTAAATTTTGACAGAAAATTCAATAAAAATGTAAAAAAACGAGAACAAATACCAAAAATATAAACTGTAAAAAAGCACTAAAAGCACTGCCAGAAATCTGAAAAAGCACCGTAAATACCCGCTTTTTTTAAACGGGTATTTGTAAAAAATCACCGCCCGTGTAAAAAAGATCAGATCTGGCCAGATCTCAGCACATCTTACCAGATCTAATTAGATCTCAAAATTGGGGACAAATTTGAGATCTAATTAGATCTGATCAGGTCTAGGCATATCTGGCCAGATCTTCGTAGATCTTACCAGATCTAATCAGATCTCAAAATTGGGGACAAATTTGAGATCTAATTAGATCTGATCAGATCTAGGCATATCTTGCGTATTTGTCCAGATCACTTTAGATTTGAACAAATTTGGCACTAGATCTTATCAGATCTTGCCATAAGGTATTATCACATATGCCATATCTGATCACATTTGATGTGATCTGGTACAGGATCTAATTAGATTGAATCATATCTATTGAGAACCAAAAAGATCTGGTCAGATCTAAACTTTTTTACACGGGCGGGTACGGGAATGAAAAAAGCACCAAAAAATACCCGAAAAGCACGGAAATGGCAACACTGATGTCAATTTTATAATTAAGTCTCTTCTCAACAGGTTCATCTATGATCAAGGTTGCCAACACTTAAACTAAAAAAATGGCTAGATTACGGAGAAAAAATGGCTAGAAATGGCTAAAATTAGAAATAATGCTAAAACTCACTTTTTCTAATAGAAAAAAGTCTGTAAAAAATTTAGTTAAAACTACTAAAAATTAGTTAAAAACGAGTAAAAAGGTTAAAGTCGGGCATGCCGACTATACAATACCCTACACCAAATGGATTTTCACCAAAATCAATAGGCTTTGTCAAAATATCTTAATATTTGCGACAAATACGAAGGTCGCAAATACGAAGATATTTCAATAAAATTTGTTTCGCTGACTTACATGGTCCTAAGGAAAAAGCCTATTGATTCTAGATAGTATCGGTCCATATTTGGACCTACCGCCCATATGGGCTATATTATCGATTTTCTCTTCTTTTATGATTTTATAGAAAATTTTGACCCATTCAAATTTCGGGTCCAAACATTAGTTGGCTTTAAGTCGGACTGGTGTAAGGTATTATATAGTCGGCATGCCCGACTTTAACCTTTTTACTCGTTTTTAAATGCAAATAAGAATTGAGGCTTTTGAAAACATCAGTTTACAATTTTTTAGCAAATATTTTTGCTGATTTTAGCAATATAGACTGCTATTTACATTCTACTAAATTTAGCTTAAAAATAAAAAAAAATTTGTAGATATAACAGTTTATTTTTGCTATTTTTAGTCTACTAATATTTAGCAAAATTTTCTGCAGATTTTATAATACAATTTGCTATTTTCAATTACCTAAAAGTTAATTTAAATATAACTAAAATTCTGTAAATTTAACAGTTTTATTTTGCTGTTCTTATTTTACAAGTATTTAGTAAAAAAATATTGCTAATTTTAGCAGTTTTTTCTGCAGCATCATTTTTAACTAATTTTTAGTAACTTTTTCTGCTATTTTTACAAATTTAGTTCTATGAGTGTAATTTTAATACAAATCAGTGACAATAAAGAGTTCTAACACGAATTTCATAAAAGTGGCCTCCAAATCTCCAAAATATTTTCATTCAAATTGTACAAAAAAACATGATTTTAAATCGAATGTAAAAACTACATGTGCCGTGAACCCAAATAAGTTTTAAAAATTTAAAACTTCGTACTAAAATTTTGTAAATCATAAAAATTCAAGCACTTTTGTATGAAATTAACTGTAAAACATTAAAAGAAAAAATGGCTAGGGCAAAATAAAATGGCTAAATCTTCCGGCTAGATCCAATCTAGCCATTTTTGTATGGCTAGATGAAATTAAAATGGCTAGATCTAGCCGGAAAATGGCTAAATTGGCAACTTTGTCTATGATGTGTAACATCTCAAGCAAATATCTTCTATTTTAGTTGCTCTCTTGCACTAATATTTCTACGTTTTCAAGTTTAGGTGTGTGATTTGTTACAGCACAGTGGGCCGCAAGTGCAGTTTATTGCTCTATGGGTTTATTTCTTGCTGTAAGATCCGATCTATGTGAAGCAAGTCTTGTTGTTAGTTTTGTTTTATTCGTGCCGACGTATGTCTTTTGACATACATCGGACTCGTCACCATTACAGGTAATGCATCAAACACATAGACGACTGCAGCTACATGACTACACGACTACAAATGCTGTTGGCTGCAATTGTAGTCGTGTAGTCAGCTACTTAATTTTTTTGAAAACGACAGCAACATAGTAAACATCTGATCCTAAAAATTTGACGTTTTGATAAATAGTAATCTTTTTTGGTTTGTGCTTCTAAAATAATGGCTGAGGAACATTTTGTTAATTTTGTAAGATCAATTTTTTTTTACAAAACATCACAATAAAATTAGTTCCAAATATAAATTAATGAAACCTTCAAACAATTGTAAAATATAAACAGCTGTTTCTTCAGTATTTCCAAAACGGTGATTTTCTAGTCAGAACTAGCGATTTTATTTCGCCTCTAGCGGGAAAAATTGTCCTGTTTTACATATTTTGTTATATTGTCAACACTATTTTTGTTTTGTAGCCAACAAAAATAGAAATTATCCTAAGTTGACTACAGCGGCAAAAGTAGTCGTGTAGCCGTGTAGCTGTGTTGTTGTCAAAATAATCGTTTTCATATAAACGTGTGTATTTTATTTTTGACAGGCTGTAGTCGTGTAGCTGCAGTCGTCTATGTGTTTAATGCATTAGGCTGTTCAATTTCTTCTTCTATATCATCATTAATGCCTTTTCTCTCTGTTACGTATTTTATCAATTCGTTGATAGTTTTCTTTGGAAAATCATTAATTTTCAAAATATTTTTAATTTTTATCATATTATTACTGTAGAAGTCTTTGTCGCTAATGTCTAACACTGTTTTTATAAAGTTTGTGGCTGTGTTGAAATTCTTCATTGAACTTACGAAAAAAATTCTATGAAATTGTTTATCATGAAGGATAATTCTATCAGTGTACTGGGAAACCGACCAATTATGGGCATTGTGGTGTAATGGTTAGCGCGTTGGACTGTTACACGTGAAGTTGCGGGTCCGATCCCCAACCAAGGCAACATCAATTTATGAAAAATATAAATATGTATGCGTTTTTCTATCCCTCATACATACCGCAGCGTCCTCCTTCGGTGTTCCCACAGCACTTAACCCCACCGAAGTAAAATAATATAACAGGGCTATGAACTAAAAAGATTCAACAAAGTTCGCCAAATCACCATCAGATGTAGCGCAACAACTGTTCTAAAATTAAATATCTCGCGCAATTACAGTGTTGCCATATTTGAAGCCCTTCATCTTTCACCATCTTTCACTTCTTCTCTATCGCCTTTCCAAAGGAAGCAACACATTAATTAATAGGAAGAATTTCCTGAGTGTTGCTTCTCTTTAAAAAACAAAAAAAAATCTTACTTGTGGGTTTTTTTATAACACACTTATCCAGTTAAGTGATATGTCCTCTTTGCACCAGCCTTGGGGCCAGTCCTTTAAGTATAATTGACAGAGCTTAACCCATAGAAATAATAAACTATATCAGTCCTGCGACAAGACCATCTTTAACCACTCACGGGATAGGTACTTTGAGGACAATTCAGTGGTATGTCATCATTTCACCAGTCACGAGACCAGTCCTTTAAGTATAATTGACACTGCTTAACCCACAGCAATAGTAAATTATACCAGTCCTGATGCAAGTCCTTCTTTAACCAGTTACGGGATACATACTTTGAGGGCAATTTAGTGGTATGTCCTCTTTTTACCAGTCCCGGGATAGGTACTTTGAGGATGATTAAGTGGTATGCTACCGTTTTACCAGTCATGGGACTAGTCCTTTAAGTATAATTGTCACTGATTAACCCACAGCAATGGTAAATTATACCAATCCTGTGACAAGTCTTGATTTAACCACTCACAGGATAGGTACTTTCAGGGCAATTGACCCCTCATTCCCTGTAGGGTATGTTCATGCATGCTCATAAACATGCATTCATGTACATACATGGATACATAAATCTCAATACATGCATCATATATGTCCACACATGTGCATTAACGAAATTTGAGGTAATATCTACATGCATGATCATGCATGTTCATGCGTGTTTATGTGTGGTCATACATGTACACACATGTAGATATTACCTCAAATTTCGTTAATGCACATGTGTGGACATACATGATGCATGTATGAAGATATATGTATCCATGTATGGACATGAATGCATGTTTATGAGCATGCATGAACATACATTTAACCTGTATGTATTCATATATGTCGATTTTTAGCTGGGTTGTTATAAGTATTTCTTTTAACAACCTTTTTATTTTAATTAGTAAATTTTTTGTTAACTTTACTAATTTTGTTTTTAAAAATTTGTAAAATGTTTTGTGAAATCAGCAACGAAAATTTGTAAATATTATGTAAAAATTCAGTACCTAATTTGTAAAAGTCAAATAGCGAAAAATTTTAATTAAGGAAATATTTTCTATTAAAATTGGTACAAAAATAGTAAAGTGAGATTAAACACCGTTTACAAATTTTTATACTAACTTTTTTTTCTGAGTGTAGGCTTAAAGTCCAAACTGGAGTAGCAACTAAATCATATAAATATAAACTCACCAACTCATTCCTTTAGGTTCGCACAATTTATGTTGGCGTGTGTCTACCTTCTTCCTGTACCATTGAAGACATCAAAGAGTTGGCTCATCATGCACAACATCCTTTGGAAGCACGAGAAATCGATATATTGGATGTGCGCGTACCTACCGATAGAGAATTTAGTATACTTGAAGATCGTACATTTTGGATTCTATTGTAAGTATTTAAGTACACATCAGTAAGGCTAACCAATAATTAAATTGTGTTTTTTTAAGAGTTGTGTCAACAATTGTACTGTTATTGATATTTACCGGTACCATATATGAAGTCTACTTACGAAGACGTCTCAGAGAAGTTTTACGAGAACAGGATAAAGAAATGATGAATAACAGTGAGACTTCTTCGGGTATTGGCTGTGCTTCTTCAGACTACGGTGATTCTGTTACAAATGAGTCTTTGAAAAAAGAATCTCTTAAAGACTTGAATATAGTTTTGAATTTACCACATACTGTTACCAGTTGTGGTGGTGTGGTCACCGCAAATAGTACTTCCGATGAACACTTAGAAGGCCACTTACATGAACCGGAAAAACTAAGCATATATTCGGAACTATTGTTATCATTCTCAGCTATTACAAACTTTAATGCAATCTGTGATCGTAATGTTGGTTCAGATACCATACCCTGTATACATGGCCTAAGAGCCTTCTCAATGGCTTGGGTGATACTGGGTCACACTTGCATTGTGATTTTCAAATATTCCGACAATATGGAATTACGCAAAGATGTAGAGAAAAATTTCTTCTTTCAAGCAATAACCAATGGGCCATTCAGTGTCGATACATTTTTCTTTATTAGTGGCTGTTTGGTATCGTACCTGTACTTTCGTACAAATGCTAAAGGTAAATTGAATAAACTTACCAAAGGAGCTAATGAATTTACCAGATGTACAGCCCACTTTTTTGGTTTAGTTATGTACCGTTTTATGAGGTTTGTACTAAAGAAACTGAATGAAAACTATTGCAAGACATTAAGAGCATTCTCCCATAATGTTGGAACTTGGAATCGATCGTATGATCTTCGTTTTGACATTAATAGGGTTTGCTACGATTCACCAAAATTGTAAAGAATTTATAACCCAAATTTTATTAATCTTTTATTTTAGATTGACAGCCCCGTATTTGTTTGTATTGGGCGTTGTTCAAGTATCTATGAAATATTTGGCTACCTACTCAATCTTCGATCCACCCACAAATGATCATATTACTTGTCCTGAATATTGGTGGCGTAACATGCTATACATCAATACTCTATTTCCAGTGGAACAAATGGTAAGAAGTAAATTTAAATATTCCTGCAATTGAACTAATTAACGGCGATAATTCTTCTTCCTTTTAGTGCATGTTATGGAGTTGGTATTTAGCTAATGATACACAATTCTATATTATTGGTGCTATTATACTTATCGTTTCGGTGCGTCATTTTAAATTATCAGCTGTTACAACTTGCATCTTCCTTGTTCTCTCGTGGATAACAACTGCTGTGATTGCCTTTACCAATAACCATCGTCCCGATACAGACGATCCTTTGGCATTGTTTGATAAAATTTACGACAAGCCTTGGACACGTTTAGGTCCCTATCTTATTGGCATGGCTGTAGGTTGGATTCTATTTCGTACCAGCTGTAAATTACGTTTATCCAAAACCACGGTGTGCACTGCTTGGATATTGGCTTTATTGAATTTATTCGTTTTAATATTTGGTCTTTATCGTGCTGAGTTATCGCAATTTACAGCTGCATTATACAGTTCGCTTAGTCATTCAGCGTGGGCTATGTCACTGGCGTGGATCACAATCGCATGCTCTTGCGGATATGGTGGTTTTGTGAATACTCTATTGTCGGCACCATGTCTGTATCCATTTTCCAGAGTTACATACTGTGCCTATTTGGTTCATCCTATTGTTATACGTTCAATGGCATTGAATACAGATTCACCTTTACATTTGGGTGGTGATATAATGGTAAGATAAAAATTATTTGTTCAATATTTGAAATCCAATAGAAATTAATGCCCGAATTCAAAATAAATAGAATTTTCTAACTTACGAGCTACCTCAGGTTAAGTTGCATTGGTGTGACGTTACCATTACGATTCCCTTCATTTTTTCCTCATATCTATAAAAACTATATCCTAAAACAATTTGAATTTCCTCTTAAAAAGTGAGAGACCGGATAAAGATACATCCCGCATGTTGTCCAAATCCTCGGCAGGTATCTGAGCCACTGCTCATTCAGTCCATTTCTGAATCCAGACAGTGAGGTCTATGGAATATAAATAAGTATACAAGTCCTTAACTAGTGTTCCGATCAATAAACTCAAGACAATATGTCTTTTGTCTTAACAGAAAAATTAATTAAATTTAACAACATGTATTATTGCTTAGAACCGATTAGTTAATTTTAACAAATTTTTCTTAATTTTAACAAATTTGAATTTAACCCATTTGAATTAAAATCGCCATAACTTTTGAAATAACAACAATTGATCAACAATTTTCGGTACGTAATTTTATTTTATTGATAGTGTTTTTTACAGCAAAAACCGAAATTATTTGACTACTGGGTTTCAAGATACGTCTTCAACCTTTGTTGTGCTATATCGCCTAAATTAAGCGATAAATTTAAATTTTAATATTTGTTCCATAGTAGATTTTCAACGCCAAATATATGGTTTAAAAATTATTGTAATCAGAAGAAAGAGCATTAGAGGGTTAAGAACAAAATTAGTCAAACTACAGTTTTATTCATACTTTTACCAACTCATTAAATGTATTCCGATTATTACACTCACAATAATACGTCTGTAAATTAACAGCATTATTTTTAATTTTAAAATATTTTTTTTTAATTATCCAGCTAAAAATCGACATATATGGCTCCATACAGTTTGAATGTATGTTCGTACATGCTCATAAACATACATTTATGACCATACATGGATACATAAATCTCCATACATGTATCATATATGTGCACTAAAGGGCTGCGTGATTGCAATCGGTTTGTTGTAGTCATTAAATCACATGGTGCTAGTATGTGTGCATTACGATTTAAACCACCATGTTACGACTAGAAGACAAATTAAAACGTAAGCGAGCTTAAGCATTAAACATGGCAACGAAAAAAACAATAAGTGATTGTAGTGACACACGATTGTTCGCTACCATAACATAGCAATTAGTACTTTGAACTAGTGTTTAAGTATCGCAATGAATGCTATGGATGCGATGGTGTGTTGTGTGGTACGTAGGTTTTATAAAACGAAAAAGTATAAATGTACACTCAGATAAAAAAGTTAGCAGTTAGTTAGTTGTTCTTTATTTTCAATTCAATGTTTGATTTACAATTTTTATATTATTATATAAAAAAGTTAGTAAAAAAAAAATGAATAATGTTATTAATGCATAATAAATTATAAAAACAAAAAAAATAATTTATATTAATTCTTATTAATATAAATATATATGTATAGCTTTTTGGCGATTTTTTTAATGTCGATGATTTTTTAATTTTGATGATATTTTCTAATTTTCGACGATTTCTTTAATTAAGCCGATTTTTCTAAATTTTGCTATTTTCAAAATTTTGGCGGTTTTTTATGATTTTTTCAAATTTTGACAATTTTTAAATTTTAACGATTTATTTAATTTTGGCAATTTTTAAAATTTTTAACTTGGTTGGGAAACACTAACCGTAAAATACCGTTAACGATTCGGAACCCTTTCAACGAACTATTTTTAACCCTAAAATACCACTAACGAAGTAACTTAAAATACCGTTGACCTTAAAATAACCTAACGAAATAAATTAAAATACCGTTAACCCTAAAATAACTTAACGATATAACTTAAAATACCGATACCCTTAAAATAACCTAACGAAATTCTATAAAATAAAATTTACCAAATTCATTCCAAAAAAAAACATTTAAAAAGAATCGGTAGTATAATTAAACAATATTGAAAAATAAAATTAAAAATAAATAATATAATAAAACCAATACGTAGTAGAGTTTGCTAAAAACCCTACTCATGTTCCTTAATGTATTCGTCGCTTTAGAGATTTTTTTTTTTTGGTATCATTAGAGTATTTCACATATTAAATAGTTGAAATATTCATTACGATCAACTAAAGAATTTTTTGGGGGTAGACACATTTGTCTATTTTAATTTTTTCATTATACCATTGGCCGATCATAATCGGCTTTTCATACCTACACAACACGAATGAAAACAAAACTCTCAACTAAAAACATAACAAAAAAAAAATACTCCATTCATTAGCATGATAGCTTTCAACAGAGTAGGTACGTATTTCGGTTACATACATCAGTGTTGCCAGTCTTTTCATACCTTATCCCCAATTTTTAATTTGCCATCCCAAAAAATGTCCAACTTTTATTTTATATAAAAATTTGTTTTCGTTAATTTTTTCGAAAAATTAGTGGAAAAATACCATATTCGTTTATTTTTTGCGGTAAGTTGTACACTCAGACTTAATAAATTTGTGCTTTCAACAAATTATAAAAAAGAACAAATAAATTTAAATAACAGCAAAGAAAATTTGAACCAAAATTTTTCATTTTAAATATTTAATAATAAACAGACATTTAATAAATAACAGACATTTTGTTGTGTATGGTACTGCATTAAAAAGTTTTAGCATTTCAGCAGATGGATTAACTTTTGACAATTGAGTAACTTGTAAAGTATACATTTAATTTAAGAAGAACTTCTTATAACTCTTATTAAATTTAAATAACTTTAAAAAATTATCAGGATTAAATTCTTAAATTCATAAAAATATGAAAAAGCAATAATATATTTTATCCCCAAATGATCCCCTAAAATTTCGTATCATCCCCAATAAATCCCCAGTTCTACAAACGGAAGTTTTTATCCCCATTGATGATACAATTCCCAATTTGGGGATAAATCCCCCAAACTGGCAACACTGTTATACATAAGTTTTCAGTAACACTAAAACGATGGTGTTGATATTGTGTTGGTTGCTTAAGTTCACAATAATATGATGTGGTAATGTACCGTTGTCATCCGTGATAAACGATTCATGATGGGATTCGTCTCACTATCCATATGCTTTTTTGCCATCGTGTTTTTTTTTGTTGTTTGTACTGACTCAATCGTTATAAAAAATACAACCACACAACTTGTTATGGCTTGTAGGCTATCATGTGTCTTGAAATCTCATTTAAGATGAATCGTTCAGCCCTTTAATGTGCACTAACGAAATTTGATGTAATATCTAGGGATGCCAATCGGGATTTTGACAGTGGTACAAAAAATCAAGTACTTGCATACCAGTGGGTAACCGCGATGTTAAAAATAAATGACTGGCAGAACCCTCATTTTGGACACTTTGCCAGCGTTTTCAAAAATCGTTTTACCAGTATTTGTTTTACAAAACATCACGGCAGGGCCAAAAAAAGATACATATGAACTTTTTTTAAATTTTATTTTGGAAAATATAATTCCAAACCACCTATTTATTGGTTTCGGCAGCGTTTTGCCAAAGTTAAAAATTTTGTTTCTCCAGTACTTATCCGGCGCTTTTTGAACTGCCGGTCCTTTTGTCTATTGACGTTATCATATTGGAAATGGGAAAGCAATTTTTGTCAGTACTTGTACCACCTGTTAAAATACCTTGCCATCGCTTTCCCGTTTGTATTTTTTTGGCTGGGATAATATATGAAAGCCTGCCATTAAGTACACTTGCGCCCAGTATTTTGTAAGCAGATTTTAAAACAGATTCGTTGCGACAACCTTGCCCACTAGATCGTGTAATTACAGCAACATGGATGAATTTAAACTTACAGTCCCAGCGAAAACTAGGTTTCAGAAATCGAATTTCGCTTGGAAGAATAAACCGGTGAAATAACAAACAAACTTGATTTTTCACATGAATTACTCAAAAACTTAATATTGTTTACCAAATTTAAAAATTTTTCTGCAAAGTCTTTGCATAGTTTACTCGAATAATCTACTTAATTTATAATTTTACCAATATCTTGACATCAATTTCTTGTCAATATGAGAAAATTCAAGAAAAAACGTAGGTAATCTAAAATTGCTCACTTTGTTTATTTGCGTTTATATTAATATTAAAAAATAAGAAAATCCCGGGATTTTTGAGAAATAATCCCGGGATTCGGGATTTTGCCAATCCCGAAAATCCCGGGATTTCCCGTTTGGCATCCCTAGTAATATCTAAATGTATGAACATGCATGTTCATCTATCGTGTTCGTAGTCTTGCAACTACACTCATAAAAAAAGTTAGTACAAAAGTGTGTTAAACGCGTTCTGATTAAGTTGAACTAATTTTTCTGTTATTTTCTCTGAAAAAGCCCGTACAAATAGGTAAAAATTCTGCTAAAACAACAGGAAATAGTACATGTACTTGCGCCAGCACAATTTTGACCTATTTGTACGGAATTTTTTTTATTAGTGTAGATTTCAAATAGTGGATCACGTTATGTGTTATTACGTCATCCCTAAGTGCTTCGATGAAATCATTGTTTCTGATGTCCATCTTGTAAAGGTATGGGAGAGTTATTGTCTCTTCGTGATTTTAGGTGGCTGAAGTTCTTTAATATCCTTTCGCTTTAGATTATTATTGCGGTATACGGTTCCATTTATACGTCACTATATTAGAAAATGTTACCAGTAAAGTTTCATTTGCCAAAATTTTCTCTCCATCCAATATAGTGGTTTCGTGAACATTGTTAAGGTGTATCAATCCGTTTGCAATCAGTTTTATGGGTGGAATGTGGTCTGCCGACTGTGTTTGGCAAGACGCAGAATTATTATTTAGCAGCTGGGAAATGCAAGGCTCCTCCGCTTCACGAAAAATCTTCGCTGTTCAAGCATCGTGATCTCGACATTTTGAAGCTTGTTGCAGCTGTAACTTTATTATTAAGTTGTAGTGAACTACTGGACAGATTTTCAAAAACTCACAAAAATTATTAATTGCAGGGTTTTTAATAATTAAGTGCTTATGCATAATAATTTGAAAACCTTATAACACGTTTATAAAATGAATTTTGCATACACCGAAAAAATTTCTCAGTTACTGGTTACTAAATTTTTAACTGAGGCTCAGGTGAAATACCCATTACTAAGTATCAGTTAATGAAATTAATTAAATTTAACTAATTTTATTTTAAAAATACAATTCAACTGAGAACTCTGTCACTGGTAACGTTACTTTTAGTAAAACCAAATAAATATTAAAAGATCGTTAGAAATAACCGCTGATAAACGGAAAACCACTTATATTTTTGTTATTATAATAAAAATATGATTATTAAATATTATTAATTACAAAAAAATACACTTCCTTTTTCAAATTTGTACAGCATCGTTTCAAATCCTGCATTTTAGACTTTTTCGTTCCGGTGTTCTCGAAAATTTTCCAATGAGAATTTGCAAATATTGTTTTTCAAGTTCTGGAAACAATGAAACATTTAATTGATATTTTCCTGCTATTACTAAAAGGAATAAATTTAACTTACCGAGAACCAAGTAATCTAAATTAAAGGAAAAATTAATATTTAACTTAATTTATATTTAAATTCGTTTTATTATTTATTTGGAAAATTTAAGTTTAAAACTTTTGACACTAACCCCTCAATTCATAAATGCTTTGTAAAGTTATAGCAGGTTTACAAAACGTCATTTTCATACAAAATTTGTTCAATAAACCTCCTATAATTTTACAAAGCGTTTATGAATTTAGGGGTATACGTTTAAATATATTTTAACAGGGTAACAAAAAATTTGTGTAATTTGACTAAAATAATAGTTGAGTTCCTCTATATTAGTTACTTAAAATCTTTTCGGTTTCAACTGAGAAATTGTTTAACTGAGCAACTGAGAAACTTTTTCGGTGTAGAAAATTTGTTTTATAAGCCACTTATAAATTTAAAAAGTGATTATGCATATGACCCATAGTAAATAATATTTTCATCTTGTACTACACTAACATTACTTGCCCTTAAAACATTGCTTAAACTAATGGGTACCCATTCTGATTCCAAAGTGTGTTTTTTACACTGATGTTTTCAAAAATTACCGGGTTTACAATATTATCCCTTGCCAAAATTATCGACAGTGCGAGGCACTTCAAAAAAGATATAATATCGCCATTCCTTACACTAAGGAGTTCGAAAATAATTAATTCGGCCTCTTTAATGGCGTTACTAGATCTTTGGGTTTGCATAAGGTTGACCCTTTCCGTTAAATCATTAATCTTACCCTGTAGAGCGGAATTTATAATCGTCTGTCTGTTATTGTGTCTGACTAAAGCGTCTTCCCGTGTCGTCAAAAGTTCCATATCGCCATGATCTGGTGTCCCCCGATGAATTTTAGCGCAGATCCCAAAAAATCGAGTGATCTTGCGTGTGGCCTATTTACCGCACCGCTCCCAACAGTCGCATAATTTCCCTTGTCTGTTCACGTATCATACTTGTCTTCCTGGGGTCAGACAGGTTCCGAATCAAGTCCTCGTTCTGTTGCCCCACAAGATCGTACTCGGTAAGGTTGGTCAGATGTACCAAGAAGTCATATTCTGTCGCCAGGTTCCCGCTCGCTATTGTAATGAAGTATTTGTCAGAGGAGTCCACGACTCTAGCAGAAACCCAGGGGCATAGGGCAAGAAATATTCTGCAAATAAAAACACGAAAAATTATCTAAGGTTTTCCTTATGAACCTTTTTTCCTTCGACCAACACAGTAGTACCAAGATCCCTTTCAACCACTCCCTGTTAGAAGACCTTATCGAACTTGTTATCCAATCGCCTATTCCCTCTTATGAAAACTACACTCATAAAAAAAAGTTAGTACAAAAGTCTGCTAAAAGCGTTCTAATTCAGTTGAACTAATTTCTCCTGTTGTTTTCGTTTAAATCCGTTGTTTAGCTAAAGTTGTTAGTTATCCAATTTCACCACAAAAACATGCTGTACTTGAACTAATTTTTCCTCCTGAAATTTAGTTATTTTTTTATAAATGATTTTGACAATGTATCAGCTAATATAGATAAATTTATCGGCAACTTTTTTAATATTTCTGTTTTCAATAGAAAACGGTAGGGGCGCTAGTGTATAGTGATTGATGGTGCTTGATGGTGAAGTGTGTATCAGTGAGTTTGCCGACCAATACAAATTAAAAAATTTCTAGTAAGTGTATTTTAATGTGTGTGATGAGTCATCACTGATGACGCTTACCAATACAAATAAAATAATATGGCGCTTGTTAAGAAAGTGCTAGTAAATAAAATAATATGATAAGAGCATGTTTTCTCTTGTTTCTGTTAGTCAGGAAAGGAACGCAAAAGAAAACGGAGGTATACTGGACATTAACAATTCGCAGTTAAAATTGTATTAAAAAAATAAAATAACAGAGGTTTGTTTTATAATATAAACTATATTTATTTACAGAAATACTATTAAATATGTTATTGTTTTTTTTAATGCAAATTGTGTTTTTGGATTGTGTAATTTATTCGAAAATAAAATTAACAATATTTACATTAATTTGTTTTTATTCAATTAATAACAAAAAGTGATTGTAATTTTAGCAGCATGTTTTGCAGATATCAACTGACCCACTTTCATTTCTATTAAACGAAATTTCTTCGAAATTTTTGAATGTTAACTGAATTTTTTACCTGTTTATAACCAACTAAAATTTAGCAGAAAACATGTGCTGATTTCAACTGAGTAATTTTCATTTCCATTAAACAACATTTCTTATAAATTATTGTATTTGAACTAACTTTTTTACCTAAAATTTAGGTCACCTAAATTTAACAGACCATGATTCTCAATATCATCGAAATTTCTGCTGTCGCAAATTCAGGTACTATTTCCTGTTATTTTAGCAGAATTTTTAACTATTTGTACGGGCTTTTTTTTATGAGTGTATATCTCCAGACGAATATTAAGAGAACAGCATAAGCTCCGTGGATTCGTCCAAGTCTAGTTGAACCTTGATGCACCGTACTATTTCCAAAAGGGTGGAAAGGAATCTTTCCACCTGGCCATTGCTGTTACTATGCATTGGTGGGGCAAAAAACTGCTCGGTTCCAAAATGGTACCTGAATAGGGTATGGATTGCATTCCACTTGAATGCTTTTTCGTTATCCGAAACTACTAATCTGACCTTTCTAAATCTGCTCATAAGCTGGAATAGGGCTGTCCTCATGTCCACAGTGGATCTTGAGTCTATTGGAATCACAATCACAATCGAGAATTTCGAAAATTTGTCTATACAGGAGAAGAAATGTTGTTTATTAGTTATAAGAATATCAAGGGTGAGAATTTCCCGTGGGTATACTGAGAGAATTATCTGCATGATATTAATGAATTTTTGCATAAAACCAATGAAGTTTCACTGGAACTCGTCCATTGAAACTTTTCATTGAATTAATGGAATTTTTCATAAAATATTGTCAAAAATTTCATTTTAGTTATTAAAAGTTTCATACACTCAATGAAAAAGTTTCATTAAAACTAGATTCATAAAATATATGAAGCTTTTTCATCGAATTTAAGAAATTTTTCACATACATTGTGAAGAAAACTTCATTCGTTTACTGAAAATTTTCATTAAAACTCTGTGTATGCTGGCGATTCTTGTCTTCGTGGGTTTTTGCTGGTACATAGTTGCTCTCCTTACATATTCTGCAATTAGTTATCACCAGAGAAGACAGAAAAAAGCAAAATCCGATATGTTTAAAGCAAAAAAAATATTGTAAAAAAGCAAGAAAAAAGCAAAAGTAAAAAAACTTGGAAAAACAACAGTTTTTTTAAAAAAAATTTTCAAAGTAAAGAGAAAAAATATTTTCTTGTGAGCAAAAAAGTATTTTTGGGTAAAAAGTCTTACAAAAAGCAATTCAAAGCTCAAAAATCTTAAGAAAAAGCCATTTTAAAGCTAAAAAACGGAAAATCCAAAAAAAAGCAAAAAGAAGCAAATATGAGTAAAACAAGCAATAAAAAGCAATAACAGCAATTTTGTCTTCTGTGGTTATCACATATCTTAACCTTTCTTTTATTCCAGGGAAATAATATTCATTTGTTATCTTTCAATTGTCATGACTTTTGCAAATGGAAACAGTTTTCTTTGGAATTTTGCAACAAGAGTTTTTAGAGGGGACCCCATATTATACTAAAAGTCGGACTTTGGGGACATCTTGAAAAGCTATGCTGCCATACAAAATTTTTGAAAAATCGCGGTTTTAACGTATAGGCCGCTATAGATGAATACATTTTTTTATTGAAATATTTTTCTTTTAATTGCTTCCTTACTAAGGCATTACATTTATTGGGGTCGATTTTACCTTCGGCGACTAAATTCACTGAAATAGCAAAAACCATAAAAAGCTATATAAAACGCTAGGTAGTGGTTTAAATATCAATATTAGCACATCGCATTTATATCGTAAATATGGCCACAGGTGGTCCTGTGCTTACATTTTAACACAAAAAATTCATATTAATTGAATTTGAAAAATTTTGTATATAAAAAACTGAATGGACAACCACCAAATTTTAAAGGCATTTAGCGGAAAATTTGTACCATTGATCGAAAAATAAAGAACGCCGTTGTAATAA
The DNA here is from genome assembly GCA_949987735.1 of Leucophora obtusa. Lineage (NCBI taxonomy): Eukaryota > Metazoa > Arthropoda > Insecta > Diptera > Anthomyiidae > Leucophora > Leucophora obtusa. The sequence goes on from OX465297.1 coordinate 42,945,924, forward strand.
GCATGTCGGAAATATATAGAACTGATGTTCAGATCTCCATTAATTTTTTGAGTGTCATGCAGTGTTATCGAAGGCCGATAATGCTTCCGAATCCAGGCAAATTTTAATATTTCTTGAACTGTTAGCAGCAGCATGGCCATTTTCTCTTTTGAGGTATTTTGTCAGGGGCTTTGCAATACGGGTGTAATCCTTAATAAATTTTCAAAAAATTTTTGTTTAATTTTTCCCGTTTTTTTTTTATTTACCGGTTAAGCTTATAGAACTATGTACAGAGAAAAAAATGTATAACCTTTAAAAAACTCGTTATTTTAAGTTAAGTGTGCTCCTTTACTTTTTATGTAAAGTTTAGTAAAATGAGAGTACCTAAGCATAAAATCCTTTATATAAATGACAAAATTGCCCAAAAGTACGGGAACGCACAAAATCACTAATCTAACCCAAAACTCTATTTAAAAGAAAAAAAATTAAAATGCGTTTAGTTTTAGTCTGTGTATAGTTTTAGCACAGTTAATTTTTATATATAGAAGTTTTATTTTGTGTATTTCTTTGCTTAATTAAAATTTTCACTATTGTGTTATTAGTTATTTGCACCAGCTGTCCCTTTTACAATTTTCCGAAGTTAATAGTAAAAAGAGAAAGAGAAGTTAATAGTAGACAGAGGCAGAAAATCTTATAAAAATATCTTTAAGAACGCAAAAACATATGTAAGGGTCTAAAGGTTTTTAAAACTTGTTTAATATTACAGCTGAGAATGGCTAATGACCATAAAAGAAAATTTAATTTTTAACGCATTTTCTAAGTTATAAACTAAGTTATATATTACAAGTGTAATTAAATTTCTAGGTGATTTCAATTTTCAAAAATTTTTGTTTTTTGCTAATATTTTAAATTTTCTGCAATCCGTTTGTGATATGGAGTATATTGTTTTACCCATTTTCTGCCAAGCATGGTTTCCGTGCGAATTTTCTGACAATACTTGGTAGAAGGATAGGTAGACGTAGCTCTAAAGATATGTTGGTAAAAAATGGGTTAAACAATTTAATACTGCATCTCATAGTTTTGTTACTTGATTTTTAAATTATATTTTAGCACTTTTTGGAAAAACTTTTTTAATTTATTTCGATATTAGTTTTAAAAGATTTAAAAGAAAAAACTAATATGCAAGTGCTATCCGATATCCGAATAAAATTAAATTAAAAAAGAAAAAACTAATATGCAAGTGCTTGTTCAAATTTAAATGTTACTGACACTTTAGAAAACATTGATTTCTATTGGCGTTTATACATTAATGGATGTCACTACATTGCTAGATATGTCAAAACAACAGAGTAGTATATTGGAAGATGACAAAGCAAATTGTGGTAAATTCTTTGTTGTTGTTTTGGTTTTTTCTTTGATATTTTGAATGTTTAATAACGCTCCTAGACGAGAACTCTCTCGCGTTCACGAATAAGTTGAATTTCAACTGTTCTTTTCTGTTCTTTTATTTTATACGGAATTTTCAAACAAACCACTGACATGATATAATATTCTACTGATAGAAAAATCCTGAAAAAATAGAGAAAAAAGGTACTCAAAATTTGTTAAAAGGGGTCCTGCACAGAAAGCTTTTAAAATTAGTGAATCCATTTCCCTAAATATTAGTAAGATAAGTACAGCAAAAATGCAACTGTTAAATATACGAAATTTTGAGTAATATTTGAGTTCAATTTCGTTTAATTGAATTGCAAATTTACCTTGCTAATATTGGCTAAAAAATATTGCTAAATATTAAAAGACAAAAAGCAGTAAAGAAATTGTTATATATTCAAAAGTTAATTTATATTTAAATTTAATTGAGTTGAATACAAATAACGGTCTCTCCTGCTACAATAAACAGAAATATCTGCTAGAAAATAGTAGATTGCTTTCTGCAGTGTAGATTTTTATTCGCCTTAAGAAAATAAAAAAAAAAATAATAATTTAAAATTCTTTGTGATGGTTTGGTCGACTAATTTTCAGGAAATTTTTTGCTGATTTTAGCAGGGTAAATTATCTTTTCCGATTAACTAAAATATAGCTGAAATTTTGGAAATTTAACAGATTTTTTCTTGCTCTTTGTATTTTTCTAATGTTTAGGAAACAAATTCTGCTGGATTCAGCTGTTTTTTCAGCAAACATTTTTAAAGACTTTTATATGAACAACTGAAAAAATTTCTCGAATGAACGAGTGAACTAGAAAAACACACTAGTTCAAAAATAAAATTAATTGAAATGAACTGTGAACTAAATGCCAAAATCTAGTGATTTTCATCCGATTGTTTGTTTGTACAAAAAGTTTTGTTTTGTGTCAAAATTTCCGGGTGAGCTTACATTTTTGCTCACAATTTCTAAACCAATTTCGAAAATTTTTAACACCAAACTGCTAATAACAAACAATTTGAATAAAAATAAGCAAGTGATAGTGCGTCTTTGTAACGTTAACGTCATTAAAATAGACACAAATTAAAATCCGAGCTAGATTTGCAAAACCATTTGAGGGTTTTGTTTTAGCAACATGGTACTTTTATTTCGCGTTAGAAACATTGAGGCTGACCGCGACGATCATTTTGCAAGACCTTCTAAGTCCGTAGAATATATTCTTGTTAAATATACTGCAAGAAGCTTAGTGGGACAAATCCGAATTTATATATTTAATTTAGAGTCAATTCCAGAATACATTTCGTGTGTTTTTTATATGTTTTTTTAACAGGTTTTCAGGAGAACGAAAAAACTGATTTATATTATCCGTTTAAGATATTTTATTAGTACACCGAAAAAATTTCTCAGTTACTGGCTACTAAATTTTCAACTGAGTCTCAGGTGAAATACTTAAATACCTTACTAAATCTCAGTTGTTTAAATTAATTAAATTAACTAATTTTTCCAAATGACAAAATTAACTGAGATCTCAGTTGCTGGAAACCTAACTATTAGTTAAAATAATTAAATATGAAATTTTAGTAACAAACAACTAAAAGCCAACAAAATTAATAAAAAATTCCTGTAATTATTCAATTTTTATTTCTATTATTGGAATATTTTAAATGAAATTAATTTAATTTTAAACTTATATGATTTCTACACTCCGTTGTTTGAGCCAATCGACAAAATTCGAGATACATTACATGAAAAAGTTCTTTCGGATTTTTATAAGATCTAAAAAGAAATATTGCAAATTTTATTATACAAACATTTTTAAATCCCAGCTAATAAATAAGGATTACTTTTCTGGAAAAATCCCTTCAGTTTTATAAATTTATTATTTGAAAATTTAGATGATTTGCTTTTCTTAGTGGCCAAATGTGCGCTTTTTGTCAGATATTAAGTTGAAAAGAAAATTAACTTCAAATTTGTTTTCTATTTATTTTTAAAAATATTTGTCAATTTCAAATACAGGGTAACAGAAACAAATTGTATTTTACCAATTTCAGTTAATTTAAATTTTTTCAGTTTTAACTTACAATTTGTCAAATCATTTCGGGGGGGCTCGAGCCCCCAAGCCCCCCCCCCTAGCTACGTGCCTGGTTGAGGATCACTATAGTAAATTAAAATTAGATTACTTTTTTAGCAGAGCAATTTGTTAATCTTTTAGTAAAATTTTCAGAAAATCTTAGGAGTTTTCTAAGAATCTGAACTTTCTTTTACACAAAAAGTCTTTTATTTTTTACTAGCGGGCGCAGCCCGCTACGTTGTTAGCGTGCCTTAAAGGTTAAGGGGCTGCGCCCCCCACAATTTTTATTAAATTCGTTTTTTTATTTAAAGCCTTCACCCAGCCACCACAAATAAATAATTCTGCACAACAATGGGTTTAAAATAAATAAATATTTGATCACTTATTCTCATGAAAGTGGATTGTTAGTAATGAATCCATAATAAATTGCAATATACGTGTGTATGTTAAGATAATTTGGTAAAGTGCGAACTTAGGTAGATAGACCCGTAAGTAGTTTTGTTCATTTGTGTTTTGAATGAAAATAAATAACGTAAAGCAGGGTTGGAAAGCATTTTATAATATTAAAAATAGCGGGCACAGCCCGCTACGTTGTAAGCATGTCTTAAAGTTTTTTTTTTAATTCCAGTTTATGTAAAGGTAGACCTGGCAATTCAAGTAAATTCACAAATTCAGTTGGAAAATTTACTGCGTCGGTTTCTTCCACCGGTGCTTCGTTACTTGAAGTTTAAATATCGGAATATATAAGTTCCATTCCTTTTCTAAGGTTTTTTCTCTTTTAGAAAATTTGTTTAACTTTTTGGAGAGTAAGTTTCAATGCTACATAAGTTTCATATTCCGTGGATAGTGTTTGAACAGGTAATTCCCTCTTCCAATCCATTTGCATTCTCTATAATTTCAATTCTACTCGTTCAACGTTTATATCCATTTCATTCCACTTGTGTAGTGTTTCATTCCACTCGTTTCCTATTTAGTTTCTTAATTTTAGTGTTTCATATACACTTGATCTTTAAGTTTTAGGTTTCTAGCTAAAGACGCAGACGTTAAGAGGGGGGGCAATTTTCCCCTTTTGAACCACCATTTTTACCACGTTCCTGTCCAAAGTCCTAGAAATGCCTTGTCGATAAGTTAGCCCATACTCCAAGGAAAACATATTATATATTACAGGTTTCTAGCCGAAGGGTTCGGTTAGGCCATCAAGGGGGAGAATTATTCCGTTTTTACCCCTCCCGGTAGGAATTTCCAAAAATTCCGTCTTAGAGGACGTCTGCGTTGGAGGAGGAACCTACTACATACATAATTTTAGGTCTCTATATCCAGCAGTTTGGCCAGGCCGTCAAGGGGGAAGTTTTTTCCCTTTTTACCCCTCCCGGTATGAGTTTCCAAAAATACCATCTTAGGGGACGTCAACGTTGGAGAAGGAACCCAAATACCGAATTTAAGCTCCCTTGTTCCAGCAGTTTGGCCAGACCGTTAAGGGGGAGACTTTTATTTCTTTTTACCCTACCTGTAGAAATTTCCAAAAATCTCATCTTAGCGGATGTCTACAATAGAGGAGGAACTTTAATACCAAATTTCAACTTCCTACCTCCAGCGGTTTGGGCAGGCCTTTAAGCGGCACTTTTCGCTTCATTAATCCCCATTTTTGCAATGTCCCTGTCCAAAAAGCACCTTTCCGGTCCAAAAAGCCCATACTCCAAGTAACATATGTTTTACATTTCAGGTTTCTAGCCAACTTTTACTATTTGTGCCCCTCTCGGTAGGAATTTCCGAAAATCCATCGACAGGGAATTTCAGCTTCCTAGTTCCAGCAGTTTGAGCAGGCTGTCAAGGGGGACACTTTTTCTTTTTTTGTCCCTCCCGGTTGGAATTAGGCTGGAAGACGAACCTAAGTACCGAATTTCAGCTTCCTAGTTGCAGCAGTTTGGACAGGTCGTTAAGGGGCAACTTTCCCTTTTTGAGCCCCCATTTTATAACGACCCTGTCCAAAATTCAAAAAAGTATCTTTCTAATAAGTTAGCCCTTACTCCAGGGACCCACATTTTAATCTTCAGGTTTCTAGCCGAAGGGGTTTTTACCGGCCCCCAAGGTGAGGCTTTTCTTCTTTTTGCCCCTCCCTTTAGGAATTTACAAAAATTCCATCTTCGCGGCTATCTGCGGATGAGGAACAAATTTCAACTGCATTGCCTAAGCGGTTTGGGCAGGCCGTTATTGGGGACATTTTTCCCTTTCAACCACCATTTTTACTATGTTGCTGTTCCAAAATAGAAAAATTACGTTGCCGGTGAGTTAGTCCTACTCCAAGGAATACATATTTAAAATTTTAGGTTGGCCAAAAGGGATTGGGCAAGCCGTCAGGAGGAGACGTTTTCCTTGTTTCCCCTCCCGATAGGAATTTCAAAAATTCCGTCTAAGCGGACACCTACACAGAAGGAGGAACTCACATACCGAGTTTCCTTTTGGGATATCCTGTAGGGAATTCCAAAAATACAAACTTAGTCGATGTCTACTACAGTGGAGGAACCTTTATACCAAATTTCAACTTCTTACCTCCAGTGGTTTGGGCAGGCACTTTTCCAATTTGTGAGACTGTTTATGTGGAGACTTTTCCCCTTTTTGCCCGTTCCGGTAGGAATTTCCAAAAATCCCGTCTTAGCGCACGTCTATGCCGAATATCAAGAAACCTTGTTTTAGTGGAGATATCCGTGGGGGGAGGAAAAAAAGTAGTTTTTTTGAAATTATATATTATTTTAATGGTACTTTTTGGAAAAACGAAATTTTTTGGAAAAAGATACTTTGTTTTTACAAAGTACTTTATTTGTACTTTTTTTGGAAAAGGTATTTTTTTTTAATAAGGTGTTTTTTTTTTGGAAAAATGTATGTTTTTTGGAAAAAGGTACTTTTTTTGGAAAAGGTACTTCTTTTGGAAAAGGAACAATTTTTTAGAAAAAGGTAATTTTTTTTGGGAAAAGGTACTTTTTTTGAAAAAGGTATTTTTTTGATAAAATGTATGTTTTTTGGGAAAAGGAAAATTTTTTTAGAAAAAGGTACTTTTTTTGGGAAAAGGTACTTTTTCTTGGAAAAGGTACTTTTTTTTGGAAAAAGGTACTTTTTTTTGGAAAAAGGTACTTTTTTCGGAAAAAGGTACTTTTTTCGGAAAAAGGTACTTTTTTCGGAAAAATGTACTTTTTTCGGAAAAAGGTACTTTTTTGGAAAAAGGTACTTTTTTTTAAAAAAGGTACTTTTTTTAAAAAAGGTACTTCTTTTTGGAAAAATGTACTTTTTTTAGAAAAAGGTACTTTTTTGGAAAAAGGAATTTTTTTTGGAAAAAGGTACTTTTTTTGGAAAAGGTTCATTTTTTTAGAAAAAGGTACATTTTTTGGAAAAAGGTACTTTTTTTTAAAAAAGGTACTTTTTTTAAAAAAGGTTCTTTTTTTAAAAAAGGTACTTCTTTTTGGAAAAATGTACTTTTTTTAGAAAAAGGTACTTTTTTGGAAAAAGGAAATTTTTTTTGGAATAAGGTACTTTTTTTGGAAAAAGGTATTTTTTTAGGAAAAAGGTACTTTTTTTGGAAAAAGGTACTTTTTTTGGAAAAGGTATTTTTTTTTAATAAGGTGTTTTTTTTGGAAAAATGTATGTTTTTTGGAAATTTGGTAATTTTTTTGGAAAAGGTACTTTTTTTTTGGAAAAGGTTCATTTTTTTAGAAAAAGGTACATTTTTTGGAAAAATGTACTTTTTTTTTTAAAAAAGGTACTTTTTTTAAAAAAGGTACTTCTTTTTGGAAAAATGTACTTTTTTTTAGAAAAAGGTACTTTTTTGGAAAAAGGAATTTTTTTGGAAAAAGGTACTTTTTTTGGAAAAAGGTATTTTTTTTGGAAAAAGGTACTTTTTTTGGAAAAAGGTACTTTTTTTCGGGAAAAGGTACTTTTTTTGGAAAAAGGTACTTTTTTTGGAAAAGGTATTTTTTTTTAATAAGGTGTTTTTTTTGGAAAAATGTATGTTTTTTGGAAAAAGGTAATTTTTTTGGAAAAGGTACTTCTTTTGGAAAAGGAACATTTTTTTAGAAAAAGGTACTTTTTTTGGGAAAAGGTACTTTTTTTTGGAAAAGGTACTTTTTTTTGAGAAAGGTATTTTTTTGAAAAAATTTACGTTTTTTGGGAAAAGGAACATTTTTTTAGAAAAAGGTACTTTTTTTGGGAAAAGGTACTTTTTTTTGGAAAAGGTACTTTTTTTTGAAAAAGGTACTTTTTTTGGACAAAGGTGCTTTTTTTGGAAAAAGGTACTTTTTTTGGAAAAAGGTACTTTTTTTTGGAAAAAGGTACTTTTTTTGGAAAAAGGCACTTTTTTTGGAAAAAGGAATTTTTTTTGGAAAAAGGTACTTTTTTTTGAAAAAGGTACTTTTTTTGGAAAAAGGTACTTTTTTTGGAAAAAGGTACTTTTTTTTGGAAAAAGGTACTTTTTTCGGAAAAAGGTACTTTTTTGGAAAAAGGTACTTTTTTTGGAAAAAGTTACTTTTTTTGGAAAAAGTTACTTTTTTTGGAAAAAGGTACTTTTTTTGGAAAAAGGTACTTTTTTTGGAAAAGGTATTTTTTTTTAATAAGGTGTTTTTTTTTGGAAAAATGTATGTTTTTTGGAAAAAGGTACTTTTTTTGGAAAAGGTACTTCTTTTGGAAAAGGAACATTGTTTTAGGAAAAAGTACTTTTTTTTGGGAAAAGGTACTTTTTTGGAAAAGGTACTTTTTTTGAAAAAGGTATTTTTTTGAAAAAATGTATGTTTTTTGGGAAAAGGAACATTTTTTTAGAAAAAGGTACTTTTTTTGGGAAAAGGTACTGTTTTTTGGAAAAGGTACTTTTTTTTGAAAAAGGTACTTTTTTTTGGAAAAGGTACTTTTTTTTGGAAAAAGGTACTTTCTTTGGAAAAAGGTACTTTTTTTGGAAAAGGTACTTTTTTTTTGGAAAAGGTACATTTTTTTAGAAAAAGGTACATTTTTTGGAAAAAGGTACTTTTTTTAAAAAAGGTACTTTTTTTTGGAAAAATGTACTTTTTTGGAAAAAGGAATTTTTTTTGGAAAAACGTACTTTTTTGGAAAAAGGTACTTTTTTTTGGAAAAAGGTACTTTTTTTGGAAAAAGGTACTTTTTTCGGGAAAAGGTACTTTTTTGGAAAAAGGTACTTTTTTTGGAAAAAGGTACTTTTTTTGAAAAAAGGTACTTTTTTTGAAAAAAGGTACTTTTTTTGGAAAAAGGTACTTTTTTTGTAAAAAGGTACTTTTTTTGGAAACAGGTACTTTTTTGGAAAAAGGTACTTTTTTTGGAAAAAGGTACTTTTTTTGGAAAAAGGAATTTTTTTTGGAAAAAGGTACTTTTTTTGAAAAAGGTACTTTTTTGGAAAAAGGTACTTTTTTTGGAAAAAGGTACTTTTTTTGGAAAAAGGTACTTTTTTCGGAAAAAGGTACTTTTTTCGGAAAAAATTACTTTTTTGGAAAAAGGTACTTTTTTTTGGAAAATGGTACTTTTTTTGGAAAAAGGTACTTTTTTTGGAAAAAGGTACTTTTTTTGGAAAAAGGTACTTTTTTTTGGAAAAAGGTACTTTTTTGGGAAAAAGGTACTTTTTTTGGGAAAAGGTACTTTTTTTGGGAAAAGGTACTTTTTTGGAAAAAGGTACTTTTTTGGAAAAAGGTACTTTTTTTGTCCCCTTTTTGCCCCTCCCGATAAGAATTTCCAAAAATGCCGTCTCAACGGACGTCTACACCGGTCGAGGAACCTACATACCAAATTTCAACTTCATAACTCCAGCAGTTTGAGCAGGCCGTCAAGGGGGAGACTTTTTCCCCTTTTTGCCCGTCCCTGTAAAAATTTACAAAACTCCCATCTTGGTGGATGTCTACGATAGTGGAGGAACCTTTATGCCAAATTTCAACTTCCTACCTCCAGCGGTTTGGGCAGGCCGTCAAGGGGGCCTTTTTCCCCTTTTTAACCCCCATTTTTACAACGTCCCTGTCCAAAATTCCAGAAAGGATGTATGTATGTTTTTTGGGAAAAGGAAAATTTTTTTAGAAAAAGGTACTTTTTTTGGGAGAAGGTACTTTTTTTTGGAAAAGGTACTTTTTTTTGAAAAGGTACTTTTTTTTGGAAAAGGTACTTTTTTTTGGAAAAAGGTACTTTTTTTGGAAAAGGTACTTTTTTTTTGAAAAAGGTACATTTTTTTAGAAAAAGGAACATTTTTTGGAAAAAGGTACTTTTTTTAAAAAAGGTACTTTTTTTTGAAAAAAGGTACTTTTTTTGGAAAAAGGTACTTTTTTTTGGAAAAAGGTACTTTTTTTGGAAAAAGGTACTTTTTTTTGGAAAAAGGTACTTTTTTTGGAAAAAGGTACTTTTTTTGGAAAAAGGAATTTTTTTTGGAAAAAGGTACTTTTTTTTGAAAAAGGTACTTTTTTTGGAAAAAGGTACTTTTTTTGGAAAAAGGTACTTTTTTTGGAAAAAGGTACTTTTTTTGGAAAAAGGTACTTTTTTTTGGAAAAAGGTACTTTTTTCCGAAAAAGGTACTTTTTTCCGAAAAAGGTACTTTTTTGGAAAAAGGTACTTTTTTTGGAAAAAGGTACTTTTTTTGGAAAAAGGTACTTTTTTTGGAAAAAGGTACTTTTTCTTGGAAAAAGGTACTTTTTTGGGAAAAAGGTACTTTTTTTGGGAAAAGGTACTTTTTTTTGGGAAAAGGTACTTTTTTGGAAAAAGGTACTTTTTTTGTCCCCTTTTTGCCCCTCCCGATAAGAATTTCCAAAAATGCCGTCTCAACGGACGTCTACACCGGTCGAGGAACCTACATACCAAATTTCAACTTCATAGCTCCAGCAGTTTGAGCAGGCCGTCAAGGGGGAGACTTTTTCCCCTTTTTGCCCGTCCCTGTAAACATTTCCAAAACTCCCATCTTGGTGGATGTCTACGATAGTGGAGGAACCTTTATACCAAATTTCAACTTCCTACCTCCAGCGGTTTGGGCAGGCCGTCAAGGGGGGCCTTTTTCCCCTTTTTAACCACCATTTTTACAACGTCCCTGTCCAAAATTCCAGAAAGTACTTTCCAGAAAAGTTAGCCCATACTCCAACGAACACATACCTTAAATTTCAGCTTTCTAGCCAAAGGGGTTTTGGCAGGCCGCCAAGGGGGAGACTTTTCCCCTTTTTGCCCGTTCCGGTAGGAATTTCCAAAAATCCCGTCTTAGCGGACGTCTACGCCGAAAGAGGAACCTACATACCAAATTTCAACTTCCTAGCTTCAGCGGTTTGGGCTGGGCGATGTTGAGTCAGTCAGTCAGTCACGTTATTCTTTTATATATAGAGATTTATCATTTTTGCTGAAATTACAATCAATAATATAAATAAGGAGGAGATAAGAAGATAAACAAAAAAAATCTAAAGTAGAATGTTTGTATGTGTCTGTTTGATCACTTCTGAGATCAAACTATAAATTAGACACACTATAAGCAAGGTCTTACCGTGGGTTAGATGGCTAAGCTGTGTATGGGTTCGATTCTTACAGCCGACAGGTTGTTGAAAAAATTATCATATAAAGACAATCCGACAATAAAATATGAACAATAATACAATTTAATGGAAAATCACTGATGAAGCATGTCCATAAAAAAGGGCAGAAACTAGATTTAGTCTCATTTACAAATTAATAATGTGTTTATAACTTTTGAAAAAATATTTATTCTTCTTCTTAACGTCAAACCTACTAAATTAGAATTAATAAAAATGCATATTAATTACATATTAATTGCCGTTGGTCTATATGACGCGTTTGAAAAAACAACACTTAACTAAATAAATAAATTTTATTTTCAGGTAATTTTGTTTTTGGGTTTTGTCGTTGCCTCGTATCTACTATCATTTGTTGTCTCGATGTCATTTGAAGCTCCTGTTGTTACAATGCTCAAAATTTTATCTCCTAGTCGAAAAAAGCGCCTATCCTAAAAGCGCTTTCTTTACTCAACAAAGAACTACGCTTTCAATTGTTTTATTTTTTTAATTATGTACATAAATATTTTTGTTATTAAGTTTATTAAAGAAAAACAAAAAACACTCCTTTATTTATCAACAACTCATCATCAATCAATCACATTTTAAATTTACATGAAAAATTGTTTAGTTACAAAAAAACAAACTTCATATCTTATTGTATGTATTTGTACCCTAATACTAGTAAATTAAGAAAAACCATACTACCGTATTCATCAAATTTATCTCTTATATCGATTATTTTAAATTATTCCAAAGGATAAGGTAAAAAAAGCTAAAATTAATTATTTAAACTTCCAAATGACATTTAAATTTTTGAACATTTTTATAAAATCTATTTGTAATATATGTATGTAAAAGTTAATTCAGGCTGGGTGCGAACTGGCTAAATTAGATTTAAACTAAATTCAGGTATCCAAATTTGTATGAAATTTAAAAAAGTTGACAAAAATTTTTCAAAGAAATTTTAAACCCTTCAGTCAATTTGTATTTAGTTTATAATATATTTAGCCACCTCGCACAGGGCCTTAGTAAATAAATATCACCTTTTTGTAATGTATTAAATGCGTACACATTTATTCATACATGTAATTAATGTAGATAATAATAACATAAAACTCATGTACACATTGAATAAAAATAACAATAAAATTTTTAGAATTTAAATTACGAGTTTCATTATAATATTTAAAGAATTGCATATAGAAAAAAAATATTGCAGCATTAGAGAAACCTACTGGACATGCACCAATATCTTATACCCAATTCACACAGAAAAACGAGTAAAAAAGTTAAAGTCGGGCATGCCGACTATGCAATAACCAACACCAGTCTGGTTTAAATCCAACTAATGTTTGGATCCGAAATTCGAATTGGTTTAAAACGGACTTGTGTCAAAATTTTTTATAAAATGATAAAAGAAGAGAAAACCGAAAGGTCCAAATATGGAGTACTTTTTCGACCTCTATAGTACCAAAAAATTTTTTCATTTCATTTTTTTTATCATTATAAATTAACAAATAAAAACTAATAAAAAATAAAGAGTTCTGTTATATCTAACTCATACAGCAATAGAGAAACGAAAAACAATTTAGTTAAAACTACTAAAAATTATTTAAAAATTACCTTACGTAAAAAAATACAATCAGATTTCTTTTGTAAAATATTAGTAAGATAAGAACAGCAAAAACCAAACTATTAAATACGTATACAAAATTTTAGTTATATTTGAATAAATTTTAGTTAACAGAAAATAACGACTTAAAAAAATAATATTTAGTAGACTAAAAAATCACAAAAAAAAATTAAAATCTTGAAAGCTTGTTTTAAATTTTTTTTAATAAGAATAAAACTCTAGTCTTCTGAAACGAGCAGTTTATTATTTTTAGCACCATTTTCGTTGATTTTAGCAGGGTGGACTGCAGATTCTACAGTAAATTTGCTATTTTTAATGAAGTAAAAGTAACTTAAATATAACCAAAATTTTGAAAATTTACAAGTTTAGTTTTTGCTGTTCTTATCTTACTAGTATTTAGCAAAAAAATCTGCTAATCTCAGAAGATTCTTTTGTAAGTCTGTTTTTTTTTTTTGCTATTTGCCCTTTTCTGCTATTTTTACAGGTTTATTTCTATGAGTGTAGGGTTCAAAATTATAAGTCCCTGAAAATCGTATTGAACTACGTTTTATACTGAATTTAAACTGAGCAAACACTACCTAGTGTTTGTACAAAACTAGTTTTTGTTTATTTTTATGTATGCGTTTTGACAAGTAAAAACTAGAAACGGCCAAAAACTAGGTAGTTTTTGTGTTTAACTTGAGTTTTCAATAGTAATATCTAATATTTAAAATATTTTCAACATAGGTATTATTTATTTAAAAAAATTAAATACAATAATGTCTATGAAAATTAAAAAAGCACAAAAAATTTAAAAATCGGAAAATGTGTAAATAGTACTAAATGAGTCAGAGGAGTACCATAGTACTTTTGAGGTTCCTGCAGCGTGTAACCAAGCCAATTTTGAGGGGACCCTTATTAGGCACTAGGTCTAAACATGGATCGATTTTAACAAAATAAATAGGCTTCGTCCTTGGGCCGACATAGGTCTGTGTACCAAATTTCATTGAAATATCTTTGTATTTGCGACCTGTAGCGTATAGAAAAGCCTTTTTTTGGGGGACCCTTATATGGGCACTAGGTCTAAACATGGACGGATTTTAACCAAAATCAATGGGCTTCGTCCTTGGGCCGACATAGGTCTGCGTACCAAATTTCATTTAAATATCTTCGTATTTGCGACCTGTAGAGTGCGCACATGAATGCATGGACAGGCAGACAGACGGACAGGCGGACATCGTTAAATCGAAATAAAAAGTGATTTTGAGCCGATCGATATACTATAAGGTGGGACTAGGTCCAATATTTTTTGGTGTTACAAACATCAGCACAACTTATTATCCCTCTCCACGTAGTGGTGTAGGGTATAAAAATACTTCTTATCTGAGTTTCTTGGAACTTATAGAAGTAGATTATTTCAATAAATTTTAAAATTTGGACCCGAAGTTCTTGATTAAATGGTCTGCGACACATCAGTTGCCTGGTGAAATTGTAATAACTCGGCTGTTTTTTAACCGATTTAAGTTTTTATTGCTTTATTACAAATAGAATTCACTCCGAATTACGATTCTATAATGTTTTTAGTTCGAATCAGTTTTAACATATCAATGTTTTCGAGGAAATGCACAAAAAGTCATATTTTCCGCTTGTAATCCGTGTTCTAATCAAAATAAAACTCAAAACCTATTTTCCTCCATACAAGCTTGGAACACCCTAATGTACATACATGCAGCCATATATTATCATATATGATCATACACCTGCGGTCACGCACATCTTGCCACTAAATTTTATTTGACAAACGCTTGGTGACTTGACATTATTTTACATTGGGGGAAGAAGGAGTACCTTGCCGCGAAATTGCAAGACGGATAGACTGTGGTCATCCAACCGTGAAAAATTTGCTAAAAAAAAGAACCAGGACGAACGTAAAGAGAGCAGTAGCAGGAAAGAACTAGGAGAAAGACATCTGATCGAACAGATACCGTTATCATAGCTGTTAAGTAATGATTACTAATCATAATAATTAGTAATTAGATTACTTTCGTTTTAAAGGTGAAGTAATGATTAAATTACGATTATATTCAGTTTCGGACGATTACTAATTGATTATGATTAGGGTTGCATTTCCATTTTGAGAAAAAGAGGACGTCAACCTCAAAAAAGGAGGACATTTGTCTTAAAAAAGAGGACAATTTTTTTTAATAAATTAATTTTACAAAAATCAACAACGCGATAAAATATACAAATACAAATTTATTTTATAAATAAAATAAAATAATTTTTATTCCCACTAAAAAAACTTCACAAAGAATAAAAAAAATCATTTTGAATTTTAACCCATAACTGCATGGTGTAGCCAATTGGCAACAAACCAGTTTTTTAATAATAAAACCCAATTATGCACAAAACTGCATTGTTGGGTCTTCCGTACAAAGTATCCTATAATTTAGCTCAGATTTTTTAAACAGTTATAGGAAAAATCTTGGTTTTGCTTCATATGTTTGTGAAAAATCTAAAACACGCGTTTTTTTACAAAAAGTGTAGTATTCCAAAATGTTTGTTTAAATATTTAAAGTTGTATTCTCGCAATAAAATTAATTTTGGCGACAATAAATGTATAATTCATAGTTTATATAATTTTTTTCATGCACGTTAAAATAATCACAATTTAGCGATTTGGCAAAAAAAAAGCATATTTTTAAATAAAAATCACATTTTTTTAAATTATTTTTTTGGTATTTTTCTTGAAAAGTACACGCCTTTAGAAATCATATATAAAAAAATGGTTAAAATTGAAGAGATCATGCATTGAAGGGTTAAATTAGTGTACATAAATAAACAAAAAAAAAACCAACGATTAACCAATTCATTGCATACATTTTCAGGAATGTACATTTCTATAATTTCTTGATACGATTTGTAAAGATTTTCATGAATGTTTTTCAATGCTTCCAATTTGAATTAGTAAGCGTATTCGTTTACTTACTACAAGTTACTACTTTTACTAAAGCTGGAAAAATTCAATACAAAAAGTAAACAAAAATTTCCAATTGTAGTAAAAGTAGTAAGAATTTCGAGTAATCGAACACACTGAGTATAGCATAGATGGGCACAAGTTCATTAAGTACAAGTACAAGTACCATGGTACTTGTACTTGAAATTTTTTAAGTACAAGTACCAAGTTTCAAATGTACTTTGTAATGAGTACCAATTACTAGGGAAGTACTTGATACTTAAGTACCAATACCTTAAAATGTACTAGGTACTTGCTAAGTACACTCGGTACTTGCTAAGTCCTATGGTACTTGCTAAGTACACTTGGTACTTGCTAAGTACTATGGTACTTGCTAAGTACCTTTGGTACTTGTTAAGTACTATGGTACTTGTTAAGTACCTTTGGTACTTGTTAAGTACTATGGTACTTGTTAAGTACCTTTGGTTCTTATTAAGTACTATAGTACTTGTTAAGTACCTTTGGTACTTGCTAAGTACGATGGTACTTGCTAAGTACCTTTGGTACTTGTTAAGTACTATGGTACTTGTTAAGTACCTTTGGTACTTGTTAAGTACCTTTGGTACTTGTTAAGTACCTTTGGTACTTGTTAAGTACCTTTGGTACTTGTTAAGTACCTTTGGTACTTGTTAAGTACCTTTGGTACTTGCTAAGTACCATAGTACTTGTTAAGTACTATGGTACTCGCTAAGTACTATGGTACTCGCTAAGTACTATGATACTATATTTTGTCTGTTTGTCTTTAAAAAAAAATACAAAAAAAATTAAAAATTTTAATAAAAGACTCAGGAAGAACCAGTTAACAAGCCTAAAAAAGATTAGTGGGATTCATGTAGCGTCGTATATTAATGTTACATAGCGTAAACCTTGTATTTATACCAGGGATGGAAAGAAAGCTCGAGTGAGCCATAAATATATACATTTTTTTAAAAAGCTCGGAAGCCAAAATTAAAAGAGGCAGCTCAAATGAAAAAAGCTCGCAACTAAAAAAAATTAAGAGCTTATAAAAATGAAAAGGCTCGTTTACAAAACTGAATGAGTTTTTTAAATCGAGCAGCTCGTATAAAAAATTTCATAGAGCTTTTTTTATCGAGTAGCACTTTAACGAAATTTAATTGAGTTTTTTGAAATCGAGCCGCTAAAAAAGCTCGCTCCCATTAAAATAATTTAGTTATTATAAAAAACAAAAACGGTAACTTAGTTACACTATATCCAACAGTAATATTAGCTGTGTTTGTGTGACTCTCTATCAGTGTTATCAAGAACGATTTTGACAGTTTTTCAACGTATTCCGGCTTTCTACTGTCAAAATTGTTCGAGATATTATTGATAAGAATACCGCACAAACGCAGCTATAGTCCCTAGATTTTGAATTTTAATAATTGAAAAAAACATAGCTGAAATTGAAAAGTTACAAATATCAGAAAAAATCGCCAAAACAAAAAAAAAATGCAAAAATTTTAAAAAATGGCCAAAATTAAAAAAAAATCATCAAAAGTGAAAAAAACTTTAAAATTAAAAAAAAACGTCAAAAGTGAAAAAATCACCAAAATAAAAAAATCTAAAATTTTAAAAAATCGTCAAAAATTAAAAAAAAATCGGCAAAATTGGAAAAAATTAAAAAAAATGGCAAAAATTTTAAAAATCGTAGAAATTGGAAAACAAATCTCCAAATTTAAAAAATCATGTAATTTTATAAAAAAATTTAAAAAATCGACAAAATATTAAAAAATATTCAAAATTTCTCAACATCGTCAAAAATTAAAAAAATCGCCAAATTAAAAAAATCGTTAAAATTTAGAAAAAATCGCCCAAAATTTGAAAAATTGCCTAAATTGAAAAATTTTGAAAAAATCGTCATAACTTGAAAAAATTGTCAATATTTGAAAAATTAAAAAAAAAACGCCAAAAATTAGACAAAATCGCCAAAATTGCAAAATGTTGTAAAAATTTTGAAAAAATCGTCTTGAAAAAATTGTCAATATTTGAAAAAATTACCAAAATCGTTAAAATTTCAAAAAGTCGTTAAAAATTTAAAAAAATCGGAAAATTTTGAAAAATTGGCAAAATTGAAAAATTTTGCAAAAATTTTGAAAAAATCGTCATAACTTGAAAAAATCGTCAATATTTGCATAAATTGCCCAAATAATCAAAATTAAAAAAACAATCTTCAAAAATTAGACAAAATCGGCAAAATTGCGAAATATCGTAAAAATTTTTAAAATTGTCAATATTTTAAAAAATTACCAAAATTTCAAAAAGTCGTCAAAAATTTGGAAAAATTTTGAAAAATTTGCCAAAATTAAAAAATTTTGTAAAAATTTTGAAAAAATCGTCATAACTTGAAAAAATAGTCAGTATTTGAAAAAAATTGTCCAAATAGTCAAAATTTAAAAAAATTGTCAAAAATTAGACAAAATCTCCAAAATTGTAAAATATCGTAAAATTTTTGAAAAAATCGTTTTGAAAAAATTGTCAATATGTGAAAAATTACCAAAATCGTCAAAATTTAAAAAATTGGAAAAAATCGGGAAATTTTGAAAGATTGAAAAAAATTAAAAATTTTTAAAAAATTACCAAAATTTCAAAAAGTTGTCAAAAATTGGAAAAAATTGCAAAAATTGCCAAAATTGAAAAAATGTAAAAATTTGTGAAAATCGACAAAAATTAGAAAAAATCGCCAAAATTTAAAAAAATTTTCCAGGTATTAAAAAACGAAATTTCCAAAATTTATTTCTCGCATTTATTTTTCCTTGTTACAAAACCGTTGTCCGTTTTCATTTAACTCATTTGGTTTTAAAGATACTAGCGATATTACAAATAAAATCCCTTTTCTCTCTACGAGGCTTAGTTTTCGAGAAAAACGCGATTTTAAAATCTAGCAATGCAAGTCAAAATTTAGTTTCGGTATCGGGGTATTGGTAGTGGGTTTTGACCTTTTGCAGTCATTTTTCCTCTAGCTCTTCTAGTTTGGGAGATATGGATGATTAAAATTTTATTTTAGCGATTTTCGCACATGTGACTCACAATGACCTCCTTGTTTAAAACCGTTGTCCGTTTTCATTTAACCCATTCAGTTTTCGAGATATGGGCGATATACCAAATAAAAGCCCTTTTCTCTCTACGAGGCTTAGTTTTCGTGAAAAACGCGATCTTAAAATCTAGCAATGCAATCAAATGTGGAAAAATTAGTGCGAAAATCGCTAAAATAAAATTTTAATCATCCATATCTCCCAAACTAGAAGAGCTAGAGGAAAAATGACTGCACCAAAGGTTAAAACCCACTACCAATACCCCGATACCGAAACTAAATTTTGACTTGCATTGCTAGATTTTAAAATCGCGTTTTTCTTAAAAACTAAGCCTCGTAGAGAGAAAAGGGATTTTATTTGTAATATCGCTAGTATCTTTAAAACCAAATGAGTTAAATGAAAACGGACAACGGTTTTGTAACAAGAAAAAATAAATGCGAGAAATAAATTTTGGAAATTTCGTTTTTTAATACCTGGACAATTTTTTTCAATTTTGGCGATTTTTTCTAATTTTTGTCGATTTTCACAAATTTTTACATTTTTTCAATTTTTGCAATTTTTTCCAATTTTTGACAACTTTTTGAAATTTTGGTAATTTTTTAAAAATTTTGACGATTTTGGTAATTTTTCACATATTGAAAATTTTTTCAAAACGATTTTTTCAAAAATTTTACGATATTTTATAATTTTGGAGATTTTGTCTAATTTTTGGAAATTTTTTTAAATTTTGATAACATTTTTAAAAATTCCCAATTTGATACAATTTCAAAAATTATAATAAATTTTAAAATCTGCACTCGATTTTAAAAACGAAAATTGTATTTGTATTTACAGATGGTGGCCGACCTTCAAGAAAATAGTTCATCTTTTGACCATTCCTAATTTTTCCTGGAGTGGGTATTAAATTAAATATTTCCAGAAATCTGGGTTACAACACATAAACCAATTTTTGCTCTAAAACCTACACACGATTTTTTAAACAAAAATAGATTAAGAATCCTCGGTTTTCATGCTTCAAATTCAGGCACAACTAAGGCCCTGCCCATTCCTATATTTTCCTGGAAAGCGCACGTAAAATTTTTATTTCAAAATTTTTACCATATAAAAAACCAAATTTATGGATAGCTTTTATGGCCGGTTGTAAGGCCCCAAGGCGATTCGCCAAGATTAGACATACATAAAATTTTCTTGGAGTCAAGTAGATTCTATAGGTATGTGTCCCATTTTCCAAATCATCGGAGGAGCAGAAAAAATAATACTGCCATATTTTTCAAATTTGCCAAAAATTAAAATTTATGGATGATTTTGAAAGACCATTTATAGTACACAACGGCGATTCGCCAAAATGGGACATACCTTAAAATACTCTTGGAGTCAAGTAGAGTCCGTTGGTATGTGACTCATTTTCCAAATGATCGGACGAGCTAAGAAAATTAGGGCAACATTTTTAAAAATTTTCAATTTGGTACAATTTAAAAAATTACAATATATTTCAAACCCTGCACTCGATTTTTAAAACGAAAAGTGTTTTTGCATTTACAGATGATGGTCGTCCTTTGAAGAAATAGTGTATCTTCTGACCATTCCTAATTTGACCTGGATTGGGCATTAAATTAATTGTTTTTGGAAATCTGGGTTCTAACACATAAACCATTTTTTTCTCTAAAACCTACATTCGATATTTGATAAGAAAATAGTTTCGGAATCTACGGTTTTTATCCTTCGATTCTATGCACAGTTCAATCCCTGACCATTCCTATATTTTCCTGGAAAGCGCACGAAAAATTTTTATTTTAAAATTTTTACCTTATAAAAAACCAAATTTATGGACAACTTTTATGGCCGGTTGTAAGGCCCCATAGCGATTCGCCAATATTGGACATACCTGAAAATTTCTCGGACTCTTGTAGATTCCATGGGTTTGTGTCCCATAATACAATTCATCGGACGAGCGGAGAAAATTGTACGGCCATATTTTTCAAATTTGCTAAAAATTAAAATCTATGGATGACTTTGGCAGACTGTAATGCACAGGTTCGATTCGCCAGTATGGGACATACCTTAAAATATTCTCGGACTCTTGTAGATTCTATGGGTATGTGTCCCATCATCCAATTCATCGGAGGAGTCGAGAAAATATTCTTGAAATATTTTTTTATAAGGCCGAAATCCAAATCTACGGATGACTTTGAAAGACTGTTAGTACTGCACAGGTGCGATTCGCCAATATGGGACATACCTTAAAATTTGCTCGGACTCTTGGAGATTCGATGGGTATGTGTCCCATAATCCAAATCATCGGAGGAGCGGAGAAAATTGTACTACCATATTTTTCAAATTTACCAAAAATAAAAATCTATGGATGAGTTTGGCAGACTGTTTGTAGTGTTCAGGTTCGATTCGCCAATATGGGACGTACCTTAAAACATGCTAGGACTCTTGTAGATTCCATGGGTATGTGGCCCAGCATCCAATTCATCGAAAGAACGGAGAAAATAATACGTCCATAATTTTCAAATTTGCCAAAAATTAAAATTTATGGATGACTTTAATGGACTGTTAGTACTGCACAGGTGCGATTCGCCAATATGGGACATAACTGCAAATATTCTCGCACTCTTGCAGATTGCATAGGTATATATCCCGTTATCCAATTCATCGGAGGAGTCGAGAAAATAATCTTGAAATATTTTCTTACATGGCCGTAATCCAAATCTATGGATAACTTTGGCAGACTGTTTGGATTCGCCAATATGGGACATACCTTAAAATATGCTAGGACTCTTGTAGATTCCATGGGTATGTGTCCCAGCATCTAATTCATCGGAGGAGCTAAGAAATTTGAACGTAAATGTTCCATTTGCAAAGTAAAGGAAAATAGTAAATATACACTTAACAGCACTTGCATTGTATTTAAATTAAAAAAAACGCTTTAAACATTAAAATTCATTTATTTTTAAGTAATTTTATTGACTAAATTCGACTATTTTAATTATTTTATTAAATAAAATTGTGTTCCACTTAAGTTCCACATGAGAAAAATCTATGGATAACTTTTTTATGGATAATTTCACACACATATATATGTATATTATGTCCTATGGTTCCATTAGGAACAAAGGGCCACAAAAAACTACTATAGTACTTAGTAAGTACCATAGTACTTAGCAAGTACCAAAGGTACTTAACAAGTACCATGGTACTTAACAAGTACCATGGTACTTAACAAGTACCAAAGGTACTTAACAAGTACCAAAGGTACTTAACAAGTACCAAAGGTACTTAGCAAGTACCATAGTACTTAACAAGTACCATAGTACTTAACAAGTACCAAAGGTACTTAGCAAGTACCAAAGGTACTTAGCAAGTACCATAGAACTTATCAAGTACCTATAGTACTTAGCAAGTACCACAGAACTTAGCAAGTGCCCGTTGTACTAAGCAAGTTCCACAGTACTTGTTAAGTACCTTGGTACTTAGAAAGTACCAAGTAATTAACCAAGTAATTGTACTTAAGTACAAGTACATTCAAAGTACTTGTACTTATTTTTTTTAAGTACAAGTACCAAATACTTGTACTTTACTAGTACTTAAGTACTGAGGTACTGAATACTTCCCGACTATGGAGTATTGTACTGTCGCATTTCTTCAAATATTCATAAAACTCGTGAAAATTCATACCAAAATTTTCAATTTCATGAATATTTTTCAACGCTCCCAATTTGAATGAATATATTACTGTCGCATTTTTTATTCATAAAATTCTTGACAATTTATATCAAAATTATATTTGACTCTAATAATATCAGAAATAGTTTCTGGATTCAATATATTTCTTTTTTACATAATTTTTCAGGACAAGGAATTCATTAAATAAATTTTCATCATTAAAATCAATGTAAATTTTTTCTTAATTCAACTGTTGGCTCACTGCTGATAAACTTCAAATTTGGCAATTAAAGTAAGTGAAATAACAGTGAAAAAACAGTGATGCTAACATTTCAAAAAAAGTTATGGAGAAAAGTGCAAAAAGTAGGACAACCCTGGACACTTACTGAAAAAGAAGTAGGACTGCCCCGGACGCCCTAAAAAAGAGGACGGTGTCCGGGGAAAAGAGGACGGATGGCAACCCTAATTATGATTCCAAATATTCTAAAAGTAATCAGGATTATTTGTAATTACGACAAAATATAATCAAAAAGAATCATAAATAATAAATAAAAGAAAACAAAGTAATTTCTATATTTTTACCATGAAAACTTATCCAAAATGTTTTTTCAAATTTCAAATGACATTTCAAATGTAACTCATGCCGAATATTTTTGAAAATAATCAAAAAGAATCAAAAATAATCTTTGAAAGTAGTCGAATTATTTTTTGATTACTTTTGATAATAGTAATCAGAAATTGTTTAATTAGAGAATTATATAATCAATACAATTCTTTTCAAAATGTAATCTAATTGATTAGTAATCGTAATCGAAATTTAACAGCTATGGTCTAAACATGGACCGATGTTCACCAAAATCAATATTCTGCGTTATTGGGCCAACGTAGGTCTGTACCAAATTTCATAAAAATATCTTAATATTTACGACCTGCAGCTTATAAACAATATAATTTTGGTAGGACCCTTATAGGGGCACTAGGTCTAAACATGGACCGATTTTAACCAAAATCAATAGGCTTCGTCCTTGGGCCGACATAAGTCAGTGTACCAAGTTTCATCAAAATATCTTAATATTTGCGAACTGTAGAGTGCGCACAAGAATGCATGGACAGACAGACAGACGGACGGAGGAACGGACGGACGGACAGACGGACATCGTTAAATCGAAATAAAAAAAAAATTCTGAGTCGATCGGTATACCATAAGGTGGGTCTGGGACCAATATTTTTTGGTGTTACAAACATCAGCACAAACTTATAATACCCTGACCACATAGTGGTGTAGGGTATAATTATTATGATTAGTAATCATTACTTAACAGCTATGATTTGAACATACATATGTATAAACGGAAATAATTTATTTTATAACCTGGGATTGGTTTATATATCAGGAAGATGTAATGCTGATGAATAGGCCAACCAAAAAGAAGCCAGAGCATGTTTTTTATTTGAAAGGATATAACAATTTAGATTAAATACAAGTTCTGATCTTAAAAATATAAGAATTTTAAGCTATATTTGTTAGAGCTTTTTTTTTTGCTTATTTTATCTAATTTTGCTTGTTTTTGCATATTTTATAAATATTGGCTTATATTTGCTATTTTCTTTAAAAAAATAAGCTTATTTTAGCTTTTTTATGCGAAAATAGTGCATATTTTTGCTTTTTTCATAAAATCGGTAATTTTAAACATTATTTTAAGTCGACATAAATTTTTTTATTTAAAATTAGTTTTTTTAAATTTATTTTAAATTAAAAAACTCTTTTGTTAAAGTAAAATTTTTATTTTTCCTTTCCGAATTCTAATAATACAAATATGACAATGACGGTTTCCTAACCCAGTGTCTTCAAATGCAATAAATTATATGATATAAAATGTCAAAACCATTGCAGCGAAACGTCAAAATGATATCAATTGCAGAGTGGTGGAGAACACTTGACCATTTCATGGATAAGAAATATCATAGATTTTTCTTCGAAAAACACCAAATTTTATGAAACATTAATGTTTTTCAGACAAATAAAAAAAAACTAAACACTTTTCCATTCCTTTTTACCAAATTTTTTGTTGATTTTCTATTACAAAATTAAAGTGAAAACTAAAAGTGACATTTGATCTCTGGCATCATTGCAAGATCCGATGGCATGTCAGCGATATCATGATATTGCAATAAAATTGAAATTGAGTGTCTGCACTTGAGATGAGAGCATTTAGACAATTGCTTGCTATCATTTTATTGCATGTCAAGACACTAGATTAGGCAAGAATGAAATCCGGATTATTTTTCACAATTTGTTAGAGTTTTGGGATTTTAGTACATTTAATTCTTTAATGCAATTAATGTATTTCCCGAATGAAAATAAATTTAAGAATGTATTAAATAAAAAATATAATTTTATGAGGATTTTAATGAAGAAATAATGAAGTTTAAGGGCTTATTTTTGCATTTTAACTGCTTATTTTACTGTTTTTCGAGCTTTTTTTAAGAGCTTAAAACATTGCTTTTAGAGCTTTTTTTTGGTTGCCCTACTGATGAAATAAGAAGAATTGTAGAAATAAGACTAGAAGAGTTATATTTTGTCTTTGGAAAATAACATTGGGCCAAATGTTATGAAACGGTTTGTTTCAGACAGTCCATTAGTGGGTGCTTTCTGCTGGGATCATGCAATTCATTTGGCAGTGCTTAGAGTAATTTATGTGAAATCAAATGTTCAACATTCTGATATTTTTACTTTGAATTCTCACTACACAGACTGAATTTGTACTGAAATTGTGTTTTTGTTTTTTAACAAAAATTACTGATATAGGTGGTTTTCATTAACAATTTTGTTCAAAAACATTTCCTGGGATTCCCGGGAATCAAATTTTTTTATTCCCGTTTCCCGGAAAATAAAAAAGTCCGGGAAATACCAAACCCAAATAACAACAAAACAAGCCTATTGATTTAGAAAAGAAACATTTTCCCTATATAATCTATGGTATATTCTTGTTTCAAATTAACTCTTAATATCTTAGTAAATTTAAATACACTAAAAAAAAGTTAGTAAAAGGGTTTCTAGTTTTATTATATTAGTATTATACTAATTTTTAGTATAAAGTTGTTTTTTAGTAAAATAATTTGGTATTCTCATTTTACAAATTACAGGATTTTTTACTAATTTGAGTGGCTAATTCTACAAATTTATTTTTCTAAATTTTGAAACCCGATTAGCTAAAATTACCAAAAAAAATTACTAATCTTTTTTATTTTAAAGTTTAAAATTTGTTTGTTTTATTTTTTGCAACAATACACAACCCGATTGTTAGATTTCCACTTTAAAATTCTTTTTTTACTCAAAAAATTGTTTTGTTCTCTAATTTTTTTGTTTTTAACGGTTATATTTTCAACAGTTTTTTTTTTTTGCTGTTTTCCAATATTTCTAAATACAATTTAGCTTTGCCGTTTTTTCAATATGTATTTTTATTTGATCATATTTGGTTATCCATATTCGTACACTCAGGGAAAAAAAGAGTTATCATATTGATGAAACTGTTTCATAAATCGTTAAATAACAATGTTCTCAACACACTACATTTTTAAAACTTTTATTAATTTTATTTAACTGTTAACATGAAATAAATCATAATATATTGAAACTACTTAAACCAAAGTAAGCCCATCAAAAATACTTTTTTTATGTTGTACATTTATTTTTGGTTTTATATTTCATAAAATAATAAACTATAAAACATTGTTCCCAAAAAAATCAAACTATAAAACATTTTAATACGCATTTATTTTTAATAAATTGTATGCAACACTTTTCCAAATCCATCGAGTTTGTTCTTGTTGACAAAGAGTAAATATAAATGGAAGAAAAAATGCATTGCAGGGATGAAAAATTCGATTTTTGAAATAGTACTTTTTCGAACCCGACGACACTTTTTTATATAAAGCATACATGGGCAAATGCGGCCCGTCAACCAATTTCGTGCGGCCATTCATTAATTTTAATACAATCAAAAAAATTTAATTAAATTCAAAACAAAAAAATAAAGTCAAAATTTAAGAATATACATAAAATAATATAAAAAACAGCGATAACAAAATAAACATCCAATGGAGCCTCAAAAAATTACGACGATCAACAAATATCGACTTTTTACCACAGACTTCCTCTAAAACATTTTAAAGTATTTTCGCCTCCTACATACGAATATTAAGTCAAAAATTCCTTCTTTATTAAAACCTTAAGCCTGGGAAAAATACGTTGTCTCAATATGACGTAGAAGTCCTTAAGAGTCTTTTATTTTGTATGAGTTTGAATTCAAAAAAATTTTTGTTGAATATTGGTAAGATTAGAAGATCAAAAATAAACTGTTAAATATAATAATAGTCATCCTGCTAAAATCAAGAGAAATATGTGATGAAAATTATTAGACTGCTAATTTTACAAAAATAGATCTTTATTCTCTTAAAACAATTTATAAAACTTTTTTATTCTACTAATATTAAGCAAGATTTGTTGCTGATTCTAGCTTTTTTCTGTGTACCTACTTAACCTGACCAATTATCTCGCTTTTGACGGTATTATACCGCTTTTTAAAGGCTTGTGTCGCCTTGAATTTTTATCCCGTTTTTAGAACAAACAATTCCGTCTTATCCCGAATTTTTAATATGATATTCAACTCTTGAATAAAGTTTTCATAATTTATTTTTTCTAGAGTTCCCAGCCAGCAAACGAGCCCAAACATGAATCAGAAAAATGCTCAAAATATATTATTAAACTTTCACTTGTATGAAAGTGGTGAATCCACTTTGAGCATCCACTTTTTTTGAGTTATTTTTGAATTGTTCGTAAAACATTAAAATTTATTTACTTTTTCGAGTTGTTTCTGAATCATCTTTGGATTTAAAAATTTTCTTTAAATGTTTGTGCCTTTTATGGCTCATTTTACTTAAACTATTACTTTCGTCCAAAAAATGAGCAATTTTTGACAAATAGGTTTAAACATTTAAAAATATGTGCTTGTTTGAATAATTTTTGACTTTCTGAAAAAGAACTCCCCTAAAAGTATTCGAATTTTCTGGCTGGCTTATCAGCAGAGAAGACAAAATTGCTTTTTTTGCTTTTTATGCTTTTTATTGCTTGTTTTACTCATATTTGCTTTTTTTGGATTTTCCGCGTTTTAGCTTTAAAATAGCTTTTTCTTAAGATTTTTGAGCTTTGAATTGCTTTTTTTAAGACTTTTTGCCCAAAAATACTTTTTTTGCTCACAAAAAAATATTTTTTCTCTTAATTTTGATTTTTCTTTTTAAAAACTGTTGTTTTTCCAAGTATTTTTACTTTTGCTTTTTTCTTGCTTTTTTTACAATATTTTTTTTTTTGCTTTAAACTTATCGGATTTAGCTTTTTTCTGTCTTCTCTGGTTATCAGTCTTGTGATTGAATTTTTAAAATTTAAGAATTAATTTAATGCAATCAGAGCCTGAGAGGTTTGACATTTGTTATAAATTTTCGGTACGAAAATGTTGTGGACTTATGAGTTTTAAATTTCATTTACATTCAGATTTTCTATAAAAATTATATTTTCCACCTTTTGTATCAAAATTCCGTTCGTCACGTATTTAATGTTACACATTTCAATAAATAAAACAAGGGATCAAAATCAATTAAATAAATTTGCAAATATTTGAAAAACTGCTGAAAACCAAACTTTTTTGAAATAACGCAAACTATATTCTTGAAGATTAAATCGACAAAGGTTTTTGACTTCAGATTGGCTTTAAGGAGAGGAAAATATTTTAAAAACATTTATTGAGGCTGTGCCTATATTTTTAAATGTATTTGCATCAAAAATATAAAAATTCATAAAAATACAAAAGATTTTGATGTACTTCTCCGCCATATTGACTCATAGAGTATTTGCTTAGGTGAGGGGATAAAAAGAGGAACCCCACAGCTCGAAGTCTATTCAATGGATCTTTTTTGACCTTAGATCCGGGCTTAGGAAACCAAAATACTCCAAAAAAATTTTAGCAGTGAGCTGTACCAAAAATTCATTTTTGTTGAGTAACATGTTATTTGGTGCGGCCCACCGTATGTTTGTGAAATCCCAAATTTGGCCCTTCAAGACAGTTACGTGCCCACACCTGATATAAAGCTTCGGATTGTTGTTATCATTAAAAGAGTACTAAATCGGTTGCAGGAGTGCTGTGGTACAAAAATACTGAATTTTTCATCCCTGATGCATACACATTTTTCCTGCATCACTTGGGTTTTTTTCTATTTACTCTTTAGTTAGTTGTGTACATTTTGTTGACGATTACGCGTGCTCGGGTGGTTGAATACACATTTTTTGTTTGCTTGTTGTGCGAGGTTATACATTTTTATACCCCACACCACTACGTGGAAAGTGTATTATAAGTTTGTGCTGATGTTTGTAACACCAAAAAATATTGGTCGTAGACCCACCTTATAGTATACCGATCGGCTCAGATTTTTTTTTTTATTTCGATTTAACGATGTCCGTCCCTCCGTCCGTCCGTCTGTCTGTCAATGCATTCTTGTGTGCACTCTACAGGTCGCAAATATTAACATATTTTGATGAAATTTGGTACACCGACCTATGTCGGCCCAAGGACGACGCATAGTGATTTTGGTTGAAATCGGTTCATGTTTAGACCTAGTGCCCATATTATATTGTTTATACGCTGCTGGTCGAAAATATTAAGATATTTTGATGAAATTAGGTACACTTACCTATGTCGGCCCAAGGACGAAGCCTATTGATTTTGGTTAACACCGGTCCATGTTTAGACCTAGTGCCCATATAAGGGTCCCCCAAAATTTGCTTGGTTACACGCTGCAGGTCGCAAATATTAAGATAGTTTAATGAAATTTGGTTTGCTGACTCACATGGTCCCGAGAACAAAGCCAATAGATTCTAGATTGAATGGGTACATATTTGGACCTATCGCCCATATGGGCTATATTTACGATTTTCTCTTCTTTTTTAATTCTATAGAAAATGTTGACACAAGTCCCATTTTAACCCATTCGAATTTCGGATCCAAACATTAGTTGGCTCTTAACCAGACTGGTGTAGGGTATTGTATAGTCGGCATGCCCGACTTTAACCTTTTTACTCGTTTTTATTTTATGTTTTTTTTCTTCGACATACATAATTAACAGTGTTGCCATTTCAGTGCTTTTCGGGTATTTTTTGGTGCTTTTTTCCTTCCCGTACCCGGTGATTTTTTACAAATACCCGTTTATAAAAAGCGGGTATTTACAGTGCTTTTTCAGATTTCTGGCAGTGCTTTTAGTGCTTTTTGTACAGTTTATATTTTTGGTATTTGTGCTCCTTTTTTCAATTTTTATTGAATTTTCTGTCAAAGTTGAAAAAATAATACGAAATACCCGAGTAAAAATAGTTATATAGGAAATTATATAATTTAATATGGACTAATATGTTTATATATAGTCAAATGTGACACTATATCTTTGTGGATATAATTATGTATAGCTTTGAGTTTCCCACAAATTTCTTATATAATGTCATATATAGATCAGTATAAATATATATGTCGCCATATATATTAATATATACCATATTTAGTTACATATGCTATGACAATTTTAATACAGCGTCATATATAATTACAAATGGCTTTATCGGTAAACATATAAAGTCTTATATAGCTCAATGTTAATTTTTTTTCTAAGTTTTAGATATGTTTAAGTATAGCGCATTTAAAAAAAATTCTATGTTTTTCTGAGTTATATTTATGTATGTACGATTTCAAAATATAAAAGGCGTACACATCATAACTCCTAAATTCCTTGTAAACCTTGTATAAATACAAGCCATATTTTTTATGTATGGAATTTGACATTAAACTCATAAACATACCAGGATTACAGTTTACGGGTAGAATACAAGTTTATATTAGAAGGCTTAAAATGCTTGGTTACAATTATGTACAACTTCTTCTAAATACTTATGTGTAAATTCATAAATGCTTTGTAAAGTTATAGGATGCTTATGAAACAAATTTTGTATAGAAAATTTGTTTTGTAAACCTCCTATAATTTTATAAAACATTTATGAATTTATACATTAAAGTTTTATTTAAATTTTGAATTCTTAACTTAAGGGTGTTAGTTTTTAGTAGTTTTTAATAGTTTTTGTTTTGAGCCTGTAATATAATGCGTTGTATAATTATGTCTTTCTATATCAAATTAGATATGATTATATCGGGTCAAAATTCGGATAAGATTCTATATGATTTAATATATTTAGAACTTATCCGATATAATTTTATCCACCATTTTTCGGATCATAGCATATCTCCAATTATATTAAATTAGATATCATTACATATGACATCATATTATTTTTTTTACTCGGGTATACAAAAAATACATTTTTTCACAATGTTTGTAGTACAATTTTAAATAGCAACTTCGTTATATTTAAACTTCAAAATTTTGAAATATTAGTTTGGTGCTTTTTACCCCTTTTTTGGTTATTTTTTGAACCTCTTTTACACGATTTTACAAAGGTAAAATGTGTTTTTAAAATATTGACTTAAATTTTTCAAAAAATTATTATCGTGCTTTTTTACCCCATTTTTGGTAAATTTTTACCCTTTTTACCCGTTTTCACAATGCTCACGGTGCTTTCCTGCCTTCAAAAGTTGGCAACACTGATAATTAATATAAACGGAAAATTACAGTAATTTTGACTTAGCTACACAACCAACTTTTGCAAGAATTTTTATGCAGGTAAGCCAAAAACGCAGCTAAGTCAAATTGTTTGCCTGCCTTAATGTGCAGGTATACCAATACTGACTGAAAACAAACAAAATAAATTAAGCTAATGATGACAACTTTGTGCTTTGCACCAGATCTTGCGATTTTTAAGGTTAAAAAAGCACTAAAGTAAGATATTTTTGTCACAAAAAAGTTGACAACACATTAATTTTATGTGTGTTTTTTTCCTAGAATTGAAAAACAAAGCAAAACACAAGAGGCAGCTAACGGTGATCTTTTTTATGAAAATAATGTAAAACTGCCAAAAATATGAGGCAGTTATCTTAAATGCGCAGGTACAAAAAGTGCACTTAAAGAAGACAATTGCGTACATAATTTTGTAAAATAGAAACGAAACCAAAATTTTGTGCAGTTATAGCAAATGTATACTTAAGAAAAAGGCAGTTAAATCAAAACTACTGTAGTAATTTTATTTTTATTTTCAGCAATATAAATAATTACAGAATAAAAAATAAATATATAAATATACGACTCTGACTATTGTCGTCAGCCGTTTAACCAATGTTAAATACTAACAGTTCAAGATAAGTGTTTAGTTATTAAATTCCATTATTAAAAAATTTCTGTATTTTACACAAGTTTTTATATAATTTGCCAAAGAATTCCAACTAACAGTTATTCCATTTAGTATTTGTAAAATTTCGTCTTCATTAAGAACAATCTTTTTTAAATAGATAATTCTGAACTCACTTAAAGTTCTACAACGACCTAGAAAATGTTCTATGTTTTCAATTTCCCCAGAGTTACATAGTGTGCAAATATTTAATGCATTTACTTGAAATCGGTTCCCATTTAATTTTATCAAATCACTTCGCGCTTTGAATATCCATGTTATATTGTCTTGATTACATTCATCTGATATATGTATGTATATCTACTTCCAAATGGTATATCAACTTTTTTATAAATTCTGCTTGTATGAGCTATTTGTAACAAGGTATTTTCATGGTATTTTGACTTGAGCGAGTTAAGGAGATTTATGCGATTACAATTCCATTGTTGTATATTGATGTTAGATTCAGTCCAACTGATTCCAAACTCTGCTCCAAGTTTATTTAGTACATCAACCCAGAGTAAACGTTTTTGCAGCAATATTTTAGTGAGTTTGTGCGGCAAACGGTCTTCTTCGTATTGAAACATTGTTTTGCACACATATCTCATATGAAGATCCAACGTATATAGATGTCCATTTTCTATACCAGTTTCGGCCAACAGTACACTGAGGAGCATAAGTGTATCAGAAATCAACAACTATCACTTTAACAACCTATAATTTCTATAAATTTGACTCAAATGCAATCAGATATTTTATATTATGTTTGTACAAGTGTATTCTCTCTTTCAAAGAGGTTTTATTGAGATCTGATCACAACAACAAATACACGAGAGCATAATGCAAAATAAATCAAAATGATACAGTTTTGCACTCACTACTCAATTGTTTTAATTACCGTTATTTTTTTATTTTACATAGTGCAATGCTATTATTATGATAATTTAATTATAGTAAGTGATTCAGTAGACACGAACAACCAAAAAAAAGAGGACATTTTAAATTCTTTGCGCAATGGCGAAAGCATCAGGCAAGTGGCGAAGAAATTCCATTTGGACACAAATTTTGTCCAAAGATTAAAAAAAAAAAAGTGGTGAAAGTGTTCTCACAAACAAAGGCGGTCGTCCGAAAAAAATTAGTGATCGAGATGTACGCCATCTAGTAAATTTGATTACCAGCAGAGATGCTGTTACTCCTGCTGCAACTTTAAATATATTAAAAATTTACGCTAGTAAGTGGACAGCTCGTCGAGCTTTGAAAAAAATAAGTGCTAAGGCAGCAGAAAAGAAAAAGAAACCTATGATGATCAAACGACATGTTGTTGCAGCGCACGAGCACTGCAATGTCGCTGATTGGGATACGGTATGTTATTCAACATATGTATGTATTACTACTTATACTAACAAATATTAAATAATTTAAAGGTTATTTGGTCTGATGAGACTAAAATTAATCATTTTCAATCTGATGGGCGTGCATGGTATTGGACTAAGGACCCTGATACAATCCAACCAAATCAGGTACGCCAAACCGTCAAACACGGTGGTGGCTCCATCATGGTTTGGGATTGTATATCCAAAGATGGATGGAACCCTTGGTGCGCATCGATGGAATTATGCGCAAGGAACACTATTTGTCCATCTGGCAACAAAATCTTCCTGATGTAGTGGAAAACATGGGTCTTGCTGCTGAAAAAGTCATTTTTCAGCAAGACAATGACCCCAAACACACCGCACATGTAGTGAAAGACTGGCTTAAAAAGCAAAAATTTGGTGTAATGACGTGGCCTCCACAATCTCCGGATATGAATCCGATAGAGAATTTATGGAGTCACGTCAAATCGCAGCTTGCAAAATATGCCAGTCCTCCAAAAGGCGTGAACGAGTTGTGGGAGCGGACGAAGGAAGTGTGGGAGGCGATTCCTCCAGAATTTGTGCAGAGGTACACACAAAGTCTACCTAATCGCATCCAGGAGCTTAAGAAGGCGAAGGGTTGCTGGTGAAATAGTGAGTGCAAAACTGTATCATCTTGATTTATTTTGAATTATGCTCTCGTGTATTTGTTGTTGTGATCAGATCTTCATAAAACCTGTTTGAAAGAGAGAAGACACTTGTACAAACATAATATAAAAAATTGGATTGCATTTGAGTAAAATTTATAGAAATTATATGTTGTTAAAGTGATAGTTGTTGGTTTCTGATACACTTATGCTCCTCAGTGTATATACGACGGCTTGAAATTTGGGAGTCTTAATATTTTCTTTAAGAAATATACTTATTAGCAAAGCCTTGGAAGTTAGCAAAGCCCCAAACTTGTGCGCCATATGTTTGCACTGCTCGACAGACCGCTAAAAATAGCTTCCATTTGGATGCCATAGAGATTGTGCCTTTCTTTAAAAAATTCTGCCATGTTAGATTAATACTGTTTTTTGCTGCTTGATTTCTTTGTTCAATGTGCTTGCTAATGCTAATGTTTTTATAGATACATTCTATAAACTTGACTGCTTTCGATGAAACTCCCAGTGTATGTAACTTATATATCATTGCACTTCTCGACACCTTGTCAAAAGCTGCCTTAAAGTCTACGAAAAAAGTATAAGTTTTTTTCTTTTCCGCAAAATTGAAATTTATTATTGACGACAGGCTATATATATTGTCGGTCGTTGAGTAGTTTCTTCGGAATCCAGCCTGATATTCGTTTAGAATTTTATTACAGTTTGCCCAATTAGACAGTCTTTCGTTTATACTACTGTATAAAGAATGTAAGTAATATCTTCTATATAAATCTAAAATCTAATTGTATTGTTTTTTTGCAGGCGTTATGTATTGGGTAATTTGGAGGATGAATTCCTAATTAATATAAATGGAAAATAATAAAGAATGTACATATGTAAGTAATATCTTGTATATAAAATATAAATTCTAATAGTATTGTTTTTTTGCAGGCGTTATGAATTGGGCCTTATGATATGGTATTTCGAAGAATTGGAAGATGTGGAACATGGTGCACATATCAAATAAACTTAATTGATTTTTGGAAAAATTTGAAATAAAATTTTTGGTTAATATTTTTTTTTATAAAATTAATTTTACTAAAAAAATTAATTTTAGTAAAAAAATTGGCTGAATTTAGCAAATCGATTTCCAATATGAGTTTACTAAAACTTTACTAAATTTTAGTAACCATCCCGGGTAAAAAAAATAATATGATGTCATATGTAATGATATCTTATTTAATATAATTGGAGATATGCTATGATCCGAAAAATGGTGGATAAAATTATATCGGATAAGATCTAAATATATTGAATCATATAGAATCTTATCCGGATTTTGACCCGATATAATTATATCTAATTTGATGTAGAAAGACATAATTATATAACGCTTCATACTTCAAGATCAAAACAAAAACTATTAAAAAGTACTGAAAAATAACACCCTTAAGTTAAGAATCAAAAATTTAAATAAAAATTTAAAAGTTGTACATAATTCTAACCAAGCATTTTAAGCCTTCTCATATAAACTTGTATTCTACCCGTAAACTGTGTAAACCTGGTATGTTTATGAGTTTAATGTCAAATTCCATACATAAAAATATGGCTTGTGTTTATACAAGGTTTACAAGGAATTTAGGAGTTATAATGAGTACGCCTTTTATATTTTGAAATCATACATAAATATATCTCAAAAAAACATAGATTTTTTTACATTGGGCTATACTTAAACATATCTAAAACAACTTAGAAAAAAATTTAACATTGAGCTATATAAAACTTTATATATTTTCCGATAAAGCCATTTTTAATTATATATGACGATGTATTAAAATTGTCATAGCATATGTAAATATTTATGGTACATACAAATATATATGGGGACATGTATATTTATACAGATCTATATATGACATCATATAAGAAATTTTTGAAAAACTCAAAGCTATACATAATTATATCCGCAAAGATATAGTGTTACACTTGACTATATATAAACATATTAGTCCATATTAAATTATATAATTTCCTATATAACTATTTTTACTCGGGATTACAAATTTTTTCTACTACTTTCATTTTACTAATAATTACGGGCACATTTTTCTAAAGTTAGCTAAACGGTCTGCTGGCCTAATATTAGTTAATTTTTGCTGTAATATTACAGTTTTTCTGTAACTTTTACAGACTTTTTTATTTGAGTGTGAATTTACATCGAAACAACATATTCTTTTATTTTTAAATTGAATATTGGGTCATATTAATAAAAGTTAGCCAATTCTCCGAGGTAATTATTTTGGTTTAGGAATAACGTAGCACCAAATTTATCCATAGGATTGAAGGATACCGTAAAATGTAAACAAAAAAATTGTCTGCCCGTAAGCAGACTAAAATTGTGTAATAATAACTTAAAAACCTAATAAATAATTCCCCCTATTAGTGAAATCTAGTTTTTTATTCATACGACATATGTATAATTTACAAATTTATACTTATGTGTAAATTCATAAATGCTTTATAAAGTTATAGGAGGCTTATGAAACAAATTCTGTATGGAAAATTTGTTTTGTGAACCTCCTATAATTTTATAAAAGATTTATGAATTTAAACATTAAAGTTTTATTTAAATTTTGAAATCTTAACTTAAGGGTGTTATTTTTTAGTACTTTCTAATAGTTTTTGTGTTGATCCTGAAATATAATGCGTTATATAATTATGTCTTTCTACATAAAATTAGATATGATTATATCGGGTCAAAATCCGGATAAGATTCTATATGATTTAATATATTTAGATCTTATCCGACATAATTTTTTTCGCCATTTTTCGGATCATAGCATATCTCCAATAATATTAAATTAGATATCATTACATATGACATCATATTATTTTTTTTACTCGGGAAATTACTAAAAATTAGGATTGCAAAGTTAGTCAAATGGGATTTACAAAAATATTAGTTCAATCCTAAATTTTAAGACAAAATAACAGAAAAAACGAGTTTATTTTTAACAGACTTTTGTACTAACTTTTTTTATAAGTGTAGTTATTGTATTATATCAAATTAGATATGTCAACATATCATCTTTTTTAATCGGGATATCTATAAATAAAATTACAGTAGAAGGGTTACCCCCCCCCCCCACACTTGAGTTTATCCGAGATCCGGCGCTGGCTACTCTTATACGGAAAGGTTAATATAGTACACTCATAAAAAAAGCCCGTAAATAGTTGAATACTCTGCTGAAATAACTGAAAATTATACCAATATTTGCGCCAGCAGAATTTTCAATGAAGTTGAAAATCATGCTCTGCAAAATTTAGATAAGCTAAATTTTAAATACTGTTAAATATACAGACAATTTTAGTTAAATTAGCTAGGAATTCAGAATCGAGCTGAATTCAGCAGATATTTTACCTGATTTAAGTACAAATTTCTGTTAAAACGCCGCTTAAAATTTGGACTTTCCAGATCTGACCTTAGACAGGCCCATATTTATTATTGGGAGTACGAGTTGTTCATAAGGATTAACTTATAGGTACAGAGTGACGAATTTTTGTCCATTTTGTTCTATCTCGCTTAGTTTCTGAGATACAAGCTATTTTCCGATTATATCTCTATGAGATATTGATAGGAGAGACACAAAAATACAATAATTAGGAAATATTTGTGGATTAAATTAGCTGAAAAATTTGTAAAGTTAAGAAATACAAATTACTAAAAACTAGCATCCAAAGTTAGTTCAAATACGGATGAAAGTAATTGTAATTCCAAATTTGGATTTACAAAAAATATTAGTTCAATCCTAAATGTTTACACAAAATAACAGAAAAATTAGTTTAACTGAATCAGAACGCGTTTAACAGACTTTTGTACTAACTTTTTCTTATGAGAGGAAAAATGGATTAAGTCTGTTTCTAAAATATAATAAGCAATAAATATGATTTATTTTAAAATATGGAATGATTTTGATTTATTGGTTCAAGAAAATTAACTAGAATTATTTTATTTTTTTATTTTCTACACTTGTTCTTTCGTCACCATCTAGTAGTTGTTCATTCAAATCATTATTATCGGCAGTTTCTTCAATACTCAGACCAGTATCAAGACGATGTTTATCAACTGGATATAGCCAACGTTGATAGAGATATATTAGGAACACAACGTCATCGCGCAGGCATGCCACTCGATGGGCCGTAGGCATACTTATAATAAATGCAAAGAAATCATCAATAAATGTATTGAAAGCCTTATACATAAATGCACGCCAGGGCAAAGCAGCCACAGATTTTAATTTGTAATTAACAAATAATTGAGGGAGCATAAACAGGAAACCAAAAGCATATACACCATTTACCAAAGAATTAAGTGTCCAGGAATACCAACTACGATGCGGTTGATAGATGAGAGAGTAAACTGCACCACCAATGCATAGAGGATACAATAGATAACTGAGATAACGCATACCTTGTTTATCAAATTCTTCTGTTTTCATTTCAGCTGAACCTATAGATTTTGCTTTCGATTTTATAGGACGTTTATGTATGCCCTTAAATGTTATTTCTAGTTTCAGGATTTTCTTACATTTCCATAACTCTATTATGACGCCTAAGCCGACTGGTACAAGAATTAGTAATGATGTTTTCTCATCCATCAGATACAGGAATATAATTATTTGGGAAAAGCAACGCCAAAGTGTGGTTCGAGTCGAGAGACCTTCGTAGGACTTCTTCTTGCGCCAAAATGTAACATCATTTTTGAAGGATAAGAAATCAAATAGAGTCTGTAAAAAAGAAATATAAATAAAATAATGAAATATAAATAAATAAAATAATATAAATGTTAAGGGTTTTCGTATAGGTACGCCTTTATTGCTCATAAACCTTGTACATTAGTATCGCGATAAATGTGAATTGATTGCTTTGCCCCGTTCAAACGAGACGTATTTATGAGCTGAATACAGAAAAAAAGCAAACAAATTTTCGAGTTCAATTTTAGTTGCCTACCAGCGATTTACTTAGTAAATTCACAACTACTACGAGGTAGTTTGTAGTACAAATACACAACCGCTAAAACGGTAGATAGGGTATGTGTTCCTTGAGAGTACCATGCATGACAAAAAATGATGGGTACAGTTTATTTCCTTCTCTAATTGTTGTTGTTGTAACGGCTTTAATATGAGAATTTGTGGTTCATAATTCTCATTTAAAGCCGGAGTGGCAATCCTTGCTCGGATAAAATTGGAATACATCCGAATCATTCCGGCACATAGTCCGATTGCCGTGGGAACCGAGTTATACCGCCCATACTCGGTCGTCAGAGTCTCGTCAGCATTAACAGGGGACACCATTTCCAAAGTGGACTGTGGGTGAGGTTGGCATTTGGAAATAATTTCCCTTTACCCCCTACTCTGATTGTAATTAAATTTGGTTTAGTTGGAGCTGAGGTATTTTTAGCTATGGACCCCACGGACCTCAAAGTTAGAAACCTCGTGTATAATAAAGGGTGGTCCAATCAAAATGCACGATGTTAATTGTAAATAAAAAGTTTTCAGAGAATTATCTTAATATTTTTATTATGATTACCCTCTAATGCCCAAGGACGCCAAAAGGCGGTCTTCAGCTTTTAAATAGTTTTTGGCTAAATAACAATATTTTATTAAACAAGTTGTATTATATCCAGGGACGTAACAGTTATAACTTTTGTTCAAAAAAGTGATTGTTTTACAATTATTTCTTGTTTGAATATTTTTAATTTTCTGTCTATTTGCTCTGTTTGATTTTTATTTTTAATTCAAACAAAAACAATCCAAACACGATTTTTATTTTTTCGAAAATAATAAAAGTTATTTTGTGATTTTTTTTCTTTATCAAAAAATAACAGTTAACGGTGGGTCTCATCCTGCAGGTTTAAACTTAGGTTAATAGTTAACCCAAAAATTTGTTGTTGTTTTGTGTACATTTTTTTGACATTTTATTTTGTTTTTAGTTAATTTAAAGTTAAACCTATAGTATGAGACCCACCGTAAGAATATAAATCAAAAGACATAGAACCAATGACTTCAACAATTATAATATCCTGATGATGTCAACTAGTGTTAATAAAAGATTGAACAGTGATTTAAAGTGAGTAAATATGTTTATTCCAGCAACTTCTGGCATTCAATTTAGGTCAATTTTTAATTTTTATTTTATTATCAAATAAAAAAGTTAGGGCTTAAATTTTTCAAAAAAATCATTTTGTAACTTTTATAAAAAGTTTTAAAATAAAAATAAAAAAACGACAGAAATTTATAGAGTAAAGGTGCTTTCACAATGATAGAGTGACTCTACTCTGCAGCACAGATTAAAATGTTAACTGTTCACAATGCAGAGTAGTTACTTCAAAAAATATTTGAGACTTATATACTTACAATTTTGTTTCGCGAATTTCTAGGCTTTATTTCCACTGCCTAAATTTTAAAATAATTTTTTATTTATTTATTAAATCCCAAACTTTTGTGCTGGTTTTACGTTTTGTAATATTGTTACATAGCTACAATTTAAGACAAAATTGTATCTGTTAGCTCTTACATAGCTAACAGATCATTGTTAACTCTAGAGTGCAACGAATCCGTACTCCAGAGTCAAACAACAACAGAGTCAACAACAATAAAAAAAGATACCAAAATACAAAAATGTATTAGTAAGAAAAAGAAAAGAACTAAATTTGCTACAGATTGGAGTACTCCATCATTGTAAACGCATCTTAAAATATAAAAATTGAAAAAATTAAAATCTTTGCCAAACTTTGTGATTTTTTTGTGCAATATGATTTATAAAATATAGTGCATTATTTAAATATTATAATTAAATAAATTTGGGTGGTGACTTTTTAAGAAATATAACAGTTATTTTGAGTCTCTGATTATATCCATAAAAAACTTAACTACCTACTTTTTTGCCTTCAAACTTTTTTTGTATAAGGAACAGTTTTCCAGCGAGAAGCATGTAAATTGAAAATATAGAAAATTTGAAATAATTAACTTTTTAAAACAAAAAAAATATTCGAAAAATTGCCAAAAAAAATACATTTACGATCTGGCGTACATAACCGATAATAACAAAGCTAGTTTAGAGTCTCTAATTGTAAAATCAGTTAAAAATTTTTCTCCAGGACTCACAGGATAACGCCAGGATACCTTTTACAAATATCTCTCTAACTGAAAAACTAGCTAATAGAATTTTTTTTTGAAATTAAACACCGATTATATACTCAGAGGTAGTCGTAAGCAGAACTAATTTCGTCAAAATTTAATGATGTTGAGTGCCAAATTCGCCAAATTTCGTAATTTTCAAAAAGCGAAAATCGCCATAACTTTTAAAATAACAACAATTGATCAACAATTTTCGGTACGTGATTTTATTTTATTGATAGTGTTATTTACAGCAAAAAGCGAAATTATTTGACAACTGAGTTTCAAGATACGTCTTCACCCTTTGTTGTGCTATATCTCCTAAATAAAGCGATAAATTAAAATTTTAATATTTGTTCCATAGTAGATTTTCAACGCCAAATATATGGTTTAAATAATATTGTAATCAGAAGAAAGAGCATTAGAGGGTTAAAATTAAAAAAAACACAATTTTTTGATATTTTTCCCCCAAAAAAAGGTACAAAATCTCTTTCGCCTCCAGAAAAAAAGTTATATCAGAACATGTAAAGTATTTATATTATTCTGAACTTAATAGAGGTGAGTTTTGAATTGTCTTTAAAAGTGCATAGTCGGAAAAATACAAACGGGAAAGCGGTGGCAAAGCACTTTAACAGGTGGTATAAGTACTGGCAAAAAGTGCTTTCTATTTCCCTTTCCCAAAATAATAACATCATTAGACGAAAGGACCGGCTGCCAAAATGCTAGTATGCCAGTGTTGGGAGGGCAAAAAAAAGTTGGTCCACAAACAAAAAAAATGGTTTTATAAAACAAAAAAAATTTTTAATAAAAAAAAATTCAAAAAAAATTTTTGCTTGCAACCGGAGTTGAACTCGGAACCTTCTGACTACAAGCATTTTTTAACGAAGCGTCAGCATTTTTATAAAATCATTGGTCTACCAGTGAATTGATTTTTGTACGCCTGGTAGCATTGGCTAGGTAGCACTGGATAACCACTAGTTGCAAACCTTGGCATACCACTCTAAGCCAATTCTTTGCCAGTGTTTTTTTTTTTGTAAACCACTAAAATTTTTGTAAAACAAATACTGGTGAAACGCTTTTTGCAAACGCTGGCAAAGCGTCCCAAATCAGTGTTCTGCCAGTCATTTATTTTCAACACCATGGTTACCCAGTGGTATGACACCTAAATCATTATCGTTTCATTTTAACGACATTTATAACTCGTGAGATTTATAAAGTGAGTTCCGTCGTCAAAACGATAAGTCATTTCACTATCGTGTTAAAAAGATACATAATTAGCCTCCAGGATAAACTTTATTTAAAATCCCAAAACATATTCAACATACGAGTATTTGAAACTGGAATGCAGATTTACAAACATGAATTATTTAGATTTGTTTAAATTAGAGATGGGTTAAAATAATTACTATTACTTTTTCATCACCATTAGACAAGAATGGGAACTAAAACGAATAACGGTTCGGGTTTTGGACGGTATACCGTGACCAAAACAGTGATACCAAAACAGCTAATACTTAAGAGTGTAATCTATTCCGTACTCCAACAAAAATGTTAAAGCCATGCTTTCTGTTTTTTTTTTTTCTTTATTTCAATTGTAAAGGCGAAATTTTTGTATGCAAAATTATACTTGATATAAAAAAATATTAGGAGAAAGAAAGTCTTGCAACTTAAAACGTTAAAAGTTAAAACATCTCCATCTTCTTCATAAATTCAAAAAACAGCTTTCCTTAATTTAATATATACTTTGAAATACGTAGAGCATTAAAATTATTTTTACAATATAATAGCTGAATAATCGCGAAATTTTAATATTTGTTAAATCATTCTAAAGCATAAATTTGATTGTACCTTGAAACAAGTATTTTGTACCTTAAAATGCTACATAAAGTAGTGGGAATAACATGGCTTTAAATCAGGAATATATTGTCGTTAAACTAAAATGTCAAGAAAATGTTTTATTCTTCTTCTTCCTGTAAAGCTTTTTAAATATTTAAATTTAACATATAATCCAATACTTCATTGCAAAAACAATATTAGAAATTGTTTCAAGTTACAACGAGGAATTGGGGTTCGGGAATTCCCGGGAAAAGTTTGCCGGGACTTCCCGGGAAAATAATATATTTTTCCCGGGAAAACAGGAAATTTTAAAAATATAAAATTTTTTAAATTATTTTTGTTTGGTATAGGATTTTTTAATTTTAGTCATAAAAAACATTTTAAATACCAAAACATAAATGTCATTGTTAAAATCTTTTAAAAGGGAATCAATTTATTTGACACACAAAAAAATCTTTGCCAAATAATTACACTATGCGACAGTCAAAATCGGGATGGGATGAAACCAACGGGAAATGTTATATCGGTCAAAAACAAGTTATACGTGTCCCGGCGTTTCGCTGGGTCACCCCTAGGAATCGAGATATATCTTTTTTTTTTACATAACTCGAGAACCACTAGTCCGATTTTGCGTTTGAACGTTTTTCTATATACTCAACAGTTTTGCCGGTAAAAATAAATGTTTGTTACCGCTACCATAAAAATCAATAACCTTTTGTTTATTACTTTTTTTTAATATTTTAGGCAAAAAATATTTTTTTCTTCATACATTTATTTTTACCGGCAAAACTGTTGAGTATATAGAAAAACGTTATATGAACAAATTAAAAGAATTGTAAATTAAATTAAAGGAATTGTAATTTTTAATTTTTTTAAAATTGTTTGAGCAAAATCGGACTAGTGGTTCTCGAGTTATGTCAAAAAAAAAAAAGACCACCAAAGGTCAAATCGATATATCTCGATTCCTAGGGGTGACCCAGCGAAACGCCGGGACACGTATAACTTCTTTTTTACCGATATA
The DNA here is from genome assembly GCA_949987735.1 of Leucophora obtusa. Taxonomy (NCBI): domain Eukaryota; kingdom Metazoa; phylum Arthropoda; class Insecta; order Diptera; family Anthomyiidae; genus Leucophora; species Leucophora obtusa. Next base: position 42,989,646 of record OX465297.1, read on the forward strand.
ACTTTCCCCGGTAGTTTGAACCCTTCCCGATCACTGACCCCTACCATTTGTCTCACAGTGTTATTAGCATTTCAACTAATAAAGATTTTTCGCATAACTTATTCAAAATTTAAGTAGTAAAACCTAAAAACTTGTTTAAAAGAAATATGAAAAAAAAGTTTTGTTTCTTACAAATAATTGACCTTACTATATAAATTTTTCAAATGTATATTTTAGTTAAAGTCGACTTTAGTTAAAATATTGGGTGGCAGTCTTGACTTGGTTTATTTTTGGAGCATTCTGATTGGTTAATTTATTTTCAACCAATCAAAATGTTTGAAAATATAAATATTTTTGTAAGGTTTTCATACTCAAAATAAACAAAACCGTATGATTAAAAATAAAGTCGACTTTAAATTTAAAATAATCCTTTATATTAAGGCCCATAATTTTATAAGTAACGTTTTCATTAATAAATGTCACATTTTCAAGTAACTTTACTTTATTTTAATACACCTGCTTTCAAACTAATATATTCTTTTATATTAAAGAATAAAATGTCAGGAGTATGGAAATACTTAACAAAAAAGGACAATGCAGCGCAGTGCAATATTTGCCCTAAAAGACTAATGGTTAACGGAGATAGCTTATCCGACATCTTAGCCTTATCCGACACCTAAATTTGGTTTACAAAAAAAAATTGATAGTAATGCAACTTCTCTTGTAGAAAACAACAACAAGAATAACGTTCCAGCTAAAATTAGCAAAGTACCCGAAGAAAAAAGTGTAAGCTGAATAGGCATTGAACGTTTTATGGTAGGGCAAACATTTCCTGAAATGGTATCCAAATTAGCCGCAGTCGACGGAATGTCAATCCGCACCATAACTAGATCTTCGTTTATTCAAGAAAGTTTTTATAATAAAAACCTGGCATTGCCAAAAAATGAAACCGATGTAAAGAACATTATATTAAATTACATTCATGTAAAAGATATCATGATAAAAGTAATATCGAGCAATATTTCTAACAATAGGAAATTTACTATAATCTTAGATGAATGGACAAGAATATCACAAAAGAGATATTTGAACATATGTATAAACGGAAATAATTCATTTTATACCCTGGGATTGGTTTATACAGTGGGGAGCATTATTGAGTACATGTCAGCACTTGAAGAAACTTACAAATGCAGGCATAAAAATATCGGACAAGGGGACTAAAGTACACTTTTCAGAAAGCAAAAGGTTCGGTTAATCTAAATCTGGCCTCAGAAATGACCTTCCATATCAGACTTTCGAGCTATATAAATGGGAAAAAGTTTACTTTTCTTCAAAATATTTCGAATCGTATGTTTCCTCGAAAAATATTTTTAACAAGATTTGTAACGGCATCTGAATATACTACTCTTCCTCTTTAAAATAGTTTTTGAATTCTTTTGATAACATACTTTTTTACGGATATATCGTTTTTTGAAATTTGGGTCTTTTATTTTTTTTACAATTTTACTTTGAAATTGCGGTGAAGGCCCAAATTTCAATAAACGATATATACGTAAAAAAATATGTTATCAAAAGAATTCAAAAATCATTTTAAAGAGGAAGAGTAGTATATTCAGATGCCGTTACGAATCTTGTTAAAAATATTTTTCAAGAAAATATACGATTCGAAATATTTTGAAGAAAATTTAAGTTTTTCCCATTTATATAGCTCTAAAGTCTGATAAGGAAGGTCATTTCTGAGGCCAGATTTAGATTAAGCGAACCTTTTGCTTTCAGAAAAGTATACTTTAGTCCCCTTGACTGATATTTTTATGTCTGCACTTGTAAGTTTCCTCAAGTACTGACATTTACTCAATAACGCTCCCCACTGTATATCAGGAAGATGTAATGCTGATGAAAGAAAAATTGTAGAAATAAGACTAGAAGAGTTTTATTTTCCCGGTGAAAAATGTCCATATATGAACATTTATTGTTCAACCATATATGTATGGATCCGAAAAATGAGGTAACACCTAAGTATATGTTCATATATGGACATACACATTTATTAAATATATGCGAATACATGCGAACGTTGCTGTCCTTTATTATAAGGTTGTACTATAGATATACATTTATGTATGACATTTAAATTAGGCGCTACATATGTTCCTTTTTGTATTCATGGCATTAAATATAATTCCATATTTATCCATAAGAGCTCCTTTTGCAAATATGGAAAAATGTATTCTTCCAAATACGATCATATACAAGTCCCTTTTGCATAAATTGAATAACATATACTTCCATATTTGTCCATATATGAGTGCCTTTTCCATATATGAAATAACAGATGCCTCCATATACAGCTATGGACATGGAAATAGGACACTTTTATGTGTTAAGAAACATAATTATTTATTTTCAAAAATAAAACAAAAATTAAATTTTTTATTTCATATACGGGAAGTGTTATTATTGATGATTGTAATTGATTCTTTATTTAAATAAAAATCCTTCAACTATTTTATATATATATTAGTAAATATGTATAAACTAATAAAAATACCTGGACTTCTAAATAGGACACATTTTATATTTTTACAAAAAACCGTACATTTTTTAGGTTTTTAAAACCATTATTATTTTTTTAGCGTTAATATTACACTAATATTTTGTGCTGTATCCATTATTATCAATAACCGCTTCGCATCTTCTTTGCATACTCTCAACTAATCTCTGGCATCTTTTTTTTGGTATAGAATACCAGGCTTCTTGAATACCAGCCCAAAGTTCGGTGGAATTTTTGTAATTGTTTTGCGAAACTTTTGTTTTTACATCATTTTATAGATTTTCTATTGTATTAAGGTCCGGACTTTGGGCTGGCCAGTCCAAAACCTTAATTTGTTCTTGTAAAAACCAAACCTTCACTATGTTCGACGAATGCTTCGGATCATTGTCTTGCATAAAGATCCACTTAACTGGCATATTTTCATAGGCAAATGGCTCCATAACATTCTTAAGAATGCTCAAATATTGAAACCTGTCCATTAGAGCGTACCACCTTACAGGCAAAAAAAAAGTGCGCCGTACACCCTCCAATATGAAGCATTTTTGCAAGGAGGTTTCAAAAAAACATTTTTTATTTTTTTTTGCCGAACGTAGGGGTCGTCATTTTACATTTTTCGTTATATCTTTGGTATTTACAGTCGGATCTTAAAGTATGATACATCGATGTTTTTCTCTCAAGAAGACCAGTGTTTCGCTCTAAAGACATTTTGACCTCAAGTATCCCGTTCTAGTAGTTACCCACCAGATCTCTGTTGCTACCACCCTAATGTACTACCCTAATGTCAGAAAATTAAAGCTCGCAAAAAATCATTAAACTTTTGCTATGGAAGTTTTTCGCTAAACCCAGTAGAAATTTTTTTTATATATTGGTTGCCGAACGTAGGGGTCGCGTTTTTAAATTTTTTTTAATTGGATTTTTACTATATAGCAAAACACTGGTCTCCTCGAGGCAAAAAATCGATATACCACACTTTAAAATCCGATTTTAAATGCCAAAGCTATAACAAAAAATTAAAAAAGGCAACCCCTACGGTCGGCAAAAAAAAAAAATTTTTTTTGAAATCTTCCAAAAATACATCATATTGGAGGGTGTATGGCGAACTTTTTTTTGAGGTACGGTCTACTGTCCATTTTGTCCTCTACTTTTACGATAGGCCCAACACCACGCCAGGAAAAAGCCCCCCCCCCCCCATACCATAATATTACCCCCACCGTGTTTCAAGGTCTTCTGAGTGTACTTAATGTTTAAAGCCTGGTTTTTTGGGCCGTGTACAAATATTCTACCATCTGGTCCGATACGATTTACCTTCGTTTCATCGCTCCAAAGCACATTTCTCCAAAAGGACAACTCATTTCCTTTGTGGGTTTTGGCAAAATCAATACGTTTCTTAATATTTTTTCTTGAAAGAAGAGGCTTCTTTCTACTTATTCATCCAAATAAGTTTGCTTCATTCAGTCTTCTTCTTACTAACCTGTCTGACACTTGAACGTTGAATTTTTCCCTGATTTCATTATTTATTTAACGGAAGGACATAAAAGGGTTGAGTTTGCTTTTGCGTACTATAGTCCTGTGCATATAAGTTGTAGTTTTACGACGGATTGGCTTACGTTCTTTATTTTGCGTATGATATTTCTTGTCGGCAGCACATAGACGAATAGCATTGTATACCATATTTCACGAACACTTTAGTATTTTAGCAATTTCAGTTGGTGATTTCATCTCGTTGTGGAATTGAGATATAAGTCTTCGGTTTTCTGGATTACAATGTTTTCCACGTCCCATATTGGTGGAATTAGAAAAGAATTTACTTATTTCAAACACAAATTATGAAAAGAAAATTATTACTAAGTGCATCGAGTAAAATTTTGACAATTATTGCAAGTGTCCTATTTTTATGTCAAAGTCAAATATGAACAAAGTAAAGTAATTTTGTTGTAAATATTTGCATGTTTTAAATATTGCAAAGTTTTATACATAATCTGAGACTACTTGATTACAGTTTCCTATAATAGAAAAGAAATATAATTATTGCTTTATAATTATTAAGAGAAATGCATGAAGATAATTTTGTATGAAGTGTCCTATTTCTATGTCCATAGCTGTAGGTCTGTATATGAAAGCTTTTTCCATATCTGGAATCACATATACTTCCATATATGTTCATATAAAATCCATATATGTTCATAAAAAATCCATATTTTTTCATATGTGTCCTTACATAAACCATATAATAATGAAAATGTTTGTGCGCATATGAGCATTTTTCACCGAGTTGTCTTTGGAAAATAACATTGGGCTAAATGTAATGAAACGGAAACAACCCGTTTTTTATTCCCGTTTCCTGGGAAATAAAAAAGTCTGGGAAATCCCAAACCCTAGTTACAACCGAAAACAGTTTCAAAATACATTCACAATACAGTTTTAAGGAAACGGTGCACAAAATAATGAAAAAATCGTGTTTTATTGGCTTCCTAGCAAAACCTTGGTAATATGTTGGTATTACAGAACACATTACGTGGTAATACCATACCCCTTACCATTGCATTATTTCATAACTAAAATGTAATGTCTTACGCATAATGTGCTGCATAACTACTGGGTAGTAATAGCAACTTATTACCAATGATATATTTAAGCACCTCAAAGAAAAGAGTTACTTGTAATATACAACATGAGTTCTAAATTATTAAAAAAAAAAATAATAAGTTCACTGAATTGAAAAAAAAATAAAATAAGTTCACTGAATTGAAAAAAAATAAAATAAGTTCACTGAATTCAAAGCCTGTTTTCTGCCGTTCAGTGGAAGAAAACAATAATGTACATATAAAATTTTTAAATAAGCAATTTTACAGCGTGTGCTAGTAACAAATTAGAAACCGGATGCTGTTTATCAACCTACATGATTCAAAAATAAAGCCTTTTACTATTAAAAATAAAAACTTTACAGATATAGATAAATTTGGAAAAAAAATATAACTATATAACTAGTTTGAAAAATTATGAGTCTAGGCCACGATTTTTATGGGTCAAAAGTCTAAATATCAACAGTCTGTATTTTCGAAATTAATAATGGGATATGAACAATATACATGTTTTTGAAAAGGTAATATAAATGTCTTTTAAACAAGGTATGACATGTATAAACTTAGCAATCCTTTGGAAATAAATTATCTTATCCAACACTTTTTCACAAGTTGTTTTGTATTTAAAGTAAGGAGTGAGATCATAAAAATGTTAACACACATAAAGTTAAATAAAAAACAAAACACTGAATTTTAAGACTTTAAACTAAATTTTTATTAAATGAAATTTAATACAAAATCTAACAAAAAAAACCGCATGGAATTCAAACCACTACGAACAAAGTTATCCACTTTTTCCGGAAACCCTCCCATTAAAGCCTTTATGGTAGTTTCTGTCACCTTTTTAGGTGACAGTCCATCTACGTTTGAAATATTGCATGTCCTGGGAGACCTTTTTTGTGCCCTTTAATTCTCTTTTAACAAGAGCCCAATATCTCTCCACTGGCCTGAGCTGTGGGCAGTTTGGTGGATTTGCCTGTCTTGGTACAAGAACCACATTATTATCATTATACCACTCCAGCGCTTTCTTGCTGTAGTGACAAGATGCTAAATCGGGCCAAAAGTAAGTGGATACATTGTGCTGACTCAAAAATGGAAGAAGTCTCTTCTCCAAACACTCCTTGATATAAATTTCGCTGTTTATAGAGCCAGATGTCACAAATGACTGGCTTCTTTGGCCGCAGCTACATATGGCTTGCCATACTAGAAATTTTTTAGGGAATTTCGTTTGCTTTTTCGAACTAAATTTTTCCGCAACATTTCCTCGAACATCGGAAACATAAAATTCTTGACCAGAGAGCTGCGAAAAATCACCCAGGACATAAGTTTCGTCGTCCATTACACAACAGTTGTATTTTCGTATAAAATTTGATTTCAATTTTCGAGCTCTGGTTTTGGCCTCCAAATTTTTAAAAGCGTTTCTATCGGGAACTTTTTGAACTTTGTAGGACTTTAGTCCTGCCTTACGTTTCACTTTACGTACAAAAAAGTTCGAGCATTGGGCTAACCGGGCTGTTTTTCTGCCAGATGTGTTAGGAGCTCTCTTAAGGTTGCTTTTAACTTTATATGCCTTACGATAACCAGTCGTTGTTCCTGTTTCCGGCTTCCTTTCAATTGTTAGGTGTTCCAGATACCTTTTTACCACTTTTGAAACTGTTTGGCGGCATACATTAGTATCTTTGGCAATTTTTTTGTATGTCCATGTTTGGTTTTGTTGAAAATATTTAATTATTTCTGAACGCACTTTTCTTTCATCGTCCATTCTGTAAAAAATTGCTAATTAAAACTCATGATGTAAATTAATTTATTAACTGACATATTTTTAAAATGTAAACTGCCGAAAAAAAAATATGAGAAGCTTTAAACCAAAGTTATACGCAAAAATATGTGTTAACATTTTTATGATCTCACTCCTTAGTAGTCAAAAAATAAGAATATTGCCAAAATTTTATGTAGAAATATTACAAAAAAAAACATTTTTACTCTGGAAGAACTCAAATTCAGAACTTTAACGAAATTAATATTTAAAATACTATTAATTGAAAACATAATTTGTGTCAACAGCAACAAAATGGTATAATCTTTTTAAGATCTGTTAAAAAATATTTATAAGTAAATCAAATTGAGTTAAAAAAAGTAAAAAAAAAAAAATTTTTTTGTGCCCGAGCTGGGATTCGATAATAGGACTTCAGACAATATATAATAACATATTAAAATATTATTAATCCCAAGTTGCAGTAAACATAACTTTCAGGTTCTGTTGGAAGAAAATGGGTTAATTTTTTTTAATCTGTAAAAAAAAATATTTACAACCCAGGTGAAAATGTTCATATATGTTCATATATTGTCATATATGGTTTCATGTATGAGCATATATGTATGATCATATATGAACATTAGAGTGGTCCAAAAAAAAAAAAAAAAGTTGGAATTTTCACGCTCCACAACCCTACAAATATGCCACTTTCAAAAAAAATTTGGTCTGATCAAAAAAATCACCAAAAAAGTTTTGTTTAGAGGTAGCACATCGCAATTGAAGTTTCGAGGTTGTACTTGTTCTATTATTTTTAATTAATTAAAAATAATGGAAAAAATGTGAAAAATTAAATATAATTATTATGATCGCGACATATCAAATCTAATATCTTTTTAGGTGTACATTACGAATATGAAATCAAAATTGAAAACGGAGTCGCGGATTTCGCGAAATTTTAAAATTTCATACAAAAAATTATCAACTTGGATCAGAATATTTTCTTATATTTACCAATATGAAAATTTCGTTTTTGCATTAATATATATCTGTGGAATGTCCTATTATGTGAGATAAGGTTTTTGGTAGCAATAAAATTATAGCAACCTAAATAATAGCGAAATATTAAAAAATGTCAAATTTTAAGTTAATTTGCAAGGATATCTGTTATCCTTTTTAAAATTAAAATCAGTGTTATATATAATGTAGGTCCTTGGTAAGTAAATTGCAAAAGTATAACAAATTGAATTTTTCGATAACACCGTTTACAGGTAATTAGGAAAATATCTCAAAAAACTTGAGTTTTTTTGAAATTTCAAAAACCGCGAATAATTCATAAACCACAAATTTTTTTTCAGTTTCGATTGCTGATTCATAATTTCTGTTGAAATGAAGATCAGATTTGAGAAATTTGCGCATACAAGGTAAAAATAAGTTGAATTTTTAATTACATCTTTTCGGAAAATTTCGAAAATTTTACTAAAATATGTATTTTTTGTATAAATTTAAAAAAAACCGCGAATTACTTAAAAGTTACTTAATTTTTATAAGTTTTGATTTCAAATTCCTTATATTCACATTAATTAAGACCAGATTTAAAAAAAAAATGTTAAATAACATCGTACAGGTTAAGAAATAATTAAATTTAAAGTCAACCCTACTTTTTGTATAAATTACTCTAGAGATAAATTACTAATTCATAAAAGACAACTTTTTGTGCTACCTCTATATAACAGCGGATTTAGCTGAAACTTGTCACAGAGAGTTTTTAGACATTAAGGAATAGGGGCAACATTGTGGAGATCGCGAATCCCAACTTTCATATTTTTTTGGACCACTCTAATGAACATATATGTTATGTATGGAAGCATATATGGGTAAATACATTCAAATGTATGAATCCATATATGATAATATACTGCATTTATTGGTCCATATATTGGTTCATATATTCCATATATCTTCATATATGAATTCATATATTATTCCATATATGGGTAATGTTGTAAGTTTTTTTTTTTTATCATGGGGGTAATTACGTGAGCGTATTCAAAAAATATTGAAATACAATACATTTGATAATTTCTTAAATACAATTGGCAATTTCTAAAATAGAATTTTTAGACTAAAATAGAATTTTTAACTACCCGACTAAAAAAGTTTTCATATAATTTTATGTGATTTGATATAATTATAAATGTTTATATGTGTGGCTTTATATGACCATATACATTTATATTAACACTTTGGTTTTATAAATATGTTTGATATGACGTTATATATTAAGAGATCTTAAGAGATCTGCAAATATAGTCTATACATAATTATATATAATGGCGTATCAGCTTCTCTAAACATTCTTATATCAAAATATATAACAAAATTAATATAAAATTGTATTAATTTCATGTATAAATTTATCTGACATGATTTCTAATAATACAAAATTTTAATTGCACTACAAAATTAAAAAAAAAACCCGAAATTGTGGATCTGGTTTTGAATTTTGCACTTTGACATATACATAAATAAATGTTTATAATTGAATTTAACGTATATTTTTAAAATAGTTGGCAAAATACTCTTTATTTAACTAAAAATAATTTTAACCCTTAAATGCGTGGTGTAGCCATTTGGCAACATACCGGTTTTTGAATAAAAGAAAAACCCACTTGATGCACAAAACTACATTTTTGGGCATTGGGAGCCCCTTCTGTACATTGTCTTCCTATAGTTTAGCGCAGAATTTTTAAACAGTTAGAGTAAAAATCTTGGTTTTGCTCTGTATATTTGTGAAAAATCTAAAACGCGTTTTTTTTTACAAAAAGTGTAATATTCAAAAATATTTGTTTAAATATTTAAAGTGATATTCTCGCAATAAAATTAATTTTGGCGACAATAAATTTTGACAATTTTTTTTGTTTTTTTTTTTTTCATATACGTTAAAATAATAAATTAAACAATTTAGCTATTTGGCAAAAAACCATAATTTTTAATAAAAATCACCTTTTTTAAAAATAATTTTTTTTTGTATTTTTCTTGAAATGTACACGCCTTTAGAAATCATATATAAAAAAATGGTTAAAATAGAAGAGATCATGCATTTAAGGGTTAAAAAATAAATAAGGGAACATTTTTTTTTATTGTGGAATTAAAGGCCGAAATAAATATTTTTACTTTAAATTTAAAAATAAAAACATATTTTGAAATTAATATGGTTTAAAGGCTCCATTAGTCTGGTAGTATCGTAAAGTATCGTGTCAGCTGTTTACTTTCAACTAGTGATAGTATACACAAATACTTAGTTTGGAAGTAGATTTAAAGTAAGAAAATCTATTGAAAATAGATTTCTACTTTACGATACCTCATTTCACCTCACTTTACTACCAAACTAATTTGGGCTTAAGTTCATTTATTTTTCCGTGAAAAAAAAAATTAATTGTGAAAGTTAATTTTTTATTTTATAAGAAAGACACACATTTTGTAAGAAAGACCAAAACTCTAACCTAGAAAAAGTTGTTCCGACAAATTTTTAATTTATATTGTTTTATTTTGTCAGCTATTTCCAAGTTTATTAGCAAACATTTTTCTAAACATTAAGCACCCGAGTAAAAAAGTTTTGATATAATCATATATTATTTTATGTAATTGCATATAGTAACTTATAGTTACATATGGCCACATATGCTTTTAAATTCGAGCATATATACTTTTATATAGTCATATATTAGATATTTTACTCAAAGGTTTTAATATGGAGACATATGTGATTTTATATTATTACATACTGGCCTACATATATATGTATGTGCTATATATAAGTACATAAAGTAACATATAAAAGATCTAATTACATATACGTTTATATATAATTTAGTATGACACTATACATAATAATATAAAACTATGTGGATCCATATAAAAAATATTTTATAATTTGTGTTAGTTATGATTATATATTGACGAATATGAACCTATATATAACTTATAACGTTCTTTATAAAATCATCTATAATTATATATCATCCCACATATGCAATCTTTTCAAAGTGATTTTATATAAAAATATATAGTCCATATAAAACCGTATTATATTATATTTGGTTCCATCTTATCAATGATTTTGAACTAGTTTTAGATTTAGTAATTACTAGGGATTGGCGCGTGATACGAAATGTTCGTGAGTCACGTTATTCACACGTGATCGTGAGTAATAATTACTATACTTAAGTGATTCGTGCGTGAGCGTGAGTAAGAATAACCCGTGCATGATTCGTGTGTGAGTTTATTTTTTGCATCATATGTTTTTAGTAGTTTTTACTGTTTTGCGTGAGAATTTTCTGATTGTAAGTTTTTAATATACTCATGTGTGCTGAGTAAGAAACGAAATGCCCGTTCGTGAGTAATTTGGTTTTGTTTAGGAGCATGAGTCAAAAATGGCTTACGCACCCATAACATTAACAACACTGAAGCTTTAATTCGAAATTCTCTGTATTAGGTTTGTTTTTCTCGAATTTTATATCTATATCTATAACTACTTGTAAAATAACGACTATCTCTACTTACCTGGCTTTTCTTTTATTTTTTGTAAACAACTGAAATTTAAACATTTGGAGTCCCCTTTGTACAAAAGCTGTTTTCGTACAAAGACTTCGCCGGAACGCGAAATGGAGCAATAATCTTGTGTGCCCTGCTCCACCATTGCTAACAAACTCATAATTCATTTGTTAGCTTTTGTTTTTTTTTTTGTTTACATTTGAAAGAGAAAAGCCAAGAATTTTTAAGACTTGGTAGCATTTTTATAACTACTTAATTTTTAAGAAGCTAAATTTATACCTACTTAAAAATTTTATAAATGCTTAAATTTGTATGGAATATTTATACAAAATTCGAAAAAAAAGAAACCTACTATAACGTACACTTGACTGATTTTTTATATTATATCTTGGTTGTATATCATAATCCTATTAACTTTAAAATTTCAGTGTTGTTAACTTTAAGATGAATGGGGAATATTTAGTTGATCTCTTATTTTTAAGTAAATGAATGTTCTTTTTTAGTTTGACTCTAGATCATAAATAAATATCACTTTCTGTTTAAATTATTTTCAAATCAAAGAAAGATGATACAATTTTTACAAGTAAATTACAAAGAATAAAAATATATTTGAAAGAATTCGATAAGACTAGCAATACAGAATACGTATTTTCGGCTTTCGCTACAAAGCAATCATCAGTGTATTTCGTCTTTAGTGGGCTAATATTTTAATGATTGTCTACTTATGTGACCGCTGAAAGAAAACGAATTTCTTATCAACAACTCAACTTAGACTAACATCAACGAAATTTAACAATGCTATTTTTATCCTTTGTTATTATTACTCTATTTTGCTTTGAACCTTTGAACTACAACGAACCGTTAAATTTAAATGTATGTTATTTAAATTATATTTTTGCACCGTGTCAATGTGTTTAAGATGAATGGGGGAATAACTTTATTTTAAAATTAAAAGAAAAATTTTTTCATGTTTATTGCACTGTCATGATAAATCTGGATAAAAGTAATGGAAGATTTATCGAAATTATAAGATCTCCAGCAGACCTGGGGTTAATCATTACATTTTGTAATTAATTACACATGCAATTACACAATTACATGCAATTGTAATTGAAAAAACTCATATACAATTACATATTATTTGTAATTGCAATTCAAAAAAGAACAATTACAATTACAAGTAATTGAAATTTTTTTTTTTATTTAAAAAAATAATTTTTGTATATTGTTAGATATGGTCCTATATAATATGATTAAGGTTAATATTTAGATATAATTGTATCAAAATATGTCCACTTTTATAACATTTTATATAATTTTATACAAAAAGATATAATTTGATGTAATTGGATGAGGACAAAATTCGGATACAATTGTATCGAATTGCATAAAATTGTATCAAATTGTACCAAATTGTATACAATTGTATACAATTCGATACAATATGATACAATAAGACGTTCTCATTTTTCGGATATAATTATATCTAATTACATAAAAGATTATATATAATTAAATATAACTTCATATGGCTCCATATCATTTTTTTTCACTTGGGGCATTAGTATTTAATATGAATGAAATAAGTGATCTCAAGAATATTTACTAAAATTTTCTTTGAAAATCTTCATCAAATTATATGTATTTATATATAATTTTATGCAGTTAGATAGACCCATTTTTCGGATCAAATTGTATCAGGTGAGATAACATGCTTATCTCGCTTGATATAATTATATATTCCAATATTCGGATCAAATTAGATATGGACGTATATATGGGTTTATATATGGTGATATACGATTATATAACATCTTTTTTAGTCGGGTACCCATGTGAAAATCGAAATATATATGAACATACATGATCATACATGATCATACATTGACTAGTATATGATCATGCATAGGCATACATGATCATATACGTCAGTGCATATTTCAATGTATGACCATACATTATCTTATATATTTCCATATATCTTCGGATCCGAAATTTGAGGGTATATGGAGGTATATGGCCATATATGATCATATATGAGCATACATAATTCATATGTGAGCATATATGATCAGATATGAACATGTACGGGCATATACCCTCAAATTTCGGATCCGAAGATATATGGAAATATATGAGATAATGTATGGTCATACATTGAATTATGCTTGGACGTATATGATCATGTATGCCTATACATGATCATATACTAGTCAATGTATGATCATATACGTTCATATATATTTCGATTTTCACATGGGTAAGCCAGTTTCTGAAATACAATTGATTATTTGTAAAATACATTTGATAATTTCTGAAATGCAATTGCGAATTTCTGAAATACAATTAATAAATTTTTGAAATACAATTTCCAGTTTCTGAAATACAATTTCCAGTTTCTGAAATACAATTTCCAGTTTCTGAAATACAATTCATAATTTCTGAAATACAATTGGTAGTTTCTGATATACAATTGATAAATATGAAAATCAATTGACAATTTCTGAAAAGCAATTATAAAACTGGAAATAAATTGATTATTTCTGAAATACAATTGGTAAATCTGAAAAACAATTCATAACTTCTACAATACAATTAATGAAACTGAAACTCAATTGATTATTTCTGAAATACAATTGATAAATCTGAAAAACAATTGATAACTTCTGAAATAAAATGATAAATTTTGAAATACAATTGAAAATTTTGCAGTAAGATAAAAACAGCAAAAATAAAACTGCTAAATTTAGAAAATCTGCAGAAAATTATATATTATTAGTAAACTAAAAATGGCTAAAACAAACTGTTGTATCTAAAATTTTGTTCAATGCAAATAGCAGTTTATAAAACGAACAGAAATATTTGCTAAAAATATTGAACTGTTGATTTCAGAAGGCTAGATTTGTATTTCCATTAAAAACAAAAATCGAAAAGGAACTTTGAAAATTTTAAATTTTATGTGATGTTTTTTTGTCTACTACTACAATTTAATTTTATTTTCTAATCACTGAAATTTAGCTCAATTATAACTCAAATTTTGTAAATATATTAAATATTTTTATTTTTGCTGTTCCTATCTTATTTATATTTAGCAAAAATACTCTGCAGTTTTTCATTTTGAACTAATTTTTAGTAGCTCTAACTAAAATTTTTACACACTTTTTTCTATTAGTGTATAAACAATCATTAAATAATCAAAAAACAGTCATAAAATAATTTCTAAACTTGAAGTAAAGCGTTTATGTCCATTAAAAATTTCATAATTTCTCAATTTCATTCAAATGTACAAATTCACCAGTAACGTATGAATAGAATTATTATATTTACATTTAATTTGAATAAAAAAAGCAATATTTTTATTAAAAAATACAAAAAAAAATTTTATATGAACATTCATATATCTCCATATATGGCCATATACACTCAAATTTCGGATCCGAACCCATATATGAACACATATATGTTGCCATATATGCCCATATATGAACATTTTCACCTGGGAAGTAAATTAAATTGAGTTAAAAAAGTAAAAAAAAATTTTATTTTGTGCCATATGTAATGTAGCAGCCCGCTACGTTGTTAGCGTGCCTTAAAGTTTAGGGGGTGGGGGCTGCGCCCAATGCACAATGTTTTTTAAATTCGTTTTTTTATTTAAAGTACAGTTTTTATAATAAAAGCCACCACAAATAAATAATTCTGCACAACAATGGGTTTAAAATAAATAAATATTTGATCACTTTTTCTCATGAAAGTGGATTGTTAGTAATGAATCCATAATAAATTGCAATATAAGTGTGTATGTTAAGATAATTTGGTAAAGTGCGAACTTAGGTAGATAGACCCGTAAGTAGTTTTGTTCATTTGTGTTTTGAATGAAAATAAATAACGTAAAGCAGGGTTGGAAAGCATTTTATAATATTAAAAATAGCGTTGTTAGCGTGTCTTAAAGTTTTTTTTTTAATTCCAGTTTATGTAAAGGTAGACCTGGCAATTCAAGTAAATTCACAAATTCAGTTGGAAAATTTACTGCGTCGGTTTCTTCCACCGGTGCTTCGTTACCTGCAGTTTAAATATCAGAATATATAAGTTTGGAGAGTATGTTTTAATGCTACATAAGTTTCATATTCCGTGGATAGTGTTTGAACAGGTAATTAAAAGGGGTTCTTCACCCCTTTTTGTTCCTCCCAGTAAAAATCCCAAATATATATAATCTTGCCTCAATCGCATGCGAAATTTCAAGTACCAAACTCCGACAGTTTGAGTCATTCAAATTCCATTCCATTTTGTTTAACAATTTTAGTGTTCCAATGCAACTCCTTCCAAGATTCCATTTCGTTCACCATTCCATTGCATTTCGTTGCCATTATCTGTTATTCCAACTCCACTCGTTGCCCGTTTCATTCCATTTCATTCCTACTGTCTTGTGTATCGATATTGATATCAGTCGCTTCGCTTTCCATTTCATTTCTTTGCACTTTCTCCGTTCCATTCCTCTTTTAACTGCAGTGTATCAATTCCACTCGTTCCCCATTCTATGCCATCTCGCTCCTCATTCCATTTCGTTCTATAGTCCATTCCATTTCGTTCCCTCTTCCAATCCATCTCCATTGTCTATAATTTCAAGTCCACTCGTTCAAAGTTTATATCCATTTCGTTCCACTTGTGTAGTGTTTCAATTCCACTTGTTTCTTATTTAGTTTCTTAATTTTAGTGTTCCCACTTGTTCTTTAAGTTTTAGGTTTCTAGCTAAAGACGCTGACGTTAAGGGGGGGGGGGCAATTTTCCCCTTTTGAACCACCATTTTTACCACGTTCCTGTCCTAAAAATGCCTTGTCGATAAGTTGGCCCATACTCCAAGGAAAACATATTATAGATTACAGGTTTCTAGCCTAAGGGTTCGGTTAGGCCATCAAGGGGGAGAATTATTCCGATTTTACCCCTCCCGGTAGGAATTTCCAAAAATTCCGTCTTAGAGGACGTCTGCGTTGGAGGAGGAACCCAAATACCGAATTTAAGCTCCCTAGTTCCAGCAGTTTGGCCAGGCCGTTAAGAGGGAGACTTTTCCTGTTTTTGACCCTACCTGTGGAAATTTCCAAAAATCTCATCTTAGCGGATGTCTACAATAGAGGAGGAACTTTAGTACCAAATTTCAACTTCCTACCTCCAGCAGTTGGGCAGGCCTTTAAGCGGCACTTTTCGCTTCATTAATCCCCATTTTTGCAATGTCCCTGTCCAAAATTCCACAAAGCACCTTCCCGATAAGTGAGCCCATACTCCAAGGAACATATGTTTTACATTTCAGGTTTCTAGCCAACTTTTACTATTTGTGCCCCTCTGGGTAGGAATTTCCGAAAATCCATCGACAGGGAATTTCAGCTTCCTAGTTCCAGCAGTTTGAGCCGGCTGTCAAGTGGGACTCTTTTTCTTTTTTTGTCCCTCCCGGTTGGAATTAGGCTGGAAGAGAAACCTAAGTACCGAATTTCAGCTTCCTAGTTCCAGCAGTTTGGACAGGTTGTTAAGGGGCCACTTTCCCTTTTTGAGCCCCTATTTTATAACGACCCTGTCCAAAATTCAAAATACTCTCTTTCTAATAAGTTAGCCCTTACTCCAGGGACCCACATTTTAAATTTCAGGTTTCTAGCCGAAGGGGTTTTTACAGGCCACCAAGGGGAGGCTTTCTTCTTTACAAAATTTCGATCTACGCGGCTGTCTGCGATGGATGAGAAACATTCATACCAAATTTCAACTTCATTGCCTCAGCGGTTTGGGCAGGCCATTATTGGGGACATTTTTCCCTTTCAACCCACATTTTTACTATGTTCCTGAGTTAGTCGTACTCCAGGGAATACATATTTAAAATTTTAGGTTGGCCAGAAGGGATTGGGCAGGCCGTTAAGGAGAACACTTTTCCCCTTATCTCCCTCCCGATAGGAATTTTTGAAATTCCGTCTAAGCGGACGCCTACACAGAAGGAGGAACTCACATACCGAATTTCGGCTACATAGTTTCAGCAGTTTAGGCAGGCCGTCAAGGGGGAAACATCCCCCTTTTGGGATATCCTGTAGGGAATCAAGAAACCTTGTTTTAGTGGATATATCCGTGGGGGGAGGAAAAAAGTACCTTTTGTGAAATTATATTTTTTTAAATGGAATTTTTTGGAAAAAGCGAAATTTTTGGAAAAAGATACTTTATTTTTACAAAGTACTTTATTGGAAGAAGGTACTTTTTTTGAAAAAGTTATTTTTAGGAAAAATTTATTTTTTTTGGAAAAAGGTCCTTTTTTGGGAAACATTTTTCCCTTTTTTGGGAAAAGGTCCTTCTTTGGAAAAGGTATTTTTTTGGAAAAAGGTATTTTTTTGGAAAAATGTATTTTTTTTGGAAAAAGGTACTTTTTTTGAATAAGGTACTTTTTTTTGGAAAAAGGTAAATTTTTTTAGAAAAAGGTACTTTTTTTGGAAAAAGGTACTTTTTTCGGAAAAAGGTACTTTTTTTGGAAAAAGGTACTTTTTTTGGAAAAAGGTACTTTTTTGGAAAAAGACACTTTTTTTGGAAAAAGGTCTTTTTTTTTGGAAAAAGGTACTTTTTTTGGAAAAAGGTACTTTTTTTTGGAAAAAGGTACTTTTTTTGGAAAAAGGTACTTTTTTTTGGAAAAAGGTACTTTTTTTGGAAAAAGGTCCTTTTTGTGGAAAAAGGTACTTTTTTGGAAAAAGATACTTTTTTGGAAAAATGTACTTTTTTGAAAAAGGTACTTTTTTGGAAAAAGGAACTTTTTTTTGGAAAAAGGTACTTTTTTGTAAAAAGGTACTTTTTTTCGAAAAAGGTACTTTTTTTCGGAAAAAGGTACTTTATTCGGAAAAAGGTACTTTTTTTGAAAAAAGGTACTTTTTTTGGAAAAAAGTACTTTTTTTGGAAAAAGGTACTTTTTTGGAAAAAGGTACTTTTTGTGGAAAAATGTACTTTTTGTGGAAAAAGGTACTTTTTGTGGAAAAAGGTACTTTTTGTGGAAAAAGGTACTTTTTGTGGAAAAAGGTACTTTTTGTGGAAAAAGGTACTTTTTGTGGAAAAAGGTACTTTTTTTGGAAAAAGGTACTTTTTTTGGAAAAAGGTACTTTTTTTGGAAAAAGGTACTTTTTTTGGAAAAAGGTACTTTTTTTGGAAAAAGGTACTTTTTTGTGGAAAAAGGTACTTTTTGTGGAAAAAGGTACTTTTGTTGGAAAAATGTACTTTTTTGAAAAATGTACTTTTTTGGAAAAATGTACTTTTTTGGAAAAAGGAATTTTTTTTGGAAAAAGGAATTTTTTTTGGAAGAAGGTACTTTTTTTGTAAAAAGCTACATACTTTTTTTCGAAAAAGGTACTTTTTTTTGGAAAAAGGTACTTTTTTTTGGAAAAAGGTACTTTTTTGGAAAAAGGTACTTTTTGTGGAAAAAGGTATTTTTTTTGGAAAATGGTGCTTTTTTTGGAAAAAGGTACTTTTTTTGAAAAAAGGAAATTTTTTTGGAAAAAGGTACTTTTTTGGAAAAAGGTACTTTTTTGGAAAAAGTACTTTTTTTGGAAAAAGGTACTTTTTTGGAAAAAGTACTTTTTTTGGAAAAAGGTACTTTTTTGGAAAAAGGTACTTTTTTTGGCAAAAGGTACTTTTTTTGGCAAAAGGTACTTTTTTTGGAAAAAGGTACTTTTTTGGAAAAAGGTACTTTTTTTGGCAAAAGGTACTTTTTTTGGCAAAAGGTACTTTTTTTGGAAAAAGGTGCTTTTTTTGGAAAAAGGTTCTTTTTTTGTCCCCTTTTTGCCCCTCCCGATAAGAATTTCCCAAAATGCCGTCTCAACGGACGTCTACACCGGTCGAGGAACCTACATACCAAATTTCAACTTCATAGCTCCAGCAGTTTGAGCAGGCCGTCAAGGGGGAGGCTTTTCCCCTTTTTGCCCCTCCCTGTAAAAATTTCAAAAAAATCCTGTGTTGGTGGATGTCTACGATAGTGGAGGAACCTTTATACCAAATTTCAACTTCCTACGTCCAGCGGTTTGGACAGGCCGTCAAGGGGGGCTCTTTTCCCCTTTTTAACCCCCTTTCCCCAACGTCCCTGTCCAAAATTCTTGAAAGTACTTTCTAGAAAAGTTAGCCCCTACTCCAAGGAACACATATATAAAATTTCAGCTTTCTAGCCAAAGGGGTTTTGGCAGGCCGTCAAGGGGGAGACTTTCTCCCTTTTTGCCCGTTCCGGTAGGAATTTCCAAAAATCCCGTCTTAGCGGACGTCTACGCCGAAAGAGGAACCTACATACCAAATTTCAACTTCCTAGCTTCAGCGGTTTGGGCTGGGCGATGTTGAGTCAGTCAGTCAGTCATTCAGTCAGTCAGTCACGTTATTCTTTTATATATAGAAAAAAAGATATGTTAGATATTTTTTCCTCAAAGGTTTTAATATGGAGAGATATGTGATTTTATATTATTACATACTGGCATACATATAATTGCATATGCTATATATAAGTACATAAAGTAATATATTACAGATATAATTACATATACGTTTATATATAACTACCGGGCGCAGCCCGCTACGTTGTTAGCGTGCCTTAAAGGTTAAGGGGGGGGGGGGGGGCTGCGCCCCCCACAATTTTTATTAAATTCGTTTTTTTATTTAAAGCCTTCACCCAGCCACCACAAATAAATAATTCTGCACAACAATGGGTTTAAAATAAATAAATATTTGATCACTTTTTCTCATGAAAGTGGATTGTTAGTAATGAATCCATAATAAATTGCAATATACGTGTGTATGTTAAGATAATTTGGTAAAGTGCGAACTTAGGTAGATAGACCCGTAAGTAGTTTTGTTCATTTGTGTTTTGATTGAAAATAAATAACGTAAAGCAGGGTTGGAAAGCATTTTATAATATTAAAAATAGCGGGCAAAGCCCAATACGTTGTTAGCGTGTCTTAAAGTTTTTTTTTTTTAATTCCAGTTTATGTAAAGGTAGACCTGGCAATTCAAGTAAATTCACAAATTCAGTTGGAAAATTTACTGCGTCGATTTCTTTCACCGGTGCTTCGTTACATGAAGTTTAAATATCGGAATATATAAGTTCCATTCCTTTTCTAAGGTTTTTTCTCTTTTAGAAAATTTGTTTAACTTTTTGGAGAGTAAGTTTCAATGCTACATAAGTTTCATATTCCGTGGATAGTGTTTGAACAGGTAATTCCCTCTTCCAATCCATTTGCATTCTCTATAATTTCAATTCTACTCGTTCAACGTTTATATCCATTTCATTCCACTTGTGTAGTGTTTCATTCCACTCGTTTCCTATTTAGTTTCTTAATTTTAGTGTTTCATATACACTTGTTCTTTAAGTTTTAGGTTTCTAGCTAAAGACGCAGACGTTAAGGGGGGGGGGGGCAATTTTCCCCTTTTGAACCACCATTTTTACCACGTTCCTGTCCAAAGTCCTAGAAATGCCTTGTCGATAAGTTAGCCCATACTCCAAGGAAAACATATTATATATTACAGGTTTCTAGCCGAAGGGCTCGGTTAGGCCATCAAGGGGGAGAATTATTCCGTTTTTACCCCTCCCGGTAGGAATTTCCAAAAATTCCGTCTTAGAGGACGTCTGCGTTGGAGGAGGAACCTACTACATACATAATTTTAGGTCTCTATATCCAGCAGTTTGGCCAGGCCGTCAAGGGGGAAGTTTTTTCCCTTTTTACCCCTCCCGGTATGAATTGCCAAAAATACCATCTTAGGGGACGTCAACGTTGGAGAAGGAACCCAAATACCGAATTTAAGCTCCCTTGTTCCAGCAGTTTGGCCAGGCCGTTAAGGGGGAGACTTTTCCTGTTTTTGACCCTACCTGTAGAAATGTCCAAAAATCTCATCTTAGCGGATGTTTACAATAGAGGAGGAACTTTAATACCAAATTTCAACTTCCTACCTCCAGCGGTTTGGGCAGGCCTTTAAGAGGCACTTTTCGCTTCATTAATCCCCATTTTTGCAATGTCCCTGTCCAAAAAGCACCTTCCCGGTCCAAAAAGCCCATACTCCAAGTAACATATGTTTTACATTTCAGGTTTCTAGCCAACTTTTACTATTTGTGCCCCTCTCGGTAGGAATTTCCGAAAATCCATCGACAGGGAATTTCAGCTTCCTAGTTCCAGCAGTTTGAGCAGGCTGTCAAGGGGGACACTTTTTCTTTTTTTGTCCCTCCCGGTTGGAATTAGGCTGGAAGAGGAACCTAAGTACCGAATTTCAGCTTCCTAGTTCCAGCAGTTTGGACAGGTCGTTAAGGGGCAACTTTCCCTTTTTGAGCCCCCATTTTATAACGACCCTGTCCAAAATTCAAAAAAGTATCTTTCTAATAAGTTAGCCCTTACTCCAGGGACCCACATTTTAATCTTCAGGTTTCTAGCCGAAGGGGTTTTTACCGGCCCCCAAGGTGAGGCTTTTCTTCTTTTTGCCCCTCCCTTTAGGAATTTACAAAAATTCCATCTTCGCGGCTATCTGCGATGGATGAGGAACATTCATACCAAATTTCAACTGCATTGCCTAAGCGGTTTGGGCAGGCCGTTATTGGGGACATTTTTCCCTTTCAACCACCATTTTTACTATGTTGCTGTTCCAAAATAGAAAAATTACGTTGCCGGTGAGTTAGTCCTACTCCAAGGAATACATATTTAAAATTTTAGGTTGGCCAAAAGGGATTGGGCAAGCCGTCAGGAGGAGACTTTTACCTTATTTCCCCTCCCGATAGGAATTTCAAAAATTCCGTCTAAGCGGACGCCTACACAGAAGGAGGAACTCACATACCGAGTTTCCTTTTGGGATATCCTGTAGGGAATTCCAAAAATACAAACTTAGTCGATGTCTACTACAGTGGAGGAACCTTTATACCAAATTTCAACTTCTTACCTCCAGTGGTTTGGGCAGGCACTTTTCGAATTTGTGAGACTGTTTATGTGGAGACTTTTCCCCTTTTTGCCCGTTCCGGTAGGAATTTCCAAAAATCCCGTCTTAGCGCACGTCTATGCCGAATATCAAGAAACCTTGTTTTAGTGGAGATATCCGTGGGGGAGGGAAAAAAGTAGTTTTTTTGAAATTATATATTATTTTAAATGGTACTTTTTGGAAAAACGAAATTTTTTTTAAAAAGATACTTTGTTTTTACAAAGTACTTTATTTGTACTTTTTTTGGAAAAGGTATTTTTTTTAATAAGGTGTTTTTTTTTGGAAAAATGTGTTTTTTGGAAAAAGGTACTTTTTTTGGAAAAGGTACTTCTTTTGGAAAAGGAAAATTTTTTTAGAAAAAGCTACTTTTTTTGGGAAAAGGTACTTTTTTTTGTAAAAGTTACTTTTTTTTGGAAAAATGTACTTTTTTTTGAAAAAAGGTACTTTTTTGGAAAAAGGAATATTTTTTGGAAAAAGGTACTTTTTTTGGAAAAGGTACTTTATTTTTGGAAAAGGTACATTTTTTTAGAAAAAGGAACATTTTTTGGAAAAGGGTACTTTTTTTAAAAAAGGTACTTTTTTTTGGAAAAAGGTACTTTTTTTGGAAAAGGTACTTTTTTTTTTGGAAAAGGTTAATTTTTTTAGAAAAAGGTAAATTTTTTGGAAAAAGGTACTTTTTTTAAAAAAGGTACTTTTTTTTGGAAAAATGTACTTTTTTTTTGAAAAAGGTACTTTTTTGGAAAAAGGAATTTTTTTTGGAAAAAGGAATTTTTTTTTGAAAAAGGTACTTTTTTTGGAAAAAGGTACTTTTTTTTGGAAAAAGGTACTTTTTTTGGAAAAGGTATTTTTTTTAATAAGGTTTTTTTTTTGGAAAAATGTATGTTTTTTGGAAAAAGGTACTTTTTTGGAAAAGGTACTTCTTTTGGAAAAGGAACATTTTTTTAGAAAAAGGTACTTTTTTTTGGGAAAAGGTACATTTTTTTGGAAAAGGTACTTTTTTTGAAAAAGGTATTTTTTTGAAAAAATGTATGTTTTTTGGGAAAAGGAACATTTTTTTAGAAAAAGGGTTTTTTTGGGAAAAGGTACTTTTTTTTTTGGAAAAGGTACTTTTTTTGGAAAAAGGTACTTTTTTTGGAAAAGGTACTTTTTTTTTGGAAAAGGTAAATTTTTTTTTAGAAAAAGGTACATTTTTTGGAAAAAGGTACTTTTTATAAAAAAGGTACTTTTTTTTGGAAATAGGTACTTTTTTTGGAAAAAGGTAATTTTTTGGAAAAAGGATTTTTTTTTGGAAAAAGGTACTTTTTTTGGGAAAAGGTACTTTTTTTGGAAAAAGGTACTTTTTTTGGAAAAAGGTACTTTTTTTGGAAAAATGAATTTTTTTTGGAAAAAGGTACTTTTTTTGGAAAAAGGTACTTTTTTTGGAAAAAGGTACTTTTTTTGGGAAAAGGTACTTTTTTGGAAGAAGGTACTTTTTTGTCCCCTTTTTGCCCCTCCCGATAAGAATTTCCAAAAATGCCGTCTCAACGGACGTCTACACCGGTCGAGGAACCTACATACCAAATTTCAACTTCATAGCTCCAGCAGTTTGAGCAGGCCGTCAAGGGGGAGACTTTTTCCCCGTTTTGCCCGTCCCTGTAAAAATTTCCAAAACTCCCGTCTTGGTGGATGTCTACGATAGTGGAGGAACCTTTATACCAAATTTCAACTTCCTACCTCCAGCGGTTTGGGCAGGCCGTCAAGGGGGGCCTTTTTCCCCTTTTTAACCCCCATTTTTACAACGTCCCTGTCCAAAATTCTAGAAAGTACTTTCCAGAAAAGTTAGCCCCTACTCCAAGGAACACATATCTTAAATTTCAGCTTTCTAGCCGAAGGGGTTTTGGCAGGCCGTCAAGGGGGACACTTTCCCCCTTTTTGCCCGTTCCGGTAGGAATTTCCAAAAATCCCGTCTTAGTGGACGTCTACCCCGAAAGAGGAACCTACATACCAAATTTCAACTTCCTAGCTTCAGCGGTTTGGGCTGGGCGATGTTGAGTCAGTCAGTCAGTCAGTCACGTTATTCTTTTATATATAGAGATTTAGTATGACACTATACATAATAATATAAAACTATATGTGGAGCCATATAAGAAATATTTCATAATTTGTGTTACATATGATTATATATTGACAAATAAGAACCCATATATAAATTAATATGGTTCCATATCTACAATATCCCGAGTAAAAAAGTTTATATAAAATTATATATGAATGGATATATTTGTAATATGTAACTGGATATAATTTCATCCGAAAAATGATTATATTAAATTGTATCAAATTGGATATAATTATATTTACAAGGATACAAAGTTATATCAAATTATCAACTTATATCCGAGTTTTGTCCCGATCAAATTTAATATAATTTAATACAATAGGATATGATTAAATTTAAATGATAAAAAAAAATTGTATTAGAGGGCAGCAGGATTTCACGTCCTACACACTACCAGCCGTTGATAATGTTGATAATAAGTAACTATTAAAGACGTTATTGTATAAATCCGATACTGTTGAATTCTTTAAAGATTAGCCTACGTATTCAAAACGAAAAAGCATATACTAACTAACTAGCTGCCAGCTTTCCATTATGGAAATTTATGTGTCAAAAAGATATGTAACAGCAAGTAAGCTACCATACACTTTGTCATTTTGAATACGGCAAAAGATCTATAACAATATTCAATGTCTTATTTCTACACTCAAAACTTATCGGACCAGAACAAAATATATATGTCGTTGGAAAGGTACTTGAAATACCTTACCAATGGTATGCAACATGTCTAGACTTATTAACCCATTACGAGCCGGGTCATGATTTTAAATGTTAATTTTTTTAAATTGGAGTTTTTAAATTAAAAAAAACTTAAAAATAAAAAAAGCTATCTATCTATTTATATATAAAATTTTTTACGGTTTTATCAATTATATATTCTTATTTAAAAAATTTGCAATAAACCAAATACTGATATATGATTTAATATGATTACATATGAGAAAACTTCTAAAAGTTTTTCTAATATATCATCATATAAAAACATATAAAGTTGCATACAATATTTTATATTATCATATATTTTAATATTAAAAAATATATGTTATATATACTCTTTTTTACTCGGGATTTCATAATTTCTTTAATATATAACAATACAACGTTCTTTATAAAATCATCTATAATTATATATCATCCCACATAAGCAATTATTTCAAAGTGATTTTATATAAAAATATATAAGGTCCATATTAAACCGTATTATATGTGGTTCTATGTTAACAATGATTTTGAACTACACCTTTTGCAACTGTAATTCAGAAAATATCAATTGAAATTCAGAATTTCTATTTGAAATTCAGAAAATATCAATTGAAATTCAGAATTTCCATTTGAAATTCAGAAAACATCAATTGAAATTCAGAATTTCCATTTGAAATTCAGAAAACATCAATTGAAATTCAGATTTTCCATTTGAAATTCAGAAAATATCAATTGAAATTCAGAAAATATCATTTGAAATTCAGAAAATATCAATTGAAATTCAGAAAATATCATTTGAAATTCAGAAAATATCATTTGAAATTCAGAAAATATCAATTATTATTCAGAAAACATCAATTGAAATTTAGAAAATATCAATTGAAATTCAGAAAATATCAATTGAAATTCAGAAATCGTCATTTGAAATTCAGAAAATATCAATTGAAATTCAGAAACCGTCATTTGAAATTCAGAAAATATCAATTGAAATTCAGAAAATATCATTTGAAATTCAGAAAATGTCAATTTTCAATTTCAAATGATATTTTCTGAATTTCAATTGACATTTTCTGAATTTCAAATGATATTTTCTGAATTTCAATTGATATTTTCTGAATTTGAAATGACGGTTTCTGAATTTCAATTGATATTTTCTGAATTTCAAATGACGATTTCGGAATTTCAATTGATAATTTATGAATTTCAATTGATATTTTCTGAATTTCAATTGATGCTTTTTGAATAATAATTGATATTTTCTGAATTTCAAATGATATTTTCTGAATTTCAAATGATATTTTCTGAATTTCAATTGATATTTTCTGAATTTCAAATGATATTTTCTGAATTTCAATTGATATTTTCTGAATTTCAAATGGAAAATCTGAATTTCAATTGATGTTTTCTGAATTTCAAATGGAAATTCTGAATTTTAATTGATGTTTTCTGAATTTCAAATGGAAATTCTGAATTTCAATTGATATTTTCTGAATTTCAATTGATATTTTCTGAATTACAATTGCAAAAGGTGTAGTTTTAGATTTATTAATTACTAGGGATTGGCGCGTGACTAGAAATGTTCGTGAGTCACGTTATTCACACGTGATCGTGAGTAATAATTACTATACTCAAGTGATTCGTGCGTGAGTCTGAGACTATATAATTCGTACTTGATTCGTGCGTGAGCGTGAATAAGAATATATAACCCATGCATGATTCGTATGTGAGTTTATTTTTTGCATCATATATTTTTAGTAATTTTTACTATTTTGTAATATTTTACTATTTTTTTACTATTTTTCTTACTATTTTTCTTATATGGCTGAAATCAAAAAATGTGATAAATTTTTGGGCCAAATTTGTGAGAAGCAAAAAGTGTTAATATTTCGGTTTTTTCTTAATGGAATCATTAAGTTTAGTCATTATAAACATAATTGCAAATCTCATCTACAAGTTGTCGCAATAACTTTTTTTGCACAATTTGAATTTTTTTTTTGTTGTAACGGAGTTTACATTTCTGCAAGCAAAAGATATAACAAAAAAAATTGCGTACGAATTTTCTTCAATTTATTAGTTTTTCGTATTTGGGTTTTCAATTTGCTTTCCAATGATATAGAATTTGTGTTTACCAAATTGGCGGTTTCGCGAATAAAAATACAATTCATTCCGCGAAAATTTTTTAATTTTGTATTTTTGGTCCTTTTAAATGCTTTTCAAAAAAATAAAAAATTTTAAAATCCCAACAGCGGTTGCGCAGTTACAAAATAATATATTAAAAACATAACATTTCACGATCAAAAAATTCTTAAAGTGTGTGAAACAAATTTAATTTGTCAAACTAATGTCAGTAATGACTCGAAATATCGATTCAAAACCAATGAAATGCAAAATCAATCGTTTTTCGCTCCAGCAGCTTAGGGTAAAAAACTGATAACTTTTTTTGATTTGACGCAAAATTATTAGTTGAATCGTCTTTTAACGCATAAATATTAGTGCAATCACCTCTGTTTATGGTTATTTTAAAATATTTTAAACATTTATCTACATTTATTTGAATGAAATCTGATGCAAACAATTGTGGTTACGGAGTTTACAGTTACGGAGTTTACATTTGGTTACTTTTTTCGTTTTCTTTCAGAAACGCTTTGTCAGAATTTTTTTTTCGAAACAAAATCGCATGATGCCTACAAGGTTAATCCAAATATGACATTGTTTTTCTTACTCGTTAAATAGTTTGGTGTAAAAATTAAGAACGGTGTTTACAACATTTTTTCAAATCTTATTAAAGACATCCTTTTTCATCTCGAGAATGTTACATGCTGCAGAAAAGCTTCAAGTCTGTTATGCTGGATGATCACTTACATTCCAACGATCATTTGAGTATAAATAACATTATACTTTTCGCAATATAAATAATAGATAACTCCAAAATTCTGGTATATGCATTTTTATCAAAAATTATGACGAAAAATCGTTACAGAGTTGAAGTCGTGATAGCTAAGATATACGAAAAAGTTTGTAAAATATATTAATTTTTATTAAAAACGGCACTTTTCCTCTTCATAAAAATTCTTACAGTTAGTGTTTAGCTTTATTGGTTATTAAAATATAAGCTATTAAAGTTAAAAAACCTTATGAGTTACTTGTTACGGAGTTTACATTTGGCCTATAAAATTGGTCACAAATTTTATGTATTAACCAAAAATTGGTCAGATTGTTATAAATTTTGTAAAACAGGTGACAATGCGCTGATATATATCGAAATATGTAACTCAAATGTAATCCATGCATTAGAAATTAGGTGGTTACACGGTTTTTATCACATTTTTTGATATCACCCATATCTTGGTTGTATAACATAATCCTATTAACTTTAAAATTTCAGTCTTGTTAACTTTATTTTAAAATTACTAAAAATAAAGAAAATTTTGTTCATGTTTAATGCACTGTCATGATAAATCTGGATAAAAGTAATAGAAGATTTATCGAAATTACAGGATCTCCAGCAGACCTTTGGGTTAATCATTATATTTGGAAATTAATTACTTATGCGATTACACAATTACATGTAATTGTAATTGAAAAAAATTCAATTACAATTACATATTATTTGTAATTGTAATTCAAAAAAAAACAATTACAAGTAATTTGTAATTGAAAATTTTCAATTATACATTACATATAATTGTAATTGAAAAAATGTCAATTACAATTACATTTTTTCGAAAAAGAAATAATGACAAAAAGCACAAGTGAGGGGTCAGCCCAATATGACGTATTCCTTTTATACTTATTCACGCCTATCCAACCTATCCCAGTCAGTTTTTTCTACAAAATTTTAACAAAAAACACTTTAATTCTAGATGTAATTAAAATTTGTAATTGAAATCACTTTCAATTACAATTACTTGTAATTGAAAATTTTCAAATACAGTTACATGAAATGTAATTGAGTTTTTTTTATATCAATTACATTTATTTGCAACTGTAATTGAAATCCCCCAGGTCTGATCTCCAGATATTGCATATCTTTTTTATTTAAAAAAATAATTTTTGTATATTGTTAGATGTGGTCATATATAATATGATCAAAAGTATAAGGTCAATATTTAGATATAATTGTATCCAACTATGTCCACTTTTATAACATTTTATATAATTTTATACAAAAAGATATAATTTGATGTAATTAGATGAGAACAAAATTCGGATACAATTGTATCGAATTGCATAAAATTGTATCAAATTGTACCAAATTGTATACAATTGTATACAATTCGATACAATAAGATAAAATAAGATGTTCTCATTTTTCGGATATAATTATATCTAATTACATAAAAGATTATATATAATTAAATATAACTTCATATGGCCCCATATAATTTTTTTTTACTTGGGAACCTTAAGAATTCAAAATTTAAATAAAAATTTAAGTATTTAGAAGAAGTTGTACATAACTGTAACCAAGCATTTTAAGCCTTCTCATATAAAGTTGTATTCTACCCGTAAACTGTGTAAACCTGGTATGTTTACGAGTTTAACCCTCTAATGCTCTTTCTTCTGATTGCGATAATATTTAAACTATATATTTGGCATTGAAAATCTACTATGGAAGAAATATTAAAATTTTAATGTATCGCTTTATTTAGGCGATATCGCATAATAAAGGTTGAAGACGAATCAAGAAATCCAGTAGTCAAAAAATTTCGGGTTTTGCTATAAAAAACACTATCAATAAGATAAAATCACGTACTGAAAATTACTCATCTAGTCTTGTTCTTTCAGAATTTATGGCGATTTTCGCTGTTTGAATATTACGAAATTTGGCACAAAACATCAACAAATTTCGACGAAACTAGTTTTGCTTACTACTACTAGCTCTGAGTATGTAATCTGTGTTTAATTTCAGCTAGTTTTTGAGTTAGTGAGAAATTCGTAAGATGTATCCTGACGTTATCCTGTGAGTCCTGGAGCAAAATTTGTAACTGATTTTATAAGTAGAGGCTCTAAGCTAGCTTCGGTATTGTCGATAATGTATGCCAGATCGTAAATGTATTTTTGACGATTTTTCAAATATTGTTTACGGTTTTAAAAAGTTAATTTTTCCAAATTTACAAAATTTTCACTTTACATCCTTCTCGCTTGAAAATCGTTCCTTATACAAAAAAGTTTGTAGGCAGAAAAGTAGGTAATTATCTTTTCTATTGATATAATATAACTTGTTTAATAAAAAAATGTTATTAAGCAAAAAACCATTTAATATCTGGGGACCGCTTTTTAACGACCTTGGGCATTAGAGTGTTAATGTCAAATTCCATACATAAAAAATATGGCTTGTATTTATACAAGGTTTACAAGGAATTTACGAGTTATAATGAGTACGCGTTTTATATTTTGAAATCATACATAAATACTAGGGTTTGGGGTTCGGGAATTCCCGGGCGGGAATTCCCGGGAAATCCCGGGAAAATAATATATTTTTCCCGGGAAAACGGGAAATTTGAAAAATATTAAATTGTTTTTGTTTCGAATAGGATTTTTTAATTTTAGTCATAAAAAACATTTTAAATACCAAAACAAAAATTTCATTGTTAAAATCTTTTAAAAAGGAATACATTTATTTGACACAGAAATAAAATCTTTGCCAAGTAATTAGGAGCATTTCAACTAATAAAGATTTTTCGCATAACTTATTCAAAATTTAAGTAGTAAAGCCTAAAAACTTGGTAAAATGTTTAAAAGAAATATGAAAAAAAGCTTTGTTTTTTACAAATAATAATAGGTAAAGTCGACTTTAGTTAAAATATTGGGTGGCAGTATACCTTGACTTGGTTTATTTTTGGATCATTCTGATTGGTTCATTTATTTTCAACCAATCAAAATATTTGAAAATATAAATATTTTTGTAAGGTTTTCATACACAAAATTAACAAAACCGTTTGATTAAAAATAAAGTCGACTTTAAATTTAAAATACTCCTTTATATTAAGGGTCAATAATTTTATAAGTAACGTTTTCATTAATAAATGTGAAAAGAAAAGACTAATGGTTAATGGTGGTATCTAAATTTGGTTATCCGACATCTAAATTTGGTTAACAAAAAAAAAAAAAAATTTATGGTCATGCAACTTTTCTTGAAGAAAACAACAACAAGCTAAAATTAGCAAAGTACCCGAAGAAAAAAGTGTAAGCTGAATAGGCATTAAA
This sequence comes from Leucophora obtusa, assembly GCA_949987735.1. Lineage (NCBI taxonomy): Eukaryota > Metazoa > Arthropoda > Insecta > Diptera > Anthomyiidae > Leucophora > Leucophora obtusa. The sequence continues at coordinate 43,021,022 of OX465297.1, forward strand.
GCTTTTATGGTAGGGCAAACATTTCCTAAAATGGTATCCAAATTAGCCGCAGTCAATCGGCACCATAACTAGATCTTCGTTTATTCGAGAAAGTTTTTATAATAAAAACCTGGCATTGCAAAAAAAGAAACCGATGTAAAGAACATTATATTAAATTACTACAATAATGTAAAAGATATCATGATAAAAGAAATATTGAGCAATATTTCTAACAATAGGAGATTTACTATAATCTTAGATGAATGGACAAGAATATCACAAAAGAGATATTTGAACATAAGTATAAACGTAAATAATTCATTTTATAACCTGGGGTTGGTTTATACAGGAAGATGTAATGCTGATGAAATAAGAAGAATTGTAGAAATAAGACTAGAAGAGTTTTAATTGTCTTTGGAAAATAACATTGTGACCACCATATCTAATGGGCCAAGTGTGATGAAACGGTTTGTTTCCGACAGTCCAGTAGTAGGTGCTTTCTGCTGGAATCATGCAATTCATTTGGCAGTGCTGCGATTAATTTATGTGAAATCAAATGTTCAACATTCTGGTATTTTTTACTTTGAATTCTCACTACACAGACTGCATTTGTACTGAAATAGTGTTTTTTTTTAACAAAAATTATTTATATAGGTGGTTTTCATTAACAATTTTGTTCAAAAACATTTCCCGGGATTCCCGGGAATCCCGGGAATCAAATTTTTTCATTCCCGTTTCCCGGGAAATAAAAAAGTCCGGGAAATCCCAAACCCTAATAAATACATATATGTCAAAAAACAGAATTTTTTTACATTGCGCTATACTTAAACATATCTAAAACAACTTAGAAAGAAAATTTAACATTGAGGTATATAAAACTTTATATGTTTACCAATAAAGCCATTTTTAATTATATATGACGCTGTATTAAAATTGACATAGGATATGTAACTAAATATGGTACATATTAATATATATGGGGACACATATGTATATTTATACTGATCTATATATGACATCATATAAGAAATTTTTGAAAAACTCAAAGCTATACATAATTATATCCACAAAGATATAGTGTCACACTTGACTATATATACACATATTAGTCCATATTAAATTATATAATTTACTATATAACTATTTTTACTCGGGAATATACAAAAATAAATGGTTATATAAGGTACAACATAAGAAACATATAATTATATATGGCTATTCATGATAACACATACATATATTCTCACATATTATAAGATAAAAAAAGATATTACTATATATGACTATATATGAATTTTTTGATCGGGTATTCATATTTTGTACATTTTTGCGTATTTTTTTGAGAAAGCATATTTCAGTATATCAAAAAACAAATATTTAATAAGGAAATTGGCCTCGAACTGAATTAATAAATTTCTAATTACCCGAGTAAAAAAGAGTATATATAACATATATTTTTTAATATTAAAATATGTGATAATATAAAATATTGTATGCGACCTTATATGTTTTTATATGATGCTGTATTAGAAATTTTTTTATAAATTTTCTCATATGTAATCATATTAAATCATATATCAGTATTTGCTTTATTGAAAATTGTATATATAGGAATATATTATTCATAAAACCGTTCAAAATTTTATATATAAATATATACGAAAAATATTTTTAATTTTGTTTTATATAACAATATCGTCGGCTTGCCTGCAAGTAGGTAGTGTTATGTGTTCTTTAACAGGTTTTCAGGAGGGCGAAAAACTGGTTTATATTATCCTTTTAATATATTTCATTGACATCATATGCCTTAATAATGATTGTAATAAATAAGGTCGTGAATCATTAGGGCATATGATGTCAATAAAATATCTTAAAAGGATAATATAAATCAGTTTTTTCGCTCTCCTGAAAACATGTTAAAACCAAAAACATAGCACTTCTTGCAGGCAAGCCGACGATATATTAGTTAATATCAGACCCAAGTTCGATATTAACTAATATATTCGAGAATAATATTAGATCAAAAACAATTTTTTATGTTTTACCCAATTTGTTCATTAAATTAATATTTTCTGAGCTTTCTTACTTCTAAAAGTTTTTTTTTAATTTAAAAAATCCAATTTAAAAAAATTAACATTTAAAATCATGGCCCGGATCGTAATGGGTTAATAAGTCTAGGCATGTTGCATATCATTGGAAAGGTATTTCAAGTACCTTTTCAACGATATATATATTTTGTTCTGGTCCGATAAGTTTTGAGTGGAGAAATAAGCCATTGAATATTGTTGTATATCATCTTCAGCTCCATAAATCGGGAACAATGAGCCTCGAACAAAAAAGAAGTGCATTGCCGGGCTAACCATTAAAATTTTATTTAAAATAAAAAAAAGCTAAACATATTTAAAAAAAATGTATAAGTCCAAAGAAAATTCCCATATTTGATAAAAAATTATCTATTCTTTAAAGAATAACAGATTTATACATTAACGTCTTTAATAGTTACTCATTATCAACAGTAGCCCTCGGCTCACAGTCAGGCAAGTCATGAATATCGAAAACGAAAACTATCTGATTTTCAATGGTAAATATTTTACGATCTGTACAATACCAATTATTTTTTATTTCCTAATTTAAATGTCCGGCGTCAAATAAAACGATAAATAATAATTTGAAGCCAATTTGATTTTCGCGAAACTTATTATTCTAGATTGAAAAACTGTTCGTTTTCGATTTTCATCACACCCCTGAGAGTGTAGAATCCGAAATCCTGCTGCCCTCCAATTCAAATTTTTTTATCATTTAAATTTAATCACATCTATTTTGATCGGGACAAAATTCGGATATAAGTTTATCATTTGATATAATTTTGTATCCTTGTAAATACAATTATATCCGATATGATACAATTTAATATAACCATTTTTCGGATGAAATTATATCCATTTACATATTGGAAATATATCCATTCACATATAATTTTATATACACTTTTTTACTCGGGTAATCAATTAAAAAGGTCGAAAAACAATTTTTATTTTTTAAATAAAAATGAAAAACCAACATTTTAAATATCAATAATTTTAGTACAATGAAATTAGTATAAATAACACAGTACAACAAAATAAGAAAAATTTTATGCATCGGGATTGCGACATATCATTGCTAATACACTTTGGGACGCAGATCACGAATATGGCACTAGAATTTTAAAGTTAGCTATAGTTTAAGAAATACAGTAGACGCTCGCAAATTAGAACCGCTTTGTTTTTGAGGCAATTCTAATTTCTGAATTATTCTAATTTCTGGACGTTTTTTTCGTTTCGTTTCCAATGATAAAGTGTTTTTTTACGTTTATTTAACATTTTAAATGATACACTTTCACTATTTAATAGAGACTGCCAAATAAATCGTCAGATTCTGATGCTGATGATTTATATAGAGAAACCATCTAATTTTAAATTCTTCCTGCTGTTTAAGATTCAGAAAATTTTTACTGGACAATATACTTTTTTAATTTTAATATACATGCAGGAGCACCAGAGTCTTAGCAATATTTCTTTTCGAAACACATTTTTACCATTCTTTCCAAAAGTTTAAAAATCTGCTAACAATCTCAGACAGGGTTTTTGGGCTGTACTTTAAGGTCCTTTTGATTGCCGTTAACAATCAGATGTTGGTTTCAACATCTCTCTTTTGGAAGTGATCTAGTGTGAACTTAAGTCAGAAATGCCAAACTAACTTTTCTTATTTCTTTTTTTTTTAGAAATTCGTAAATATTTGCATGCCAATATTTAACAAAAAGTTGGCATGACTGTCTTCGTAAATATATTTATTCACTATCCAACTTTAACACAATTCAGAGAAGCTGTATATTTGTGTGTGGACTGTGATATTTGTAAATCCTGTTATTTCTTGAACTCGAGAAGGGTTTCAAGACATTTTTCATATAGATATTAAATTATTTAAAAAAGTGCTAAAAAATTTCAATATTTTTAAAAAAGTGCTAAACTAGCACCTAGCACTTTTTTAAAATTTTTGGGTGCTAACTCCTAAAATAAAGTGCTAGATCTAGCACCTAAAGTGCTAAAATGGCAATCCTGCTATAGACTCATGAAAGGAACTACGAAGTGAGAGTGCAATAGAGGGTAGATTTTCATCCCACTTAGTTTGGTCTGTGTTTATATATGCACGAATATCCGACAAAATTGAGCGATTCACCCTTTCGGACGCGTTACTCTGTGGAGAATATATTGCATTAAATATGTGGCCAAACCCATATGTCTCTGCTAGCTTTGAAAACTCTCGACCCGAGAACTGTATTCCATTGTCACTATGCATGATTTCCGGTACGCCAAACACTGCAAAAACATTTGATTCCAAAAATTTAACAATATTTGTTGCATCGGCCTTACGTAGAGGATGAATGAAAACAAATTTGCTGAAGTGATCTAATACTATCAAAATATGAGTATTATTACCCTTAGAGCGAGGATAAGGTCCTAAATGATCAATATAGAGTTTTTGGAAGGGTCTTTCTATAACGGTTTGGTGTCCCATTGGAGGCCGTGTAATGAAGTTGGGTACTTTCGTCGTAGTACATGTTTCACACTTACGTATGTATTCACGAACTTGAACTGCCTTATTTGGCCAGTAATATTTTTCACGTAAACGTTCTATTTTTGAAATACCACCATGTGAAGCCTGAGGTGGTTCGTGTGCGGACCTGATTGATGATTCTGTCATACTACCAGGAATCCATAATTTGTAAACCAATGTGTCACTAATCTTATCACCTGATGAAAAGGATATACGCTTAAATACATATTTTCCCGAGACCTTCATTTCCGGTAAAGAATCCCTATTCAATTCACAATTTTCCCTAAGAGTCTTGTAATCATCACTATCGAACTCGGATGACCCATATTTATATCTACGACGCATAATCCAATTTCAGAAATATCCCCAGTAAAAGACCTCGAAAGAACATCCGGGACAATGTTATCCACACCCTTTCTATGCTCGATCTCGAAATCAAACGACGTCAAAGCTATGCTGCACCGAGCCAACCTACCAGACAAATCCCGTTGATTCATTTAACCACTTCAAATTTGCATGATCCGTTATTATTTTGAACGGTTGCATTTCAAGGTAAGGTCTGAATTTCTTTACAGCAGTTATCGCAGCCAAACATTCAAGTTCTGTTACTGAATAATTACGTTGACACTTGTTTAGTTTCTTTGAAAAATAGTATATGGGTCTTTCATTACCATCGCTATCAGCTTGACAAAGAACCGCACCTAACCCTGATTTATAGGCATCGCATTGCACCATGAATGGTTTTGAATAGTCCGGATGTAATAAAACCGGAGCGGTGGTTAACAAATTCTTTAACTTACAAATAGCCTCTAACGCTTCGGTTGTCATTTCAAACTTAGTTCCCTTTCTAATCAGATCAGTTATTGGAGCTGCGATATCAGAAAAATTTTTCACAAACTTTCGATAATAATTTGCCATACCCAAAAACTGTCGAACTTCACGAATGGTCCTAGGAATTTTAAAATCTCGAATAGCTTGGACTTTAGCTTCGGACGTCTTAAGCATGCCATTACCAACGATGAAACCGAAATAGTCAACTTCCTTCATACAAAATTTTTATTTTTGGACATTAATTGTTAAACCACTTTTCCTCAAACAATCTGCGACCTTTTTCAAAAGCTTGATATGGTCCTCAAAATTTCCAGAGAAGACAAGTAAATCCTCCAAATACACGAAAATCCGTTCACGAAGTTCTGCAGGAATAACCTTATCCATTAGCCCCATCATAGTCTACGGGGCATTGCAAAGCGCGAATGGCATTACCGTAAACTGATACAAAGGTATTTGCCAGAAGGCATCCTTAAGATCAATAGCGGAAATATACCGAGTATCGTTTAGACGCATTAACAAGCCCTCAATATTGGGAATGGGGTAAGCATCCTTGACAGTAACTTAACAATGAAAGAAAAATTATTGAAAAAAAACAAAACCGTAACATTTAAAATGTAGAAAAAATATATATAATTATCATTGGAACAAAATAAAAATTATAAACACAAAATAAAATACAACAAGTTCAATTTAAAACAAAAACAACACAGTATAGACAAAAAACAGAAAATTCAAAGCAAATGTGACTAAAAGTTGGTATTTTCAATTATACTTATTATATATACCAGGACTTCGTGGGATGATATGGCCATATGATCTGGTGTTGAAGCTGGTACTTATTCGGGATAAAAAAAAAACATACACACTTTTGCTTTGAAATTTAAAATACTGTAACTGATTTAATAATTAAAGATAAGATTAAAAAAAAAACAGTAAATGATGGGATTGATTTTACTATTAAGCGGTATTCATAATTGACACAAATTATCTTATCACATATTATAGTTTGTTGAAAGTCTTATTGGCTGGGTTTATTTTTTCGCGAAATAGATTATTTGGTTATAATTCAGATTACGGCAAATTGTCACTTTCAGTTTGGCGATAGTATAGTTTCTTTTGAGTTTAAATTTTAACATAACTCATTCCTTTTTTTCTTTGAAAGATTAAAAATAGTACGGTATTATGCTGACAACATTTGGTTTTTCACGGTTTCAAAACGTAAATAAGGTTTATTACAAATTTACAATATTTCCGGTTTTTCTCCCTCCTATGGGGTTTCTATTAGTCACACAAAAAAACGATATACCGATATGTATTAGCGCACAATATGGCGGGCAATGTACAATTTATTTATTTTTCTTTTCTTTTTATTTGCACAAGATTATCGTTATTATGTTTCCAGATTTAATTTTGCCTTTCCGACTAAATTTTATTTAAAACCAATCAAAATTTAAAATAGTCTGTTCGAACCAAATATCTACAAATTAATGAATGAAAAAATTTTCCCAAGTCACAAAAAACTTTTTTCGTTGTCAATTTTTTTTCAAAGAACTATTCATTTCCAAAACAAATTTTAATTTCAAATTTTTCCAATTTTCCCCCTTTAAACCACCATTTTGACCACGTTCCTGTCCAAAGTCCTAAAAATGCCTTGTCGATAAGATAGCCCATACTCCAAGGAAAACATATTATAGATTACAGGTTTCTAGCCGAAGGGTTCGGTTAGGCCATCAAGGGGGAGAATTATTCCGTTTTTACCCCTCCCGGTAGGAATTTCCAAAAATACCGTCTTAGGGGACGTCTTCGTTGGAGAAGGAACCCAAATACCGAATTTAAGCTCCCTAGTTCCAGCAGTTTGGCCAGGCCGTTAAGGGGGAGACTTTTCCTATTTTTGACCTTACCTGTGGAAATTTCCAAAAATCTCATCTTAGCGGATGTCTACAATAGAGGAGGAACTTTAAAGGAGGAACCAAATTTCAACTTTCTACCTCCAGCGGTTTGGGCAGGCCTTTCGCTTCATTAATCCCCATTTTTGCAATGTCCCTGTCCAAAATTCCAAAAAGCACCTTCCCGATAAGTGAGCCCATACTCCAAGGAACATATGTTTTACATTTCAGGTTTCTAGCCAATTTTTACTATTTGTGCCCCTCTCGGTAGGAATTTCCGAAAATCCATCGACAGGGAATTTCAGCTTCCTCGTTCCAGCAGTTTGAGCAGGCTGTCAAGGGGGACACTTTTTCTTTTTTTGTCCCTCCCAGTTGGAATTAGGCTGGAAGAGGAACCTAAGTACCGAATTTCAGCTTCCTAGTTCTAGCAGTTTGGACAGGTCTTTAAGGGGCACTTTTCCTTTTTGAGCCCCCATTTTATAACGACGCTGTCCAAAATTCAAAAAAGTATCTTTCTAATAAGTTAGCCCTTACTCCAGGGACCCACATTTCAGGTTTCTAGCCGAAGGGGTTTTTACAGGCCACCAAGGGGAGGCTTTACTTCTTTTTGCCCCTCCCTTTAGGAATTTACAAAAATTCCATCTTCGCGGCTATCTGCGATGGATGAGTAACATTCATACCAAATTTCAACTTCATTGCCTCAGCGGTTTGCGCAGGCCGTTGTTGGGGACATTTTTCCCTTTCAACCACCATTTTTACTACTTTCCTGTTCCAAAATAGAAAAATTACGTTGCCGGTGAGTTAGTCCTACTCCAAGGAATACATACATATTTAAAAATTTAGGTTGGCCAAAAGGGATTGGGCAGGCCGTCAAGGAAGAGAATTTTCCCCTTATTTCCCCTCCTGATAGGAATTTCAAAAATTCCGTCTAAGCGGACGCCTACACAGAAGGAGGAACTCACATACCGAATTTGCTTTTGGGATATCCTGTAGGGAATTCCAAAAATACAAACTTAGTCGATGTCTACTACAGTGGAGGAACCTTTATACCAAATTTTTACTTCTTACCTCCAGTGGTTTCGGCAGGCACTTTTCCAATTTGTGAGACTGTTTATGGGGAGACTTTTCCCCTTTTTGTCCGTTTCCGCACGTCTATGCCGAATATCAAGAACCCTTGTTTTAGTGGAGATATCCGTGGGGGGATGAAAAAAAGTACTTTTTTTAAATTATATTTTTTAATGGTATTTTTTTAAATGGTACTTTTTGGAAAAATCGAAATTTTTTGGAAAAAGATACTTTGTTTTTACAAAGTTCTTTATTTGTATTTTTTTTGAAAAAGGTATTTTTTTGGAAAAATGTATTTTTTTTTGGAAAAAGGTAGTTTTTTGGAAAAGGTACTTTTTTGAAAAAGGTATTTTTTGGAAAAATGTATGTTTTTGGAAAAAGGTACTTTTTGGAAAAGGTACTTTTTTGGAAAAGCTAAATTTTTTTAGAAAAATGTACTTTTTTGGAAAAAGGTACTTTTTTTGGAAAAAAATATTTTTTTCTGAAAAAGGTACTTTTTTTGGAAAACGGTACCTTTTTGGAAAACGGTATTTTTTTGAAAAAAGTACATTTTTGGAAAAAGGTACTTTTTTGGAAACCTAGACAACGTTGGTTTCACAAAATTTTCAGAAAACAATATCCTTTAACTGAATTAGTAAAAAATTTAAAGAGATTATGTTAGAGCTAGCTAAAAAAACAAAAATGAATGATATCACCCAAATTATTATAATTATATCGTTGGCTTAGTCGGCAAATCTGTCAAGTCCGTTTTTTTTTAATTTTTCAGGAGAGACAAAAAACTGTCTAACTTTTTTTTAGGTTAACTTTTTTTAAATCTGTAAACGCAGTTTTTTTCTTTAGTTCATCTTATTTAACCACAAAAAATCATAAAATTCCAAAATAAAAGTTTGCAGACTTATAGGCTCTTTTTGGACTTAGCACATTTGCTCTTTATAATTTTCTATTTTAAATGTGGACTTTTTTTCAACTTTGTGGACTTAGCAGATTTTATTTTTTTTATTTTTATTTATGTCAGCAGAATCCATGACAATCGCCTAATAAAATTTATAAATTAACAATGTTTTTCCTGAAAAAATTTATAAGTAATAGTTACCCAGCCAACATTTTTCTGAGCGCTCAGAAATTATGACTCATAAAAGACTCTGAAATACGAACATTTTCAGAGTGCTCAAATCTTAGAGTCGTAAATGAAACATAATAGACTCTTATTTATGAGTGTATTCAAAAATAAGAGTCATAAATTACTCAAAAATTTGTCACAAATGACTCATAAATGGCTCAAAAAATTCAAAATTTTCCTGCAATGCTCACAATTTGGAGTCTTTTATGAGTCATAAAAGTGCGCTCAAAAGAGGCTCATCGGTGAAGAAAAATACCCTCATATATCTATGATATCAGAAGGTCTAAGGGCTTTTCTATGAGTCTTTTCGGACTCCAATTGTATACTGGGTACGTTAAAAGTTAAAATAACTAAATAATTATTTAGTTAATCTTTAATAATTGTCAAACTTACTGTGACGGTCGTTTGCGAGGAGCGAATTTAACAACACCAATCCAGAAAATACGTTTCCAAAAAAGAACCACAATGTTGTTGAATTTGTGTGTATTAATATATATACGAGTGCGTTTATTTCTATAAAACAATAAATGTTACAAAAAGTACAATAAAATATTTTACGTTGAACTTACCGCAGTGTTTTTCCCTCACAAACTGACTTTACTAACAATGTTAAAAAAGCAAAGAACTAAAATCTTATTTGTATAACACATAAGAAGTAACTGTCCTTTAATATAAAAAACATGACGAATATAAAAACCACTGCAGTAAGATCAACATCAAAAGGGAATACGCAATTATAAACAATAACAATATGCGCAGAACAAAACGTTACTTTAAATTGGACATTAGGGATCTTCACAGATCATTATAAAACAAATTGAAACATAAATCAAAAAATATTTAAATGGACAAATTTATTATGAGCCATTGAGCGACAATAATGTTTTGTCTTTTTAAATAAACAAAAGTCGCATTTAATTCTATTGAAGAAATTTGTTGAAACGAAATGTGTGTTGTTTTCAGCTGGACTTAGCATGTGGTTTTCGATGTTTTGTTTTTTTTTTGGACTTGGCAGAATTGCTTACCACTGCATAACAACAAGAAAAAACAAAATAACTGCATTTTTTTTTTTTTTTGTAAATGATGTGTTTTGAGTTACACTAATATACTACATCAAAAACTCAATTTGCATAAAAATTGGACTTGACAGGTTTGCCGACTAAGCCAACGATATGCCATTTTAACCATACAATGGTCTGGGCGAATTACAATTAGTACTTTAATATTTTCCAACCGATTTCGGATTTTTATGCCTTTTAAGAAAAATAATTCAGTCTAGATTACGATTCTATTAAGTTTTCCAGAAATACAGTTATTTAAGAGCCAGTATTTTCAAAATAAGCCAAAAAAGCTATTTTCAAAATCGCATTCAAAACTTTGAAGGGCCAAGGATAGCTTAAAAATTCTTCGATTAAGCTGAAATTTTTTCTGGAATAGTTTTTCTAGTAACCTCACAAAATAAGCCTCGGGGAGCGGGATTCGGAACAACGCTACAAATAAAGGCCAGTCTACTAAGCATGAAAAAAATTATCGAATAATAAATTTTGACCTGAGATGTCTCTTTTGAGTGCATTAGTTTGACTCGATGGAATAAATTATATAAACATTTTATATATCGTTGAATAGATAAATAAGTCTTATTTGTTAATACATAAAAAACTATTAAAAAATATTTAAAATACTAAACACCCCGGTAAAAAACCAAAAAAAAAAATTAGAATCCATTTTATTTCAAAATATTACATAGAAATTTAACTTTTTATGTAAAAATAACTATTAACAGTAACGAAACAATTTTTTTAGTGAATGACAATTGTTTACCATTTAATGAAAAAAAATCAAATTTTACAAAAATAAGTAATTTTAAAATATTTTTTTTACCAATAAATAACAATGCTATTAAAATATGACCTTTTCCACAAAATTTGCTCCCCTATCGATGTTCTTGAGCGGGCGGCGGGAAATTTAGGGGCAAATCATTTGGAACGTGTTTGCTTATGGTTTAAAATTAAAAAAATTTATCTAAGTGGCGTGACTTTTTTTGCCACATTCAGAAACATTAAATTTTGTTCAAAAATTCATCATTTTCGACAAATGCTGGGCGTAGGGGACATGCTCAAAAAAGTTCTGAATTGGACTATTAAGCATTTCTGAAGCTCATTCTTTTAGAAAATATCCAAAAATGTTAAAAAGCTTTAAAAAACTTGGATATAAAAGTGAATGAAGTAACCCCCCTTTTTGCAAAAAATGCCATTTTCAGGACACGCTTAAGTTTTGATTTTAAAAAACTATTACTGGTAAACGGCTCGAGGTAATAAAAAATAGTTTTCATTCTGAAATTTAGAAAGGTCATGACAATGAAACACCAAAACTTCAAACATATTGTAATGAAAAACTTATTGGGGAAAACCAAAAAAAGTCAAGGTAAAAAATTAACATTTTGAAATTCAAAGTTAAATATTTTTTAAACTATAAGAGATACTATAGTACTTGATGCATGTTTTTTATTGATCTTATAACCTAGATTACAAAAAGTCTAAAATCAGCAAAATCGGCTCACATATGTAAAAGTTGCACGACAATAAAGCTTTTGTATACCCGAGATGGTCAACTTTGACACCCTGTAGCACACTCTGTGATAAAACAGGGTGGCTACAATACTAATTTTCTAAAAGCCTGGATCTTTCCCTTCAGTTCTTGTGAACATTTTTTTTTCGATTGCATCAGTAGTTCAGAAGATCCATAATTATTACCATTTTTATTTGGTTTGGAACCACTGTGCGTCTGAAAATGGACCGATTCTAAACAGTTTCAATATGTTTCATCCTTCTGACAGGAAAACTGATATGCCAAATTTATTTGATATCTGATTGGATAGACAGACGGACGGACTTCGCTAGCAAAAATTTAGTCTAAAGCGAACGATATACCTAAAAGGTCCATGTAGGGTATAATGATAATTAAAATTTCTTTCATTTATGTAGATAATAATAATGTAAATTATTGCATATGAAATAAAAAAATCATCATATGGGGAATGTGACTGACCATTAATGGATTAACCCCTCCTATCTTTGATTTTAATCTAATGGTTGATAAAATTCGCTTTCGTGTCAATTAATCTTCGGCCCTGAAGTTGTTACATATTTTGTTTACTCGAAACCCCACTTTTACATTTTGTTGAACTTACGTGAATACTGGCTACAAAAATGGTTACTAATAGCAGATAAAGATTTGTGTCCGATAGCAATGATTTAACTTCTTCGATGTCATTTTTGGAGAAACCCATTTGTTGCATCATTTTCATTGCATGCTCGATCATTAGCATTAGTCGTAGCTTGCCAATACCCATCGGTCGAAAATGAAAATTAATGGTGAATGCAGTCATGTTGCGTTTGACGGGAACTAAGTTTTTCATGCGCATATTAAAGAAGTCAGTTTTCAATATGGGTAAAATTTGTTGATGACGATTGACGTGAATCAGTTTTGCCATTTCGGGCGGCACATCATTGACGGATAGCGATATGAGATCCGTAAGTAATGATACATGAACTTGCGACATAATATGAGTTTTTGGTTTAGTTGTTGTAGGAATTACAGTTTGGGACTTCTTTGGAGCAGAGTCTTTTTGTGGGTCATTCTGAAGTGAATTGAAAGAAAGTTTTTTACTTAAGTCTTTTGTTTAACTACCCTACGGGAAATTTTAACAAACTGTCACCGAACTGGCCCCTTTATATGAAATAGACTGGTCACTTTTACATGGCGTTGTCATAGGAGGGGGAAATTGACCCCTTGTGACATGTCACAAAACAAATCCTAAGACAGGTTACTGAACTCTCATAAAAAACAAAGTTCAGGGACCTGTCCTGGGATTTGTCTTGTGACATGTCACAAGGGGTCAATTTCCCCCTCCTATGACAACGCCATGTAAAAGTGACCAGTCTATTTCATATAAAGGGGCCAGTTCGGTGACAGTTTGTTAAAATTTCCCGTAGGGTACAGTCACAACTTACGTTATCACCCTCTCCTAACAATATAAAAGCTTCCGCTTTCGGTACCATATATTCGGTAATACTCAAACTGTGTATTACTGTTGGTCCATCCCTTTTTAGAGTTTTCCATTCTACAGGCTGCCCCTCCAAGGCCAAGACTACTTGTAAGTTTAAAGTTCCATTGCGTCTTGTTTTCGCCGGCACTTTTACTTCATACTCCTTTTCGAAATTTTGCCAATAATTGAAGTTTTTGATAGTTTCCAATTTTGTGACCTCGGTTGAAATGGGATTAGCACTGGTCGATGTAAACAAAGCCAATTGCATACGTGGTTTATTTGTCAGGAATGAAGTGTAGCAGGGCACATCGCTACACTTGAGTGTCGTGAACAGTTGTGCCATCATCCACATTGAGTGAACTATGTAGCCGAGAAATACCACACCCAATATTGTGGTGATGGATGGAAATGCCATTTTATATTAGGTTTTTATTCAATATTTTGCCATTACTTAAAAAAAAAACAAATGGAAAACGCCTTCGTTTAAAAAATTATTATTAAAAAAAGACAACAGTACTCTTGCGTCGAACTAGTTCAATTGAACAATTTATTAAATTAACCAGAAAACCTAGTTTATCACTAAACGCTCTTTTACTATAAGTTTGTTTTTTCGAATTTTGTATAAAAATTACCTACAAATTTAAGCATTTATAAAATATTTGAGTAGGTATAAATTCAGCTTCTTAAAAATTAAGTAGTTATAAAAATGCTACCAAGTCTTAAAAATTATTGGCTTTTCTCTTTCAAATGCAAGTAAAAATATTTTTCATACACATATTTGAAACTTTAGCATTTATTATTTCATAAAATATTTTATGATACTAAAGTGTCTTTAGTCGATACTAGCGTTAGTAAAAAATGTATTTATTGCCATAACTTTTGCAAATGGAAACTTTTTTGCTTGAAATTATTTTGTTTGATTATTATTTTATTATTATTATTATTTTATATTATTTTATTTCATATTTGACATTTGTTAATAAATTTTAACCCTTTTTTATGATTGATTTATTATAAGCTTTTTTTATGTTCTCTGTATTTTATAAATCGCCTAACAATGTACTGATTATACAATTGTAAACCCCTGTGCTAATAATTATAAGACTGTAGTCTTAAGGCTACCAAATAAATAAATAATAAATAAATTTTGCAAGAATATTTTTTAGAAGTGGACTTTGGGGACATCTTGGAAAGCTATACTGCCATATACGATTTTAACATATAGGCCGCTATAGATGAATACATTTTTTTTATTGAAATATTTTCCTTTTAATTGTTTCCTTACTAAGACATTACATTTATTTAGGTCGATTGTACATTCGGCGACTAAAGTCGCTGAAATAGCAAAAAAACATAAAAACCTACATAAAACGTTTAGTGGTTTTAATATCAAGATTAACACCTCGCATTTATATCGTAAATATGGCCACAGGCCCTGTGCTTACATTTGAACACAAAAAATTCATATTAATTGAATTTGAAAACTTTTTTATATAAAAAACTGAATGGACAACCGCCAAATTTTAAACATATTTAGCAAAAATTCTGTACCATTGATCGAAAAATAAAGTACGCCATTGTAATCAGCATGTCCGAAATATATAGAATTGATGGTCAGAACTCTATTAATTTTTAAAAGTCAAGATTTTGTAATGCAGGGTTATTAATAAATCAATAAAAATACATAAAAACTACTACTCATAATTAATAAAAAAACATATGTTCTATTTAGGTACACACAGAAAAAAACAGGGGGAATAACACCTAAGAGCTTTGTAATTATACAACTACATAATTTTCAAGTTAGTTTTACAAAGTTCTAGTAAAATATCCACATTTTTTGTAAAATATATACAATCCTTGCAAAATATATACATGTGTAGTGGAAAATATCCGAAAAATTACATATATTTTGCTAGACATTTGTTAAACTTACTTGGAACTTATGTAGTTGTATAATTACATAGCACCTAGATAAAGTTCCACCGGTTTTTTTCTGCATGTAGATATATTACAAGTCCGTTTATGTTTTAAAAACGGTACGAATACGGACCTGACACGGCATTCTGAAAACATAGTCACTTCTTTTTTAACACGACATAACGGTCCGTAAACTGTCCGTCAATGACGGACTTTCAACGGACTCATGTCCGTTGAATTGAATCCACTTTGGGTGGATTCGATTCAATTTCGATGTTCTTATGTTCCGTTTTCTGCTCCGTATACGGATCCAGAAAACGGTACGTAAACGGGGTTGGATTCCTTTTATAACGTACCCAAATATTTACCAAATAGCTGTCTCTATCCATAAACTCGGATAGAGAGTGCTATAGTATATACTAAAACTTAGCCATTTTAGTTTTTGCGTGTGGATGAGCGAATCAATTCTTTTCAAAAAATTGGATTAGAAAGAGGGCTAACCAAAATGAACTAGATTGCCCAAATCTAGTTAACAGCTGTTTTTATTTGACAGCCGGTTACATTGACATTCAGGTGAATTGATAACTTGGTATTCATCGGGGCTATTTACACGAACGTAGAAGACGGAGAAAATATCGTTGCGTTTACATCTGTTTTCAAATCCCGAGATTTCAATGGAAATCTCGAACCGAAATCTTGACCGTTTACATTTGCACTTATGACAGTAGCGAGATTTCGATTTGACAGCTGCACTTTGTAAACAAAGTACCATAAAAAAATAACCTCAAATTAAAAATATTTCTAAAAACCATTTTATTCATAGGCGGAGTACAATTTACATTATTTTATGTTAAGATCTAACGCTAAATATGTTAGAAAATTTGTTTTTTTATAAGGACGACAAGCTAGAACCCAGATTTTGCAATATTTTGGCGGAAGGAAGACATGCACTTCCCAATGCTTTCTTCATAGTTATGCTTCGCGGGAAGCAAAAATTAGGACCACGCAACACTTCTTATAATCATTAGTACATTTTCATTGGGTCCAAAGTCATATTTATTAAATTAATAATAATTTTTTTATTTCATTATTTTGTGTTATTTTTAGGTTATTTTTTTAGTCAGCTGTTGACCATCGTTGCCACTTTTTCATGCAAAAACTCTACAAATTAAGCGAAAGACAGTGTTGTATTCTGCAATACTCTCCAGATTTGTGAGATTTTCATGAGATTTCTTTGAAATCTCGCAAATTTACGGGATTTCCTTTGTATGGGGAATCTCGGGATTTCACGTGAGATTTTCACTGAAATCTCAATTTTAGTCGAAATCTCGGGATTTGGGTGCAGATGTAAATGCAACATAAAGCGCTGAATGTATAATTAACAACCAGAGCTTTGAAGAATTAATTCCTTAATTCAATTTTTCAATTCTAAATTAAAAATTCCATGAATTAATTCAGTAAGCACCATATATTGAATGGAATTAATTCATGTTTGCATTCGTTCGATTTATTTTGTTACGAATTAATTCAATTGCAATAGTTCTTTTTATTAAATCAAATGAATTAATTCACTGGTGATCGCGTTCAATTTTATAAATCGAACGGAAAAAAATTAATTCCTTACTGAATTAATTCACTACTGAATTCGTTCAATTTCATTTTCGTTCAGTGAATTAAAAAAAAAATAAAATTACGTTCAGTGAATTAAAAAAAAAATAATAAGTTCACTAAATTGAAAAAAAAAATAAAATAAGTTCACTGAATTGGAAAAAAAATAAAATAAGTTCACTGAATTCAAAGCCTGTTTTCTGCCGTTCAGTAGAAGAAAACAATAATGTACAAATAAAATTTTTAAATAAGCAATTTTACAGCGTGTGCTAGTAAAAATTAACAAATTAGAAACCGGATGCTGTTTATCAACCTACATGATTCAAAAATAAAGATTTTTACTATTGAAAATAAAAACTTTACAGATATAGATAAATTTGGAAAAAATATAACTATTAATTTTTCAAACTAGTTATATAGTTATATTTTTTTTATTGTTTCCAATTCGGTTAATCGATTAACCGATTCCTCGATTAATCGCCTCTATTTCGGTTAATGTCGAAACAAATAATTTAAAACGCAAATAATTATTCGACCCGAATAATCGGTTAAAATAGGTCGATTAACCGGTTACATTTTTAATGTGTAATTTTTGCTTTTTTTTTTCCAAAACTTCATAATTTTGTTAACTTTGGCTAAAAAATTGCAAGAAATGCTTATAAAAAAACAAATACTAACTAAAATACGATAAAATTGTCTTAAAATCGATTGCCTTTAGATCCATTTTTTGAGCAACTCCAAGCAAGTCGACATTGAACCAGCGAGACACGTCATGGGATTTAAGAGACTTAAAACGGATTTTTTTTACATTACCCAGCAAAATTTTTTTGAACTGATTAGCTATGAACCCAAGAAACATTTTTACGGACTCTCCGGCATGTACGGAATCATCAATCCGGCTTTTACGGAACATTATCGGTCCGTAAAACAGGTATCCGTCAAAGCTTGTACATATACGGAACAATAACGGACCGTACTTTCGGATTTTCGAATATAATACGTTTTGAATCCGTTTTGGTGTATCCGTTCCTGCACCGTTAAATACGGACTTCACCAATTTTCATCAGTTTGAACTCCGGAGCTAACGGTGTCGTCTTTTTTCAGTTTATTCGTGAATTTTTGTCCGCAAAATAGAATTATTTAAATAATTTAATACGGGTCGCGCGCTAAAGTCGGTTAAAAAAAGTTTCTGGATGTCGCAAAAACGAGCATCCTGCCTTGGCCGTTGCCACAGTAGCCAAATTACTTTAATTCACATAGAATCATTAAATAGTAAGTGTTTATGAAATTTTATGTTTTTTTCACGATAGTTTGCGAATTGCGTATGAAAAAACTCAATCGTGAATACATTTAATTAAACCTCGATTAATAAATTGTTTCTTTTGCTTGTAGATATATTTTGGATCTAGTTATGGGTCAATTTTGTGAATTTTGAGGCCGATTAATGAAGTTAGTTCCACCGGCGGTAAACATAGTTTTTAATAAAATTAATAAATTATTTAATAAATCTATTAAAAAGCATACAATATTAAAGTTAGTAATGTGTCAATTTAGGTAGATATAAAAGTCCGAAAACCGCATTCTAAAAACGGAGTCACTCCGTTTATTACACGACATAACGGTCCGGAAATGGTCCGGTATTGACGGACTTTCAGCGGACTAGTCCGTTTTTTACATGACATAACGGTCCGTAAACGGTCCGTCATTGACGGACTTTAAACGGACTTGTCCGCTTTAAACACGACATAACGGTCCGTAAACGGTCCGTCATTGACGGATTTTCAACGGATTCGAATCAGTTTCGATGTTCCTTATGTTCCGTTTTCTGGTCCGTATACGGATCCAGAAAACGGTACGTATACGGAGTTGGATTCCGTTTTGACGGACCGAAAACGGTGCGTAAACGGAACGAATTGTTTGTTGGGAATTTATTTTAGAACAAGTCTATTTTCCACCGATTCCGTGGAACGGGTTCTAGAACTTATTCCTGAGAGTCAAAAGGAAAGGTTTCACTGTCGTAGAACCAGTTCCAAAGCAACCTGTTCTCGTTTGGAAGAAAAGAACCTGTTGCTTTTGGGACATCTTCAAACAAAAATCACCAATGATAGAACATAAAGTAGAACAGATTGCATGCAATCAGGGGGCGAATTACCGCAGTCGTGATCGATTTTTATTCGATAGCAATTATTGTTATTTAAAATATTAAAATTAGGTTAGAAGTGAAGCATTTCGTTCCTTTATTACAAATATGAGGTATAGTTGTAACAATAGTTATTCCTGTTCTTTTATTTGCACTTTAAAAACGTGATTTTTTAACAATTTCGAACGCTTACGACTGTGGGAATCTGGCCCCTGTTGTTTACAACCGGTTCTTTGCATCCGACAATTTCTCTGGGTATCGCAATTAATTTTTAATAAAAAATTTTTGATTATTTTAAACAAAATAAAAAGTTGCTATTTGTAAAAAAAATGCTTTAACACTATTTGTCTGGCTGGGGCGGGCTTTAGGAAATACAATAGACAATTTTTCATTTCCGTTTTAATTCTTTTAAAATATAAAATTAATTTTCATAAGTGACAGCAGTTTTTCACCCCAAAGTCGATGATTTTATTTATTATATAAACAGTGCGTATTAATTTTTAAAATTTTATTACTGCAAACATTGAATTTTGAAAGGCTGAAGAACTGCTCTCACTTTCGAAAATATGTGATAAAGTTCGAACAAACAAATATGTTTGTTACTACTAGTGTTTCCAATTATTCGACATAGGCGATTAACCGGTTAATGCATTATTCGAAAAATCACTAAAATTAATTAACCGGTTATTCGGGTCGGTTAATCGAGAAAATTGGCGATTAATCGATTAATCGTTTAATAAACATTTTATCAATAAAAACACAAAGGGCTGACTTTTTTTAACATTAAAAACTAGAAGAGCCTTTCGCATTGAGCCATCAATATAAAAAATGTTAAGATTTATTTGAAAATTCCAATTTGCTCCGTAAAAATCAGCAAAAAAATTTTTTTAATGTTGTAATTAATATAGGGTGAACATTTTTTCTGACTTGAAATCAGTACAAATTTTAAAAAAATATTATCATCATCAAAAAAATTATTATGCAGCCAACCTAATTTGTTGGCAACCGAATGGTTTGGTTAAAACAACATTTTTCGGTTAACCATCATACCATTTCTTCTATACAGACCCCAAAACGAAACAATTTTTTTTGCATGAAAAAATCCAGTTTTTTAAGTACAGGAAACGGACCCATTACAATATGGAACATTTTTGGGATTATTGTCTGGGGGGTGAGAAATTCCAAGTCAGGGTGATGGTACTAGGTCAGTATAGTAAAACCCTCAAAGGGTTTGGCGTATGTGTCATTTTTTTTTATGACCTTTTAAATTTTTTCCTTATCTTGATGTTTTTTCGCTTAGTTGTAACATTTTGGCAAAAACGTAGTTTAACATAACTCGAGAACCACTTGTCCGATTTTGATGAAACAAATTTAGAAAAATTTAGAATTACAATTTCTCTAATCTGTTTCTATACCGTTTTCCTATATGTGCAACACTTTCGAAGTTAAAAATGAATGTATGAAGGGAAAAAAGTATTTTTTGCCTTAAAAATTTAAATATTTTTTTTTTAAAAATTCATAAAAATTCCAAAATGGAAAAAAGTGCCAAAACTAATTACTTTCGCGTAAAGTCACATAACTAATGAGCAAAAAAAGGCATAGATCATGAAAATCGATGCACGCGTTTCTCATTTATTCACAATTAGGTAAATGTATGAATTTCAAAAATTTGCTCCAGATATGCACAACATTATTTGGAGAAAACATTGACACTCACAAGCCGAACTCTCATATTTTTCTACTGTACTAAAAGAGAAATATTGATGTGGCAACACTGGTTCTGTAATGTTTACATAAAACATCAGTGTTGCCATTTCAGTGCTTTCCGGGTATTTTTTGGTGCTTTTTTCCTTCCCGTACCCGGTGATTTTTTGCAAATACCCGTTTAAAAAAAGCGGGTATTTACAGTGCTTTTTCAGATTTCTGGCAGTGCTTTTAGTGCTTTTTGTACAGTTTATAATTTTGGTATTTCTTCTCGTTTTTTTAAATTTTTCTTGAGTTTTCTGTCAAAGTTGAAAAAATAATACGAACTAATCCAAAAATCATTTTTTCACAATGTTTGTAGTACAATTTTAAATAGCAACTTCGTTATATTTAAACTTAAAATTTTTAAATATTAGTTTAGTGCTTTTTACCCCTTTTTTGGTTATTTTTTGAACCTTTTTTACATGATTTTACAAAGCTAAAATGTGTTTTTAAATTCTTTATGAAAATTTAAAAAAAAATTAATATCGTGCTTTTTTACCCCATTTTTGGTAAATTTTTACCCTTTTTACCCGTTTTCATAATGATCACGGTGCTTTCCTGCCTTCAAGAGTTGGCAACACTGTAAAACATGCATTGTCATTATACTTCTTCTCTTTCTCACACTGGTTCTGTAATTTTTGTCATTCAACAAGTGCCGACGAACGCGAACAGTAAAAGTGATTTTTCTCCAGTTTTTTAAAAGTGAACAAAAGAGAACAGAATATGGAACTGTGCAAGCCAGATATAAATAGCTTTTGCTACTGATGTGGTCAATATGTCTCAACACATAAAAAAAGGGGAAATTTCAGTACTGATTTTGTTCAAACATACGAGATGTACTTCAACCAAAATGTTATAGTGAACGAAAATTGGGTACCAAATACAGTGTGTAAAAGCTGCTACAACCGTCTAATGGATTGGAAAAATAGAAGACGTGAAAGTATGCCATTCGGTATCCCAATGACTTGGACTAATCCTGGCGAAGGTCACAATCCATTGAATTGCTATGCATTTGCGAATAAAGGAGCCGCAAAAAGGATAAGAAAATCGTATAATTACGTTGGTGTTGCAAGTGCCGCAACACCATTGCCTCATTCGGACCACATTCCTGTGCCAAAAGCTGCTAGCCCAGATATTTTCTCTTCTACGACTGCTCCGACATATCATGCACGTGATGATTCCCCATATGAGCCATCAGTATCCAATGAGCCAATTTTAATAAATCAAAATAAGCTTGATTCAATTGTTGCCAAGTTGGAATTAACACAGCATAAATCGGAAGAGCTGGCTTCCATTTTGAAATCAAACAATTTGTTGGCACCCGGTGTGAAAGTCACAGCTTATCGAAGTCGTCAGGCAACACTCCAAAGTTTATTCCTTGTGAATGATGAAAAAACTTCTGCATATTGCCTGGATGTAGGAAAATTGATGGACGCAATGGAAATAAAATATGAAGCAGATGACTGGAGATTATTTATTGACAGTTCAAAACTCAGCTTGAAGGCGGTTTTACTGCATAAGACCAATAAAAAACCTTCAGTTCCAATCGCCTACAGTACAGAAACGAAAGAAACATATGATGCACTGGAAAATATTTTAAAAATGGTTAACTACGCCAAACATATGTGGCGCATATGCTGCGATTTAAAAGTTGTAGCAATGCTTTGCGGTCTTCAAAGCGGCTATATAAAATATATGTGCTTTTTGTGCGATTGGGACACACGATTTTCCGGTGACCAATATGCATGCCACGGATGGAAACTCAGAGAGCACAGCAGGTTACAAACGGTCAATATTATTCGTGAGCCTCTAGTGCCGAAGGAGAAGATATTGCTGCCTCCACTGCATATTAAACTTGGAATTGTTAAGAATTTTATCAAAACTGTCGCCAAAAGAGATGAAGTTTTCTTGTGTTTGAAACTAATTTACCCGAGACTCAGCGAAAGTAAAATTAAAGAAGGTAAGTTATAATATCACATTCATTTCCCATGATTTTCCATCTTAACAAATTAATTTTTTCCAATCAGGCGTACTAAATGGTCCAGATATACGAAAGCTGATTAAAAGTGACGCATTCAACAATATTTTGATTGACGCTGAATTGAATGCATGGCAGGCAATCAAAGAAGTAATATAAGGCTTGTTGGGAAAGCATCGTTCTAACAACTACGATGTTTCTGTCGCAAGGATGTTAAGAGCATTCTCGGAAATTGGTGTCCACATGTCCTTGAAAATCCATTATTTACATCATCATCTGGACTACTTCAGCAAACAATTGGCTACCGAATCTGATGAACAAGGTGAACGCTATCATCAAGTTGCTATGCCATTTGAAATGAGGTAATACAGATTTTTTATTTTTTCAAACTCATTTTAATAAAACAAAAACTTACAGATATAGAGGCAAAAAGTCGCCGAGTGCAATAATTGCGGAAATTTGCTGGTGGAGTAAGTTAGTGTGGCAAGACAAGGATGATCTTGATGATAAAGAATTTTCAGGAGATGCAGAAGGGCCAACAGTGGAGTCACACATTGACATTATGTGTGGTTCAGAAACTGATGATAGCGATGAATGCGATGCCACTAGTCCCGAACAACCACCATCGAAAAAGTCTAGGCAATATTTATTAAAATAAATAAAAATAAATAAATAAAATAAAAATAAAAAATTATAAAAATGTTTACTTAATTTTTTTAGTAGTTTATGGCCAGAAGTCTGGAGTTATTGGGGAAAATTTATGAAAAAGGCGATAAATGACACTTTTTTGAATAAAAACAAATATCAATATTCTTGTCAAAATGGGATACCTTCACTTAATTGTAAATAAAAGCAGAACGCGTTAAATTTTGTTTATAGGTTATGTGACTTTACATGAAATTAATAACACTTGATCCTTTTTTCCGTTTTGGATTTTTTATGAATTTAAAAAAAAAAAATTTAATTTTTAGGCAAAAAAATATTTTTTTTTCTCCACAAATTTATTTTTACCGGCAAAACTGTTGATTATAAAGAAAAACGTTATATGAACGGATTAAAGAAATTGTAATTCTAAATTTTTCTAAATTTGTTTCATCAAAATCGGACAAGTGGTTCTCGAGTTATGTTAAACTACGTTTTTGCCAAAATGTTACAACTAAGCGAAAAAACATCAAGATAAGGAAAAAATTTAAAAGGTCATAAAAAAATGACACATACGAACGCCAAACCCTTTGAGGGTTTTATTATACTGACCTAGTACCATCACCCTGACTTGGAATTTCTCACCCCCCAGATTGGCTGTTGTACTGTGTTATTTATATGTTTTTATTCTCAGATTGTCTCTATATGATAATTTTTTTCAACAACCCGTCACCCAAGTAAGGCCTTGACTGCAATGTAACTAATTCGATGTTTTCTTTCCTATTCAGCTATTTAACTTTATCACAGATTTTCGGAAGTGGAAGCAGTTTTTCAGCTTTTCAAAATTATATGTTTGCAATAATAAAGTTTTAAAAATTAATACGCACTGTTTTTGTTAAAATAAATATAAATAAATTCATTGACTAGAGGCTGAAAAACTGCTCTCACTTTAGAAAATTAATTATACATTTTAAAAGAATTGAAAAATTGTCTATTGCATTTCCTAAAGCCTGCTCCAGCCAGCACAACGTTAAAGCATTTTTTGTACAAACCCGAGTAAAAAAGTTTTGATATAATCATATATTATTTTATGTAATTAAATATAGTAACTTATAGTTAGATATGGCCACATATGCTTTTAAATTGAAGCATATAGACTTTTATCTAGTCATATATTAAATATTTTTTCCTCAAAGGTTTTAATATTGAGACATATGTGATTTTATATTATTACATACTGGCCTACATATAAGTGTATGTGCTATATATAAGTACACAAAGTAATATATAAAAGCTATAATTACATATACGTTTATATATAATTTAGTATGACACTATACATAATAATATAAAACTATATATGGAGCCATTTAAGAAATATTATATAATAGGTGTTATATATTATTATATATTGACGCATATGAACCCATATATAACTTAGTATGGTTTCATATCTACAATATAACGATATAACGTTCTTTATAAAATCATCTATAATTATATATCATCCCACATTAGCAATTTTTTCAAAGTGATTTTATATAAAAATATATGTATAAGGTCCTTTTAAAACCGTATTGTATTAAATGTGGTTCCATATTAAAAATGATTTTGAACTAGTTTTAGATTTTGTAATTACTAGGGATTGGCGCATGACACGATCGTGAGTGAAGTTATTCACAAGTGATCGTGAGTAATAATTACTATACCAAAGTAATTCGCCCGTGAGCGTGAGAATATATAATTCGTACGTGAGCGTGAATAAGAATATATAACCCGTGCATGATTCGTGTGTGAGTTTATTTTTTGCATCATATGTTTTTAGTAATTTTTACTGTTTTGCGTGAGAATTTTCTGATTGTGAGTAAGTTTTTAATATACTCATGTCTGCATGAGTAAGACACGAAATGCTCGTGCGTGAGTAATTTGTTTTTGTTTAGGAGCGTGAGTCAAAATGGCTAACGCGCCCATAAAATTAACAATACTGAAGCTTTAATATGGAATTCTCTATACTATAACGCACTCTTGACTGATCTCTTATATCTTGGTTGTATATCACAATCCTATTAAGTTAAAAATTTCAGTGTTGTTAATCTTATTTTAAAATAACTAAAAACAAAGAAAAATTTGCTCATGTTTAATGCACTGTCATGTTAAATCTGGATAAAAGTAATGGAAGATTTATCGAAATTATAGGATATCCAGTAGACCTGGGGGTTAATCATTACATTTTGTAATTAATTACACATTCATTTACACAATTACATGTAATTGTAATTGAAAAAAACTCAATTACAATTACAAATTATTTGTAATTGTAATTCAAAAAAGAACAATTACAAGTAATTTGTAATTTGAAAAATGTCAATTACATTTTTTGGGAAAATAAATAATGACAAAAAGTACAAGTTAGGGGTAATCCCAACATGACGTATTCTTTTTATACGCATCCATGCCTATGCAACCTATCCCAGTCAGATTTTTCTACAAAATTTTAACAAAAAACACTTTTTAATTCTAAATGTAATTGAAATTTGTAATTGAAATTACAAGTAATTGTAATTGAAAATTTTCAATTACAAATTACTAGTAATTGTAATTGAAAGTGATTTCAATTACAAATTTCAATTACATTTAGAATTAAAAAGTGTTTTTTGTTAAAATTTTGTAGAAAAATCTGACTGGGATAGGTTGCAATTTCAATTACATTTAGAATTAAAAAGTGTTTTTTGTTAAAATTTTGTAGAAAAATCTGACTGGGATAGGTTGCATAGGCATGGATGCGTATAAAAAGAATACGTCATGTTGGGATTACCCCTAACTTGTGCTTTTTGTCATTATTTATTTTCCCAAAAAATTGTAATTGAAATCCCTCAGGTCTAGGGTTTTTCTTTTCCCGGGACAGCGGGATTTTTTCCAGAATTTCCCGGGATCCCGGGAATTCCCGCTCGTTAGGAAATAAATAAATCCGACATATGTTCTACTTGAAAAACTCGATTTCTATTAAAACACCGTCCGACAAAATTCATTTTTTGGTTGTACCCATGAAAAAATCTACTTAATATATTCTGAAAGGAATTCTAACATGATATTGTCATATTAGATTTTATTTGTTGTTTCAAAAAGGTTGATGATTTTCATGATAGATAATACAATTGTTTCGTGGGAATCACCCCAACTCATCAGTTGTCCGTAATAAGAAAACTATGACTGGAACATACAAACCGAGACATTACATAAGGTACAAAATTTCAACGTGACGAGAAACAACAAATAAAACCTAAATGACAACATCATATTCAAATTTGGACTTGAGGTAGAAGAATATTCTAACTAAACACTCTAATTAAATTCTGTTGAAATTTACCCAACTTATAGTAGGAAACTGAACTCCTACTATAAATTGGGTAAATTTACTCTATGTGCGTAATTGAAAAAAAATACGCACATTGTGTTTAAGTTGGTGCGCAAATAATTTGTAATTTTACATTGAAAGTGCGTAAAAATTAAATGAATTTTTAAAATTAGTGTGTTAATTTACTAAATTTGTGTGTAAAAAAGCACGTTTCACGTGTAAATGTACGCATAAAATGCGTAAAAATCCACAAAAAATGCGCAAAAATCCACAGAAAGTGCGTAAAAATAAAATATAATGCGTACATTTACAACAGGTGTGCTAACCCAACAATTTTTTAAATAAAATAACAAATTAATTTTTAGTCCGTATTTAATTAATAATAATATCCGAGTCATTCTCTCATAATCGTTTATGTCCAAATTAGTCGTTTTGGGATCTTAAGGCATTTGTATAAAATTCATATAAAAATTTGTTATAACTATTGAATGGGTGCAATGACTCCTGCTCAACAAAATGCCTTCTTTGAAAGGGGGGCAGTAACCGTCAACAATAATGGGAGAAAACGCCTTAATGAAGATATGGCCTACGCAGGAACAACTGAGTGCAATAACTCCTGCTCAACAAAGTCAGTATTCATTGAGTACTGCCTAACTTGCAAAGAAAGCATTTTGTTGAGCAGGAGTCATTGCACTCAGTTGTTCCTGCATAGGCCATATCTCTCTTAAGGCATTTTCTCCCGTTATTGTTGACGGTTACTGCCTCCCTTTCAAAGAAGGCATTTTGTTGAGCAGGAGTCATCGCACCCAGTTGTTTTACCTAGGCCGTATCTCTCTTACGAAGTTTTCTCCCGTTATTGTTGACGGTTGTTGGTTGACTGCCTCCTTTGCAAAGAAGGTATTTTGTTGAGCAGGAGTTATTGCACCCGGTAGTTCCTGCGTAGGCCGTGTCTCTCTTACGGCGTTTTCAATTTTGAAATGAGGTTTAGACTACCACATGCGTTAATAATAATTACCAAAAACAATTTCATGCTTATGTTGCTATTTCCAGACTCTAATGTGTTTGTGGAAATGTTGTAATTCACAAAAAATAATCCGTTTTCGCTTTTTCTTTTTCTTTTTATTATTTATAATTTTTTTTCAATTTTTTCCAATTTCAAATGTCAGAGTATTTATTACTATTATTGGATAGTATATTTACCAACTTTGTGCGTAAAAATTTTATTTAACAAAACAATAGTAATTTTAGGCACAATGTGTTTATTTATAAGCACATAATGTCTAAAAATACTTTGTGTGTGTATTATTGCGTATGAAAGTGTGTACAAAAAAAGTTTACGCATTTTTTGTTTATATTTACCGAATTTTCGTAAAATTAAACAAAATTTTACCCATTTTATAGTAGTAAATTTACAAACATTTTTTAGAGTGAATATATAAAAATATAGAAAGTCCGGAAAAACATTTTTTGTATTTTTTAATGCAAAAATTAAAATAATTGTATTCTTAGAAATATATTAACTACCCAGCAAAACCTTTCATTACCATGTAATGAGTTTTAGGTATTGAAATCTTAAGTGTTCACTAGTTACCTTTTAATTACTAAACTACTTATTTTAACATGGTGATGTCATTGTTCTATAAATAGATGTTGAATATAGATTTAAAAAAATATAAAAATTTAAAAACCAATAGGAGCTGACACGTATTGATCAGCGTACCCCACGATTGTCAGGCAAACACTCTAACCATTAGACCACGACATCACTATGATTTTTATTGCTTTAACTTATGTACACATTTATTGTGGCAACTGTTATACATGTCTATTTTTCACAAAACTTGTTATTAAATACTGCTTAATGAACATCAACATTTCTATAAATAGATGTCTAATATAAATTACAAAAAAAAAAACAACAATGGAAGCTAACACGAGTTGAGCAGCGATCCTCATGTCTGTCAGGCAAAAACGATAACCACTAGGCTACGCCATAGCTATGGTTTTTAATGATTTAGAACATATATTATTGGTTTCAGCTATTGTGAAATAGTAATGTGTGGGGTATAATTATCGGTAACTCATTACATTCAGTTTAAAAGTAATTCAACGGATAATGAGATATGAGATCTAAGTAATGCATGTAGTAATGACCAGTCATTACCAAGGTTTTGCTGGGTAAATATTAATTTGCGGTTTAAACGGTTAAACGAATTGATATAGATATATTGGAATTGTTAAGTGGTACAAACTGGTGTCGGACCAGTTTTATAGTCAGAACTAATATCGATTTTATTGATTAAATATTTCTTAAATATGGAATTTAAAAATTTCTATTTCTAGATATTTTGTTTCAATGCAGATTTTCAGAAGTATTCGTCTAGAATTATTTTCATTAAAAAGTGTAAAAGTGAGTATTTTTCACACCAATATTTAGGTAAATTCGCCTAAATACTTTTATAAAAATATTCACCAAATTAATATTAGATAGTTTTTTAACTTAAATTGGTATTTTTTGAATAGAAATTTTTTATGCCACAACTACTTAAAAAGAAATTATTTAATTTTCATAGTTGCATTTTAAATTAACATATAAAAAATCAAAAATAATTTGAAAAAGCATCTGAATTGAAATAAAGCAAAAGCAATTGAAATTTAAATTTAAATGAAATTATTTGAAGTAAAAAACTAAAAATCAGTTGAAAATACGAAAATTTTACTAATTTTTTTAGTTTTAATGCACAGGTATTTGTAGGTATTTGGAACTGAAATACTGATGTTGAAATGTTGTATATATTGCTTTATTTGAACAAATATCATCATTTTAAAGAAAAAAAATTTTCGAAGCACGAGTAGGTAGTTTTGCTGGTAAATAAAATTTGTATTGGGTTTAACTGATAAAATTTGTATTCGGTTTAACTAAACAAAATCAACTGACATCCAAAAACAATTTGGCCAAAATAATATTTTTTATACTAATTCAGTTTATTAAATTTTAAATCCTATCTTTATTATAAATATTTTTTATTTAAATTAATTTCAAAAAATCAATGCTTTAAATTTAAATAAAGCTTCAAAAATTGCATTATATTCTAGCTAAATCTTCTATAAAAGAATAAAAAAAATCCCGGGAAATCCCGCACAAAATTCCCGGGATTGCGGGATCGAAAAAAGGGCGGTATTCCCTACTCAGGTCTGATCTCCAGATATTGTATATCTTTTTTTATTTAAAAATATAATTTTGTATATTGTTAGATATTGTCATATATATTATGGTAAAAATATAGGGTTAATATTTAGGTATAATTGTATCAAACTATGTCCACTTTTATAACATTTTATATAATTTTATACAAAAAGATATAATTTTATGTAATTGGATGAGGACAAAATTCGGATACAATTGTATAATATTGTATCGAATTGTATCAAATTGTACCAAATTGTATACAATTGTATACAATTCGATACAATATGATACAATAAGACGTTCTCATTTTTCGGATATAAATATATCTAATTACATAGAGGATTATATATAATTAAATATAACTTTATATGGCTCCATATCATTTTTTTTACTTGGGAATAGAAACTTTATTATTTTGTTTAAAAAATTCAAAAAAATTTTATTAAAAATTAATTGCGATAATGTAAAACAAATCATTTTAAGAGTATCTTTAAACCCATGACGTGTCTCGCTGGTTCAATGTCGACTTGCTTGGAGTTGCTCAAAAAATTGTATCTAAAGGTTTCTCCTTCAATCGATTTCAAAACAATAGGTCCATTCGATTACTTTTCTCAGTCAAGTCCAGTAAGAATTACTCAGTACAAACTTTCGGAGAGTAAGACAAGATTTACTCTCAAAATAAAATTTTCCCAAACATGTACGCGAACAGAAAATTTGCAACAATTTACAAGTTTGTACACACAGCTGATTACAACACCAAATATACAAATAAATTTTAACTGGTCGCTATGAAAGAAGACAATTTTTGATGTCAAACCTTAAGCAGAACATTTTTAGAAGGTTTTCTTATCTTTTCCATAATTTATTTTGAAAGTTTTACTGCTTTGCATTTCCATAAAATAATATAATTGGAAAATATTTTTTTTTTTTATTTACCATAAACAATCATGTTTTTGAAACATGTTTTTTTCTGCTTGCAAATTCTTACTGGCAAAAATTTATCCAGTAAAAATTTGCAAGAAAAAGAAGAAGACTTAGAAACTCTCAACATAGAACTGTCACTTTATTCTCTCTTTTTTCTTTCTGTTTACTGAGTATTTATGTAAACGAACGCCATCCATTAAAAATTTGTACAAATTATCCAGTAATCGAATGGACCTAATTTGATCGTATTTTAGTTAGTATTTGTTTTTTAAGCGTTTCTTATAATTTTTTAGCCAAAGTTAAGACAATTATGAAGTTTTGGGCAAAAATAAAGCTAAAAATTACATATTAAAAATTTAACCGGTTAATCGACCTATTTTAACCGATTATTCGGGTCGAATAATTATTTGAGTTATAAATTATTTGTTTCGACATTAACCGAAATAGAGGCGATTAATCGAGGAATCGGTTAATCGATTAACCGAATTGGAAACACTAATACGTAGTAACGAAACTCCTGGGAAACAATCGGTACATAATTGAAGACTTACCCGATTTGTCTATTAGCCAAAGAAAATATTGTAATGTTATGTCAACTGATCACATAAAGCCGTGGTGTCTTGATAATCCAGATATTGAACTGGAATCTGATGTCGAAGATGATAATGAGTCCAGGTCAGATCCGTCCAAGGAGGACGTCATGCCAGCAGAGGCCGAGCTGTTAACTACGAAGTCAGTCATCGCTGAGCGAGCGTAAAGAGCGGTCGTGTGTTTAAGTCGAGGCGATTATCTTATAGAATTTCTTTAATCACAATTATTCAGTTTACAATAAACTTAGTTTTTTTTTTAAGGACTCAATAATATTAATATTTATAAACTCGGTGCTTTTGACAATATGGTGAATGTGTTAGGTGAAAGCAGAGACTATTAATTATAGAGATAGGAAATCAAAACTTAAACTACTCACCGACAGAGGGCGGGGAAATCTAGTATTACCTGAGCAACTATTTAGTATCAATTTAATATCAGTTGAGCCTATTTAAGAAGACAAAAACTGCTGAAAACTGCACAGAATAAGGAAAAAACAAACGCGGAATATATTCAAATAATAAAATTTGAGATATCCGTTTGTTTTTTTCCTTTGTTGTTTCTTATTATTTAAATTGAAATAAAAAAAGAAAATTGTCAATGAAAGTGCTCCTTCATATGCAACAGTAAAAAATTGGGTTGCTGAATTTAAACGTTGTCGTACAAGCATTGAAGATGAACCACGAAGTGGACGTCCAAAAACTGCAACAACGCCAGAAATCATAGCTAAAGTACATAATATGGTATTGGACGATCGACGATTGAAATTGCTTGAAATAGGAGAGCCATAGGCATCTCAAATGATCGAGTACATTTTATTTTGCATCAAGAATTACAGATGAAAAAGCTTTCTGCAAGATGGGTGCCTCATTTGTTAACAGTTGACCAAAAACACATTCGGATGAAAATTTCAAAATTCAACGAATTGAAGTACGAATTGCACATTATTCTCCTTATTTAGCTCCCTCTGACTTCTACCTGTTCCCAAATCTACAAAAATTCCTTGCTGGCAAACGTTTTACTTCGAATGAAGATGCAATGGCAGCTGTAAACGATTATTTTGAGGAGATTCAGGAAAATTATTTTAATCAAGGGATAGAATTGCTAGAAAAACGTTGGACTAAGTGTATTGAAGTTTCAGGAGATTATATTGAAAAATAAAATAATTATATTGAAAAATAAAAGATGTTATATTTATCAACAATATTTTTGGAAATGTGCCTAAGTGATGTTATAAGTTATATTCTTAACTTTTGTAGTTGTATAATATACAAGCAACTAAGGAAATTTATAATCTTATTTTTAAAATACTATAGTGTTTCTTTGCGTGAATTCATAAAAACGTAATAACTGTTTGGAATTTTTACTTCAAATTTCAAGTACGAAGAAGTAATTCTATATTTTTTATAATCGAAAAACAGATGTTTTTTTTTTGTTTTATTAAAATAATACTATTATAATATCAAACCAATTAACTGTAAAAACAGTAGTTTTACCTGTTTTGTCAGTTGTTTTAAAATTTTGGTAATAAAAATTTATCAGTTAATTTTACAACACCATTAGTTATTTTTAAAGCCACATTTACAATGACAGAGTACTCCATTCTGCAGGGTGGATTTTGTTCCTTTCTTTTCCGCAAAAAAATCAATGCTTTAAATTTAAATAAAGCTTCAAAAATTGCATTATATTCTAGCTAAATCTTCTATAAAAGAATAAAAAAAATCCCGGGAAATCCCGCACAAAATTCCCGGGATTGTGGGATCGAAAAAAGGGCGGTATTCCCTACTCAGGTCTGATCTCCAGATATTGTATATCTTTTTTTATTTAAAAATATAATTTTGTATATTGTTAGATATTGTCATATATATTATGGTAAAAATATAGGGTTAATATTTAGGTATAATTGTATCAAACTATGTCCACTTTTATAACATTTTATATAATTTTATACAAAAAGATATAATTTTATGTAATTGGATGAGGACAAAATTCGGATACAATTGTATCATATTGTATCGAATTGTATCAAATTGTACCAAATTGTATACAATTGTATACAATTCGATACAATATGATACAATAAGACGTTCTCATTTTTCGGATATAAATATATCTAATTACATAGAGGATTATATATAATTAAATATAACTTTATATGGCTCCATATCATTTTTTTTACTTGGGAATAGAAACTTTATTATTTTGTTTAAAAAATTCAAAAAAATTTTATTAAAAATTAATTGCGATAATGTAAAACAAATCCGTTTTAAGAGTATCTTTAAACCCATGACGTGTCTCGCTGGTTCAATGTCGACTTGCTTGGAGTTGCTCAAAAAATTGTATCTAAAGGTTTCTCCTTCAATCGATTTCAAAACAATAGGTCCATTCGATTACTTTTCTCAGTCAAGTCCAGTAAGAATTACTCAGTACAAACTTTCGGAGAGTAAGACAAGATTTACTCTCAAAATAAAATTTTCCCAAACATGTACGCGAACAGAAAATTTGCAACAATTTACAAGTTTGTACACACAGCTGATTACAACACCAAATATACAAATAAATTTTAACTGGTCGCTATGAAAGAAGACAATTTTTGATGTCAAACCTTAAGCAGAACATTTTTAGAAGGTTTTCTTATCTTTTCCATAATTTATTTTGAAAGTTTTACTGCTTTGCATTTCCATAAAATAATATAATTGGAAAATATTTTTTTTTTTTATTTACCATAAACAATCATGTTTTTGAAACATGTTTTTTTCTGCTTGCAAATTCTTACTGGCAAAAATTTATCCAGTAAAAATTTGCAAGAAAAAGAAGAAGAAACGAACGCCATCCATTAAAAATTTGTACAAATTATCCAGTAATCGAATGGACCTAATTTGATCGTATTTTAGTTAGTATTTGTTTTTTTAAGCGTTTCTTATAATTTTTTAGCCAAAGTTAAGACAATTATGAAGTTTTGGGCAAAAATAAAGCTAAAAATTACATATTAAAAATTTAACCGGTTAATCGACCTATTTTAACCGATTATTCGGGTCGAATAATTATTTGAGTTATAAATTATTTGTTTCGACATTAACCGAAATAGAGGCGATTAATCGAGGAATCGGTTAATCGATTAACCGAATTGGAAACACTAATACGTAGTAACGAAACTCCTGGGAAACAATCGGTACATAATTGAAGACTTACCCGATTTGTCTATTAGCCAAAGAAAATATTGTAATGTTATGTCAACTGATCACATAAAGCCGTGGTGTCTTGATAATCCAGATATTGAACTGGAATCTGATGTCGAAGATGATAATGAGTCCAGGTCAGATCCGTCCAAGGAGGACGTCATGCCAGCAGAGGCCGAGCTGTTAACTACGAAGTCAGTCATCGCTGAGCGAGCGTAAAGAGCGGTCGTGTGTTTAAGTCGAGGCGATTATCTTATAGAATTTCTTTAATCACAATTATTCAGTTTACAATAAACTTAGTTTTTTTTTTAAGGACTCAATAATATTAATATTTATAAACTCGGTGCTTTTGACAATATGGTGAATGTGTTAGGTGAAAGCAGAGACTATTAATTATAGAGATAGGAAATCAAAACTTAAACTACTCACCGACAGAGGGCGGTGAAATCTAGTATTA
Organism: Leucophora obtusa; assembly: GCA_949987735.1. Classification (NCBI taxonomy): domain Eukaryota; kingdom Metazoa; phylum Arthropoda; class Insecta; order Diptera; family Anthomyiidae; genus Leucophora; species Leucophora obtusa. The sequence goes on from OX465297.1 coordinate 43,056,274, forward strand.
CCTGAGCAACTATTTAGTATCAATTTAATATCAGTTGAGCCTATTTAAGAAGACAAAAACTGCTGAAAACTGCACAGAATAAGGAAAAAACAAACGCGGAATATATTCAAATAATAAAATTTGAGATATCCGTTTGTTTTTTTCCTTTGTTGTTTCTTATTATTTAAATTGAAATAAAAAAAGAAAATTGTCAATGAAAGTGCTCCTTCATATGCAACAGTAAAAAATTGGGTTGCTGAATTTAAACGTTGTCGTACAAGCATTGAAGATGAACCACGAAGTGGACGTCCAAAAACTGCAACAACGCCAGAAATTATAGCTAAAGTACATAATATGGTATTGGACGATCGACGATTGAAATTGCTTGAAATAGGAGAGCCATAGGCATCTCAAATGATCGAGTACATTTTATTTTGCATCAAGAATTACAGATGAAAAAGCTTTCTGCAAGATGGGTGCCTCATTTGTTAACAGTTGACCAAAAACACATTCGGATGAAAATTTCAAAATTCAACGAATTGAAGTACGAATTGCACATTATTCTCCTTATTTAGCTCCCTCTGACTTCTACCTGTTCCCAAATCTACAAAAATTCCTTGCTGGCAAACGTTTTACTTCGAATGAAGATGCAATGGCAGCTGTAAACGATTATTTTGAGGAGATTCAGGAAAATTATTTTAATCAAGGGATAGAATTGCTAGAAAAACGTTGGACTAAGTGTATTGAAGTTTCAGGAGATTATATTGAAAAATAAAATAATTATATTGAAAAATAAAAGATGTTATATTTATCAACAATATTTTTGGAAATGTGCCTAAGTGATGTTATAAGTTATATTCTTAACTTTTGTAGTTGTATAATATACAAGCAACTAAGGAAATTTATAATCTTATTTTTAAAATACTATAGTGTTTCTTTGCGTGAATTCATAAAAACGTAATAACTGTTTGGAATTTTTACTTCAAATTTCAAGTACGAAGAAGTAATTCTATATTTTTTATAATCGAAAAACAGATGTTTTTTTTTTGTTTTATTAAAATAATACTATTATAATATCAAACCAATTAACTGTAAAAACAGTAGTTTTACCTGTTTTGTCAGTTGTTTTAAAATTTTGGTAATAAAAATTTATCAGTTAATTTTACAACACCATTAGTTATTTTTAAAGCCACATTTACAATGACAGAGTACTCCATTCTGCAGGGTGGATTTTGTTCCTTTCTTTTCCGCAAAAAAATCAATGCTTTAAATTTAAATAAAGCTTCAAAAATTGCATTATATTCTAGCTAAATCTTCTATAAAAGAATAAAAAAAATCCCGGGAAATCCCGCACAAAATTCCCGGGATTGTGGGATCGAAAAAAGGGCGGTATTCCCTACTCAGGTCTGATCTCCAGATATTGTATATCTTTTTTTATTTAAAAATATAATTTTGTATATTGTTAGATATTGTCATATATATTATGGTAAAAATATAGGGTTAATATTTAGGTATAATTGTATCAAACTATGTCCACTTTTATAACATTTTATATAATTTTATACAAAAAGATATAATTTTATGTAATTGGATGAGGACAAAATTCGGATACAATTGTATCATATTGTATCGAATTGTATCAAATTGTACCAAATTGTATACAATTGTATACAATTCGATACAATATGATACAATAAGACGTTCTCATTTTTCGGATATAAATATATCTAATTACATAGAGGATTATATATAATTAAATATAACTTTATATGGCTCCATATCATTTTTTTTACTTGGGAATAGAAACTTTATTATTTTGTTTAAAAAATTCAAAAAAATTTTATTAAAAATTAATTGCGATAATGTAAAACAAATCCGTTTTAAGAGTATCTTTAAACCCATGACGTGTCTCGCTGGTTCAATGTCGACTTGCTTGGAGTTGCTCAAAAAATTGTATCTAAAGGTTTCTCCTTCAATCGATTTCAAAACAATAGGTCCATTCGATTACTTTTCTCAGTCAAGTCCAGTAAGAATTACTCAGTACAAACTTTCGGAGAGTAAGACAAGATTTACTCTCAAAATAAAATTTTCCCAAACATGTACGCGAACAGAAAATTTGCAACAATTTACAAGTTTGTACACACAGCTGATTACAACACCAAATATACAAATAAATTTTAACTGGTCGCTATGAAAGAAGACAATTTTTGATGTCAAACCTTAAGCAGAACATTTTTAGAAGGTTTTCTTATCTTTTCCATAATTTATTTTGAAAGTTTTACTGCTTTGCATTTCCATAAAATAATATAATTGGAAAATATTTTTTTTTTTATTTACCATAAACAATCATGTTTTTGAAACATGTTTTTTTCTGCTTGCAAATTCTTACTGGCAAAAATTTATCCAGTAAAAATTTGCAAGAAAAAGAAGAAGAAACGAACGCCATCCATTAAAAATTTGTACAAATTATCCAGTAATCGAATGGACCTAATTTGATCGTATTTTAGTTAGTATTTGTTTTTTTAAGCGTTTCTTATAATTTTTTAGCCAAAGTTAAGACAATTATGAAGTTTTGGGCAAAAATAAAGCTAAAAATTACATATTAAAAATTTAACCGGTTAATCGACCTATTTTAACCGATTATTCGGGTCGATTAATTATTTGAGTTATAAATTATTTGTTTCGACATTAACCGAAATAGAGGCGATTAATCGAGGAATCGGTTAATCGATTAACCGAATTGGAAACACTAATACGTAGTAACGAAACTCCTGGGAAACAATCGGTACATAATTGAAGACTTACCCGATTTGTCTATTAGCCAAAGAAAATATTGTAATGTTATGTCAACTGATCACATAAAGCCGTGGTGTCTTGATAATCCAGATATTGAACTGGAATCTGATGTCGAAGATGATAATGAGTCCAGGTCAGATCCGTCCAAGGAGGACGTCATGCCAGCAGAGGCCGAGCTGTTAACTACGAAGTCAGTCATCGCTGAGCGAGCGTAAAGAGCGGTCGTGTGTTTAAGTCGAGGCGATTATCTTATAGAATTTCTTTAATCACAATTATTCAGTTTACAATAAACTTAGTTTTTTTTTTAAGGACTCAATAATATTAATATTTATAAACTCGGTGCTTTTGACAATATGGTGAATGTGTTAGGTGAAAGCAGAGACTATTAATTATAGAGATAGGAAATCAAAACTTAAACTACTCACCGACAGAGGGCGGTGAAATCTAGTATTACCTGAGCAACTATTTAGTATCAATTTAATATCAGTTGAGCCTATTTAAGAAGACAAAAACTGCTGAAAACTGCACAGAATAAGGAAAAAACAAACGCGGAATATATTCAAATAATAAAATTTGAGATATCCGTTTGTTTTTTTCCTTTGTTGTTTCTTATTATTTAAATTGAAATAAAAAAAGAAAATTGTCAATGAAAGTGCTCCTTCATATGCAACAGTAAAAAATTGGGTTGCTGAATTTAAACGTTGTCGTACAAGCATTGAAGATGAACCACGAAGTGGACGTCCAAAAACTGCAACAACGCCAGAAATCATAGCTAAAGTACATAATATGGTATTGGACGATCGACGATTGAAATTGCTTGAAATAGGAGAGCCATAGGCATCTCAAATGATCGAGTACATTTTATTTTGCATCAAGAATTACAGATGAAAAAGCTTTCTGCAAGATGGGTGCCTCATTTGTTAACAGTTGACCAAAAACACATTCGGATGAAAATTTCAAAATTCAACGAATTGAAGTACGAATTGCACATTATTCTCCTTATTTAGCTCCCTCTGACTTCTACCTGTTCCCAAATCTACAAAAATTCCTTGCTGGCAAACGTTTTACTTCGAATGAAGATGCAATGGCAGCTGTAAACGATTATTTTGAGGAGATTCAGGAAAATTATTTTAATCAAGGGATAGAATTGCTAGAAAAACGTTGGACTAAGTGTATTGAAGTTTCAGGAGATTATATTGAAAAATAAAATAATTATATTGAAAAATAAAAGATGTTATATTTATCAACAATATTTTTGGAAATGTGCCTAAGTGATGTTATAAGTTATATTCTTAACTTTTGTAGTTGTATAATATACAAGCAACTAAGGAAATTTATAATCTTATTTTTAAAATACTATAGTGTTTCTTTGCGTGAATTCATAAAAACGTAATAACTGTTTGGAATTTTTACTTCAAATTTCAAGTACGAAGAAGTAATTCTATATTTTTTATAATCGAAAAACAGATGTTTTTTTTTTGTTTTATTAAAATAATACTATTATAATATCAAACCAATTAACTGTAAAAACAGTAGTTTTACCTGTTTTGTCAGTTGTTTTAAAATTTTGGTAATAAAAATTTATCAGTTAATTTTACAACACCATTAGTTATTTTTAAAGCCATATTTACAATGACAGAGTACTCCATTCTGCAGGGTGGATTTTGTTCCTTTCTTTTCCGCAAAAAAATCAATGCTTTAAATTTAAATAAAGCTTCAAAAATTGCATTATATTCTAGCTAAATCTTCTATAAAAGAATAAAAAAAATCCCGGGAAATCCCGCACAAAATTCCCGGGATTGTGGGATCGAAAAAAGGGCGGTATTCCCTACTCAGGTCTGATCTCCAGATATTGTATATCTTTTTTTATTTAAAAATATAATTTTGTATATTGTTAGATATTGTCATATATATTATGGTAAAAATATAGGGTTAATATTTAGGTATAATTGTATCAAACTATGTCCACTTTTATAACATTTTATATAATTTTATACAAAAAGATATAATTTTATGTAATTGGATGAGGACAAAATTCGGATACAATTGTATCATATTGTATCGAATTGTATCAAATTGTACCAAATTGTATACAATTGTATACAATTCGATACAATATGATACAATAAGACGTTCTCATTTTTCGGATATAAATATATCTAATTACATAGAGGATTATATATAATTAAATATAACTTTATATGGCTCCATATCATTTTTTTTACTTGGGAATAGAAACTTTATTATTTTGTTTAAAAAATTCAAAAAAATTTTATTAAAAATTAATTGCGATAATGTAAAACAAATCCGTTTTAAGAGTATCTTTAAACCCATGACGTGTCTCGCTGGTTCAATGTCGACTTGCTTGGAGTTGCTCAAAAAATTGTATCTAAAGGTTTCTCCTTCAATCGATTTCAAAACAATAGGTCCATTCGATTACTTTTCTCAGTCAAGTCCAGTAAGAATTACTCAGTACAAACTTTCGGAGAGTAAGACAAGATTTACTCTCAAAATAAAATTTTCCCAAACATGTACGCGAACAGAAAATTTGCAACAATTTACAAGTTTGTACACACAGCTGATTACAACACCAAATATACAAATAAATTTTAACTGGTCGCTATGAAAGAAGACAATTTTTGATGTCAAACCTTAAGCAGAACATTTTTAGAAGGTTTTCTTATCTTTTCCATAATTTATTTTGAAAGTTTTACTGCTTTGCATTTCCATAAAATAATATAATTGGAAAATATTTTTTTTTTTTATTTACCATAAACAATCATGTTTTTGAAACATGTTTTTTTCTGCTTGCAAATTCTTACTGGCAAAAATTTATCCAGTAAAAATTTGCAAGAAAAAGAAGAAGAAACGAACGCCATCCATTAAAAATTTGTACAAATTATCCAGTAATCGAATGGACCTAATTTGATCGTATTTTAGTTAGTATTTGTTTTTTTAAGCGTTTCTTATAATTTTTTAGCCAAAGTTAAGACAATTATGAAGTTTTGGGCAAAAATAAAGCTAAAAATTACATATTAAAAATTTAACCGGTTAATCGACCTATTTTAACCGATTATTCGGGTCGAATAATTATTTGAGTTATAAATTATTTGTTTCGACATTAACCGAAATAGAGGCGATTAATCGAGGAATCGGTTAATCGATTAACCGAATTGGAAACACTAATACGTAGTAACGAAACTCCTGGGAAACAATCGGTACATAATTGAAGACTTACCCGATTTGTCTATTAGCCAAAGAAAATATTGTAATGTTATGTCAACTGATCACATAAAGCCGTGGTGTCTTGATAATCCAGATATTGAACTGGAATCTGATGTCGAAGATGATAATGAGTCCAGGTCAGATCCGTCCAAGGAGGACGTCATGCCAGCAGAGGCCGAGCTGTTAACTACGAAGTCAGTCATCGCTGAGCGAGCGTAAAGAGCGGTCGTGTGTTTAAGTCGAGGCGATTATCTTATAGAATTTCTTTAATCACAATTATTCAGTTTACAATAAACTTAGTTTTTTTTTTAAGGACTCAATAATATTAATATTTATAAACTCGGTGCTTTTGACAATATGGTGAATGTGTTAGGTGAAAGCAGAGACTATTAATTATAGAGATAGGAAATCAAAACTTAAACTACTCACCGACAGAGGGCGGTGAAATCTAGTATTACCTGAGCAACTATTTAGTATCAATTTAATATCAGTTGAGCCTATTTAAGAAGACAAAAACTGCTGAAAACTGCACAGAATAAGGAAAAAACAAACGCGGAATATATTCAAATAATAAAATTTGAGATATCCGTTTGTTTTTTTCCTTTGTTGTTTCTTATTATTTAAATTGAAATAAAAAAAGAAAATTGTCAATGAAAGTGCTCCTTCATATGCAACAGTAAAAAATTGGGTTGCTGAATTTAAACGTTGTCGTACAAGCATTGAAGATGAACCACGAAGTGGACGTCCAAAAACTGCAACAACGCCAGAAATTATAGCTAAAGTACATAATATGGTATTGGACGATCGACGATTGAAATTGCTTGAAATAGGAGAGCCATAGGCATCTCAAATGATCGAGTACATTTTATTTTGCATCAAGAATTACAGATGAAAAAGCTTTCTGCAAGATGGGTGCCTCATTTGTTAACAGTTGACCAAAAACACATTCGGATGAAAATTTCAAAATTCAACGAATTGAAGTACGAATTGCACATTATTCTCCTTATTTAGCTCCCTCTGACTTCTACCTGTTCCCAAATCTACAAAAATTCCTTGCTGGCAAACGTTTTACTTCGAATGAAGATGCAATGGCAGCTGTAAACGATTATTTTGAGGAGATTCAGGAAAATTATTTTAATCAAGGGATAGAATTGCTAGAAAAACGTTGGACTAAGTGTATTGAAGTTTCAGGAGATTATATTGAAAAATAAAATAATTATATTGAAAAATAAAAGATGTTATATTTATCAACAATATTTTTGGAAATGTGCCTAAGTGATGTTATAAGTTATATTCTTAACTTTTGTAGTTGTATAATATACAAGCAACTAAGGAAATTTATAATCTTATTTTTAAAATACTATAGTGTTTCTTTGCGTGAATTCATAAAAACGTAATAACTGTTTGGAATTTTTACTTCAAATTTCAAGTACGAAGAAGTAATTCTATATTTTTTATAATCGAAAAACAGATGTTTTTTTTTTGTTTTATTAAAATAATACTATTATAATATCAAACCAATTAACTGTAAAAACAGTAGTTTTACCTGTTTTGTCAGTTGTTTTAAAATTTTGGTAATAAAAATTTATCAGTTAATTTTACAACACCATTAGTTATTTTTAAAGCCACATTTACAATGACAGAGTACTCCATTCTGCAGGGTGGATTTTGTTCCTTTCTTTTCCGCAAAAAAATCAATGCTTTAAATTTAAATAAAGCTTCAAAAATTGCATTATATTCTAGCTAAATCTTCTATAAAAGAATAAAAAAAATCCCGGGAAATCCCGCACAAAATTCCCGGGATTGTGGGATCGAAAAAAGGGCGGTATTCCCTACTCAGGTCTGATCTCCAGATATTGTATATCTTTTTTTATTTAAAAATATAATTTTGTATATTGTTAGATATTGTCATATATATTATGGTAAAAATATAGGGTTAATATTTAGGTATAATTGTATCAAACTATGTCCACTTTTATAACATTTTATATAATTTTATACAAAAAGATATAATTTTATGTAATTGGATGAGGACAAAATTCGGATACAATTGTATCATATTGTATCGAATTGTATCAAATTGTACCAAATTGTATACAATTGTATACAATTCGATACAATATGATACAATAAGACGTTCTCATTTTTCGGATATAAATATATCTAATTACATAGAGGATTATATATAATTAAATATAACTTTATATGGCTCCATATCATTTTTTTTACTTGGGAATAGAAACTTTATTATTTTGTTTAAAAAATTCAAAAAAATTTTATTAAAAATTAATTGCGATAATGTAAAACAAATCCGTTTTAAGAGTATCTTTAAACCCATGACGTGTCTCGCTGGTTCAATGTCGACTTGCTTGGAGTTGCTCAAAAAATTGTATCTAAAGGTTTCTCCTTCAATCGATTTCAAAACAATAGGTCCATTCGATTACTTTTCTCAGTCAAGTCCAGTAAGAATTACTCAGTACAAACTTTCGGAGAGTAAGACAAGATTTACTCTCAAAATAAAATTTTCCCAAACATGTACGCGAACAGAAAATTTGCAACAATTTACAAGTTTGTACACACAGCTGATTACAACACCAAATATACAAATAAATTTTAACTGGTCGCTATGAAAGAAGACAATTTTTGATGTCAAACCTTAAGCAGAACATTTTTAGAAGGTTTTCTTATCTTTTCCATAATTTATTTTGAAAGTTTTACTGCTTTGCATTTCCATAAAATAATATAATTGGAAAATATTTTTTTTTTTATTTACCATAAACAATCATGTTTTTTTCTGCTTGCAAATTCTTACTGGCAAAAATTTATCCAGTAAAAATTTGCAAGAAAAAGAAGAAGAAACGAACGCCATCCATTAAAAATTTGTACAAATTATCCAGTAATCGAATGGACCTAATTTGATCGTATTTTAGTTAGTATTTGTTTTTTTAAGCGTTTCTTATAATTTTTTAGCCAAAGTTAAGACAATTATGAAGTTTTGGGCAAAAATAAAGCTAAAAATTACATATTAAAAATTTAACCGGTTAATCGACCTATTTTAACCGATTATTCGGGTCGATTAATTATTTGAGTTATAAATTATTTGTTTCGACATTAACCGAAATAGAGGCGATTAATCGAGGAATCGGTTAATCGATTAACCGAATTGGAAACACTAATACGTAGTAACGAAACTCCTGGGAAACAATCGGTACATAATTGAAGACTTACCCGATTTGTCTATTAGCCAAAGAAAATATTGTAATGTTATGTCAACTGATCACATAAAGCCGTGGTGTCTTGATAATCCAGATATTGAACTGGAATCTGATGTCGAAGATGATAATGAGTCCAGGTCAGATCCGTCCAAGGAGGACGTCATGCCAGCAGAGGCCGAGCTGTTAACTACGAAGTCAGTCATCGCTGAGCGAGCGTAAAGAGCGGTCGTGTGTTTAAGTCGAGGCGATTATCTTATAGAATTTCTTTAATCACAATTATTCAGTTTACAATAAACTTAGTTTTTTTTTTAAGGACTCAATAATATTAATATTTATAAACTCGGTGCTTTTGACAATATGGTGAATGTGTTAGGTGAAAGCAGAGACTATTAATTATAGAGATAGGAAATCAAAACTTAAACTACTCACCGACAGAGGGCGGGGAAATCTAGTATTACCTGAGCAACTATTTAGTATCAATTTAATATCAGTTGAGCCTATTTAAGAAGACAAAAACTGCTGAAAACTGCACAGAATAAGGAAAAAACAAACGCGGAATATATTCAAATAATAAAATTTGAGATATCCGTTTGTTTTTTTCCTTTGTTGTTTCTTATTATTTAAATTGAAATAAAAAAAGAAAATTGTCAATGAAAGTGCTCCTTCATATGCAACAGTAAAAAATTGGGTTGCTGAATTTAAACGTTGTCGTACAAGCATTGAAGATGAACCACGAAGTGGACGTCCAAAAACTGCAACAACGCCAGAAATCATAGCTAAAGTACATAATATGGTATTGGACGATCGACGATTGAAATTGCTTGAAATAGGAGAGCCATAGGCATCTCAAATGATCGAGTACATTTTATTTTGCATCAAGAATTACAGATGAAAAAGCTTTCTGCAAGATGGGTGCCTCATTTGTTAACAGTTGACCAAAAACACATTCGGATGAAAATTTCAAAATTCAACGAATTGAAGTACGAATTGCACATTATTCTCCTTATTTAGCTCCCTCTGACTTCTACCTGTTCCCAAATCTACAAAAATTCCTTGCTGGCAAACGTTTTACTTCGAATGAAGATGCAATGGCAGCTGTAAACGATTATTTTGAGGAGATTCAGGAAAATTATTTTAATCAAGGGATAGAATTGCTAGAAAAACGTTGGACTAAGTGTATTGAAGTTTCAGGAGATTATATTGAAAAATAAAATAATTATATTGAAAAATAAAAGATGTTATATTTATCAACAATATTTTTGGAAATGTGCCTAAGTGATGTTATAAGTTATATTCTTAACTTTTGTAGTTGTATAATATACAAGCAACTAAGGAAATTTATAATCTTATTTTTAAAATACTATAGTGTTTCTTTGCGTGAATTCATAAAAACGTAATAACTGTTTGGAATTTTTACTTCAAATTTCAAGTACGAAGAAGTAATTCTATATTTTTTATAATCGAAAAACAGATGTTTTTTTTTTTGTTTTATTAAAATAATACTATTATAATATCAAACCAATTAACTGTAAAAACAGTAGTTTTACCTGTTTTGTCAGTTGTTTTAAAATTTTGGTAATAAAAATTTATCAGTTAATTTTACAACACCATTAGTTATTTTTAAAGCCACATTTACAATGACAGAGTACTCCATTCTGCAGGGTGGATTTTGTTCCTTTCTTTTCCGCAAAAAAATCAATGCTTTAAATTTAAATAAAGCTTCAAAAATTGCATTATATTCTAGCTAAATCTTCTATAAAAGAATAAAAAAAAATCCCGGGAAATCCCGCACAAAATTCCCGGGATTGTGGGATCGAAAAAAGGGCGGTATTCCCTACTCAGGTCTGATCTCCAGATATTGTATATCTTTTTTTATTTAAAAATATAATTTTGTATATTGTTAGATATTGTCATATATATTATGGTAAAAATATAGGGTTAATATTTAGGTATAATTGTATCAAACTATGTCCACTTTTATAACATTTTATATAATTTTATACAAAAAGATATAATTTTATGTAATTGGATGAGGACAAAATTCGGATACAATTGTATCATATTGTATCGAATTGTATCAAATTGTACCAAATTGTATACAATTGTATACAATTCGATACAATATGATACAATAAGACGTTCTCATTTTTCGGATATAAATATATCTAATTACATAGAGGATTATATATAATTAAATATAACTTTATATGGCTCCATATCATTTTTTTTACTTGGGAATAGAAACTTTATTATTTTGTTTAAAAAATTCAAAAAAATTTTATTAAAAATTAATTGCGATAATGCAAAACAAATCCGTTTTAAGAGTATCTTTAAACCCATGACGTGTCTCGCTGGTTCAATGTCGACTTGCTTGGAGTTGCTCAAAAAATTGTATCTAAAGGTTTCTCCTTCAATCGATTTCAAAACAATAGGTCCATTCGATTACTTTTCTCAGTCAAGTCCAGTAAGAATTACTCAGTACAAACTTTCGGAGAGTAAGACAAGATTTACTCTCAAAATAAAATTTTCCCAAACATGTACGCGAACAGAAAATTTGCAACAATTTACAAGTTTGTACACACAGCTGATTACAACACCAAATATACAAATAAATTTTAACTGGTCGCTATGAAAGAAGACAATTTTTGATGTCAAACCTTAAGCAGAACATTTTTAGAAGGTTTTCTTATCTTTTCCATAATTTATTTTGAAAGTTTTACTGCTTTGCATTTCCATAAAATAATATAATTGGAAAATATTTTTTTTTTTATTTACCATAAACAATCATGTTTTTGAAACATGTTTTTTTCTGCTTGCAAATTCTTACTGGCAAAAATTTATCCAGTAAAAATTTGCAAGAAAAAGAAGAAGAAACGAACGCCATCCATTAAAAATTTGTACAAATTATCCAGTAATCGAATGGACCTAATTTGATCGTATTTTAGTTAGTATTTGTTTTTTTAAGCGTTTCTTATAATTTTTTAGCCAAAGTTAAGACAATTATGAAGTTTTGGGCAAAAATAAAGCTAAAAATTACATATTAAAAATTTAACCGGTTAATCGACCTATTTTAACCGATTATTCGGGTCGATTAATTATTTGAGTTATAAATTATTTGTTTCGACATTAACCGAAATAGAGGCGATTAATCGAGGAATCGGTTAATCGATTAACCGAATTGGAAACACTAATACGTAGTAACGAAACTCCTGGGAAACAATCGGTACATAATTGAAGACTTACCCGATTTGTCTATTAGCCAAAGAAAATATTGTAATGTTATGTCAACTGATCACATAAAGCCGTGGTGTCTTGATAATCCAGATATTGAACTGGAATCTGATGTCGAAGATGATAATGAGTCCAGGTCAGATCCGTCCAAGGAGGACGTCATGCCAGCAGAGGCCGAGCTGTTAACTACGAAGTCAGTCATCGCTGAGCGAGCGTAAAGAGCGGTCGTGTGTTTAAGTCGAGGCGATTATCTTATAGAATTTCTTTAATCACAATTATTCAGTTTACAATAAACTTAGTTTTTTTTTTAAGGACTCAATAATATTAATATTTATAAACTCGGTGCTTTTGACAATATGGTGAATGTGTTAGGTGAAAGCAGAGACTATTAATTATAGAGATAGGAAATCAAAACTTAAACTACTCACCGACAGAGGGCGGTGAAATCTAGTATTACCTGAGCAACTATTTAGTATCAATTTAATATCAGTTGAGCCTATTTAAGAAGACAAAAACTGCTGAAAACTGCACAGAATAAGGAAAAAACAAACGCGGAATATATTCAAATAATAAAATTTGAGATATCCGTTTGTTTTTTTCCTTTGTTGTTTCTTATTATTTAAATTGAAATAAAAAAAGAAAATTGTCAATGAAAGTGCTCCTTCATATGCAACAGTAAAAAATTGGGTTGCTGAATTTAAACGTTGTCGTACAAGCATTGAAGATGAACCACGAAGTGGACGTCCAAAAACTGCAACAACGCCAGAAATCATAGCTAAAGTACATAATATGGTATTGGACGATCGACGATTGAAATTGCTTGAAATAGGAGAGCCATAGGCATCTCAAATGATCGAGTACATTTTATTTTGCATCAAGAATTACAGATGAAAAAGCTTTCTGCAAGATGGGTGCCTCATTTGTTAACAGTTGACCAAAAACACATTCGGATGAAAATTTCAAAATTCAACGAATTGAAGTACGAATTGCACATTATTCTCCTTATTTAGCTCCCTCTGACTTCTACCTGTTCCCAAATCTACAAAAATTCCTTGCTGGCAAACGTTTTACTTCGAATGAAGATGCAATGGCAGCTGTAAACGATTATTTTGAGGAGATTCAGGAAAATTATTTTAATCAAGGGATAGAATTGCTAGAAAAACGTTGGACTAAGTGTATTGAAGTTTCAGGAGATTATATTGAAAAATAAAATAATTATATTGAAAAATAAAAGATGTTATATTTATCAACAATATTTTTGGAAATGTGCCTAAGTGATGTTATAAGTTATATTCTTAACTTTTGTAGTTGTATAATATACAAGCAACTAAGGAAATTTATAATCTTATTTTTAAAATACTATAGTGTTTCTTTGCGTGAATTCATAAAAACGTAATAACTGTTTGGAATTTTTACTTCAAATTTCAAGTACGAAGAAGTAATTCTATATTTTTTATAATCGAAAAACAGATGTTTTTTTTTTTGTTTTATTAAAATAATACTATTATAATATCAAACCAATTAACTGTAAAAACAGTAGTTTTACCTGTTTTGTCAGTTGTTTTAAAATTTTGGTAATAAAAATTTATCAGTTAATTTTACAACACCATTAGTTATTTTTAAAGCCACATTTACAATGACAGAGTACTCCATTCTGCAGGGTGGATTTTGTTCCTTTCTTTTCCGCAAAAAAATCAATGCTTTAAATTTAAATAAAGCTTCAAAAATTGCATTATATTCTAGCTAAATCTTCTATAAAAGAATAAAAAAAAATCCCGGGAAATCCCGCACAAAATTCCCGGGATTGTGGGATCGAAAAAAGGGCGGTATTCCCTACTCAGGTCTGATCTCCAGATATTGTATATCTTTTTTTATTTAAAAATATAATTTTGTATATTGTTAGATATTGTCATATATATTATGGTAAAAATATAGGGTTAATATTTAGGTATAATTGTATCAAACTATGTCCACTTTTATAACATTTTATATAATTTTATACAAAAAGATATAATTTTATGTAATTGGATGAGGACAAAATTCGGATACAATTGTATCATATTGTATCGAATTGTATCAAATTGTACCAAATTGTATACAATTGTATACAATTCGATACAATATGATACAATAAGACGTTCTCATTTTTCGGATATAAATATATCTAATTACATAGAGGATTATATATAATTAAATATAACTTTATATGGCTCCATATCATTTTTTTTACTTGGGAATAGAAACTTTATTATTTTGTTTAAAAAATTCAAAAAAATTTTATTAAAAATTAATTGCGATAATGCAAAACAAATCCGTTTTAAGAGTATCTTTAAACCCATGACGTGTCTCGCTGGTTCAATGTCGACTTGCTTGGAGTTGCTCAAAAAATTGTATCTAAAGGTTTCTCCTTCAATCGATTTCAAAACAATAGGTCCATTCGATTACTTTTCTCAGTCAAGTCCAGTAAGAATTACTCAGTACAAACTTTCGGAGAGTAAGACAAGATTTACTCTCAAAATAAAATTTTCCCAAACATGTACGCGAACAGAAAATTTGCAACAATTTACAAGTTTGTACACACAGCTGATTACAACACCAAATATACAAATAAATTTTAACTGGTCGCTATGAAAGAAGACAATTTTTGATGTCAAACCTTAAGCAGAACATTTTTAGAAGGTTTTCTTATCTTTTCCATAATTTATTTTGAAAGTTTTACTGCTTTGCATTTCCATAAAATAATATAATTGGAAAATATTTTTTTTTTTATTTACCATAAACAATCATGTTTTTGAAACATGTTTTTTTCTGCTTGCAAATTCTTACTGGCAAAAATTTATCCAGTAAAAATTTGCAAGAAAAAGAAGAAGAAACGAACGCCATCCATTAAAAATTTGTACAAATTATCCAGTAATCGAATGGACCTAATTTGATCGTATTTTAGTTAGTATTTGTTTTTTTAAGCGTTTCTTATAATTTTTTAGCCAAAGTTAAGACAATTATGAAGTTTTGGGCAAAAATAAAGCTAAAAATTACATATTAAAAATTTAACCGGTTAATCGACCTATTTTAACCGATTATTCGGGTCGATTAATTATTTGAGTTATAAATTATTTGTTTCGACATTAACCGAAATAGAGGCGATTAATCGAGGAATCGGTTAATCGATTAACCGAATTGGAAACACTAATACGTAGTAACGAAACTCCTGGGAAACAATCGGTACATAATTGAAGACTTACCCGATTTGTCTATTAGCCAAAGAAAATATTGTAATGTTATGTCAACTGATCACATAAAGCCGTGGTGTCTTGATAATCCAGATATTGAACTGGAATCTGATGTCGAAGATGATAATGAGTCCAGGTCAGATCCGTCCAAGGAGGACGTCATGCCAGCAGAGGCCGAGCTGTTAACTACGAAGTCAGTCATCGCTGAGCGAGCGTAAAGAGCGGTCGTGTGTTTAAGTCGAGGCGATTATCTTATAGAATTTCTTTAATCACAATTATTCAGTTTACAATAAACTTAGTTTTTTTTTTAAGGACTCAATAATATTAATATTTATAAACTCGGTGCTTTTGACAATATGGTGAATGTGTTAGGTGAAAGCAGAGACTATTAATTATAGAGATAGGAAATCAAAACTTAAACTACTCACCGACAGAGGGCGGTGAAATCTAGTATTACCTGAGCAACTATTTAGTATCAATTTAATATCAGTTGAGCCTATTTAAGAAGACAAAAACTGCTGAAAACTGCACAGAATAAGGAAAAAACAAACGCGGAATATATTCAAATAATAAAATTTGAGATATCCGTTTGTTTTTTTCCTTTGTTGTTTCTTATTATTTAAATTGAAATAAAAAAAGAAAATTGTCAATGAAAGTGCTCCTTCATATGCAACAGTAAAAAATTGGGTTGCTGAATTTAAACGTTGTCGTACAAGCATTGAAGATGAACCACGAAGTGGACGTCCAAAAACTGCAACAACGCCAGAAATCATAGCTAAAGTACATAATATGGTATTGGACGATCGACGATTGAAATTGCTTGAAATAGGAGAGCCATAGGCATCTCAAATGATCGAGTACATTTTATTTTGCATCAAGAATTACAGATGAAAAAGCTTTCTGCAAGATGGGTGCCTCATTTGTTAACAGTTGACCAAAAACACATTCGGATGAAAATTTCAAAATTCAACGAATTGAAGTACGAATTGCACATTATTCTCCTTATTTAGCTCCCTCTGACTTCTACCTGTTCCCAAATCTACAAAAATTCCTTGCTGGCAAACGTTTTACTTCGAATGAAGATGCAATGGCAGCTGTAAACGATTATTTTGAGGAGATTCAGGAAAATTATTTTAATCAAGGGATAGAATTGCTAGAAAAACGTTGGACTAAGTGTATTGAAGTTTCAGGAGATTATATTGAAAAATAAAATAATTATATTGAAAAATAAAAGATGTTATATTTATCAACAATATTTTTGGAAATGTGCCTAAGTGATGTTATAAGTTATATTCTTAACTTTTGTAGTTGTATAATATACAAGCAACTAAGGAAATTTATAATCTTATTTTTAAAATACTATAGTGTTTCTTTGCGTGAATTCATAAAAACGTAATAACTGTTTGGAATTTTTACTTCAAATTTCAAGTACGAAGAAGTAATTCTATATTTTTTATAATCGAAAAACAGATGTTTTTTTTTTGTTTTATTAAAATAATACTATTATAATATCAAACCAATTAACTGTAAAAACAGTAGTTTTACCTGTTTTGTCAGTTGTTTTAAAATTTTGGTAATAAAAATTTATCAGTTAATTTTACAACACCATTAGTTATTTTTAAAGCCACATTTACAATGACAGAGTACTCCATTCTGCAGGGTGGATTTTGTTCCTTTCTTTTCCGCAAAAAAATCAATGCTTTAAATTTAAATAAAGCTTCAAAAATTGCATTATATTCTAGCTAAATCTTCTATAAAAGAATAAAAAAAATCCCGGGAAATCCCGCACAAAATTCCCGGGATTGTGGGATCGAAAAAAGGGCGGTATTCCCTACTCAGGTCTGATCTCCAGATATTGTATATCTTTTTTTATTTAAAAATATAATTTTGTATATTGTTAGATATTGTCATATATATTATGGTAAAAATATAGGGTTAATATTTAGGTATAATTGTATCAAACTATGTCCACTTTTATAACATTTTATATAATTTTATACAAAAAGATATAATTTTATGTAATTGGATGAGGACAAAATTCGGATACAATTGTATCAAATTGTACCAAATTGTATACAATTGTATACAATTCGATACAATATGATACAATAAGACGTTCTCATTTTTCGGATATAAATATATCTAATTACATAGAGGATTATATATAATTAAATATAACTTTATATGGCTCCATATCATTTTTTTTACTTGGGAATAGAAACTTTATTATTTTGTTTAAAAAATTCAAAAAAATTTTATTAAAAATTAATTGCGATAATGTAAAACAAATCCGTTTTAAGAGTATCTTTAAACCCATGACGTGTCTCGCTGGTTCAATGTCGACTTGCTTGGAGTTGCTCAAAAAATTGTATCTAAAGGTTTCTCCTTCAATCGATTTCAAAACAATAGGTCCATTCGATTACTTTTCTCAGTCAAGTCCAGTAAGAATTACTCAGTACAAACTTTCGGAGAGTAAGACAAGATTTACTCTCAAAATAAAATTTTCCCAAACATGTACGCGAACAGAAAATTTGCAACAATTTACAAGTTTGTACACACAGCTGATTACAACACCAAATATACAAATAAATTTTAACTGGTCGCTATGAAAGAAGACAATTTTTGATGTCAAACCTTAAGCAGAACATTTTTAGAAGGTTTTCTTATCTTTTCCATAATTTATTTTGAAAGTTTTACTGCTTTGCATTTCCATAAAATAATATAATTGGAAAATATTTTTTTTTTTATTTACCATAAACAATCATGTTTTTGAAACATGTTTTTTTCTGCTTGCAAATTCTTACTGGCAAAAATTTATCCAGTAAAAATTTGCAAGAAAAAGAAGAAGAAACGAACGCCATCCATTAAAAATTTGTACAAATTATCCAGTAATCGAATGGACCTAATTTGATCGTATTTTAGTTAGTATTTGTTTTTTTAAGCGTTTCTTATAATTTTTTAGCCAAAGTTAAGACAATTATGAAGTTTTGGGCAAAAATAAAGCTAAAAATTACATATTAAAAATTTAACCGGTTAATCGACCTATTTTAACCGATTATTCGGGTCGATTAATTATTTGAGTTATAAATTATTTGTTTCGACATTAACCGAAATAGAGGCGATTAATCGAGGAATCGGTTAATCGATTAACCGAATTGGAAACACTAATACGTAGTAACGAAACTCCTGGGAAACAATCGGTACATAATTGAAGACTTACCCGATTTGTCTATTAGCCAAAGAAAATATTGTAATGTTATGTCAACTGATCACATAAAGCCGTGGTGTCTTGATAATCCAGATATTGAACTGGAATCTGATGTCGAAGATGATAATGAGTCCAGGTCAGATCCGTCCAAGGAGGACGTCATGCCAGCAGAGGCCGAGCTGTTAACTACGAAGTCAGTCATCGCTGAGCGAGCGTAAAGAGCGGTCGTGTGTTTAAGTCGAGGCGATTATCTTATAGAATTTCTTTAATCACAATTATTCAGTTTACAATAAACTTAGTTTTTTTTTTAAGGACTCAATAATATTAATATTTATAAACTCGGTGCTTTTGACAATATGGTGAATGTGTTAGGTGAAAGCAGAGACTATTAATTATAGAGATAGGAAATCAAAACTTAAACTACTCACCGACAGAGGGCGATGAAATCTAGTATTACCTGAGCAACTATTTAGTATCAATTTAATATCAGTTGAGCCTATTTAAGAAGACAAAAACTGCTGAAAACTGCACAGAATAAGGAAAAAACAAACGCGGAATATATTCAAATAATAAAATTTGAGATATCCGTTTGTTTTTTTCCTTTGTTGTTTCTTATTATTTAAATTGAAATAAAAAAAGAAAATTGTCAATGAAAGTGCTCCTTCATATGCAACAGTAAAAAATTGGGTTGCTGAATTTAAACGTTGTCGTACAAGCATTGAAGATGAACCACGAAGTGGACGTCCAAAAACTGCAACAACGCCAGAAATCATAGCTAAAGTACATAATATGGTATTGGACGATCGACGATTGAAATTGCTTGAAATAGGAGAGCCATAGGCATCTCAAATGATCGAGTACATTTTATTTTGCATCAAGAATTACAGATGAAAAAGCTTTCTGCAAGATGGGTGCCTCATTTGTTAACAGTTGACCAAAAACACATTCGGATGAAAATTTCAAAATTCAACGAATTGAAGTACGAATTGCACATTATTCTCCTTATTTAGCTCCCTCTGACTTCTACCTGTTCCCAAATCTACAAAAAATCCTTGCTGGCAAACGTTTTACTTCGAATGAAGATGCAATGGCAGCTGTAAACGATTATTTTGAGGAGATTCAGGAAAATTATTTTAATCAAGGGATAGAATTGCTAGAAAAACGTTGGACTAAGTGTATTGAAGTTTCAGGAGATTATATTGAAAAATAAAATAATTATATTGAAAAATAAAAGATGTTATATTTATCAACAATATTTTTGGAAATGTGCCTAAGTGATGTTATAAGTTATATTCTTAACTTTTGTAGTTGTATAATATACAAGCAACTAAGGAAATTTATAATCTTATTTTTAAAATACTATAGTGTTTCTTTGCGTGAATTCATAAAAACGTAATAACTGTTTGGAATTTTTACTTCAAATTTCAAGTACGAAGAAGTAATTCTATATTTTTTATAATCGAAAAACAGATGTTTTTTTTTTGTTTTATTAAAATAATACTATTATAATATCAAACCAATTAACTGTAAAAACAGTAGTTTTACCTGTTTTGTCAGTTGTTTTAAAATTTTGGTAATAAAAATTTATCAGTTAATTTTACAACACCATTAGTTATTTTTAAAGCCACATTTACAATGACAGAGTACTCCATTCTGCAGGGTGGATTTTGTTCCTTTCTTTTCCGCAAAAAAATCAATGCTTTAAATTTAAATAAAGCTTCAAAAATTGCATTATATTCTAGCTAAATCTTCTATAAAAGAATAAAAAAAATCCCGGGAAATCCCGCACAAAATTCCCGGGATTGTGGGATCGAAAAAAGGGCGGTATTCCCTACTCAGGTCTGATCTCCAGATATTGTATATCTTTTTTTATTTAAAAATATAATTTTGTATATTGTTAGATATTGTCATATATATTATGGTAAAAATATAGGGTTAATATTTAGGTATAATTGTATCAAACTATGTCCACTTTTATAACATTTTATATAATTTTATACAAAAAGATATAATTTTATGTAATTGGATGAGGACAAAATTCGGATACAATTGTATCATATTGTATCGAATTGTATCAAATTGTACCAAATTGTATACAATTGTATACAATTCGATACAATATGATACAATAAGACGTTCTCATTTTTCGGATATAAATATATCTAATTACATAGAGGATTATATATAATTAAATATAACTTTATATGGCTCCATATCATTTTTTTTACTTGGGAATAGAAACTTTATTATTTTGTTTAAAAAATTCAAAAAAATTTTATTAAAAATTAATTGCGATAATGTAAAACAAATCCGTTTTAAGAGTATCTTTAAACCCATGACGTGTCTCGCTGGTTCAATGTCGACTTGCTTGGAGTTGCTCAAAAAATTGTATCTAAAGGTTTCTCCTTCAATCGATTTCAAAACAATAGGTCCATTCGATTACTTTTCTCAGTCAAGTCCAGTAAGAATTACTCAGTACAAACTTTCGGAGAGTAAGACAAGATTTACTCTCAAAATAAAATTTTCCCAAACATGTACGCGAACAGAAAATTTGCAACAATTTACAAGTTTGTACACACAGCTGATTACAACACCAAATATACAAATAAATTTTAACTGGTCGCTATGAAAGAAGACAATTTTTGATGTCAAACCTTAAGCAGAACATTTTTAGAAGGTTTTCTTATCTTTTCCATAATTTATTTTGAAAGTTTTACTGCTTTGCATTTCCATAAAATAATATAATTGGAAAATATTTTTTTTTTTATTTACCATAAACAATCATGTTTTTGAAACATGTTTTTTTCTGCTTGCAAATTCTTACTGGCAAAAATTTATCCAGTAAAAATTTGCAAGAAAAAGAAGAAGAAACGAACGCCATCCATTAAAAATTTGTACAAATTATCCAGTAATCGAATGGACCTAATTTGATCGTATTTTAGTTAGTATTTGTTTTTTTAAGCGTTTCTTATAATTTTTTAGCCAAAGTTAAGACAATTATGAAGTTTTGGGCAAAAATAAAGCTAAAAATTACATATTAAAAATTTAACCGGTTAATCGACCTATTTTAACCGATTATTCGGGTCGATTAATTATTTGAGTTATAAATTATTTGTTTCGACATTAACCGAAATAGAGGCGATTAATCGAGGAATCGGTTAATCGATTAACCGAATTGGAAACACTAATACGTAGTAACGAAACTCCTGGGAAACAATCGGTACATAATTGAAGACTTACCCGATTTGTCTATTAGCCAAAGAAAATATTGTAATGTTATGTCAACTGATCACATAAAGCCGTGGTGTCTTGATAATCCAGATATTGAACTGGAATCTGATGTCGAAGATGATAATGAGTCCAGGTCAGATCCGTCCAAGGAGGACGTCATGCCAGCAGAGGCCGAGCTGTTAACTACGAAGTCAGTCATCGCTGAGCGAGCGTAAAGAGCGGTCGTGTGTTTAAGTCGAGGCGATTATCTTATAGAATTTCTTTAATCACAATTATTCAGTTTACAATAAACTTAGTTTTTTTTTTAAGGACTCAATAATATTAATATTTATAAACTCGGTGCTTTTGACAATATGGTGAATGTGTTAGGTGAAAGCAGAGACTATTAATTATAGAGATAGGAAATCAAAACTTAAACTACTCACCGACAGAGGGCGATGAAATCTAGTATTACCTGAGCAACTATTTAGTATCAATTTAATATCAGTTGAGCCTATTTAAGAAGACAAAAACTGCTGAAAACTGCACAGAATAAGGAAAAAACAAACGCGGAATATATTCAAATAATAAAATTTGAGATATCCGTTTGTTTTTTTCCTTTGTTGTTTCTTATTATTTAAATTGAAATAAAAAAAGAAAATTGTCAATGAAAGTGCTCCTTCATATGCAACAGTAAAAAATTGGGTTGCTGAATTTAAACGTTGTCGTACAAGCATTGAAGATGAACCACGAAGTGGACGTCCAAAAACTGCAACAACGCCAGAAATCATAGCTAAAGTACATAATATGGTATTGGACGATCGACGATTGAAATTGCTTGAAATAGGAGAGCCATAGGCATCTCAAATGATCGAGTACATTTTATTTTGCATCAAGAATTACAGATGAAAAAGCTTTCTGCAAGATGGGTGCCTCATTTGTTAACAGTTGACCAAAAACACATTCGGATGAAAATTTCAAAATTCAACGAATTGAAGTACGAATTGCACATTATTCTCCTTATTTAGCTCCCTCTGACTTCTACCTGTTCCCAAATCTACAAAAATTCCTTGCTGGCAAACGTTTTACTTCGAATGAAGATGCAATGGCAGCTGTAAACGATTATTTTGAGGAGATTCAGGAAAATTATTTTAATCAAGGGATAGAATTGCTAGAAAAACGTTGGACTAAGTGTATTGAAGTTTCAGGAGATTATATTGAAAAATAAAATAATTATATTGAAAAATAAAAGATGTTATATTTATCAACAATATTTTTGGAAATGTGCCTAAGTGATGTTATAAGTTATATTCTTAACTTTTGTAGTTGTATAATATACAAGCAACTAAGGAAATTTATAATCTTATTTTTAAAATACTATAGTGTTTCTTTGCGTGAATTCATAAAAACGTAATAACTGTTTGGAATTTTTACTTCAAATTTCAAGTACGAAGAAGTAATTCTATATTTTTTATAATCGAAAAACAGATGTTTTTTTTTTGTTTTATTAAAATAATACTATTATAATATCAAACCAATTAACTGTAAAAACAGTAGTTTTACCTGTTTTGTCAGTTGTTTTAAAATTTTGGTAATAAAAATTTATCAGTTAATTTTACAACACCATTAGTTATTTTTAAAGCCACATTTACAATGACAGAGTACTCCATTCTGCAGGGTGGATTTTGTTCCTTTCTTTTCCGCAAAAAAATCAATGCTTTAAATTTAAATAAAGCTTCAAAAATTGCATTATATTCTAGCTAAATCTTCTATAAAAGAATAAAAAAAATCCCGGGAAATCCCGCACAAAATTCCCGGGATTGTGGGATCGAAAAAAGGGCGGTATTCCCTACTCAGGTCTGATCTCCAGATATTGTATATCTTTTTTTATTTAAAAATATAATTTTGTATATTGTTAGATATTGTCATATATATTATGGTAAAAATATAGGGTTAATATTTAGGTATAATTGTATCAAACTATGTCCACTTTTATAACATTTTATATAATTTTATACAAAAAGATATAATTTTATGTAATTGGATGAGGACAAAATTCGGATACAATTGTATCATATTGTATCGAATTGTATCAAATTGTACCAAATTGTATACAATTGTATACAATTCGATACAATATGATACAATAAGACGTTCTCATTTTTCGGATATAAATATATCTAATTACATAGAGGATTATATATAATTAAATATAACTTTATATGGCTCCATATCATTTTTTTTACTTGGGAATAGAAACTTTATTATTTTGTTTAAAAAATTCAAAAAAATTTTATTAAAAATTAATTGCGATAATGTAAAACAAATCCGTTTTAAGAGTATCTTTAAACCCATGACGTGTCTCGCTGGTTCAATGTCGACTTGCTTGGAGTTGCTCAAAAAATTGTATCTAAAGGTTTCTCCTTCAATCGATTTCAAAACAATAGGTCCATTCGATTACTTTTCTCAGTCAAGTCCAGTAAGAATTACTCAGTACAAACTTTCGGAGAGTAAGACAAGATTTACTCTCAAAATAAAATTTTCCCAAACATGTACGCGAACAGAAAATTTGCAACAATTTACAAGTTTGTACACACAGCTGATTACAACACCAAATATACAAATAAATTTTAACTGGTCGCTATGAAAGAAGACAATTTTTGATGTCAAACCTTAAGCAGAACATTTTTAGAAGGTTTTCTTATCTTTTCCATAATTTATTTTGAAAGTTTTACTGCTTTGCATTTCCATAAAATAATATAATTGGAAAATATTTTTTTTTTTATTTACCATAAACAATCATGTTTTTGAAACATGTTTTTTTCTGCTTGCAAATTCTTACTGGCAAAAATTTATCCAGTAAAAATTTGCAAGAAAAAGAAGAAGAAACGAACGCCATCCATTAAAAATTTGTACAAATTATCCAGTAATCGAATGGACCTAATTTGATCGTATTTTAGTTAGTATTTGTTTTTTTAAGCGTTTCTTATAATTTTTTAGCCAAAGTTAAGACAATTATGAAGTTTTGGGCAAAAATAAAGCTAAAAATTACATATTAAAAATTTAACCGGTTAATCGACCTATTTTAACCGATTATTCGGGTCGATTAATTATTTGAGTTATAAATTATTTGTTTCGACATTAACCGAAATAGAGGCGATTAATCGAGGAATCGGTTAATCGATTAACCGAATTGGAAACACTAATACGTAGTAACGAAACTCCTGGGAAACAATCGGTACATAATTGAAGACTTACCCGATTTGTCTATTAGCCAAAGAAAATATTGTAATGTTATGTCAACTGATCACATAAAGCCGTGGTGTCTTGATAATCCAGATATTGAACTGGAATCTGATGTCGAAGATGATAATGAGTCCAGGTCAGATCCGTCCAAGGAGGACGTCATGCCAGCAGAGGCCGAGCTGTTAACTACGAAGTCAGTCATCGCTGAGCGAGCGTAAAGAGCGGTCGTGTGTTTAAGTCGAGGCGATTATCTTATAGAATTTCTTTAATCACAATTATTCAGTTTACAATAAACTTAGTTTTTTTTTTAAGGACTCAATAATATTAATATTTATAAACTCGGTGCTTTTGACAATATGGTGAATGTGTTAGGTGAAAGCAGAGACTATTAATTATAGAGATAGGAAATCAAAACTTAAACTACTCACCGACAGAGGGCGGTGAAATCTAGTATTACCTGAGCAACTATTTAGTATCAATTTAATATCAGTTGAGCCTATTTAAGAAGACAAAAACTGCTGAAAACTGCACAGAATAAGGAAAAAACAAACGCGGAATATATTCAAATAATAAAATTTGAGATATCCGTTTGTTTTTTTCCTTTGTTGTTTCTTATTATTTAAATTGAAATAAAAAAAGAAAATTGTCAATGAAAGTGCTCCTTCATATGCAACAGTAAAAAATTGGGTTGCTGAATTTAAACGTTGTCGTACAAGCATTGAAGATGAACCACGAAGTGGACGTCCAAAAACTGCAACAACGCCAGAAATCATAGCTAAAGTACATAATATGGTATTGGACGATCGACGATTGAAATTGCTTGAAATAGGAGAGCCATAGGCATCTCAAATGATCGAGTACATTTTATTTTGCATCAAGAATTACAGATGAAAAAGCTTTCTGCAAGATGGGTGCCTCATTTGTTAACAGTTGACCAAAAACACATTCGGATGAAAATTTCAAAATTCAACGAATTGAAGTACGAATTGCACATTATTCTCCTTATTTAGCTCCCTCTGACTTCTACCTGTTCCCAAATCTACAAAAATTCCTTGCTGGCAAACGTTTTACTTCGAATGAAGATGCAATGGCAGCTGTAAACGATTATTTTGAGGAGATTCAGGAAAATTATTTTAATCAAGGGATAGAATTGCTAGAAAAACGTTGGACTAAGTGTATTGAAGTTTCAGGAGATTATATTGAAAAATAAAATAATTATATTGAAAAATAAAAGATGTTATATTTATCAACAATATTTTTGGAAATGTGCCTAAGTGATGTTATAAGTTATATTCTTAACTTTTGTAGTTGTATAATATACAAGCAACTAAGGAAATTTATAATCTTATTTTTAAAATACTATAGTGTTTCTTTGCGTGAATTCATAAAAACGTAATAACTGTTTGGAATTTTTACTTCAAATTTCAAGTACGAAGAAGTAATTCTATATTTTTTATAATCGAAAAACAGATGTTTTTTTTTTGTTTTATTAAAATAATACTATTATAATATCAAACCAATTAACTGTAAAAACAGTAGTTTTACCTGTTTTGTCAGTTGTTTTAAAATTTTGGTAATAAAAATTTATCAGTTAATTTTACAACACCATTAGTTATTTTTAAAGCCACATTTACAATGACAGAGTACTCCATTCTGCAGGGTGGATTTTGTTCCTTTCTTTTCCGCAAAAAAATCAATGCTTTAAATTTAAATAAAGCTTCAAAAATTGCATTATATTCTAGCTAAATCTTCTATAAAAGAATAAAAAAAATCCCGGGAAATCCCGCACAAAATTCCCGGGATTGTGGGATCGAAAAAAGGGCGGTATTCCCTACTCAGGTCTGATCTCCAGATATTGTATATCTTTTTTTATTTAAAAATATAATTTTGTATATTGTTAGATATTGTCATATATATTATGGTAAAAATATAGGGTTAATATTTAGGTATAATTGTATCAAACTATGTCCACTTTTATAACATTTTATATAATTTTATACAAAAAGATATAATTTTATGTAATTGGATGAGGACAAAATTCGGATACAATTGTATCATATTGTATCGAATTGTATCAAATTGTACCAAATTGTATACAATTGTATACAATTCGATACAATATGATACAATAAGACGTTCTCATTTTTCGGATATAAATATATCTAATTACATAGAGGATTATATATAATTAAATATAACTTTATATGGCTCCATATCATTTTTTTTACTTGGGAATAGAAACTTTATTATTTTGTTTAAAAAATTCAAAAAAATTTTATTAAAAATTAATTGCGATAATGTAAAACAAATCCGTTTTAAGAGTATCTTTAAACCCATGACGTGTCTCGCTGGTTCAATGTCGACTTGCTTGGAGTTGCTCAAAAAATTGTATCTAAAGGTTTCTCCTTCAATCGATTTCAAAACAATAGGTCCATTCGATTACTTTTCTCAGTCAAGTCCAGTAAGAATTACTCAGTACAAACTTTCGGAGAGTAAGACAAGATTTACTCTCAAAATAAAATTTTCCCAAACATGTACGCGAACAGAAAATTTGCAACAATTTACAAGTTTGTACACACAGCTGATTACAACACCAAATATACAAATAAATTTTAACTGGTCGCTATGAAAGAAGACAATTTTTGATGTCAAACCTTAAGCAGAACATTTTTAGAAGGTTTTCTTATCTTTTCCATAATTTATTTTGAAAGTTTTACTGCTTTGCATTTCCATAAAATAATATAATTGGAAAATATTTTTTTTTTTTATTTACCATAAACAATCATGTTTTTGAAACATGTTTTTTTCTGCTTGCAAATTCTTACTGGCAAAAATTTATCCAGTAAAAATTTGCAAGAAAAAGAAGAAGACTTAGAAACTCTCAACATAGAACTGTCACTTTATTCTCTCTTTTTTCTTTCTGTTTACTGAGTATTTATGTAAACGAACGCCATCCATTAAAAATTTGTACAAATTATCCAGTAATCGAATGGACCTAATTTGATCGTATTTTAGTTAGTATTTGTTTTTTTAAGCGTTTCTTATAATTTTTTAGCCAAAGTTAAGACAATTATGAAGTTTTGGGCAAAAATAAAGCTAAAAATTACATATTAAAAATTTAACCGGTTAATCGACCTATTTTAACCGATTATTCGGGTCGAATAATTATTTGAGTTATAAATTATTTGTTTCGACATTAACCGAAATAGAGGCGATTAATCGAGGAATCGGTTAATCGATTAACCGAATTGGAAACACTAATACGTAGTAACGAAACTCCTGGGAAACAATCGGTACATAATTGAAGACTTACCCGATTTGTCTATTAGCCAAAGAAAATATTGTAATGTTATGTCAACTGATCACATAAAGCCGTGGTGTCTTGATAATCCAGATATTGAACTGGAATCTGATGTCGAAGTTGATAATGAGTCCAGGTCAGATCCGTCCAAGGAGGACGTCATGCCAGCAGAGGCCGAGCTGTTAACTACGAAGTCAGTCATCGCTGAGCGAGCGTAAAGAGCGGTCGTGTGTTTAAGTCGAGGCGATTATCTTATAGAATTTCTTTAATCACAATTATTCAGTTTACAATAAACTTAGTTTTTTTTTTAAGGACTCAATAATATTAATATTTATAGACTCGGTGCTTTTGACAATATGGTGAATGTGTTAGGTGAAAGCAGAGACTATTAATTATAGAGATAGGAAATCAAAACTTAAACTACTCACCGACAGAGGGCGGGGAAATCTAGTATTACCTGAGCAACTATTTAGTATCAATTTAATATCAGTTGAGCCTATTTAAGAAGACAAAAACTGCTGAAAACTGCACAGAATAAGGAAAAAACAAACGCGGAATATATTCAAATAATAAAATTTGAGATATCCGTTTGTTTTTTTCCTTTGTTGTTTCTTATTATTTAAATTGAAATAAAAAAAGAAAATTGTCAATGAAAGTGCTCCTTCATATGCAACAGTAAAAAATTGGGTTGCTGAATTTAAACGTTGTCGTACAAGCATTGAAGATGAACCACGAAGTGGACGTCCAAAAACTGCAACAACGCCAGAAATCATAGCTAAAGTACATAATATGGTATTGGACGATCGACGATTGAAATTGCTTGAAATAGGAGAGCCATAGGCATCTCAAATGATCGAGTACATTTTATTTTGCATCAAGAATTACAGATGAAAAAGCTTTCTGCAAGATGGGTGCCTCATTTGTTAACAGTTGACCAAAAACACATTCGGATGAAAATTTCAAAATTCAACGAATTGAAGTACGAATTGCACATTATTCTCCTTATTTAGCTCCCTCTGACTTCTACCTGTTCCCAAATCTACAAAAATTCCTTGCTGGCAAACGTTTTACTTCGAATGAAGATGCAATGGCAGCTGTAAACGATTATTTTGAGGAGATTCAGGAAAATTATTTTAATCAAGGGATAGAATTGCTAGAAAAACGTTGGACTAAGTGTATTGAAGTTTCAGGAGATTATATTGAAAAATAAAATAATTATATTGAAAAATAAAAGATGTTATATTTATCAACAATATTTTTGGAAATGTGCCTAAGTGATGTTATAAGTTATATTCTTAACTTTTGTAGTTGTATAATATACAAGCAACTAAGGAAATTTATAATCTTATTTTTAAAATACTATAGTGTTTCTTTGCGTGAATTCATAAAAACGTAATAACTGTTTGGAATTTTTACTTCAAATTTCAAGTACGAAGAAGTAATTCTATATTTTTTATAATCGAAAAACAGATGTTTTTTTTTTGTTTTATTAAAATAATACTATTATAATATCAAACCAATTAACTGTAAAAACAGTAGTTTTACCTGTTTTGTCAGTTGTTTTAAAATTTTGGTAATAAAAATTTATCAGTTAATTTTACAACACCATTAGTTATTTTTAAAGCCACATTTACAATGACAGAGTACTCCATTCTGCAGGGTGGATTTTGTTCCTTTCTTTTCCGCAAAAAAATCAATGCTTTAAATTTAAATAAAGCTTCAAAAATTGCATTATATTCTAGCTAAATCTTCTATAAAAGAATAAAAAAAATCCCGGGAAATCCCGCACAAAATTCCCGGGATTGTGGGATCGAAAAAAGGGCGGTATTCCCTACTCAGGTCTGATCTCCAGATATTGTATATCTTTTTTTATTTAAAAATATAATTTTGTATATTGTTAGATATTGTCATATATATTATGGTAAAAATATAGGGTTAATATTTAGGTATAATTGTATCAAACTATGTCCACTTTTATAACATTTTATATAATTTTATACAAAAAGATATAATTTTATGTAATTGGATGAGGACAAAATTCGGATACAATTGTATCATATTGTATCGAATTGTATCAAATTGTACCAAATTGTATACAATTGTATACAATTCGATACAATATGATACAATAAGACGTTCTCATTTTTCGGATATAAATATATCTAATTACATAGAGGATTATATATAATTAAATATAACTTTATATGGCTCCATATCATTTTTTTTACTTGGGAATAGAAACTTTATTATTTTGTTTAAAAAATTCAAAAAAATTTTATTAAAAATTAATTGCGATAATGTAAAACAAATCCGTTTTAAGAGTATCTTTAAACCCATGACGTGTCTCGCTGGTTCAATGTCGACTTGCTTGGAGTTGCTCAAAAAATTGTATCTAAAGGTTTCTCCTTCAATCGATTTCAAAACAATAGGTCCATTCGATTACTTTTCTCAGTCAAGTCCAGTAAGAATTACTCAGTACAAACTTTCGGAGAGTAAGACAAGATTTACTCTCAAAATAAAATTTTCCCAAACATGTACGCGAACAGAAAATTTGCAACAATTTACAAGTTTGTACACACAGCTGATTACAACACCAAATATACAAATAAATTTTAACTGGTCGCTATGAAAGAAGACAATTTTTGATGTCAAACCTTAAGCAGAACATTTTTAGAAGGTTTTCTTATCTTTTCCATAATTTATTTTGAAAGTTTTACTGCTTTGCATTTCCATAAAATAATATAATTGGAAAATATTTTTTTTTTTATTTACCATAAACAATCATGTTTTTGAAACATGTTTTTTTCTGCTTGCAAATTCTTACTGGCAAAAATTTATCCAGTAAAAATTTGCAAGAAAAAGAAGAAGAAACGAACGCCATCCATTAAAAATTTGTACAAATTATCCAGTAATCGAATGGACCTAATTTGATCGTATTTTAGTTAGTATTTGTTTTTTTAAGCGTTTCTTATAATTTTTTAGCCAAAGTTAAGACAATTATGAAGTTTTGGGCAAAAATAAAGCTAAAAATTACATATTAAAAATTTAACCGGTTAATCGACCTATTTTAACCGATTATTCGGGTCGATTAATTATTTGAGTTATAAATTATTTGTTTCGACATTAACCGAAATAGAGGCGATTAATCGAGGAATCGGTTAATCGATTAACCGAATTGGAAACACTAATACGTAGTAACGAAACTCCTGGGAAACAATCGGTACATAATTGAAGACTTACCCGATTTGTCTATTAGCCAAAGAAAATATTGTAATGTTATGTCAACTGATCACATAAAGCCGTGGTGTCTTGATAATCCAGATATTGAACTGGAATCTGATGTCGAAGATGATAATGAGTCCAGGTCAGATCCGTCCAAGGAGGACGTCATGCCAGCAGAGGCCGAGCTGTTAACTACGAAGTCAGTCATCGCTGAGCGAGCGTAAAGAGCGGTCGTGTGTTTAAGTCGAGGCGATTATCTTATAGAATTTCTTTAATCACAATTATTCAGTTTACAATAAACTTAGTTTTTTTTTTAAGGACTCAATAATATTAATATTTATAAACTCGGTGCTTTTGACAATATGGTGAATGTGTTAGGTGAAAGCAGAGACTATTAATTATAGAGATAGGAAATCAAAACTTAAACTACTCACCGACAGAGGGCGATGAAATCTAGTATTACCTGAGCAACTATTTAGTATCAATTTAATATCAGTTGAGCCTATTTAAGAAGACAAAAACTGCTGAAAACTGCACAGAATAAGGAAAAAACAAACGCGGAATATATTCAAATAATAAAATTTGAGATATCCGTTTGTTTTTTTCCTTTGTTGTTTCTTATTATTTAAATTGAAATAAAAAAAGAAAATTGTCAATGAAAGTGCTCCTTCATATGCAACAGTAAAAAATTGGGTTGCTGAATTTAAACGTTGTCGTACAAGCATTGAAGATGAACCACGAAGTGGACGTCCAAAAACTGCAACAACGCCAGAAATCATAGCTAAAGTACATAATATGGTATTGGACGATCGACGATTGAAATTGCTTGAAATAGGAGAGCCATAGGCATCTCAAATGATCGAGTACATTTTATTTTGCATCAAGAATTACAGATGAAAAAGCTTTCTGCAAGATGGGTGCCTCATTTGTTAACAGTTGACCAAAAACACATTCGGATGAAAATTTCAAAATTCAACGAATTGAAGTACGAATTGCACATTATTCTCCTTATTTAGCTCCCTCTGACTTCTACCTGTTCCCAAATCTACAAAAATTCCTTGCTGGCAAACGTTTTACTTCGAATGAAGATGCAATGGCAGCTGTAAACGATTATTTTGAGGAGATTCAGGAAAATTATTTTAATCAAGGGATAGAATTGCTAGAAAAACGTTGGACTAAGTGTATTGAAGTTTCAGGAGATTATATTGAAAAATAAAATAATTATATTGAAAAATAAAAGATGTTATATTTATCAACAATATTTTTGGAAATGTGCCTAAGTGATGTTATAAGTTATATTCTTAACTTTTGTAGTTGTATAATATACAAGCAACTAAGGAAATTTATAATCTTATTTTTAAAATACTATAGTGTTTCTTTGCGTGAATTCATAAAAACGTAATAACTGTTTGGAATTTTTACTTCAAATTTCAAGTACGAAGAAGTAATTCTATATTTTTTATAATCGAAAAACAGATGTTTTTTTTTTGTTTTATTAAAATAATACTATTATAATATCAAACCAATTAACTGTAAAAACAGTAGTTTTACCTGTTTTGTCAGTTGTTTTAAAATTTTGGTAATAAAAATTTATCAGTTAATTTTACAACACCATTAGTTATTTTTAAAGCCACATTTACAATGACAGAGTACTCCATTCTGCAGGGTGGATTTTGTTCCTTTCTTTTCCGCAAAAAAATCAATGCTTTAAATTTAAATAAAGCTTCAAAAATTGCATTATATTCTAGCTAAATCTTCTATAAAAGAATAAAAAAAATCCCGGGAAATCCCGCACAAAATTCCCGGGATTGTGGGATCGAAAAAAGGGCGGTATTCCCTACTCAGGTCTGATCTCCAGATATTGTATATCTTTTTTTATTTAAAAATATAATTTTGTATATTGTTAGATATTGTCATATATATTATGGTAAAAATATAGGGTTAATATTTAGGTATAATTGTATCAAACTATGTCCACTTTTATAACATTTTATATAATTTTATACAAAAAGATATAATTTTATGTAATTGGATGAGGACAAAATTCGGATACAATTGTATCATATTGTATCGAATTGTATCAAATTGTACCAAATTGTATACAATTGTATACAATTCGATACAATATGATACAATAAGACGTTCTCATTTTTCGGATATAAATATATCTAATTACATAGAGGATTATATATAATTAAATATAACTTTATATGGCTCCATATCATTTTTTTTACTTGGGAATAGAAACTTTATTATTTTGTTTAAAAAATTCAAAAAAATTTTATTAAAAATTAATTGCGATAATGTAAAACAAATCCGTTTTAAGAGTATCTTTAAACCCATGACGTGTCTCGCTGGTTCAATGTCGACTTGCTTGGAGTTGCTCAAAAAATTGTATCTAAAGGTTTCTCCTTCAATCGATTTCAAAACAATAGGTCCATTCGATTACTTTTCTCAGTCAAGTCCAGTAAGAATTACTCAGTACAAACTTTCGGAGAGTAAGACAAGATTTACTCTCAAAATAAAATTTTCCCAAACATGTACGCGAACAGAAAATTTGCAACAATTTACAAGTTTGTACACACAGCTGATTACAACACCAAATATACAAATAAATTTTAACTGGTCGCTATGAAAGAAGACAATTTTTGATGTCAAACCTTAAGCAGAACATTTTTAGAAGGTTTTCTTATCTTTTCCATAATTTATTTTGAAAGTTTTACTGCTTTGCATTTCCATAAAATAATATAATTGGAAAATATTTTTTTTTTTATTTACCATAAACAATCATGTTTTTGAAACATGTTTTTTTCTGCTTGCAAATTCTTACTGGCAAAAATTTATCCAGTAAAAATTTGCAAGAAAAAGAAGAAGAAACGAACGCCATCCATTAAAAATTTGTACAAATTATCCAGTAATCGAATGGACCTAATTTGATCGTATTTTAGTTAGTATTTGTTTTTTTAAGCGTTTCTTATAATTTTTTAGCCAAAGTTAAGACAATTATGAAGTTTTGGGCAAAAATAAAGCTAAAAATTACATATTAAAAATTTAACCGGTTAATCGACCTATTTTAACCGATTATTCGGGTCGATTAATTATTTGAGTTATAAATTATTTGTTTCGACATTAACCGAAATAGAGGCGATTAATCGAGGAATCGGTTAATCGATTAACCGAATTGGAAACACTAATACGTAGTAACGAAACTCCTGGGAAACAATCGGTACATAATTGAAGACTTACCCGATTTGTCTATTAGCCAAAGAAAATATTGTAATGTTATGTCAACTGATCACATAAAGCCGTGGTGTCTTGATAATCCAGATATTGAACTGGAATCTGATGTCGAAGATGATAATGAGTCCAGGTCAGATCCGTCCAAGGAGGACGTCATGCCAGCAGAGGCCGAGCTGTTAACTACGAAGTCAGTCATCGCTGAGCGAGCGTAAAGAGCGGTCGTGTGTTTAAGTCGAGGCGATTATCTTATAGAATTTCTTTAATCACAATTATTCAGTTTACAATAAACTTAGTTTTTTTTTTAAGGACTCAATAATATTAATATTTATAAACTCGGTGCTTTTGACAATATGGTGAATGTGTTAGGTGAAAGCAGAGACTATTAATTATAGAGATAGGAAATCAAAACTTAAACTACTCACCGACAGAGGGCGATGAAATCTAGTATTACCTGAGCAACTATTTAGTATCAATTTAATATCAGTTGAGCCTATTTAAGAAGACAAAAACTGCTGAAAACTGCACAGAATAAGGAAAAAACAAACGCGGAATATATTCAAATAATAAAATTTGAGATATCCGTTTGTTTTTTTCCTTTGTTGTTTCTTATTATTTAAATTGAAATAAAAAAAGAAAATTGTCAATGAAAGTGCTCCTTCATATGCAACAGTAAAAAATTGGGTTGCTGAATTTAAACGTTGTCGTACAAGCATTGAAGATGAACCACGAAGTGGACGTCCAAAAACTGCAACAACGCCAGAAATCATAGCTAAAGTACATAATATGGTATTGGACGATCGACGATTGAAATTGCTTGAAATAGGAGAGCCATAGGCATCTCAAATGATCGAGTACATTTTATTTTGCATCAAGAATTACAGATGAAAAAGCTTTCTGCAAGATGGGTGCCTCATTTGTTAACAGTTGACCAAAAACACATTCGGATGAAAATTTCAAAATTCAACGAATTGAAGTACGAATTGCACATTATTCTCCTTATTTAGCTCCCTCTGACTTCTACCTGTTCCCAAATCTACAAAAATTCCTTGCTGGCAAACGTTTTACTTCGAATGAAGATGCAATGGCAGCTGTAAACGATTATTTTGAGGAGATTCAGGAAAATTATTTTAATCAAGGGATAGAATTGCTAGAAAAACGTTGGACTAAGTGTATTGAAGTTTCAGGAGATTATATTGAAAAATAAAATAATTATATTGAAAAATAAAAGATGTTATATTTATCAACAATATTTTTGGAAATGTGCCTAAGTGATGTTATAAGTTATATTCTTAACTTTTGTAGTTGTATAATATACAAGCAACTAAGGAAATTTATAATCTTATTTTTAAAATACTATAGTGTTTCTTTGCGTGAATTCATAAAAACGTAATAACTGTTTGGAATTTTTACTTCAAATTTCAAGTACGAAGAAGTAATTCTATATTTTTTATAATCGAAAAACAGATGTTTTTTTTTTGTTTTATTAAAATAATACTATTATAATATCAAACCAATTAACTGTAAAAACAGTAGTTTTACCTGTTTTGTCAGTTGTTTTAAAATTTTGGTAATAAAAATTTATCAGTTAATTTTACAACACCATTAGTTATTTTTAAAGCCACATTTACAATGACAGAGTACTCCATTCTGCAGGGTGGATTTTGTTCCTTTCTTTTCCGCAAAAAAATCAATGCTTTAAATTTAAATAAAGCTTCAAAAATTGCATTATATTCTAGCTAAATCTTCTATAAAAGAATAAAAAAAATCCCGGGAAATCCCGCACAAAATTCCCGGGATTGTGGGATCGAAAAAAGGGCGGTATTCCCTACTCAGGTCTGATCTCCAGATATTGTATATCTTTTTTTATTTAAAAATATAATTTTGTATATTGTTAGATATTGTCATATATATTATGGTAAAAATATAGGGTTAATATTTAGGTATAATTGTATCAAACTATGTCCACTTTTATAACATTTTATATAATTTTATACAAAAAGATATAATTTTATGTAATTGGATGAGGACAAAATTCGGATACAATTGTATCATATTGTATCGAATTGTATCAAATTGTACCAAATTGTATACAATTGTATACAATTCGATACAATATGATACAATAAGACGTTCTCATTTTTCGGATATAAATATATCTAATTACATAGAGGATTATATATAATTAAATATAACTTTATATGGCTCCATATCATTTTTTTTACTTGGGAATAGAAACTTTATTATTTTGTTTAAAAAATTCAAAAAAATTTTATTAAAAATTAATTGCGATAATGTAAAACAAATCCGTTTTAAGAGTATCTTTAAACCCATGACGTGTCTCGCTGGTTCAATGTCGACTTGCTTGGAGTTGCTCAAAAAATTGTATCTAAAGGTTTCTCCTTCAATCGATTTCAAAACAATAGGTCCATTCGATTACTTTTCTCAGTCAAGTCCAGTAAGAATTACTCAGTACAAACTTTCGGAGAGTAAGACAAGATTTACTCTCAAAATAAAATTTTCCCAAACATGTACGCGAACAGAAAATTTGCAACAATTTACAAGTTTGTACACACAGCTGATTACAACACCAAATATACAAATAAATTTTAACTGGTCGCTATGAAAGAAGACAATTTTTGATGTCAAACCTTAAGCAGAACATTTTTAGAAGGTTTTCTTATCTTTTCCATAATTTATT
Source organism: Leucophora obtusa (assembly GCA_949987735.1). Classification (NCBI taxonomy): domain Eukaryota; kingdom Metazoa; phylum Arthropoda; class Insecta; order Diptera; family Anthomyiidae; genus Leucophora; species Leucophora obtusa. The sequence continues at coordinate 43,094,075 of OX465297.1, forward strand.
TTGAAAGTTTTACTGCTTTGCATTTCCATAAAATAATATAATTGGAAAATATTTTTTTTTTTATTTACCATAAACAATCATGTTTTTTTCTGCTTGCAAATTCTTACTGGCAAAAATTTATCCAGTAAAAATTTGCAAGAAAAAGAAGAAGAAACGAACGCCATCCATTAAAAATTTGTACAAATTATCCAGTAATCGAATGGACCTAATTTGATCGTATTTTAGTTAGTATTTGTTTTTTTAAGCGTTTCTTATAATTTTTTAGCCAAAGTTAAGACAATTATGAAGTTTTGGGCAAAAATAAAGCTAAAAATTACATATTAAAAATTTAACCGGTTAATCGACCTATTTTAACCGATTATTCGGGTCGATTAATTATTTGAGTTATAAATTATTTGTTTCGACATTAACCGAAATAGAGGCGATTAATCGAGGAATCGGTTAATCGATTAACCGAATTGGAAACACTAATACGTAGTAACGAAACTCCTGGGAAACAATCGGTACATAATTGAAGACTTACCCGATTTGTCTATTAGCCAAAGAAAATATTGTAATGTTATGTCAACTGATCACATAAAGCCGTGGTGTCTTGATAATCCAGATATTGAACTGGAATCTGATGTCGAAGATGATAATGAGTCCAGGTCAGATCCGTCCAAGGAGGACGTCATGCCAGCAGAGGCCGAGCTGTTAACTACGAAGTCAGTCATCGCTGAGCGAGCGTAAAGAGCGGTCGTGTGTTTAAGTCGAGGCGATTATCTTATAGAATTTCTTTAATCACAATTATTCAGTTTACAATAAACTTAGTTTTTTTTTTAAGGACTCAATAATATTAATATTTATAAACTCGGTGCTTTTGACAATATGGTGAATGTGTTAGGTGAAAGCAGAGACTATTAATTATAGAGATAGGAAATCAAAACTTAAACTACTCACCGACAGAGGGCGGTGAAATCTAGTATTACCTGAGCAACTATTTAGTATCAATTTAATATCAGTTGAGCCTATTTAAGAAGACAAAAACTGCTGAAAACTGCACAGAATAAGGAAAAAACAAACGCGGAATATATTCAAATAATAAAATTTGAGATATCCGTTTGTTTTTTTCCTTTGTTGTTTCTTATTATTTAAATTGAAATAAAAAAAGAAAATTGTCAATGAAAGTGCTCCTTCATATGCAACAGTAAAAAATTGGGTTGCTGAATTTAAACGTTGTCGTACAAGCATTGAAGATGAACCACGAAGTGGACGTCCAAAAACTGCAACAACGCCAGAAATCATAGCTAAAGTACATAATATGGTATTGGACGATCGACGATTGAAATTGCTTGAAATAGGAGAGCCATAGGCATCTCAAATGATCGAGTACATTTTATTTTGCATCAAGAATTACAGATGAAAAAGCTTTCTGCAAGATGGGTGCCTCATTTGTTAACAGTTGACCAAAAACACATTCGGATGAAAATTTCAAAATTCAACGAATTGAAGTACGAATTGCACATTATTCTCCTTATTTAGCTCCCTCTGACTTCTACCTGTTCCCAAATCTACAAAAATTCCTTGCTGGCAAACGTTTTACTTCGAATGAAGATGCAATGGCAGCTGTAAACGATTATTTTGAGGAGATTCAGGAAAATTATTTTAATCAAGGGATAGAATTGCTAGAAAAACGTTGGACTAAGTGTATTGAAGTTTCAGGAGATTATATTGAAAAATAAAATAATTATATTGAAAAATAAAAGATGTTATATTTATCAACAATATTTTTGGAAATGTGCCTAAGTGATGTTATAAGTTATATTCTTAACTTTTGTAGTTGTATAATATACAAGCAACTAAGGAAATTTATAATCTTATTTTTAAAATACTATAGTGTTTCTTTGCGTGAATTCATAAAAACGTAATAACTGTTTGGAATTTTTACTTCAAATTTCAAGTACGAAGAAGTAATTCTATATTTTTTATAATCGAAAAACAGATGTTTTTTTTTTTGTTTTATTAAAATAATACTATTATAATATCAAACCAATTAACTGTAAAAACAGTAGTTTTACCTGTTTTGTCAGTTGTTTTAAAATTTTGGTAATAAAAATTTATCAGTTAATTTTACAACACCATTAGTTATTTTTAAAGCCACATTTACAATGACAGAGTACTCCATTCTGCAGGGTGGATTTTGTTCCTTTCTTTTCCGCAAAAAAATCAATGCTTTAAATTTAAATAAAGCTTCAAAAATTGCATTATATTCTAGCTAAATCTTCTATAAAAGAATAAAAAAAAATCCCGGGAAATCCCGCACAAAATTCCCGGGATTGTGGGATCGAAAAAAGGGCGGTATTCCCTACTCAGGTCTGATCTCCAGATATTGTATATCTTTTTTTATTTAAAAATATAATTTTGTATATTGTTAGATATTGTCATATATATTATGGTAAAAATATAGGGTTAATATTTAGGTATAATTGTATCAAACTATGTCCACTTTTATAACATTTTATATAATTTTATACAAAAAGATATAATTTTATGTAATTGGATGAGGACAAAATTCGGATACAATTGTATCATATTGTATCGAATTGTATCAAATTGTACCAAATTGTATACAATTGTATACAATTCGATACAATATGATACAATAAGACGTTCTCATTTTTCGGATATAAATATATCTAATTACATAGAGGATTATATATAATTAAATATAACTTTATATGGCTCCATATCATTTTTTTTACTTGGGAATAGAAACTTTATTATTTTGTTTAAAAAATTCAAAAAAATTTTATTAAAAATTAATTGCGATAATGTAAAACAAATCCGTTTTAAGAGTATCTTTAAACCCATGACGTGTCTCGCTGGTTCAATGTCGACTTGCTTGGAGTTGCTCAAAAAATTGTATCTAAAGGTTTCTCCTTCAATCGATTTCAAAACAATAGGTCCATTCGATTACTTTTCTCAGTCAAGTCCAGTAAGAATTACTCAGTACAAACTTTCGGAGAGTAAGACAAGATTTACTCTCAAAATAAAATTTTCCCAAACATGTACGCGAACAGAAAATTTGCAACAATTTACAAGTTTGTACACACAGCTGATTACAACACCAAATATACAAATAAATTTTAACTGGTCGCTATGAAAGAAGACAATTTTTGATGTCAAACCTTAAGCAGAACATTTTTAGAAGGTTTTCTTATCTTTTCCATAATTTATTTTGAAAGTTTTACTGCTTTGCATTTCCATAAAATAATATAATTGGAAAATATTTTTTTTTTTATTTACCATAAACAATCATGTTTTTGAAACATGTTTTTTTCTGCTTGCAAATTCTTACTGGCAAAAATTTATCCAGTAAAAATTTGCAAGAAAAAGAAGAAGACTTAGAAACTCTCAACATAGAACTGTCACTTTATTCTCTCTTTTTTCTTTCTGTTTACTGAGTATTTATGTAAACGAACGCCATCCATTAAAAATTTGTACAAATTATCCAGTAATCGAATGGACCTAATTTGATCGTATTTTAGTTAGTATTTGTTTTTTAAGCGTTTCTTATAATTTTTTAGCCAAAGTTAAGACAATTATGAAGTTTTGGGCAAAAATAAAGCTAAAAATTACATATTAAAAATTTAACCGGTTAATCGACCTATTTTAACCGATTATTCGGGTCGAATAATTATTTGAGTTATAAATTATTTGTTTCGACATTAACCGAAATAGAGGCGATTAATCGAGGAATCGGTTAATCGATTAACCGAATTGGAAACACTAATACGTAGTAACGAAACTCCTGGGAAACAATCGGTACATAATTGAAGACTTACCCGATTTGTCTATTAGCCAAAGAAAATATTGTAATGTTATGTCAACTGATCACATAAAGCCGTGGTGTCTTGATAATCCAGATATTGAACTGGAATCTGATGTCGAAGATGATAATGAGTCCAGGTCAGATCCGTCCAAGGAGGACGTCATGCCAGCAGAGGCCGAGCTGTTAACTACGAAGTCAGTCATCGCTGAGCGAGCGTAAAGAGCGGTCGTGTGTTTAAGTCGAGGCGATTATCTTATAGAATTTCTTTAATCACAATTATTCAGTTTACAATAAACTTAGTTTTTTTTTTAAGGACTCAATAATATTAATATTTATAGACTCGGTGCTTTTGACAATATGGTGAATGTGTTAGGTGAAAGCAGAGACTATTAATTATAGAGATAGGAAATCAAAACTTAAACTACTCACCGACAGAGGGCGGGGAAATCTAGTATTACCTGAGCAACTATTTAGTATCAATTTAATATCAGTTGAGCCTATTTAAGAAGACAAAAACTGCTGAAAACTGCACAGAATAAGGAAAAAACAAACGCGGAATATATTCAAATAATAAAATTTGAGATATCCGTTTGTTTTTTTCCTTTGTTGTTTCTTATTATTTAAATTGAAATAAAAAAAGAAAATTGTCAATGAAAGTGCTCCTTCATATGCAACAGTAAAAAATTGGGTTGCTGAATTTAAACGTTGTCGTACAAGCATTGAAGATGAACCACGAAGTGGACGTCCAAAAACTGCAACAACGCCAGAAATCATAGCTAAAGTACATAATATGGTATTGGACGATCGACGATTGAAATTGCTTGAAATAGGAGAGCCATAGGCATCTCAAATGATCGAGTACATTTTATTTTGCATCAAGAATTACAGATGAAAAAGCTTTCTGCAAGATGGGTGCCTCATTTGTTAACAGTTGACCAAAAACACATTCGGATGAAAATTTCAAAATTCAACGAATTGAAGTACGAATTGCACATTATTCTCCTTATTTAGCTCCCTCTGACTTCTACCTGTTCCCAAATCTACAAAAATTCCTTGCTGGCAAACGTTTTACTTCGAATGAAGATGCAATGGCAGCTGTAAACGATTATTTTGAGGAGATTCAGGAAAATTATTTTAATCAAGGGATAGAATTGCTAGAAAAACGTTGGACTAAGTGTATTGAAGTTTCAGGAGATTATATTGAAAAATAAAATAATTATATTGAAAAATAAAAGATGTTATATTTATCAACAATATTTTTGGAAATGTGCCTAAGTGATGTTATAAGTTATATTCTTAACTTTTGTAGTTGTATAATATACAAGCAACTAAGGAAATTTATAATCTTATTTTTAAAATACTATAGTGTTTCTTTGCGTGAATTCATAAAAACGTAATAACTGTTTGGAATTTTTACTTCAAATTTCAAGTACGAAGAAGTAATTCTATATTTTTTATAATCGAAAAACAGATGTTTTTTTTTTGTTTTATTAAAATAATACTATTATAATATCAAACCAATTAACTGTAAAAACAGTAGTTTTACCTGTTTTGTCAGTTGTTTTAAAATTTTGGTAATAAAAATTTATCAGTTAATTTTACAACACCATTAGTTATTTTTAAAGCCACATTTACAATGACAGAGTACTCCATTCTGCAGGGTGGATTTTGTTCCTTTCTTTTCCGCAAAAAAATCAATGCTTTAAATTTAAATAAAGCTTCAAAAATTGCATTATATTCTAGCTAAATCTTCTATAAAAGAATAAAAAAAATCCCGGGAAATCCCGCACAAAATTCCCGGGATTGTGGGATCGAAAAAAGGGCGGTATTCCCTACTCAGGTCTGATCTCCAGATATTGTATATCTTTTTTTATTTAAAAATATAATTTTGTATATTGTTAGATATTGTCATATATATTATGGTAAAAATATAGGGTTAATATTTAGGTATAATTGTATCAAACTATGTCCACTTTTATAACATTTTATATAATTTTATACAAAAAGATATAATTTTATGTAATTGGATGAGGACAAAATTCGGATACAATTGTATCATATTGTATCGAATTGTATCAAATTGTACCAAATTGTATACAATTGTATACAATTCGATACAATATGATACAATAAGACGTTCTCATTTTTCGGATATAAATATATCTAATTACATAGAGAATTATATATAATTAAATATAACTTTATATGGCTCCATATCATTTTTTTTACTTGGGAATAGAAACTTTATTATTTTGTTTAAAAAATTCAAAAAAATTTTATTAAAAATTAATTGCGATAATGTAAAACAAATCCGTTTTAAGAGTATCTTTAAACCCATGACGTGTCTCGCTGGTTCAATGTCGACTTGCTTGGAGTTGCTCAAAAAATTGTATCTAAAGGTTTCTCCTTCAATCGATTTCAAAACAATAGGTCCATTCGATTACTTTTCTCAGTCAAGTCCAGTAAGAATTACTCAGTACAAACTTTCGGAGAGTAAGACAAGATTTACTCTCAAAATAAAATTTTCCCAAACATGTACGCGAACAGAAAATTTGCAACAATTTACAAGTTTGTACACACAGCTGATTACAACACCAAATATACAAATAAATTTTAACTGGTCGCTATGAAAGAAGACAATTTTTGATGTCAAACCTTAAGCAGAACATTTTTAGAAGGTTTTCTTATCTTTTCCATAATTTATTTTGAAAGTTTTACTGCTTTGCATTTCCATAAAATAATATAATTGGAAAATATTTTTTTTTTTTATTTACCATAAACAATCATGTTTTTGAAACATGTTTTTTTCTGCTTGCAAATTCTTACTGGCAAAAATTTATCCAGTAAAAATTTGCAAGAAAAAGAAGAAGAAACGAACGCCATCCATTAAAAATTTGTACAAATTATCCAGTAATCGAATGGACCTAATTTGATCGTATTTTAGTTAGTATTTGTTTTTTTAAGCGTTTCTTATAATTTTTTAGCCAAAGTTAAGACAATTATGAAGTTTTGGGCAAAAATAAAGCTAAAAATTACATATTAAAAATTTAACCGGTTAATCGACCTATTTTAACCGATTATTCGGGTCGAATAATTATTTGAGTTATAAATTATTTGTTTCGACATTAACCGAAATAGAGGCGATTAATCGAGGAATCGGTTAATCGATTAACCGAATTGGAAACACTAATACGTAGTAACGAAACTCCTGGGAAACAATCGGTACATAATTGAAGACTTACCCGATTTGTCTATTAGCCAAAGAAAATATTGTAATGTTATGTCAACTGATCACATAAAGCCGTGGTGTCTTGATAATCCAGATATTGAACTGGAATCTGATGTCGAAGATGATAATGAGTCCAGGTCAGATCCGTCCAAGGAGGACGTCATGCCAGCAGAGGCCGAGCTGTTAACTACGAAGTCAGTCATCGCTGAGCGAGCGTAAAGAGCGGTCGTGTGTTTAAGTCGAGGCGATTATCTTATAGAATTTCTTTAATCACAATTATTCAGTTTACAATAAACTTAGTTTTTTTTTTAAGGACTCAATAATATTAATATTTATAAACTCGGTGCTTTTGACAATATGGTGAATGTGTTAGGTGAAAGCAGAGACTATTAATTATAGAGATAGGAAATCAAAACTTAAACTACTCACCGACAGAGGGCGGTGAAATCTAGTATTACCTGAGCAACTATTTAGTATCAATTTAATATCAGTTGAGCCTATTTAAGAAGACAAAAACTGCTGAAAACTGCACAGAATAAGGAAAAAACAAACGCGGAATATATTCAAATAATAAAATTTGAGATATCCGTTTGTTTTTTTCCTTTGTTGTTTCTTATTATTTAAATTGAAATAAAAAAAGAAAATTGTCAATGAAAGTGCTCCTTCATATGCAACAGTAAAAAATTGGGTTGCTGAATTTAAACGTTGTCGTACAAGCATTGAAGATGAACCACGAAGTGGACGTCCAAAAACTGCAACAACGCCAGAAATCATAGCTAAAGTACATAATATGGTATTGGACGATCGACGATTGAAATTGCTTGAAATAGGAGAGCCATAGGCATCTCAAATGATCGAGTACATTTTATTTTGCATCAAGAATTACAGATGAAAAAGCTTTCTGCAAGATGGGTGCCTCATTTGTTAACAGTTGACCAAAAACACATTCGGATGAAAATTTCAAAATTCAACGAATTGAAGTACGAATTGCACATTATTCTCCTTATTTAGCTCCCTCTGACTTCTACCTGTTCCCAAATCTACAAAAATTCCTTGCTGGCAAACGTTTTACTTCGAATGAAGATGCAATGGCAGCTGTAAACGATTATTTTGAGGAGATTCAGGAAAATTATTTTAATCAAGGGATAGAATTGCTAGAAAAACGTTGGACTAAGTGTATTGAAGTTTCAGGAGATTATATTGAAAAATAAAATAATTATATTGAAAAATAAAAGATGTTATATTTATCAACAATATTTTAGGAAATGTGCCTAAGTGATGTTATAAGTTATATTCTTAACTTTTGTAGTTGTATAATATACAAGCAACTAAGGAAATTTATAATCTTATTTTTAAAATACTATAGTGTTTCTTTGCGTGAATTCATAAAAACGTAATAACTGTTTGGAATTTTTACTTCAAATTTCAAGTACGAAGAAGTAATTCTATATTTTTTATAATCGAAAAACAGATGTTTTTTTTTTGTTTTATTAAAATAATACTATTATAATATCAAACCAATTAACTGTAAAAACAGTAGTTTTACCTGTTTTGTCAGTTGTTTTAAAATTTTGGTAATAAAAATTTATCAGTTAATTTTACAACACCATTAGTTATTTTTAAAGCCACATTTACAATGACAGAGTACTCCATTCTGCAGGGTGGATTTTGTTCCTTTCTTTTCCGCACTTACATATTTTTTGTATCATGCCACCTCTATTTTAGTACACTCCACTCTCCAGAGTGGAGTACTCAATCATGTTGAATGTGGCTTAATGCATTTGTTAGTTATTTTTCAAAAGTTAAAAATAACTAAATTTTTATTTATTATAAAGGTAAATACCCTTGTCGCCTTTTTTACTGCACATGCAATTGATTTAACTGTCATTTTTGGTATATTCTACCAAAAAAATTTTATATACACAGGCGCAAATTCTTGGGTAATTTATTAATTTGCATTCTTGCTAAATTACACATGCTTTTTCGTAAAGTGCGCGAGTGTGTTCTTTGTTAAATTTACATTCGTGAAAATTACTAAAAATGTTCTACATTTAAAACTTACATTAGCTGTGTTTGTGCGGCAAGCTTTCAACGTTGGCTTATGTCATTCCCATATAAATTTGACATTAGCCAACGTTTAATGTTAACTATTAACGTTACTTATGTCAAATCAGTATGGGAATGACATAAGCCAACGTTGATAGCTTGCCCCAAAATACAGTTATTGTTGAAATTTGGAAAATAAAATAATAAATACAGTGATGTGCAATAAAATAGAGCCATTCAAGTTTTTTCTAATTATATTCTCGTTGCCTTTATTTTTAAAGATCAAAATAGTGGATAGATTCGCCCAAAAATGCGAGGAGATAGTTCAGAAAATTATGTAGAATTTTAAAGTGACATCTGTTTTTTTATTTTGTTACTTGTTTTACTTAAAACTGCCTACTTAAAAACAAATAACAAAATAAAAAAAACAGACGTCGCGTTAAAATTCTACATAATTTTCTGAACTATCTCCTCACATTTTTGGGCGAATCTATCCACTATTTTGATCTTTAAAAATAAAGGCAACGAGAATAAAATTAGAAAAAACTTGAATGGCTCTATTTTATTGCACATCACTGTACATAAAATAATAAAAATGTTCTTTATATATACATATATATAAAATTGTTCAATAGTAGGTATTTATTTTTTAATTTTTTTTATAAAATATCATTTAATTAATTCCCAAAAATTTTCATACATTTTAAACTTTATATTAAACTGACTGAATGGGAATTCTACTCTGTGTTTGAGATATTAGACTATTCGTATAACCACTAGAAGAAAATTCTAATACCATCGATTTTTTTTTTAACAATTTTTACAAATTTCTTGATTTGCCTAAAGAATTTTTCAGTGTCACTGTAAAGAATTTTTACAGTGACGTAATGCAAATCCCTGTTTAAAATTAAACAGCTAAGCTACAGATTCTCTTAATTGTATTTATGTATATTCTTTTGGAATCATTTAATACATTGTTTGGAAATAATTCTGAATCAATAAGGTTGTTCACAAGGGGTGTGATATTTGTTGTATCGTCGTATCGTCCTAACAAAAAGCAGAGTTGTTAGAATTTAAATTGAAAAAATACAATATTTGAGAATAGCACGATACAACATTTTTACGTATGTTTAGTGTCCTATGTTTGAGTGTGCTAAAGCTGGTTTCACACGACATGTATTTGTCATGTGACCTGTCACTTTAAGGACCCATATATAAGTCTGTATGTCTGTCAAAATGAGCGAATGCATAAGGTTTATAATTTTTGCGTTTAAACGTACATGTGTAATTACGCCTGACATTGGTTGCTTTTAACCAGACAACAGCTTAAAATTTAAAATTCTTTAGTGATAAAATTCTTCAAGTATTTTTTTGAAAAAAATACTTCATAACTTTTAAATGAAATTCCTTATGATATTTTTTTAAATTCAGTAAAGAGTTTAAAAGTTAAAAATAACTAAATTTTTATTTATTATAAAGGTAAATACCCTTGTCGCCTTTTTTACTGCACATGCAATTGATTTAACTGTCATTTTTGGTATATTCTACCAAAAAAATTTTATATACACAGGCGCAAATTCTTGGGTAATTTATTAATTTGCATTCTTGCTAAATTACACATGCTTTTTCGTAAAGTGCGCGAGTGTGTTCTTTGTTAAATTTACATTCGTGAAAATTACTAAAAATGTTCTACATTTAAAACTTACATTAGCTGTGTTTGTGCGGCAAGCTTTCAACGTTGGCTTATGTCATTCCCATATAAATTTGACATTAGCCAACGTTTAATGTTAACTATTAACGTTACTTATGTCAAATCAGTATGGGAATGACATAAGCCAACGTTGATAGCTTGCCCCAAAATACAGTTATTGTTGAAATTTGGAAAATAAAATAATAAATACAGTGATGTGCAATAAAATAGAGCCATTCAAGTTTTTTCTAATTATATTCTCGTTGCCTTTATTTTTAAAGATCAAAATAGTGGATAGATTCGCCCAAAAATGCGAGGAGATAGTTCAGAAAATTATGTAGAATTTTAAAGTGACATCTGTTTTTTTATTTTGTTACTTGTTTTAAGTAGGCGTGGCTTTTAATGAAAAATAAGCGATATCGACCTTCTATCAAATTACATAGTAAAATTTTGCGAATACTGGTCAGTTCTGAAAAAACTGTATATTTTTGGAATTCCTATAAAATTTCCTTAATACAAATGGGAGCTGGACTTAAAATGGCAGTGCCTTAAACATGAACAGATTTTTCATTGTTTTTAGCGATTTAAGAATAAAGTTAATAACACTGAAACTTTAAAGTAAATGGGCTAATTTTATACTTCCCGCGATCAGAGCTTTGAAGAATTAATTCCTTAATTCAATTTTTCAATTCTGAATTAAAAATTCGATGAATTAATTCACAAAGCACCATATATTGAATGGAATTAATTCATATTTGTTTTCGTTCGATTTATTTTGTTACGAATTAATTTAATTGCTATAGTTCTTTTTATTAAATCAAATGAATTAATTCACTGGTGAACGCGTTCAATATTATAAATCGAACGGCAAAAAAGTGAATTAATTCCTTACTGAATTAAACAAAAATAAAATTACATTCAGTGAGTTAAAAAAAATAAAATTACGTTCAGTGAATTAAAAAAAATAAAATTACGTTCAGTGAATTAAAAAAAAAAATACGTTCATTGAACTCAAAGCCTGTTTTCTGCCGTTCAGTAGAAGAAAACATTTATTTACAAATAAAATTTGCAACTAAGCAATTTTACAGAGTTTGCTAGTGAAAATAAACAAATTACATATTTATATATTAAGTATTAGAGAACCCGATGCACTTTATTAACCTACATGATTAAAAAATAAAGCCTTTTACTATTAAAAATAAAAACTTTACAGATATAGATGAATTTGGAAAAAATATAACTATTAATTTTTCAAACTTATGCTTCCCAGTAAAATGTAGATGCTTCACTATGACGTATTTCATTTATACGTTTTTACAATACAGTAGACGCTCGCAAATTAGAACCGCTTTGTTTTTGAGGCAATTCTAATTTCTGAATTATTCTAATTTCTGGACGTTTTTTTTCGTTTCGTTTCCAATGATAAAGTGTTTTTTTTACGTTTATTTAACATTTTAAATGATACACTTTCACTATTTAATAGAGACTGCCAAATAATATGTACACACGTATCAAATTTCACAAATAAACTAGCCAAAAATGTACATAAATGCGACAAAAAAAAATAAATAGGGAAAAACATATATAATTTGGTGATTCCCCTTTTTAGTTTTACTTTATTCAAACAGAATAAAAATAAATTGGGGATTTCCTGTGTATTCAAATAACCAAAAAAAAAAAAAAACGCTCAGAAATTAGAATTTTAAATTCGAATTTCAGAGCGTTTAATGTATTGCAAACATTGATTCTAATTTCTGGACGTTCGAATTACTGAAAGCTCTAATTTGCGAGCGTCTACTGTACAATGTTTTTTTCTACTGAACGGCATACGTAATTTTTGTTTTTCAATTAAGTGAACGTATTTTTTTCTTTTTTAATTCACTGAATGTAATTTAATTTTTTTTCATTCACTGAATGTAATTTTTTTTTTTTTAATTCACTGAATGTAATTTTAATTTTTTTTAATTCATTGAATAAAAATGAAATTGAATGAATTCAGTGGTGAATTAATTCAGTAAGGAATTAATTCACTTTTTTTCCGTACGATTTATAAAATTGAACGCGTTCACAAGTGAATTAATTCATTTGATTTAATAAAGAGAACTTGCAATGGAATTAATTATTTGAATTTATTGTTTGATGAACGCGTTCAGTTAACGAATTCAGTGAATTACTTAAGAAAAGGAACTCATTCAATTCTAAAGAAAATTGAATTCGATTGGTAGTGAATTCATTCAAAAAAGAATTAATTCTTCAAATCTCTGACCGCGATATAACAAATCAGTTAGGCCATTTTTTACGTTATAGTATAACACATTCCCTGTTTAAATTTCAGTGTTGTTAATTTTATTTTAAAATCGGTAAAAACAAAGAAAAATTTGGTCATGTTAAGGCACTGTCGACCATTTGTAGAAAAAAATAATGCAAGACTTAAGGAAATTTTATAGGAATTCCAAATATATACAGTTTTTTCAGAATTGATCAGTACTCGCAAAATTTTACTATGTAATTTGATAGTAGCTCGATATCGCTTATTTTTCATTAAAAGCCACGCCTACTTAAAACAAATAACAAAATAAAAAAAACAGACGTCGCGTTAAAATTCTACATAATTTTCTGAACTATCTCCTCACATTTTTGGGCGAATCTATCCACTATTTTGATCTTTAAAAATAAAGGCAACGAGAATAAAATTAGAAAAAACTTGAATGGCTCTATTTTATTGCACATCACTGTACATAAAATAATAAAAATGTTCTTTATATATACATATATATAAAATTGTTCAATAGTAGGTATTTATTTTTTAATTTTTTTTATAAAATATCATTTAATTAATTCCCAAAAATTTTCATACATTTTAAACTTTATATTAAACTGACTGAATGGGAATTCTACTCTGTGTTTGAGATATTAGACTATTCGTATAACCACTAGAAGAAAATTCTAATACCATCGATTTTTTTTTTTAACAATTTTTACAAATTTCTTGATTTGCCTAAAGAATTTTTCAGTGTCACTGTAAAGAATTTTTACAGTGACGTAATGCAAATCCCTGTTTAAAATTAAACAGCTAAGCTACAGATTCTCTTAATTGTATTTATGTATATTCTTTTGGAATCATTTAATACATTGTTTGGAAATAATTCTGAATCAATAAGGTTGTTCACAAGGGGTGTGATATTTGTTGTATCGTCGTATCGTCCTAACAAAAAGCAGAGTTGTTAGAATTTAAATTGAAAAAATACAATATTTGAGAATAGCACGATACAACATTTTTACGTATGTTTAGTGTCCTATGTTTGAGTGTGCTAAAGCTGGTTTCACACGACATGTATTTGTCATGTGACCTGTCACTTTAAGGACCCATATATAAGTCTGTATGTCTGTCAAAATGAGCGAATGCATAAGGTTTATAATTTTTGCGTTTAAACGTACATGTGTAATTACGCCTGACATTGGTTGCTTTTAACCAGACAACAGCTTAAAATTTAAAATTCTTTAGTGATAAAATTCTTCAAGTATTTTTTTGAAAAAAATACTTCATAACTTTTAAATGAAATTCCTTATGATATTTTTTTAAATTCAGTAAAGAGTTTTAAATGAAAAATTCTCTATTGAATAGTATTTTGAATTTTATGGAGTTTTATTTTCCTATAAAAAAATATACATAAATGTATTTAAAATTGGTAAATATTTAAATTTGTGATAAAGATTAGCATGTAGTTAACAAAATTTTATATTAAGAGTAGTCCTGAACATTTTGTTCCCTTCATACAATAATATCACGACATGCTTTTTCGCATTTAGCCATTATTTTGGAATTTTTTAAGTGAGGTTATTTAAAATTTATAATCAAGAGACCATAATAACTTATACCTAAGTTTGGTAATTAGTTTGCAAAAAAATTCGCAAAAAAAATTTTGAAAAAAGAAAAATATTTGCATCAATACATTCGTTTGCAAAATGTAAATCACTGATTAAGTTTTCAAATTAATCTCTTATACCATAGTCTTTTTTCACGTTTTTAAGTGCGGTTTTTTTTTAATTTAAAACCTAGGTACTAAAATACCAATTTCTTATACCAAAGTTTGGAAGTTCGTTTACAATAAAAAATTCGCGAAAAAAATATTTCGCCAAAAGGAAAATGTTTGCATAAATATATTCATTTGCAGAATGTAAGCTGACTAAGATTGTTAATAAATATTTTGTACCATAAAGGCTTTTTTCGCGTTCCGCCATTATTTTGAAATTTTTTAAGTGCGGTTGTTAATTCATAATCTATTTACTTTAATACTCATTTCTAATCAAAAAACTTGGTGGTTAGTTTGCAAAAAAATTCGCCAAAAAATTAATACAAAAAGGAAAATGTTTGTATCAATATATTCGCTTGCAGAATGTAAATCACTGAATAAGCCTTTTAGCAAATATTTTGTATCATAAAGACTTTTTTCGCGTTCCTATATTATTTTGCAATTTTTTAAGTGTGGTTATTTTAAATTCATAATATAGGAACTATAATAATAATATTTTAATAAATATTTTGCACCATAAAGACTATTTTCGCGTTCCGCCATTACTTTGCAATTTCTCGAGTGCGCTTTTTTTAAATTCATATTCTAGGAACTATAATAACCATTTCTTATAAAAAAAGTTTGGTGATTAGTTTGCAAAAAAAATTCGCAAAAAAATTTTGCAAAAAGGAAAATGTTTGTATTAATATATTCGTTTCCAGAATGTAAATCGCTGAATAAGCCTTTTAGCAAATATTTTGTATCATAAAGACTTTTTTCGCGTTCCGCTATTATTTTGCAATTTTTTAAGTGCGGTTATTTTAAATTCATAATCTAGGCTCCCTATGCTCCAGTGGGAGTTAGAGGAATATATATATAATCTAGGAATAATACCCATTTTTTATAAAAAAGTTTAGTGGTTAGTTTCCAAAAATAATTCGCAAAAAAAATATTTTCAAAAAGGAAAATTTTTGCATCAATATATTCGTTAGCGAAATATAAATCGTTGATTAAGATTTTAAATTAATTTTTTGTAGCATATACAATTTTCCACAATTGCGAGTTTTGAATATAAGGTGTTAATTTATCGATCAAATTTGCGAACACAACAAAAACTAAAGAACTCGAAATAGCGGATTTAGTTATATAGTTTGTATATTTAGTTTTTTATTTTACTTTATTTCTTATTCAGTTTATCCACCAAATGATTATTCAAAGAGCTATTTTGCGAAATTTGCATATAAGACGCCATATAAAAATATTAATTTATTGATAAAATTTGCAAACAACGAAATTATTAGAAAAAAATGCGAATTTGCTGGTTTGATTTCAAGTTTTGTGTATTTAATATTTTTTATTGTAGGTGTTTGGGTTTTTATTTTTTCATTTTGAATTTTTCAAATAACTATTCAAAGAATTATTCAAACATTTGTTAAAAATAAAATTCTCTAAATTTTGAGATTTTTATTTTCCAAATTTAAAATTCATACATTTTTGGGAATTTTATTTTAAACAAAAATAAAATTTCAAATATTTATGGATTTTTAAATAAAATTCAGAATTTTTCCTTGTCTGATTTTAACAGCTTTTATCAAATTTTTCCAGTTTTTACTTTGTTTTTTTTTTTGCCGCCAGTGTCTTTTGTTGTGCCAAAAACAGCTGATTACATTTGTTTTGTCAGGTCAAAATAGAACGCGCTCTATTTAAAATATTGTCATATGACTTTTGCATATTGGTTTTACACATGCAATGTTTGAAAGGGTTCACACGGCATGTATAAATTTTACGATGTAAAAAGTGACAAGTCATATGACAAATACATGTCGCGTAAAACCAGCTTAACAGATAGAAAATCCAAAAGAAATTCGTTGTTAAAGCCAAATAAAAATTTTAACAACTCTGTTTTTTGTTAGGACGATACAACAGATAGCACACCCCTATGTGAATTACCTTAATATTTATATTGGAATTTAAATATAATGTTGTGAAGATAATAATACAATATATATAGAAGGAATTAACAGTTTAAATGCTAACCTGCTATCGTGGCAAAATAATATGATTTTTCTAGTTTAGTTTATCAAAAATTATGATATTTTACAACGATAGCACGTTACTTAAACTGTGAAATTCTTCATAGCTTTTAAATGAGTCTGATGAAACAGCATAAATAAAGTGAATGGGAAAATCAAATAAAACTAAAATTTAAAATGTATATAATTTCAAAATTTTTTTCTGCATGTCATTTAACCGTTTCTTATGCCCAAGGCTTGTTCCAGTTCGGCACGTTTCTGATTGACCTTAGTAAAGAAATAACGAGATACTGCCTCATGTGTCCATGGTTGATAATAAAATTCCGCACGACGTTCTTCTTCTGGATTACCGGCAACATCAGTCATGGCCTGTAAATGAATTAAAGATAAGACAAATTATGGAAAATTTAATTTTATTAGAAATTAAAGTGAGATACAATTGTACAAAGGAATTTTTGTTACTGAAGCACCGTAAGTTGTTTTTCACGTGAAAAATTTTCACTCGAACTTAAAATGTCTCAAAACTTACTTTAAATTTTAAAAATTAATCATTTTAAAATTTTGTTTATTACCCAGGTAGAAAAATACAAACGGCACAATGTCGGCCCGGTATTGGAGACGGTAGTACATGTACTGTAGAGATGAGCGATCCGGTGATTTTTGAATAACGCTGCTACCAGTGATCGTGATTTTCAAATCACCGTTCTTTTAAACAGTGACCGTGATCACGGGTTTGTAATAGAAATGGGCGATTCAGCGATTTTTCAGTAACATTGTTCTCAGTGAATGTGATTTGCAAATCGTTGTACTTTTAAACTGTGATCGTAATCACGGTTTTTCTATGGAAAAGACTGCGATTTTCTGATAAATAAACGAAATAATATTTATGGCGAGTTTTAAAGATGTCAGTTAAACTTGGTTTAGTTAAACCGAAAACGAATTTTGTCAGCCATTTCAAAGTTTATTAACAAAAATTTGCCGGAAAAACTTTTTCTTGAGTATAATTTCCCAGGTAGAAAAATACAAACGGCACAATGTCGGCCCGGTATTCGAGACAGTAGTACATGTACTCGCAATGCGTCGGATTTTCAACTTTTACTGTACTGGCATGTTATCGAAATGATAACACCAATAAACGCTTGGCCGTAGTTATTTCCCAACGTTGGCGCAGGCTTGGGATTTTATTTTTTTGGTATTATCCCAGTACATTTAATAACAATTTTAGTAGTTTGCTAGTACTTTACTGTCCTTTTAGTGTACATCACACATTTTGTCGAAACTTTACAAGAAAAGAATGGTTATGTCTCTCTTACATAAATAATTGTGTAATAGATGCAAAAATACAGTTCGCGTGAGTCGCCGAAGAAGAAGGTTATCTCGTGACCTGTATTAAATTTTTTAATAGGGAACATCGGTTAATTGTTTTTGTTTTGCGATACTCTAAAGCGTGTCTCAGCATGCCGTTAGACTGTGCAGTCTAATTACATGCAAACCTTTTCGGGCGTATTGGCGCTTCGTCGCGCTTAGCTTCCATTGTGAAGGCAATGGTCGTATATGTGTTGCTGTGGTTCCTGTCGTTTGTTTTATTCTGACGTATTAGGACTTAATTGCGCGTAACCTCCATTGTGAAGGCAATGGTTGTGTATGTGTTGTTGCTGTTCCTGTGCGTCTGTGTTGTTTATCACATTGTTTTTTTTATATTGCGTATCAATACGTTTATAACCTGGCAATATGTCTGTTTGGTAACAGCGCCATTTTACTGTACATTTAACTGTACTTTAAAACTCAAAAAAAAAAAAAAGATGCAAAAATACATAAAATTTATAAAATTGTTAATTTTAATATATTAAAAAAAGCTCGTTAATTTTCAGAAAACAGTACTGGCAATGCACGTTTTAAGTAGTACCGCCAATTCGTAAAAAATAGTGCTTTCCCAGTACAATTTTTGTTGCAACGTCGGCAATTTCTACCTGGGTGGTAATGCGTGATAAAATTTGTTTTCAGTTTAACTTAACCAAATTCAACTGACGTCCAAAAAAAATTTGGCTTAAATAATATATTTTTATACTAATTCAGTTTATTTAATTCGAAATCGCATATTTTAATTTCAAATATTCTTATTTAAATTAATTTCAAATCAATACTTTAAATTTAAATTTATTTAGCTTCCAAAATTGCAATACATAATAGCTATAACTTCTGTAAGAGTATAAAAAAATCCCGGGAAATCCCGCACAAAATTCCCGGGATTTCGGGATTGAAAAAAGGGCGGGATTCCCGGGAATTCCCGGGACGGGAAATAACATAAATAACAGATTTTCTTGTTTGAGACTCATTTATTTTAATTGCGCTTATTGAAGATTCCCAAGTATAAAATATTTTCCAATAGAGGCATATCTTTCACCATTTGCTATGCGATATAAAATTACCATTTTTGTTTCTAACGAAATTACTGACTTTTTTTCTTGGTTTTGTTCATTTGTTTTAAGAAAACAGTTAAAAAATAAGACAAATTTTTTTATTTTAAGTTAAATAAAAAGTGTTATAAAGGTTGTAAAAAACGCAACGCAAGTCGATTTGAAAACCGCATTACTTCAAATCCGCATAAAGAAACCGCATAAAAAAGAGACTTAAGTGTAAATAAAACTTATGTTCAATAAAGAAAGCTCCCTTAAAAATTTAATATAAAAAAACTTCGTACTTTTCGTGATTATATCGTGAGCGTGATTCAAATTAAAATCAATCACGTGAGCGTGATTATAAAAAAATTGTTCGTGCGTGTCCCAACGCGGACCGGCAGATCTTAATGAGCTTCGGATATGTTGTAGAGGAGAAGCGTTTATTGATAACACCAATAAACGCTTGGCCGTAGATATTTCCCAACGTTGGCGCAGGCTTGGAATTTTTTTTTTTTTTGGTATTATCCCATTTATTTAATAACAAATTTGGTAGTTTAATTTATATTTAATAACAAATTTAGTAGTTTTCTAGTACTTTACTGCCCTTTTAGTGTACAACACAGATTTTTAATATATTCTTTCGAAACTTCACAAGAATGGCTATTAGGTCATTCACATGAACGAGATAATTAAATCTCATTTCTATTCTTTATTCTATTACAATATAACATCATATTTTAACATTATATGGTAATAGAATAAAAAACCAAAAACGAGATTAGTAATCACGTTCATGTGAATGGCTATATATCTCTCTTACATAATTGTGTAATATAGGCCATTGACATGAACGAGATAGCTAAATCTTTTTGTTCTTTATTCTATTACAGCATAAGGTAACTTTTTTGACATTATGTGGTAATAGATTAAAGAACCTAAAACTAGGAGGTTTGTAATCTCGTTCATGTGAATGGCGCAATAGATTCAAAAATACATAAAATTTATAAACTTGTTAATTTTAATAAATTAAAAACCTCGTTAATTTTCAGACAACAGTACTGGCAAAGCACGTTTTAAATAGTACAGGCATTTCGTAAAAAACAGTGCTTTCCCAGTACAATTTTTGATGCAACATCGGCAATTTCTACCTGGGATATCTTTCTACATCAGCTAATGCAGTTTTCAATAGCTTTCCGATAACATATAACGGAAAATTAAGGAAAATACGTATTTTAAGTAAGCTCGCATACAAAATAGTACCGTCATATACCCAGGTAGAAATTGCCGACGTTGCAACAAAAATGGTACTGGGAGAGCACTGTTTTTTACGAATTGGCGGTACTACTTAAAACGTGCTTTGCCAGTACTGTTTTCTGAAAATTAACGAGCTTTTTTTAATATATTAAAATTAACAATTTTATAAATTTTATGTATTTTTGCATCTATTACACAATTATTTATGTAAGAGAGACATAACCATTCTTTTCTTGTAAAGTTTCGACAAAATGTGTGATGTACACTAAAAGGACAGTAAAGTACTAGCAAACTACTAAAATTGTTATTAACTGTACTGGGATAATACCAAAAAACTAAAATCCCAAGCCTGCTCCACCGTTGGGAAATAACTACGGCCAAGCGTTTCTTGGTGTTATCATTTCGACAACATGCCAGTACAGTGAAAGTTGAAAATCCGACGACATTGTGCCGTTTGTATTTTTCTACCTGGGTAGTTATACCATACACAACTATGTGGACATGGTGTATTGAGTTTGTATTGATGTCGGTGTACCAAAAATTATTAGACCTAGGCGCACCTTTGAGTATACAGATCCAATCAGAATCACTTTTTGATTCGATTTAGCAACCCAAGTAGAAAAATACAAACGGCACAATGTCGGCCCGGTATTGGAGACGGTAGTACATGTACTGGCAATCTGTCGGATTTTCAACTTTCACTGTACTGGCATGTTGTCGAAATGATAACACCAATAAACGCTTGGCCGTAGTTATTTCCCAATATTGGCGCAGGCTTGGGATTTTATTTTTTTCATATTATCCCAGTACATTTAATAACAAATTTAGTAGTTTGCTAGTACTTTACGGTCCTTTTAGTATAAATCACAGATTTTTAATGTATTCTTTCGAAACTTCACAAGAAAAGAATGGGTATGTTTCTCTTACATAAATAATTGTGTAATATATGTAAAAATACGTAAAATTTATAAAACTGTTAATTTTAATAAATTAAAAAAAAACTCGTTAATTTTCAGAAAACAGTACTGGCAAAGCACGTTTTAAGTAGTACCGGCATTTCGTAAAAAAAACAGTGCTCTCCCTGTACAATTTTTGTTGTAACGTCGGCAATTTCTGCTTGGGAATGTACGACCGTTTGTCTGTCCGTCCGATCGTTCGTCTCTATATCTTTTGTTTACTTGTAACAAAAATGATTAGACAATTAAAAAAATGTATTTGATTTTTTACGATTAGTATAAAAGTTTTTGGTATAATATAGGTTTGTTTTTTTCGAATTTTATACCTATATCTATAACGACTTGTAACGACTATCCGTACTTACCTGATTTTCTTTTATTTTTTGTAAACAAACAAAATTTAAACATTTGGGGTCGCCTTTGTACAAAAGCTGTTTTCGTACAAAGACTTCGCCGGAACTCGAAATGAAGCAATAATCGTGTGTGCCCTGCTGTAGCTTTACCAACAAACGCACAATTCATTTGTTAGCTTTTGTTGTTTCAGATATTTTATGAAATAAAAAATTCTAAAATTTCAAATATTTTTATGACAAATATTTTTGTTTACATTTGAAAGATAAAAGCCAAGAATTTTTAAGACTTGGTAGCATTTTTATAACTACTTAATTTTTAAGAAGCTAAATTTATACCTACTTAAAAGTTTTATAAATGCTTAATTTTGTATCCCAGGTGAAAATGTTCATATATGTTAATATATTGTCATATATGGTTTCATGTATGAGCATATATGGTTTAATGTATGATCATATATGAACATATATGTTATGTATGGAAGCATATATGGGTAAATACATTCAAATGTATGAATCCATATATGATAATATACTGCATTTATTGGTCCATATATTGTTTCATATATTCCATATATCTTCATATATGAATTCATATATTATTCCATATATGGGTAATGTTTTAAGTTTTTTTACCATGGGGGTAATTACGTGAGCGGATTCAAAAAATATTGAAATACAATACATTTGATAATTTCTTAAATACAATTGGCAATTTCTAAAATACAGTTGCCAGTTTCAGAAATACAATTGATTGTTTGTAAAACATATTTGATAATTTCTGAAATGCAATTGCGAATTTCTGAAATACAATTAATAAATTTCTGAAATACAATTTTCAGTTTCTGAAATACAATTTATAATTTCTGAAATACAATTAGTAGTTTCTGATATACAATTGATAAATATAAAAATCAATTTATAATTTCTGAAAAGCAATTATAAAACTAGAAATAAATTGATTATTTCTGAAATACAATTGGTAAATCTGAAAAACAATTCATAACTTCTACAATACAATTGAGTAAACTGAAATTCAATTGATTATTTCTGAAATACAATTGATAAATCAGAAAAATAATTGATAACTTCTTAAATAAAATGATAAATTTTGAAATACAATTGAAAATGTTGCAATAAGATAAAAACAGCAAAAATAAAACTTCTATATTTAGAAAATCTGCAGAAAATTTTGCAAAATATTAGTAAACTAAAAATGGCTAAAACAAACTGTTGTATCTTTTTGTTAAATTTTGTTTAATGCAAATAGCAGTTTATAAAATCAACAGAAATATTTCCTAAAAATATTAAACTGTTGATTTCAGAAGGCTAGATTTGTATTTCCATTAAAAACGAAAAAGGAACTTTGAAAATTTTAAATTTTATGTGATGTTTTTTGTCTACTACTACAATTTAATTTTATTTTCTAAATTATAAAATTTCATAATTTCTCAATTGCATTCAAATGTACAAATTCATCAGTAACATATGAATAGAATTATAATATTTACATTTAATTTGAATAAAAAAAGCAATATTTTTATTAAAAAATAAAAAAAAAATTATATGAACATTCATATATCTCCATATATGGCCATATACCCTCAAATTTCGGATCCGAACCCATATATGTTGCCATATATGGCCATATATGAACATTTTCACCTGGGATGGAATATTTATACAAAATTCGAAAAAACAAACCTAATGTTATATTTAAAAGAAATTTTGTAGTCTAATTTTAAAGAAAATTTTGTAGTCTAATATTTGATTTTAATAAAAATTCTATTAATCTAAAAAACAACATAATATTGTGAAATATATTCAAAATGATAACACTATGAAAAAGGTGAATAAAAAATATTTGATACATATTTTTGACATTATTTTCAACAACTTAAAAAATTCGGTCTATTCTCTTTAATATGAGGTATGAATCATCAAAATCGGTGTAGCGGTTATGAAATTTAAACTTTAAAGACATTATTTGATTTAGATTTTTTCATTTTTGAAAGAAAGTACTCCAAAAATATATTTTTACGAATATGTATGTTTGTGTTTACTATATTTGCCTAGTTGTTGTTGTTGTAACGGCTTCAAAATGAGAATTTGTAGTTAATAATTCTCCTTTAAAGCCGGAGTGGCAATCCTTGCTCGGATAAATCCGAAAATTCGATTACATCCGAATCGTTCCGGAACATAGCCCTATTGCCGTGGGAACCGGGTTATACCGCCCATACTCGGTCGTCAGAGCCTCGTCAGCGTTAACAGGGGACACCATGTCCAGGTGGACTGTGGGTGAGGTTGGCATTTGGAAGTAATTTCCCTTGACCTAGTATTATTATTATTTGCCTAGTATTATATATCGCTGGAAAACTACACTAGAACAACCAAAAAAGTTATTTGGGAAAAACTCCGTTTTTCATAATTTTTTGTATGGGGACATGTCTGAAATTTATGAAATATGAAATTATTTTTAAATAACAGAAATGTACTCTCAAAAAGAAAAATTTTGATACCTTCTGGAAAATTCGTCTCAAACCCGAAGTAGACCGAATATCGAACAAAGCCGAAACACCCCCTCACTTGAATTTTATAAGGATTAATATATGTGAATTTGGCCCTTAACCCTGTATGCGTCCCAATACAAAACCACCTAAAATTTCCATGTTTTGTGCTATGCTATAAACAAATAAGCATGCTTCAGCATGTTTTATACATCGGTGAACAGGCCTCTGAAATACCTCTCGTACGACAGCAAAATTTCCTATAGTTACTTTGGAACAAATATGAAATAAACCAAAAATTGGGCCATTTTTGACCCCATTTTTAACACTTAAATATGAGATTGGGCAGCTAAAAAAAATTCCTTTAAATTGTTCTCCTCTACAACATATCCGAAGCTCATTAAGATCTGCTGGTCCGCGTTGGTAGTCTTTCCTTGTTAGTTAAAAAAAAAATTATTTACAGAGTATTTAACGATATTGGTAGTATATTTAGTTCCATTTAATTTTGTTAATACACAGAAAATACACAGATTATAATTGTAGCAGTATATAGATCGCCTAGTGGCTATGAATCGGAATTCTGTGAAATGTTTCAGGAATTTTTGGATGATTTATGTGAAGAAACCTATGATATAATAACAACTGGAGACTTTAATATAGATTGGTCAACTAATAATTTTTACAAAAATAGAATCGAGAGCTCGTTCAACGATAATGAACTTAAACAGATGGTGAATGAATATACTCGGGTGACAAATACAACAAGAACTATAATAGACTACGTTATAACAAACAGTTACAAACAGTTACAAACTATCGGTGCAAAATTGCAATGTAAACAAAATATCAGATCACGAAATGATAAAATATTAATAAAAGATGATCAAAATAACCATAAAAAGGAACTAAATGATAAAGCAGAAATATTTAAATATAAAAAGACCTATTTACAAGAGAACTAAGTGCAGTAATAAATTTTGAGAAAAATATAAACGTTAGCCAAAATGTATTAATGTTTGATAAATGCATGGAAGAAATTGTACAAAAGTTTACTATAAACAAATCAATAAAAGGACAAAATATTGTGAATAAATGGTTTACTAATGAATTGTGGTTAATGAAAAGAGAAAAAATATACAAATAT
Source organism: Leucophora obtusa (assembly GCA_949987735.1). Lineage (NCBI taxonomy): Eukaryota > Metazoa > Arthropoda > Insecta > Diptera > Anthomyiidae > Leucophora > Leucophora obtusa. The sequence continues at coordinate 43,119,507 of OX465297.1, forward strand.
CAAACTGCCAAATTTGAGAACACAAACGAAGCACGGGAAAGTTACAAATCAATTAGAAATTTGTATAAAGTTAGAATTGAAAATGAAAAATTTAAATACATAAACGGCAAAATTAATAGTGCAACAGACCAAAAACAAATGTGGAGAGAAATCAAAGACTTAGTAATCAAGAAAAATCCATCTGTGATAAAGACTGTGATATTTAACAACGTAGAATATAAGGACGACAACCAAATAGCTAGTCAATTTAATAAATATTTTGTAAATAGTGTTAGCGAAATAAGACAATCAATAGAAGATGTGCAATATACAAATCAAATACATATGGTTAACTCAAAATTCGAATTCAATGCAATAACAATTATAGAACTTAAAAATATAGTAAAACAAATGAAAAACAAACCAGATTATTGAAAATAATCAACAAGGATAATTCTAGATAATTGGCATTTAACTGGCAAAATTCTACTGGACATAATAAATACATCTTTAAACACGGGAGTATTTCCAGAAAACTGGAAGGAAACAATGGTATTTCCTATTGAAAAAGTGGCAAAAACTAAAAAATATGAAGAATAGCGCCCAATTAATACATTGAAAACGTGTGAAAAAATATTAGAGAAAGTCGTGAAAGAGCAATTAGAAAAATATATGGAAAATAATAAATTAATATCAAAATACCAATCGGGTTTTCGAAAAAAATTTTCTTGTGAAACTGCTGTGAATTATGTTATAAATCGGTGGAAAAACATAGAGAAAAATAAAAAAATTATGGCAATATTTCTAGATTTTAAAAGAGCATTTGAGACAATTGACAGAAAAATATTAATTCAAAAACTATATATGTATGGTATTAAAGAAAAGGAACTTGAGTGGTTTAAATCGTATTTAACAGACAGAAGGCAAATTACTAAAGTTAACGGTGTTAAATCAAATGTAATTTTTAATAATTTTGGAGTTCCACAGGGATATATTTTCGGTGCCTTATTGTTTATTATATATATAAACGATATGCTGAAAATACTGAATAAATGTGAAATAGTATTATACGCAGACGACACACGATAGGCGGAAGGGGATACTAGTGAAGAATGTCACAACAAATTGTTACATAATATAAACAATATTAATACTTAGCTAGAAATGAATAAACTTAAATTGAATGAGAATAAAACAAAACTTTTGGAAATAAATATGACTAGTGAAGCTACAATCAAAATTAATGATAAAGTAATTGAAAAAGTAAACAATATTAAATACCTTGGTTTTATAATAGATAATAAATTAAAATTTAAAGAATATATCGAATATATTTTCAAGAAAATCGGGGAAGAAATTGGTTTTTTTAAGCGAATAAGAAATCAAATCTCCATAATTACGGCAGTAAACATATACAACACAATAATAAAACCTCATTTTGAATTTGGCTCAACAATATTATATACATGCTGTACTGAATTCCAAGTAGAAAGACAGCAATGCAAAGATCACTTTTCTACAAAGGTTTTAAATTATTTAATTCACTTCCGAATGATATAAAAACAGAGGAAAATGATATTGTATTTAAAAGAAAATGTGTAAATTTTGTAAATAATTATCAATCACAAAATAAAATAATTTTTTTTTAATATATTGTAAATGTAAATGAGAATATTAAAAGTATTTTGAATACTAATAAATATATATAATAATAAAAATAATAATTAAAATATAGCTTTAGTTTTTATTAAAATAGTGAATTGCATAATTGTTGAAAGTGATTTCAATTACAAATTCCAATTACATTTAGAATTTGAAAATGTTTTTGTTAAAATTGTATTAACAAAATTGGCTGTGATACGCGGGATAGGCATGGCCAAGCATAAAAAGAATACGTCATGTTGGTTTGAACCTTAACTCGCTCTTTTTCTCATTATTTCTTTTGACAAAAAAATTGTGATTGTAACTGACATTTTTCAATTACATGAAATGTGTAATTGAAAATTTTCAATTACAAATTTAATTGTAATTGCTCTTTTTTTGTAGTACAGGGTACGTTCGTAAATGCAGTAGTTACGCATCACAGCGGCATAATAAATGTAAAACGTTCAAAAATGCATCACTTGACAGCACTGATTTACGTGAAACGTTTTTTATGCAAACAGTTGGCAGTGCTGCCGCAAATTTCTGCAACTATCGCATCATTTTAATTTCTGATGCAATAGTGCGCGTTCTTATGTTAAAATCAAATACAAAAAAAAACTAAACGTTGGTGCATAATGGAAGAGTTATTATATAAAAATTCTTAATACAAATTTAAATAATGTTTATTTTTTAGCATTTTTTGGATTTTTAAAAATCAAAAGTCATTTCATCTTTCTTTTAATTCTCTTTTTATTATAACTTAACAAAAAATTGTCATTTTTACCATCAAGATTTTCAATAATATTTGTTAATGTTATTGCGAACATGTTTTTTATTTTTTGAAAAAGGTTCTAAAAAGCAAACTCTCTGCAGGGGGGTTATTATGTAATTCGATTTGAAACGGAAATGCTTTCGAACAGAATTTTCACATTGAAAATTAAGTAACAAAAAACAGTTTTTATTGGGGGAAAATATTGAAAACGTGTATGATAAGTCTAATAGAAGTGAAATGCCAAAAACAGTTGGACTTTCAAGGACGGATAATATTTTTACAAGAGTTTTAAAATTTCGGAATTCGAACAATAGCAAAGCTTCTGCAACAGCTGATCACGCATCAGGAACAAATTTACTGCATTTACGAACGTACCCACAATTACAAATTATGTATATGTAATTATAATTTAGTTTTTTCAATTACAATTAGTGTCTGACCGAAACCGAAGCCGAATACTTTTGTGTTTGAATAAAAATACAATTTCATGCAACTTTTTCAAATTCAAAAATGCGGAAACCAATTTCTAAATATTTATAAATTCTAAAAACATAAAAAACTTGTATTTCGAACTTGGCCGAACATCACTTTTTGGCCGAACTACGAATACTCGGTCGGACACTAATTACAATTATATGTAATTGTGTAATTCCAAATCTAATTAATTACAAAATGTAATGATCAACATCAGGTCTGTTTAAAATACTGTTAACCTTAAAATACCATAACGAAATATCTTTAAATTTTTCATTTCTTCTCTAAAAAAGATCATGACTTTCAGCTTTTACTGGACGGATAATGCTGCTTTTTACGCATACACATTAAAAAATGGCTAATGTTAACCTTTAAGTAAACCTAACGAAATAACTTAAAATACAGGTAGTCTTAAAATAACCAAACGAAATAACTTTAAGTATCATTAACGGGTTCGGGTCGAAATCCTGTGTATGGTGTATAACAAAATCCTGTTTTCAAAATCCTGCTTTTCGTAATACTGTTTTATAAAATACTGTATAACACAATACTGTTTTGCAAAATCCTGTTTTACTGGGCGGCGAAAATTTTTGTAAAAATAAAGCAAAAAAGTGCGCGCTTTTTAATATGAAGATGAAGATTTGCTTAAACTGTGCGAGTGGTTTGAAAAAAACTACGTCAATGGCTCATATCACCCAAAGTATTCTGGAACCTTTTGGTCGGTTTACGATGACAGTAAGAAATCCTACCCAATAACTCAAAATAGTGTCGAAGATTGGCATAGAAGACTGAAAGCTGTTGTTGGGCGTAGAAAGTCAGGATTATACCACCTTATCAGGCAGTTGGGTAATGAGGTCGTGGTAGCTGTAAATACCATTTCAAAACTAGCGAATGGAGAAAGACGTTACATAAATTTAAAGAAAAGAAAAGCGTACACAAACATTAAAACAGTTATAAGACAAATGTGTGAATTAAGCCATACAGGCTACCTAAAGCGAATTTCAAAAAATCTTGTACTAATTTCAGTTTATAAAATGCATTGAAATTAATTTTTTGTTAAACGTTTTTGTTAATTTTTGAAAATTATATACTTTTGTTGAAGTTATTTTTAATAAAATAAATTTTGTAAACCAGCATTTTTACTTCACAGAATTTTGCAAAACAGTATTGTGAAATCCAGTATTTTGCAAAACAGTATTATGAAAAGCAGGATTTTTAAAATTTTTTTGACCAGTATTTTGTCTAAACAGTATTTTACATAACAATATTATATACGTATCCCATCATTAACCCTAAGATATCCTAAATAAATATTGTTGAAATAACGTTATCCATTATCACTAACTTGGGGCCAGATTCCTGCAGTCGTTTGTTAAAAAATCACGGTTTTAAAGTGTATATAAATGAACACGAACAACTATCGTTATAGCTTTGACTTATATTTGTAATATAGGAACGAAATGCTTCACCCCTAACGTATGTTTTAATCTTCTTATAGCGGTTTTCATAAGTTAAAACTAACGACTAACATCCAGTGCACAACTTTTTATACACACAAATTCCCATAAGGGAAAGTTGTGAATTCGTTGTGCAGTCGTTATTTTTAACTTATGAATACAGCCCTTAATGTTTAGAGTAATAATAGTTGCATGAACATTCGAGCCCTATTTCTTACATAATTTAAAATTACCTTCAAATCTCGCGTTTGACTAACAATCCAACGTTGTATAAATGTCTGAGGATCTTTAGCAAAACTGAGAAAGAACTCCCGATTGGTTTTCATTTGATTAATGGTATCAACCGTTTCATGAATTTTGGCATCAAGTCCTTGTATTTCCTGTTGGCTGGCAGTGCTCATTAGGAAATTGTTCATTTGGTTTTTGAGCGTATCGTCTACCTCCACATCGATGTCATAGCAAGCAGTCTGTTTGTTTTCAGCCCCACTTTCAATAAAATGATTAATAACAATTGGATCTGGGGGATGTAGCAGGGGATTGAGGCGTTGTGGTATTTCCGCAAATTTCATACGCTGACAACCAAAGATTTGCTCCAAATATTTGTCACAATTAATGTATTCCCTTTCATGTGCATCCTGAAGTTTATGTGTCTTTATATACTGCCACAGGGCAGAGATTATAACTGGTCGAGTTTGTGTATGTACACCGAGTAGTCGTGCTAGACGTGGATCCAATTTGAATTGCAATGGTTGATAGTCCAATAGCAAGAGAATAGTGCAGCGTACATTTCTATCGCCAGGTCTTTTAACTTGGAAACCATCAGTCTCTTGTGTAGTGTGGGTACGATGCCATTCGACTAAATGATTGTCTGGCCCATACAGCTCTTTGTCCAACTCAATAACAAGTGACTTGAAAAACGATGAAAACTTTCGTTTTATTTTCGTATTGGGATCGCCTTTCCCATCCTCGAGCAAACGTCCCTCTACTCGTAGTTCCCATGAAGCCACAGAACCTTCATCTCCATCATTGATGGGTTCTTTACTTGGATAGAATGTATTCGATATAAAAATACGCAATTTACGTTTTTGCTTCATCGGTCTTTTAAGGGCTTCCTGTATGTCTAAACGTTTTCTCATTATAGTTGCATCCAATTTACGCTCAAATGTTAACAAATCCATGTAGGCCTGCGACTCCGGCACAAGATCTCGCACCTTTTGGGGCAAAATCTTATCAGCCAATTTCTTTTTCTTTTTGGTCGCAGTAAATTCACTTTTAATTTGAGTATTATTTATATTACGCGATTCGGCTGAACGTTTACTGCTTCCACCACTACCAGTCCCACGTAGACCACTTTGAAAGCCAGGTTGGGTGGCTCGAGGGTGTAGTGACGGTCCACTAGGCGAATTTGTATTAGTTTGCACGGGTTGAGGATTATTAGGATGTAGAGGAAATCCTCTTTGCTAAAAAAAAATAAATACATTTAATTTGTTATGGGTTTTTATGTACTACATAATAGCTCCCTCCGATAATTTAATCGATAGAGCTGCGAATAATACGTACCGGAAAACCAGTTCCTGCTGCATATGGACGCATACCGGCCGCTTGAGGTGGTGGTGGTTGATAACGAGGTTGCCCAGGCACTGGTGATTGCCCTGGTTGACCAGGAGCAAATCTTTGAGACATATTTTCCTAAAAATTGTCACGAAATTTAGGAAAAAAATTAAGTACTTACTTCGACGATGCAAAGTTTACAGGTACATTGACGCCATTTTGCCAGCGAAATGTCAAAAAAATTCACCACTGTCAAACAGCATGACCAGTATTGCCATAACGGCAATTTTATTGGTTTTTGCATAAAAAGTGGCAACGTTGGTCAACAGCCAGAGCTTTGAATAATTAATTCCTTAATTCAATTTTTTAATTCTGAATTAAAAATTCGATGAAATGATTCTTAAAGGTGCGTTTACAATGATTGTGTACTCCAATCTGTAGAAAATTTAGTTCTTTTCTCTTTCTTACTAATACATTTTTGTATTTTGCCATCTTTTTTTATTCCACTCCAGAGTCAAAGTTGTTTGACTCTGGAATACGGATTTGTTGCACTCTAGAGTTAACATTGATCTGTTAACAATTTAACTTGACAAAAATACCTAAAAAAGCACATTACTAATTTCTTGCCATCTCTAATTGTCACCAAATTAAAAACAATTTTTTAAAAATATGGAAAATAAAATGAAAGTTTTGAAAAGAAACGGCATTAAAGTCCTAATAAAAAAATTTAAAACAAAAATAAATTGCGGTGGAGACATGGCCTGCGACAAAATATAATGTAAGTATAAAAGTGTCATATATTTTTGAAGTAACTCTACTCTTCATTTTGAACAGTTTACATTTCAATCTGTGCTGCAGAGTAGTCACTCTACCATTGTAAAAGCACCTTAAAGGTGCGTTTACAGTGATGGAGTAGTCCAATCTGTAGCAAACTTAGTTCTTTTCTCTTTCTTACTAATACATTTTTGTATTTTGCTGTCTGTTTTTATTCCACTCCAGAGTCAAAGTTGTTTGACTCTGGAGTACGGATTTGTTGCACTCTAGAGTTAACATCACTCTGTTAACTGTTTAACATGACAAATATAACTAAAAAAACACATCACTAATTTGTTCACATCTCTAATTGTCAACAAATTAAAAAAAATATATCAAAAAACCTAAAACCAACACAAAATATTTGTATTGGAAAATTTATAATAAAATAAAAAATTATTTCAAAACTATTTCAGATGGAATAAAGCCTAGGAATTCGCGAAACAAAATGTAAGTATTTAAGTGTCAAGTATTTTTATAAGTAGCTCTACTCTGCATTGTGAACAGTTAACATTTTAATCTGTGCTGCAGAGTAGAGTTACTCTATCATTGTGAAAGCACCTGAACCTAGTGTCTTGACATGCAATAAAATGATAGCAAGCAATTGTCAAAATGCTCTTATCTCAAGTGAAGACTCTCAATTTCAATTTTATTGCAATATCATGATATCGCTGACATGCTATCGGATCTTGCAATGATGCCAGAGATCAAATGTCACTTTTGGTTTTCATTTTAATTTTGTAATAGAAAAACAACAAAAAATTTGGTAAAAAGGAATTGAAAAGTGTTTAGTTTTTTATTAATTGTCGGTAAACATTAATGTTTCATAAAATTCGGTGTTTTTCGAAGAAAAATCTATGATATTTCTTATCCATGAAATGGTCAAGTCTTCTCCACCACTCTGCAATTGATATCATTTTGACGTTTCGCTACAATGGTTTTGACATTTCATATCATATAAATTATTACATTTGAAGACACTAGGTAACCTAGTGTCTTGACATGCAATAAAATGATAGCAAGCAATTGTCAAAATGCTCTCATCTCAAGTGAAAACACTCAATTTCAATTTTATTGCAATATCATGATATCGCTGACATGCCATCGGATCTTGCAATGATGCCAGAGATCAAATGCCACTTTTAGTTTTCATTTTAATTTTGTAATAGAAAAACAACAAAAAATTTGGTAAAAAGGAATGGAAAAGTGTTTAGTTTTTTATTATTTGTCGGTAAACATTAATGTTTCATAAAATTTGGTGTTTTTCGGTTATTCGAGAAAATTGGCGATTAATCGTTTAAAGCAAAATTAATGTATTTCCTTAACTTTTTATCAACAAAGACACTAACAGCTTCCTGTTTTTGTTAAATAACAACATGACATATGAACAAGATGTATTTAAAAAAAATTCAAATTAAAAAGCACATCTACACGAGAGAGAAATGCTAGAGATAAAACAAAAATCACCCCTAATTAGCTCTGTTTTGAATGAGTTTAGCTATTTTCTCTAGCAGTTTTCTCTCGCGTGTAAATGTACCTTAAGATTGAAAGTTTCGGAATCTGAGATTATCTAAATTGAAACATTTCTTATACTAATAGAAAAATTTATTTAAAAATATAGGTGAAGCTATCAAAAATTAGTTGAAAATGGAAAAAAAACTGCTGAAACTAGGAGATTTTTTTTCTAAAATTTAGTAAGTTAAAAACAGCATAACCTAAAGGTAGATTTTCTATTTCTTTACGAAATTTTTTTTTAATCTGTAAAACTTTGGATACAAAATTTCTTTAAATGCAAATTTAATGAATACTACAATAAATATAATACTGCATTTAAAAAAATTATTGTCCAAAGTCCTTCCTCCTCCTCTGAAGAAATAAAAAAAAAGATTTAGTTCCACACTCAGGGAATTATGTTGGTAAAATCAACTGGAAATTACAGTTAAAATAACTGCATTTGCACTTAAAAAGGTGTAGACTACATTTGCAGTTAAATTAACTGCAATATGAAGTAATTTTTAACTGTTAAAAATCAACTGACAAATGTAGTAAAAACAACTACAAATGCAATTGAAACAACATACATGCAAATTATTGTAAAACTGTACAAACAACTTGCAAATGTAGTTAAAAAAAACATAAATAAAAGTTTTTTTTTAATTATTAATTTAATAAAAAAAAACAAATTTATGTAAACACTATTAACTTAATTTTATTCTATAATAAATTTAAAATTGAGAAATCAAAATTTACACTTAATGTCACTTTTTTCACTATTAAGATATTGTTGTACATGTCCGTCTGTGAGGGATGAAATATGCTGTTGTTTGGCTTCCTTTTTTTCTCCAGGTAGAAAGGGATGAGAATATAAAAGAACTGAAAGAAAATAAATACAATATTTTTTTAACATTCCCCGTAAATAAATTTATATTATAAAACTTACCTTATTATTTTAGTAATTTAATAAAAAATATATAACCTTTTCCGTATTACGCGTGCTCACTCTTTGGCGTTGTTTTATGACTAAGACAAGAGAAAACATGTTATACTCATATTCTTTCACTAGAAATTTCTAAACAAGTAATTCATACACATACTTCTGTTTGCTTCGTGTGTGTGCATACACACTTGAAAATTTAAGTATTTGTAAATAAAATTCAAAATAACTGCATAAAATAAATGTTACTACAATGTAGTAATTTTTGTAGTTTGTTTAAAAAAATAACTGTCAAAAACATTGAAAAATTTTGTTCTAAGTAAATTAACTACAATTGTAGTTAAAATAACTACAACCGCATTAATACATAAATAACTGTCATTTAGTAACTGCAGAACTTTTCTGAGTGCATTTGAGTAAAATATTAATTAATTCAAACTATCAATTTACTCTACAAAAAGTTGCAAAAAAAACGTTCTAAATAGTAGAGTTAGTAGACTAAAGAATATCATAAACAGTTGTTAAATTTTTTAGTCGTTTTTCCGTTTTTAAGCGCCATTGACAATAAACAAAATTATCCAAAGTTTGAGCTAACATACGCACAGGGATCTTTATTATTCCAGTTTTAATGCAAATTTCCACTAAACTTTTCTTAACAAAATGAATGGAAAGCTTCATAAAAATTTTCAATGTACGAACTTCAGCGAAACTTTTTTGAATCAATGTAAAAATTCATAAATAGAATGTAGACATTTCTGACAGTGTACAGTTACAAATGTCAAATCCCATTTAATTTTGATTTTTTAGCTTTAATTTTGTGTTAACTGTAGGTTATTTCGTTATTATTAATGTCACAAATAAAAATTTAATTTCACTGAAACGGCTACGGGTTCCCTTGTACCTTTCAGTTCTATTTCAGAAAATTCCAAATATATTTCATAATTGTTTAAAAACGTTTTAAAATTCTCCAAAAATGCTTTTAAATTGTCCAAAAATGTTTTAAAATTGTCCAAATATATTCTAAAATGGCCTAAAAAGGTTTCAAAATTGTCTAAAATATTTCAAAATTATCCAAATTTTTTTTTAATTTTTCCAAAAATGTTTTAAATTTGTCCAAAAATCATTCAAAATTGTCTAAAAATGTTTTAAAATTGTTCAAAAATTTTTCAAAATTGTCCAAACACTGTTTAAAATTGTATAAAAACGTTTAAAAATTCATTTCAAAATTGTTCAAAATGAATTTTAAAATTTTCAATATGTATTTCAAAATTATACAAATATATCAATCACATCGAACTAGAGGCTGAATAATATATGCCCTCACTAATTATACAAATATATTTTAAAATATGTATTACAAATATATTTTAAAATATTTTATTTGTATTTAAGAAAATTCTATTTGATTTTAAAATTGTCCAAATACATTTCAAAATCATTCATTTGTATTTAAAAATTTTAAATCTGTATTTCAAAATTGTCAAAATGGATTTCAAATAATTCCATTTGTATTTAAAAATTTTCTAAATGTATTTCAGAAATTTCCAAATGAATTTAAAAAGACTCTATTTGTATTCCAAAATTTTCCAAATGTATTTAATAAAATTCTAATTGCATTTCAAATTTTTCGAAATCTATTTCAGAAATTTATATTTTTATTTTAAAAGAATATTTACTAACGTACATGTCTCATAATTCCTATCAAATTTGCATTACGAAAGAGAAAACAGGCATGTTTGTAAAAATGCTTTTAAAATAAAATAGAAATTTCTGAAATACATTTATAAAAATTTGAAATGCAACTAGAATTTTATTAAATACATTTGGAAAATTTTGGAATACAAAAAGAGTCTTTTGAAATACATTTGGAAATTTCTGAAATACATTTGGAGAATTTTGAAACACAAATGGAATTATTTTAAATGCAATTTTACAATTTTGAAATACAGATTACAAATTTTTAAATACAAGTGAATAATTTTGAAATGTATTTGGACAAATTTAAAATACAAATAGAATTTTCTTAAATACAAATAAAATATATTTGTGTTTATGTTTCTTGTAATTTTTGAGCCAAAGTTAAGAAAATTATGAAGTTTTGAGAAAAATATAAGGGATAAATTCCATATTAAAATTGTAACCGGTTAATTGACCTATTTTAACCGATTATTCGGATCGAATAATTATTTGAGTTTTAAATTATTTGTTTCGACATTAACCGAAATAGAGGCGATTAATCGAGGAATCGGTTAATCTATTAACCGAATTGGAAACACTACCATATATTAATTGAAATTAATTCGTATTTGTTTTCTTTCGATTTATTTTATTACGAAAAAATTCAAATGCTATAGTTTTTTTTATTAAATCAAACGGAAAAAGTGAATTAATTTCTTACTGAATTAATTCACCGCTGTATTCGTTCAATTTCATTTTCGTTCAGTAAAATTACGTTCAGTGAATTAAAAAGAAAACACAATACGTCCACTGAATAAAAAAAATACGTTCGCTGAATTGAAAAAAAATTACGTTCACTGAATTTAGAAAAAAATTAATTAATTCACTGGTGAACGCATTTAATTTTATAAATGTAACGGAAAAAAGTGAATTAATTCCTTACTGAATTAATTCACCATTGAATTCATTCAATTTCATTTTCCTTCAGTGAATTTAAAAAAAAAAAAAAAAATTATATTCAGTGAATTGAAAAAAAACTACGTTGACTGAATTAAAAAACAAAAATTACGTTCACTGAATTCAAAGCCTGTTTTCTGCCGTTCAGTACACGCAAAAAACTAGAATATGTTATATTATACAAACATGCTTGGTAAAAACGATTTCCTACAGAAAAAAATACCCAAGAAACATTTTTACGGACACTCCGGCACGTACGGAATCATGAATCCGGCTTTTACGGCCGTAATACACGTATCCGTCAAAGCTTGTACGTATATGGAACATTAACGGACCGTGTATTCGGATTTTCGAATACAATACGTTTTAACTCCGTTTCCGTACCGTAAAATATGGACTTAATTGATTTTAATTTGTGTTCAAAATAAAAACAATTAAATTATTTTAAAAACTTTTTGTGACGAGAAATTGGTGACGGTAGCTGGAATATGTTCAACAGATCATCAATTAACTAACTTCAAGTCGCATACATATATTAGATGGTAAGATTAATAGAATTTAGTGCGTGTTTTACAATGATTTGTGTAAGATCGTTTGTGTTTGTATCAAAAGCTATGTTCCACGTATGTGTAATTGTGTGTAAATTGGTGTTGTTTCGACTAAAACAGCATCGTAAATGCAATCAATTAAACCATAACTAATTTATTTTTTCTCTTGCATGTAGATGATCGATTTTATTATGGGTGACTATCGTGAATTGATGCGCTAGATAAAGAGGTAAACTCAAAGGTAAACTGATGTACTAAATATAGTGTAAATGTAAATAATATCGTTATTAATAAATCTATTAAAAATAAAAAAAATTTACTCAAAATTAGTCAATTTATATAGATATACAAGTCCGTTTTTTAACTACATTTGCAGTTGTTTGTACAGTTTTACAATAATTTGCATGTATGTTGTTTCAATTGCATTTGTAGTTGTTTTTACTACATTTGTCAGTTGATTTTTAACAGTTAAAAATAACTTCACATTGCAGTTAATTTAACTGCAAATGTAGTCTACACCTTTTTAAGTGCAAATGCAGTTATTTTAACTGTCATTTGCAGTTGATTTTACCTACATAATTCCCTGAGTGTGTCTAGAATAAGTCATTTTATTTCTTAATTTTTTAAAATATGCAAAAATTCAAAGATTGACCCTGGTAAGGAATGGGTTAACGTTGTTCGATTTATTCCGAATTAGCATGGAAGACCTGCACATTTGTCTATTATATTTTAAGCATCACTTCTAAAAATTCTACAGTAGTTACAAAATTGTTGCAAAACCCTAGACCAAAGCTTCCCAGAATGACCCATACTGTTCGCCTAGCTCAGAGATGTCAGGGGGGGATCGACCGATCATCTGGGAAGAGGGCAGAACAATAAAATTTCTAACAAAAAAAAAATTAACAAAACTCAAACAAAAAAAAAAACCATACTAAAAATCTCAAAAATAAACGTTGTCTATAAAACTTTATATACAAAAAAACATGATAAAAAAACCATAATGACAACTAACGATGGGCACTATGGAACAAGTCCCACAAACCAAAAAAACCCACAAAATTTACAAATTACGCTAATCTAACACTGACAGACATTAATACAAGCAATATTTAACTACACCGATAAATTTTTTTCAGTTGCTCAGTTAAATAATTTCTCAGTTAGAATCTAAAATTTCTGAATTAACTGAAATAATCGTTATCACCTAATATTTCAACAGTTTTTCGGTTACCCTGTAAATACAAATTGTCAATTATATTTTTAACTAATAAAAAAATTTAACACAAATTTGAAATTTTTCCTGTTTTTCGTAACAGAAACGAATTTGGTCCACAAAGGCTAACCGTTTATTGAAATTCCGTTGAATTTCGAAAAAGAGTCAAGATGGAATAAAATATTTAGAGATAAGTTTTAATTGTTTTATTGTATATATTTTACAAACATTTAATTTGTTTCACTTTTTACAGACAAAATTAATCATAGTCGGATTAACAGAAGCTAATCTAAAATAATCACTTGTTTGACTGTTCGTACCACTTGCAGCGAAGATTTTGTTCAAATGTTTTAATGTTGTCATCGATTTTTCATTAAAAATTAATAAAAAGTTATAAAAAATTATGTGAAACAAATATTATTACAAAAATTGCTGCAAATTTCAGTGTTTATTTTTGATTTCTCGGTTGCCAATTACTATGTGGAAATTTTTTAAAATATTAACCAAAAATACGTTCTTTTTAACTAACTTCATACCTACATTTGTTGACACAATTTTCAACTGACAATTTAGTTATTTACAATTAATTTTTTTAACTGATATTCAGTAAGGGGTATTTCACCTGAGACTCAGTTGAAAATTTAGTAGCCAGCAACTGAGAAATTTTTTCGGTGTACTAACAATAGGTTTTACTAGGGACAAGAGATGTAATACGTCCCCCTAGTTGCCCACCCCGCCTTGATAACCTAATCCTAACTCTAATAGGCTATCCCACAAATAACACGGTCACTGGTCACCCTACATACTTACATTGGTAGCATTCGGCAGAGAAACCTTAAACTGATACCGGTGACTTGTAGCGCTTTGTGATTACTTACTCTGCTGAACGATGTTTTCTTTGTTTTGTTTTTAAATACATTTTTTCTATATTTTCCTTTGATTTTTTAAATTGTTTGTTTTTGAATTATATTTGTATGTTTTTATTTGTCAATCATACAAAACAAAAAGTTTTTAAAAACAATAACAACAACAAATGTATCTATCACTATTTGATCAAAAGTAGCAAACATTTTTTACGCTACCAAAATATGACAGCGCTACCTGAGCGCTCGGACTGAGCGGTTAGTGATCAGGTCGTTCAGCAGATAGTTGTGCAACTGTTGTAGAACTGTTGACTAATAAAGTGTATCTGCCGAACGCACCCATTAACACACTCACCGAAATTATTAACCAGACCTCATCTTACTCGACGTCAGCTAAATAAAATCATATTATAATTTCAATTTACAATATAAAAATGGAATCTCGTTTTATTTAAATTATTTATGATTTTTAAATGGAATTAACGAAACCGTAAGTATAATAAAAAAAACGGATTTAATAAAAATGGCGGATATAAATAAGATAAGAAAATATAGCCTACAACGTAAGTATTAAAAAAAATGTTTTAAAACTAATTGACAAAAAAAAATTGTTATACAAATCCTTACACTAGCAACAACAATAAAAAAACGTAAACTATTCTCCCAAAAATAATTTTCTAAATACCCTAACCCAAATTTTTTTGGTATATTTTCTACAACAAAAAAAAACAACGTTTTCCTACACGAGAGTATATATTTTTCCTCACGGCTAAATTCTTCCGTGCACTCGCGTTATTTAAATAGGGTATTTTATCAAGAAATTTCCGGGCTCACAATAAACACTTAACACTACAAAAATTTTAACACTAAACTAAATAAAAAAAAACTTTCTTTAATTAATCACTGCTTATAATTTTTTTAAAATGAATTTCTTTATATGTATATACTTTTTATGAACTTCTTTTCTATTTCTTTTAAAATTTCAAATTCTTTTAATTTGTTTCTTTAAAACTCTTTTCTATCAATTTTTCCTTAATTTCTTTTTTTTTTCTACGGATTAAAATTTTTCTTTGGTGTTTCGAAAAAAACTACCACCGCTTATAAGATATTTTGCTCTCACTTTTCTATATAAAATTAACTTTCACTTTACATTAGTTTTTCGGACTCACCAAACCCATTTATTATTTACTTCTACGCCAAAGTTCTTCCACCGCACCGTAGCTAACCAGGATTCTGTTGGCACACTTCAATAGAAAACGGTGGCACAATTGTACAAGTTATTGCAAAAACTCCAATAGTTGTTGGCACAAATTACAAAACGGCGTTGAACTCCAAACAAAAATGTTTGCCCAATTCCAAAATGGTGGGAAACTCAAATGGCCGGTGTATCAGTCCAACAAAAAAATAAAATGGTGGACTACAAACCTGTCGAATCAAAGGTTTGTAGTCCACAATATCTTCTAGAACCGGGGAAAGATTCGGCAGCTGGTGAGTCCCAAACAAAATTCTACACAAACAAAATTATCTAAAAAAAACATTCCCAAAACTGAAATGCTAATACGACTTACCCAGACAAAATGGCCTGCAACTGGTTTGGTTGGTGTCCTCGGTCTTAAAATTCCTTCCAATCAAGTCCTTGCCGTGCAGCCTGTTGTGACGAAAGTCCTCGCAGCAATGAAGCTGCCGCGAAACTTTAATCTCAACCAAACCATTTGCAAGTCACTCACTACAACTACCATTTACCTAAACCCCGCCCATCAAACTCTTATTTTTATCTTATATCTATTCTATCTCGTACTTAGTACTATCACTAACCTAATTTACTCTTTACATTTTTTTAATCTCTGTATTTTTCACATACAGCATTTTCTTGTTTCTCTCATTTCTTTTTGCGCCAATTTTATTAAATATACCCAAACATGGTTCCCTCAAAGATTAATTATGGATTTTTAAAATAGGGTAAATAAACAAATGTCAATAAACAAATCTAAAAATGGTTCCTCCAGGTCAATAAACTCCATGTTATTGGCCTTGAGAACCTAATCAACCATTAAGCCATGTATTTATTGGCCAAATTACAAAACTCATTCGGCTGAAACACCAGGCTAACAGAAAAATTAGCCAGCAACCGTTATTCTATTTTTCTATATTTAGATTCCCTCATTCCATATCAATTTATCTTAAAATACCCCATTCTATTTTCCTTTATCTTAACTTCCTTCTCCCACTTTCTAAACAATAACAGACGTCAGCTGATTTGCTATTGGAAAGTGAGGAGTTGGTTTCAGTATAAACGTGGTACAGAGGCTATGCCACTCTGAGCAACTCTGTCACCGCTACAAAATATTTGCGTTTTTTTGAATAAATTGTCCTTTATTCGCTTGGGGTCATATGTGACCCCATGTTCAAAAGGGTTAATGAGGTCATATTCTTTTTTTGAAACCGCTAAGCTATTAAGATAAAATATAACATTTAAAAGTGCAAAATTAATGCAGTTTTTATACAAAGTATTTAAAAAGAGTAAATTTACTTAATTTTCTATAAAAATCACACTTTTCTCGAAATCCACAAAAAATAAGAGCTTGTCACCGGCAGTTCCATGGAGGGATTTGTCTCAAAATTGGCATACTTCATCTCTAGGATGTATCTAACAAGCCCTTGAAGTGCAAAATTCATTTCTTTTAAATTTGTTTGAGAAAATTTTTTAAAAATCGAAAATGGAGTTTTGAAAATTGTGCCAAAAAATTTGCTATTTCTTGGCGAGTTCTTAACCGATTTTGAAGTATATTTAATACTAAAATCGATTCATAACACAGGAGGTTGAAAAAATTAAAACTATAGAACGAAATTTTCTTAAAAACTGAAAAAAATCATATTTTTCCCATACAAACACTCTTGAAATTTTTAATCGATTTCCGCCTTGACTTTTCTTTATTCGATTGCCCCCAAACTTCATATTTATTAGTTTTATATAGAAACGAAACAAATTGGACCCCGACACTCTTCAAATTCGCCCTTTAAAAAATTGCCATATAATCTTGAACACATCTAGTGTACACTTTTTAACTGCAATTGCATTTACTTTTAAATAATGTTTAATATAAAAACATGTTTATATAAAACATGTTTACAATTCGTTACGACGACTTTTTCCTTGACTTTTTTTTACAATATTTGATAGTCCAGAAAGACATAGGGCCAGTTTTTATAGTCAGCAATAACAACTAAGATACGAGTATCCCAATGGCTTCACTCCGATATTAAAACTCTAATGCCCAAGGACGCTAAAAAGCGGTCTTCACAGCTTAAATAGTTTTTGGCTAAATAAAATTTTTTTATAAAAGCACTTGCAGTATGTCCATAGGAAATGCAATTTACTCCTTCTATTGTCTTCAAATGTCTGCTGTACAACGAATGACATTCAAGCGAGAAGGATGTAAATTCAAATTTTTGTAAATGGCAATCATTATTGATAACAACAAAGCTAATTTAGAGTCTCTAACCCGGTGTCTTCAAATGCAATAAATTATATGATATGAAATGTCAAAACCATTGCAGCGAAACGTCAAAATGATATCAATTGCAGAGTGGTGGAGAACACTTGACTATTTCATGGATAAGAAATATCATAGATTTTTATTCGAAAAACACCAAATTTTATGAAACATTAATGTTTACCGACAAATAATAAAAACCTAAACACTTTTCCATTCCTTTTTACCAAATTTTTTGTTGTTTTTCCATTACAAAATTAAAATGAAAACTAAAAGTGACATTTGATCTCTGGCATCATTGCAAGATCCGATGGCATGTCAGCGATATCATGATATTGCAATAAAATTTAAATTGAGTGTCTTCACTTGAGATGAGAGCATTTTGACAATTGCTTGCTATCATTTTATTGCATGTCAAGACACTAGGTAATAGAAAAAAGTCTGTAAAAAATTAAGTTAAAACTACTAAAAATTAGTTAAAAATTATGCTGCAGAACAAACTGCTAAAATTAGCAGATTATGTTGGTTTTTAATTTTTATTTAAAAATAAAAAATTTCTAATTAATTAGCAGATTATTTTTGATATATATTAGTAATATAGGAACAGCAAAAATAAAACTGGTCAATATACAGAATTTTAGTTATATTTGAGTAAATTTTTGTTAATGGAAAATAGCAACTTAACCTGCTAAAATCAGCAAAAAATTTTGCTAAATAATTTGTAGCCTAAAATCACAAAAAAAATTAAAATTTTCTAATTTAAAAATTTTTTTTTAAATGCAAATGAAAATCGAACCTTTTAAAAACAGCAGTTTAAAATTTTTTTAATAAATATTTCTATTCATTTTAGCAGGATAGACTGCTATTTGCATTCAACTAAATTTAGCTTACAAATAGCAAACATTTTGTAGATATATCAGTTTATTTTTGCTATTTTTAGTCTACTAATAGTCTACTAATAGTCTACTAAAATTTTCTGCAGATTTTACATTACAATTTGTTATTTTCAATTAACTGAAAGTTAACTTAAATATATATAACTAAAATCCTGCAAATTTAACAGTTTTAGTTTTGCTATTCTTACTTTACTACACTCAGGGAATTATGTAGGTAAAATCAACTGCAAATGACAGTTAAAATAACTGCATTTACACTTAAAAAGGTGTAGACTACATTTGTAGTTAAATTAACTGCAATATGAAGTTAGTTTTAACTGTTAAAAATCAACTGACAAATGTAGTAAAAACAACTACAAATGCAAATTTACATACATGCAAATTATTGTAAAACTGTACAAACAACTGCAAATGTAGTTAAAAAACATAAATAAAAATTATTTCAAAAATTATTAATTTAATAAGAAACAAATTTATGTAAACACTCCTAACTTAATTTTATTCTATAATAAATTTAAAATTGAGAAATCAAAATTTACACTTAATGTCACTTTTATTTTTCACTATTAAGATATTGTTGTAGATGTCCGTCTGTGAGGGATGAAATATGGTGTTGTTTGGCTTCCTTTTTTCTGCAGGTAGAAAGGGATGAGAATATAAAAGAACTGAAAGAAAATAAATACAATATTCTTTTAACATTCCCTTAAATAAATTTATATTTTATTTTATAAAACTTACCTTATTATTTTAATAATTTAATAAAAAATATATAACCTTTTCCGTATTACGCGTCCTCATTCTTTGGCGTTGTTTTATGAATAAGACAAGAGAAAACATGTTCTTCTCATATTCTTTTACTAGAAATTTCTAAACAGTCGCTTCATACACATGCTCCTGTTTGCTTCGTGTGTATGCACACTTGAAAATTTAAGTATTTGTAAAAAAAATTCAAAATAACTGCATAAAATAAACGTTACTACAATGTGGTAGTTTTTGTAGTTAGTTTAAAAAACTAACTGTCTGTAAAATTTTGCTCTAAGTAAATTAACTACAATTGTAGTTAAAATAACTACAATCTGTTACGAACCGTTTGGGCTAGTGAGGATTCCGGCTAGCTATTGTAGAATTACTCAGGAGGTCCCAACCCTCCCACTAACTCCGGGCCCGAACACAAAAAAAATCATTCTAAATTTCTCAAAAAAAAACTCAAACTTACCACTCAAACTGTAGGTACCACAAAAAACCATGTCACACGATGATGAACGAGACCGATGTTTGCCTCGAAAATGCCCACCCAACCATGGTCGTAAGTACCTCCATACTCATTATTTTTACGACCCCAAAACCCACCCAAAACTTCCCCTCTTTACCTTACCATCATTGCCACTTTACCCTTTTCAAATCAAGCCAACATATTTAATTTAAATTTTTCAACTTGAAACAAACATATTTTTTTATTGAATATAATTTAAACTCCTAAACAATTTAGATAAATATCTTAAAATAACAAACTCTATACAAAATCTAAAATTCTTCTTTATATAATTAACCTAACTAACTTATTCGAAAATACTTATATCATAAAATTTTTGAAACTTAATTCTTTTCTTTTCCTTACTAATTTTGAATTTTTCTAATCTTTTAGTAATCTTAAAAATTTTCTTTCTTCCCTTTTATAAATATTTCACACAATCTTTATTTTAACAATTCTTCAAATTAATCTATTTTTTCCTTTATTTAAATTTTCAATACTTTTTTTTTCAGGCGCCGATATATTCTCTCAATACTAATTTCAATTTTATCCTTTTATATATAGATGTCTATATTCTTCTATTTATAAAATTTAGAAAATTTTATTTATGATTTTACTCCTTTAAATTTCTGTTTTATCTCTTCCTACACAGGGCTCAAATCTACTAACACTTGTCAATATGGACACTGAATTGAATAAAAATCTCTACCTGAAGCAGCTCCCTACCCAGCAAAATCTTTCATTACCAAATAAGTGGTTATATAATAGAAATTCATAGCTCCGCACAACTTATTTTTTGGCGTCTAAGCTCATTATTTTTGTTTGGCGTGGTCGTTTTTATAAGTAGTCACGCTTACCCGCTCGCTTACGAAAAAATGAGAAATAAGTAGTTATGAGATTTTAAATAATAAGTGGTTACACACATGCTTACAAAAAGTTGAATTATAAGTGGTTATCCGATTGCTTACTTGATTCTTAAAAATAAGGAGTTAAGCCAATACTATTAGCTTAAGAAAATACATTCAGAAAAATTTTTGTTTTTTCTAATGTGTAATTTTAGGACTCGTCATAAAAATTTAAACATAAAACATATTTACATATAATAAATAAAAATGTATAAAATTTAACTGTGTAAAAAGTATTTATTTAAAATATTACGAGTAAGTCATTATTTTATATTTAGAAACAATGAACACAATAGGCCGTTAGTAGGAAGTCATTATTTTATATTATAAAATAATGCAGAAGGTAATGATATATCATTTTTGGTAATGCAGATAGTAATGAGGTGTCATTACCAATATTTTGCTGGGTAAGGACAGAAACCTCTCTGCTAAATCTGCAGATTATCATTAAAAAACCACGCCTGATGTGAACCCTAAAAGTAGTTTAGTTCTACTAATTTCTTTTAATTTAAAATTTTCTAAACTTTCTAAATTTCTTTTATCTTTTCAGGTTTCTTTACTGCACAACATTTTCTTTCCCTGGCGCTATTGGGTTCACTTTAAATAAAATATAAACTATGGGCTACTTTAAGGCATTAATATAAAATAAATAATATGTACATATAATAGAGATGACCGATCCGGTGATTTTTGAATAACGCTGCTACCAGTGATCGTGATTTTCAAATCACCGTTCTTTTAAACAGTGACCGTGATCACAGGTTTGTAATAGAGATGGCCGATCCGGCGATTTTTCAGTAACATTGTTCTCAGTGAATGTGATTTGCAAATCTCTTTTCTTTTAAACTGTGATCGTGATCACGGTTTTTCTATGGAAAAGACTGCGATTTTCTGATAAATAAACGAAATAATATTTATGGCGAGTTTTTAAGATGTCAGTTAAACTTGGTTTAGTTAAACCGAAAACGAATTTTGTCAGCCATTTCAAAGTTTATTTACAAAAATTTGCCGCAAAAACTTTTTCTCGAGTATAATTAATTTCTTTATTGAAATAAAACAAAATAAACCACATTTTAAAAGCAGTATTCAAGTTACAAACTGCGTTAAACTAAGTTTAAAGATAATCCACTTCCTAAAAACTGGGCCTTAAAAGAAGAATAGTTGCGACCGGTAACGAAGACATGATAGAAGGAGACATTTTATTCAGAAGAGTGTGAAAGCAAGTCACTGTTATTGAAAAAAAACATGTATTACTGTGCACAATGAAGTTTGCAAGAAAGAATAGTACAAAAATATTAAAAGAACGACATTCCGAGTAACTGCGACTTGAAATATTTGATCACTGCCGTTACCAGTGATTTATCAATAACTGTGATTAAATCACCGGTATGAAAATATCGCTCATCTCTAATGTATAACACTTATAAATGCAATTAACCCTAACTTTACCAATAAACAAACTAATAAAAATTGGATTTAATTTACTTCTTTTTTTCAAATTACTACTTTAAAAATCTCTTTTTTTCAATAAACATCAGAATTTAAGACTTTAATTACTTTAGTTTTTTTTTGTTTTTACTTTACTTTCATTTTTGGATTTAACTAATTTTTTTCCTCAAAATAAAAAATTAAAATTTGCTGGATTTTTTTAAAATTTTGAATTTTTCTTCATTTAAAATTTTACTTTAATGCTTTTTTTTATCACACACAACTTTCTGCTAAGTCTGCACTTTTTCATAGGATTCACACAAATTATTACCAAAACTTTTACCTGGCTATATATGGCCAATTGGAAGATTCAGGAGGCACCCGTTCACCCAACAATCTCTCTCTTACGATGTTTACCCAGGATATTTTTGAGTCACCGTCTTCCTCTCAATATTGGTTCGTTTGGTTATATAGCCAGCTATTGATATACCACAAATCAAAAACTGACACTCATTTTCTTTTCACAACTTTAACTTACGTTTCTTTTACTTTTAAGACTTGAGCCAAATTATCACAAATTTTTCCCGAATCAATCCAGTTGAAATCCGTCCTCAATATACGCACGCTATTTATTCTAATTTTCGTCAAAGTCTATTTTTTCCTAGTTAGTTTTAATTTTATGTTTTAAAAACAACTTTATTTACAGTGATTATATTTACTATCTTCACACTGACTTTATACTTTTACACTTTTCACTTTCTGCTTTTCACCCGAACACTTTGACTGGTTGCGTACTATTGACTTGAATTTCATTAGACTCTTCCTAAGTTACCTAAGGTTTTGTCTCTCTCTTCCAATATCTGTAGTAATTATTTACCAAATTTGGTACAAGTTTTCCAAAATCTCTCCCGCTCAAACGTCCATCTTTTTTTTCTATCCAAATATTCTTAAAATTTCTAGAAACTTTTTCCCTCCTCTTTTTGCTTTAAAAATTAGCTAAATGATCTAGAACATTTTTCCATTCCCTCCGCATCATCCATTTTATCCTTCTTCGAAAGGTTTAAAAAAATCACATTTTCCCAATTTTAGTTTTCATTTTCACTCATTTTTGCATAAAATTACTTTTCCCCTTTTTCTCCTAGCGCTCCTAGCCATAAAATTGCATATTCTTGGATTTTAATATACCAGGCAATCCGGAAAGTTAGCGGTGTTATTTTTCCCCATTGATAATTAATAATTTAAAAATTATTTCAAAACCACTTTTGCCAAATCGTCGTTTTCAATGTAAAATCCAACGCTGTGATTTTACTACATTGTTTACATTTCTTTTTCCTTTACTATTTTACAAATATTTGTAAAACCTGTTGCAAAATGTTGGGCTGATGAGGTTGCCAGCTAGCTCTAGCAATACCCCAGGAGGTCCCAACCCCCTCATCAGTGTCAGATTACACATAAAACTTCAAAATCTGAAAATTACACAAACACAAAATAACTTCGATATTTAACACAAGAAATCGGAGACAGGTGACAGTCCCCTATGCCCGCCCAACCTTGGTCATTATTCGTCATCCACAACAATATCCTTTTAATGACCCCTAACACCACCAGACCCTTTTTCCCGTACTCACCACATTACCATTCCCTATACAAACATTAAGCCAACATATTATGTACTTTTTTTAAATTTTTTCAATGAATCGTTAACATTTTTATTGATTTATATTCCTAAATTATTTTTAAATATATATACTGATAACTTTTCTAATTTAAATAATACTAAAATCTTTTCCTATACATTTGAATAAAATATCTGTAAGTACGTTTTAAAATATACTAACACACTACTAATAATACAAAAAAAAATCGCATGCAATATTTATTATACTTAACTTATATTTTCTTTTTCCCTCGGTATACTTTCAGGCGCAACTCGGTTTTTTAGTTTCACTTAACACACTCTACTATAGGAAATCGAAATATTAACAGATCTGGTATTTTTCTTAAACAAATGAAAAGGAAACAAACTACTTTAAAATACTAAAACTTCCTTATAACTGTTTTAACTATTGTTTTATATTTTTTTCTTTTTCTTAAGGGTTCAAATCTAATTATTTTCACCTTTTAGTGATACTGAATTTTCGTGAAATTTATACCTAAAGGGGCTCCCTGAGGATAAATTTACCTCTGCCATTATTGCAGCCCGCGACTTTAGAATGCCTAGGATGTGAACCCTAAGATAAGTTTCCTTTTTTTTCTAATAAATTGAATATAAATTGAATACCGTTAACTAGTATAATTTATCCTTTCTTTTCTTTTTTTCAGGTTCCTATCCAGATTTTTTCCTAGCTTTGCTTGTCGTTTTGCAGAACTTTAAGTAAATGAAATCGCTGTAAAAAAAATGCAACTAAATACCCCTAAATATAATACAATTTAACAAAAATAATATAAAAATACTGTAACGACGTGTTTTTCCACCGGTTGCTGGGGTAAGCTTAGTCGAGTCCCAGGGTCCGTTACAGAATAATTTATTTGATCCAGAGACCAAAGGAAAAACACACCCAAGTTCAATTTTTTCCAAAACGTTATAAACATGCACTTTATTCACGTAAAATATTCTTATAAAAAAACTTTATTGTTGTAAATTTAAAATATTATTTAAAGTATATTCTTTATTATAATATGTAGTTAGAACATTTCCGGTTTTATCACGACACAAGGCTACGGTGATCACAACAACAAAACACTGATATCCTTATCGTACGGTGCAGGGTTCGAAGATTTGAGGGTGGTCTACAGTAGATGGGTAGCAGCAAGGATTGCCTACAGGGTAGCAGTAAGACAAGTTGGCACGAACAGGTCTCACCCCTACGGGACAGACTAAAATATGGAGCAGCAGTAAGACAAGGTGACACGACCAGTTCTCACTACTACGGGGCAGGCTAACTATTGAGCAGCAGCAAGACAAGGTGACACGACCAGGTCTCACTACTACTACGGGACAAATTAACTATTGAGCAGCAGTAAGACAAGGTGACACGACCAGGTCTCACTACAACTACGGGACAAATTTACTATGGTGCAGCAGTAAGACAAGGTGACACGACCAGGTCTCACTACTACGGGACAGACTAACTATTGAGCAGCAGTAAGACAAGGTGACACGACCAGGTCTCACTACTACGGGACAGACTAACTATTGAGAAGCAGTAAGACAAGGTGACACGACCAGGTCTCACTACAACTACGGGACAAATTTACTACGGCGCAGCAGTAAGACAAGGTGACACGACCAGGTCTCACTACTACGGGACAGACTAACTATTGAGCAGCAGTAAGACAAGGTGACACGACCAGGTCTCACTACTACGGGACAGACTAACTATTGAGTAGCAGTAAAACAAGGTGACACGACCAGGTCTCACTACTACTACGGGACAGACTAACTATTTAGCAGCAGTAAGACAAGGTGACACGACCAGGTCTCACTACTACTACGGGACAAATTAGCTACGGCGCAACAGTAAGACAAGGTGACACGACCAGGTCTCACTACAACTACGGGACAAATCTACTACGGGAGAGACTAACTATTGAGCAGCAGTAAGACAAGGTGACACGACCAGGTCTCACTACTACTACGGGACAGACTAACTATTTATCAGCAGCAAGACAAGGAGACACGACCAGGTCTCACTACTACTACGGGACAAATTAGATACGGCGCAACAGTAAGACAAGGTGACACGACCAGGTCTCACTACTACGGGACAGACTAACTATTGAGCAGCAGTAAGACAAGGTGACACGACCAGGTCTCACTACTACGGGAGAGACTAACTATTGAGCAGCAGTAAGACAAGGTGACACGACCAGGTCTCACTACTACGGGACAGACTAACTATTTAGCAGCAGTAAGACAAGGTGACACGACCAGGTCTCACTACTACTACGGGACAAATTAGCTACGGCGCAACAGTAAGACAAGGTGACACGACCAGGTCTCACTACTACGGGACGACTAACTACCAAATTCTACTAAGTACGGGATAAAATAAACAAATTATAAGAAAGTTGACACCGAACAGTTCTTATACCTTGCTTATGCGCTTCGACCTACTGCCTCGAAAGCCACAGCCCGACTGCCTGATTTTCTGTGTTTGTTCTCCTTTTATACAAAATTTGATGCTACAGCGATATAGCACATACGTACATACATTCGTTTGTCGCAATGACATACACACAACCAGTTGTGTGACTACATACTACATTTAACTAGCTACGCTCTGAGCACATAAATGACCAAACAAGTTTTCTACTAATTTAATATACATTTTGTTGTTTCATTAGTGAGGGTAACATAAACTAAAAAAAAAATACATATTCAAATAAGACAAAAAAACAAAAGAACTTTGATGTTTGGTATTTGTTATTAAATCCCGTTTGTTGAGCTCATTTGTGTGGAACAAAACAAGGGACGACTTTGATCCTTACACGTCCCCCTTTCGTTGATGCAAAAATTAGTCCTTCTTCGGCTTGGTTCCAAGAAATTTGATTTTCGCTAATGAAGGGCGTAATAGTACCCGATAAACCCCGCCATCCGGCAGTACCACCACCGTCGTCGATCTACGACTACCCATCTGTGTTCGTAATTCTTCAATCATTGGGACAAGCAGCTCCCACTCCCGTTGCGCGAGGCCGTCGGCTACGATCTCGAAAGAGATTGGCGGTGAAACCGTCGAATCTTGTTGAGAAACATTGACGTTTGTCGGTAGGTTTTCCTCTGGGTTGGCATAACCTTCAACCGAATCCGCTATACGCTCTGTCATCTCCAGAGCCTGCTCCAGTGTAATGTTGCTGCCGGTCAAATCTTCGAAAGATGAATAAGCTTCCGATATATCCAAATAATCTAGTAGACCTGGCTCAGTGGTATTAGGATCACTTGGGGGCTCAATATCGCTGATATCGTTGTGGTGTTCTACACCCGTACTATCATTACGGTTCCCGTTAAACTCCTCTGTTGCCTCTGTCGCGGGAGCGTTTGTCACTGAATACTCGTTCGACTGATGACTTAGCATTTGGTCCATTACCCAGCGTTCCACATCGGGTATTGGTGGCTCGCTGGCGCTCCGATTCGACAAATTTGCGTGCGCGCTATCCAAACCCAGAACCACATCAGACAGAGTAACGGGAAGATGGTTATTGCATGTCGTGGCTGGTACGGTCCAGTTCTGGACCTCCGATTCGCCCTTTTCAGAAATGGAAAGACTTTCCAGTGAAACTGTGGCTCTAGTGGGGGTGGTTCTGGCCGGAGTGGTATGAGGAGTACGTACGATTTGTCCACTCAAGTGAGCCGGCGTGATCGGTGTGGGTGCCCGCGATGGCGTTGATGAACCACGGATAGATAACGGGCTTGTTTCAATCGGGGTTAAGCGCTCCCAGAAGTCGGGTGGTAAGTTAACCGTGGGAGTTTTTACCCGTATCTCTCTTTCGGAAACGTTGGATGGAGACAGAAATGATGGCATAGCAAAGGCTGTCTTTCGTTTAGGGGATTGTGTAAAATTTCTGGGCGTATATTCTTCCTCATCTACATTTGGCTGCTGGTCGACCCCTTGGGCGATAATAGCTTCTTGCGGCGCTCGCTTTACTAAATACCGATATCGAACTATGCCCTCTACCATAGTCATATTTCCCAGTATCGGCTTCTGCCATTCTTCAGCTTCCCGGGACATAAAAAATCGTTTTGGTGTGCGATTTTGGCCATCGGAACCGAGTTCGTCTGAGGTGGATTCACGGTGTATTGACGAGGACACGGGGGAGTTCGAGCTTGATGAGATGACTATGGTTTGCCGCATCGATTGTTGAGATGGTGCGGGTGAAAACGTTTCCACTGGCAGTTGTAGTGCCGGCGGTTTTCGAGGTTGTGTGGTGGCAGTTTGTTGCGGGGTTGGCTGTTGTGACATCACCCAAACATATCTAGGGTTGACTCCCTCGTCGAGTGGTGGTGGTGGAGTGCATGTTGATTGTGAGTGTTGGACTACTTCTAATAACTCCCGGAGCTCCTCTCCCTGTACAAATGATTCACGTGAAGTTCTTTCATCTGTAACATGTGACACTACATCTTCACACTGTTCTCTATATATTTGGTAAAAACCGACCTCCTCCTCGTCCCCTCCTTCGGCCAAAAGGTTAGGCTCGATTCTTCGTGGAACTGGGGTGTTGTCGCTATTATTCGGTGGTGTTGTGGTTTGCAGTGGAGGCGGTATGGTAAGGTATTCCGCAGATGTATTAAAGCTACTGCTCGTCAGGGAGATCGGCGAATCTTCTGATAGGGGTGTACCTTCCTGAGTAGGCCGTACTGGACTGCAAACCGGCTTCGAGTTGCTACATCAAATTGTGGGAATTGGTTAGCCACTAGTGAAACGTTTATGTCCGACACTGGGTGATTTCCGGCGGTTCCTTGCGTGTTCTGGAAAGGGGCTGCCAATGAACGGGTGGTGGTGTCGGTAAGGTGGTAGGTTGCTGCCAGGTTTTGACGGGCGGCTGCGGCTGCACTGGTTGATGGTGTATCATCACCGAATTGGTGAAATGTGGGTCGTACTATGGTACGGAGCATCGGCTGTGGGTGTGTGGATCGTGCTCGGTGGGGCAGCTGTCCATCAATAAGGATTGTTCGCCTACCCTTAGCGTTTTCCTCCAATAATCTGGAGTAGAACTTGTCCTTAGATTTCTTGAATCTATCTTCGTCCATTTCACAGCCGAATGTCTTGAAGTGATATTATACTAGTTTATCTAAGGAAGAGAAAAAACACAGATTTAGTATCGTCAAAGGATAATAAAAATTTTCAGAGCAAAAAAAAAATCAAGAGCTGGTGGTAAAAAGTTTAAGATCGCTAATGTGGGCGGTTCTAACATCCCCCTTATCGTGGCCCTTAACCTTTACTATGACCTGAGACGGCAATGCAACGATGGTATAGGGTCCATCGTACTTCGGGGCGAGTTTTGCGGCAAAATTATCCACTGCCTTAGACAGTGGGTGTTGTCGAACTAAAACCTTTTCTCCAATTGACGGTTTCCAGGGTCGCCTTCTTAAGTTATAATATCGCTGTTGATCTTGTGCGGCTCGAGTTAAATTCGTTCGCACAATTCGAAATATTTCCGATAACTGAATGGCCTTGTCTTTTGGATTTTGTGGAATAACTCCGGTACCTGTTGTAACCTCATCAAACAACGCGCGGGGTAATCGGGATTCCCGACCTTGTGTCAAAAACGCTGGTGAATATCCGGTGGATTCCGAGCAACTCGTATTTATGGCCAATGAGATTTCTGGCAAGAGATCATCCCACATAGTGTGTTTATTTTTGACGAATTGTGAAATCATGGTTTTGATTGTACGATTTGTTCGCTCCGTGGGGTTTTCCTGTGGGGTGTAAGGTGCGGTAAGTTGTTGCTTGACCCCGATTTCTTCTAAATATTTTTGAAATACCCGACTCGTAAATTGCGACCCGTTGTCGGTTATCGCTGTTTTTGGCACGCCGAATCTTGCTATAATTCGTTCACGGACCGCCTTGACTAAACTTTCGGAGGTAGCTTTTCGTAATGGAATGAGTTCGGTCCACTTAGAAAATTTATCCACGATTACCAATAGCATGATATGACCGTGTTTTGTTCGTGGCAGGGGACCCACAAAGTCCATACAAATAGATGCCCATGGTTCCTCTGGTAAACGAATGAGCATTTCCCCGGCAGGTCTCTGTTGGCTTATCTTATATTTTTGGCATGATGGACAGCTCCTAACATAACGACTCACGTCTCTGAACAATCCAGGCCAGTAATACCGATTACAAATCCGATTAATGGTTTTTCGGATTCCGAGATGTCCAGCAGTGGGATCGTCATGGTTTTCCTGGAGTACCCTTTCCCTCAAATTTGATCCAACACATAGCTTCCAGGGTTGGCAGTCCTCATCAATATGATTTCTGGGAAAATGCCGATAGAGTTGATTATTACTTATGCTGAAATCTGAGTATTTCTGTGGGTTTTCTTGCACAGCTTTAATTTTTCCTTTCAACCAAGGGCATTCCGAAGGCCGGTTCGCGGTTCCAATACGTTGGCATACCTCTAACGGCTGCCGGGATAAGGCATTTGCCACTACATTCTGGGTCCCTTTTCGGTACTGAATTGTAAATTGATATTGTTGGAGTTCCAGTGCCCACCGTGCCAGACGGCCTGTCGGAGTTTCTATTGAATTCAACCATTTTAGGGATAAATGGTCAGTAATTATAATAAAATTGTAGCCTTCCAGGTACATTCTCATTTTCCTTATGCCCCAAACGATAGCAAGACATTCCTTCTCGGTGGTGGTGTAATTTTTCTCGGCGTTGTTTAGGTGACGGCTTGCGTAAGCTATCACTCTTTCGGCTCCATCGAGGTTTTGTGTAAGTACCGCACCTAGTCCAAAATCGCTAGCGTCCGTTTGCAGGGTGAATGTTTTTGAAAAGTCGGGGCAAGCCAAAACCGGCGCCTCGGTGAGCTTCCGCTTCAATTCCGTAAATGCGGTTTGTTGTTCCGTTGCCCACTTAAAGTGTTTTCCCTTCTTCAAAAGGGTGGTAAGAGGTTGAGATAACTTCGCAAAATCAGGCACAAAACGCCGGTACCACGAAGCGGCGCCCAAAAATCTGCGCACGTCTCGGACATTTGCCGGGGGTTGCATCTGTGTAATTGCCGCGACCTTGTCCGGGTCGGTTCTAATTCCTTCTCCACACACGACGTGTCCAAGGTATTTAATTTCTTGCCTGAAAAATTCGCACTTTTCGGGGTTGACCCTCAATTTAGCTCGTCGAAGACGCTGGAAAACTTCCTTCAAATGGATCTTGTGCTCTTCTAAGGTTCGGCTGGTAACAATAATATCGTCTAAATAAGCAAAAGCGTGCGGTTCCATGTCTGGGCCAATTATTCTATCAAGTGTACGTTGAAATGTTGCCGGCGCAGAATGGAGTCCAAACGGCATAACCTTCCATTGGTACAGGCCCCGGCCGGGTACCGTGAACGCGGTGAATTTTCTGCTATCTTTGGCCATTGGAATCTGCCAATAACCATTTTCGAGGTCCAGACAACTGATAAACCGGGCTTCTCGTAATCGATCCAAAATATGATTAATTCGTGGTAGAGGATAAGCATCAGGCACCGAACTATTATTTAGTTGTCGGAAATCCATGCACAGTCTCCAGGAGCCGTTTTTCTTTTTAGCCAGGGTGATTGGGAAACTATATGCGCTCGATGAGGGTTCGATGCATCCTTTCGCCAGAAGTTTGTTGATTTCGATATCAATAATTTTCTGCATTGCCGGATTGCGGTTCGCGTATCGAATTTTTATGGGGCGGTCATCCCTCATCACTATTCGATGTTCAGTAAGATCGGTTGGCCCATGTATATCCTGAAACTTCTGTAATTCTTTCTCGAGAAAATTACTCATATATTCGTGGTCAACACAGTTCAAGTCCGTTGGGGTTATTCCGTCAGTTATTGGATTTAATAAACTTACCGGAGCAGGCGCATCCTGGTTTTCGCCTTGGTTCATGGACCTAGGCGACGTTGAAGGAGGTGTCGCATACAGCATCGATGATATAGGTGTTGCATTAAACACCTTCTCTCGAGTAACCATGCACTTTAAAGGGGCTGGCGGGACAATTTCATCCAGGCGTAGTGCCAAATTTCCAACGTGTATTTTGGTTTTGAAAAGACGCAGCAAGTTCAACCCGATTATCATTTCCTCTAGGGCATCTGGCATTATAAGGAACACTGCAGCCTTCACTTGGTCGCCGATTTTTACCCCAAGCTCGATCGCACTCCTGATTATCGTGGTTGAATTGTCTGCCATGGCGACTTCAAGTTCCTGTGGGATTCTTGGGTAAGCGGCATAGATCGTTTCCGCCAGTTCGTTGCTGATGTAATTACTGGTGGCACCTGTGTCAATGGTTGCAATTGTGACAGCATCCCCAATCTTTACATTTGAGCTGATTCGGCTGTCGTCACACCATAAATTGGTCAATTCAGTTGGCGGGAATCGTTGAGTAGGGGGGTCGTGGACATAATTTCTATCCTGAGCTTCCTTATAGCCGGTTTGGACTTGATTTACCATCATCCGGTGTTGTTCATCACGGTTGTTTTGGGGGTTATTAGTGTTGGGAATGCTCTCGAAATCATCTGCCAGTACGAGGAGCTCCTCCAGACTATTGAAGTCTCTTCGATGAATATACCAGAGGTAATTTGGGTGAGCATTTCGGAAAATCCGCTCTAGCTTTTGATCTTCCGTCATCTTGGTATGACGCATTAAAATTTGAAGGGCCAACACGTAGTCTTTAAATGGTTCTCGCTGTCGTTGGCATCTTCTTCTAATTTCATCCTCTAGCTTTTCAAAATATCTGGCTGGAAGGAAGAATTTTATAAAATCATTTTTAAAAGATTCCCATGTTACCCAGTGTTTATTATTGTTTCGGAACCAGCTCAAAGCCCGGTCCTTACAAATTTCAGGCATGGTGCATGGCAACAAATCCTTATCAATATGGTTCATGTTTGCCAGTTCTTCAATACGTTCGAGAAATAATAGTGGATCCCTTCCCCCGTCATATTTTATACCCCATTTACGTACCACATCCATTATACTTAACAACTACTACGGGAGAGACTAACTATTGAGCAGCAGTAAGACAAGGTGACACGACCAGGTCTCACTACTACTACGGGACAGACTAACTATTTAGCAGCAGCAAGACAAGGAGACACGACCAGGTCTCACTACTACTACGGGACAAATTAGATACGGCGCAACAGTAAGACAAGGTGACACGACCAGGTCTCACTACTACGGGACAGACTAACTATTGAGCAGCAGTAAGACAAGGTGACACGACCAGGTCTCACTACTACGGGAGAGACTAACTATTGAGCAGCAGTAAGACAAGGTGACACGACCAGGTCTCACTACTACTACGGGACAGACTAACTATTTAGCAGCAGTAAGACAAGGTGACACGACCAGGTCTCACTACTACTACGGGACAAATTAGCTACGGCGCAACAGTAAGACAAGGTGACACGACCAGGTCTCACTACTACGGGACGACTAACTACCAAATTCTACTAAGTACGGGATAAAATAAACAAATTATAAGAAAGTTGACACGAACAGTTCTTATACCTTGCTTATGCGCTTCGACCTACTGCCTCGAAAGCCACAGCCCGACTGCCTGATTTTCTGTGTTTGTTCTCCTTTTATACAAAATTTGATGCTACAGCGATATAGCACATACGTACATACATTCGTTTGTCGCAATGACATACACACAACCAGTTGTGTGACTACATACTACATTTAACTAGCTACGCTCTGAGCACATAAATGACCAAACAAGTTTTCTACTAATTTAATATACATTTTGTTGTTTCATTAGTGAGGGTAACATAAACTAAAAAAAAAATACATATTCAAATAAGACAAAAAAACAAAAGAACTTTGATGTTTGGTATTTGTTATTAAATCCCGTTTGTTGAGCTCATTTGTGTGGAACAAAACAAGGGACGACTTTGATCCTTACACGTCCCCCTTTCGTTGATGCAAAAATTAGTCCTTCTTCGGCTTGGTTCCAAGAAATTTGATTTTCGCTAATGAAGGGCGTAATAGTACCCGATAAACCCCGCCATCCGGCAGTACCACCACCGTCGTCGATCTACGACTACCCATCTGTGTTCGTAATTCTTCAATCATTGGGACAAGCAGCTCCCACTCCCGTTGCGCGAGGCCGTCGGCTACGATCTCGAAAGAGATTGGCGGTGAAACCGTCGAATCTTGTTGAGAAACATTGACGTTTGTCGGTAGGTTTTCCTCTGGGTTGGCATAACCTTCAACCGAATCCGCTATACGCTCTGTCATCTCCAGAGCCTGCTCCAGTGTAATGTTGCTGCCGGTCAAATCTTCGAAAGATGAATAAGCTTCCGATATATCCAAATAATCTAGTAGACCTGGCTCAGTGGTATTAGGATCACTTGGGGGCTCAATATCGCTGATATCGTTGTGGTGTTCTACACCCGTACTATCATTACGGTTCCCGTTAAACTCCTCTGTTGCCTCTGTCGCGGGAGCGTTTGTCACTGAATACTCGTTCGACTGATGACTTAGCATTTGGTCCATTACCCAGCGTTCCACATCGGGTATTGGTGGCTCGCTGGCGCTCCGATTCGACAAATTTGCGTGCGCGCTATCCAAACCCAGAACCACATCAGACAGAGTAACGGGAAGATGGTTATTGCATGTCGTGGCTGGTACGGTCCAGTTCTGGACCTCCGATTCGCCCTTTTCAGAAATGGAAAGACTTTCCAGTGAAACTGTGGCTCTAGTGGGGGTGGTTCTGGCCGGAGTGGTATGAGGAGTACGTACGATTTGTCCACTCAAGTGAGCCGGCGTGATCGGTGTGGGTGCCCGCGATGGCGTTGATGAACCACGGATAGATAACGGGCTTGTTTCAATCGGGGTTAAGCGCTCCCAGAAGTCGGGTGGTAAGTTAACCGTGGGAGTTTTTACCCGTATCTCTCTTTCGGAAACGTTGGATGGAGACAGAAATGATGGCATAGCAAAGGCTGTCTTTCGTTTAGGGGATTGTGTAAAATTTCTGGGCGTATATTCTTCCTCATCTACATTTGGCTGCTGGTCGACCCCTTGGGCGATAATAGCTTCTTGCGGCGCTCGCTTTACTAAATACCGATATCGAACTATGCCCTCTACCATAGTCATATTTCCCAGTATCGGCTTCTGCCATTCTTCAGCTTCCCGGGACATAAAAAATCGTTTTGGTGTGCGATTTTGGCCATCGGAACCGAGTTCGTCTGAGGTGGATTCACGGTGTATTGACGAGGACACGGGGGAGTTCGAGCTTGATGAGATGACTATGATTTGCCGCATCGATTGTTGAGATGGTGCGGGTGAAAACGTTTCCACTGGCAGTTGTAGTGCCGGCGGTTTTCGAGGTTGTGTGGTGGCAGTTTGTTGCGGGGTTGGCTGTTGTGACATCACCCAAACATATCTAGGGTTGACTCCCTCGTCGAGTGGTGGTGGTGGAGTGCATGTTGATTGTGAGTGTTGGACTACTTCTAATAACTCCCGGAGCTCCTCTCCCTGTACAAATGATTCACGTGAAGTTCTTTCATCTGTAACATGTGACACTACATCTTCACACTGTTCTCTATATATTTGGTAAAAACCGACCTCCTCCTCGTCCCCTCCTTCGGCCAAAAGGTTAGGCTCGATTCTTCGTGGAACTGGGGTGTTGTCGCTATTATTCGGTGGTGTTGTGGTTTGCAGTGGAGGCGGTATGGTAAGGTATTCCGCAGATGTATTAAAGCTACTGCTCGTCAGGGAGATCGGCGAATCTTCTGATAGGGGTGTACCTTCCTGAGTAGGCCGTACTGGACTGCAAACCGGCTTCGAGTTGCTACATCAAATTGTGGGAATTGGTTAGCCACTAGTGAAACGTTTATGTCCGACACTGGGTGATTTCCGGCGGTTCCTTGCGTGTTCTGGAAAGGGGCTGCCAATGAACGGGTGGTGGTGTCGGTAAGGTGGTAGGTTGCTGCCAGGTTTTGACGGGCGGCTGCGGCTGCACTGGTTGATGGTGTATCATCACCGAATTGGTGAAATGTGGGTCGTACTATGGTACGGAGCATCGGCTGTGGGTGTGTGGATCGTGCTCGGTGGGGCAGCTGTCCATCAATAAGGATTGTTCGCCTACCCTTAGCGTTTTCCTCCAATAATCTGGAGTAGAACTTGTCCTTAGATTTCTTGAATCTATCTTCGTCCATTTCACAGCCGAATGTCTTGAAGTGATATTATACTAGTTTATCTAAGGAAGAGAAAAAACACAGATTTAGTATCGTCAAAGGATAATAAAAATTTTCAGAGCAAAAAAAAAATCAAGAGCTGGTGGTAAAAAGTTTAAGATCGCTAATGTCGGCGGTTCTAACATCCCCCTTATCGTGGCCCTTAACCTTTACTATGACCTGAGACGGCAATGCAACGATGGTATAGGGTCCATCGTACTTCGGGGCGAGTTTTGCGGCAAAATTATCCACTGCCTTAGACAGTGGGTGTTGTCGAACTAAAACCTTTTCTCCAATTGACGGTTTCCAGGGTCGCCTTCTTAAGTTATAATATCGCTGTTGATCTTGTGCGGCTCGAGTTAAATTCGTTCGCACAATTCGAAATATTTCCGATAACTGAATGGCCTTGTCTTTTGGATTTTGTGGAATAACTCCGGTACCTGTTGTAACCTCATCAAACAACGCGCGGAGTAATCGGGATTCCCGACCTTGTGTCAAAAACGCTGGTGAATATCCGGTGGATTCCGAGCAACTCGTATTTATGGCCAATGAGATTTCTGGCAAGAGATCATCCCACATAGTGTGTTTATTTTTGACGAATTGTGAAATCATGGTTTTGATTGTACGATTTGTTCGCTCCGTGGGGTTTTCCTGTGGGGTGTAAGGTGCGGTAAGTTGTTGCTTGACCCCGATTTCTTCTAAATATTTTTGAAATACCCGACTCGTAAATTGCGACCCGTTGTCGGTTATCGCTGTTTTTGGCACGCCGAATCTTGCTATAATTCGTTCACGGACCGCCTTGACTAAACTTTCGGAGGTAGCTTTTCGTAATGGAATGAGTTCGGTCCACTTAGAAAATTTATCCACGATTACCAATAGCATGATATGACCGTGTTTTGTTCGTGGCAGGGGACCCACAAAGTCCATACAAATAGATGCCCATGGTTCCTCTGGTAAACGAATGAGCATTTCCCCGGCAGGTCTCTGTTGGCTTATCTTATATTTTTGGCATGATGGACAGCTCCTAACATAACGACTCACGTCTCTGAACAATCCAGGCCAGTAATACCGATTACAAATCCGATTAATGGTTTTTCGGATTCCGAGATGTCCAGCAGTGGGATCGTCATGGTTTTCCTGGAGTACCCTTTCCCTCAAATTTGATCCAACACATAGCTTCCAGGGTTGGCAGTCCTCATCAATATGATTTCTGGGAAAATGCCGATAGAGTTGATTATTACTTATGCTGAAATCTGAGTATTTCTGTGGGTTTTCTTGCACAGCTTTAATTTTTCCTTTCAACCAAGGGCATTCCGAAGGCCGGTTCGCGGTTCCAATACGTTGGCAGACCTCTAACGGCTGCCGGGATAAGGCATTTGCCACTACATTCTGGGTCCCTTTTCGGTACTGAATTGTAAATTGATATTGTTGGAGTTCCAGTGCCCACCGTGCCAGACGGCCTGTCGGAGTTTCTATTGAATTCAACCATTTTAGGGATAAATGGTCAGTAATTATAATAAAATTGTAGCCTTCCAGGTACATTCTCATTTTCCTTATGCCCCAAACGATAGCAAGACATTCCTTCTCGGTGGTGGTGTAATTTTTCTCGGCGTTGTTTAGGTGACGGCTTGCGTAAGCTATCACTCTTTCGGCTCCATCGAGGTTTTGTGTAACTACCGCATCTAGTCCAAAATCGCTAGCGTCCGTTTGCAGGGTGAATGTTTTTGAAAAGTCGGGGCAAGCCAAAACCGGCGCCTCGGTGAGCTTCCGCTTCAATTCCGTAAATGCGGTTTGTTGTTCCGTTGCCCACTTAAAGTGTTTTCCCTTCTTCAAAAGGGTGGTAAGAGGTTGAGATAACTTCGCAAAATCAGGCACAAAACGCCGGTACCACGAAGCGGCGCCCAAAAATCTGCGCACGTCTCGGACATTTGCCGGGGGTTGCATCTGTGTAATTGCCGCGACCTTGTCCGGGTCGGTTCTAATTCCTTCTCCACACACGACGTGTCCAAGGTATTTAATTTCTTGCCTGAAAAATTCGCACTTTTCGGGGTTGACCCTCAATTTAGCTCGTCGAAGACGCTGGAAAACTTCCTTCAAATGGATCTTGTGCTCTTCTAAGGTTCGGCTGGTAACAATAATATCGTCTAAATAAGCAAAAGCGTGCGGTTCCATGTCTGGGCCAATTATTCTATCAAGTGTACGTTGAAATGTTGCCGGCGCAGAATGGAGTCCAAACGGCATAACCTTCCATTGGTACAGGCCCCGGCCGGGTACCGTGAACGCGGTGAATTTTCTGCTATCTTTGGCCATTGGAATCTGCCAATAACCATTTTCGAGGTCCAGACAACTGATAAACCGGGCTTCTCGTAATCGATCCAAAATATGATTAATTCGTGGTAGAGGATAAGCATCAGGCACCGAACTATTATTTAGTTGTCGGAAATCCATGCACAGTCTCCAGGAGCCGTTTTTCTTTTTAGCCAGGGTGATTGGGAAACTATATGCGCTCGATGAGGGTTCGATGCATCCTTTCGCCAGAAGTTTGTTGATTTCGATATCAATAATTTTCTGCATTGCCGGATTGCGGTTCGCGTATCGAATTTTTATGGGGCGGTCATCCCTCATCACTATTCGATGTTCAGTAAGATCGGTTGGCCCATGTATATCCTGAAACTTCTGTAATTCTTTCTCGAGAAAATTATTCATATATTCGTGGTCAACACAGTTCAAGTCCGTTGGGGTTATTCCGTCAGTTATTGGATTTAATAAACTTACCGGAGCAGGCGCATCCTGGTTTTCGCCTTGGTTCATGGACCTAGGCGACGTTGAAGGAGGTGTCGCATACAGCATCGATGATATAGGTGTTGCATTAAACACCTTCTCTCGAGTAACCATGCACTTTAAAGGGGCTGGCGGGACAATTTCATCCAGGCGTAGTGCCAAATTTCCAACGTGTATTTTGGTTTTGAAAAGACGCAGCAAGTTCAACCCGATTATCATTTCCTCTAGGGCATCTGGCATTATAAGGAACACTGCAGCCTTCACTTGGTCGCCGATTTTTACCCCAAGCTCGATCGCACTCCTGATTATCGTGGTTGAATTGTCTGCCATGGCGACTTCAAGTTCCTGTGGGATTCTTGGGTAAGCGGCATAGATCGTTTCCGCCAGTTCGTTGCTGATGTAATTACTGGTGGCACCTGTGTCAATGGTTGCAATTGTGACAGCATCCCCAATCTTTACATTTGAGCTGATTCGGCTGTCGTCACACCATAAATTGGTCAATTCAGTTGGCGGGAATCGTTGAGTAGGGGGGTCGTGGACATAATTTCTATCCTGAGCTTCCTTATAGCCGGTTTGGACTTGATTTACCATCATCCGGTGTTGTTCATCACGGTTGTTTTGGGGGTTATTAGTGTTGGGAATGCTCTCGAAATCATCTGCCAGTACGAGGAGCTCCTCCAGACTATTGAAGTCTCTTCGATGAATATACCAGAGGTAATTTGGGTGAGCATTTCGGAAAATCCGCTCTAGCTTTTGATCTTCCGTCATCTTGGTATGACGCATTAAAATTTGAAGGGCCAACACGTAGTCTTTAAATGGTTCTCGCTGTCGTTGGCATCTTCTTCTAATTTCATCCTCTAGCTTTTCAAAATATCTGGCTGGAAGGAAGAATTTTATAAAATCATTTTTAAAAGATTCCCATGTTACCCAGTGTTTATTATTGTTTCGGAACCAGCTCAAAGCCCGGTCCTTACAAATTTCAGGCATGGTGCATGGCAACAAATCCTTATCAATATGGTTCATGTTTGCCAGTTCTTCAATACGTTCGAGAAATAATAGTGGATCCCTTCCCCCGTCATATTTTATACCCCATTTACGTACCACATCCATTATACTTAACAACTGAATTTCTGTTTTCCCCGAACCTGATACTGGTAGGTTTCCGCTGGACTCGGTCTTCATGGGGCTTCGGTCACTACTGATGGTAATCTTTGGTAAGGTGGTTGGATTTTCATATCTTTCCTGTAACTCCAACAACCGCTTTGTGCGTTCTGGTGAATGTTCGCCGCCAATGAATTGTGCCATTTGTTTCCTTAATTCATCAACGTTGTTTGCAGGTTTAAGTTGAAATTCGGTACAATAGGCCAGCAACTCTTCTTTACGTAGAGAATAAGCCCAGGATACACGCAACGCACTCATAATTTAATTTTCTATTTCGGAAATTGAATTAAAGTGATTTTCTTTTAAAAGTTTCAGATTTTTCGCGCCACGGGTTTATTGATATTTTCAGCTTAGTAAAGTATATATCCCGGTAGCTTTATTCACGAGCACATATAATACAAACA
Organism: Leucophora obtusa; assembly: GCA_949987735.1. NCBI lineage: Eukaryota > Metazoa > Arthropoda > Insecta > Diptera > Anthomyiidae > Leucophora > Leucophora obtusa. The sequence continues at coordinate 43,160,079 of OX465297.1, forward strand.
CTTATGGTCAATTTAAATTTATTATTCCGATACAAAAAAACTATTATTTATACATTTTCCTTTCTGATTTAGAGTTTCAGGGAAAACGTTTTCGCGGTTATCATATATTTTCCCTCTTTTCTTTGTCACTTTAATAAAACAAAATTTCCAACAAATAGCCTGGGGTTTTTTCCCTTTTTTTCCCCCTCCGTACCAATGGTTTAAAATAAGAATTTTTTTTATTTTATTTTTCTTTTCCTCTTTATCAATTTTTCCCTTAATGACACTTGCCTATATTATTTTCCTTTTCCACATATTATTATATTCTTTCTTTTCAAAGCGTGGCTAATTTAATTTTTTTATATTTTATTTTCAAGTCACAATTTATTAATTTTTTCTTTGTTAGTTTTCTTGCTTGAGTTTATATTTCAAGTTTTTCCTCATGGTCCCTGCTCGGGCGCCACTGTAACGACGTGTTTTTCCACCGGTTGCTGGGGTAAGCTTAGTCGAGTCCCAGGGTCCGTTACAGAATAATTTATTTGATCCAGAGACCAAAGGAAAAACACACCCAAGTTCAATTTTTTCCAAAACGTTATAAACATGCACTTTATTCACGTAAAATATTCTTATAAAAAAACTTTATTGTTGTAAATTTAAAATATTATTTAAAGTATATTCTTTATTATAATATGTGGTTAGAACATTTCCGGTTTTATCACGACACAAGGCTACGGTGATCACAACAACAAAACACTGATATCCTTATCGTACGGTGCAGGGTTCGAAGATTTGAGGGTGGTCTACAGTAGATGGGTAGCAGCAAGGATTGCCTACAGGGTAGCAGTAAGACAAGTTGGCACGAACAGGTCTCACCCCTACGGGACAGACTAAAATATGGAGCAGCAGTAAGACAAGGTGACACGACCAGGCCTCACTAATACGGGACAGGCTAACTATTGAGCAGCAGCAAGACAAGGTGACACGACCAGGTCTCACTACTACTACGGGACAAATTAACTATTGAGCAGCAGTAAGACAAGGTGACACGACCAGGTCTCACTACAACTACGGGACAAATTTACTACGGTGCAGCAGTAAGACAAGGTGACACGACCAGGTCTCACTACTACGGGACAGACTAACTATTGAGCAGCAGTAAGACAAGGTGACACGACCAGGTCTCACTACTACGGGACAGACTAACTATTGAGCAGCAGTAAGACAAGGTGACACGACCAGGTCTCACTACAACTACGGGACTGACTAACTATTTAGCAGCAGTAAGACAAGGTGACACGACCAGGTCTCACTACTACTACGGGACAAATTAGCTATGGCGCAACAGTAAGACAAGGTGACACGACCAGGTCTCACTACAACTACGGGACAAATTTACTACGGCGCAGCAGTAAGACAAGGTGACACGACCAGGTCTCACTACTACGGGAGAGACTAACTATTGAGCAGCAGTAAGACAAGGTGACACGACCAGGTCTCACTACTACTACGGGACAGACTAACTATTTAGCAGCAGCAAGACAAGGTGACACGACCAGGTCTCACTACTACTACGGGACAGACTAACTATTTAGCAGCAGCAAGACAAGGTGACACGACCAGGTCTCACTACTACGGGACAGACTAACTATTGAGCAGCAGTAAGACTAGGTGACACGACCAGGGCTCACTACTACGGGAGAGACTAACTATTGAGCAGCAGTAAGACAAGGTGACACGACCAGGTCTCACTAATACGGGACAGGCTAACTATTGAGCAGCAGCAAGACAAGGTGACACGACCAGGTCTCACTACTACTACGGGACAAATTAACTATTGAGCAGCAGTAAGACAAGGTGACACGACCAGGTCTCACTACAACTACGGGACAAATTTACTACGGTGCAGCAGTAAGACAAGGTGACACGACCAGGTCTCACTACTACGGGACAGACTAACTATTGAGCAGCAGTAAGACAAGGTGACACGACCAGGTCTCACTACTACGGGACAGACTAACTATTGAGCAGCAGTAAGACAAGGTGACACGACCAGGTCTCACTACTACTACGGGACTGACTAACTATTTAGCAGCAGTAAGACAAGGTGACACGACCAGGTCTCACTACTACTACGGGACAAATTAGCTATGGCGCAACAGTAAGACAAGGTGACACGACCAGGTCTCACTACAACTACGGGACAAATTTACTACGGCGCAGCAGTAAGACAAGGTGACACGACCAGGTCTCACTACTACGGGAGAGACTAACTATTGAGCAGCAGTAAGACAAGGTGACACGACCAGGTCTCACTACTACTACGGGACAGACTAACTATTTAGCAGCAGCAAGACAAGGTGACACGACCAGGTCTCACTACTACTACGGGACAGACTAACTATTTAGCAGCAGCAAGACAAGGTGACACGACCAGGTCTCACTACTACGGGACAGACTAACTATTGAGCAGCAGTAAGACTAGGTGACACGACCAGGGCTCACTACTACGGGAGAGACTAACTATTGAGCAGCAGTAAGACAAGGTGACACGACCAGGTCTCACTACTACTACGGGACAGACTAACTATTTAGCAGCAGTAAGACAAGGTGACACGACCAGGTCTCACTACTACTACGGGACAAATTAGCTACGGCGCAACAGTAAGACAAGGTGACACGACCAGGTCTCACTACTACGGGACGACTAACTACCAAATTCTACTAAGTACGGGATAAAATAAACAAATTATAAGAAAGTTGACACGAACAGTTCTTATACCTTGCTTATGCGCTTCGACCTACTGCCTCGAAAGCCACAGCCCGACTGCCTGATTTTCTGTGTTTGTTCTCCTTTTATACAAAATTTGATGCTACAGCGATACAGCACATAAGTACATACATTCGTTTGTCGCAATGACATACACACAACCAGTTGTGTGACTATATACTACATTTAACTAGCTACGCTCTGAGCACATAAATGACCAAACAAGTTTTCTACTAATTTAATATACATTTTGTTGTTTCATTAGTGAGGGTAACATAAATTAAAAAAAAAAAATACATATTCAAATAAGACAAAAAAACAAAAGAACTTTGATGTTTAGTATTTGTTATTAAATCCCGTTTGTTGAGCTCATTTGTGTGGAACAAAACAAGGGACGACTTTGATCCTTACAATACGTAAGATACACTTAACATAAAATTGGATAAAATTCTGCCTAATATGAATAATAAAATTATATTATAAAAACTTTAAATATATATAAATTTTAAACTTTTTGGTTTCCTTTTTTTTTATATACATTTAATTTAAAAAAAAATAAGCGTTGACTTTAATATATATTTTGCATAAATTTTGACTATTTTACTACCCTGCACTTGATCATCTATGTGCACTTCCGTTTCGGTGTTCTAATGGCACTTAAATAAGAAAATGGTTACCTGGCTTCACCTTTATTGCATTTCCTAAGAACCTTTTTCTATTCTATTCTTCTAAACTGCTTCCGAGTAGGTTCTTCTAGGGATTACACAGAGGTCCTCAATTATTCTCACTGATCCAATTTATTCAGGTAGAAGCCAGCTATATAATCAGAAGAAAAAAAATATTTCTCCTTATTACAAAGAAACTACTATAAAAAACACCTTTCAAAAATCTATTTTCTGCAAACACTATTTTTGGTTTACTTACGTTTTACTTCCTTTTTAATCAATAAAATACAAAATAAGTTTTCCGAAACTGAGTCACAAAAAAAACCTCATCCACTTCCGAATTTGTTCTCCAATTATAATTCAGCGTTCTTATATTAATTTCACTTTGAAAAACGTTTACTTTTATTAAGATTTCGTCACTTTTAATATTTCCGCGTAGTTTTTATCTTTCCTTTTTTTGTAATATTATATTTTTACCACTTTACTCAGCCTCGGCTGGAATTTCACTTTGATTTTTACAAATTAAGTTCTTTATCTATATCTAGCTTTGAGTTTCGACACTAATGCGTTTATTGCTCTGCACACTTTCACTTTTGTCTTGAATCTAATTTCAGTTTCCGTCTAACTATCCTATAGACCCTAATTTTGCGGTTTCTCTCTCTTCATACTCTCAATGTACTTCAAATATTTACAAAATATCTAAAATTTTCCCGCCAATCAGCCATCTTTTTTTTTTCCTATTTAGAACTTTATCGTCCATTATTTTATTTATATGTTAGAGAAAAATACGGTATTTCGCCATATTTTTACTCTACTTTTCTCCTGAGAAATTATTTACAATATCTACATACCCACTTATCCGCAATGTATAATTTTCTTTCAAAAAGATCCTTTTGAACAATATTCTCTCTTATACATATATCTTTTTCTTCGGTCTTATTTTCATCCAATACCAAAAATATCCTCAGTTATATCAGTATTTCAGCATTTACAGATATATTAGTCATAATATTTTCTATAATAAATCAAAAAATATTTAGTTTTCAAAAAATCGATTTAAAATTATCGGTTTTTTAATGCAAATACAACCCTGATTATCTACTGGGTACTAGTTAATCTTACGCTTCTTCGTCGCGTTGCCAATACTTTTTGTTCCTACTACTACAGACACCAACCGTGCACTGTGGTAGAACAATAATAGTGATGATAGTGAAGTACACAATATCCCTAATACTACCTTCCGTACTACTGAATTTTTTGGCTCGGTGTATAAACCAGCAGAAAACTCTGCGTGATGCAAAATCCTACAGTGAAATAGTATCTAACTACCTCCAATTATAAAACTACCAAGCAAATTTCATATCCTTTCAGGATTATACCCAAAATAATATGACTTTACCGTGTGGTCCAATGAAAATAGTACCGTACCCGTTTATCAATTCGGTACTAAATATACAGTACTCAAGTATGAAATTACCATCACTCATCATAACCAAAACAAAACAACAGACGACAACATATATGACATCAGGTAAGTATTTTATCGCATTAACTTTCCATTATTTTCCATTTATTTTCAGATTTTTCCGGGATTTGCTGAAACTGGACGACGGAGCTAGTTTGGAGAAGGATATGATCATAACCATGATCCTTGGTTTGTATTGGAATAGGTATTTATTCTTTCTCTAATATCTATTTCTCCTTCCGTTTCAGGTATTCTTAAAAAAACATGAGCCTGGCAGGTAAACGGTGGTGCGACTCGGCCACCAAAGCAAAGTTTACCTCGCGAAAGAAACCGGGACTCGAAGCTGGAGTGTGGTTCGCTCCCTCACGTGGCTTCCTCCCTTCAAAAATTCCAAAAAACAAAGGGACTCGGGGTCAATGGACAATCGGCCCCCTCCTGTATCAACAATTTAACCCCCCGCATGCCGGCTATATGATTTCCTGCCCCAAACTGCTAAGCAATGATTGGACCCGATGTTCCAACAGGTTAACATGGACCTGTATCAAAATTTTGAAGTTCCCTGATGCCCCATGCCTCCAAATAATGTCGGATATATAGGACATATGGACGGTTCTTCCAAAGATGAAGCAGTCAAATCCGATACCACAAACCTCGCTTTGGCGATATGAGTAAGTGTGCCAAATTTCATCAAAAATTTATATTTGTGACTAGTAGCCAGTGCTTGAAAAGGATAAATTCTTTTTTTGGAATAAAGCAAATTAAGTTCATTGTGATTGTGTCTTTCCCAGAAAGATAAAAAAAACTTTTAGAATTTAAATTGATATTGAATAAAGTGAGGATGTGAATTATCCAAATACTATTAAATTATTCGTCTACTGATTTGATTGGCGGACTATAAATCAAGATAACCCTTTGTTTTTTTTTTTTTTCTTACATTCTTACAAAATTTTAGTCAATTCGGTTGACAGAATCAACAATTAGGAAATAATATTACTAAATGAGTTTTGCGAATCGTTTCATTAAAACTTAAATCTGATTTAAACAGTGACTTAGGGACTTATGTTCTTAAAGGCAAATATGCAAAAGAATACAAAGACAGACGGACGGACATCGTTAAATCTAACCAAAATAAAGTTTAGCTATTTTCGTATATTTGTGTGTTACCAAGAGCATAACTTGATCCTCCCCGATTACTCAGTGATGTAGGGTAAACAAAATTTTAAAAAACTAGAATCGTAGGTGGGTGGATAGTAAAATTTCCAACCAGTGGCGTAGATTGTCATCGTATAAGAAAGGGTATTCGACTCGCCTGCAACAAAACTCCGGTTTCTACAAGAGACTGCAGTAGGGAACGGTGTGCAGGACTGGTCGCCCTTAATTTTAAGTATTCGCCCAACGTGGGGAATTCTCACACCTTGAGACATAGGTCTCAACGCTCTTCCGAATGTGAAGCCGGGCAATGTCGTAACTCAAAACTAATAAGTGGAATGACCTTTACTTATTGATGAACTTATTCTTCCTCACATGAAAATTTTTTTCCAATCTTATCCGATGAACATAACTCAAGTGGATGATCCAATGACTGAGCAATTGATCGAACAACTTACAACTGCTGCACTTTTCTCGGTAAGAAAAAGCATAGTGGTAACCCTTAATAATTTTGATCTGCTTTTAAATTGTCGTGTTTGGTCTGTGACCAATAGTAGTACTCTAGGCACAAAATTCTAATCGAACGCCCTTAAATAAGGCAATTTTCAAATCACATTAAACGACTGCCAAAAACTTTTCTAGTTAAATAAAAAGTAATTTCCTTATCTAAATATTCACTATATTTCTCCTGCCAAAAAAAATGTCATAATAGGAGAATCTTTTAAAGTTTTGGATTATATATTTATAATTCAATTAATCTTCAATACGTAACTATATTATTTAACAAAAACATTTTAACTGTATATAAAAAAATTATTTCTAAATTTCGTCAGTTATTTTCAAAATCCATTTATCTTTCCGATAAATTTTTACCTTAACCTATTAATTTTAAAATTCTATATCTAAAACTATAAAACTTTATTTTCAGATCAATAATAACTTGGGTTTCACCTCTATACACATCTTAACCGGGCCTTGAGTTGTTCGTTAATCAAATGGTATAAATCTCATGAGTGCTTTTAAATACAAAAGACTCTGAGATTTTTCTACATGGAACACACACCTGGATTATGTCATCCAAATTTTTGCCGGATCAAAATGCAATTACGGGAAGTAAATGTTTTTCAATAATTATATAAGTATTTACTTTATGTGTTGTCTTATTTTCTCCTAGGTCTCTTCCCTGACAGAAAATTTAGCAATTTCCCCAAAAACTAAATAATGGAAAAACAACAAAATGTTTACGTCACAGCTATGTATATCCGGTTCCTTCTAAAATAAAAAGCTATCTTTGCTCAACATCAATAATGCCTATCGGAGTTAATATTAGGTATGTAAAGATTAATTAATTTCATTCTTCACGGGTCTCTAACAATCAGAGATGGACCATAATCATTACCATTACATTGTAGAAAGTAATTCATATCAAATTACTTACATTGTTTCAATGGTAATGTAATAACAAACAAAATCCTTACTAATAGAGAAATACGTTTGTTGTCATCTATAGTCGTGGTGTTATTGGCAGTTATTAATTTTTATACAAAACATTGGGGTTGAAAAGCACTTATGTGACATTTTGTAACCTCAGACTTTAACATTAAAGCTTATTTGTTATCAGGGCGTTAAGCAAGGTTTTACTTTGTACAAACTTAACGGTAATAAAAATAAGAAACGCCAAAAAAATTCCTCCCAACTGTGCTTACAAAGCTATCAAATACTTGATTTGTTCCTAGTTATTAACGTTTGAATTGCCAAGCTATCTGCCAATATTTTAGACAACTACCTACCATGCAATTGTAAAAACAAACAGTTTACGTACCAATTTTGCACTTTACATTTTTGATAAAAACTAAAAATTTAAAGTAAAATATTTAAACTTTTATGTCCTGAACGTGATATATACCAACTGACTTTCCCTGCAAGGTCTCCAGTTCGTACATATTGTTTCCCACAGGTCGAACTATTCTACTAGGAAGATACATTTTACTCATTTTCGCGTTCCTGCTTTTCTCAAAGTTGCTTAGCTCTTTATTTTTCCGGTAAACTTCCTGTCCGGGTATAAACTTCACAATTCGAGCCCTTTTATTATATCTGGCTGCACTCCTTTCATATGCTTTACGCATGTTTTCTTGTATTTGCTCTCTTATCAAGTCCATTTTTTCGTTGGGCTGCATCAAAATTCGATGATCAGTTAAAGATTGCAGTTTACGTCCCAGCTTATAGTCTGCGCCGCTGGTATACATATGAAATCCAAATAATGCAAAATAGGGGGTGAATCCTATCGCACTGTGGAATGAATTCCTTAAAGAGCATTCAATTTCTGACAGATAGAGATCCCAATCTCTATGATCTTCCTTCACATATGCGCGGATGGCCGATTGATTGGTTCACTCTTTCTGATGCGTTGCTACTTGGCTTGTGTTGAATTTTGTAGGCTTGAATGTGTTGAATTTTGTAGGCTTCCAGCAGTTTTCCAAAATTTGCCGAAATAAATTGTGATCCATTATCACTATGGATAATTTCAGGTACTCCAAATGTATGAAAAACTTCGTGTGATAAAAATTCCATCACTTTTGCTGTAGTAGCATCTTTCATGGCTTTTAAAAATGTAAACTTTGAGAAATGATCAAGTACTGCAAAAATATATCTATTGCCTTTTTTCGATTTCGGATATTGCCCTAAAAAATCGATATATAGTTATTGGAATGGCCTTTCTGTAACCACTTGTTTTCCAATTTCTGGACTTAAGTTATAATTTGCAGGTTTTATTTCTTTACACGTTTTGCAGTTTCTTATAAAATTTTTCACTTGAACGGTCATTTTGGGCCAATAGAAAAATCTCTTTAGTCTTTCCAAGGTTTTCATAACCCCTCCATGTGTTGTTGTAAGTGTTGAGTGGGCCTTTTCTATTATTGTTTGGGTTATATTAGCAGGAATCCAAAGCTTCCATTTTTGCTCATCTTCAACGCCTCGATCATAATCCACTCTTTTAAAAATCATTTCATCCTGAACTTTCAAATCAGGTAAAATTGCTTGGTTTTGCAAAATTTTATTTTTAATTTCATTGTATTCGTCGCTATTGACGGTAAAATTGCTTGGTTTTGCAAAATTTTATTTTTAATTTCATTGTATTCGTCGCTATTGAACTCTGTGGTTTCAAAATCGAAAAATTCTTCCATTTCGACTTCATTTACTTCCAATTCATTTGGTAACCTTGACAGCATGTCAGCGACGATATTTTCAGAACCTTTTCTGTGCTGAATCTCGAAATCGAAGGCTTGCAACTGTAACGACAACCTGCCAATCTACCGCTCAAATCCTTAAGTGACATAAGCCACTTTAGGCTGGCGTGGTCAGTTACAATTGTAAACGGCATCATTTCAAAGTACGGCCTGAATTTTTTTACTGCCATCACCGCTGCGAGACATTCTTTCTCCGTGACGCTGTAGTTTCTTTGGCATGAGTTCAACTTTTGCGAGTAGAAAGCTATTGGCTGTTCTTCATGATTTTCGTTAACTTGGTATAGAACGGCACCAATTCCATAATCGCATGCGTCACACTGGATCCAAAAGCGTTTTGAAAAGTCAGCATGGCGTAACACTGGCGCTGTTGTAAGAGCTCGCTTTAAATTTTCAAATGCCTCGATTGCCTTAGGGGTCATTGTAAATTTTTTTGACTTTTTTAATGTGTCCGTCAGTGGTACAGAGATGGAAGCAAAATCTTTGACAAATCGTCGGTACCATCCCGCTGTACCCAAAAAGCTGCGGACCTCTCTCGGAGTTTTCGGTAATTTCATGGACCTGATTGCTTCGACTTTGTCCGGATCAGTTTTTAGCATACCTCCGCCGATGATGAAACCTAAATATTTTAATTGTTGAAAGCAGAATTGAGACTTTTTTAAACCAATTTTTAGATTTGCATTTTTCAAACAGGTTGCCACTTCTTTTAGCAATTGTACGTGCTTATCAAAGCGGTCAGAGATCACTAACAAATCGTCCAGATACGTGAATACATTTCCTTTGAGTCTCTGCGGGATAACTTTATCCATCACTCGACAAAGTCTTTGGGCTGCATTGCAGAGACCGAACGGCATTACCCGAAATTGGTACAATGGCCGACCTGCTACTGTAAAAGCTGTATATGGTTTACTTTCATCTTCTAATTCCACCTGCCAAAAAGCATATTTCAAATCCACACTACTGATATAATATGTCTCATCTATCCTTCTCAATATGCCATCGATGTTCTGTAGGGGATAAGCATCTTTTACTGTTAGTTTATTCAATTTCCTTGCATCCAAGCACAATCGGTTCTTCCCTGGTTTTCTTACTATTGTGGTCCTATGACTCCAGGGACTCTCACTCTCTTCAATTACACCTAATTTCAGCATTTCATCTATTTCCTTATACGTGATTTCTTGTACTGCCGGTGAAATTGGGTAGTGACGGTCTTTTACTGGAACTGCGTCCTCTATAAGCTTGATCGAGTGTTTCTCCAAATGCGTACAACCCAAACCTTCAGCTTCAAATGACGGAAACATGGCAATAACTTCATTTAATTTCCTCTGTTCTAATTCAGTGAGTTTATGGGGGTTTGATTTATGACTCTCCAACGCCATAGTCTCCTGCAGTTTTTCAATATTCAGCTCTTCAACGGGAAAGATTTTGGGAGCTAATTGGAAGGCTTTCCAAAAGTCCACCCCCAAATATGCTGGCTGTTCTAATTCTGGGCATAAATAAAAATTAATATTTTTGACATCTTCTTTAAAACTAACCCCTAAATTGATTTTACCTAAAAGTCTATGCTCTTTTCCAGCTGCTGTTGAAACTACAAAAAAAATGGGTTTGATTGGCATACCTAATTTCTCTACCAGTTCCCTGCATCCTTTACCTAAGAGACTAATTGAAGCTCCTGTATCTAACAAACCTTTTAGACTAGTTTCTCCTATACCAATTTGTGCAAAAGCCCGCGGATCTCCTTTCCTATCTGCTGTTATAATCGTTTCTATAACCATTTTAATTAACCGCCTTTTTTTCCTAAATTTATTTCTTAATTTTTTTATCCTATTCGTTAATAATAATTTTATATTGATAGCTTCATTAAATATATGGTTCCTCACATTTTCGTAATTTAGTTTCCGTTCTTCTAGTGTATATAAATGTTTCATTTCCGGTTTAAATTTATTAAATTTTATAGTTTCTTTTATTAAATTAATACGTTTTTGTTTCATTCCAGTCGAATCGCTGTCGGGTCGTCTTTGGAACGATGGTTCCCCGATTTTCCGTCGCTCCTCTGGAAATTTTTTGATCTGCAGTTAGTGCAGTTTGGAGACTTAACTTCCGGTTTACCACAGCGGTAGCAAAACAACGCTCTTTCAGTTACTGGACAGTCCATAAACATATGTCCATGTTGGCGACAGTTCCAACAAATAAGAGGATTTTTCTGTTGCTGATTATTTACTGGTTTGTCCATTTGTATAGCTGCCAATTCTTCGTAATCATAATTTGGTTCCTGAAATTGATCACCTGATTTTTCAATTATTTCGTTCACCTGTCTGGTGTATCTATTCACGGGTACTGACGGGTGTAAAGAGTGTGATATGGACTCTTTATTTAGAAAAATTTTTTCGGCAGCAATACATTCGGCTCGTAGTTGTTCCACGGTCGTGACTGCCATTGGGTAAACTATTCTACCAATGCTATCTCTTAAATGTTTCTTAATAATTTTAATAATTTCATTTTCAGGCATGGATATGTTCAACCTTGATCTGATTGTAGACATGGCAAAGAAAAAATCATCAATGGACTCGCCTGGACATTGTTTTCTTTCAACCATGTCACTTATTAATTCAAAGCTGGATTTGGTAGATCGATCTAGCAAAGCATCTTTCAAGGTCTTCCATTCGGTAACATAGTTGGTGCTGAGATACAACCAATACCATTTTTCGGCAAATCCTTTCACTAGTAAGTAGAAGTTTTCGAGTATATCATTTTCAGTTAGCCTATTTTGTTTTCTCAAATGTTCAACTCGGAATACAAAGTCTTCCACGGGAAGTTTGTTGGTATCGCCATCAAATTGTAGTCCCCATTTATCAATTCGGACTCTCATGCATTTATTCGATTCAAAATCACCATTTATACTTGGTGTCCGCGAGGGTAAATTTGAATGGTTAGTGGGTATTTCTATCCGTGGGTAATTATTAAATTGTTTTCCTAAGCTGGTTTCCAATAATTTTTTGTTGTCTTGTTGTAATTGCTGACATACAGTAGATATTTTGTCCACCATTTCAGTCAAACTTACTACTGTCCGTTTCATATCGTTGAGCTGCGGAGTTACGGTTTGCTCTATTAATTTTTTAACGGACTGTTCTATATTTTGACTGCTGGTTTCCTTTTGGCTTGTGCCTTGCTCCAAAAGATCGCTTACATTTGGTAAACTACCGTGTATATTCCGGGGTGTACTGGAAATTATAGTTTTGGATTTATCCTGGAATTGTTGGTCATTTGGTTCTTTATTTTGAGCCATTTTCAGTTTTTTCTTCGACTTGGTCTTGGCCTTAATTTTCGGTGTATTTGGTCTGACAATTTTATAAGCTACGTGGGGTGTCGATCTATTCAAGTCAAATCGTACTTGCCTAGCTCTTTTCTGTGCTACTCTTGTCATCAAAGGACTTTTGTCCATACCCCTATAAATCTTTAAATTTTCGATTTAACGTAATTGAAAAAACCGAGTTCCAAAATTTTCGAATAAAAATTTTATAATTAAACAATTAAAAAAAACCAGTCCAAGAAAAAAAATTATCTCAAAACTAAAAAAAATTGTTTGAACCGAACTGAATTATAAAACTGCTCACGCTCGTTTTTACTTTCTATTAATCAAAAAACAATCAGTAAAAAAAAATCAAGAAAAAATCAATAAAAAAAATCAATAAAAAATCAATTCAAAATCGAAAATAAACAGACTGAAATTAGAATTTTCTGGAATAAAATTAGAATAGATTTTGCCGACTGAACTGATATATCTGACTATTAAATTTAAATCATTACTTCTCAAATAAAACGTAATATTATTAACTACACTAAACAAAAATGAAAATGCCTGAACAACAACTTAAATAAAAGAATATCGTAACTGAAACTTCGAATCATAAAATACTCAAAAAAAAAATTAAACAAAATAAATACACAATACATAAATAACATAAAATACATATACTTAAAAGACACAAAGCTCGAAAGAACTAAATAAAAAAAATGCTATTAAATACCTACAAATTCTTCTAACTTTTAAGCATTTTCTTTAAAATAAATAATTAAAATAAAGAAAATATAGAAAATAAATAAAATAAATAGAATGACTAAAATAAATATAAAATCCCCAAAAAAAATGTTAACAATATCAATTATTTTCAAAATATTTATATTTTACGGGTTTTGGCTTTTGTGGTGAGATCTGGGGTCAAGCGGTTAAATTCTATTCCCGTTTGAGGTAATCAGACAATCTAAACAAAAATGAGAGTATCATGAGTTTTAAAAAATGTAAAAAGAAAATGTAGATACAACTTTCCTCGCTCCTTAAATTGTCACGAGAGGCTATCTCCAAATTCCCCTACATTAAACACACTACTCCTCTAAAACTGAATCTATTTAAAAAAACTATAACAAAATTTTCATACGAATTGCAATACAATTAAAAATTCCTCTCAATGAAGTATTTAAGCTATCACAACTCATATGGTTTAAATACCCAATGATCCATCAATTTATTGACATATAGTCCTCCTCTTTCTACACAACACTTTGAAGAATTTTTTTCTCTCCGAATGGCTGTAAAATTCGAAATCCTATACCTCACTAAAGTGACTTTTCAATTTACTATTTAAAAAAAATCTAATGGTCTATTTTCACATGTTTCGGTGATGTTACATGTTCTATAATATATAACTCAAAATGCTTCCCTTAATATGTGGGGAAGTACGCTAAGTTATATCATTCCATTGGGCGCCATTATGTTGCAAACTGTTGGGCTGATGAGGTTACCAGCTAGCTCTAGCAATACCCCAGGAGGTCCCAACCCCCTCATCAGTGTCAGATTACACATAAAACTTCAAAATCTGAAAATTACACAAACACAAAATAACTTCGATATTTAACACAAGAAAACATACCACCAAACAGAAATCGGAGACAGGTGACAGTCCCCTATGCACGCCCAACCTTGGTCATTATTCGTCATTCACAACAATATCCTTTTAATGACCCCTAACACCACCAGACCCTTTTTCCCGTACTCACCACATTACCATTACCCTATACAAAAATTAAGCCAACATATTATGTACTTTTTTTAAATTTTTTCAATGAATCGTTAACATTTTTATTGATTTATATTCCTAAATTATTTTTAAATATATATACTGATAATTTTTCTAATTTAAATAATACTAAAATCTTTTCCTATACAATTGAATAAAATATCTGTAAGTACGTTTTAAAATATACTAACACACTACTAATAATACAAAAAAAAAAATCGCATGCAATATTTATTATACTTAACTTATATTTTCTTTTTCCCTCGGTATACTTTCAGGCGCAACTCGGTTTTTTAGTTTCACTTAACACACTCTACTATAGGAAATCGAAATATTAACAGATCTGGTATTTTTCTTAAACAAATGAAAAGGAAACAAACTACTTTAAAATACTAAAACTTCCTTATAACTGTTTTAACTATTGTTTTATATTTTTTTCTTTTTCTTAAGGGTTCAAATCTAATTATTTTCACCTTTTAGTGATACTGAATTTTCGTGAAATTTATACCTAAAGGAGCTGCCTGAGGATAAATTTACCTCTGCCACTATTGCAGCCCGCGACTTTAGAATGCCTAGGATGTGAACCCTATGATAAGTTTCCTTTTTTTCTAATAAATTGAATATAAATTGAATACCGTTAACTAGTATAATTTATCCTTTCTTTTCTTTTTTTCAGGTTCCTATCCAGATTTTTTCCTAGCTTTGCCTGTCGTTTTGCACAACTTTAAGTAAATGAAATCGCTGTAAAAAAAATGAAACTAAATACCCCTAAATATAATACAATTTAACAAAAATAATAAAAAAATACGTAAGATACACTTAACATAAAATTGGATAAAATTCTGCCTAATATGAATAATAAAATTATATTATAAAAACTTTAAATAAATATAAATTTTAAACTTTTTGGTTTCCTTTTTTTTATATACATTTAATTAAAAAAAAAATAAGCGTTGACTTTAATATATATTTTGCATAAATTTTGACTATTTTACTACCCTGCACTTGATCATCTATGTGCACTTCCGTTTCGGTGTTCTAATGGCACTTAAATAAGAAAATGGTTACCTGGCTTCAACTTTATTGCATTTCCTAAGAACCTTTTTCTATTCTATTCTTCTAAACTGCTTTCGAGTAGGTTCTTCTAGGGATTACACAGAGGTCCTCAATTATTCTCACTGATCCAATTTATTCAGGTAGAAGCCAGCTATATAATCAGAAGAAAAAAAATATTTCTCCTTATTACAAAGAAACTACTATAAAAAACACCTTTCAAAAATCTATTTTCTGCAAACACTATTTTTGGTTTACTTACGTTTTACTTCCTTTTTAATCAATAAAATACAAAATAAGTTTTCCGAAACTGAGTCACAAAAAAAACCTCATCCACTTCCGAATTTGTTCTCCAATTATAATTCAGCGTTCTTATATTAATTTCACTTTGAAAAACGTTTACTTTTATTAAGATTTCGTCACTTTTAATATTTCCACGTAGTTTTTTTCTTTCCTTTTTTGTAATATTATTATATTTTTACCACTTTACTCAGCCTCGGCTGGAATTTCACTTTGATTTTTACAAATTAAGTTCTTTATCTATATCTAGCTTTGAGTTTCGACACTAATGCGTTTATTGCTCTGCACACTTTCACTTTTGTCTTGAATCTAATTTCAGTTTCCGTCTAACTATCCTATAGACCCTAATTTTGCGGTTTCTCTCTCTTCATACTCTCAATGTACTTCAAATATTTACAAAATATCTAAAATTTTCCCGTCAATCAGCCATCTTTTTTTTTTCCTATTTAGAACTTTATCGTCCATTATTTTATTTATATGTTAGAGAAAAATACGGTATTTCGCCATATTTTTACTCTACTTTTCTCCTGAGAAATTATTTACAATATCTACATACCCACTTATCCGCAATGTATAATTTTCTTTCAAAAAGATCCTTTTGAACAATATTCTCTCTTATACATATATCTTTTTCTTCGGTCTTATTTTCATCCAATACCAAAAATATCCTCAGTTATATCAGTATTTCAGCATTTACAGATATATTAGTCATAATATTTTCTATAATAAATCAAAAAATATTTAGTTTTCAAAAAATCGATTTAAAATTATCGGTTTTTTAATGTAAATACAACCCTGATTATCTACTGGGTACTAGTTAATCTTACGCTTCTTCGTCGCGTTGCCAATACTTTTTGTTCCTACTACTATAGACACCAACCGTGCACTGTGGTAGAACAATAATAGTGATGATAGTGAAGTACACAATATCCCTAATACTACCTTCCGTACTACTGAATTTTTTGGCTCGGTGTATAAACCAGCAGAAAACTCTGCGTGATGCAAAATCCTACAGTGAAATAGTATCTAACTACCTCCAATTATAAAACTACCAAGCAAATTTCATATCCTTTCAGGATTATACCCAAAATAATATGACTTTACCGTGTGGTCCAATGAAAATAGTACCGTACCCGTTTATCAATTCGGTACTAAATATACAGTACTCAAGTATGAAATTACCATCACTCATCATAACCAAAACAAAACAACAGACGACAACATCTATGACATCAGGTAAATATTTTATCGCATTAACTTTCCATTATTTTCCATTTATTTTCAGATTTTTCCGGGATTTGCTGAAACTGGACGACGGAGCTAGTTTGGAGAAGGATAGGATCATAACCATGATCCTTGGTTTGTATTGGAATAGGTATTTATTCTTTCTCTAATATCTATTTCTCCTTACGTTTCAGGTATTCTTAAAAAAACATGAGCCTGGCAGGTAAACGGTGGTGCGACTCGGCCACCAAAGCAAAGTTTACCTCGCGAAAGAAACCGGGACTCGAAGCTGGAGTGTGGTTCGCTCCCTCACGTGGCTTCCTCCCTTCAAAAATTCCAAAAAAACAAAGGGACTCGGGATCAATGGACAATCGGCCCCATCCAGTATCAACAATTTAACCCCCCGCATGTGGGCTATATGATTTCCTGCCCCAAACTGCTAAGCAACTGCCACAGTTGATTGTCATTTGAGCCCTTTTTATGGCATTTTCGAAGAAAAAAGGTCCGATGACTCCTCCAGCGAAAACAGCACACCATACAGTGACTTTGAGCGGGTGTAATGGCTCTTCGTGGGTTACACGCTGATTTTCAGTGCCCCAGAAGCGTAAATTTTGCTTATTTACGTACCCGCTAAGATGGAAATGGGCCTCATCAGTCATGATTGGTGATGAATGAAAAAATGGGCTCAAATGACAATCAACTGTGGCGGCGGCCATTTACATGACATCATATTCTCGACTTGATGTAAAAAAAATTAAAAGACCAAATAAAAATAATCCACAAGAAGAATCAAAGTTTTTCATTTTTTTTTAAATTACAGCCAAAAAACATCGGAAGGTTATTTTTGCGCCACCCTGTATTATGAAAACAGCTGACCGGCACAAAAATACTCTTGGGATCACTCGTTCAATTTTTATTTAAATCCGTGAACCAGTTCGTTCAAACGTTTCCTTTGAACAGTGATTTTAGATCCTAAAAATCGTAATCAAATTATCAACACTAATTCTCCACACAGGAATCAACAAAAAAAATGTTTTTGATTCCCCCACTGCCCTTCTTTTCTATTTTCACCTTCCCAAATCTGTAAAATTACAAGTGAAAAGAATTACTTTTGCATCACATATTAAAAGCTCTGCGTGACTGACTGCGTGAGTGGACTACACACTCTGTCCATTTCGCATTTTCGCCGATTGCTGTACTGGATCGCCAATAAACAGTACCGGAAACTCCGCAATTTATACAAAATATAACATTAGCTCTATGAAAAAAAAAATATTTCCTTTTCTATACAATTTGGTTTTATCCAAATTTTGGGTGAAAATCTACTACTATGAAAATAACATTTCCATTGCATATAATTTATTCGCAAAGAAGTCTGTTTCCCCCCAATTATAAAAATACGTAATGAATTAAAACTAGTAGTGCCACTTTAGTTCATATGGAAGAATCGTTCATATGAACTGCCAATTTATGAACTAACCAAAACAACAAAACAACTGCTGCAAAGAAGGAACGTGGGTATTTTAATTTGTGATTAAATTTAAATTTTAATGATATATTTTCATTTCTTTCAGGAATTTGCATTATCTAGACGATGGAGAAGGATGCCATATTGGAAGGATTGAACCGTTCCACACGGTTCCGGGTTTGTATTGGAGTATCTGTTTTTTTCTACTATTTATTCTTTTTTTCCTTCTTTTATTTCCAGCATAACCTGAAAAAAGCAGTCGGGGTAAACTGTGGTGTGACGCGCCACATACACAAAAAAGTTTACCCCAAAGAAAAATAAATTGACCGGGACACGAGGCTGGAGTTTGGTCAGCTCCGAGAAGATAGCCTCCTCCCCGAAAATTTAAAAACTTGCCACAACCGGGACTCGGGTTGGAGGTGGTTCCTCCAGTGGCCGCAAACCCCTCCCCAATGGCTTATTTTGAACAGAAACGGGACTCGGTGGGTTAGGCCACCCTCCTAAGATGGTTTTTTTTATAAGTACCCGCCACGCAAAATTTTTTTGCGAGCGGGACGGAAAAATCTGCGATGGTGAACCTGGGTGTCGCAACAAACCGCATTACTACACAAATAACTGTCATGTAGTAACCGCAGAACTTTTCTGAGTGCACTCGGGGAATTATGTAGGTAAAATCAACTGGAAATTACAGTTAAAATAACTGCATTTGAAGTTAAAAAGGTGTAGACTACATTTGCATTTAAATCAACTGCAATATGAAGTTATTTTTAACTGTTAAAAACCAACTGACTAATGTAGTAAAAATAACTACAAATGCAATTAAAACAACATGCATGCAAATTATTCTAAAACTGTATAAACAACTGCAAATGTAGTTAAAATAACATAAACAAAAATTATTGTAAAATTTATTAATTTTATAAATAAATAATAAATTGAGAAAACAAAATTTTCACTTATTGTTCACTACTAAGATATTGTTCTAGATGTCCGTTTGTGAGGAATGAAATATTCCTTTTTTTCCAGGTAGAAAGTGGTGAATATATTAAAGAGCTGAAAGAAAATAAATACAATATTTTTTAATATTCCCGTAAATAAATATATGTGACTGTAACCAAGGCACGCCAGCCGCAAGTCTTGGCGACTCCCTCTTGGATTTTAAATAAAACACAAGTCTTCAAATGATTTATTCGACGATGTGTATTTATATTAAAATTCCTATATTAAATTTAAACAATTAGGAATAAATTATAAATAAATAGTAAATTATTTTACATACTTTTTGGTATGGAACCACCAAGAACTTTCAAACTTAAATTTTTAAAATGCAAATAAATTTTGCTCCAGATCACTGCGCACGGCCAACTTGTAATTCAGAATAAAAATGGCTGCAAAAAGCGCGCATGTTCAGAAGCAAACTTTAAGTGTCAAATATTTCGTTAAGTTTTACAAATGTTACAATCTGAAAAAGTTTCATTGCAAAAAAAACTGAAACACTTGGTGATGCCAGATTGAATATAAAAATAAAATCATGGGGATTTTGGAGACAGGGCTAACAGTGACCTTCTCCGACAAAAGGGACCTAGTGTGTCAAAAAACGGGTTTGGACTTAAGAGTGGATTCTGGTACCTAACCTAGTGTCTTGACATGCAATAAAATGATAGCAAGCAATTGTCAAAATGCTCTCATCTCAAGTGAAGACACTAAATTTCAATTTATTGCAATATCATGATATCGCTGACATGCCATCGGATCTTGCAATGATGCCAGAGATCAAATGTCACTTTTAGTTTTCACTTTAATTTTGTAATAGAAAAACAACAAAAAATTTGGTAGAAAAGAATGGAAAAGTGTTTAGTTTTTTTATTATTTGTCGGTAAACATTAATGTTTCATAAAAATTGGTGTTTTTCGAAGAAAAATCTATGATATTTCTTACCCATGAAATGGTCAAGTGTTCTCCACCACTCTGCAATTGATATCATTTTGACGTTTCGCTGCAATGGTTTTGACATTTCATATCATATAATTTATTGCATTTGAAGACACCGGGTTAAAGGGTGTAGAATAAGATGAAATGAGTTAGAAAAAAACTTCATTTTCACACACTAGGTCCCTTTTCTCGGAGAAGGTCACTATATTATATATTATAAAACTTCCCAATAAACAATTCGTTCCGTTTACGCTCAGTTTTCGGTCCGTCATAAACGGAATCGCACTCCGTTTACGTACTGTTTTCTGGATCCGTATACGGACCAGAAAACGGAACTTAAGGAATATCGAAACTCATTCGAATCCGTTGAAAGTCCATTTTTGACAATTTTTTTCAATTCCCTCTATTACTCTTCTATCCATAGTTGTAAAAATTTGCATTTTCAAGTTTTGGGTCGCATTTTCATTGAAAACTTGTTGTTATGGTATTTTCGTTTTGTTTTCAAAGTACCCAGCGAACATTTGTTAGATAAATAGACTGCAAGTAAATATACACTCAGAAAAGTTCTGCAGTTACTACATGACAGTTATTTGTGTAGTAATGCGGTTGTAGCTATTTTAACTACAATTGCAGTTAATTTACTTAGAGAACATTTTTTTAATGTTTTGACAGTTATTTTCTTAAATAAACTTCAAAAACTACTAAATTGTAGTAACATTTATTTTATGCAGTTATTTTGAATTTTGTTACAAATACTTAAATTTTCAAGTGTGTATGTGTACGAAGTAAAGAAGAATGTGTGTACGAAAATTTGTTTATAAATTTCTAGTTAAAGAATATGAGAACAACATGTTTTGTCTTGTCTTAGTTATAAAACAACGCTAAAGAGTAATGACGCGTAATACGGAAAAGTTAAATATTTAATTATTAAAATAATAAGGTAAGTTTTATAATATAAAATATAAATTTATTTACGGGAGTATTAAAATATATTGTATTTATTTTCTTTCAGTTCTTTTATATTTTCATGCCTTTCTACCTGTAGAAAAAAAGGAAGCCAAACAATAATTTCATCCATCACAGACGGACATCTAGAACAATTTCTTAATAGTGAACAGTAAAAGTGATATTAAGTGTAAATTTAGATTTCTCAATTTTAAATTTATTATAGAATAAAATTAAGTTAAGAGTATTTACATAAAATTGTTTTTATTAAATTAATAATTTTTAAAATAACTTTTCTTTGTATTATTTTAACTACATTTGCAGTTATCTGTACAGTTTTACAATAATTTTCATGTATGTTGTTTTAATTGCATTTGTAGTTGTTTTTACTACATTTGTCAGTTGATTTTTAACAGTTAAAAATAACCTCACATTGCAGTTGATTTAAATGCAAATGTAGTCTACACCTTTTTAACTGCAAATGTAGTTATTTTAACTGTCATTTGCAGTTGATTTTACCTACATAATTTCCTGAGTGTACATTTCGTTATATTTATTGATTTTTAGAGAACATAAAAAGCCGCAGGATGCACAACTCATCGGTAATTTTTTGGTAAATAATTTGTTTTTTATATATAAGATTTGTCTTATAAATAATACACGCAGAAAAAAAAGGTGGAACTTTATTTAAGTGCTATGTAATTATTCAACTACATAAGTTCGAAGTAAGTTTTACAAATGTAAGTTTTACAAAACTGCAATTATTTTCTGCGAATTTTGTTGCATTTGGGTTTTTTTTATGAATCGTATGGAATGTGAAAGTGTTAACCCTTTAACCGGCCTAAGCTTTTTTGCATTGAAATTTATACCATGTATTTCTCACGAAAAATAAACAATAAGTTCTTCTACAAAATTTTTTTTCGTTGCCTACTTTAGGCGATATGGGCCAAAATAGTTTAAGGGTGAATCTAGAAAACTAGCGTATAAAAATTACTAGGTTTAGGCACAAATTATTTCTCTTACCAAGATTTAATTACAATAAAAAAATTACATTTTTTGTGCTGTTACTTAAGAAGTTGTAGCGATTTTCGTTTTTCGAAAAATGCGAAATTGAGCGAAAACGCACCAAAACTTCAATATTTATTATTCAAACTTATAAGCTTAGCTACCTATACCAAATATATTCTTTTTACCAAATTTCAGAAAAATCCATCCATTCGTTTTGAAGTTAAGGCGATGTCCTTTAAAGGTATCCTTATGGAATCCTGTGCGTCCTTGGACCAAAGTAAGGAACTTTTTGAATAGCTTAAGCTCCAATCTTACTTCATGGTCACTATCAATGGTTTTAGTCAATTTAAATATGTTTCTAAGATTTTTGAAACTTTTGGTTGTTTTAAAATATTTAATTTTTGAAATTTTACGAAATTTTATCTTTGACACTTTCTCGCTTCCAAAGCGTGCATTGTATACAAAAAAATTCTTCACAAAAAATTTTACAAATTTTGTTTTCTGTTGAAAAAGCATAATTTCTTATTATAAAATACCCCTTTGGCGCATTTCTGGTCAATTTAATATACCCCGCCTTGCAGCGGGCTTGCCGGTTAGAGGGTTAAGAAAGCCTTTAGTTCTAAAGCGATTGTTTGTAACGCAACAAATGGCCGCATATTTGTATATCGTCACCTTAAATGCAAACGGACGTAACTACACAAAAATTCGAAATCGAGTTTTTTATTGATTATGGTTCTTTTTATCAAACTACATGTTTACACAAAATTTTAGACTTCTACGATCAAAAATGGCGACTTTATTAAAGAAATTCAAACGGACGTAACTACAAGTGCATGTATTTCTTAATGCAAAAAGACGTAACTACACTCTTGTATGAAAAACATACAAACACATGTAGTATGTAAGCTTGTGTCCGCGTTGCCTCAATTGGCATTCAAAATCTACAAAATTTTAGTTATATTTTAGTACAATACAAATGACAATTTGCCCTGCTTAATTCAGAAAAACCTTTTTCTGAATATTAGTAGACAAAACACAGCAACAAAATGCTGTCATACACTCAGGGAATTATGTAGGTAAAATCAACTGCAAATGACAGTTAAAATAACTGCATTTGCACTTAAAAAGGTGTAGACTACATTTGCAGTTAAATTAACTGCAATATGAAGTTATTTTTAACTGTTAAAAATCAACTGACTAATGTAGTAAAAACAACTACAAATGCAATTGAAACAACATACATGCAAATTATTGTAAAACTGTACAAACAACTGCAAATGTAATTAAAAAACATAAATAAAAATTATTTTAAAAATTATTAATTTAATAAAAAACAAATTTATGTAAACACTCCTAACTTAATTTTATTCTATTTAAAATTAAGAAATCAAAATTTACACTAATGTCACTTTTATTTTTCACTAGTAAGATATTGTTGTAGATGTCCGTCTGTGAGGGATGAAATATGGCGTTGTTTGGCTTCCTTTTTTTTCCAGGTAGAAAGAGATGAGAATATAAAAGAACTGAAAGAAAATAAATTAGTGTTTCCAATTCGGTTAATCGATTAACCGATTCCTCGATTAATCGCCTCTATTTCGGTTAATGTCGAAACAAATAATTTAAAACTCAAATAATTATTCGACCCGAATAATCGGTTAAAATTGGTCGATTAACCGGTTACATTTTTAATATGGAATTTTTCCTTAAACATTTTCACAAAACTTCACAATTTTCTTAATCTTGGATAAAAAATTACAAGAAAAGCTTAGAAAAAAACAAATACTAACTAAAATAGCATCAAATTTAAAAAAAAAAAAACGTGTGAAATAGGTTCTTAAGGCTTTAGATACCTTTTTCGAGCAACCGCAAGCAAGTCGACATTGCACCATCGAGACACGTCATATGTTTTGAGAGAATCCAATTTTTAATAAAATTTTGCGCAAATGTTTAAAAAAAAATATCAAAGTTTCTATTTGTAAAAAAAGCCTTAAGAACATAGCAAAAGGCCAAAATGAAGGTGTTTTTTAAAACTTCTCAAAACAAGCAATAGACAATTTTGCATTACTGTTTCAATTCTTTTAAAAATTAAAACTAATATAAATTATTATCTCCATGTCATTAAAGACAAGGCTGCATTTGTTTTAAAACTCTGTCACACAATTAACATGTTAATTCTGTAAAGGCACATCTACACGAGATAGAAAATTGCTAGAGATAGAGCAAAAAACACCTCTAAATAGCTTAAATCATTCACAATAAAGCTAATTACAGGTGTTGTTTGCTCTATCTCTAGAAGTTTTCTCTCTCGTGTAGATGTGCCTTAAGAACTCTAACTTTTCTTATTTTTCCTAAGAAAGTGTGTATAATCGGTTCAAAACCACATCAATTCTAAAACATGTTCCACTAGAGCATCATGGAACCCGATCCCGTTTCAATGAGTTTAAATTCAAATTAAAACAAATAACCTCAAGTTAACAAAAAATTATAATTAAAAAATTTTAATTTATATAGAATTTGACTTCTGTATTTGCACACTCAGAGAATTGTCTATTTGCTATTGATGAATTTATACACTGATTCAATTAAGTTTCACTGGAATTCGTCTATTGAAACTTTTAATAGAATTGATGCAATTTTTCACAAAATTTTATGAAACTTTCATATTATTTATTAAAAATGTCATACACGCAAAAAAGTTTTATTAAAAAGAGATTCATAAAAATTATGAAGCTTTTTCATAAAATTTAATAAATTTGGCTTTTACTTTTTGAAGAAAACTTCATTAGCTTATTGAAAATTTTGTTTACAGCTCGTCCGATCAAATTCTCTTAGAGTAAGTACGCCCAAACTTTAGGTTATTTTTTTACTGTTAATGGCCTTTAGTAACGAAAAAGATACTGAGAAACAAAGTAAATTGGTATTCTCAATTAACTGAAATTAATCTCAAAGAGAACTCAAATTTTTTTATCGATGCCTATTTCGTAGCTGTAGGAAGAATCTTATTAAAATTTAAAAAAACTTTAGGTATAGCATTTCTTTAACACTTTCAGACCCAGCATACACGATTGTGAGATGTGATGTTTTCTCTTAAAATTACAAATATTTTCAATTCTAATAGGTTTATTTAGATAAAAAATTTCAGTTATACTTTTAGCTAAATTATATTTCAGAAAATATGAATTGACACCAGAAATTTTAATAGTTTTAGTACCATTTTACCTTAAAGTTATAAAATTAATACATTTTTGCAAGCTAGTTGGGTCTGAAAAAGTTAAATGCAATGTTGAATTTTATAGTGTCAGTATTGATTAAAAATCACATTCAAAGAAATTTTGTATCTAAGCTTTTCAGATTTTTAAATTTTTTTCTGAATAAAAAATCTACGTTAAGTAATCGATATGTAACATTTTTAGGTTTGCTGTTCTTAACTTACTAATATTTTGTTAGTTTCAGCAGTTCTTTCTGCCATCTTCAACGAAATTTTAGTAGATTTAGCAACATTTTTACAGACCTTTTTTTAAAAAATCTCAGATCCCGAAACTTTTCAACCTTCGAATATGAAAACTTTTTTATTAAATACATCGTATTCATATATGACGTTAATATTTAATGAAAAGAGTCAGCTTTTTGTGTTTTAATTAATAAAAAGTTAATGAAATACATTAATTTAGCATTAAACGATTAATCGATTAACCGCCAATTTTCTCGAATAACCGACCCGAATAACCGGTTAATCCATTTTATTGATTTTTCGAATAATGCATTAACCGGTTAACCGCCTATGTCAAATAATTGGAAACACTACTAAAAAGTTAAGGAAATACATTAATTTTACATTAAACGATTAATCGATTAACCGCCAATTTTCTCGATTAACCGACCCGAATAACCGGTTAATCAATTTTAGGGCTGGTATCTTATCTCCAATGCTTAGTTTACTTTAATCATTGATTTACAAATCATTGATTAGCCCTTAAACTTACTTAAAATAATATCGGTAACTTATAAAAATTTAATCAATGATTTGTTAATTTTAGATATTTTCATTTGACAACACGAATAAGAAATAAAAGAAAATAAAAAAGTTTGGAAACTCCCGAAATAAGAGTTTTTTATTGAATTTTTCGCATGATATGGGGTCATAAAATTACAAAATAGATGACCAAATTGTTGTCTTAAAAATCATCAATCGCTAAATGCCTCAAATAGGAAGTGTCTTTTTGCATGCTACATACATATCTTAATTTTTTTCATTGGGTAAGTGTGTATAATTATAAATTTGTTTTTAGTACAGGAAGGTGTTATTAGGAAATATTTATGAAGGACAAGATGAGTTTTGATGTTTTGGATACATTCAATACAAATTTTAAAGTCAGAATTAATTAGAAAACTAGGTTCAAAGGAGAAGTAAAATAACTATGCCTCTATATTATTTGTTATTCGTTTAGGTAAATATATCTGGATCACATTTAATATACACATACAGTGACATCTCCCAAAGCAGTACATTTTTACAAACCGCGAAATTTAAACGCTTGATTTTCTTGATTCTATTTTTAAGATATCTTCCAACAATTTTGTGTACAAATCAAAAACCTTCTGAAGAGTAATGTCTGTGAAATTTTGTGTTAATTGAACAAATTAGAATTTTCGAATTTTGTGGAAAATAAAAGATATGAATTCAAAAATATTCCTCGGAGGAAAAACTATATGGCGTACTTAAAAAATGTACTGCAGGAAATATTTAAGTATGCCTATAACTGGTCTAAACAACTACCATAGAATCTTAGCAGTATGCATAAATCTTAACCTCTGTTAACTGACTCTGTCCGACATTTCAACAATTTTTAATAGAATGTGGTAGATTAAGTTTTATGGTTAAATTTTATTAAATAGTAAAAATTGGTTCAATAAATAAACAAAATAAGAAAAAATTTAATAAAAAAACTATACTCATTAACTACAATTTAAGATCTTGCAGGAGCACGTGAAGGATATCTTATATCTTTATATATCTCATATTTTTCCAGAAAATTCGAAAATTTAAATTATTTGTAATTTAAAACGGCAGAATTAAAAAAATCATTGTGAGACACCTTAAACACATTTTTTGGTAAAATGTTCCTTCCACGAATCATGGTTTATTTGTGCTAAATAAAGATCAAAATTATGACCGATTCTAACAAACTATTAGTACAGAATCCAATATTATGTCATATTATTAAAATTTCCCCCAAATATTTTCTTAATTCCAATTGGTATTTTTAGAGAAGATATATGTGCAAGTTACTAAAGATGTTCATTATTTAGATGGCACATAAAGATGTTGTACGGTGTTTACTTACAAATTAATTGATCTACGTAAAACTTTTTAAAAAGTTACCAACATTAGCAAAAAAAATGTTAATACTAACATGATTTGTAGGGTGGAAAATCTATGTTTAAGGTCTTAATCACAGAAATTTCTGTAATTAAATTTAAGCAATGTTTAGAGTAAAATCAGAGATTAAAATTTGATGAGTTACTGTAATTAAGTGCTAAACAATGATTTTATTCTTAATCATTGTTTAATATCACATAAGATACCAGGCCTTAGTGATTTTTCGAATAATGCATTAACCGGTTAACCGCCTATGTCGAATAATTGGAAACACTAAAATAAATACAATAATTTTTAATAATCCCGTAAATAAATTTATATTGTAAAACTTACCTTATTATTTTAATAACTCAATAAAAAATATATAAACTTTTCCGGATTACGCGTCCTCACTCTTTGGCGTTGTTTTATGACTAAGACAAGAGAAAACATGTTATACTCATATTCTTTCACTAGAAATTTCTAAACAAGCGCGTCATACACATGCTCCTGATTGCTTCGTGTGTGTGCACACACACTTGAAAATATAAGTATTTGTAAAAAAAATTCAAAATAACTGCATAAAATAAATGTTACTACAATGTGGTAGTTTTTGTAGTTAGTTTGAAAAAATAACTGTCAAAAACATTGAAATATTTTGCTCTAAGTAAATTAACTACAATTGTAGTTAAAATAACTACAATCGCATTACTACACAAATAACTGTCATGTAGTAACTGCAGAACTTTTCTGAGTATATTAAAAAATCTACATATGCTATGAAAACTAAAAAATTTATAATGTTTTCAGTCGACTAAAACTAAGCAAAAGTTGTTGCTGATTTTAGCAGGGTGAATTGTTATTTTCAGTTATCTAAAACATAGCTAGAATTTTGTTCTTGCTGTTTTTATATTACTAATATTTAGCAAACCAATTCTGCTAGTTTTGGCAGTTTCTTGTGCAGGGCCTCTTTTATAGTTTTTCTTATATTTTTTTAAATTTTAACGTTTTCACTACCGACTTTGTGTTTGTGGATATTACCGTTATTTTGACTTCAGATTCTTGTTAAGGGTCCTCAAATTAGAAAAAATATGTAACATGTTTGCCCCCTCCCTCTCCTATCCTCCAAAACTGACGTTCGAAAATCGATTTTTTGGAACTTCTCATCCCCGTTTTACCCCTTAAACAATCACTCAGAAAAGTTCTGCAGTTACTACATGACAGTTATTTATGTAGTAATGCGGTTGTAGTTATTTTAACTACAATTGTAGTTAATTTACTTAGAACAAAATTTTTCAATGTTTTTGACAGTTATTTTTTTAAACAAACTACAAAAATTACTACATTGTAGTAACATTTATTTTATGCAGTTATTTTGAATTTTATTTTCAAATACTTAAATTTTCAAGTGTGTATGCACACACACGAAGCAAACAGAAGTATGTGTATGAATCACTTGTTTAGAAATTTCTAGTGAAAGAATATGAGTATAACATGTTTTCTCTTGTCTTAGTCATAAAACAAAGCCAAAGAGTGAGCACGCGTAATACGGAAAAGGTTATCTATTTTTAATAAATTACTAAAATAATAAGGTAAGTTTTATAATATAAATTTATTTACGGGGAATGTTAAAAAAATATTGTATTTATTTTCTTTCAGTTCTTTTATATTCTCATCCCTTTCTACGTGGAGAAAAAAAGGAAGCCAAACAACAGCATATTTCATCCCTCACAGACGGACATGTACAACAATATCTTAATAGTGAAAAAAAGTGACATTAAGTGTAAATTTTGATTTCTCAATTTTAAATTTATTATAGAATAAAATTAAGTTAATAGTGTATACATAAATTTGTTTTTTTTATTAAATTAATAATTAAAAAAAAAAAATTTATTTATGTTTTTTTAACTACATTTGCAAGTTGTTTGTACAGTTTTACAATAATTTGCATGTATGTTGTTTCAATTGCATTTGTAGTTGTTTTTACTACATTTGTCAGTTGATTTTTAACAGTTAAAAATTACTTCATATTGCAGTTAATTTAACTGCAAATGTAGTCTACACCTTTTTAAGTGCAAATGCAGTTATTTTAACTGTCATTTGCAGTTGATTTTACCTACATAATTCCCTGAGTGTTCGAATAGCCAAAAATCATTTGGTTGATTTTCTTTTCGTCATAAAACGAAGCAAAAACCAAAACCCCCTTTTCTGGGAGATTATGATGTATTAAAAAAATTAGACTTCATTAACAAATATCACGACTATATCGCTATGTTGAACTGCTTATACATATAATGATTTCTCCTTGAAGGCCAAAAGCCACATCATATAAAAACTTATAACTTTTTTGATTATTACAGCTCTCCCATTTTTAGAGGCGTTATTTTCTCAGAGAAAATGTGCTAAATTAGAGGCGTTAAAGATATATATTTTTGAAAGAGAATAGTCGTTTTTGAACTTAAAAAGTTCTCTAATAAGAATAAATTATGATTTCAAAATGTGAAGGATATAAAAATTATAATATCATAATTTATTAAATTATTAAAGCCTAGATAATGTTCACTATATCCAAAAAATTCCGTTATTTCCCCCGAGTCTGTTAAATTTTTCAATAAAATTCTTTTTCCTTCCTATAAAATAGCACATTTGAAAATCTATAATTTTTAATGGAGATTGGCAGACGTTTTCACAAATTTAAGAAACTATTAAAGGACTACACAGAGAAAAGAGATTCATTGTGGCAACCGAATTTTTTGCCAACCGATTGGTTTGGTTGGATCTACCGATATATTTGTTTGTGGCAACAGAAATTCGATGAATACAATAGAATTTCGGTTGAAACAATAAATTTAAATTATGTCAGGAATACATTTGATTGCAACAGCCAATAATTCGGTTACTGTGTTGCGGATGAGGTAACGGATTTGGCGATGATTACTATCAGCCTCAGGATTGGCAGCGCTAAATTTGGAAAAGGAAGGAAATGGGTGAAAAGGGGTTCGCATGAGTTTGAGTTGTGGGAATCTCGAGAGTATTTTTTTTGATAATTTTTATAATCTTCCGGAAAATATGTAGAATGTGAAAAAGGCGGAAAAGGGAAAGCGTTGGTTATATTACCAGAATGTGTGTAATTATTTCGGCCTATTTTAAATCGTGAATTTAACCAATTTAACCCTCTAATACACAAGGCCGCCTAAAGTCGGTCTTCAGACTTTAAATAGTTTTTGGCTAAACGACAATATTTTTATCAAACAAGTTGTATTATGTCCATAGAAAACTTAACTATCTACTTTTCTGCCTTCAAACTTTTTTGTTTTTTTTTGTATAAAGAACTGTTTTCAAGCGAGAAGCATGTTAAGTGAAAATTTGAAAAAATTAATTTTTTTTTACGGGAGAAAATATTTGAGAAATTGCCAGAGAATACATTTACGATCGGGCGTACAGTCTCGATAATAACAAAGCTAGTTTAGAGTCTCTAATGGTAAAATCAGTTAAAAAAATGTTTCTCCAGGACTTACAGGATAGCGCCAGGATGCGATTTACAAATACCTCTCTAACTCGAAAACTAGCCAACAGATTTTCTTAAAATTAAACACAGATTATATACTTAGAGGCGGTAATAAGCAGAACTAATTTTGTATTGATGGTTAGTGCCAAATTCGCCAAATTTCGTAATTTTCAAAAAAAAACGAAAATCGCCATAACTTTTGAAACAACAACAATTGATCAACAAGTTTCGGTACGTGGTTTTATTTTATTGATAGTATTATTTACAGCAAAAACCGAAATTAATTGACTACTGGGTTTCAAGATACGTCTTCAACCTTTGTTGTGCTATATCACCTAAATAAAGCGATAAATTAAAATTTTAATGTTTGTTCCATGGTCGATTTTCAACGCCAAATATATGGTTCAAATATTAGCTCTGGTCCACGTACGTTACCGCGGGAACCCAATCTTACCAAAAAGCGTTTCTATTGTTAAAAATTGAGTAAATGAGAGCGTTGATGAGAGAATAATTTGTTTCTCTTTTTACCAGAAGTTACCCGTACTTTTGTTGCGGGTAAAATGGTAAAACTGTCAAATCACTAGTTGTATGCAAATCAGCTGTTTTAAATTTGTAAAAATAATTTGAATATTAACAAAACTTGTAAACAATAATTAATAGCGTTAACAAATACCACGTTCTAATAATGTTTCTTTATTCCCTTCAATATTTTATTCTTAAAAATAGCTTTTGTTTATATGAATAACTTTGACGTTAATTTTTGGGCTTGAAATATGGTTTGGTGCGTTCCAGGTATGGTGGGCAATTTGACCATTTTTTTTGAGATTATTATTTGTTTGCTCTCATTTTACCAGACTTTACCCAGAATTACGTGGAGCAAACCTATTAGTGTAATCAGGAGAAAGAGTATTAGAGGGTTATTGAAGGGAAGAATATATAATAAAACTTCAAAATGCAAACATTTTTACAGTCCGTAGGAAGATACAATCATAACGAACCCGAACGTCAGTTGTCGCCACATTTTCAAATGGTCCTGTCTATTATTTTGATGCAAGGGAAAGGAGAATATTCCACCGCAATTTCGCAATTATTTTTGATGGGAAACTATTTTTTTATGGAGTTTGAGTTTTTTTTTGTGTGGCCAAAGTACGGACGAAATACCGGGGCCGGCTTGCCGTTTGGAAGGTTAAGGGTGTTTGCACATTGTAATGTTTTGTGGTAAGATGTTATTGGATACAAAGAAGGAAGAAAGAAGTATAATATAAGGAATTTCATTTGTATACTCAAAATCTTAAAAAAACGATAATTCCAACCGTATGCAAGAATTTTTTTTTTGTATGTTTCAAAAAAAGAAAAAAAATTTTTGTACGATTAGTATTCACACTGCTATACTCTACAAGTCGACGGGATTTCTCTTCTACTGAATATTACAATATTAAGGGAACCGTAATGAAGGACGAAACTTCCAAATCCATGGCTGGATGTAGAACGAACATAATTGAAAATGGATAACTTTGGATCATGGATTTCCGTAGAGCATTTGGTGTCGAGGAAAATTTGTAATTCACACAAATGGTATGTCCAGAGTTTAAGGATCGTATTGGGTCGTGTTAGTCTCCTCTAAGAGAAAAATGGATAGATAAATTAAGCAGTCAAATAATAGTTGCGGTATGGGAAACTTTATTACGAATGTTTTTGTTGCGAGTAGATTGACAGACCTCTCTTGGATGCCAAACTTTACATAAAGACACAGGTGTCAACATTTGTTTTTTTATTTCCACTTCTAAATTATTTCCAATTGTAAAATTTTTGTGCTTTCTGGCTAATAGACTAAACTGCTATTGAAATAAAATTGTTGAAGTGGTGTGGTTGGTTATCCGAGTAAAGCCAAACCCGAGTAATTTGAATACCCTGATAATTCGCTAACGTCGGTTGGGGAAAATTATATGTTTGGCAAAAAGAAAAAAAAACCTTTAAAAGGTGCTACGGAATACAAATTGGCTTACGGTTTCCGGTTGATTAGGGATTCGTCAAATCTGACAGCTGTGACAAGATTAAGGACGAGGGTTAGGCAGGTTAACAGGATGACGTTTGTGCATCAGGTTAGCGTGATTGTTCAGGATTTCAAAAGGATCTTGTACGGCAAAATGTGCGGCGAGCCTGGAGCAAGATCGGCCAGAACGTAAATGGACGTAGTTCAGCGGCGTATAAATTACGGGTTTTGCTGAATGACAATCGGCTGGTGTTATTCTTTACCACCTTGAATGCAGCCAGTATGGTATGGTGGCGCAGCTGTAGGTTTCGTTAGGCCAGCATCAGCAAAATTACCCACACCCGGAAGCCCCGCGAATATCTAGGACCACGACGGAAGATCATTGCTTGTCGGGGGAATACAGCGGGGAAGTTTTGCCGGGTTCCGGATAAGAATCCAAGGTCTGTAGGGAGAAGACGAAAGTTAGTTGAGACTACAGGAATACGGTTGTATATTACCGGAAAGAGAGAAGTCCGATCTACTATATCGCGGACACGTGACGGCAGAGTCGGTAAATTGGGCTGGCAGCAGGCAGCGATATCTCCAGGCCACCTAGGCCAAGTACCAAGAAAAGTTGAGGTTAGGGCCGACGGCCGGCAATTGAGATTATTTCTGGTGGAAACGGGGACTATTCCGCAGGTTGTTTGGTGTTCATATTTATTATTCTTGTCTTTTCTAATAGTTGTCTAATTGCAGCTTGCGTTTAGGTATTTAATTTTTAGGGTCTTGTTGGTAAGGAATAATACTGGTGGAGTTCTGTGTGGCTTGTAGTAAATGCTATGGAAAAATGTGGTTTTCGTTTACGACTCGAGGTGTAAAACTAGATGCAGCGTTGGAAAATAGGTAGTAGTTGTGGAATAGATTAAAGAAAATGATGTTACTGGCATGGCAATACCCAGTCTTATGATTCAGGCGCAGGGGTGTATTTTTGCAACCGGTTCCCATTCATTGAAGTTTTTGTTTTGTTTTACAAGTTATGTTTTATGTTCTGTCCGCCCAAAGTCAATGTCAAATTATCACAAGGTTTGTTTTAGGGTACAAAATCCAATGGAATTAGTAAATTTAGGAGGGAAATTAATGGAAAGGGCCGAGGTTACGAGCATAGGTATTAGGAAAAAGGAGGCCATTGTTATACTGAATATCCACTGGTGCAGTTGCGTTGGCGTTGTAGAAAACTTTAAATTCAAGTGAACGTTTAATTTTGTTTTGAAAATTGTAAGAAAAACGAAAAAAAACAAAATAAACAAACATATAAACTGTGTTGTGTTTTTGAATCTATGATCTTTATTTAAACGGGGATTAGATTGTATCGGGAAAATAATCTTTTGAAGTGAGTATACAAAAGTGAGTGTTCGGAATTAGTGGATATGTGTATACAGTGAGATTTCTTTTATTTAGAAAACCGGGGATAACAGGGATTCCATTAGTTTTGGGTGAGATCCGGTACGAGCGGGCTCTTTGGGTACACAACAATACTTGTAGCCCATCGTGAAAGGGGTCAGCACAATTAATTTTTGTTGTGTATTAGTGGTGAAATTGTTTGTGGCTCCAGCTGACTGATTACACCAGATCTAAGAAGGGGAGAATTAGAGAAAAGGACCCCTGTGAGTCTCCAGGTAAAAAAAGTATTTGACATTGGTTTTACGAGGGAAACAGGGTGTTACTTACCGCAAGATACAGAAGATCCCCGGCCATTTTTTTTTTCTTGTTGGAAGCTTTATATGCTATGGACCGTGAGCCGCCATAGTCAGGCGCCATTACATCAACGTCCATTTTTTTTATGTTGCGCTACATAATAGGAGAAAAGAACATTATATTAATAATTTGTCAAGAGATTTTTTTTTTTTGTTTTTCCTGGGTATTAAGTGTTAGTTTTTTTGTGGGAGATTAGATTTTTAAGCTGAAAAATTTTAAGTTTTTTTTTTATTTCAAACACTGTGTTGTAAGTGCCTCAATTTTTAAAGAAATTATTGCGTTTTTTTTTTTTTGGTTAATATTAAAGGAAAAATAATTGGCAAGGGTTACAAAGTGATTGTATGTTGTTTTATCGAGGCTCAATAGCCCATTAGAGTACCACCTAAGAGAGCTCATTTAGGTAGGCTTTTAATTTTTTTTTTGTATTATTGTGGCGACTCAAAATGGAGTCAAAAAGGAAGACTTTGTAGGCTTTAAAAAAAAAATTTTTTTTTTGTCTTATTTGGTTCTGCGGTCATATGGAAACCAAATGTTTCAATTATTATTCAGTCTCGCTTTATTTTATTAATTTTGGCACAGTTTACTGTTGGGTGTCTTGTTTGTTTTCTGTTTTAATTTAGTAAAACTAGTTACTTTTATATTAGGTTAATTTAATAATTTTTTTTTATGTATTGATTTAAATTTTTTTTATTTGGGTTATCGTCAAATTTGTGTTTATTTGGGGTACCTTTAAGCAAAGTATATTGATTAGTAAGGAGATTTATAGTGGAGTTTTTGTTTGATGTGTTAATTGAATCGATTTGGACGACTTAAAGCCGGAAAACCCGACTAGTACTAAAACCATACCGTTCGTACCATATATTTTTGGTCTTAATAATTTCACGTTATTTTTGAGAGCTAAAAACCGTTTCGGTTAAAGAACCTTTCATATGTAAGTGTAGCGTTATTAGAGAAAAGTTTTTTTTTTTTTTCATTGCTGGCATCGGGTCCAGAGAAACCAGTATAAAAAAAAAAAATCGTAAATTTTTTTTTTACCAAGTCGTTTTTATTTGCCTTTTTGGGTTAAGTTTTTTTTGTAACATAGTTAATAAATTTAAGCGTTTATTTTTAGGAAATTTTGTTAGGTTAAGAGTTATTATTTAATAAAAAATGTTGTGAGTGTGTAAAAATTTAAATTATGGTTTGCTAATTTATTTGTAGGGTGAAGTTAACGGTGTGAGGTAAGTGTGGTAAGTGTGTGTGTGGGATTTGGGGTTGCCAACAAAAATCGAATTGGACCTATTTGGTGACCATGGTTGGGAGGGCAATTGTGGGGGATTTTGAACACCGCGTCCTCCCTCTTTTGGATGTTCTGGTTGTTTTTAGGATTTTAGTTTTTTTTGTTTTTTTTATTTTTTTTTTAATTGTGCTTGTCCCTGGGCTGTAGTGGTGGGTTGGAATCCGACCCGGGAAGCGTGCCAACGCGAGCTAGCTGGCATCACCACTACAGTGCCTTTGGGGGCACGTAACAACTGCCACTAAACCATTCAGTTGGCAAGAAATTCGGTTGTCACAATGAATTGGTTTTCTCTGTGTATTATAAATTACAGCCATACTTCTAATTTTTTTTTAATGAATTATCTGAAAAATCAAATTCACTTCATTTGAATTGGAACTGTCGGAGTTAGTTTTACTTTATTCAATTAACTAAAAAATCTGAAAATATCATTTATTTAATTCATGCATGGAATTCTTTTTTAATTGTATAATTTATCCGATTACCCAAAAACTACGCATGAAAGAAATCACCCACGAAGGAAAAAATTACCCGCGATTAGGGTAATTACCCGTATTGTGGCAATTTTTTTTTTTCATTTAAAATTCCTTAAATATCTGTATTAAAAATACATGTATTTTTTCTAGTTTAAAAATTAATAACAAATCCTTTTTTTTAATAAAATATAAACATTTAGATTAAAAAAAAAATTAATTAAAATATAAACAAGTATTTTTATCAAAAAAGCTTGAAAAATTTACTAACATAACATGCATGTTTTAATTTTTGTGGCGTTATTGGTTGTACATCTAAAAATGACTTTAGTGTAGTTACGTCTTCTTGTTTCAGAAAAAAGCAAGTCAAAAGGACGTAACTAACTTAAAAACTTAAATATGTATATGAAAATAAAACAAAAGTTGTTAAAAAATAAATAAATCTCTATACCATAAGTAAAATTTGAAAAAACTACAAAGAATACTTTATTATTATTGATTTTATAACGCTTTTTGCTTCTCCTGTAAAAAAAATAAAAGTGTAGTTACGTCCGTTTGCATTTAAGGTGACGATATATTTTGCAAGGGTTGTATATATTTTACAAAAAAATGTGGATATTTTACTAGAACTTTGTAAAAAAACTAACTTGAAAATTATCGGTGGGTCTCATACTCCAGGTTTAAACTTAGGTTAATAGTTAACCCAAAAGTTTGTTGTTGTTTTGTGTTCATTTTTTTGACATTTGATTTTGTTTTTAGTTAATACTGGGGTTACACGTTCAATTTTTGGCTTTCAAGTTTCAATCCACTCACACTTTTTTACTAACACACTCACACTTTTCCAAATTTGTATTTGAAACTTGAAAGGCAAAACTTGATCGTGTAACCCCCATGTAAGTTAATTAAACCTACAGTATGAGACGCACCGTATGTAGTTGTATAATTACCCAACAAACAATTCGTTCCCTTTACGCACCGTTTTCAGTCCGTCATAAACGGAATCCAACTCCGTTAACTTAAGGAACATCGAAACTGATTCGAATCCGTTGAAAGTCCGTCAATGACGGACCGTAATGTCGTGTTAAAAACTGACAAGTCCGTTTAAAGTCCGTCAATGACGGACCGTTATGTCATGTAAAAAACGGACTAGTCCGTTGAAAGTCCGTCAATGC
This sequence comes from Leucophora obtusa, assembly GCA_949987735.1. NCBI lineage: Eukaryota > Metazoa > Arthropoda > Insecta > Diptera > Anthomyiidae > Leucophora > Leucophora obtusa. Next base: position 43,197,866 of record OX465297.1, read on the forward strand.
CAGACCGTTATGTCGTGTGAATAACGTAGTGACTCCATTTTTAGAATGCTATTTTCGGTCCGTATTCGTACCGTTTTTTTTAAACAAAAACGGATTTGCATATCTACCTATTTTGACCCTACTTTTATTAATTATAAGTATTACTTTTTAAGTTTTTTATAGATTTATTAAACGGAATTTATTTTTTATATTTACACTATATTTACATTTGGTGCAGCTTACGTCTCTGTCCAATATCCATTTACAATATCGGCACACAATAAAATTCAATACCTGCATGCAAAAGAAAAAATAAATTAGATAAGTTTTAACTAACTGTAAAGCCCGGTATTTTGTTCGTACTTTTGCGAAAAAAGCTGTCAAACTCCATATAAAAAAAATGAGTTTTCACTTGCGTGGAATTGTTGCGAAATTGCGATGTAATTTTTTTCGCATCAATTTAATAGACAGGACCAGATATACAAGCCAGCCGACTTTAGCCGGTCAGTCGCCGCCAGCCGACACCTTTGCCTGGCCGATTCAGCCGCCGACAATAATCGGCTAAGCTAATTTTCGGCTAAAGCCGATAGAAAAATGCAAAATATTAATTTTTTTAAAAATTTATGAAATTTGTTTAATAAACATAATTATTTGAAAATAAAGATATCGTTAATTTTTAAAATGTATTGCATCAAACTGTCGGTAGCACAACCAGGCGGTTTTGTTGATACTACAATTCTACAGGTTTCCGCATTAAAAGGGCTGCGTTTGAAAAAAATGTCAATCACAAAATCCAAAAAAAAAAAACTGATGAAACAGTCATTCAATTTTAAAAATAAAAGCTATTTTATAACCGTATTTTTTACGATTAAGATTATTATAAAACTAGCCAGTCAGAAAAATACAAACGGGAAACCGGTGGCAAAGCACTTTAACAGGTGGTACAAGTACTGGCAAAAAGTGCTTTCCCATTCCCAAAATGAGAACATCATTAGACAAAAGGACCGATTCGATAAAAAATTTTCGAATTCGTAAATCTTGCAAATATTGTTAAAAATATAATTCTGTATAAAAATTCTACTTTTTAATTTACTTTTATCCTAAACCTTGTACCTACACTGTACATAAAAATTCAAAAAGTAAGATTTTTGCTAAAACTTTTCTTTTTACGAAAGGTACAAAATTTACGAATTCGAAATTTTTTTTTTCAAATCGAGTTACGCGGTAAACCCCCTGGAGAAACAAAATTTTTGAACGTTGGCAAAACGCTGGCGAAACCAATAAATAGGTGGTCCGGAAATATATTTTCCAAACTAAAATTTAAAAAAAGTTTATTTGTATTTTTTTTGGTCCTGCCGTTATTTGAACCCAGGCCGTCAGATTGGCAGACGAATGCTCTACCCACTGAGCTAACGAGACTATAATATTTGATAGCTAAACACATAAATGAGTGATAATCGCTGGACAACTACTGGCTGTGCTAAAAAGCTAGCACTGGCAAACAGTTTTTTGGAACTAATATGCCAGCGTTGGGAGAGCAAACAAAAAGTTGGTCTTAAAGGAGTTTTTTCACAAACAAAAAAATTGATTTTATAGAACAAAAAAATTTTTAAATTAAAAAAAATCCAAAAAAAAATTTTTGCTTGCAGCCGGATTTGAACTTGGAACTTCCTGACTACAAACCTTTTTTAACGAAGCGTCAGCATTTTTATAAAATCATTGCAATACCAGTGAATTGGTTTTTGTACCACTGGTAGCATTGGCTAGGTAGCACTAGATAACCACTGGTTGCAAAACTTGGCATATCATTCTTTGCCAGTGGATCTTTTTTATAAACCACCGAAATTTTGTAAAACAAATGCTGGAAAAAACGCTTTTTGAAAGTGCTGGCAATGCGTCCCAAATGAGTGTTCTCCCAGTCATTTATTTTCAACACCATGGTTGCCCAGTTGTATGCCAGTACTTGGTTTTTTGTACCACTGGCGATTTCTGATTGGGTATATACAAATTTTTTTATTTTTATTTTACAAAATTTTTTAATTTTTCTGATGCCTTTCCATCAACGTTTTTATGGTATTTTTAAATACCGTTTGAGCTGCTAAATACCACTTTCCGCGGAAATCTTTGACATCGTTGGCGACTTTTTTTGTTACCTTAGTTTCTCTTTTAAAGAACCCCAGAATTAACGAATTAACTCTTCAAAGCAAAAAAAGTCTAACGAAAACAAATATGAATTAATTCCATTCAATAGTCGTTTGTGAATTAATTCATTGAATTTTTAATTCAGAATTCAAATACTGAATTAAAGAATTAATTCTTCAAAGATCTGGGTGAGGTAAAGCTAGGAATAGTCGAATTTCATTTCCATTTTGGTCTACTTTTCTTAGTTTAGTAGATATGTACCATTTTAAAAAACCGGCAGGGAAAGAAATAGGGATATCTTTAAAACATCGGATATACTGGTGGGGCCATCTAATAGCTGATGGCAGAGAGATGAAAATCTTATATTTTAACAATAAATTGTGTAAAATTTAACAAATGTATGTATAATTTTATCGAGATTGTGAAATATAAACTCAATTTTTATAAATTCGGAAAAATACACTCTGTTGGCTGAACAGAAAATATTGTTACTTTAACAAAATTTATTCCTGTTTTTGGCTTAAAATAAAATTTGTTGATTTTAACACTTTTTTTGTGAAATTTAACAAATCAATTTAAGTAAAAAATTTGTAAACCTTCAGTTTTATCTGTAATTATACTGAGTCGTAGAATTTATTCAAATTTAGGGTCTCGGGACCCTCCCCGGGCCTAATCCATATCATGTGAGGGCATATAAGGGCACTCCAACGGAGCAAACATTTTGTCCGCTTTGCTCTATCTCGCTTAGTTTTCGAGATATGGGTCATTTTATGATGTGGAAAATTTTTATTAAAAATTTCCGAGGGTCCAAGGCCCCGCCCAGGTCCATTTTTGGATAGAGATAGCCCCTTTCTCTGGAGCATTACACGGTTAGAGGTAGTCGAAATTTTCATCAATTTTGCTCTATCTCTCTTAGTTTTCGAGATATGGGCCATTTTAAAAAATCGGGAAGGAAAGAAATGGCGCCGTCTTTAAAACTTCGGATACATTAGTGAAAATAAACACTCAAAATTAGTTAAAAGTACTGAGGATTTTTAGTATAGTGTTAAATGAAGATAACTAAAATCTTTGCTTAAATCAGTGTTTCAACTAAAAATTTGTTAAAAATTAGTCAAATCGATTTGAAACCGGTTTGACAGATTTTTCTACTGACGTATTATTTTAAGTGTACCTATAAAAAAAATTACAAAGTTGACTTCAATATTTTTGCAGTTGCTTTTTTGCGTGTATGTATCTGTTGAAATCCTTGGAAAATATACCTTTTAGCCGACGTTACAGTGAGGTTACATGATCAAGATTTTGCTTTCAAGTTGATAACACATACTGCTTGTCAAATTCAGTTGAACTTGAAGCTGTGACGTAGGCTGCATGCAATTTGATAGTCAATTTTGCTTTCAAGATGCCGTCGTCAAGGAAATAACTAAAAATGCTCGCCCTTGTAGTTGTTTCCGCACTGTAGGCTGTTCGAAAAGAGTTTATTTTTTTCTTCACATATTCCACAGACATTTTCATGTCAGCAGAAATTGATTTTTTATTTATTTTTATTTTTAAATCATTTCGTCGATATACCGAAATATTCACATTCCGTATTTTATCAATCGTGTTTTATTGCGGCACAATATTTGTAAAAAGAAAAACAAATTTACAAGAAATTGATCAGCTGTTTAAAACTTGACCGTCAAGTTTTCTCAAAACTTGCAAGCAAAAATTGATATCAAGGTGCTGTTCAATTTTTAAAATGTGAGTGTGTTAGTAAAAAAATGTGAGTGTATTGAAACTTGAAAGGCAAAAATTGATCGTGTAACCCCTATGTTAGCCGGTTAGCCGCCGCCAGTCAACACTATTTTTTAAAGGCAGCCGCCGCCGATGCGGTTGCGGCTCAATTCTAAAAATCAATCGACGCCGACCATTTTAGCCATTAGCCGCCGCCAGCCGAGAGAATGGACCGGCTTGTATCTCTGGACAGGACCATTTGAAAATGTTGCGAAAAAGTGACATTTGGGTTAATTATGATTGTAACTTTTTATAGACCATAAAAAATTTGTATATTTTAATGTTTTTATTATAGTTTTTAAGCTCGAAACATAGAGCGAAAAATTTTCGCTCTTTTGAACAAAATACTGGGCTTAATCACGATGGTGTTTTGCATACGATGCAAATTCGCACATTGCTATCAAAACAACTAAATGTTGTGTCATCCAATATTTCTTATTTGCACTCGCATACAAAACAACAACCTTTAAAACACATAATAAGTTAAATAAATCTTGTCATTTGATATACATATGTGACTTCAAATTCTTTGGTTGATGGTTATTTTTCCCCCCAATAATATTTTTTAGCAGCTAAAGGGCTTTTTAAAATAATTTGTGTACTTTTTTGCAAAAACAAACTGATACCGATAAAGTCCGTATTTAGCTGTACGGAAACGGATACACAAAACGGAGTTAAAACTTGCTAAGTTCGAAATCCGATAACAAAGTGTCATGGTGAAAAAACATTTGTTGTTTGGTGAAAAAATTTAAAATTTTCCTGTGTGAAATGAAATCTTTTTCGACAATATAAAATTTTTGGCAGTTTGTAAACAACAGCGAAAAAAAGAAATAAAACGAAACAAATATTTTCAGAAATATATGCGTTTGCTAATTTCAATTCTCCTACAAACCAGATCGTTGCAATTAATGGAAGTTTTAGTTTTGCATGGCATGTAATGTAATTTTTTGTCGTAGTTAATTTTAAATCTTTCTTGTTTTTGTTTAGAATTTTTTATTTGCACATATATTACGTGCGTGCAGTTAGCATCGATTTTTTAAGTTACAAAATTCTTTAATTAAAATATAATATTTTTTAAGATAAGTTACAAATGAAAAAACTTAGGTAATTTAACATATTTTAAAGTTTATATAAATGGAGTGAGCCAAAAACCAAGGCAAGTTGACAAAAACTAAAAATTTCTAAATCTATATGTTTAACTAGCGGGCGCAGCCCGCTACGTTGTTAGCGTGCCTTAAAGGTTAAGGATGGGGGCTGCGCCCTCCCCCCGGGGGGCTGCGCCCCCCACAATTTTTATTAAATTCGTTTTTTTATTTAAAGTTTTTTTATTTAAAGCCTTCACCCAGCCACCACAAATAAATAATTCTACACAACAATGGGTTTAAAATAAATAAATATTTGATCACTTTTTCTCATGAAAGTGGATTGTTAGTAATGAATCTATAATAAATTGCAATATACGTGTGTATGTTAAGATAATTTGGTAAAGTGCGAACTTAGGTAGATAGACCCGTAAGTAGTTTTGTTCATTTGTGTTTTGAATGAAAATAAATAACGTAAAGCAGGGTTGGAAAGCATTTTATAATATTAAAAATAGCGGGCAAATCCCGCAACGTTGTTAGCGTGTCTTAACCCTCTAACCGGCAAGCCCGCCTCCAGGCGGGGTATATTAAATTGACCAGAAATGCGCCAAAGGGGTATTTTATAATAAGAAATTATGCTTTTGCAACAGAAAACAAAATTTGTAAAATTTTTTGTGAAGAATTTTTTTGTATACAATGCACGGTTTGGAAGCGAGAAAGTGTCAAAGATAAAATTTCGTAAAATTTCAAAAATTAAATATTTTAAAACAACCAAAAGTTTAAAAAATCTTAAAAACGTATTTAAATTGACTAAAACCATTGATAGTGACCATGAAGTAAGATTGGAGCTTAAGCTATTCAAAAAGTTCCTTACTTTGGTCCAAGGACGCACAGGATTCCATAAGGATACCTTTAAAGCACATCGCCTTAACTTCAAAACGAATGAACGAATTTTCTGAAATTTGGTAAAAAGAATATATTTGGTATAGGTAGCTAAGCTTATAAGTTTGAATAATATATATTGAAGTTTTGGTGCGTTTTCGCTCAATTTCGCATTTGTCGAAAAACGAAAATCGCTACAACTTCTTAAGTAACAGCACAAAAAATGTAATTTTTTTTATTGTAATTACATCTTGGTAAGAGAAATAATTTGTGCCTAAACCTAGTAATTTTTATGCGCTAGTTTTCGAGATTCACCCTTAAACTATTTTGGCCCATATCGCCTAAAGTAGGCAACGAAAAAAAATTTTGTAGAAGAACTAATTGTTTATTTTTCGTGAGAAACACATGGTATAAATTTCATTGCAAAAAAGCTTAGGCCGGTTAGAGGGTTAAAGTTTTTTTTAATTCCAGTTTATGTAAAGGTAGACCTGGCAATTCAAGTAAATTCACAAATTCAGTTGGAAAATTTACTGCGTCGGTTTCTTCGACCGGTGCTTCGTTACATGAAGTTTAAATATCGGAATATATAAGTTCCATTCCTTTTCTAAGGTTTTTTCTCTTTTAGAAAATTTGTTTAACTTTTTGGAGAGTAAGTTTCAATGCTACATAAATTTCATATTCCGTGGATAGTGTTTGAACAGGTAATTCCCTCTTCCAATCCATTTGCATTCTCTATAATTTCAATTCTACTCGTTCAACGTTTATATCCATTTCATTCCACTTGTGTAGTGTTTCATTCCACTCGTTTCCTATTTAGTTTCTTAATTTTAGTGTTTCATATACACTTGTTCTTTAAGTTTTAGGTTTCTAGCTAAAGACGATGACGTTAAGGGGGGGGGGACAATTTTCCCCTTTTGAACCACCATTTTTACCACGTTCCTGTCCAAAGTCCTAGAAATGCCTTGTCGATAAGTTAGCCCATACTCCAAGGAAAACATATTATATATTACAGGTTTCTAGCCGAAGGGTTCGGTTAGGCCATCAAGGGGGAGAATTATTCCGTTTTTACCCCTCCCGGTAGGAATTTCCAAAAATTCCGTCTTAGAGGACGTCTGCGTTGGAGGAGGAACCTACTACATACATAACTTTAAGTCTCTATATCCAGCAGTTTGGCCAGGCCGTCAAGGGGGAAGTTTTTTCCCTTTTTACCCCTCCCGGTATGAATTTCCAAAAATACCATCTTAGGGGACGTCAACGTTGGAGAAGGAACCCAAATACCGAATTTAAGCTCCCTTGGCCAGGCCGTTAAGGGGGAGACTTTTCCTGTTTTTGACCCTACCTGTAGAAATTTCCAAAAATCTCATCTTAGCGGATGTCTACAATAGAGGAGGAACTTTAATACCAAATTTCAACTTCCTACCTCCAGCGGTTTGGGCAGGCCTTTAAGCGGCACTTTTCGCTTCATTAATCCCCATTTTTGCAATGTCCCTGTCCAAAAAGCACCTTCCCGGTCCAAAAAGCCCATACTCCAAGTAACATATGTTTTACATTTCAGGTTTCTAGCCAACTTTTACTATTTGTGCCCCTCTCGGTAGGAATTTCCGAAAATCCATCGCCATGGAATTTCAGCTTCCTAGTTCCAGCAGTTTGAGCAGGCTGTCAAGGGGGACACTTTTTCTTTTTTTGTCCCTCCCGGTTGGAATTAGGCTGCAAGAGGAACCTAAGTACCGAATTTCAGCTTCCTAGTTGCAGCAGTTTGGACAGGTCGTTAAGGGGCAACTTTCCCTTTTTGAGCCCCCATTTTATAATGACCCTGTCCAAAATTCAAAAAAGTATCTTTCTAATAAGTTAGCCCTTACTCCAGGGACCCACATTTTAATCTTCAGGTTTCTAGCCGAAGGGGTTTTTACCGGCCCGCAAGGTGAGGCTTTTCTTCTTTTTGCCCCTCCCTTTAGGAATTTACAAAAATTCCATCTTCGCGGCTATCTGCGATGGATTAGGAACATTCATACCAAATTTCAACTGCATTGCCTAAGCGGTTTGGGCAGGCCGTTATTGGGGACATTTTTCCCTTTCAACCACCATTTTTACTATGTTGCTGTTCCAAAATAGAAAAATTACGTTGCCGGTGAGTTAGTCCTACTCCAAGGAATACATATTTAAAATTTTAGGTTGGCCAAAAGGGATTGGGCAAGCCGTCAGGAGGAGACTTTTACCTTATTTCCCCTCCCGATAGGAATTTCAAAAATTCCGTCTAAGCGGACGCCTACACAGAAGGAGGAACTCACATACCGAGTTTCCTTTTGGGATATCCTGTAGGGAATTCCAAAAATACAAACTTAGTCGATGTCTACTACAGTGGAGGAACCTTTATACCAAATTTCAACTTCTTACCTCCAGTGGTTTGGGCAGGCACTTTTCCAATTTGTGAGACTGTTTATGTGGAGACTTTTCCCCTTTTTGCCCGTTCCGGTAGGAATTTCCAAAAATCCCGTCTTAGCGCACGTCTATGCCGAATATCAAGAAACCTTGTTTTAGTGGAGATATCCGTGGGGGAGGGAAAAAAGTAGTTTTTTTGAAATTATATATTATTTTAAATGGTACTTTTTGGAAAAACGAAATTTTTTGGAAAAAGATACTTTGTTTTTACAAAGTACTTTATTTGTACTTTTTTTGGAAACGGTATTTTTTTTTAATAAGGTGTTTTTTTGGAAAAATGTATGTTTTTTGGAAAAAGGTACTTTTTTTGGAAAAGGTACTTCTTTTGAAAAAGGTATTTTTTTGAAAAAATGTATGTTTTTTGGGAAAAGGAAAATTTTTTTATAAAAAGGTACTTTTTTGGGAAAAGGTACTTTTTCTTGGAAAAGGTACTTTTTTTGGAAAAAGGTACTTTTTTTGGAAAAGGTATTTTTTTTTAATAAGGTGTTTTTTTTGGAAAAATGTACGTTTTTTGGAAAAAGGTACTTTTTTTTGGAAAGGTACTTCTTTTGGAAAAGGAACATTTTTTTAGAAAAAGGTATTTTTTTTTGGGAAAAGGTTCTTTTTTTTGGAAAAGGTATTTTTTTTGAAAAAGGTATTTTTTTTGAAAAAGGTATTATTTTTGTAAAAAATGTATGTTTTTTGGGAAAAGGAACATTTTTTTAGAAAAAGGTACTTTTTTGGGAAAAGGTACTTTTTTTGGAAAAGGTACTTTTTTTGAAAAAGGTACTTTTTTTGAAAAAGGTACTTTTTTTGGAAAAAGGTACTTTTTTTGGAAAAAGGTACTTTTTTTGGAATAAGGTACTTTTTTTGGAAAGTTACTTTTTTTTTGGAAAAAGTTCATTTTTTTAGAAAAAGGTACATTTTTTGGAAAAAGGTACTTTTTTTAAAAAAGGTACTTTTTTTGGAAAAATGTACTTTTTTTGGAAACATGTACTTTTTTGGAAAAAGGAATTTTTTTGGAAAAAGGTACTTTTTTTGGAAAAAGGCACTTTTTTCGGCAAAAGGTACTTTTTTTGGAAAAAGGTACTTTTTTGGAAAAGGTATTTTTTTTAATAAGGTGTTTTTTTTTGTAAAAATGTACGTTTTTTGGAAAAAGGTACTTTTTTTGGAAAGGTACTTCTTTTGGAAAAGGAACATTTTTTTAGAAAAAGGTATTTTTTTTTGGGAAAAGGTTCTTTTTTTGGAAAAGGTATTTTTTTTGAAAAAGGTATTTTTTTTGTAAAAAATGTATGTTTTTTGGGAAAAGGAACATTTTTTTAGAAAAAGGTACTTTTTTGGGAAAAGGTACTTTTTTTGGAAAAAGATACTCTTTTTGGAAAAAGATACTTTTTTTGGAAAAAGGTACTTTTTTTTAGAAAAAGGTACTTTTTTTGGAAAAAGGTACTTTTTTTGGAAAAAGGTACTTTTTTTGGAAAAAGTACTTTTTTTTTTGGAAAATGTACATTTTTTTAGAAAAAGGTACATTTTTTGGAAAAAGGTACTTTTTTTAAAAAAGGTACTTTTTTTTGGAAAAAGGTACTTTTTTGGAAAAAGGAATTTTTTTTGGAAAAAGGTACTTTTTTTGGAAAAAGGTACTTTTTTCGGGAAAAGGTACTTTTTTTGGAAAAAGGTACTTTTTTCGGGAAAAGGTACTTTTTTTTTGGAAAAAGGTACTTTTTTTGGAAAAAGGTACTTTTTTTGGAAAAAGGTACTTTTTTTGAAAAAAGGTACTTTTTTTGGAAAAAGGTACTTTTTTTGAAAAAAGGTACTTTTGTTGAAAAAAGGTACTTTTTTTTGGAAAAGATACTTTTTTTTGAAAAAGGTACTTTTTTTGGGAAAAGGTACTTTTTTTTGGAAAAAGGTACTTTTTTTGGAAAAAGGTACTTTTTTCGGGAAAAGGTACTTTTTTCGGGAAAAGGTACTTTTTTCGGGAAAAGGTACTTTTTTTGGAAAAAGGTACTTTTTTTGGAAAAGGTTACTTTTTTTTGGAAAAAGGTACTTTTTTTGGAAAAAGGTACTTTTTTTGGAAAAAGGTACTTTTTTTGGAAAAAGGTACTTTTTTTCGGAAAAAGGAATTTTTTTTGCAAAAATGTACTTTTTTTTGAAAAAGGTACTTTTTTTGGAAAAAGATACTTTTTTTTGGAAAAAGGTACTTTTTTTGGAAAAAGGTACTTTTTTTTGGAAAAAGGTACTTTTTTCGGAAAAAGGTACTTTTTTTGGAAAAAGGTACTTTTTTGGGAAAAAGTTACTTTTTTTGGGAAAAAGTTACTTTTTTTGGGAAAAGGTACTTTTTAGGAAAAAGGTACTTTTTTTGTCCCCTTTTTGCCCCTTCCGATAAGAATTTCCAAAAATGCCGTCTCAACGGACGTCTACACCGGTCGAGGAACCTACATACCAAATTTCAACTTCATAGCTCCAGCAGTTTGAGCAGGCCGTCAAGGGGGAGACTTTTTCCCCTTTTTGCCCGTCCCTGTAAAAATTTCCAAAACTCCCGTCTTGGTGGATGTCTACGATAGTGGAGGAACCTTTATACCAAATTTCAACTTCCTACCTCCAGCGGTTTGGCAGGCAGTCAAGGGGGGCCTTTTTCCCCATTTTTACAACGACCCTGTCCAAAATTCCAGAAAGTACTTTCCAGAAAAGTTAGCCCATACTCCAAGGAACACATATCTTAAATTTCAGCTTTCTAGCCAAAGGGGTTTTGGCAGGCCGCCAAAGGGGAGACTTTTCCCCTTTTTGCCCGTTCCGGTAGGAATTTCCAAAAATCCCGTCTTAGCGGACGTCTACGCCGAAAGAGGAACCTACATACCAAATTTCAACTTCCTAGCTTCAGCGGTTTGGGCTGGGCGATGTTGAGTCAGTCAGTCAGTCAGTCACGTTATTCTTTTATATATAGAGATTAACTTCCAAAAAATACTTTTGAGGTTGTATTTTACCTAAGTACTTCGATAATAATACACTTTTTATTTTTTCCGTGTATATATGAAAATAAAGCCTGGATCAGCCAGACGTAGACGTAAACGTATCTCTGCATAGCTGAATTAATAAGTTAAATAAGAACAGAAGATGTGCTGTGTTTTTTGTTTCATTCTTATGCATTCAATATAGAGCAGACGTAAATACACACAAAAATCTGTTGCGAATAGAATTTCGTTGTATATTTACGTTTGCTCTATATTGCATGCATAAGAATGAAACAAAAAACACAACACATCTCCTGTTCTTATTTAACTTATTAATTCAGCTATGCAGAGATACGTTTACGTTTACGTCTGGCTGATCCAGGCTTAAATGATTTCAAATGAGCTTTGGAGCGAAATCTCATCAAACCAGTTTTCGTCCTCAGTACACCGATAAATATTCTCAGTACCTCAGTTAAAGAAATTCTCAGTTAAAATCAAAACAATTCAAGTTAACTGAAATAATCGTTGTCAAGTATTGTTTCAGTTAAATAAAACATATCTATTAGTTACCCTGTATATCGTTAGCTGAAATGCAAAACCACGTAACTAACAAAAAATACAAAATCGGTTTTTTGATCGATTATGATGCATATCAACGAGGTCCACGTCTTCTCCAATTTTTACTGTCATATAATAAAAATTAGACATATTATTAGCGAAAATCGAAAGCACGTAACTACATACTTGTTGCTTGAAAATTGTAAAAAATTGTTTCTCCTGTAAAATAGTAAAAATGTTAGTTACGTGGTTTTGCATTTCAGCTAACGATATATACAGGAATGAATTAATTTCAATTTTTCAAGTATTTTTGAAAATCATTAAAAAAACAAGTTTGAAGTTTTTTCTTTTTAACAAATTTTGAAGAAATAAACGATTTTGATGGATATATAATTCAAACTGGATATAAATAAAGTTCAGATGAAAGACAATATTTTGAGATAAGTATAGAATTTGTTTTTGAGATCTTTTAAAAAGAATTACTTTCTTAAATTTTTTATGATAGGAGAGGCGAAATACATAGGATGCTACAATCAAATAGTGGAACATAGAAGATTATATTGGAACTAGAACGTTGTTAATGAAGATAGCTCCATATTCAATCTGAATTGTCAATTAAAAATGTAAATAAAATAAAAAAAAAACAAACTGAAAGATTTCAACAATTTTAGATAAACTCAAAATATTGGTGGCATTTTTATGGTTGTCCATAACTAAGTTACAAGATTTATTCCTAACTAAAATCAAGTTCCCATCAACTGATTACTTAGTTGGATTTTGCATTTGAAAAAATAAGTTATTTTTAATTAATTAAAATAACTGAGGCTCAGTAAGGGGTATTTCACCTGAGACTCAGTTAAAAATTTAGTAGGCAGTAACTGATAAATTTTTTCGGTGTATGAATAAGAGTTTAATCACAACTGTGTCGATTGTCGACGGACGACAGTAAAAGTCGTCGCGAATAATTTAAATTCAGGGACAATCGATTGTCGACATTTTTTTACATTTAGAAAAAAATTAAAGCAAAACAAGAATATGGTTGTATTTTTTCGCCACGATTCTTCACCAATTCAATTGGTTTTCCATTAATTCTTGTTGTTTTACATTTTTTTGTATTTAATTTAGCTTTTTTGCGGTAAATTATGCATTTTTATTTTCAATTATATTTCTTCTGTCAAAAAAAAAATTTTTTTGTAAACAAAGTACTCTAATACGAATTTCTGCAACTCTGTTCCTTTAATTAGTTAAAAATATGGCAACTATTTGTCGTTGTCGACCCAGTTCTGATTAATCTCCGAGGTATGCTATATCCTTATTTTGCTTCGACCCTTTTCGCGTGTACATGCTTTTCTTCTTGTTTTTTCGCAGTGGTGGATATAGAAATTTCGAGATTTTAATGCATGTAAACGCAACGATTTTGTGTGCGATTAATCTGGCAACTGTGTTTGTCAAACAAAATGATATTACATTTTGTAAAAAAATTTGTTAAATGTTCGACAGCGATATTTTTGTTTAATTCTTTACATATCTGTTCAAGTTAGAAAGCGTAAATATGACTGAAGAATGGTTTCGTCAGAAATTAGAAAGTCTCAAAATTAAAGAGAATCGTTTGACAACTTTAACTGAAATCCATGGACGACTAAAGGAAACTCCAAACTTGGAAATAAAAGTAACCAACTTTTTATTAAGTTCTCCAGCACTTTACGGTTGCCTGGACTCAGGCAAACTTGGAAGCGATTCTATTAAAAATTGTTCTGCTCGTTTGGATTTGGTCAGTGATATATTATCGATATGTATGTCAAAATTAACATTGGTACAAAGCGACTTTACTCGTCTGCTACATAGAGCTCTAGTTCATAAACACCCTCGGCTCAGAGTAATAGCTTTGAATGCCATTCTTGAAGAAGTGATGAAACACTTGGATGATGGAAATTTCAATCACGCTATGTCAAAAGATCTAGTGCGTAATTTACTAAAAGCAGTTCAAGATCCAAAGACCCAGGTCGCTAGTGTTGCAGTATCTATATTGAGTTTGACCTTAGAAGATAGCTTGGAACAGCAATTTATCAAAGCTTCATTTTTGGAGGGTTTAAAGCAGAATGCTATCATTAGGTGCCGTCTGTATGCATTGGCCGCTAATTTGGCAAAACGTTCAGCGACCACATTACAACAAGTGGAATTCGTTCTTGATCATGCCTTGTCCGAATTGGACAACGATGAAGTATTGCTGCAGTTTAATATATTGGAAATACTTGCAAACCTAGCAGAACAAAATCATGGGCTTTTATATATGGAAAAACGTCATGTATTCGATGTCATTGGCAGAAAACTAGAAGAAATTGAGAAAAATCCTATCGATCGTTTACTTATACCGGGTATTATGAAATTCTTTGGCAAAGTATCTAGTGTACAACCTCAAAAAATTATCACTGGCAATCCACACATTATACTTTGTTTATTTGAATGTCTGCATTCAGGTGATATTTCGATTTTACCCTCAGCATTTGATACTTTAGGTAAATATATACCAGTTTAGAATTAAGTTCTTTGAAATTGAAATTTCTTTTTTATTCTGGGATGCCTGTTAGCCATTTCCGTTTCTAATTTTAAAAATCAGATGAAGATTTTAAAAGTAGTGAGTGAACTTTAAAAACCAATATTTCCTAAAGCCGTCAAAAATTTAAAAAGCATCTGAAAGCTGTAATAAAAGTTGTCACCGGTTTTCTTCAAAGTTTGTAGTTAGAATGCAAATCGAATTTTTGTGAGTAAAAAAAATATATACCCGGTGAAAAATGTTCATATACGCTCAATATATTCATATACAGGCTTAGTTAGTAAAACTCTAATTGATTTCATAGTTTTGTTTTTAGCTACTGCTACAATTACAAAATATTTCGATAGCAGTAGCAAACATAAATGTGTAGTTTTGTTTTTAACAAAAAAGCGAATCATTGCTCTTTGGGTTTTCCAAACAAATTCTTCACATAAAATTTGTTCGATAAACCTCCTAGAACTTTTGAAAGTATTTATGAATTAAGGGGTAAACTTTTATATTTTTTCTAAGATAGTTTAAAAAAGTATTAAAATATAATTTTTTTTTAAAATTGTTTAAAAAAATATTTTGTCCATTAATAAGACTTTATTAAATAATACTAAAAAAATTATTCAGCAGATTTTCAGCATATTTTTTGTATTAAATATAATATATATATAATAAAAAAATTGCGATTTTTTAATTTAGCATATTCTAAGCATATATTTTAAGAAAATGTTTATGTCAGTCACGTAGCTAGGAATTTCTTTCGGGGGAGGGGGGTGGGCTTTTTTAAATTTAAATAGACTAAATACACTAAAACTTTTACTGAAAACAGAATTCCAGCAAAAAATTGCTGAAAATTAATATACTTGATATACAAAACGTATTAGTAACAGGCAAGGGAAAATTCTGAATTTAATTTGAAAATCCATAAATATTTATTTGAAATTTTAATTTTGTTTAAATAAAAATCCCAAAAATTTCTAAAATGAAAATCTCAAAATTTAGGGAATTTTATTTTTAATAATTCTTTGAATAGTTTGAATAATTCTTTGAATAGTTATTTGAACAATTCAAAATGAAAAATTAAAAACCTAAATACCTACAAGAAAAAAACATGAAATACATTAAACTTGAAATCAAATCAGCAATTTCGCACTTTTTTTTTCAAATTTTTCGGTGTTTACAATTTTTCCCCAAAAATATGTGTAAGTCATTCAAAACAAACAACTTTTAAATTGGTTACAATGGAGCGATAAGTGCTCTTTTTCTGTTTCGTATGTATGTGCTTTAAAACAACTTTCAAAAATGTATATATATTGTTGTTTTTTTCTTTGTAAATGCATTTGTTTGTAAATTACGAATTTATTAGAGATTCCATTTTTTATCTCTTAAAAAAAATAGTTTTATTAACGTACTTTTACATATTTTTTAATTATTCTTACATATTTTAAAAAATTCTTCAATTACAGTTCCCATTGAAAAAGGGAAGGAAATAAAGAATTGGATCCCATTGAACCTCCTGGACTATGACCCAAATATGAATTCTTCTGTTCACTAAATGCAAATATATAAAAGTTAACAATTAAAATGTATTGTTAAGGCTCTATGAAGTCGCTCGCGTGCTTTTGCACCGTGCACCAAAGAAATATGTTAATAAAATTTGTTGCAATGTTAACATATTTTATCGTTTAAAACAGACCAATCACGAGGTTCGTTAACAGAGGTTGGTCGCTTACCTTTGCTTATACATTAAAAGTTCTATAAATGTCACCTGCTTTAAATGTCGATATGCTTTAATTGCTATTACACCTTAAAAGTCGTAAAATCAAGCTAAATAAATAATTCTAATCTGGAATACTGCTTCTAAAATCTATTTTATTTTTCGTTTTCGGTTTAAAACCAAGTTTAACTGACATCCAAAAACTCGGTTTTAATGTATTAATATTATTCCCAGCAAAAATATGTGCAAGTCATTCAAAACAAACAACTTTTAAATTGGTTACAATGGAGCGATAAGTGCTCTATTTCTGTTTCGAATGTATGTGCTTTAAAACAACTTTCAAAAATGTATATATAATGTTGTTTTTTTCTTTATAAATCCATTTGTTTGTAAATTACGAATTTATTAGAGATACCATTTTTTTATCTCGAAAAAAACAAAATAGTTAATTTTATTCACGTACTTTATTAATTTACGATTATTTACATATTTTTTAATTATTCGTACATATTTTAAAAGATACTTCAATTACAGTTCCCATTGAAAAAGGGAAGGAAATAAAGAATTGGATCCCATTGAATCTCCTGGACTATGACCCAAATATGAATTCTTTTTTTTACCTAAATGCAAATATATAAAACTTAACAATTAAAATGTATTGTTAAGGCTCTATGTAAGTCGCTCGCGTACACCAAAGAAATATGTTAATACAATTTGTTGCAATGTTAACACAATTTATCGTTTAAAACAGACCAATCAAGAGGTTCGTTAACAGGGGTTGGGCCCTTACCTTTGCTTATACATAAAAAGTTCTATAAATGTCACCTGTTTTAAATGTCGATATGCTTTAATTGCTATTACAACGTAAAAGTCGTAAAATCAAACTAAATTAATAATTCTATAGTGACAAAAAATATATTATTTCTTCAACTCAAAAATAGATTTAAAAAAATAACTGCCGTCAACTTTAAAATGTCCATTAAAGTTCCAAATTTTAATTAAAGTTAAAATTTTGCTAAATGAACTTCTTCAACATAAGAATTTAAATAATCACGATTGCAAATTATAGCATTGGAACTTAATGCATCGTTTAATGAAAACGTTGATTTTAAGCTATATGGTTGACTTGCAAAATCCAAATGACGACATGGTATTCGGCTTCGAAATATGTCTGGGGAAAAACTGTCCACCAACGGTTCTCGGATTCTATTATGAGTTTAAAGCTAAAATTTCAATCATAGATCTGCGGCTTCAGCAAATTTATAATGATGGCCTTATTACTGTAGAGTTGTAAAATTTCGATGCTTTTCTTTCCTTTATTTGTTAAAATGAAAAAAAAAAAATATATATGAAAAAATTGTTTCCCAGCACGCTTTAATAATCTGAAAATTCCTTGAGTAGTTTCTAGTGTTTCCAATTATTCGACGAAGGCCGGTTAATGCATTATTCGAAAAATGCCTAAAATTGATTAACCGGTTATTCGGGTCGGTTAATCGAGAAAATTGGCGATTAATCGATTAATCGTTTAATACAAAATTAATGTATTTCCTTGATTTTTTTTATCAATAAAAACACAAAGATCTGCCTGTATTTGTTAAACATCAACGTGGTATATAAACTCGCTATATTTAAAACAAGTTTCAATATTCTAAGGTTGAAAAGTTTTGGAATCTGAGGTTTTTTTAATTAAAAATTTTCTTAATAGACAAAAGTCTGCAACAATTTTGCTAAAGCTACTAAAATATCATTGAAAATGCTGAAAGATTTTTGGTTTGGCAAATATTAGTAATTTAAGAACAATAGTCAATACTTCCGCAAAAATTTAATATTGCATTTAAATAAATGTTATATCTAAAGTTTTGAAGATTTTATTAAGATTCTTCCTTCTCCCCTGAAGAAATAAAAATCGAGACCTCGATATAAAAGTTTGAGCGAACTTACGCAGATAGCATTTCGTCAGACGAGTTTTAATGAAAATTTTCAGTAAGCTAATGAAGTTTTCTTCCCAAAGTGAATGACAAAGCTTCATTATTTTTATGAAGCTCTTTTTAATAAAACTTTTTGGGTGTATAAAATTTTTAATAACCCAGTGTAGAAACGGTAATGACATATCATTATTTTTTGGACTACCAGTAATGACACCCACTTACCTTCTGCATTATTTTAAAACATATAATAATAAGTTACTGATAATGAATTATTTTTATCATTACTTCAAATAGAAAATAATTTTCTAGATTTTTTTGAACATTTTTTGAAATCTATTTTTAGACTCAATATTTTTTAAACACTGGTAAGGATATATGTAACCACATATTTTTTGATTTTTTGTATGTTGGCGAGTAAGCTTACTTTTGTGCAACAGGTCAATTATGTTTTTGTCTATTAAATATTACATGTCGATATAGCTCAGATGGTAGAGTTATTGACTGGCAATCTGTAGTAAAAAAAAATACAATAAAAAATATTTTTTTTATATAATTTATTTTTTTGAAAATCTATTTTTAGACTCAAGGTGCGTTTACAATGATGGAGTACTCCAATCTGTAGCAAATTTAGTTGCTTTCTCTTTCTTACTAATACATTTTTGTATTTAGCTATCTTTTTTATTCTACTCCAGAGTTAAATTTGTTTGTCTCTGTAGTACAGATTTGTTGCACTCTAGAGTTAACATCACTCTGTTAACTGTTTAACATGACAAATATAACTAAAAAAACACATCACTAATTTGTTCACATCTCTAATTGTCAACAACTTATAAAAAAATATTGAAAAATAAAAGCAAATAGTTTAAATTTGTAATAATATATAAAATAAAAAATTATTTTATAATAATAGCAGTGAAAGCCATGCCAAGATATTCGCAAAAACTGCGTAAGTACTAAAACGTCACATATTTTTTTGAAGTAACTCTACTCTGTATTGTGAACAGTTAACATTTTAATCTGTGCTGCAGAGTAGAGCCACTCCACCATTGTGAAAGCAGCTTCATTCTTTTTTTGATTTTTCGTATGCTGGTGTGTAACCATAACTCATTATTTTTGGCGACATCGCCATATAAAGGTAATAAGAAATGTAATAACAAAAGTAACTAGTTACCATTACCAAGTATGTAGTTACATAACCACATATCTGGTAATGATTTTCTACACTGGGAAATAATATGAAATTTTTTATAAAATTTTATCAAAAACTGCATCAGTTCAATGAAAACTTTCAATGGACGAATTCCAGCGAAACTAAATTGAATCAGTGTAAAAATTCATAAATAGCATGTACACAATTTCCTGAGTGTGTGGTTATAGATGTCAAATTGCATATAAATTTCAATTTTTTAACTTTCATTTTCTGCTTTTTGGCTATTTGTTTTAATTCGAATAAAAATTTAATTTCATTGAAAAGGATTCGGGTTCCATGGTATTCTAGTAAAACATGTCATAGAATTTATGTGGTTTTGAACCGATTGTACACACACTCCTGAGAGAAGTAAGAAAAGCTAGAGTTCTTACAGAATTAATATGTCAATTGTGTGACACAGTTTTAAAACAAATGCAACCTTGTCTTAAGGGACATGGAAATACAATTTAGTTTTAATTTTTAAAAGAATTAAAACAGAAATGAAGCATTGTCTATTGTATTATTTGGGCCTTTCGCGATGTTTTTTTAAAGCTCTTATTTACAAATAGAAACTTTGATATTTTATTAAAATATTTGCAAACAAATTTGATTAAAAATTATCAGTCTCTTAAAACAGATGACGTGTCTCGGTGGTGCAATGCCGACTTGCTTGGAGTTCCTCCAAAAAAGGTATTTAAAGGCTTAAGGACCTCTTTCTCTCGACATTTAAAGAATTTGGTGGTATTTTTAGTTAGTATTTGTTTTTCTATGCTTTTCTTGCCATTTTTTAGCCAAGGCTAAGAAAATTATGAAGTTTTGGGAAAAAATAAAGGAAAAATTCCATTTGATTGTAGATTTTTAGTTGATCTGAAGATTGTTACAATGAGTGTTATTTCTGTTCGGTTTAAGATCAAATGTTACAAATTCTAAATAGAATTTATAATTTTTATTTTACAACCCATAGAGAAAAAACTTATGAAAAAAACTTTCCTAGAACCAATGGTTGACAATTAATGCATTTTCAAGTGACACCAAATTCACTATCATCAGATTGTCTTTATGGGGTTCTCTATAGGTTATTATGTAGATTTTAGTTTTTATATATATATGTTCAATTTCAAAGAAATGCATTTTGTGAAGTAATTCAAACATTTTTACTTATCCATTTTTACATTGTTATAACTAACGAAAACCACATGTCTTTAACAAAGCTATTATTTTTCTCTATGTTGTAGTTGTGCTTATTTATTGAAAATTCTTTCAATGGGCAAAGCAATGATTCGTGCTTTTCAACATTCAAGCCATATTAAAAATGTAACCGGTTAATCGACCTATTTTAACCGATTATTCGGGTCGAATAATTATTTGAGTTTTAAATTATTTGTTTCGACATTAACCGAAATAGAGGCGATTAATCGAGGAATCGGGTAATCGATTAACCGAATTGGAAACACTAGTAGTTTCTAAAAAAAATAATCAATCAGAGGGAACATACAGAGCTTTGAAGAATTAATTCCTTTTTGAATGAATTCACTACTAATCGAATTCAATTTTCTCTAGAATTGAATGAATTCCTTTTCTTAAGTAATTCACTGAATTCATTCAACTGAATGCGTTCACCAAACAACAAATTCAAAGAATTAATTCAATTGCAATAGTTCTTTTTATTAAATCAAATGAATTAAAACAACAAATTCAAAGAATTAATTCAATTGCAATAGTTCTTTTTATTAAATCAAATGAATTAATTCATTTGATTTAATTAATTCCTTACTGAATTAATTCACCACTGAATTCATTCAATTTCATTTTCATTCAGTGAATTAAAAAAAAATAAAATTAAATTCAGTGAATTAAAAAAAAAATAATAAGTTCACTGAATTGAAAAAAAAAAATAAAATAAGTTCGGTTGAACTAAACCAATTTTAACTGACATCCCAAAAACTCGGTCTTAATGTATTAATCTATTTAATTCAATACCCAGGTGAAAATGTTCATATATGGCCATATATGGCAACATATATGGGTTCGGATCCGAAATTTGAGGGTAGATGGCCATATATGGAGATATATGAATGTTCATATAAAATTTTTAATAAAAATATTGCTTTTTTTATTCAAATTAAATGTAAATGTAATTCTATTCATACGTTACTGATGAATTTGTACATTTGAATGAAATTGAGAAATTATGAAATTTTTAATGGACATAAACATTTTACTTCAAGTTTAGAAAATATTTTATGACTGATTTTTGATTACTTAATGATTGTTTATACACTAATAGAAAAAAGTGTGTAAAAATTATAGTTAAAGCTACTAAAAATTAGTTCAAAATGAAAAACTGCTGAATTATCAGAGTAGTTTTGCTAAATATAAATAAGATAGGAACAGCAAAAATAAAACTGTTTAATATATTTACAAAATTTGAGTAATAATTAAGCTATTTAAAATTTTCAAAGTTCCCTTTTCGTTTTTTGTTTTTAATGGAAATACAAATCTAGCCTTCTGAAATCGACAGTTTAATATTTTTAGCAAATATTTCTGTTTTTATAAACCGCTATTTGCATTGAACACAATTTAACAAAATTTTTTTTAGATACAACAGTTTGTTTTAGCCATTTTTAGTTTACTAATATTTTGCAAAATTTTCTGCAGATTTTCTAAATTTAGAAGTTTTATTTTTGCTGTTTTTATCTTACTGCAACATTTTCAATTGTATTTCAAAATTTATCATTTTATTTCAGAAGTTATCAATTGTTTTTCTGCTTTATCAATTGTATTTCAGAAATAATTAATTGAATTTTAGTTTACTCAATTGTATTGTAGAAGTTATGAATTGTTTTCAGATTTACCAATTGTATTTCAGAAATAATCAATTTATTTCCAGTTTTATAATTGCTTTTCAGAAATTATCAATTGATTTTCATATTTATCAATTGTATATCAGAAACTACCAATTGTATTTCAGAAATTATAAATTGTATTTCAGAAACTGAAAATTGTATTTCAGAAATTTATTAATTGTATTTCAGAAATTCGCAATTGCATTTCAGAAATTATCAAATGTATTTTACAAATAATCAATTGTATTTCTGAAACTGGCAACTGTTTTTTAGAAATTGCTAATTGTATCAAAGAGTATACATAATAAAGAGATTGGGGGACTCTCTATCACTGAGAAAGCATTTTTTCTATTATGTGCCTTGGAACAGGAACATACTCAAACCAATATCACCCAGCAAACATGGTAATACGAAGAAGATTCTCCGAACATATCGCCAGGAAGAAAACATTTATTGCCGGCAATATCAATTTCGTATTTCGGAAGTTTCCTCCGACGCGTCGCAAACAACTGTTACATAATCCATTGACCAACTTATAAATTATTTTGATTTCATCTTAGCCGATTTTTCCCGCGCAATTAATCTTAACTTTTCACGAGTTTATTTCCTATATATCTTTTGATTGTTTTTATACAAATTTAGTTTTAATTTTTTCCAAATTGATATCTTCCAAATGATACAAAGATGATATTGCCGAAAGATTGTCATAAAAAGTTATGACAAAAGATAAAACTTTTGAATTATTTTTTTCCAAATATCGCCGAATTATCTTCCAAGTGATAAAAAGAAGACAATTTTAAAGTAAATACTACTTGATTATTTTCATTCAAATGACAAATAGAAGATATCACTTTAATATCTTCTTGGAAGGTATCTTTTAATGTTTGCAGGGTTATTATGTGCGCTCTTTGTATGACTCAAAACATCGATTGTAACCAGGGATGGAAAATAATAATTTAGTTATAAAAATCAAGAATGGAACTATACTATGGAATTATACTATTCCAACAGTATTATAGCCCTAGATTATGAATTTTAAAAAAACCATACGTAAAAAATTGCAAAATAATATCGGAATTAATTAAAAGATTTACATTCTGCAAACGATGCCAAAATTTTCTTAATTTTTTGCAACTAACCACCAAACTTAGTTTTATGAAATGGGCATTATACTCCGTAGATTATAAATTTAAAAAACCGCACTTAAAAAATTGCAAAATAATAGAGGAACGCGAAAAAAGACTTTGTGGTAGAAAAAAATAATTAAAAAACTCAATCAGCGATTAACAATCTGCAAATGAATACAATGACGCAACAATTTTCCTTTTTGCAAATATTTTTTTCGCGATTTATTTTTTTTTTTTGTGTATAAAATTGGTACTATAGACCCTAGATTATAAATTTAAATTAATTTAAATTAAGTATTTAAAAAACTTAATCAGCGATTTACATTCTGCAAAAAAATATATTGATGAAAAAATTTATCCTTTTTGCAAATTTTATTTTTCGCGATTTTTTTTGCAACTAGCCACCAAACTTTGTTGTATGAAATGTGTATTATAGTCCCTAGATTATAAATTAAAAAGAAACGTACTTTAAAAATTGCAAAATAAAAGCGGAACGCGAAAAAAGACTTTGTGGTACAAAAAATTAATTAGGAAACGTAATCAGCGATTTAGATTCTGCAAACAAATATATTGATGCAAAAATGTTCCTTTTTGCAAATTTTATTTTTCGCGATTTTTTTTGCAACTAGCCACCAAACTTTGTTATATGAAATGTGTATTATAGCCCTTAGATTGTAAATTAAAAAAAACCGCACGTAAAGAATTGCAAATAAATAGCGGAATTTGAAAAGACTTTATGGTACAAAAATTTAATCCCTAGGTTATATATTTAAAAAACCCGCACTTAAAAAGTTGCAAAATAACGGCGGAATTCGAAAAAGGCTTTATGGTGCAGAAAATGAATTAAAAGAGGTAATCAGCGATCGACATTCTGCAAGCGAATATATTGTTGCAAAAATTTCGCTTTTTGCAAATGTTTTTTTTTTTCGCAATTTGTGCTAATATTTGCTAATATCTAAATATTTAATTTTTATGTTTTTTAACGAGCCAAAGAGGAAGCTATTTTTTAGTTACTTACATTTTAAATATGTAAGAGCGATCTAACATTTTTTGGTATAAGAGCCCGATTAAGTGAGCCTTTTCCATCCCTGATTAACCAGTCGGAGTTCGTTCCTGTTCCAAGCCGCCTAATATTTTTTCAAATAAAAAATATTGAGAGAGTTGCAAGGCCATTGATTGTATTTAAGAAATTATCAAATGTATTGTATTTCAATATTTTTTGAATCCGCTCACGTAATTACCCTCATGATAAAAAAAAACTTAAAACATTACCCATATATGGAATAATATATGAATTCATATATGAAGATATATGGAATATATGAACCAATATATGGGCCAATTAATGCAGTATATTATCATATATGGATTCATACATTTGAATGTATTTACCCATATATGCTTCCATACATAACATATATGTTCATATATGATCATACATTAAACCATATATGCTCATACATGAAACCATATATGAACATATATGAACATTTTCACCTGGGTATCGTAGCTTTTTCGAATTTAACGACTAAACATGTTTAGATTAGATACGAAGGAACTACGCACCGCGACCAATATAGATATTTTGTGCTGTTCACAAAAGATCTATAGATAACAAACATATTACAAAATTATTAAAAAAATTGTTGAACAAAAATTAAAAAAAAAAATGGTTTTGTCTGATGTTTACTTAATCGAATTGATTCAGATGCAAAATAAGTGTTTCCTTAATATTGCCCTAAAAATAATAATAAATTGAAGCTTTTGTTACACAATAGGTTCAGAAATGGGCTCTGTAAAGGCTAAACATTAAAATTGCCCCTAAAATATGCTATTTTAGACATTATAAAAAGCACATTTAAATCACTTTGATCAGTCTTGCATTATCATTTGATGTGTTAAGTCATAGTTTATTCTGTTTCCTTAAAGTGTAATAAAAGTTAACGGTTTATTTTTTCTTTATTTCTTGTTGTTATTGTTTGTTAACAATATCTAAATATCATAAAAAAAAACAAAATTAAACGCAATCGAGTAGAAGATGTTGATGCCTGCTCTGGGTATAACATGAATAGAAAAAAAGGCCACAAACAGCTCTCAGAGAGCTAGCAATTCAAATTATTTTGCACCTCTGCAAACTATTGATGATGACGATAATGAGTAAACAATTATCGAACCAGCTGTTAAAGTTAACATACCACCAATAACAATCTTAAAATGTAATTGAACAAGTTCATGAAATGTGTAGAATATTAAAAATCAAAGATTACTCTATACGTAAAATTTCCATCGGTCTAAAATTGTTTTGCACAAATAACGTAGATTTTACTACCGTTTGTGACTCTCTCACTAAGAAGTTTCAGCTCGAATATTTCACATATGCTGCTAAAAACGAAAAGCCTTATAAGGCTGTACTATTAGGTCTAGATAAAACAGACCCATCAGTTGTTAAGTCCAGACTTTTAGACATGGGCCTTAAATGTATCGATGTTAAAATTGTTACTAGAGCCTATGCTGGAGCTAGGGACAGTAACAACGAACAAATTATATTCATTGTCTACTTTTTAAAAAAGTCAATCACATTAAGAGAATTAAGGCAAAATTACTCAGCCATCAACTACATAAAAGTCAGGTTGGAATACCAAAAACCCAACAAAACAAAACTGACCCAATGTTATAATTGTCAGATGTATGGACACGGTTCCAGCAGATGCAATGTTAAAAAATTTTGTGCCCATTGCGCCGGGAATCACAAAACTGAAGAATGCAAGTCAACCATTGTAAAATGTGCTAATTGTAAAGGCCCCCATAAGGCTATGTCCCCTGAATGCCCTAATAGGGAAACATATAAGCAAATAAGGCAACGTGCTCAACCAAAGAGTACCAGACAAAGAAGCCAACAATTCAATAACCAATCAAATTACAATGTTAATTTTCCAAATGCTTTAAATCAGAGCGAAACACCAAATCCATCTAGAACGGGTTATAGCCAACCATTCACCCAAAATAACGATAATAATAATTTGTTCTCTTTAGAAGAATTTAAAAATCTTACGTTTGAATTAATTTCAAATTTAAAAAAATGCAGGTCTCGTGAAGAGAAATTTGAGGTTGTTACAAACCTTGCATGCAAATTTTTGTGCCAATGAACAGCAACATAATGTTATTACAATGGAATGCTCGTAGCATTCGCACTAAAAAAGACGAATTATTCCATTTCTTGGAAAAAACCAATATTGACATTTGTTTACTTTGTGAAACCTGGCTAAATAAAAAAATTACAATAAAACATCAGAACTTCTACTGCTACAGATACGATCGACAACGTGGTGGAGGAGGTGGAGTAGCTATTTTAATTAAAAAACACATTCAGCATCAACTTATACCTCCTATTAACACAGAACTGATTGAAAACATAGGTGTTAAGGTAAAATCTGGTAATGACTTTATAAATATTTATTCTTGCTATTATCCTGGTGGGTCAACAAACAGGGACCCTAGAAGAAAACAAACATTTGCGTCAGATATTCGTAAACTAACGAGCTCAAATAAATACATATTAGGAGGAGATTTTAACTGCAGACATATTTATTGGGGATGTCAAAGAAGTAATGCCTGGGGAACATATTATATGAGAAACTCCAACTAAACCAAACACAAATAGTATTTCCCCACGAATATACTTATATTCCGGCTGATCCAAGTAAACAACCGTCAACTCTAGATTTTTTTCTAACTAACATATCTCAAAATATGTCCGCAGTAAAAGTTATAAATGACTTGAGTTCTTACCACCTACCAATCATTAGTACAATTAATTTAAATTACGATATGGTAGACAATTTATGCTACGCTTTCAGCAAGGCAAACTGGCCGCATTATAGGAAATTCATAAACAGGAATCTTCCTGTGGCGGATAGTTTTATTGAAGTAAACAACAGCACTCAAATTGATAATATGATAAACGTTTTTAATAATGTAGTAAAAATGGGAATAGAGGAAAGTGTGCCCAAACGTAGAATAGCACCAACCTCTAAACCCTTACCTAACAACATAAAAATTATGATACAATTAAGGAACGTATTTAAAAGAAACTGGAAGCGTTACAGAGATGTTAATGATCGTCTAGCTATGACACGTTTAAATAAAAATATTACGAATGAAATAAACCACTTCAGAAACCAAACTTGGAATAACATGTTGTCCAATTTGGACAAAGCATCTTCCCCTTTTTGGAAAGTTTCAAAAATGTTAAAGAAGAAATCTAGCAATATTCCAATTTTAAAACAACAATGTAGTATGTTTCACCCAGCAAGAAAAGGCTGAAATTTTGACTCACAACTTTAATTTGAACCACTGTATTTCATCATATTTAAGTGATACTACTACGATTACTGAGGTTAATGGTGTTGCAAACCTTATTCGTAATATTAACCCAATCCCACAAAACTGTTACTTCACTACTACTGAAGGGGTTGGAGTAATTATAAAAAAACTAAAAAACAAAAAAACTCCAGGTTTAGACGGTATTAATAACAAATGTCTAAAAAATTTACCTAATAAAGGTATCAACTATCTAACGAACATCTTTAATGCTTGTCTTAAATTATGCTACTTCCCCAGTGATTGGAAAATCTCAAAAACCATTCCAATACTCAAGCCAAATAAACCTCCTGATTCTCCACTTTCTTATAGACCAATAAGTCTGCTCTCTTCTATAAGTAGAATCTTGGAAAAAATTATTAAGGAAAAGCTTATTAATTTTATCGATGCTAACAATATACTTCCATCGCAACAATTCGGGTTCAGAAGTGAACATAATACGTCTTAACCCCTACTAAAAATCAGAAAATTAGTTAAAAATAATTTTCAAAACGGCAAATCAACTGGAATGATTTTGCTAGACATAAAAGCTGCGTTTGACTCCGTTTGGCATAATGGACTTATTTGCAAATTAAAAAAATTCAACTTTCCAATTGAACTCATAAAAATTATTCAAAACTTTCTTCAAAATAGATCGTTCAGCGTTTACTTGGGTAAAACCTGTTCACAACAAGTAAATATCATTGCAGGATGTCCACAAGGTTCTTGCCTGTCGCCAGTTCTTTACAACATCTTTACTGCTGACATTCCAACATTTTCCAATTGCATTACGTCTATATTTGCAGATGATACATCAATTCTTAGTTCTGATGTATATTCAGCTGATATTATTACAAACTTGCAGTCTACTCTTACTGGGTTGAGTAATTGTTTTGATAAATGGAAGATTTTGGTCAACCCTGAAAAAACGCAGGCTATTTATTTTACAAGAAAACGTAAGTCTTGTTTTATACCCCAGAGTTTACCTCGTTTCATGAACCATGATATTCCATGGGAAAACAACGTCAAATTGTTGGGCGTTATGCTTGATACAAAGCTTAATTTTAATAATCATATTCCCTATGTAGTGGACAAAATTAACAAAATTATTAGAATAATGTACCCAATTATAAACAGAAAGTCGGGAATGAACATAGACAATAAAAAACTCATCATCAAATCTACATATATTCCACCCCATAATGTTTTACTGTCCCGGTGAAAAATGTCCATATATGAACATTTATGGTTCAACCATATATGTATGGATCCGAAAAATGAGGTAACACCTAAGTATATGTTCATATATGGACATATATGAACATATACATTTATTAAATATATGCGAATACATGCGAACGTTGCTGTCCTTTATTATAAGTTTGTACGATAGATATAAATTTATGTATGACATTCAAATTAGGCGCTACATATGTTCCTTTTTTTATTCATAGCATTAAATATAATTCCATATTTATCCAAATATGAGTTCCTTTTACATATATGGAAAAATGTATTCTTCGAAATATGTTCATATACAAGTCCCTTTTGCATAAATTGAATAACATATACTTTCATATTTGTCCATATATGAGTGCCATTTCCATATATGAAATAACAGATGCTTCCATATATGTCTGTATATGAAATTTTTTCCATATATGGAATCACATATACTTCCATATATGTTCATATAAAATCCATATATGTTCATAAAAAATCCATATTTGTTCATATGTGTCCATACATAAACCATATATGAACATGTTTGAGCGTATATGAACATTTTTCACCGGGGTGTTCCAGTTTGGTACACGTCTGCAAAATGTCATACAAAAAAACTCCAAGTAGCACAAAATAAGCTACTTAAAATGATATTTAAACTACCATGGCACTATTCCACCCGACGCCTACATAGTCTCGTTGGCTTTGAACTCGTTCTGGATAAAATCGAAAGATTGACTCTAAATTTTAATGGAAGATGCCAACTCTTACAACATGTACATATCAATGAACTCATCTCATCATAATTTTATCTACTTTATCTCATTTTTATCTTATACCTCTGCTTTATAAAGGTTTTTGTAAATTTTTTCCTTCCGTTTAATAATAATGTACATAAATTTCATAAATTAAAAAAATATATTTATATATCTAAGTAGAAAAGGAACGAAGTTCCTAAACTCTTTTCTTCTAAGTCAAATGTAAAAAATATAAATATTATAAGAAATAAATTGAATTGAATTGAAAATCACTTTGAAAAATGTATTATATTATATATTATAAAGAGCCCGGTGAAAAATGTCCATATATGAACATTTATGGTTCAACCATATATGTATGGATCCGAAAAATGAGGTAACACCTAAGTATATGTTCATATATGGACATATATGAACATAGACATTTATTAAATATATGCGAATACATGCGAACGTTGCTGTCCTTTATTATAAGGTTGTACGATATATATAAATTTATGTATGACATTCAAATTAGGCGCTACATATGTTCCTTTTTTTATTCATGGCATTAAATATAATTCCATATTTATCCAAATATGAGTTCCTTTTACATATATGCAAGTCCCTTTTGCATAAATTGAATAACATATACTTTCATATTTGTCCATATATGAGTGCCATTTCCATATATGAAATAACAGATGCTTCCATATATGTCTGTATATGAAATTTTTTCCATATATGGAATCACATATACTTCCATATATGTTCATATAAAATCCATATATGTTCATAAAAAATCCATATTTGTTCATATGTGTCCATACATAAACCATAAATGAACATGTTTGAGCATAAATAAACATTTTTCACCGGGAGTACTTCTAAATCACTCTAAAAATGCAAACAAAATGTACTCGTATTGATGTGATGAAAATGTGTATCTAAAAACCATACTTTTATTAACATCATGTAATCACTTTTAAATTACTAACAAAATGCTTAAATTGAACTACTGACAACATGGGACATCACGTGTAAAATAAATCAGTGTTAAAGCTAAATTGTAACTACCCGGTGAAAAATGCTCATATACACTCGAACATGTTCATATATGGTTTATGTATGGACACATATGAACAAATATGGATTTTTTATGAACATATATGCAAGTATATGTGATTCCATATATGGAAAAAATTTCATATACAGACATATATGGAAGCATCTGTTATTTCATATATGGAAATGGCACTCATATATTGACAAATATGAAAGTATATGTTATTCAATTTATGCAAAAGGGACTTGTATATGAACATATTTCGAAGAATACATTTTTCCATATATGTAAAAGGAACTCATATTTGGATAAATATGGAATTATATTTAATGCCATGAATAAAAAAAAGGAACATATGTAGCGTCTAATTTGAATGTCATACATAAATTTATATCTATCGTACAACCTTATAATAAAGGACAGCAACGTTCGCATGTATTCGCATATATTTAATAAATGTATATGTTCATATATGTCCATATATGAACATATACTTAGGTGTTACCTCATTTTTCGGATCCATACATACATATATGGTTGAACCATAAATGTTCATATATGGACATTTTTCACCGGGTGGGTAATGTAATTTTTACATTCGATTTAAAATCATGTTTTTTTGTAAAATTGGAATGAAAATATTTTAGAAATTCGGAAAACATCAAAATTTAAAGGACACTTTCATGAAATTCGTGTTAGAACTCTTTATTATCACTGATTTTTATTAAAATTATTGAGTTTTAAGCATTAAAGGTTCAATTAGACGTGCCATATCGCCATAGCCGTAACCATAACCATTGGTATACCCCGGCTGGCCAGACGTGGGGGTTGTCCCCAAATTTGGGGATTTTTTGTTGGTCCCCAAAAAATATTTTGGGGATATTTAAAATCCTTCATAAATTTTGAAGACTATAACTTTGTATAGTTTTCAGAAAACATCAGTCAAGTTTGTTCGCTTAATTTAAAAAAATGTAACAAATTTACCCTTTCATGGATTTTCTGTATTTAAAGCTTTTAAACACAAATGCTTTTTGCCTGAGAGTTTTATACGATTCATGTCCCAGAATATAAAATGTTGTTTATACAAAAAAACATCATATCGATTATGAATAAAAGTCTATTGTATTAAACAGACAAACTTGAAAAATTCAAATCTAAAAATTCTTTAAAAAATGCCTTAAATTCTTGGAAAGATAAAATATGTTTAGGGTTCGATTATTTTGTTTAAATAATTTAACGTTTTATTTGTAAAAGCCCTTGAATTTTGAGAATTTTTCTAGATATTTATACAAAAGCAATCCAAGAATTTTTAAAAACAGTTAGTGGTAGTGCCTATTTTTTATATTTAATTCCAGTTTTTATGCGGATAATGTTCATTCTAAGCAAATTAAATAATCTCAACAGTGTTGCCATTTCAGTGCTTTTCGGGTATTTTTTGGTGCTTTTTTCCTTCTCGTACCCGGTGATCTTTTACAAATACCCGTTTAAAAAAAGCGGGTATTTACAGTGCTTTTTCAAATTTCTGGCAGTGCTTTTAGTGCTTTTTGTACAGTTTATATTTTTGGTATTTGTTCGCGTTTTTTAAAATTTTTCTTCAATTTTCTGTCAAAGTTGAAAAAATAATACGAACTATACAAAAAATACGTTTTTCTAGTGTTTGTAGTACAATTTTAAATAGCAACTTCGTTATAAAGGGTTCTTCAACAGGGACGCTACAAAAGTAGAAAGACAGGGACAGCAAACGACGCCATATTTCTTGCCGCTCTTTTGACATTTCTCTTCAGTAAGGTTTGCCATTTCATTATGGAAAGATATACGAGCCAACAACGAGTCGAAATTATTAAAATTTACTACCGACATTCGGAGTCAGTGGCCAAACGTTAAGAGCGCTACGTCCAATTTATGGTCGTCATAATGAATGGCTTCGTCAACAAACAAAATATGCGTTATTAGTCAGACAGCAATCCACACGTACTCCATGAGTCATCATTGCATCCCGAAAAAATTACGGTTTGGTGCGGTTTATGGGCCGGCGGCGTCATTGGCCGTACTTCTTCCGTGATGATCAAGACCGGCACGTTACTGTGAATGGGAATCGCTACCGTTCAATGATAACCGAATATTTTTGGCCCCAATTGGATGATATGGACTTGGAGGACATGTGGTTCCAACAGGACGGCGCCACAAGCCACACAGCGAATGTCACAATCAATTTATTGCAAACAAAGTTTGGAGAACGTGTGATCTCACGAAATGGTCCAGTCGATTGGCCGCCTCGGTCGTGCGATTTGACGCCGTTGGACTATTTCCTGTGGGGCTACGTCAAATCTATGGTCTATGCCAACAAGCCAGCGACGATTGATGAACTTCGTACAAATATCGGCAGATTTATGCTTGAAAACCGCCGAAAATTGAGTTCAGCGTCTGGACTTCTGCAAGCATGCCCGTGGTGGCCATGCAAAAGAGATTAATTTCCATACATAATGCCATCGAACGTACTTTCACAGGAATAAAGAATTTCATTGATATCCAAAACCGTTTTTGTTTTATTTAAAAAAACTTTTGAAGAACCCTTTATTTAAACTTCAAAATTTTTAAATATTAGTTTTGTGCTTTTTACCCCTTTTCTTAGTTATTTTTGAACCTTTTTTACACGATTTTTCAAAACTAAAATGTGTTTTTAAATTCTGGACTTAAATTTTTCAAAAAATTAATATCGTGCTTTTTTACCCCATTTTTGGTAAATTTTTACCCCTTTTACCCGTTTTCACAATGCTCACGGTGCTTTCCTGCCTTCAAGTGTTGGCAACACTGAATCTCAACTACCTTTTTCAACATTTTTCCAGTTGGGGATTTTTTGGGATTATTTTTAGATTTATTTGGGGACAACGAAAAAAAGTATCTGGCAAGCCTGGGTATCAGTGATGGTATTTGAGAATTTTCGTTTTGTGCCTAAATGATGCCAAAAAAGTGCCAAAAAAGCTTTAAAAGTGCCAAATAAAATTAAGCAACATGCAAATGTTTCAAAAAATATTGTCAGCTTTTATTTAAAATATTTATACATTTACACCCTTATTCTAAACTTTATAACAATAACAAAATTGTCACAAAACTGGTGTGAATGGAAATTATTATAATTTTGATATTCTCAGAAAAATTGTGACAGCAAAACCTTGACAAAATTGTCATATAATAAAAAGCACATAACAAACAAATATTTTCATTTGTCAACAATTTAAAATATAAAAATTTTATTTTCTTTTGAAGAATTTTATAATTTTTCTTCACAGAAATAAAACCTTATTCATATTTTGAGATATTAGTTTAAGATGCATCAAAACTTTTACCGATTCTAAAATTCCTGCAAATTCCTCCAAAAGATTACGTATTAACATGGTATTTTTGGGGCTAAAGCTGTTGAGAATAAGCTCAGGGTGCTTGATGCTAAAATTTAAAGGAAACTCTCGTGTTCTGCGGTTCCTGGACATTTTTTGAAGTTTTCATTTCATTTAAGATTTCATAAAATTTTTTGATAATTTTATTTTATTTTTGGCAGAAAAAGCTTTCACTATTGTATGGTTGCTTGTCATAAAAAAACTAGAATACCATAACAAATTTTTGAAAAATTCCAGTGACGGGCAATACAATAAAATCAATTAAAGTTTTTTCTAATTTTATCCTCATTGCTTTTATTTTAGATCAAAATAATGATTAAATTGTCCCCAAATAACTGGAAGCTGGTCCAGAAAATTGTAGAAATTTTTAGTGTAGCGTTTGTTTTTTAATTTTGCTACCCGTTCTACCAGCGATATTGACCTTTTATCAAATTATATAGAAATTTTCTTAAAACGTGCCAAAATTCTATGAAAAGTGCCATGGTGCCATTGAACATTGAATTTGTGCCACTTTTACCAACAGTGCTGGGTATACCAATTCAATTTTGGTTTTCTGCTATGGCGTTATGGTTACGGCTATGGCTATATGGCACGTCTAATTGAACCTTTATTTCCAATTTTATCCATTTCTAGCCATTTTTTATCCGTAATCTAGCCATTTATTCAGTTCAAGTGTTGGCAACCTTGCTCTTCAGTTGTCCGCAATAAGAAAATTATAACTTTCTTACTCAAACCGAGACATTACATAAGTTACAAAAAATCAACGGGACGAGAATTTTGTACTTTCGTATATGAACCAGGGATGATAAATGGGATTTTTAAAATAGTACCAACCGGCTCAAAAAATA
This sequence comes from Leucophora obtusa, assembly GCA_949987735.1. Classification (NCBI taxonomy): domain Eukaryota; kingdom Metazoa; phylum Arthropoda; class Insecta; order Diptera; family Anthomyiidae; genus Leucophora; species Leucophora obtusa. Next base: position 43,232,623 of record OX465297.1, read on the forward strand.
GTACTTTTTCGACCTCTATAGTACCAAACATTTTTTTCATTTAATTTTTTTTATCATTATAAATTAACAAATAAAAACTCATAAAAAATAAAGTGGTCTGTTATATCTAACTAATACGGCAATAGAAAAACGTAAAAATTTTAGTTAAAACTACTAAAAATTAGTTAAAAATTACCTTGCATAAAAGAATGCAATCAGATGACTTTTGTAAAACATTAGTAAGATAAGAACAGCAAAAACGAAACTATTAAATACATATACAAAATTTTAGTTATATTTGAATAAATTTTAGTTAACAGAAAATGACGACTTAACCTGCCAAAATCAGAAATAAATAATAATTAGTAGACTAAAAAATCACAAAAAATTTAAAATCTGGAAAGCTTTGTTTAAACTTTTTAATAAGAATAAACATCTAGTCTTCTGAAATCAGCAGTTTATTATTTTTAGCAACCATTTCCGTTGATTTTAGCAACTAAATTTAACTTAAAAATAACAAAAATTTTGTAGATATAATAACAGTTTATTTTTGCTATTGTATTTTTAGTCTACTAATATTAATATTTTCTGCATATTTTACAGTATAATTTGGTATTTTCAATGAACTAAAAGTAACTTAAATATAACTAAAATTTTTTAAATTTACCAGTTTTAAAGAAAAAAATCTGATAATCTCAGCAGTTTCTTTTGTAAGTCCATTTTTTTGCTATTTGCTCGTTTCTGCGATTTTTACAGCTTTATTTCTGTGAGTGTAGAGTTCAGAATTTAAAGTCCCTGTCAACCGTATTCAACTACTTTTTAAAGCGAGTATTATTTTAAAGGTATTTACGGGTCTTGTGAATGACATAAGAATATTTTCCAATGAACAAATTGACTGAAAATCAAATCAAATGAATTTAATGATTGAATTAGGTGGATTAAGAATTCATTCGATTATTAGAAATAGGGTTTAGGTATTTAATCATTCAGAATAATAATCGAATGAGTGAATTCTTTATGAGTTTTGATGGTGAAAAATATTTTGCTAGTTTCAAAAAACACAAAAATTTCTAGATTTCTTTATTCTCCTAATTTTTAATATTTTTTGTATACGTATTTCAATTAAAAATGCGAAAGAACATTTTTTATGTGTTTAACTTGAGTTTTCAATAGTAATATCTAATATTTTAAATATTTTCAACATAAGTATTTTTTATTTAAAACTCCGATATTCGATGTGTTCCCTATAATTTTTAGATTTTTTTTTAAATTTATAGTTTTTTCGATACGAAATTTTTTTAAGTGAACTTTTTCTTTCGAACAATTAATTTGGTAAATGTTCAATACATACATCAAATTGTTTGAAAGTTGAAGATACGAGTATTAAAGGATTATTTTCTACAACACTTCGGTGAAGTGTTGAGTTATTTCTATAGAAATTAGTTTTGTTACAAAATCAATTTACATTCAAAGTTTGCTTCACTTCAACCAATCAAATAAAAACCTACTTTAAGAATTTTTCTTAAATTACAGCTGACACCGAAAACCGGGTGATTTTTTAAATTTTATATTACGATTTTAGGGTTATAATAATAAAAATATTTTATTATTAAAGTTTTGACGATTTTTAACAATATTTTGACGATATTTTAAAACGCAATGACGATTTTGACGATGTTCTCAAAAATATTTGACGATTTTGTGCCCAATTAACCTGGCAGCACTGATCACTGAACGGTAAAATGGTCCTAAATATGCAATAATACTTTTTATACCCTACACCACTATGTGGTCAGGGTATTATAAGTTTGTGCTGATGTTTGTAACACCAAAAAATATTGGTCGTAGACCCACCTTATAGTATACCGATCGGTTCAGAATTTTTTTTTATTTCGATTTAACGATGTCCGTCTGTCCGTCCGTCCGTCCGTCCGTCTGTCTGTCTGTCCATGCAATCTTGTACGCACTCTACAGGTCGCACCTATTAAGATATTTCGATGAAATTTGGTACATAGACCTATGTTGGCCCAAGGACGAACAAGTTTGATTTTTTTGAACATCGGTCCATGTTTAGACCTAGTGCCCATATAAGGGTCAAACCAAAATTATATTGTTTATACGCTGCAGGTCGTAAATATTAAGATATTTTGATGAAATTTGGTACACAGACCTATATTGGCCCAATAACGCAGCCTATTGATTTTGGTGAACATCGGTCCATGTTTAGACCTAGTGCCCATATAAGGGTCCTACCAAAATTATACTGTTTATACGCTGCAGGTCGTAAATATTAAGATATTTTGATGAAATTTGGTACACAGACCTATATTGGCCCAATAACGCAGCCTATTGATTTTGGTGAACATCGGTCCATGTTTAGACCTAGTGCCCATATAAGGGTCCTACCAAAATTATACTGTTTATACGCTGCAGGTCGTAAATATTAAGATATTTTGATAAAATTTGGTATACAGACCTACATTGGCCCAGTAACGCAGCCTATTGATTTTGGTGAACATCGATCCATGTTTAGACCTAGTGCCCATATAAGGGTCCTACTAAAATTATATGGTTTATACGCTGCAGGTCGCAAATATTAAGATATTTTGATAAAATTTGGTACACAGACCTACGTTGGCCCAAGGACAAAGCCTATTGATTTTGGTGAACATCGGTCCATGTTTAGACCTAGTGCCCATATAAGGGTCCTACCAAAATTATATTGTTTATACGCTGCAGGTCGCAAATATTAAGATATTTTGATGAAATTTGGTACACCGACTTATGGAAGCCTATTGATTTTGGTGAACATCGGTCTATGTTTAGACCTAGTGCCCATATAAGGGTCCCCCCAAAATTATATTGTTTATACGATGCACGTCGTAAATATTAAGATATTTTGACGAAATTTGGTACACAGACCTATTTTGGCCCACGGACGAAGCCTATTGATTTTGATGAACATCGGTCCATGTTTAGACCTAGTGCCCATATAAGGGTCCTACCAAAATTATACTGTTTATACGCTGCAGGTCGCAAATATTAAGATATTTTGATGAAATTTGGTACACAGACCTATATTGGCCCAATAACGCAGCCTATTGATTTTGGTGACATTAGTTGGCTTTTACCCAGACTGGTGTAGGGTATTCTATAGTCGGCATGCCCGACTTTAACCTTTTTACTCGTTTTTAATTTAAAATCGTCTTTATTTTTAACCATACGGTTTGTTTTTTTTTTTTTTTGTATTTCAACACCCTACAAAATATTTTGTAGATTTTAATAACAAACCAAGTTCAAGCACACAAAATTTTAACTAAAGTCGATTTTAGTAAAAAGATAAAGAGGACCTTTATTTAGTGGGGCTGAATGATTCACTGATAAATTTTTTTTTAAATTAAACAAGTTAATAAATTAATTCATTTGATTTGATAAAATTAAAATTCATTTGATCTTAAAAAAACGAACAGTGCCAAATTCGAAACAATCTTGTTCAATGATTGCTCTTTTTTTAATTTCAGATCAGGTTTTGAATTTATGAATTAAATCTTTGATGCTCTGACCAATATAGATTTTCTTTCTTTCAAAAAACAAACACAAAATGGACTAAAAAATACTTCTAGGATTTTATGCATATTTTTATATCAATTACAAACTTATTATTTTGGGAATTATTTAAAAAATTATTTAAAAAAAATGGAATTTTTCAAGTTTGTGTTTTAAATAAAGTAGTAAGTAACGGTGGGTCTCATACTGCAGGTTTAAACTTAGGTTAATAGTTAACCCAAAAATTTGTTGTTGTTTTGTGTATATTTTTTTGACATTTTATTTTGTTTTTAGTTAAGTTAAAGTTAAACCTACAGTATGAGACCAGAGCTTTGCAGAATTAATTCCTTAATTCAATTAAAAATTCGATGAATTAATTCACTAAGCACCATATTTTGAATGGAATTAATTCATATTTGCTTTCGTTCGATTTATTTTGTTACGAATTAATTCAATTGCAATAGTTCTTTTTATTAAATCAAATGAATTAATTCACTGGTGAACACGTTCAATTTTATAAATCCAACAGAAAAAAATTGAATTAATTCCTTACTGAATTCGTTCAATTTCATTTTCGTTCAGTGAATTAAAAAAAAAAAAAATAAAATTACGTTCAGTGAATTAAAAAAAAAATAATAAGTTCACTGAATTGAAAAAAAATAAATTAAGTTCACTGAATTGAAAAAAATAAAATAAGTTCACTGAATTGAAAAAAAATAAAATAAGTTCACTGAATTCAAAGCATGTTTTCTGCCGTTCAGTAGAAGAAAACAATAATGTACAAATAAAATTTTTAAATAAGCAATTTTACAGCGTGTGCTAGTAAAAATAAACAAATTAGAAACCGGATGCTGTTTTTCAACCTACATGATTCAAAAATAAAGCCTTTTACTATTAAAAATAAAAACTACAGATATGGATAAATTTGGAAAAAAATATAACTATATAACTAGTTTGAAAAATTAATAGTTATATTATAGTTAGATCTATGAATTGTCACTGGAATTCGTCCCTTGAAACTTTTCATTAAATTAATGCAATTTTTCATAAAAGTTAATGAAAAATTTCATATTTTTTATTAAAAATTTAATACGACTATTGAAAAAGTTTCATTAAAAGTATTTTCATTAAAACGATGAAGCTTTTTCATTGAAATTTTTCATTCCTATTGTGAAGAACACTTCATTAGTTTAGTGAAAAAATTTCATTAAAACTCGTCCAAGGAATTCTCTCTCTGTACACTAGTATTTTGTGCTGTATCCATTAATAACAATAGAAATTCTAATTGTTTTGCGAAACTTTTGTTTTTACATCACTCCATAGATTTTCTATTGGATTAAGGTCCGGACTTTGGGCTGGCCAGTCCAAAACCTTAATTTGTTCTTCAATCTCCAATCCTTCACTATGTTCGACGAAATGCATAAATGTCCACTTAACTGGCATATTTTCATAGGCAAATTGCTCTATAACATTCTTAAGAATGCTCAAATATTGAAACCTGTCCATTTTGTCCTCTACTTTTACGATAGGCCCAACACCACGCCAGGAAAAAGCCCCCCATACCATAATATTACCCCCACCGTGTTTCAAGATCTTCTCAGTGTACTTAATGTTTAAAGCCTGGTTTTTTGGGCGGTGTAAAAATGTTCTACCATCTGGTCCGACACGATTTACCTTCGTTTCATCACTCCAAAGGACATTTTTCCAAAAGGGCAACTCATTTCCTTCGTGGGTTTTGGCAAAATCAATACGTTTCTTAATATTTTTTCTTGAAAGAAGAGGCTTCTTTCTACTTATTCGTCCAAATAAGTTTGCTTCATTCAGTCTTCTTCTTACTAACCTGTCTGACACTTGAACGTTGAATTTTTCCCGATTTCATTATTTATATGACGGGAGGACATAAAAGAGTTGAGTTTGCTTTTGCATACTATAGTCCTGTCCATATAAGTTGTAGTTTTACGACGGATTGGCGACGGTCGGCAGCACATAGACGAATAGCATTGTATACCATATTTCGCGAACACTTTAGTATTTTAGCAATTTCAGTTGGAGATTTCATCTCGTTGTGGAATTGAGATATAAGTCTTCGTTTTTCTGGATTACAATGTTTTTTTCCAAGTTCCATATTGGTACAATTAGAAAAGAATTTACTTATTTCAAACGCAAATTATGAAAAGAAAATTATTACTAAGTGCATCGAGTAAAATTTTGACAATTATTGCAAGTGTCCTATTTTTATGTCCAAGTCAAATATGAACAAAGTAAAGTAATTTTGTTGTAAATATTTGCATGTTTTAAATATGCAAAGTTTTATATATAATCTGAGACTACTTGATTACAGTTTACTATAATAGAAAAGAAATATAATTATTGCTTTATAATTATTAAGAGAAATGCATGAAGATAATTTTGTATGAAGTGTCCTATTTCTATGTCGATAGCTGAATATACATATTTTATTGTAAAGTAGTTTTAAGCTCATTGTAAATTAACATAATTCTATTTTATAGTTGAAATTTTTGTCACACATAAACATAGATATTAACCAAACAATACATGTATAATTGGCCTTTAACTAGTGTTTCCAATTATTCGACATAGGCGGTTAACCGGTTAATGCATTATTCGAAAAATCACTAAAATGGATTAACCGGTTATTCGGGTCGGTTATTCGAGAAAATTGGCAGTTAATCGATTAATCGTTTAATGCTAAATTAATGTATTTCATTAACTTTTTATTAATTAAAACACAAAAAGCTGACTCTTCATTAAATATTAACGTCATATATAAATACGATGTATTTAATAAAAAAGTTTTCATATTCGAAGGTTAAAAAGTTTCGGGATCTGAGATTTTTTTAAAAAAAAGGTCTGTAAAAATGTTGCTAAATCTACTAAAATTTCGTTGAAGATGGCAGAAAGAACTGCTGAAACTAACAAAATATTAGTAAGTTAAGAACAGCAAACCTAAAACTGTTACATATCGATTACTTAACGTAGATTTTTTATTTATAAAAAAATTTTAAAATCTGAAAAGCTTAGATACAAAATTTCTTTTGATTTTTAATCTCAGTATTGACTATAAAATTTAATATTGCATTTAACTTTTTCAGGCCCAACTAGCTTGCAAAAATATATTCATTTTATAACTTTAAGGTAAAATGGTACTAAAACTATTAAAATTTCCTGGTGTCAATTCATATTTTATGAAATATAATTTAGCTAAAAGTATAACTGAAATTTTTTATCTAAATAAACCTATTAGTATTGAAAATATTTGTAATTTTAAGAGAAAACATTACATCTCACAATCGTGTATGCTGGGCAGGGAAACAAGCCGATCAAAATAATCGGCGACGGCGGCGGCGATCGGCTTGATAGAACATTATACAGGTATTTTAAAGATGTTTAAGGTTTTTTCCAAAATATAGCAGTAGAAAATTGTGACAAAAATTTGGAATTATCAAATAAAAAATAATTTTAAGTTAAATTCATGGATAAAAATTACAAATTTAGGATTTTTAGTTTTTGAACGGAGCTAGAAGGAGAGATAGTTGGGCTTTCCAAATATATACATATGTTTATATATTCAACAAAATTGTGTGGAAATATTTTCAAATAAAACTGATTTTCTTAATTTTTTCTTATTTTGTTTAATTTTGGCTTTTAATTGCAATATTTTGTTTAAAGAAAAAATAATTTTTATCTAATTTATACTTTATTCAGGGCAAAATGAAGTTCTATTTTAATTGCTTTAAAATTGTCAAAGTTATACATTTTTTTATAAACATGGAATCTCTGCATTTATAAGAAAATTGAAAATATTAACCTTAATGATTGTGCAAACAAGAATCTCGAGTTGCTGAAATTAAATGTTTGGAAAAATTACGATAACTTTTTCAATTTTCAATTAATTTAAACAAAAGAATCTGATTTTACTAAGAACTAAACCCACTTTCAGAATGAATTACAATAGTAAAGAATTGTTTAATACTGTAAAAAAGCCGTCAAAGTATACAAATTAAAAAAAAAAAATTAATTTTAATATTTAAAAAAAAAAACTGTCAACATATTTCAGTTACAAATAAATAAATCTATATATATTTGGAAAGCTAAATTTTTTGTCTTTCCAAAAACGTAACAATATTCAAAATCGGTTGAAAAATTGCTGAACTTCAAATTGTTAAGTGCTTGAAGTCGCTCAAAAACAGAGTTTTGACACTATCACCCCTGTTTTGAATTCCGAAACTTTTTAATTAGAGTGGTTTTGTAAAATCACACAAAATTCAAAATGTCGGAAATTGACTGTTTCAACAAATTTTAAAATAAATTTTAACATATTCATTTTTGCAACAAAATATTCCATTTACTTTCACCAAGCTTTTCCAACACGAAATAAAACGAAGAAAATAATTCGGATGTGGATCACAGAACAGCAAAAAAATTCGGAATGTTTCACTTTAGAATTTTTTATGTGGATTCGGAACTTAGAAATAAACAAACTCCTATTTTCACTCAAAATTAAATGTGTTTTTAGAATAAACTAGAAAAAAATATGGTTCGAAAAAAAGTATGCTCGAAAAGATGTCAAAGTTGAAAAACTTAGAAGAAAAGTTAAAAAATTCAGATATTCACCCCTGTTCTTAGTTCCGAAACTTTTTAATTAGAGTTGATTTGTAAAATCACACGGAATTAAAAATTTCGAAAATTTGTTGTTTCTACCAAATTTTAATATTCATAGACTAATTTTAAAATAAATTATTATATTATAATTGTTGTTAAAAAATATATATTCGTTTCACTATCATCAAGCAATAAAACGAAAAAAAAAAATTCGGATGTGGATCACGGAACAGTAAAAAAATTCGGAATGTTTCACTTTAGAATTTTTTTGTGGATGCGGAACTCAGAACAGCGTCGATTATTGTAAATATCTTCGTCCGCAATGTCTTAAAAATGTGTCTTTTGATAATAATTTCAGGTGTACTGAAAGTTCTGAAAAATGTGATGTGATCTACTTAACCAAACCTACGACCATAAATTCGAATGAATTAATTCTTTAATTCACTTTTGGACTTTTAATTAAAATTTACTAATATATCTTACGATTATACCATTCCTTATGAATTCATTCACTGGCTTCATTCTTTTAATTTTCATGCATACTGAATGAATTCTTTCATGAATTCATTCTTTTTATAATGATCTTTCACGTTTCATTCGGTTTGTAAAAGTTTAAAATAAATGTTGCGTTTTTAATTATTTTTATGGGTTGTGCATATATCAATATTAAATCCCTAAAATAAGCCACATTTTTATTTAATTTGTAATTATAAACTAAAGTGTTGTCAGAATCATTAGTATATTCATACCTTAGATCTTTTACTGATTTAATAAAATGACAATTTTGATAAGCCATTTTGTAAAAGATTAGAATTAATGAAAAAATTAATTATTTAAATTGATTGTAATTCTATAAGGAATGTATTCAACTTAAGAATACATTCTATTTAATATTAAAATTTGAGAATGAAACCTATGAATTAATTATAAAGGAATGTTTTGATGGAATGATATATATTCAATTTCTAAAGCTGAATTCGGTTTTGTGCGAATTAACCTAAAATTGAATTAATTCTTTCGAAGCTCTGCCTACAATCTTGACTTGGTCATTTGAAAAGTATATATGTACATTGTTCATTTGGATTCTCTCCTCTATTGCATATCCAAATTTCACAGAAATCTGTCAGAAGTTTTCAAGCAAAACTTCCAACTTAAGAAATATTTATGACAAAAATCCTTCTTAGCTCTTAGCGGCTGGCTTGTTTCTCTGGTGTAGGGTATAATAAGAAAAGTTAAAGTTCTTACAGAATTAACATCCCTACAGGAAATTTTAACAAACTGTCACCGAACTGGCCTCTTTATATGAAATAGACTGGTCACTTTTACCTGGCGTTGTCATAGGAGGGGGAGATTGACCCCTTGTGACATGTCACAAGACAAATCCCAGGACAGGTCCCTGAAATTTGTTTTTTATTAGAGTTCAGTAACCTGTCCTAGGATTTGTCTTGTGACATGTCACAAGGGGTCAATTTCCCCCTCCTATGACAACGCCATGTAAAAGTGACCAGTTTATTTCATATAAAGGGGCCAGTTCGATGACAGTTTGTTAAAATTTCCCGTAGGGATGTTAATTGTGTAACAGTTTTAAAACAAATGCAGACTTGTCTTAAAGGACATGGAGATATAATTTATATTAGTTTAAATTTTTAAAAGAATTGAAACAGTAATGCAAAATTGTCTATTTTATTTCATAAAGCATCCTCCAGCCAGTCGTGTATTTCGTGTGTTTTGTGAAGTTTTAAAAAACACCTTCATTTTGGCGTTTTGCTATGTTCTTAAGGCTTTTTTACAAATAGAAACTTTGATACATATTTTTTTTAAAACATTTGCCCAAAATTTTATTAAAAATTGGGAGTCTGATGGTACAATGTCGACTTGTTTGCGGTTGCTCGAAAAAGGTATTTAAAGGCTTAAGGACCTATTTCACACGATTTTTAAAGAATTTGATGCTATTTTAGTTAGTATTTGTTTTTTCTAAGCTTTTCTGGTAATTTTGTAGCCCAGATTAAGAAAATTGTGAAGTTTTGGGAAAAAATTAAGGAAAAATTCCATATTAAAAATGTAACCGGTTAATCGACCAATTTTAACCGATTATTCGGGTCGAATAATTATTTGAGTTTTAAATAATTTGTTTCGACATTAACCGGAATAGAGGCGATTAATCGAGGAATCGGTTAATCGATTAACCGAATTGGAAACACTACCTTTAACCCAATAAACATTTGGAAGAACTATCACCCTAAAGATATTACGGCAATATCTTCCATTTTTCCTGCAGAAGAGAATCAAGTGGTTTTTTTTTAAATATCTTCTATTTATAACCTAGAAGATATATCGGCGACATTGAAAGAAAAATGTCAAATGTAGAGTTAGAAAATATATTTTTTCCAAAATTACATACAAACCATTTTTCCAAGGAAACGCATTGGATTAGAAGTCTAAAAACAAGACTTGCATAAATGTATCCAACTAATTTGCAAATTTGAGTGTAAGTAAAAATGCATTAAAGACTCAAAAAGCATTCCAAATTATAACACAAATTTCTTTCTTTTTCAGAAAATAACACATTAGATGGTTGTTGGATGAAATCCACCCCCGCAGAATGAATTTCAGATACTGGATTTTATATGTAACGCAATTTAAGGTACAATAATGCATTTTATGTTTATAAGTTTTAAATAAAAAGATAGAAAAAATTTAATACATATTTTTTTTAATCTTCTGAGCGGTATTGTAGCGATATCTTCTTTAAAACTTCCTGATGATAAATCAGCGATATTTGGTGACACTTTTTTTATCTTCTAAATGATAAACTAGCTATAACGCCTATTTATCTTCCAGGAGAATTCCTTTCGTATTGTTGTGAAGTATTGCATTCGGGACACGTTTTCTACCAAATGGGGTATCTTCCGCAATACGAAGGCGATTGTTGCTGCAATAAAATTTTTCTTCCAGGCAATACGATTGGAGAATCGATTTCGTATTGCCATGCTTGCTGGGAAGGCTTCCAATGCAGGCACGTACCTAGGGGGGCTTGGGGGCTCGAGCCCCCCCCGAAATAATTTGACAAATTTTGAAACGTAACAAAATACGTCGAAAGCAACAACATTTTTTAAAAAATGTAATAAAAAATATTTATTTTTTGTTGAAATCAAATACCAAATGGCCAAGTTTCTTAAGTTTTCATAAATGAAATAGAATCTATATCCAATTGCGAAAACTGTTTTCTAAGCTTTTTGGTGGCCATAGAAACTGTTTTTTATGTTTTTTTTTTGGAAAAATCTTGAATAGTTATGTGTGCTAGGCTTAATCAAAGAGGTTAGAAAATAATCAGAATGCAATCCTCTCTTTTACTGAGAAAAAAATTATAAAATGTGACTGCAAATAGGAAACAGAATTTTTTTTCGCAACTTTTAATTGATAAGTGGCTATTTTTTATTGTTGCTATTGATAGCTTTTGTCATATTTATTATAAGATAAACATAAATTTGGTTTTCCTTAAAAATTCCAGGCAGGCACAAGCTGTTTCCTTGCAGGCACAAGCTGTTACTATAGGGTGATAATTTGGCATAATTCGACATTTTACAATTTTTTCCCACCCTAAGTTAAGCATTATAATGTTGGATTTTATATATATATTTTTTAAATTAAAATTATTAACTGTCCGTGAAAAAGCGTACTTTAGGAGAAACAAGAAATTTATTGTGGAAGTGACTGTAAATTAAATACATATATAAATTCGGATTTGTCTCAAGAAGCTTCTTGCAGTATATTTAACAAAACTATATTCTGCGGTTTTAGAAGATCCTGAAAAATGATCATCGCGGTCAGAATCATTGTTTCGAACGCGAAATGAAAGTACACTGTTGCTAAAACAAAACCCTCAAAGTGTTTTGCAAATCTAGCTTGATTTTTAATTTGATGGCCTCTTGAAACATGTGTCTATTTTAATCACGTTTTCGTCACAAAAACGCAGTTTCTTTTTATTCATATTGTTTGTTATTAGCAGTTTGCTGTTAGAAATTGTCGAAATCTATTCTATTTTCCTAATTCTAACACAATGCACTCGCATAAGTAGTGGGCATCCCCTGAGTTTTAGTCTGTCGTAAAACAAAAATAGAAATTGTGAGTAAAAATGTGAGCACACCCGGAAATTTTCACACAAAATAAAACATTTTATACAAACAAATAATCGGAATAAAAATTACTACACCGATAAAATTTCTCAGTTACTCAGTTAAAGAATTCCTCAGTTAAAACCGAAGAATTTCAAATTAACTGAAGTAATTGCAATCAACTAATGTTTCACTTAAATAAAATACATGTTTTGTTACCTTGTGAATACAAACAAATTTCAAATTGTCAATAATTTTCACAAACACATTCCAAAACGTTTTCATAAGGACTAAAAATAAATTTTGAGTTTTTTTTCTTGTTTTCGGTTATTGAGAATTAATTCTGGTTCAGAAAGTGTAATCGCTAATTGAAAACCACGGGGATAAAATGCATCTTAAATGGAGGAGAAATTATTTTAAGATAAGTTTACTATTTTATTTGTTCTTTTGAGAAAAATTAAAATTTTTTATTTTTTATAGAAGATGAGGAATCAAAATTGATTCAAGAGTAGAACCAAATTCAGCTTATCAGATATATAAGTTATGAGAAGAAACCATGAAAAATAATGTGTGTTTATGTAAAAGTTTGCAAAACCAATAAAAAAAGAATAAAAAAAGCAATTTGCGTCAAATTTGGATTTTTTGATAAAAATTCAGTAAAATAAAAATGAGTTTATTTTCTAAAATAAATTTCTTGGTTATTAATTACCATTTTTAATTCTTAAATTTTAACTCTTATATCGTTCTTAGCAACTGTTTTGATAGTTACATTTTTACAATATTTTCAACTAAAGAAGTTAGTCATACACAATTAATTTTATTAACTGAAACTCAGTAAGGGGTATTTCACCTGACACTCAGTTAAAAATTTAGTAGCCAGTAACTGAGAAATTTTTTCGGTGTAGGATTTGGCATTATAGTTTACAGTTCATTTCAATCAATTTTATTTTTGAACTAGTGTGTTCTTCTAGTTCACTTGTTCATTCGAGAAATTTTTTCAGTTGTTCATACACTAATATAGAAGTCTTTAAAAATTTTTGCTGAAAAAACAGCTGAATCCAGCAGAATCTGTTTGCTAAACATTAGAAAGATACAAACAGCAGGAAAAAATCTGTTAAATTTACAAAATTTCAGCTATATTTTAGTTAATCGAAAATGACAATTTACCCTGCTAAAATCAGCAAAAAATTTACTGGAAATTAGTCGACCAAACCATCACAAAGAATTTAAAATTTTTAGTATTTTTTTTATTTTCTTAATGCGAATAAAAATCTGCACTACAGAAAGCAGTCTACTATTTTCTAGCAAATATTTCTGTTTATTATAGCAGGAGAGACCGCTATTTGTATTCAACTCAAATTTAAAGATAAATTAACTTTTGAATATATAACAATTTCTTTACTGATTTTTGTCTACTAATATTCAGCAATATTTTTTAGCCAATATTAGCAAGGTAAATTTGCAATTCAATTAAACGAAATTTAACTCAAATATTACTTAAACAGTTGCATTTTTGCTGTACTTATCTTACTAATATTTAGCAAAAAGGATTTACTAATTTCAAAAGCTTTCTGTGCAGGGCCCCTTTTAACCAATTTTTTTTGCTATTTTTTAGGATTTTTCTATCAGTATACGATTATATTATGTCAGTGGTTTGTTTGATAATTCCGAATAAAATAAAAGAACCGAAAAGAACAGTTGAAATTTAACTTATTCGTGAACGCGAAAGAGTTCCTAACTCTTAAAATGTGCAACATTTTTGGGCTTTCGCGCCACACAGATATTTCAAGAGGTCATAAAATAAAAACCCGAGCTAACTTTGCAAAATCCTCTGGAATTTTACTTTAATTTCGCTTTTGAAATTATTGTTGTGCTTTGAAAATTGGAATGGCGCACTCCATTGGAAATCAAAATAATAATGATGTAATTTACTTTAAATATTCAACCTTTCCGATAATCTATAAAGCACTATAATTGATGATCTAGATCAGTGGTGTTCAGCCCATAGGACAATTGTCCCTGCTCAATTCACATGTATTCTTACGCTCTTGCTTTTAGTCCTCACTGAAACAGCGACGAATGAACATGAGTACGGATATACGCTGATTTTTTTTTAATGTACTGAAAAAAAAAAAAATTAATAACAATATAGGACAAATATTTTATGATTATAAATGCAGATTAACGATATTTTATAAATATGTAAATACATTGAAACCATTGATATTGATTTAAAAAAATTGAAAACCTTTTGTTTTACATAGAATAAAAGAAGCCACCCTTATGTATGTATTTTTTTCTTTCAAAAATTGTATTTTGTTTATTTTTATTTCTTTAAAACAGTGTAGTATTTATTTATATTTTCCGAAAGTATTTACTTCGTTTTTTACACAAAACATTTTCATATTTTTAATAAAGAATAAATGCATACAGATTCTATTAACACATTCAACATTTCTTACAGTGCAATTCTTATTTTCTCACCAACACAACTACATTTTTAGTTTTGAACACCACTGATCTAGATGCACTTCTTTTTTAACATAAACACTAATGATTTTAACATTGAGTTGTCTTGGGAGAGGAGTATTACAACTTCAACATTCTTCGCAAAAAAAATGATGTGTTTTTTATTTTACAAAAGTTTTTATTGCTGCCATCGGTTATCGAACTTACGATTGCTAGTCTAGCGCTCTACCGCTGAGCTATTTTTTGATATAAAAGTTGAGTGATATAAAAACGACACTTTGCTACTGCGAGATATTGTTCCTTATTCTCTTCAATAAAAGTACTTATTAAACAAGTGTAAAAGGTGCACTCCAATTCAATATTTTTTTCAGTACTATTTTCACAGTTGCATAAAAAGCAAATTCTCACCATTTCTAAAAATTAAAAATGGTGAGAATACATATTTTTAAAAATTAAAAAGATATTTGGCGTTTTTTTTAATCACTGGATTTATTTTATTTTGTTAAAAAATCCACATTTTGTTTTTCAATTTTTAAAATTTTATATTTTTATTCCCTTATATAATGTGAAAGAAAAAAATTAAATTTTGCGAAAATGGAATTTCTGGAATAAAATTAAGCTAAATTTAAAACGGATTTATTTTTTAAATCCATTTTGGATTTAGCTTATTTCTATTCCTGTGTTCACATTTTTACAAAATTTAATGATTTTCCTGCACATTATATTGGCGAATAAGTATAAGAATTTAATAAAAACTATAAATTTTTCAAATTAAAAAATAAAGCATTAATTTTTTAACAAAATAAATCCAAAAACAAATCCAGTGATTAAAAAATAGGCCTATTGAATTTAAAAAAAAATTAACAGAATAAAAAAAGAAATGGAAACAAATTATTGGTCCCGCCGGAAATCGATCCCACGACCCTCTGTTTGGAAATGCCAAATGATACGAAAATCACTTTTTACGAATACTTTAGTTACTCTTTAGCAGCAATACTTAAGTGAGTTTTTGGATGTTGTTCAGAAGTAATTCTAAAAAAGCTGTAAAAATATACTAACGGATATTTTCGAAGCTGTTACGGATTTTGTTTTACTCCTTGCAATTTTGACGATCTCCTTGCAATCTTGCAAATGGATTTGACGATTGTTTTTAAAAAAATCGTTATCGGTATTGACGATTTAAGGGAATGTGTAGACGTTCTGTTGCACCAAAAGGTCTGGCAGCACTGATCTTGGGTGTGGTAATGAAAACGACAAAAAGGGAAAAAAGAATGCAAGAAGCAACAAGTTAGAGGTTAATCACAACTGTGTCGATTGTCGACCGACGACGGCAAAAGTCGTCGCGATTAATTTAAATTCAGCGACAATCGACCGTCGACATTTGTTGACGTTAAAAAAAAATGAAAGCAAAACAAGAATATTTTTGTATTTGTTTCGGTACAATTCTTCACCAATTCAATTGCTTTTGCATTAATTCTTGTCGTTTTACATTTTTTTGTATTTAATTTTGCTTTTTTGCGGTAAATTATTTATTTTTATTTTCAATTATATTTCTGTCAAAAAAATAAATTTTTTTAAACAAAGTACGATTTTTTGCAACTTTAATACGAATTTCTGCAACTCTGTTCCCTTAATTAGTTAAAAATATGGCAACATTTTGACAAATATTTTGAGGGTTTGTTAGTGTGTCGTCACGAAAATAGAATAGATTCTATTACGACGACAAATCGCCGGACGACATGGCGACATTTTGCTTCCCATACAAAATATATGAAAAAGCACATGTCGTCGACTCAGTTCTGATTAATCTCTTACTTTGACATTGTCTTCTCCTTGAAGAAGGAAAAAACAATTATTAGTTTGACATTGTCTTCTCCTTGAAGAAATAAAAAAAATTGACTATAAGAAAAGAAAACTTTAGTTTAGACCTTAGAAAATGCGTTAGAAATTAAATTTTCCTGTATGGTTATTAGCCACTCTTAGTTTTGTAATATTAAACAAGTTTTAAAAACCTTTAGGCCCTTACAGATATTTTTGGGTTCCCGGGTAAAAAAAATAATATGATGTCATATGTATTGATATCTTATTTAATATAATTGGAGATATGCTATGATCCGAAAAATGGTGGATAAAATTATATCGGATAAGATCTAAATATATTGAATCATATAGAATCTTATCCGGATTTTGACCCGATATAATTATATCTAATTTGATGTAGAAAGACATAATTATATAACGCTTCATACTTCAAGATCAAAACAAAAACTATTAAAAAGTACTGAAAAATAACACCCTTAAGTTAAGAATTAAAAATTTAAATAAAAATTTAAAAGAAGTTGTACATAATTCTAACCAAGCATTTTAAGCCTTCTCATATAAACTTGTATTCTACCCGTAAACTGTGTAAACCTGGTATGTTTATGAGTTTAATGTCAAATTCCATACATAAAAATATGGCTTGTATTTATACAAGGTTTACAAGGAATTTAGGAGTTATAATGAGTACGCCTTTTATATTTTGAAATCATACATAAATATATCTCAAAAAAACATAGAATTTTTTTTACATTGCGCTATACTTAAACATATCTAAAACAACTTAGAAAAAAATTTAATATTGAGCTATATAAAACTTTATATATTTTCCGATAAAGCCATTTTTAATTATATATGACGATGTATTAAAATTGTCATAGCATATGTAAATAGATATGGCACATACAAATATATATGGGGACATGTATATTTATACTGATCTATATATGACATCATATAAGAAATTTTTGAAAAACTCAAAGCTATACATAATTATATCCGCAAAGATATAGTGTTAAACTTGACTATATATAAACATATTAGTCCATATTAAATTATATAATTTCCTATATAACTATTTTTACTCGGGTTCTTACAGATATTTTTATAAAATTTTCTGCCTATGTCTACTATTTATTAACTTCTCTTTTTACTATTAAAAAAAATTGTAAAAGGGACATCCGGTGCAATGATAAACAAATAACACCATTGTGAAAATTCTAAATTTTAATTAAGCAAAGAAATACACAAAATAAAACTTCTATATATAAAAATTAACTGAACGAAGCCAAAAAAACTTTTAAATGCAAAAAATATGTGTTCTGTGCGATTTTTGGGACTAAAACTATATGTATTTTAATTTTTTTCTTTTAAACAGTTTGGGTTAGAAAAGTGATTTTGTGCGTTCGCGTACTTTTGGGTAATTTTGACTTTTAGATAGAGGATTTTGTGATTACTCTCATTTTATTGAACTTTACACAAAAAGCAAAGCAGCACACTTAACTTAAAATAACGAGTTTTTTTTTTAAATTTTATAAGCAAAAAAAAAAACGGATAAATTAAACAAAAAATTTTTGAAAAGCCATATACATATTTGTTATTGGATGCTTTTAGTGAAAGCTAAAGGTAACTGTCCAATTCTTGTCTTTTGTTATTTACTTGTTTTCTATATTATTGTTGTGGTTCTAAGGCAATGTAAAAGCATTTAAGTTTATTATAGTTCGAACAGTCAATAAAGAAGAAATTTATTCAAGAATAAATTGTAGAACCGTTCTGTAGAACTAGTACCTGTTCCTCAAAAGATTCCCTAGAACTAGTTCTAAGGGTGACTATTTCAAATAAAAATCATGGGCAGCAGTGCCAAAGTAGAATTAGTACTGGCCCCGAAGAACTAGTTGTATAACTACTTCTGGAACTGAAACATGTTTTGCTGGGATATATTTATATTTTTTAATTCTTTTATTCACAATTTAATTTATTATTACTATATAACTTGTCTGATTCTAATAATGTCATTTATAAGTTATTATGTCTTGTTGTATTAAGGCTTCATTAGTCTAATCGTAAAGAAAAAAAAAACGTATCTGTAATCAATTCAATATGTTAAAATATAGAAAATATTTTCGCTGATGTCAAGTAAAATCGTAAAAAAGTTCTATTGAAAATAGAAATTTTCTATTTTATTACTTGACATTTAATTCTATGCACAAGGAAAAGATAAAAAAAACAATGTTTTGATTTTCTATACTCTTTTTTATTCATTATAAGCGTGTTCGTTTACTTACTAGAAGTTACTACTTTTACTAAAGCTGGAAAAATTCAATACAAAAAGTAAACAAAACTTTCCAATTGTAGTAAAAGTAGTAAGAATTTTGAGTAATCGAACACACTGTATATGAGTGCTACGTTACTTTTTTTACGATACTTCCAAACTAATTTGGGCTTTAGAAAGCCAAATTAAATAAATTAAATCAAATAAAATATAATTTTCTAAATTCTAGCCAACTTAACACACACTCAAGAAGGTGTTCTTCTGCTGGAACATAATTACAGTTTGCTTCTAAATAATGTATTTAAAGATTATTCTACTTATTTGCGCAGTTTAACAACAGATTTAAAAAATCGAGCATTTTGTAGTTTGGAGCATTTGTTTACCTTTGAATCTCCAGTTTCTTCTGAAATAAGGTACTTTGTATACTCGCTATAAATAACATTGCTTTAATTAAATCTATTTTTTTCTGTCTATTTTAGTTCCATATTACAGCGTTGGTTTAATTATTTAAATAACGGTTCTAACAATATGCAGTTTATTATGGAATTTTGTCGCAATCCATTTCCTGATATCAAAATTTCCGCTCTCAATTTAATCCGTTCTCTATGTTTGTATTCATGGGGTATCGATGCTATTAAAAATACAGCTGGCTTCTTAGAATATTTGTTGGATCGCAAAATAGAGTTCGACAAAGAGGCTAAATATGCAAAATTCCGTATTATTAAGCTATTAGCCGATAGTAATGCTTTTGATGTCCACACCAACATACAATTGACTATTTATGTCAATGAAGGTCCCTACTATATGCCAAGAATAATAGAAATTCAAGTCGAGGGGGCCGATTAATAAAAAATAAGATTTGAAATTTTGAATGCATGCAACTATAACATTTATATTATACAATAAAATTGGAATATTAAACACTCTTTATTATGGAAAAATTCATCATTTTGTATAATTTATCACTTAACTTAAAAAATTTGTAAACAGTTTTCAATCGCACAATACTATTTTTATACTGATTTTTAATAAAATTTTTATTTTTAGTAATCATTTTTATATATATATTTTGTTCCTTTTACTCCTGCAAGGAGCATAGGGCCGCAAGTAATCATTTTTGGTATTCTCTTATTACAAATTACCGATTTTTTTACTAATTTTCGCTGCTGATTTCAGCAAAACATTTTACTAATTTTTCAAAACCGAGTGCTAAATTTAGCAGAAAAATATACTAATTTAAAAAATTTTATTTACAAGAATTCGTTAATTTTTTGTAATTCCTGTTTAGTTTATATTTGTTACTATTGATATATTCTTAGTTTGGAAAGGACGCCTAGAAAATTTTATTGTATCTCCAATGCATAAAAAAAGGTAATAACTGGAGAAATTATTGTAAGTTGTGTTTTTATTGAAGTGACAAAAATGTTCAAAACATAAAAAGATATAAATACAAAAACAGATATGATTTATAAATTACAGTAACAAACTAATTTAACAGTTAATAGTGAAACAAGTATAAATTCTTTAAAACACTATTTCAACACTTTCCCTTGTTTTAATGAATTTAAATAATTTTTAAACGACCGCATAAAAGTTGTAAGCGAGGTTTTGCTAACGGTTTAGTCATCATGTCAGCAGCTTGATCCTCAGTTGGTACTTGTGACACTAATAACTGACCTTCTGTGACCTTTTCTCGTATAAAGAAATGCTTTAATGGAATATGTTTGGTCCGCTTATGAAATTCGGGATTTTGAGCTAATCGAATTGCTGCAGTGTTGTCAATTTGAATTGTAGGAATGTCACTGTAGTTAATAACATCATTGAAAAGACGTTTCACCCAAATAATTTCTTTTGCAGCTTCATTTGCGGCTACAATTTCTGCTTCAGTTGTTGAAGTTGATACCATTTGCTTTCTTTGGCTTGACCAAGAAATGGCTCCTCCGGCATATGTGACAACAACACCAGATGTGGAACGTCCAGTAGTAAGACAACCACCAAAATCAACGTCACTAAAACAATCTAGCATCTTAGCAAGGACCATTGGTACATCCTCTTACTCAATGGTCCTTGGCCAACCCAAAAAACGTTGACCATATTAAAATTCCATCTAATCTCGATTTTATTTTTTCACCCATTGCAAACGCACTTTGTACATCCTCTTACTCAATGCTCCTTGAACTAACCACCAAACTTTGTTTTATGAAATGGGCATTATACTCCGTAGATTATAAATTTAAAAAACCGCACTAAAAAAATTGCAAAATAATAGAGGAACGCGAAAAAAGACTTTGTGGTAGAAAAAAATAATTAAAAAACCCAATTAGCGATTAACAGTCTGCAAATGAATACAATGACGCAAAAATTTTCCTTTTTGCAAATATTTTTTTCGCGATTTATTTTTTGCAAACTATAACTTTTGTGTATAAAATTGGTACTATAGACCCTAGATTATAAATTTAAAAAAACCACACTTAAAAAATTGCAAAATAATCGCGGAAAGCGAAAAAAGGCTTTATGGTACAAAAAATTAATTAAAAAACTTAATCAGCGATTTACATTCTGCAAACAAATATATTGATGAAAAAATTTATCCTTTTTGCAGATTTTATTTTTCGCGATTTTTTTTTTGCAACTAGCCACCAAACTTTGTTGTATGAAATGTGTATTATAGTCCCTAGATTATAAATTAAAAAGAAACGTACTTAAAAAATTGCAAAATAAAATCGGAAAGCGAAAAAAGACTTTGTGGTACAAAAAATTAATTAGGAAACGTAATCAGCGATTTCGATTCTACAAACAAATATATTGATGCAAAAATTTTCCTTTTTGCAAATTTTATTTTTCGCGATTTTTTTTGCAACTAGCCGCCAAACTTTGTTGTCTGAAATGTGTATTATAGCCCCTAGATTATAAATTAAAAAAAAAAAAAACGCACGTAAAGAATTGCAAAATAATATCGGAATTTGAAAAAAGACAAGAATGGTACAAAAATTTAATCTCTAGGTTATATATTTAAAAAAACCGCACTTAAAAATTGCAAAATAACGGCGGAATTCGAAAAAGGCTTTATGGTACAGAAAATGAATTAAAAGAGGTAATCAGCGATCGACATTCTGCAAGCGAATATATTGTTGCAAAAATTTCGCTTTTTGCAAATTTTTTTTTTCGCAATAAGTGCTAATATTTGCTAATATCTAAATATTTAATTTTTATGTTTTTAACGAGCCAAAGGAAAGCTATTTTTTAGTTACTTACATTTTTAAATATGTAAGAGCGATCTAAAATTTTTTGGTATAAGAGCCCGATTAAGTGAGCCTTTTCCATCCCTGATTAACCAGTCGGAGTTCGTTCCTGTTCCAAGCCGCTTAATATTTTTTCAAATAAAAATTATTGAGAGAGTTGCAAGGCCATTGGTAGCACCCTACGCAAAGGAAATTGGCAATTGAATTATTACTTGGCCTCTCAATAGTAAACGCGTATATTGTTTATAAGGGAGCTACAAAGAAGAACATCAACGTACGCAAATTCCGTCAACGTGTAGCTAATGGCTTTTTGGATCTAACATCTCCGCAACGAGTAAACCCCGGCAAACACATAACTAAAAGGGTAGAAACCAATAATAAAGCAATTCGACGTGCTTGTATTTTGTGTTACGCAACTGCAAAAAAACAGCTGGACCGGAAAACAGCAAGGAATCACTTGAAAAAAACGAGTACTTATTGTCCAAAATGCCCCAATACCCCCCACTTGTGCCTGCAGTGTTTCCCAAAATACGCCCATCTAAAACAATAACATGTATACTTACTTTTATCCTTTCAAAAATGAATATAATATTAAATTACATGTAAATTTAATGTAAATTAAAAAAAAAAATACATTTCATACATTTTTCACCTTATAAAACCTCAAAAATTCATCCTGACCCATGCATGCTTTTGCAAAAAATTTCGACGTGGCACTCAATGTGTTAAAGCATTATTGCAGCGAAAATATTTACGTAAATTTTCAACATATTATTTCGCTGGCTTCCCACAAACATTTTTTTTTTTCAACAAACGTCGCTTGCCACCAAAAATCATAGTTTTGCCAGCCCTGATCTAGAGCAACCGAAAATAAACGTTGATGTAATTTTATAATTAAACGATGCTTGCTACTCGATCCCCTAGACGAGTTTGGGCTATATCACGAAACTGTTGAATTTACAGCCCAGATCCTAAAAGAAGCGGGCGTACAGACACTGTTTAGAGTCATTTGCTGAACTTCTTAATTCAGAAAAGCTTGAGATTTAAAAATGAAAAACAATAATAATACCTTGAAATTTATTGACAAAAAAATCACGTAGCCAAGAATTTTCACGCTTTAAGTTGTC
Organism: Leucophora obtusa; assembly: GCA_949987735.1. NCBI lineage: Eukaryota > Metazoa > Arthropoda > Insecta > Diptera > Anthomyiidae > Leucophora > Leucophora obtusa. The sequence goes on from OX465297.1 coordinate 43,255,814, forward strand.
TTCTGGGACTAAAATTCGCATACGTTCTTATATTTAAAAGTTATCAGCATAAGGTAATCAAGACTTGGAGTGTGTCAAGGATTTCACACCAAATTTTACGCCTTTTTTAAGCAAATTCCACGGGAATTTTGTAAAACATACACTGAAAAAACAACCACCAATACAAATTGCGTATTCGAGGCAAATAAAAATGATTGGGATAAATTAATACGACTTCAAATACATATAAAAATAAAAACTACCATGTCTACGACTGCGTTTACATAAATTTAACACACTGAAGGGATTTAAGGATTTCAAATTCTATGATATGCCCTCAAGAAGAAAAAAAACGGTAACAATCTATAAGTACAAGTGAGAGCCCACATGTGGTCTCAACTAACGAATAGCAAAAAAAGTGCTCCATAAAAAGTAAGTGTAGGTTTTTAAAGCACATTAATCTCACTTTCAAATAAAACTATTTTGAAAAATTATCGTTATATTAATTTTAGAGATATTCCAGTTTTTAATTTTTGCATATCTTATCAAAAAATAAAATCTATGGGTTTCAAGCACTTCATTTGCATTACAAAAATAATTTTATTTCGTCAAAACCGAGTAAGACTTCAGGAGATATGGCAGTTCGGCGAGATACGGCGAAAAAATTTACATAAATTACGTATTATTTCGGAAATATGACTGTCATAATTTTTTTCTTATCAGGCCAAAAAGGAAGTCATGGTTGCGTGTACTTTGGTACTTTTGAAAAATTGGTATCAATATCTCTAAAATTAATGCAGATGAAACAAATTCTTCAATGCAGAAATAGTAGTTTTGGTATTGTTATTGATTTAGCATTTTAACCCTTAAATGCATGATGTAGCCATTTGGCTAATGCATGATGTAGCCATTTGACTAAAAAAAACCCACTTGATGCAGAAAACTGTATTTTGGGCCCCTTCTGTACATAGTGTTCCTATAGTTTAGCACAGAATTTTTAATCAGTTACAGTAAAAATCTAAAACACGCATTTTCTTTTACAAAAAGTATAATATTCAAAAATATTTGTTTAAATATTTAAAGTGGTATTCTCGCAATAAAATTCATTTTGGCGAAATGCAAGAAATGCATAAATTATAGTTTATAGAATTTTTTTTTGTTTTTTTTTTATACACGTTAAAATAATCACAATTTAGCTATTTGGCAATAAAAATCACCTTTTTTAAAAAAATTAAACTTTTTTGATATTTTTCTTGAAATGTACACACCTTTAGAAATCATATATAAAAAAATGGTTAAAATCGAAGAGATCATGCATTTGAGAGTTAAGAAATTGGAATTTTTTTAGAAAAGCGATAATATATTCCAAGCTAAATTTGGCGTGTACCTTAAAATTAGTAAAAAATTTGGGGAATTTCGTTACAAATAACTACGCCATTGTATGATTTTTTGCGTTATTTGCAGAAGAATTTACATCTATTTACTTAAAATGAGACAATGCAATTCAACAAAAAAAATTAGAAAAATTTTATTTTAAAGATTGTTTCAACTACAAAAAAGCATAACTACCCACGAAAATTTTCTGTTCCAAAGAATCGGTTGTAGAATAGCTACTTTTCATTTACAACCCTTTCTACCGTCGATTCTAACACCGATTATTTTTTTTTTTGAAATTATCCCAAAAGCAACCACTTCTATAGCTCCAAAGTGGAACCGGTTGCCCTAGAATCAGTTCTGGAACTAGTTCTAGAACTGATTCTACGTCACTCACACCTTCCATATAGGAGCCCAGGAACTGCTTCCGGAACCAGTTCCATGGAATCCGTTGCAGTGGAACCAGTTGTAGAAGAGGTGTGGTTGGCTACCGATTGTAAAAGTTTTTCCTGGATAGCTTGTAGAACTTTCATTTCTCATATGCATAAATAATAACAAGTTGTGGCTTCAAAAATATTAAAAACTTTAAAATGATTTCAGCCCGCAACTTTAAATATTATGCTTATTTTTGAAAAATTAGTGTAGATTTTATTCAAAAATTTACTTTTATCGTTCCAAAGTACAGCCACCCAATCTGATACTTTGTATATCTTGAAATGAGCATTAAACAAATTAAAAAACTTCATAGAATAATAGCAAGGAATAGGGGAAAATACAAAGTTCCAAGGTTACGCGTTCTAAGATACACGACATTACCCTACTTTATTTGCACTACAAAATAAAATATTTTCGGTAAAATCGGAGTAAGAATCAAGATGCTATTGCAATTTAAAATTATTATTAAAGGTATATTTGTACTAGTGCTGGTAAATTCGGTTACTTTTCAATATTCGAAACTACTCGATATTTTTAATTTGGGTACTCGATACTATTCGAAACTTTTAACGGTTTTTAAATTTAAATTTTTTTATAAAATTTTATGGAAATGTTTGTGTTAAAAACTGTCAATATTTAAATTTATAAACATATTTTTTAACTTTTTTACCAACTATTCATTACATTTTTCATAGTATTTTAATATATATTTTAAAATATTTTACTTTTGATTTCTTCTTTTAGCAGAGTTGTAGTATTTTGATAAATATTTTAGCGGAGTCACATTTTTGTGGCAAAAACTTTAGCAGAGTCACGGTTTTATATGTTTTTCCGTCCAAAATGCAACTCTGAAAATATCGAGTAATAGTTTTAAGTATCGAGTACCCAAAAAAAAGACAAATACTCGATACCCACTACCCATATTTTTACCAGCACTAATTTCTGCTGTTAAAAAAATAGATGTCTGAACCCCTTAACGTAGTTTTTGATCATAGACACAAACAACTAAAAACGTTCATGCCTCTAAAATTTAAATAACGATTTTTTTAAAAATAGTTGTTGCTTCAAAATCTTATACCTACTTTTTGTTGTACATATTTTTTTTTTTTTGGCAATTCATGATTTGGGACCACATGTGAGCCATATGATTTTTGTATTTAGAGAAACTATACAAGAGCACTTGGAATGACACACGTCCTTATTAAGCTTAAAATACTTGTGTGAAAAAAGGAAGAGACGAAAAAAGAGAGAAGTATAATTTTCGATGCAATTTAATCAATAAAAACCGATTTGTCGGCTTAACATGTTTCTATCAGCTTTAGAACAAAGGAGGGGTGAAAAGTTGTTTTTGAGGCAGAGATGACAAGTTTTGTATACACAAACACACTCGCACAATCATAAAAGGAACAAATGACTCTTGATCCTTGTTTTAATGCAATAATAAATGATATGCTTCCATAATGCTCAAAGAGGCTGTTTGTTTATTTTTCTGCTGGTAATGTTGTTCATTTTAACTCGATTCGTTTGTCTTTTTTTCAAAGAGTAGTTAGTGCCGTCAATATAACACCCTCTTTCACACTAGAACACACATAAATAGAATATGATACCTTTGCCTTTCAGTTTTTGGTTAACCATCATACGTTGTGGCTTTGTTGCATAACGATTTGTTTTCCTTTTAATCCGATTGAGTTATTTTAAAAAGTGCCACCGTCTCACACTGGTTTTTTTCATGTCTTCTGATCTACCCACAGTTTGTAATAAACAATCTAATTATCATGTACCAAAAATATTAGGCTTATATCTTTATTACTTTTTTGGCCAGAGACATTCAAAGTTGACCTAAGTGAATGCGTTTGAAATGACCGTATTATATATGCTACCTTCTATCGCTTCATGCCCAGTAAAATATTGGTAATGACACCTCATTACTATCTGCATTACCCAAAATGATATATCATTACCTTTTGCATTATTTAATAAAAAATAATGACTTCATAATAACGGCCTATTGTATTCATTGTTTCTAAATATAAAATAATGACATACTCGTAATAGTTTAAATAAGTAGTTTTTACACAGTTAAAATTTATACATTTTTATTTATTATATTTAAATATGTTTTATGTTTAAATTTTTATGACGAGTCCTAAAATTACACACTAGAGAAAACTTAAATTTTTCTGAATGTATTTCCTTAAGCTAATAGTATTTGCTTAACTCCTTATTTTTTTTTTTTTTTTTTTGTTACGGTTTCGGTAATCATGTTTGGTTTAAGATGAATGGCTGATTGGGCCAAAGCATCCGATCCTGGTGTTGGGGCTGCCAACATTGCCTCCAGGCCTGCAGTGGTTGCGCAGGGATTTAATCCAAGCGCCAATAGAGTTATACCGCCCTTGGTCGGTTGGGATATTGGTTTTTTGGTTGGCGCCAATTGCTCGCCACGACGTTACAAGGATCATAGGCAAACTCGGGACTTAGTGGGAGCTTAGCGGCCCTATGCTCCTTGCAGGAGTAAAAGGAACAAATATATATATAACTCCTTATTTTTAAGAATCAAGTAAGCAATCGGCTAACCACTTATTATTCAAAATCTCGTAACTACTTATTTCTCATTTTTTCGTAAGCGAGAAGGTAAGCGTGGCTACTTATAAAAACGACCACGCCAAACAAAAATAATGAGTTTCATAGCTCCGCCAAAAAACAAGTTGTGCGGAGCTATGATTTTCTATTATATAACCACTTATTTGGTAATGAAAGATTTTGCTGGGTGCTTTTAAAATACTTTTGTAATGACATTATTATGATTTTTTTTATACAATTGGATGTTATAAATTTGTAAAAAAAATTTTTTTCAAAATTAAAAAAAAAATTTTTTTTTACTACTATAAATTGTCCAAAAATATTTATTTTTTACAACTTCTATGGCTTGTATCTATTAATCTCCAACGACCTCTAGCCCGAGACTTATATCAAATAAAGATTGAAGTCTCAGCTAACGATCAATTAAAAATTCAGCTGCCCATTTTTGCCCCTAAGCAATTCCGGTATAAAAAACGAAAAAAAGTGAAGAAAAATTTCCTTCACAAGCATGTTATTGCGCATGCTAATAATTTGGGTAATATCATTAATTTTTGTTTTTTTTAGCTAGCTCTAACATAATCTCTTTTAATTTTTTACTAATTCAGTTAAAGGATATTGTTTTCTGAAAATTTTGTGAAACTTCGACAACGTTAGCCCTTTCTATATCATGGTCAAAAGTGAAATTTTCAAATTTTTGAAAATTGAAATACCAAAAAAACCATAAAAACCTATATAAAACGCTAAGTAGTGGTTTAAATATCAAGATAAGCACATCGCATTTATATCGTAAATATGGCCACAGGGCCTGTGCTTACATTTATTTTAACACAAAAAAATTAATTGAATTTGAAAAATTTTTTATATAAAAAACTGAATGGACAACCGCCAAACTTTAAAGACATTTAACGAAAAATCTGTACCATTGATGGAAAAATAAAGTACGCCATTATAATCAGCATGTCCGAAATATATAGAAACGATGGTCAGATCTTCATTAATTTTTTGAGTGTCATGCAGTGTAATAACTTAAATTCTGAAAATGAAATTTTTTTAATGCAATTATCAAGCAACAATCACAATAAACACAAAGTGCCACTTTTCATAAGAAAAATATTAGTCTTGTATATTAAATTTGCGTGAAAACAAAGTCTACACAATTTTCACATGAAACTCATTGTCGTAAAAAATTAGTTTTTTTATATGGAGTATAATAGTTTTTTCACGTAAAACTGAAACAATTTACGATGCTTTAGGCTCAAAACTTAAATAGTTACCATCGTATCGATTAATTGCTCCAAATATTAAATTAAAACCAAATCAAAAGTTTACTACTTTAAAATTTAAACTACTGGCTTTTTTATCAGTAAAATTTCATTTAATAAGGTATGTTTTTATACTGCTAATTACTTGATAATATTGACAATATTTGTTGGAGTTGAGATCAATATTATTTTTTATTAATTTTTGTTTAAACAAGTTGAACATATTTTTATATACAGCTATGGACATGGAAATAGGACACTGTTATGTGTTAAGAAACATAATTATTTATTTTGAAAAATAAAACAAAAATAAAATTTTTTATTTCATATACGGGAAGTGTTATTATTGATGATTGTAATTCATTCTTTATTTGAATAAAAATCCTTCAACTATTTTATATTATTGGTAAATATGTATAAACTAATAAAAATACCTGGGCTTCTAAATAGGACACATTTTATATTTTTACAAAAAACTGTAAATTTTATGGGTTTCTAAAACAATTATTATTTTTTAGCGTTAATATTATACTAATATTTTGTGCTGTATCCATTATTATCAATAACAGCTTCGCATCTTCTTTGCATACTTTCAACTAATCTCTGGCATCTTTCTTTTGGTATAGAATACCAGGCTTCTTGAATACCAGCCCAAATTTCGGTGGAATTTTTGTAATTGTTTTGCGAAACTTTTGTTTTTACATCATTCCATAGATTTTCTATTGGATTAAGGTCCGGACTTTGGGCTGGCCAGTCCAAAACCTTAATTTGTTCTTGTAAAAACCAATCCTTCACTATGTTCGACGAATGCTTCGGATCATTGTCTTGCATAAAGGTCCACTTAACTGGCATATTTTCATAGGCAAATAGCTCCATAACATTCTTAAGAATGCTCAAATATTGAAACCTTCCCATTTTGTCCTCTACTTTTACGATAGGCCCAACACCACGCCAGGAAAAAGCCCCCCATACCATAATATTACCCCCACCGTGTTACAAGGTCTTCTGAGTGTACTTAATGTTTAAAGCCTGGTTTTTTGGGCGGTGTACAAATGTTCTACCATCTGGTCCGACACGATTTACCTTCGTTTCATCGCTCCAAAGCACATTTTTCCAAAAGGACAACTCATTTTCTTTGTGGGTTTTGGCAAAATCAATACGTTTCTTAATATTTTTTTTTGAAAGAAGAGGCTTCTTTCTACTTATTCATCCAAATAAGTTTGCTTCATTCAGTCTTTTTCCCTGATTTCATTATTTATTTGACGCGAGGACATAAAAGGGTTGAGTTTGCTTTTGCGTACTATAGTCCTGTCCATATAAGTTGTAGTTTTACGACGGATTGGCTTAAGTTCTTTATTTTGCGTATGATATTTCTTGTCGGCAGCACATAGACGAATAGCATTGTATACCATATTTCGCGAAGGTTGGGAGGGCCATACTGTGTGTGTGTGGGATTTGGGGTTGCCAACAAGAATCGTATTGGACCTATTTGGTGACCATGGTTGGGAGGGCAGTTGTGGGGGATTTTGAATATCTCGTTCTCCCTCTTTTGAATGTTCTGTTTTTTTTTTGTTATCTTAGTTTTTTTTGTGTGTTTTTTTTTTAATTGTGCTTGTCCCTGGGCTGTAGTGATGGGTTGGAATCCGACCCTGGAAGCATACCAACGCGAGCTAGCTGGCATAACCACTACAGTGCCGTTGGGGGCTCGTAACAGTATGGCAATTTTAGCAATTTCAGTTGGAGATTTCATCTCGTTGTGGAATTGAGATATAAGGCTTCGTTTTTCCGGATTACAATGTTTTCCACGTCCCATATTGGTACAATTAGAAAATAATTTACTTATTTCAAACGCAAATTATAAAAAGAAAATTATTACTAAGTGCATCGAGTAAAATTTTGACAATTATTGCAAGTGTCCAATTTTTATGTCCAAGTCAAATATGAACAAAGTAAAGTAATTTTGTGGTAAATATTTGCATGATTTAAATATTGCAAAGTTTTATATATAATCTGAGACTACTTGATTACAGTTTACCATCCCGTGTAAAAAAGTTTAGATCTGATCAGATCTTTTTATATCTAAATAGATATGATTGAATCTAATTAGATCCTGTACCAGATCTCATCAAACATGATCAGATATGGCATGTGTGATAATACCTTATGGCAAGATCTGATCAGATCTAGTGCCAAACCTCTTCAAATCTAAAGTAATCTGGACATTCGCGCCAGATATGCCTAGATCTGATCAGATCTAATTAAATCTCAAATTTGTCCCCAATTTTGAGATCTAATTAGATCTGGTAAGATCTACTAAGATATGTCTACACCTTTTGCAACTGTAATTCAGAAAATATCAATTGAAATTCAGAATTTCCATTTGAAATTCAGAAAATATCAATTGAAATTCAGAATTTCCATTTGAAATTCAGAAAACATCAACTGAAATTCAGAATTTCCATTTGAAATTCAGAAAACATCAATTGAAATTCAGATTTTCCATTTGAAATTCAGAAAATATCAATTGAAATTCAGAAAATATCATTTGAAATTCAGAAAATATCAATTGAAATTCAGAAAATATCATTTGAAATTCAGAAAATATCATTTGAAATTCAGAAAATATCAATTATTATTCAGAAAACATCAATTGAAATTCAGAAAATATCAATTGAAATTCAGAAAATATCAATTGAAATTCAGAAAATATCAATTGAAATTCAGAAATCGCCATTTGAAATTCAGAAAATATCAATTGAAATTCAGAAACCGTCATTTGAAATTCAGAAAATATCAAGTGAAATTCAGAAAATATCATTTGAAATTCAGAAAATGTCAATTGAAATCCAGAAAATATCATTTGAAATTCAGAAAATATCATTTGAAATTCAGAAAATGTCAATTGAAATTCAGAAAATATCAATTGATATTCAGAAAACATCAATTGAAATTCAGAAAATATCAATTGAAATTCTATTTATATTTTCTGAATTTCAAATGATGATTTCTGAATTTCAATTGATATTTTCTGAATTTCAATTGATGTTTTCTGAATTTCAATTGATATTTTCTGAATTTCAAATGATATTTTCTGAATTTCAAATGATGATTTCTGAATTTCAATTGACATTTTCTGAATTTCAAATGATATTTTCTGAATTTCAATTGATATTTTCTGAATTTGAAATGACGGTTTCTGAATTTCAATTGATATTTTCTAAATTTCAAATGACGATTTCTGAATTTCAATTGATATTTTCTGAATTTCAATTGATATTTTCTGAATTTCAATTGATGTTTTCTGAATAATAATTGATATTTTCTGAATTTCAAATGATATTTTCTGAATTTCAAATGATATTTTCTGAATTTCAATTGATATTTTCTGAATTTCAAATGATATTTTCTGAATTTCAATTGATATTTTCTGAATTTCAAATGGAAAATCTGAATTTCAATTGATGTTTTCTGAATTTTAAATGGAAATTCTGAATTTCAATTGATGTTTTCTGAATTTCAAATGGAAATACTGAATTTCAATTGATATTTTCTGAATTTCAATTGATATTTTCTGAATTACAATTGCAAAAGGTGTAGATCAGATCAGATGTAATTAGATCTCAAATTTGTCCCCAATTTTGAGATCTAATTAGATCTGGGAAGATCTACTGAGATCTGGCCATATCTGATCTTTTTTACAAGGGATAATAGAAAAGAAATATAATTATTGCTTTGTAATTATTAAGAGAAATGCATGAAGATAATTTTGTATGAAGTGTCCTATTTCTATGTCCATAGCTGTATATATATTTCGTACTTTTTTATTATTATCTACATATTTAAGAATAATTTTATATTAAACTAGCGGGCAAGCCCGCTATATTTAGCGGCGTGCCTTAGGCCTAGTTTTGGGATGTCAGTTAAACCGAAAACGAATTTTGTCGTATCGGGCAAGCCCGCTACATTGTTAGCGTGCCTTAAAGTTGCTTTAGTTCCAGTTTATGTAAAAGTACACCAGATAATTCAAAATTTCAGGATCTTATGAGATCTGTTAGACGTTTCATTTAAAAAAAAAAATTGAGCAAAAAAAAATAGGTTTTTGAGTTTTTGAATTTTTAAAATTGAAAAATTTTTGTTTTTTTAAATATGCGGCTAAATATCCTCTTTAAAACGAGCTAAGCACCATTTTTGTACCTATTATATTTTTTGAGATATTCAAAAAATAACCTCGTAACAAAGCAAAAAATTAGAAAAATTATGACATTTTTTGAAATTTTAAATATTGCATAACTTTTGAAAAAAAATGTGTAATTTTTTTCCTTTGGCAAAACTTGGTTATATGATGAAAGAAAAGTTCTGACCACAATTCATCTAAATCGAAGGGGTCGAGTCTAACCATTGGTCGATTTGAGTTAGAATGACCCATATGTTTTCAGCCGATAGTTTCTAAATTATTTAATATAAACTTTTTTAGGCATCTTTGTTGGAAGTCAAATACATAGAAAATATTAAAGCTTTTTATGGAAAATGTAACTCACAATTTTCCGTTCGACTTTATATTGTCTTTTATACCTAAAGCGTCGCTCATAAAATCTTTAACCTTGCGCTGCGGAGACCAAAAACGTCCAACAAGTGGTGTATGGCCAAACCAAAAGGGGTTAAAAAATATTTTTTGTGAAAATTTACAAATAAATTGTCACCCAATATTTTTGTTTTTTAAATAAATGTTTTCAAATTTAAAAAATAAAAATATCAAAATTTCCCCCCCCAGAGGCTTGAGCTGGAGCCGCCACTGCTTAAAATAATATCGTCGGCTTGCCTGCAAGTAGTGCTATGTGTTTTTAACAAGTTTTGAGGAGAGCGAAAAAACTGTTAAAAAATATCCTTTTTAGATATTTTATTGACATCATATGCCTTAATGATGATTTCAGTTAATGAGGTCGTGAATCATTAAGGCATATGATGTCAATAAAATATCTAAAAAGGATATTTTTTTAACAGTTTTTTCGCTCTCCTGAAAATCTATTAAAAAACAGCACTACTTGCAGGCAAGCCGCCGATATGGCTGTTCGCTCAACAGAAAAATTAATTAAATTCAAAAAAGGTTCAATAGAAGAATTAAGTCGGCAAAATCAACTGCAATTGCTGTTGAAAAGAGTGTATACTGAAGTTGCATTTAAAATTAACTGATATTGCAGTTAAAAAGAACTGCAATTGTCCAAATGAGCAAAAGTCTTTTGTTTTGGTTTTTTCCTTATCTCCCTTGGTTTTCGATATAAGGACCATTTTAAAAAATTGGGAGGGAAAGAAAAAGCACCATCTTTAAAACTTCGGATACTTCGATTGCTAATAGCAGAAGTGTGAAAATGATATACATATTTAAACAATAAATTGTGTAAAATTTAACAAATGGGTTCATAAAAATTAGTTATAAATAATTTTGAAAATTAACACTCACAATAGGTTAAATTACTGAGGATTTTTAGTAATGTGTTAAATGAAGATATCTAAAATATTTGTTTAAATCAGCATTTCAGCTAAAAATTTACTAAAAATTAGTCGAATCGATTAGAAATCCATTGAATTTGTGGATATATGAGTTTTTTTCTAAAGGGCGTTTTTTAAGCCCGATAGAACTTTAAATTGTAAAAAATAACACAAAAAATTAAATGAATAATAGGAGCGTGTACATTAGGCCGTACCTAAAAAAAAAAGTTCGCCGTACACCCTACAATATGAAGTATTTTTGCAAGGCAATTTAAAAAAAAATATTTTTTTTTGCAGAACGTAGGGGTCGCCTTTTTCAATTTTTCGTTATAGCTTCGGCATTTAAAGTCGGATTTTAAAGTGTGATATATCGATTTTTTTGTCTCGAGAAGACCAGTGTTTTGCTATAAAGGAAAAATCCAATGAAAAAAAATTTAAAAATGCAACTTCTACGTTCGGCAACCAATATATAAAAAAAAGTTCTATTGGGTTTATTGAAAAACTTCCTTAGCAAAAGTTTAATGATTTTTTGCAAGATTTAATTATCTGACATTAGGGTGATAGCAACTGATATCTGGTGGGTAACTACTAGAACGGGATACTTGAGGTCAATGGCTCTTGGAACAAAACACTGGTCTCCTCGAGAGAAAAACATCGATGTATCGTACTTTAAGATCCGACTGTAAATGGCAAAGATATAACGAAAAATGTAAAATGGCGACCCCTACGTTCGGCAAAAAAAATAATTTTTTTTTTGAAACCTCCTTGCAAAAATACTTCATATTGGAGGGTGTACGGCGCACTTTTTTTTTTTGTCTGTAAGGTGGTACGCTCTAGTGTACTTCGATCCAAAACTTGCAAAAATTTTGTCAGTTTTGCTCTATCTCGCTTAGTTTTTGAGATAGAGGCCATTTTGTAAAATGGCGATTTTTTAAATTTCCCTTATCTCGAAAACTAAGCGAGATAGAGCAAAACGGACGAAATTTTTGCTCCAAAGAAGTATTAACACACCCTGATAATACAAATAGGCCAGGTCTCGCATACATGAGGTAGGACCGAGAGCGATTCCCAGGAATCAATTTTTATGAACAGTCACGGTAACCCACGTGACTGTTTTATAGAAATGGATCAAACGGAAGCGTTACAAGACCTGGCCTATTTGTATTGTCGGGGTGTTTAATACTCTTTTGGAGCAAAAATTTCGCCTGTTTTGCTCTATCTAGCTTAGTTTTAGAGATACGGGCCATTTTAAAAAATCGCCATTTTACAAAATGGCCTCTATCTCGAAAACTAAGCGAGATATAAGCGTTACAAGACCTGGCCTATTTGTATAACCAGGGTGTGCTAATACTCCGTAGGAGAAAAAATTTACAAAAATCGCCATTTTACAAAATGGCCTCTATCTTAAAAACTAAGCGAGATAGATCATTCAGAGATGGGCATTGAGTGAAAACTTAAATTCAGGGAATTAAACAGAAAAAATTTAATTCCTTCGGGAATTAAACCAAAAAAATTAATTCCTTAGGGAATTAAACCAAAAAATATAATTCCTTAGGGAATTAAACGAAAAAAATTTAATTCCTTGACTAAAAGTTGAATTAAATAGAATTGAATTAACTCCTTGACCAAAAGTTGAATTAACTAGAATTGAATGAATTCCTTGACCAAAAGTTGAACTAACTAGAATTGAATGAATTCCTTGTGAATGAATTCTTTAATTCTAATGCTTAGTGCTTTGGAGAGGGAATTCATTCCATAAATTTGAATTCTTTGTGTTCAATCACAAGAATGACTTCCTGCTTATGTTTTATTAATGAATTCGTTCCTTGGATTAAATAATTGAATTAAATTTTTGGGAATTCATTCCAAAAAGGAATTAATTCTTTAAAGCTCTGAGCAGAATAAACCCCCATTTGGTGCATTTCAGTCATCGAATCGGCACAAAACAAAAATTTTCAAATCCCATCACTGCTATGTTTATCATTACTCCATGTAAGCTGAGTAGTACTTCATGTATTACATACTGTTACTATTGTTTAGATCATTTGATAGTGATAACATAAACAAGTTTATTCCTTTTTGTTGTATGAATTTATGCAAGCATTGTTCATTTAGTTGTTTTTGTTTTTTGTAAAACTCATCCTTACTTTCTAGCGATTACAACCGAATTTGTGTCACTGCATCTTGTGGTGGGTGGTTGGCTGGTGGGTTTTGTTGGATGCTGGAAATAATTTGAAAATTGCTTTTATTTTTTTTTTTGTTTTATGAAGGTCGGTCGCGTGCGCACTGATTTCTGATAAGTCTAAGTAAATAATAAAATTTGATAAGTATTCATATTTCCATCATATTAAGGCATAATTTCATTCATATCTTATGAAAGATTTAATTTACCAATCTTTGTTGGAGGAAATTTTGTTTTTTCAAAATAAACTGAATTTTTTTTTTAGTTTGGAAACTGTGAATGACTTCATATTTTGTCATATTCGGCTGTGTCATGTCCCAGCAAAAATAAATGGAATGACTTCTAAATGAATAACTTCCATCATTACATCACAAAGAATTGCTCCCTTAGGAAGGGGTTTTAAACAACATCTAATACTGCAATAAATATATGCTAGTCAGAATTTCTATTTCATGGGTGATAAGAAGTTAATATTTTGTATGGGGGTTGAGGTTTCCAATCCTGGCAGGTCGAAAAAAAATTTTAAACATTTTTTACACAATTATTAACTTTTTGTAAATTTTTTTTTAATTTTTCCACTTCATTAATTTTTGAAACGATTTAAATTTTTTTTTAAATTTTCTATTAATTTATATAAAATTTTATGAAAATATAAAAATTCTAAATAAAAATGTAATTTTTCAAATATTTTTTTGTTAAAGTACCAAAAACGCAAATATTAAAATTTTGTGTATTTAAAAAAATGTAATTTGAGAAATCCATTTTGATGAAATTCTTACTTACTACGGGGAAAGGGACCGGTTCAAAGTGACACGCAGGATAGCTCCCAAGGGGGCAGGGACCGGTCCTTGATTGGTCTTTTTGTTTGAAAGGGACACGTCACTTTAACATGGCGTTGTCATTGGAAATGACCAATTGCCACAGTTTAGACACCTTGTGACAAGTAAAGTGGTGTGTCTAAAACAGTGCTGTTCAAAAGTAAAAATGTAGGTGTGTTTGTGAGAAAATTAGAATTGCACTGTAAGAAATGTTGAATGGGGGAGAGTATGGTTAATTACCTTCTTGTGAATTATTTAGAGTCCAACTCACTTCTTAATGACCGACAGTATGGCTTCCGTAGAAATCGTTCTACGGGAGACCTGTTAGGAGTGGGTAATGACTTCGCTCGTTTTATTTCGAGCTTTCTCAGAGATCGCACTATTCGTGTTGTTATAGATGGGGTCTCATCCGACGAGTTTCAGCTGAATTCAGGCGTACCGCAGGGTTCTGTTCTTTCTCCTTCCCTATTTCTTATCTTTCTCAATGATCTTCTTGATCAAACTTCCAACCCTATTCACTCTTTCGCAGATGACAGCAACATTTGTCATTAATTTTCCTTCGATCGTAGACCAATCCCTGAGGAGATTGGGGCAAAAGGCAGATTATGAATGACACACTGAATCGTGACCTTTCTACAATCTCTGAGTGGGGTCGTTCGAATAAGGTCGACTTTAATGCACGCAAGACCCAATGTTGTATGTTGACCCATAGGGCTGCGGGGTCAACGCTGTCATCTGTACATATGGGTGATATTGATATTGAGGAATCGGATACTCTTGATGTTCTGGGCATGAAAATTCAGTGTGATGTTCGTTGGAACAAACATGTTTTTGAGGTGTCGAAAGAAGCATTCAAGTGTCTAGGTTTTTTACGTCGGTGCAAGAAGTACTTCACTCCATGCGATTTACTCACTATTTATACCACTTATATCCGACCGAAGATGGAATACAACTCCCATATATGGGCAGGAGCTTCGAAGTCTATTTTGGAACTTCTGGACCGTGTGCAAAGGAGGGCGTCGGCGCTTATCAATGACAGTAGGGTGTCCAGCTCTATTGACTCATTGGAGCATCGTCGGAATGTGGGTTGTGTGACCCTGTTCTATCGATATTACCATGGGAAATGCTCTGCTGAGATAAGTGAACTTGTCTCCAAAGCCCAAGTTTTTACTCGTAATACTCGCTTATCAAGTAGAGCACAGCCGTTTGTAGTCGATTGTCCAGTGTATCGCACGACGCATTACAGAGAGAATTCGTTTATCAGTCGCACTAGCCGTATGTGGAATAAACTCCCCGCAGAGGTATTCCCTGTTACTTACAACGTTGAGAAATTTAAATCAAATATTCACAAACACTACTCCCTCTTTCCTCCTCCTCATAACCTATTTTCCTAATACCAACACAATGCACTGCGTTAATAGGGGGCATCCCCTGAGTGTTGGTCCATCACAAAAAAATAAAAATAAATACTTCACTGCCCAGTGTAGAAAATCATTACCAGATATGTGGTTAAGTAACTACATACCTGGTAATGGTGACTAGTTACTTTTGTTACTACATTTCGGAATCCCGTAAAATCCCGGGATCCCGAAAAATCCGTAGTCCCGAAAAGCCCGGGAACTGGATTTTGAAAATCCCGAATCCCGGGATTTTTAAATATCAATCCTGATTGGCATCCCTAGTATATAGTAGATAAATGTGCCTATTCCTACTTGTGACTCATTGTGACCGTCATAAGACTATTTTTAAGTTATATCTCAAAATTGGGAGGTGCAATGATATCTTTGGGGATAAACCTAGATCTAATTTGATCCGAAAAATGGCGGATCCAGCTATATATTTGCGGATATAGCTAGATCTAATTTGATCCGAAAAATGGCGGATCGAATTAGATCCAGCTATATATTTGTGGATAAACTTAAATCTAATTTGATCTCAATTTTGGCAGATCGAATTAGATCCAGCAATATATTTGTGGATAAACTTAGATCTAATTTGATCCGAAAAAGTGGCAGATCGAATTAGATCCAGCAATATATTTGGGGATAAACTTAGATCTAAATCAGTTCAGTAGTGATTGTCGCTTAAACAAGTTCATTTTTATTTTTTCTTCCTAATGCAGTCTAATACTGCTTGTGTTAGTTGCTTTAGAGCTGTTGGTAGTATATTTATTAGATGCATAACATGCAGTGGTCTATTCCATAAAGGGTGTTCTGGTGTTAATAGTGATCGTGATTTATGTTTTAATTTCATCAAATAATATTGTTTATAACTGCAATAAATACGCTAAAGGATCTAATAATTTAATTGCTATGATAACAAGTTTGTCAAATGAAGTAAGAGAATTAAAAACGTTATTCAATGCCTGTATATACAAAAACAATGCAGTTGAGAGTGCTTCTTTTAAAAATAAAAAAATACATGCTGAGTCAAGCTTAAATTCAAAAAATAATGATTTACAACAAAAAGGTCGTTCAACTCTGATTGATTCCTTTTCTTCAAGTTCTGCTTTTCGTAATGATGTTGTTGATACTACTGAACCAAGTAATAATGTTTTAAATTTGAATAAGCGAATACGAAGAGCTAGCATTAGTCTTTCTCTACATGATGATGATGATATTCCTAATGATGTTATTGCTCTGACAATACTGTTAACTCAGCTTCAACTGCATACTCTCAAGTAGAAAGTAATATCCCAGTTAACAATACTGGATGGACTAATGTTAACTACAAAAAAAAGAAACGTAAGCCTGTGGTGTTTGGAAAAAATAATTCCAAGGACTTAGAAGTTATCGCTAATAAAAAATGGGCGCATATTTCCTCATTTAAGCCCAGCGTAACAGCAGAACAAATCCTGAATTATGTTGCAAAAGGTGCTAATATTGGCAAAACCCATCTAAAATGTTTTAAATTGGTTAGAAAGGAAACTGAGCCGAACACATTGAGGAGTGTTTCTTTTAAAATTGGGATCTCCGCTGAATTATATGATAATCTATTTGAGCCTTCCTTGTGGCCTACTAATGTAAAAGTGCGTCCGTTCTTGTTCTTTCTAAAGCCTATCTTAAAACATGTACAATATTAATTACTATTTATAATTATTTTATAGTTTAATCATAGTCTGTAAGGAAATGATGTTCCATTGACTGAATAAAAAGAATAATAATAAAGAATAAAAAAAAAAAAAAATTGATCCGAAAAATGGCAGTTTGAATTAGATCCAGCAATATATTTGTAGATAAACTTAGATCTAATTTGATCCGAAAAATGGCAGATCGAATTAGATACAGCAATATATGATTATGTAAGATCTAAATTTATCCAAAAAATGACAGATCAAATACGATCCAGTACTATATTTCGGGATTGCGTAAGATCTTATTTTTTCCGATAAATTGCAGATGGAATTAAATCCAGTGATATATTTGGCGATTTGGTAAGATCTTAATTTATCCCATAAATTGCAGATTGAATTAGATCCAGCAATTTATTTCGGTATTAAAATGGCAGATCGAATTAGAAACAGCAATATATTTGGGGATTGACATCTAAAACTACCCGAGTAAAAAAGAGTATATATAACATATATTTTTTAATATTAAAATATATGATAATATAAAATATTGTATGCAACTTTATATGTTTTTATATGATGATATATTAGAAAAACTTTTAGAAATTTTCTCATATGTAATCATATTAAATCATATATCAGTATTTGGTTTATTGCAAATTTTTGATATAAGAATATATAATTGATAAAACCGTTAAAAATTTTATATATAAATAGATACGAAAAATATTTTTGATTTTATTTTATATATTACAATATATTAGTTAACCGTCCTCCTGTAGGAAAGTGTAACAATAACATAAGACGAAACTGGACATCTTTTGGTATAAAATCCAGTAATAATGTTAGTATCCCTAATAAACAAACCGTTAAGTATTTAGGAATTAATATGGACAAGTTTCTATACTTTAATGAACATATTAATTCACAAGTAATGAAAGCACGAAAAGCTTTCTTCATGTACAAAAAGTTATTCTTTTCCAATCACATTAAACCTGAGATCAAGCTTCTTCTATATAAATCCTTAATACGTCCTATTTTAACCTATGGTTGCCAAATTTGGTTTAATGTTTCACCTTCATATATGGAGAAACTGCGTATATTCGAAAGAAAATGCCTCAGAGCCTGCACTGCTCTATACAGTTCACCAAACAGTAATTTTACGAAATATATAAGTAATCAAAGACTCTACAACGCAACAAAAATTTGCAGAATTGATAATTTTATCATATACATAATTAGAAATCCATAAGAAAAAGTTGTGACTGCTATGAAAACAATTTAATAATGGCTCCATATTATGTCAATGACGATTATATAACTGTAACGTTAAAAAATGGCTTTGTACCACCTGAGGCTTTTGTATATCTCGATAAAAAAGGTTTCATACAAAACGAAACGGGCGTCCCTATATTTTTTCATATATATAGAAGGGCCAATATAAAAGCTGTCACTAGCAATCAACTTACAGCTGAAAATAAAAGATTCGATACCAGCATTTTCGGTGAGGATAAGAATATCCTTCCAAATATAAATATTAATAAATACTGGTGGCTGAACTAGGTACCGGAAATTCTTCTTGTTTTTTTATAATTCTTGACTATTTCTTTTATCTTGTTTGAAATATAAAAGTAAGGTTTTTTGTTTTCCAAAACTTTTCTTTACATTGAAATTATTATTAATACAGATAATATTGTGTATATATTTTGTACAAAAACAATAATTAGTTTAAAAAAATGTATATATTGTATATATCCTTATGCTTATATGAAATATACTAGAGATCTCGATTATGGGACAGTGTGTAGTATTAAGTTATAGAAACTCTTGTTTTGTTTATTTCTAGTTTAACTATAAAAATTTTTTGTTGAAATAAACGTTAAAAAAAACAATATATTAGTTAATCTCAGACATAAGTTCGAAACTCATTTCATCAAAAACAATTTTTTTTTATGTTTTACTAAGGCCCATTAACTTTTCTCGAGAAGTTAACTTTACCTTAACCATGGGTAACTAACCAATACTAAATATTTATCCCTTTGAAAATTTAACCATAATAACTTATCAATATTTTAACTCTGGGTAGTTAACCTTAGTATGAAATGTCAGAATAAAAACAAAAGGAAAAAAAAAATTAATAACAAAAAATTTTTTTTCCAATACGGGAAAATTAAAAGTTTTTCTCGCGGTTTTTTGTGTGTTTCTGGTCGTAAAAAAAATAATACACTTGACCACGTCGTTTTTTTTAAGATTCGCGGTCGCTAAATGCTATAAAATGATTGTGTCTTTTTGCATACTACGAGAGGTGATTTAATTAAATCCATTTGGTAAGTCTATAAAATAAAAGTGGATTATTTGAACTGTTAATAAGCATTTCGTCCTGATCGAGACAACCGCGGAACGATTCGCGCATAAAATTAAAAAAAAAAAAATAGTGTAAATTTTGTGATGGATTATTAAATTAAGGCAATTTATGTGATCAGCACATCAAAGTGAGTAGAAAAATAATCGCTGTTCATGATTTTTTTATCTTTTTGTAATTGCGAGTCAAAACTGTGTGTTGCCCAGTGGTTCCTCAAATACTTTTAAAATATTTAAAACAAGATTGGTTTACATTTCGTAAATTCGAGAGTGATTTCTATGCGCTTTTTTACATTTAAGAATTAAGTTCAGTAGTCTTGTACTTCATTCAGTAGTCTTGAGCTTTGATACATGATTCATTTTGAATTTGATACGCTGATTCCAAATTCTTAAATGTAAGTTACCCAAAATTGATGAAATAATTGTTTTTATGAGAGTGGGTTTCAAAAGAAATTTTTTACTATAACGGTACACAAATTAAAAAAATATTGTCCTATGTATTTTAGAGAACAAAATTCATTCTTTACTACCATCGTAACAAAAAGGTTTAAGCTATTTGAATGCGTTTTGTATAGTATTTTAAAATACGTAGAAAGCTATTTTTCGCGTTTTTAATCACGATTTTCTAAAAATTGAGAGGTGATAGAGAATTCGGAATAGAGATCTGGAATCAGCAAGTAAAATACTAAAAGTATGTATCAAGCTTCTACACCATTTTTGGTTTTAATTATTCAAGACAGATTTTGGCTCCTTGACCCAATAAAAAAATTAATTTTTCTTATTTCCTTATATGAGGCCAATTTCTGTGAGCTATCACAGAAACCTAAATCCTAAATAGCAAAAATTTGTGCACGATTTTAAGTACTGATGCAATTTTTGTAAGTTTTGGTAAAGTGGGGAAATGCCATCGAAAATACTTAAATGTATCATAAACGATTCTTAGTCAAAGTTTGGTTAAAGCTGCGCTTTAGATTTTTTTAATCATCATTACAAGTTTAATTTTTTAAAATATATTATGTAGGGTGAATTGTTCTAAAATAGCCTTGGTTAAGTTTCTTAACCACAGAAATTTCTATGGTTAAATTTTAGCATTGGTTAGAAGAAATGCTTGATTAAAATTTAGATAAGTTATTCAAAAAATATGTTTACCAGTGGTTAAGGTTAGTAGAGGTCTTAACCAGGGTATAAATTGAGATAAGTTAACGGGCCTAAATGTTTTTATTAAATTAATATTTTCTCAGCTTTTTTTATTTTTAAGTTTTTTTTTTAATCTAAAAACTCCAATTTAAAACAATTAACATTTAAAATCATGACCCGGCTCGTAATGGGTTAATAAGTCTAGGCATGTTGCATACCATTGGTAAGGTATTTCAAGTACCTTTCCAACGACATATATATTTTGTTCTGGTACTATAAGTTTTAAGTGTAGAAATAAGATATTGAATATTGTTATATTCAATGTCTAATACAAATTTTTTTTTATAATTTAAATTTAATCATATCCTATTGTATTAAATTATATCCAATTTGATCGGGACAAAACTCGGATATAAATTGATAATTTGATATAACTTTGTATCCTTGTAAATATAATTATATCCAATTTGATACAATTTAATATAACCATTTTTCGGATGAAATTATATCCATTTACATATTACAAATATATCCATTCATATATAATTTTATATAAACTTTTTTACTTGGGCATCCAGAAAAATGACAGATAAAATTAGATCCCGCATTAAATTCCGGTACTACATAAGATCTCCATTTATTTGGGATTAAATAAGATCCCAGACAGATATTGACAACAGTTCAAAAAATAATACACTGACAGAGCACTGATTTTATAAAAATTACAATATTTTGTTAAACTAAGGTTTAAACTCAGAAGGTCGCGAGTTCGATACCGTTCACGGCTATGCATTTTTTTATAAAATGAATTTCTTTTTATAAAATTATAATTTTATTTTCTATAAATGTTTTTATAAAATTATATTTTTTTTTATTAAATTGAATTTTCTTAAAAAAATTATTTTATTTACATCTTTCTAACGCTCTACACCATTTCCAATTGTATCAATTGTATTTAAAATAATCAATTGAATTTCAGTTTTATCAATTGTATTTCAGAACTTATCAATTATTTTTCAGATTTATGAATTGTATTTCAGAACTAGTCAATTGAATTTCAGTTTTATCAATTGTATTTCAGAAATTATTAATTGTATTTCCGAAATTCACAACTGTATTTCAGAAATTATCAAACTGTATTTCAGAAATTATCAATTGTATTTCAGAAATTATGAAATATAGTTTAGAAATTTTTCTCTATTAACTATGATAAACAATCAACAAGTTTTGAAAGAGATTTGATTATTTCTGAAATACAATTAATAATTTCTGAAGTACATTCCATAATTTCTGAAATACATTTAAAATTTCTGAAATACAATTAATAGCTTTTGAAATACAGTTAATATTGTAGCTTTAAATGGCACCATATATGGTATGTTCCCTATTAAAAAAAATAATAAGGAGCTTTATATGGTAATATGTAACTTAGAGTGATCCATGTACCATTTGATCCGAAAAATGGCCCGATAAAATTGTATCAGTTGTTTATCAGTTTTTATCTAATTGCATCAGTTTAGATCTGACCTGATTAAATTATGTGTTAATCAGATGAAATTGTATCTGATTTTTGACCTGATACAAATAGATATATTTGTATTCAAAATTATATAGTTATATCCCAATTTTGACCTGATATCAGTTTAAAACTTTAATACAATTGTATAAGGTAAATGTCGGATACAATTATATTTTATTTATATAAAATTGAACCAATTACGATCAAACCTGACACCATTACATATAAGAAGATAAAATTGTATCAAGTCAAAAATCGGATACAATTTCATCTGATTAACACATAATTTAATCAGATGAGATCTAAACTGATACAATTAGAAAAAAAATTTATAAACAATTGATAAAAATATATCGGGCCATTCTTCGGATGAAACTGTATATTTATACAGATATAACTCAATCACATATATGACTCTATGTAACTATTTTTATTCGGGTTGTTTAAATGATACTTTATATCAAAGTATATGGTATTATATATGGTAGCATATATTATCATATCTGGAACTGTATTAAAAATGTTGTTCATAAGGTACCATATATGACCATATAATGTTGAAATAGCACCATATATCATAATGTATGGTTTAAATGTCACCACATATGGTAATATATTGTTTAAATGATACCATATATCAATATATATTGCACTATATATAGTAGCATATCCCGGTGAAAAATGTTCATATACGCTCAAACATGTTCATATATGGTTTATGTATGGACACATATGAACAAATATGGATTTTTTATGAACATATATGGATTTTATATGAACATATATGGAAGTATATGTGATTCCATATATGGAAAAAATTTCATATACAGACATATATGGAAGCATCTGTTATTTCATATATGGAAATGGCACTCATATATGGACAAATATGAAAGTATATGTTATTCAATTTATGCAAAAGGGACTTGTATATGAACATATTTCGAAGAATACATTTTTCCATATATGTAAAAGGAACTCATATTGGGATAAATATGGAATTATATTTAATGCCATGAATAAAAAAAGGAACATATGTTAGCGCCTAATTTGAATGTCATACATAAATTTATATCTATCGTACAACCTTATAATAAAGGACAACAACGTTCGTATGTATTCGTATATATTTAATAAATGAATATGTTCATATATGAACATATACTTAGGTGTTACCTCATTTTTCGGATCCACACATATATGGTTGAACCATAAATGTTCATATATGGACATTTTTCACCGGGATATTATTATATTTGGAAATGTATTAAAAATGTTGTTCATGAGGTCCCATATATGAGCATATATTGTTAAAATGGCACCATATATGATAATATATGGTTTAAATGGCACCATATATGGTAATATATTGCTTAAATAACACCATACATAAATATATATGGCACAATATATAGTATCATATATTATCATATCTGGAACTGTATTAAAAATTTTGATCATGAGGTACCATATATGGCCATATATTGTTTAAATGGCAACATATATAATAATATTTGGTTTAAATGGCACCATATATGCTAATATATTCCTTAAATAACACCATATATAAATATATATGGCTCTATATTTACTAGCATATATTGTCATATCTGCAACTGTATTTAAAATTTTGTTCATGAGGTACCATATATGACCATATATTGTTTAAATGCCACCATATATGATAATATATAGTTTAACTGTCACCATATATAATGATATATTCCTAAAATGCCGCCATATATATTAAGATATAGCTCTATATACAACTATATATGCAATAAGATCAGCCATGCTATGTAATATATAATCATATATACCATATCTAATATTATAATGGCTAATATATAATTAGATGAAATTATATATGGCATAATATAAGTAAAAATTTTGGAAAAAGACGTCATATATAATTATATATGGACATTCATAACGAATTGTCTAATTATATATTGTAATATATGCTACATATGATTATATATAATTTTTTTTACTCGGGTAGTAATGTTTTCTATCAATTTACTAGTATTTGGTAAAATAAGAGTTGTAATTAGGGTTTATCCCGCCCTTTTTTCAATCCCGCAGTCCCGGGAATTTTGTGCGGGATTTCCTGTGATTTTTTTTATTCTTTTACAGAAGTTTTAGCTTGTAAATTACAATTTTGGAAGCTTTATTTAAGTACAAACCATTGATTTTTTTAAATAAATTTAAATAAAATATATATTTAAAATTAAAAAATGAGATTTAAAATTCAATAAACAGAATTAGTATTAAAAAAAATACTATTTAGGCCGAGTTTTTCGATATCAGTTGAATTTGGTTTAGTTAAACCGAAAACAAATTCTCAGCCATTAACAAGTTTACCAACGACATTTCTCGTACCTTGGAAAATATTCCCGGGATCCCGGGAAATTCTAAAAAAATCCCGCTGTCCCGGGAAATGAAAAAGTCCGGGAAAAGAAAAACCCTAGTTGTAATGCAACTGATTTTGTGTTTATTTATAAAAAAAAAAAAAAATAATAAAAAAGAACACAACGACTGATCTCAATGGTAATTTGAAATATCAATTTTATAAGTTTTAAAAAAAAATTGTTAAGAACCAATTTCTTCCTTGCTTTGTTAGAATATTGAATACTTGGCAATACTGGAGTCCTATTTAGTGACTGCCCTACGGGAAATGAGGAGTCAATTGCCTCCAAGGACCTATCCCGTGACCGGTCAACCGAAGGCATATTACTAAATTAGTACAAATATGAACAAAAGATTATGAATTAATTTTCTAAGTATTTTTTTATCCGTTATTTGCACTGTTGCTTTTAAAAAACTTGACCGATACCGAAATAAAATCAAATATTTGTTTTAAATGAATGTATTTTAGTTTGACTCTATATCATAAATTAATATCACTTTCTGTTTAAACTATTTTAAAGAAAGATGATACAATTTTCACAACTGAATTACAAAGAAAAAAAAATTTGAAAGAATTCGATAAGGCCAGCAAGACAGAATACGTATTTTCGGCTTTCGCTACAAAGGCATCATCAGTGTCGTTTGCCTTGACGGGTTAAACTTTGATCATCGTCTACTTATGTGAAAGTTGAAAGCAAATCGAATATGTTAACAACTCAACTTAGACTAACATTAACGAAATCTAACAATGCAATTTTTATCCTTTGTTATTATATCTGGTTCTATTCAACTCTGTGTATGATAACCAGAGAAGACAAAATTGCTGTTTTTGCTTTTTATTGCTAGTTTTACTCATATTTGCTTCTTTTTGCTTTTTTGGATTTTCCGTTTTTTTCGCTTTAAAATAGCTTTTTCTTAAGATTTTTGAGCTTTTAATTGCTTTTTTTAAGACTTTTTGCCCAAAAATACTTTTTTTGCTCACATAAAATATTTTTTCTCCTAACTTAGAACTAAAAAATAAAAACAAACTATTGTTTTTCCAAGTTTTTTTACTTTTGCTTTTTTACAATATTTTTTTGCTTTAAACACATCAGATTTTGCTTTTTTCTGTCTTCTCTGATGATAACCACAGATTTTTGAATTACAACGAACCGTTAAATTTAAATGTATGTTATTTAAATTTTATTTTTGCACCGTGTCATGTGTTTTTTAAGATGAGTGAGGGATTGTATAGTTGATCTTTTTATTTGGTAAATGAATGCTTTTTAGTTTGACTCTAACTCATATATTAATATCACTTTCTGTTTAAATTATTTTTCAAATTAAAGAAAGATGATACAATTTTCACAAGTAAATTACAAAGAATAAAAAATTTGAAAGAATTCGATAAGGCCAAAAAACATTCATTTACCAAATAAAAAGATCAAATATACAACCAACCAACCCCTCATTCAATATTTTTTTTATTTATTTTACTGTTTTATTTATTTATTTTTAACTTTATTTTTTTACAATTTGCTTATTTTAGCTCTTATTTAAAATTTCTATAATTTTTTGCTAACAAATTTTAAGTTTTGGTTTTTGCAACGTTTTTTAATGTTAAAGCTGTTTTAGTTTTAACAATTGGTATTTCATTTAACTTTGTTTTTTAAGTTAAGGGGAATTTTCTAAATTTTTATTTATATTATCAGAGTTTTTGAGTTAATTTTCTAATTTTTAATTGATTTTTTAATTTAATTATGGCCAACGCAAAAAACGAGTCAACTGCCATTAAAGGACCTATCCCATGATCGGTCAATCGGGGGCATTAATAACGCACTTCCACTATATTTGTGTGTGTGTTAATGTTGTTTTCTTTTCTATTTTTTTTTATTTTAGCGATAGAGCCTACCAACCCTGCCTCAATGTATGTAATTACTTTTGGCTTATGAATGACTTAACATATAATTCATCCGTTGACTTGTAGAATAGCATGAAATATTAATAAAAATAAAAATTTTAGACTACTCGCAAACTGACTAAAATTGTGTAGTTTGCATAAAAATTCCAATATCTATTTTTTATTTTATACGAGTTAATGAATTGATTCACAGCGACTGATCATCCACGAATTAAACCGATACATCAGGAAAGTGTATTAATCTATACATGCTTTGAAATTCTTTCGTTATACAAATAAGCTGTTAACGTACACAAAAAAATCGTTACCAAGTAATTAAGAAAATTTCAACTAATAAAGTTTTATCGAATAATTTATTATATTGTATGTGCCACAAAAACATAATTTTAGTTGAAGTGCTCCCAATTGCTTGCCAAAGATTTTTTTGTGTATATTTAAAAAGCGCAAATAAAACTTGAAATTTGAAAGACTCTAAAGTAAGATTATTATTAAATCGTTCACATGTGATCATAACTGACTCTTATTTACAAGCTTTTTAAGTGTTTTGTTCTAAAGTTAATTTTTCTCTAAATTTTATGAAGATTCATATGAGACTCAAAAGTTCATCATAAATGCTGCATATTTAACCCTTTCGACCCCAACTTTAAATGGCTGGGAATTTTCCGACCAAACTTCTTGTAAATGTAGATCTATGCCAAAAAAATATTTTTTATTACTTTTATGGCTTTACCTCACCCCCTACCGGAGATATTTGGAATTAAAGTTCAGAAATTAATATGCTACCGGTCCCGAAGGGGATAAGATTTTTAAAAATTTTAATTTTATATTTTTTCTATTACTGAACTCTACATAAAATTTTTTAATTTTTTGAATTTTATTCATCACACAATTTTTAAGACTAATTTAAACAAAAATTTTATTTTTCCTTAAATTTTGCTGTGAGAAAAAATTTCTGTTGACACTATGAAAAATAGCTCGCAAATGAACACTTTCAAAGACTGCTATATGAAATCTGTAAATTTCCTATTGGGGCGTTTTTGGCCAAAAGTATAAAAATTAACCCCATATGGATCACGTTACACAAAATAATTATTTTTATCCAGTTGAGATTTTTTTTATAAAGCCATTAACTTTACAATCTCGTAGTCATAATTAATATTAAGTTTCATGGGTCTTTTCTGACCCCAGACCACTAAGGGTTAAATTTTTTTTAAAGAAATGAATAGATAATTATAATCTAACCAAACTTGAGTGCTGTTTTTCCGAAAACCGTGTAAAATTTGATGAAACATTTAAATTTTTGACAAAATGAGTAATTTTTGTAAAATGTCCTGAAAAGCAGTCGCTCCAAACGCAAACTCGAATTATCATTTTTCCAATTTATTTTTTTTCTTTAATATCAACTATTATGTGGTACAAATAGCAATCGACATCTCCAAATTAGGCATTTTAAAAAATCTTTAAAATTAATTTAAAAAAAAAGTACGTTTTTGCATTTTCATCAAATTTGTGGGTCATTTTGGATTCCAGGCTAAAGTGGGTTAATGATATCCGATGAAGTCAAAATTCCATGTATGAATCATTTTGACTATATTAAATGAACAAATGGAATAAAAAATCATTTTTTTCGAAATTTGGGAATTTTTAATAATACACTTTTTTTCCAAAAGGGGCCATTTTCGTCCAACTTTCGGCACGGGTTAACGTTTTCCAAAAAAGAAAATCGATTTCTTCCATTTGGGACCAATTCCAATAAAAGTGGGGGGGGGGGGTGTAATGAACGAAAATCGACAAATCGCTATTTAAAGGGACAGTCTAATGTACAGTGTATTTTAAATAAAATAAATACACTGTAATTGTTGTAAAATAAAAAATAATTAAAAAAATTTTAAAATGTGTGTATCGATTTAATAAGTTTAAATGTTTAGTAGTTGGTTTAATTTGAGATTTGGACGACACTTTCATGCAGATTTCAGCTCCGAAGAATATTTTCTACCTAACAAAACATTTTTAAATTTTTTAATAGTGTTTATTTAATTGAAAATTGCTTGCTTTTACTACAGTACTACAGTATTATTTTTAATTTTCATTTTTTGAAAAATATATATTTTAGTAGTTGTTTTTCTAAGAGTTTGCCAAAGGCGCCAAATTTTTTAAAACCAAAAATTTTAAATGGTCATAACTTTTAAATTCGTCCTAGGCGTTTTTTTTTAATCATAAATATAGTGTTTTCAAACCCCATACTCACTTTTTGTGGGAAATTTTTTTTTGTCAAAACCCAATTCTAAAGCACCCGTGACTGGTAAGGATATATGTAACCACATATTTTTTGTATGTTGGCGAGTAAGCTTACTTGTGTGCAGCAGGTCAATGATGTTTTTATCTATTAAATATTACATGTCGATATAGATCAGATGGTAGAGCTGTTGACTGGCAATCTGTAGAACCAGGTTCGATTCCCGCACCATCAAATTTTATTAAAAAAAAAATCAAATCAAAAAATATATCGTTACCTATGTGCTTACCAGTACTGACAAAAATAATGAGTCTAAAAATATATTTTCAAAAAAATAAGTTTTATAAAAAAAATTTTTTTATTGTAAAATTTTTTTTTAACAAAATTTTCTAGTGCGGGAATCGAACCTGGGACTCCAGGTTGCCAGTCAATAGCTCTACCACCTGAGCTATATCGACATGTAATGTTTGATAGATAAAAACGTAATTGACCTCGTGCACACAAGTTAGCTTACTCGCCAACATACAAAAAATCAAAAAATATGAGGTTACATATATCCTTACCAGTGTTGAAAAAATATTGAGTCTAAAAATAGGTTTCAAAAAATTTTCAAACAAATCTAGAAAATTACTTTCTATTTAAAATAATGATAAAAATAAGTCATTATCAGTAATTCATTATTATATGTTTTAAAATAATGCAGAAGGTAATTGGGTGTCATTATTTGTAGTCCAAAAAATAATGATATGTCATTACCGTTTCTACACTGGGATATCTGGTTATGATTTTCTACACTGGGTATTTAATAGTTGTTAATAATATGGTACATTTTATGAATATTGAAACATCCCAGTGCACTATAGGTAAAGTTACCCCATACTTACCCCATTTTCTAGTCAAAACTATAAGGAATCACTGAATAAGGATGAAAGTCTATATACGGGGGTTTTCAAGGTTGTTGATTTCGAATCTGAGGTAAAATTTTTCAAATTCAAAATGGCGAATCCAATATGGCGGCGTAAATTTTAAAATTTCTTCCGATTTACATGAAAATTTGTATACGGGGGTTCTCAAGGTTGCTGATTTCGAATCTGAGGTAAAAATTTTCAAATTCCAAATGGCGGATCCAATATGGCGGTGTAAATTTTAGAATTTCTTCAGATTTACATGAAAATCGGTGTACGGGGGTTTTCAAAGTTGCTGATTTCGAATGTGAGGTAAAATTTTTCAAATTCAAAATGGCTAATCCAATATGGCGGCGTAAATTTTAAAATTTCTTCTGATTTACATGAAAATTGGTATACGGTGGTTTCCAAGGTTGCTGATTTCGAATCTGAGGTAAAATTTTTCAAATTCAAAATGGCGAATCTAGTATGGCGGCGTAAATTTTAAAATTTCTTCTGATTTACATGAAAATTGGTATAAGGGGGTTTTCAAGGTTTGCTGATTTCGAATCTGAGGTAAAATTTTTCAAATTCAAAATGGCGGATCCAATATGGCGGCGTAAATTTTAAAATTTCTTCTGATTTGCTTGGGTAAAAATGTTAACTGTGTTAAATGCAAACTTTTATTGTCCAAAATCTCAAAAATAAATAAAAATCTAGGGCATATTATAGCAGAAAATTCAACAAGTGGAAACTTTTGTAGAAACTATTTTTTTTTACTAAAGATATTTAAAATTTTGCTTTACATTTCATTATTTTAAGTAATTTCATTTAATTTTTATTCTTTCTTTAATGAAGCTATTTAAAATTTCCTCTTTGTTCGTTCAGATTTCTCAGGACACTCTTTCTTTGGAAGCCCTATTGGAGCTGCAGTTGGCTTAGTTTTAATTGCCAAAATAAATTCAGCGTTTAGCCAGAGTTCGTTTTGCATCTGAAATATGTTTTTCTTCCTATGAGAACTCGCCCATCTAACTGAGATATTCTTACAAAAAATTTTTTCTCATAAGCCGATTCCTCATTCAAAAATTTGCCGCATTCAGCTGTACCAACAATAAAATTGTAAACAGTAGTATTCTTCTCCTCTTTCTTTTGCTCATCCAGCCAAATTTTCTCAAAAAACGCAAAAAATCTTAACATGAAATTGACAAGTTAAACTCAAAATTCTTCATTTAACACGTTTCTGATTGTGTAAACACAGCCAAATTTGGCCAACTTTTTGAAAGCTTATCCAAAGTTCATTTTTCAGAAAAAAAACTTGAATTAAAAGTTATGTCAGAAGTATGAGTTTTTTCGTCAAAAAAATTTTTTTTTATAAAATCTTTCTCTTGAACCATTAAGCACTTACTATCACTTTTGTTTTCAATATTTAGTTTAAATTTATGTTTTTTTTTTAATGTAAAGAAATTTAAAAATTCGACAAACAATGACTTTGACCCGAATGCTTAAGTCGTTGTTAATTTTCTACAAAAACAAAATTTGCCGTCATTTGCTTTGATGTGTTCTTAATTGAATACCAACAAAAAAAATTCATTCTTGAATGTGCGAAAAATGACTTTGCCACAAAAATGTGTTAAGTTACCCATAGTGCGACGGTATGAAATAGAAAAACAAAAAACTTTCATAATAGCCGTTTTTTCTAATCACTTGGATTTAATAAATCCAAAAAGTATTTCTAAAAGTGCTCAACAGATGGGGTTAGATTTTTCCTATTTTAAAAAAAATTTTTTGTCCGACACTTCTTTCACCCTAATTTTTAATACCGAATTCGATGATGAAGGATTCTACTTTAACTTTTAATTCATAATTATATTTTACATAAAACAGCGATAAACAGTCTGCCTTTTCAGTTTTATCACTTCAATTTATATTTTTACACAATTGAAAAATTCCATTGCAATATTTAATATTCACTAATTGGATTTAATTAAATTACTTACTGTCGAGTGAAAAATTGCTATTTCTATTTGAGCTATTTCTCCATGTCCAAGATGAAAAATATGTATTTGGTGAGGTGTAGTTTTTTTCTAAACATATTTCATAAAAAAAAATTTAAGAAAAACCTTTTATTTGTTAGTTTTTAAATTTTTTTGTTTCTCTTTTAATTTTCATTCGTATGTTTTTCTGACATTAAATTAATAGGCTGTTTCATATATTTGTGCTTTTATTGTGGATTTATTAAATCCAGCTTTTTTTTGGATTTAATAAATCCATTTTTTGTATGAAAAATTCTAAATCCAGGTGATTAAAAAACACGCTAAATATTTCTATTGTTGGTTATGCTTTGCAGAAGGCTTCGAAAACATATTTTATTGTTTGCTCCATTCCCATTTTGTTGATGTGGCAGACTACATTTAATATGAGATCTTGATGCTTTTAATTTGCATTGCACTACGCCACCACTTTCTTAAGAAAACTGGTGAAGGGGACCTGGAAAATCCCCGAAACGATCGTCTTTTCATTCCTGAAAGTGTAGAGGTTTTTTGAAAGCAAAAACTCTGTGCAGTATTTGTCAGGAGAGTATCCTGATGAAGAAAAATAGCAGTTTTTGAAAAAAAAGTACTTATTATGTTAATTCAAAATAAGGAAATTGGCCTCGAACTGAATTAATAAATATCTAAATATTTAATTTTCATTTTAATATAAAATCACCAAAAAAATTAAAATTTTCGAAGTTTTTTTTTCGATTTTTTTCTAAATGCAAATAAAAACCGAGCCTTTTGAAAACAGCAGTTTACAATTTTTTAGCAAATATTTCTGCTGATTTTAGCAGAATACACGCAATTTGCATTCAACTATATTTAGCTTAAAAAAAACTCGATATTTTGATATAATACCAAGAATGATGGTATTTTCCTATGTAGCTTGCAAGGTGATATAGATCCGAAAAATTGTTGATTTATTGATTCGATATTTCATCGAAACAACGAATACATATTTTTCGAGGGAAAATATGATTAATAAAAAGAAAAAAAAAATTTTTTTTCTTTTTTTACCTTTCTCTTTGTTTATTTTTTATTTCTATTTAATTTTCTTCAATTTTAATTTAAATTCAAAGCAATTTTGTTCCAACACCAGCCTTTGGTTTAGAAGTTCATCGCCTTACCCCTTGAGCCAAACCGTAATGATACATATAGTTTCATATACTTTTTTTTATAATTCACATTGTTTTTATTTTATTTGAATCTACCTTTATAAACTTCATATTACTCAACAAACATGAATGTAAAAGTCAAAAGAAATGCCCTAGTTGTATGAACGAATATGCTGTTCTTATCCAATTTTTCGTAAATAAATTTAATGCTGAATACAGAAAGGCCCTAACTCGACTTAATATTTCAGTAAAGGAAAAGGAAATCTTAAAAATTTTGATTATACATTTTATTTTATTGGTTTTATACTAATAAAAAAATTCATTCAGAAGTTAGGGTCTTTCTTCATTAAGCCTCAGATATTAAACTTTGGAGCAAAATTGCATTATATGTTTATACTAAAATAATCTAAAAGATTTTAAAACCGCCCTGTTTGAAGATAATTATTTTAAAAGTGACAATACGCTCCGAATTAAGAGAATAAGATTAGTTAGTCAGCAATAGAAATTTGCATAAATCAAAGTACCTAGAATTTAGTGTTTCACTGCAGTTTATAAAATTTAATTTTAATTGAGAAAACCTTGCGTTATATTTACTTTTTTTGATTTCTAAAGTTAAACTTTTATTTGAATAAAATTTATAAATCTCTATTTTCTTATTTTCTGACACGTATAAAACTTTTTGAGAAAACAGAATAACTTTGAAAATCTTATAAAATATAAAATCTATCATTTTTACTTCCACGTAAAATTAAAAATAAAATAACTATAAAAATCCCGTAAAGGGCATTATAAAAAGTGTTTGTTTTTAAATTTTATTTTTGTATTTTATATTTTTAGTAAAATAACTATTTGTGTGGTGAACATTTAAGTCGTATATGTCGACCCTATTGATAGCAACTGACATCGAGATTTCTTCACATTTTTACAACCCGGTAACCCCGTGACTGCCAAATCAATTTAAACATTTTTACTAACAATCCAAATAAATTTGGAAATCGATTTCGATAATTTCGTTGTCGTAAACTCTGGTTTGAAATATTTAATATAAAACAAACAAAATAATTTAGATATAAACGAAGTTTACAGTTGTCCGGTTTTTCTTGTCGTCCATATACAAAACCTCGTTTTTATAGATTCAAATTGTTTGCTGGGTACATTTGTTTGTTTAAATTTCTTTTTGTTCAATTTATAGATATGTCAAAATATTTTAAATTCAAATTTAATTCATACAATTTTCAAATCGGTTGTGGTGTAGATGTCTGGAAGGTCAGACGTAGACAAAATTTCACTTTATGAGGGTCGTGGTTCAAATCTCTATTATAGAGCAAATTTTTTTTTTATTTTTTATATAACTATGTATATCCTTTTTTACTTTTATTAGGTAAACTTTGTTTTTAACACTAAAAAGCATACAAAAAATTATTAATCGGACAATTTTTTGATGAAAATTAATATCGATAAATAGATTGGAAAACGAACCAAACTTGCGAATAATAAAAAATACAATATATTGAGAAATTACGATATGAGAAAGTGTCGAAATCGATAAAATTTTAGACCAAAAAATGTGTTCGAGAAACCTTAAAATGACGACTCTATTTCATATTGATTTCTATTATTTTTTTCGAAAAAAACTTCGATAAAGCTTCGAAATGATGAACCGCTTCGAAACTGTGCATACTGAATTTTTGCTATTTTTAGTTTACAAACATTTAGCAAAATTTTCTGCAGATTTTACAGTACAATTTGCTATTTTAAATAAACTAGAAGTTAGCCTAAATATAACTTAAATTCTGTAAATTTAACAGTTTTAATTTTGCTGTTCTCGTTTTAGTAGTATTTAGTAAAAAAATCTGCTAATTGTAGCAGTTTTTTCTGCAGCATCATTTTTAACTAATTTTTAGTAACTTGTTCTGCTATTTTTAAAGATTTATTTCTATGAGTGTACAACAGCTCCAGCTGATAAGACGTAATGTGCAGCAACAACAACAGCCTCAGCAAAGTCAACAATCTCAGCAACAACAAAAGCCTCAGCAACAACAACAACAGCCAATAGAGCTCTAGGACCCGACGGAATTTCCATGCTGATGATCAAAAAACTGGAGATGCCAGGAGTAGAGTACCTGACAAAGGTCTTTAACCTTTCCCTATCCACCCTAATAATACCCGAGGTCTGGAAGATGGGCAGGGTGGTACCACTTTTGAAGCCGGGAAAGGATGCGAACCAGGGAGTATCGTACAGACCTATCTCCCTACTGTCACCGGTCGCAAAGATACTTGAGGCTCTACTCCTCCCCAGTCTCACACGGCATTTTCAGCTTGCCCAGCACCAACATGGATTCCGGAAACAGCACAGCACAACAACAGCTTTAACCGCCATTGCCACACAGATAACCAGCGGTCTAAATCAGAGCCGCCCTTGCGAAAGGACGGTTCTAGTGGCGCTTGACCTATCGAAGGCATTTGATACGGTCAGCCACGCGACCCTCTTCAGAGACATCGCCGAATCCAGTCTCCCAAATGGCACGAAGAGGTGGATAGCGAATTATCTGTGTGGTCGCCAGTCGTTTGTGGAGTTTCGTAACAAAAGATCCAAACCTCGTAGGATTAAACAAGGAGTTCCTCAGGGTGGAGTTCTCTCCCCGATATTGTTTAATTTCTACGTTTCGAAACTCCCGGCACCACCAGAAGGGGTGGAATTGATTTCTTATGCCGACGACTGTACGATACTGGCGACGGGTCACGACATTGATGGCTTATGCGGTAGGTTGAACAGTTATCTTCATGATCTTACGAATTTCTTCACTGGAAGGAATATGCAGCTCTCCCCTGCAAAGTCCTCGGCGACTCTTTTTACCACTTGGACGAAGGAAGTAAGGCTGGAACTGAATGTAGTAGTCGATGGCGTACGAATTCCGACACTAAACCACCCCAAAATTCTTGGGGTTACATTCGACAGCCTGTTCATGTCCTCAGCGCACACCACTGCAATTTGCAACAAGATGCAGAGTAGGAACAAGGTCCTCAAGTCGCTAGCCGGCAGCTCTTGGGGTACAGACAAAGAAACCTTGTTGTCAACCTACAAAACAATTGGTCGGTCAGTGGTTAATTACGCTGCGCCAGTGTGGTCGCCTAGAGTCAGCGATACCCAGTGGAGAAAGCTCCAAACCTGCCAAAACTCTGCCCTCAGGACAATAACAGGATGCCTACAAATGTCCTCGGTTCAACATCTTCACGAGGAAACGAAGGTCCTAACAGTAAAGGAACACTGCCAAATGCTCTCGAAGCAGTTCCTGCTGGGATGTCATCGGAGGAACCACCCGAATCACCATCTTACGGAGGTAGATCCCCCCCCCCCCCCCCCCCCCGAGGCATGTCAGAAAGGACCTTCGTATCTTTGAGGGCACGGTCCAGCGTTATATGAGAGATCCGCTGGACGAAGCATCCTATAGGGCAGGTATAAACGATATTCATCGGGACACGGTAAATGACGCCATCAATTCTTACCGGATGAATATCGTTCTTGGAGGTCGCCCCCTACCTATTGCGGAGAACGAGGAGAGGACTCTCCCACGATCTACGAGAGTTCTCCTCGCGCAATTGCGTTCGGGATGGTGTTCACGCCTTAATTCATATTGGTCTCGGATCGAGCCCACCATCCCGAACACATGTCCCGCATGCCAGAGAGGTCCCCACGACGTAAACCACCTCTTTGGCTGCACGGCAAACCCGACTCACCTAGATCCCACGTCACTATGGACCCACCCGGTGGAGGCGGCCCGGTTCCTGGGTCTGGATCTAGCTGAGTCAGCAGAAGAAGATGAAGAAGAAGATTAATATTATATATGCTTACATATTTATTGTAGGAGGCGTTGCTACAACAACAACAACAGCCTCAGCAGCAACAACAGCCTAAGCTTTTAAAAAGTTGGCCGAATTTGCCTGTGTTTAAACAATCAGAAACGTGTTAAATGAAGAATTTTGAGTTTAACTAGTCAATTTCATGTTGCGATTTTTTGCGTTTTTTGAGAAATATCATTTTTGGTAGGCAGCCTCCGCTTGCAAAATTGCGAACTTGAGGAAATTTGGTTGGATGAGCAAAAGAAAGAGGAGAAGAATACTACTGTTTACAATTTTATTGTTGGTAAAACTGAATGCGGCAATGTTTTGAATGAGGAATCGGCTTATGGGAAGAAGTGCGAATTTTTTGTAAGAATATCTCAGTTAGATGGGAGAGTTCTCATAAGAAGATAAACATATTTCAGATGCAAAACGAACTCTGGCTAAACGCTGAATTTATTTTGGCAATTAAAACTGCAGCTTTAATAGGGCTTCCAAAAAAAGAGTATCCGGAGAAATCTGAACGAACAAAGAGGAAATTTTAAATAGCTTTATTAAACAATAAAAATGCAATTAAAAACGAAATGAAATTACTTTAGATAATGAAATGTAAAGCAAAATTTTAAATAGCTTTATTAAAAAAAAAAAACAAAAATATAATATGCCCCAGATTTAAAAAAATATTTTTTTATTTTCTTTTTTGAGATTTTGTACAAAAAGGGCTTGCATTTTAAACAGTTAACCTTTTTAGCCAAGCAAATCGGAAGAAATTTTAAAATTTACGCCGCCATATTGGATCCGCCATTTTGAATTTGAAAAATTTTACCTCAGATTCGAAATAAGCAACCTTGAAAATCCTCGTATATAGATTATCATCCTTATTCAGTGATTCCTTATAGTTTTGGCCAGAAAATGGGGCCATTTTACCTATGTGCGACGGTATGAAATACAAAAAACTTTTATATTTCTATTGTTGTTTATGCTCTGCAGAAGTCTTCGAAAACATATTTTATTGTTTGCTCCATTCCCATTTTGTTGATGTAGCACAGGGATGATAAATGGTATTTTCAAAATAGTACCAACCTGCTTAAAAGTAGTACTTTTCGACCCGCATAGTACTTTTTTTTAAAATTTTTTATTATAAATTAACAAAAAAAACGTACATATATGAAAGTTCTTTTGTACATTAAAACAAGGTTCAAAATATAATATAGATCCACTCCACTTTGTATAGTGTATTTTGTTCTTTCTACTTTACAAGTATCTTTTTTATATTATTCTATCGATTTTGTTCTTGCATCCAATCGTCAGCGTTGAGTATTACTTTAGCGTCCCAGTCTCATCTTTAAAATTTAAAAAGCGGGGTCAAAAATTATAAAATTTAAGTCTTTTTGTTAAATTTATTTCTTATAATTAAAAAAAACTATATATGGATTGGGTATTAAAACAAACAACATGCCGGAACATGTCCAATTTACTAAAAATTAAGTTACCCCACAATTTAAATTAACTAAAATCAATTGAGAAAACTAAATCAAATCAAATAAAACTAAACAAAAAACACAACAACTTAAAGATTTACTCTCAAATTCAAATAAATATTTAATATTTTTTGCAAAATCTTAGAAACCTTTTCTTTGAATTACGTTTCTTACGATTTTTTACTATTTATTTTAAATAATTTAAAATAGTATCAAATGATGCTAAGGAGTACCATAGTACCTTTGAGATTCTAATAGTACCATAAAAAGTACTATAGTACCAAATTTATCATCCCTGATGTAGCAGACTACATTTAATATGAGTTTTTTATGCTTTTAATTTGCATTGCACTACGCCGCCACTTTCTAAAGAAAACTGATGAAAGGGACCTGGAAAATCCCCGAAACGATCGTCTTTTCATTCCTGAAAGTGTCGAGGTTTTTTGAAAGCAAAAACTCTGTGAAGTATTTGTCAGGAGAGTATCCTGATGAAGAAAAATAGCAGTTTTTGGAAAAAAGTACGTATTATGTTAATTCATAATAAGGAAATTGGCCTCGAACTGAATAAATTTCTAATTATTTAATTTTCATTTTAATGTATTATTTCTATGGAATACTAATTTATATTTTTAATTATATATGTACTTATTTACTTTTAATTTTCGTTATAAGTATTGTTAAAAATGGTGAGTAATATTTTTTTTTACTAAACATATTTATGGGAATCCTCCATTTTATTGAGCTTGTGATTCAAAATTATTTAAAAAATTTTTTTATGAAATTTCTAAAACAAAATATTTCCCAATATTTTATTGAAAATGTTTTAAATTCACCTTGAAAATAGCAAGTGATTTATGGTTGACTATAAAAATGTACATTTACTTAATATCAATTATATTATTTGCAGATCTCTCACTATTGCCCGAAGTGCAAATCGAGATTATTTTTGTCAACAATTGGATTGTACAGCAAAGATGCTCGACAAAAACCAAAAACGGAAAATGAAGACCAAACATTGCTACAACAGCTCCAGCTGCTAAGACGTAATGTGCAGCAACAACAACAACATCCTCAGCAAAATGAACAATCTGAACAACATATACAATATCAGCAACAACAAAAGCCTCAGCAACAACAACCTCAGCAGCAACAACAGCCTAAGTACCAAAAAAAAAACAGCCTCAGCAACAACCACAACAGCCTCAGAAACAACAACAGCCTCAGCAACAACTACTCGTACAACAGCCTCAGCCATAACTACAACATCCTTAGCAACAACTACAACAGCCTCAACAATAATACACCCGCCAGCCGCCGGTGGAGCATCAGATACAACAGTTTGCGTTTTCGCAAATTCCGTCAACAATTTCACCACAATTTCAGTCACAACAATTGCTGCTTACAGCACAACAGCAACAATGGTTGCAAGAACAACTGTTGTTGCTAAAGCACGGTAAGTTGTTTTTCACGTGGAAAAATTTCACTCGAACTTTAAATGCCTCAAATTGCAATTTATTTTAAACAAATGAACAATTTTTTAATTTTATAACACAGACACAATCAAAATAAACATAAAATGTCACTTTTTCCCAAGAAAAATAATAGTCTTGTACATTAATTTTGCGTGAAAACAAACTCTACACAATTTTCACGTGAAACTGATTGTCGTGAAAAATAATTTTTTTATGGAGTATTTACGTGAAACTCTAAACAACTTACGGTGCTTAAGCGCGCAGAACTATGCGCAACAAAAAATAATTATTTTTAATTAGATTTCAGCCACATTTACAATGATGGAGTACTTCACTCTGCAGAGTGGAGTGTACTAAAATAGAGATGGCATGATACAAAAAATATGTAAGTGCGAAAAAGGAATAAAATCCACTCTGTAGAGTGGAGTAATCCAGCATTGTGATTCTTGCTTTATAGTGTATAAAAAGTATTGAAGTATTTTGTTTTTTTATATTGAATTATTAAATAAATTTTGTTTTAAAAAAAATTATATGACCCCTCCGGAATTAAAAAAGAATTTTTTTTTCTATATGGTGTTAAGGGGGCCGGGGCCACCGGGACCCGCCAGATCCGAAAAACGCCCAAAATGGCACAAATTAAAGGAAATTTTCTCACAATTCCAAATATGCATTTTGTTTTAAAATCCAGAAGTCTTCCCTGTTACTTACAATGTAGAGAAATTCAAATCAAATATTCACAAACACTACTCCCTCTTTCCTCCTCCCCATAACCTATTTTCCTAATACCAACACAATGCACTGCGTTAATAGGGGGCATCCCCTGAGTGTTGGTCCAACAAAAAAAAAATCCGGAAAATAGAATTCGGGCTAGCTGCATTTTTGTCATTTTGTACTATGTCCGTAAACTTTTTGGTAATAAAAGTGTGGGCTTTTTTTTTAGCAAAAAGTGTAAATTTTATGAATTTTAGGGGGTTTTTTGTAAGTTGGTAAAGTTGTTGTTTTTTGTTTGGAAAAAATTAAAATTTTATCAATGTTTGGGGGTTTTTATGTATTGTGAGGCACAGCGCCGCAGTCGAAAATCGCGCGATTTTTTCAACATTTTTTGGTACGTTGTGGTCATGCTTGAATTCTTAAGAAAATTTCCGTTTATTTGATTACCCTACTTTATAATTAGTACATTAAGTGGCTATTTTAGACTCCCGGGGGGTCTTAAATGGATCTAGTGGGAGCCACAATTTATGGATCATGAAACCAAATGCATTTTTGAAATCGGGAGAAAATTTCCTTTAATTTGGTGTTTCGGTTTTTTGGACCTAGCGGGTCCCGCGGGCCCCGGCCCCCTTAGCACCATATGGGAAAAAAATTTTCTTTTTTAATTCCAGAGAGAGTCATAATTTTTTTTTTGGGTGCCCCATAAAGTGTCCTTCAGCCAAATCGAGTAACAGTTTTGAATAGGCAATTTAAATTGAGAGCGTTTATTCTTTTTTTGGATTTCAGCATTAGTGTTTTTTTTTTCTAAGTTTCTAGAACAAAAATTATCTCAATGTGCCAGTTTACTGAACAAATTGTTCTTGTTTTTATTTTAGATTTTTATTTATTTATGTTTTATATATAGATGTTAGATTTGAAGATTGTTCCAAAAAATTTTGCTTGGGTTTGACACTAAAGTAATCGGAAAGTATTTTCTATTTTTTGGAATCATCAATATCTCTTTTTCCTGGAATTTTCCAGAAGAAAAACTATTTCATCATTGGTGGTTGTAAGTGAATTGATTTTAGGAACCTACATTAACGAATCTTACAAAAAACTTTTTATTGGGTTTGATACTAACGTGGTTGAAGAGTAATTTCTTTTTTTTTGGAATCATAAATATGTTTTTCCTTGAATTTTCCAGAAGAAAAACTATTTCACCATTGGTGGCGGTGGTGAAGTAAATAGATTTAAGGAAAAAAATTTGATTTGATTTCTTGGAATCATCAATATCTGTTTTTCCTGGTAGTTTCCAGAAGAAAATCTATTTCATCATTGGTAGTGGTGGTGGTGAGTAAATAGGTTTAAGGCTCTGGAACCTACATTAATGATTCTTACAAAAAAATTTTGGTTGGGTTTGAAGCTAACATAGTTGGAGAGTAATTTTTTTTTTTTGGAATCATCAATATCCGTTTTTCCTGGAATTTTCCAGAAGAAAAACTATTTCATCATTGGTGGCGGTCAGAGCTTTGAAGAATTAATTCCTTAATTCAATTTGGAATTCCTTACTGAATTAATTCACCACTGAATTCGTTCAATTTTATTTTCGTTCAGTGAATTAAAAAAAAATAAAATTACGTTCAGTGAATAAAAAAAAAAAATAAATTTACGTTCAGTGAATTAAAAAAAAATACGATCACTGAATTAAAAAACAAAAACTACGTTAATTGAAGTCAAAAAGCCTGCTTTTTGCCGTTCAGTAGAAAAGAACATTTATTTACAAATAAAATTTGCAACTAAGCAATTTTACAGCGTTTGCTAGTAAAAATAAACAAATTACATATATATTAAGTGTTAGAGAAACCCGATGCACTTTATCAACCTACATGATAAAAAAATAAAGCCTTTTACTATTAAAAATAAAAACTTTACAGATATAGATGAGTTGGGAAAAAATATAACTATTAATTTTTCAAAAACGGCCGGACCGCAGTGGAAACATATTAAGCCAGTTTGGGAAACGTTTGAGTATGAGGCTGAGTCGCACCCCTGTTTCACAAAGACTCATTTTTTTATTTTAGCTGAAAAAAAAGGGAGAATGAATATTATTGAAAATGTTAAATTAATTGGAACGATACCATGCAATACCAAGCAGTCCAGAATCACCAGTCCAAAGGAATTTGTTTAAATCTGAAAAGAAAAGAGAATATAAATAAAGCAAAAAAATATTGTAAAAAAGCAAGAAAAAAGCAAAAGTAAAAAAACTTGGAAAAACAACAGTTTTTTTATTTTTTAATTCAAAGTTAAGAGAAAAAATAATTTTGTGTGCAAAAAAGTATTTTTGAGCTAAAAGTCTTTAAAAAGCAATTAAAATCTCAAAAATGGAAAATTCAAAAAAAAGCAAAAAGAAACAAATATGAGTGAAACAAGCATTAAAAAGCATCAAAAGCAAAAACAGCAATTTTGTCTTCTCTGGTTATGATTGATGTCTGCCAGTGTTTATATGAAAACCACACTAATAAAAAAAATCCTGTACAAATAGGTAAAAATTGTGCTGGCGCAAATACATGTACTAATTCCTGTTATTTTAGCAAAATTTTTACCTATTTGTACGGGAGAGAAGAGAACAGAAAAATTAGTTTAACTTAATCAGAACGCGTTTGACAGACTTTTGAACTAACTTTTTTTTACCTACCTAGTTTTTGTACAAAACGTTTTGACAATTAAAAACTAACAAGAGCCAAAAACTAGGTAGTTTTTGCTCAGTCTTAATGCCGTATAAGATAAGAACAGCAAAAACCAAACTGTTAAATACATATACAAAATTTTACAATAGGTTTATTTTAATAAATTTTAGTTAACAGAAAATAACAACTGCAAAATTAGTAATAAATAATAATTAGTAGACTAAATTTAAAATCTAGTAAGCTATTTTCTTTTCTTTTTAATACGAATAAAAATCTAGTCTTCTGAAATCAACAGTTTACTATTTTTAGCAACCATTTCCGTTGATTTTAGCGGGATAGACTGCTATTTTCATTCAACTAAATTTAACTTAAAAGTAACAAAAATTTTATAGATATAACTGTTTATTTTTGCTATTTTTATTCTACTAATATTAATATTTTATTCAGAAAATATGCTAATCTCAGCAGTGCCTTTTGTAAGGCCATTTTTACTTAATTTTTAGTAGCTTTTTCTGCTATTTTTACAGGTTTATTTCTGTGAGTGTAGGGTTCAGAATTTCAGAAAGTCCCTGAATATCGTATTCAACTTTGTTTTAAAGCGAATATTATTTTAAAGTTATTTACAGGTCTATTCCACCTTGTAATATAATAAGAATATTTCCGAATGAACAAATTGATTCGACAATCGAATCAAATGAATTTAATGATTGCATTAGGTGCATTAAGAATTCATTCGATTCTTCGAAATAGGTTTTGGGTATTTAATCATTCAGAAATGAAAATCGAATGAGTGAATTCTTTAGGAGCTCCGATGGGGAAAAACATTTGACTGAAGTTCACTTTATCGGGCACCCCTCAAAAAAAAATATATGACCCCCTCTGGAATTAAAAAATATTTTTTTTTCTATATGGTGTTAAGGGGGCCGGGCCCCCTGGGACCCGCTAGGTCCAAAAAACCGAAACACACCCAAAATGGTAAGTGCGATTTTCTCTCGATTTCAAAAATGCATTTGGTTTTATGATCCGTAAAGTGTGGCTCCCACTAGATCCATTTAAGACCCCCGGGAGTCTAAAATAGCCACTTAATGTACTAATTATAAAGTATGGGTACTCAAATAAACGGAAATTTTCTTAACAATTCAAACATGATGACAACGTACCAAAAAATTAAAAAAATATTGCCCTGCGGCGCTTGTTCCAGAATACATAAAAAACCCCCAAAATTCATTAATTT
The DNA here is from genome assembly GCA_949987735.1 of Leucophora obtusa. Lineage (NCBI taxonomy): Eukaryota > Metazoa > Arthropoda > Insecta > Diptera > Anthomyiidae > Leucophora > Leucophora obtusa. The sequence continues at coordinate 43,300,002 of OX465297.1, forward strand.
TATTTTTTATAAAAAAAACGCCAACTTTTACCAAATGGCGCTATGTCTTACAATACACAAAAAACCCCCGAACATTCATTAAATTTTAATTTTGTAAAAAAAACAGCAACTTTTACCAAACTTTAGCAACTATGTACCAAAAAATTAAAAATTTTTTCAAAAAATCACGCGATTTTTTTAAAACATTTTTCGCCTGCGACGCTGTTTCCCATAATATATACAATAAACCTCCTAAAATTCATAAAATTTTCACTTTTTCGTAAAAAAGTGCCACACTTTTATCCCCACTTTTATGAAATTCGGTGTGCTGGTTCAGAACATGTAAATAAAGAAAAATTCGGAGTTTCAGCAAAATCGGTGTACCTCCAATATATCCTTAATCTAAAATTTTTAATTTTAGCTACAATTATAAACAGAATAAGGCGAAAATTGCTTACTGCCGGTCAAATTGTGTCCCTTGACTCAGTGGTTAATTTTGTTTCATTCGGGGCAAGGACATGACTACTCCCATATATCCTTTTTCTAAAAAACAATATTTTGTCTACATTTATGATCAGAATGCACTAAAAGCTTAAAATAGTTTTTAAAATAATACTTTTTAGCTCTTTGGAAAATTTTGTTTCATTCGGTGTAAGGACATGACTACCTCCCATATATCCTTTTTCTCAAAAACTGTATTTTGGGCAGATTTAAGATCAGAATGCACTAGAAACTTACAATAGTTTCTAAAATTATACTTTTTGGAAAATTTTGTGGAAAATTTTGTTTCATTCGGTGCAAGGATATGACTATCTCCCATATGTCCTTTTTCATATTCATTATCAATTTTAAGGGCGCCACAGGCGAGCAGTATTATTGCTAAATTTTTACAAGTTTTTTATGGTGCAATGTTATTTTATTTTAGCAAAACCTTCAGTATGACACACACATGGTCTAAAATATTGGTAACTTGCTAAAATTTAGTGACAACTATTTTTGACAAAATAATCAATTTTCATAAAATGTCCTGGAAAGGAGTCGCTCCCCACACAAAACCCGAATTATCATTTTTTCAATTTATTATTTTTCTTTAATAATAACTATTATATTACAAAAATAGCTTTTGACATTTCCAAATTTTGTATTTTAAAAAAAATTTTGCAAATAAATAAAAAAAAAATCCGTTTTTGCATTTCTAATAAATTTATGGGCATTTCGGTTCTAGGTTAAAGTGGGTTAATGATATCCAGCGAAACCAAAATTCCGTATCTGAATAATTTTAAGTATATTTAATGAACAAGTTAAATAAAATAGTGTTTGCAAAAAATTCGAATTTTGTGAATTTTTAATTGATATGCTATTTTCTTTTTCAAAAGTGGGCATTTTCGGCCGCAATTCAGCACGGGTTAAAGTTTTCTAAAAAAAAAATTAAATTCTTCAATTTTGAACCTACTAGATGAAAACTTGGCTGTGTAATGAATGAAAATCGAGAAATCGTATTTTAAGGGACAGCATATACATCTACATAAAATTGAAAAATTGGGATATGTAGAAAAAGTTAAAAATTTAACATTTGCGGTTCGAAATTTTAATTTTTTTTGTACAGAAAATTATACATCCTAATGGACTATCTAAATCGTAAAAAAAATAGACGTTATTTTTTATATTTTTTATAAATTTCACTAAACTTTATAAAATTTTAGGTTTTCCGCAAAAAAAAGTGTTATTACTTAAATTTTTTTTCCCTTATTTTTACACCACATTAAAACGAAGGTTGTGTTTCAATTTTTAAGTTCTTTTTTTTTTTAAACGTTATTATTTTAATTTTTGGTGGTACCTTAAAATTTAGCTCTTTCTAGCTTTTTTAACAAACTCAGGTAAAAGGGTTTGGAAAATGTATAAAATTTTTAAATTTGCGGTTAAAAAAACTATTTTTTTTTCAAATTCCATTAAACAGCTTCAAGATGTCCTAAAATCATAAATAAAAAAAAGACGTTATTCCATATTTTTTTTTCACTCTACCAAACTTAAGCAACTTTGAGATTTTCAGTCAAAAAATGTCTTAAGTTTTGGATGCCACCAAATATTGTTTTATACAAAATTTTCACTTAAAATAATTTTTGCTTATTGCGAATATAGTGATTTTCAAAGAATTATCTTTAAAAATGAATTTTTGCCAATCTTTTTTGTAAGAGTTAAAATTAAATTTTTGTTTAACTAATTTAGCTCAAAATTTTTTTGACTTTAGCGCCCTCTGTTGTTAACAAAAAGAGAAGATACTGAATTCCTCTTTCATATTTATTTATGGTATTATGTCACCTCTTCAAAAATGTATAAGTCACTAACGTTCCGCATACATTTTTTTTTTAAATTTTGCCTATGGGACAAAGCACTGTCTTTTTTTAGTTTTAAAGTATGAAATCTTAAATTGAATTTCATATTTAAAAATATTAAAAAATATGAAATAATGTGCAAAATATGCAATAAAAAATAAAATATGCAATAAAATATGCACTTAAAAGCAAAATATGCATTTATAACAAAATATGCAACAACAAATCGATGCCATTTTCTTTGCAAATTCTTTGATTCGGAAAAGTATTTGGTCAAAATAATTTTTGGGCCACTGACTACAAACATGCATTTGCATGAAAGTCTTTGCCCTGGTAATCATTTACAACTACGAGTTTAGTAAATATAAACTATATTATAGTTGCCCTGGGAATATGATTCTAACCAGTGACGGTCCGTGAAGTTGTCAAAGTGTGCCGTGATTTTTTAAGTAATCAAAATTAAGTCTATAATTTCTGTGTTTTCAGTACGTACCATCCTTTCATGATAGGCACAGATCAGATTTTATTAATTTTGTATATTTTTAATTCATATTCCATTTAAATTCTATTTTACGCACACTTCTACTTGTTGACTTTTTTGTTGCCCGTGTAAGGGGTGCGCAAATAAAATGCTTACTACATAGAATTTGAGTTGCATATCAATTAAAAAAGTTTAAAGCCAAAAATAATTTGAATTCTAGTTAGGGTTGCCATCCGTCCTCTTTTCCCCGGACACCGTCCACTTTTTTAGGGCGTCCGGGGCAGTCCTCCTTCTTTTTCAGTAAGTGTCCGGCGTTGTCCTACTTTTTGCACTTTTCTCCATAACTTTTTTTTAATTGTTGGCATCGCTGTTTTGTCACTGTTATTTCACTTACTTTAATTGCCAAATTTGAAGCTTATCAGCAGTGAGCCAACAGTTGAATTAAAAAAAAATTAACATTGCTTTTAATGATGAAAATTTATTTAATGAATTCCTTGTCCTGAAAAATTATGTAAAAAACTTAAATTCAATTAACATGACTGATAACAAGTTTTGGTACGATTTTTTTTTATTAAAAATGATGTTTGCTATGAAATGAAAAAACTTTTTAGGTTTTATTTTTTCTTACCAGCACATAATGCCAACGCAGTGGACGCCAACAAGAAATAAATTGAATCCAGAAACTATTTCTGATATTATTAGAGTCAAATATAATTTTGCTATAAATTGTCAAGAATTTTATGAATATTTCAAGAAATGCGACAGTAATATATTGATTCAAATTAGAAGCGTTGAAAAATATTCATGAAATTGAATCCAGAAACTATTTCTAGTTCTATTTCTGATATTATTAGAGTCAAATAAAATTTTGATATGAATTTTCACAATTTTTATGAATATTTGAAAAAATGCGACAGTACTACACAAAAAAAAAACAGTGTGCACCAACAATGGAATTTGTAAAAGCAATCACATTTTCTTTTAAATTGAAATTTTTTTCCCAACATTTTTTTTGTTTGAAATATTTTAACTCATTTGTAAATTGTTATCTTTCATATAAAAATTGTTTAAAAATTAAAATTCAAAGTTACAAAAATTTTTTTTTTTTTACAAATTTCTTTGTTGGTGCCTTTTTAAAAAGTTTTATTTTTGTATTTACAAATTTGGTATGAGAAATGTGTTTAAAAATTTAATTAGAAATTTGTAAATTCTTTCTGTGTATACTAATTCAAATTGGAAGCATTGAAAAACATTCATGAAAACCTTTACAAATCGTATCAAGAAATTATAGAAATGTACATTCCTGAAAATGTATGCAATGAAGTGGTTAATCGTTGTTTTTTTGTTTTTTATGTACCACTAATTTAACCCTTAAATGCATGATCTCTTCAATTTTAACTATTTTTTTATATATGATTTCTAAAGGCGTGTACATTTCAAGAAAAATACCAAAAAAATTTATTTAAAAAAAGGTGATTTTTATTGAAAAATATGGGTTTTTGCCAAATCGCTAAATTGTGATTATTTTAAAGTGCATGAAAAAAAATTATATAAACTATGAATTATACATTTATTGTCGCCAAAATTAATTTTATTGCGAGAATACAATAAAATTAATGTTTAAACAAACATTTTTGAATATTACAGTTTTTGTAAAAAAACGTGTGTTTTAGATTTTTAACAAAGATATGAAGCAAAACCAAGATTTTTCCTATAACTGTTTAAAAAATCTGAGCTAAACTATAGGACACTTTGTACGGAAGGCCCAAAAATGCAGTTTTGTGCATCAAGTGGATTTTATTATTAAAAAACTGGTATGTTGCCAATTGGCTACACCATGCATTTAAGGGTTAAAGTTCAGAATGATTTTTTTGTTTTTGTGAATTTTTTTTAGTGGGTATAAAAATTGTTTTATTTATAAAATAAATTTTTATTTGTATATTTTTCGCGTTGTTGATTTTTGTAAAATTAATTTATTAAAAAAAAATTGTCCTCTTTTTTAAGACAAATATATTCCTTTTTTGAGTTTGACGTCCTCTTTTTCTCAAAATGGAAATGGCAACCCTAACTCTAGTTATGGTGGGAAATGAAAGATCCTTGGAAAATATTCAATATATACCTAATTTTTACATTGTAAAAAAAGGGCAACACACCCTTGATAACTTCACGGACCGTCACTGATTCCAACTAATTTTAAATTTTCAATCAACTTTTAAAACCCCACTCGTAAAAGAAAAAAAATCATTTAAAATTTTTAAGTTTTAGAAAATTTCGTATAAAAATTACAAATATAAAAAGTGATCTTTAAGAAGATTACACAAGTAACATCGGCATATGTTTCTTTCTTTTACAGAACCATATAAGCAAAAACTAATTAAAGATCATGGATAACTTTCGGAGGAAATTAATTTTACTTACAATAAACAGTTATTGTTGGTAGTTATTTAAAAAATAAAAAATTTCGTTGATTTTTTTTTTAATTTTAAAAATTCTTGTATCTCCAATGCATAAAAAAAAGCATACTAACTGGAAAACTGGAGGTTTGGAATTTTTACTTCGAATTTTAAATAGGCTGAATAACACATATTTTTATAATCGAAAGAAAACAAATTATTTTTATCAAAAATTGCTCATTTTTTGGACAAAAAAATGTAAATATAACCAAAAATCAGGGTTGGCAGGCAATACCGCTAAAATACCGTTATCGATTCAAAACCCTTTCAACTGACTACGGTTACCCCTAAAATACCGTTACCGAAACAACTGAAATATCGCTAACCTTAAAATACCGTTACCGAAATAATCAAAAAACCGTTATCCTTAAAATACCGTTACCGAAATAACTAAAAACCGTCATCCTTAAAATACCGAAATAAATGAAATAGCGTTACCCTTAAAATACCGTTACCGAAATAATCTGAAATAGCGTTACCCTTACCGATAACCGCATCGTTTCGGTTACCATCCATGCCAAAAAGCGGTAGCTAGCTCATTTACTGTTATTAAAACTTAATTTTTGTAGATGTTACCTGTAAAATTAAGAAAAATTTAATAAATAAAATCATTGTGTAGATTTCCAAACCACCACGGAGGTACTGCACTTGGCTCGTTACCAGTTATTTTAAATGGCTGGCTTCCCCGACTCTATTTCAACACTGGCCAAAACATCAGACAATGCGTACGTATGCTCTGTCTAGTAAAGTCATAGAGACCCCATGCCTTCACGACAATGAGTTCTGAAAAAATATACATAAAACTACAACGAAATATTTTTTGTAGTTTTGTGTGTATTTCTTAAGAATTTTTTAAAAATAAATATTATTCATGAACACATTGGGCTAGGCCTACACCATTTTTACAACACTTATATAAAAATCTTGGTAAAAAGCGTATTAAACGTATTAATATATTTTAACTGTAATGACAGTTGTTATAAGTTTGTGCTGATGTTTGTAACACCAAAAAATATTCGTCCTAGACCCACTTTATAGTATACCGATAGGCTTAGAATAAGGTGGGTCCCCCATATAAGGGTCCCCCAAAATTGGCATGGTTACACGCTGCATGTCGCATATACGAAGGTATTTCAATGAAATTTGGTTCGCTGACTCACATATATAGATTATAGATAGGATCGGTCCATATTTGGACCTATCGCCCATATGGGCTATATTTTCGATTTTCTCTTCCTTTATGATTTTATAGAAAATTTTGACACAATTCCGTTTTAACCCATTCAAATTTCGGATCCAAACATTAGTTGGCTTTAAGTCAGACTGGTGTAGGTTATTATATAGTCGGCATGCCCGACTTTAACCTTTTTACTGTTTTTTTTTCAACAAAAATTACTTTTTTATTAAGACTAAGATTTTATATGAGTGTACTACAACTAATACTATTTTTTTGTAGTTAATAAAATAATTTTATCTACTTTAATTTCTAATTTTCATTTCTTTTTTAGTGAACATTTTTTATATAAATTAATTCATTTTATTTCTTCATTCATTTTTCCATGTAAATTCAATTATTCATTTCCATTCAAATTCAATTATTCATTTAATTTTTCCATGTTCCTACAATTGTACTACATTATTCAATTTTCTTCATTTTCATACAAATTCACTAATTTTTTTTATGCTAATTAATTTTTATGTATTAATTTTTCCATGTTTCATTTATTCATTTCAATTCATTTTCAATGTAGTTTTTCATGCAATTTCATTAATTTTATTATGTAAATTTATTTTAATTTTTTCATGTTTTATTTTTCATTTATATAATTTTTCATGCAAATTTTAAAAAGTCATAACCATATATAATACTTTGCATTTATTAATACTAAATTGTATAAATAATTTATATTTTTTATTAAAATTCTCTAAAAAAAATATACTTATATTTGTAAGTAAGAACATCAACACTTTCTTTAAGTTAATCCCAGTATTTTTACTCCTTTGAGGTATATCAAATGGTTCTGAAAAACAAAAAATATATAAAGCATAATTTAGTAAGTAAAAATTCACACTTTGATTTTATTTGTGCATATTTTAAAATTATTATATTTATTTACATCTCTTATACATTCTACACAAACATGGTAGTTACACTTTACACACTTTGTTTTAAGTCTCTTTAAATTTCCGCAATGACACCAAAAGCTTGAAATATTGTCCGAATTTTCCCGTAACAGAGGTTTTAAATTCTCCTTAAATTTATTAATACTTCCTAATTTATTATATGGTTCTCCTTTCAGGAAACGTATCATATATAACATAACGAATATTCCACAGTTTACGGAATCTAGTTGCTTTTGTCTTTTTTGTATTGTTATGAATTTTCAATTGCTAATTTTGCTGTCTTTCACAAATCTATTATAGTGGTCCTTTCCGCTATTATCAAACATTGAATCAAAATATAAAAGCTCCTTTGTAGTAATATTTAAAATACAAAGCGTAAAATGCATTCCCATGACAATTGGTATAATTATAAATTTTGGATTATATTTCATTAATATTTCTACTTTTCTATAATCAATTCTATCCCGTTTACATGGCAATATAAAATTTCTGGAGGTTTGACTACTTCTTCAGAGTCCTTGTTGTCAATTAAATTTATAGCGTCTTTTAATTTATAGTGTCCTCTTGTTCCATTCTTGATACTTCATTAATATCTTTCGAAATATTTGGATCAGTTTTAATCACAGTTTCAATATCTTTCGAGTTTGTAATAAATTTATTTAATTTCTTCCCATCTGATCAAATATTTTGATTTATAGCTCTACGTTTCCGTTCATTTTTTTTAAAACCATCCTTCTTCTTCGTCCTTTAAACATTCTATTATCTCTGAATAGCTGTGTTCTTTTTCAATGCGATTAGTATGATTTATTTCGTCTGTCTCCTTTTCATCGAGAATCTCCAACCTTGTCTTCTGTATCATCAAACATTTTTTATTTATATCGGATTTCTTTTAATGTGGCTAAGTAATCTTTTCTGGTAACTTTAATAAAATAACCTGGCCGAACCGATTTAACATTTAAAAGAATATGTTTTTGCAAATAAAATCCGTATTCTACGGGAGCATTGCTTACGTGATCTCCTGAAGAATCTACGAAGCATCCCATTAGATTTGTCCAAAAGTTTGCCAATGCACAATATTTATTTAAGAAAAATATGCATACTCCTTCATGATGATATTCATTCACAGGTCCTTTCATAGTAGGATTCTGGCTATCTTTTTTTAGTTTGTTGTAAAAGTCTTCAAATTCATTGCTAAATCGACTTCTCATTGTAATTGATTCAAAACTGCTTGATTCTTTCTCATTTATTTCATTTTGATCTATTATTTCATGATCATCATAGATATCTTCGAAAATGTTATTTTTCAAATAATTGAAACTGTCATTGAAATCCTTATTTTTGACAGGATAAAAGAGAATTATAAAAATTTTTTTAAACCATTGTTTACACTCCTCCATAGTTTTTAAACTATATCCAGACTTAAGAAATCCTTTTAACAATTTACGCAGTATGTGCTGTTTACCGATTTGCTTGTCTAAATCCTTACACATAATATGCATGTAATGACATTTACACCATTGAACAATGACTTTAGGCTTTTCCTTTATATTGCCAGATTTTAAAAATGTATAACAATTCATAATGTATTTTGAAACGTCTTGATTATTGCAACATGATAAAATAGCTCCAAATAACGAAAACACACTCTTTCAAAAAATGGTTTTCTTTGCAAAATAATTTCAATTTTTCAAGAAATATACATATGAACTTCAGGCATCGTATACCGCGACAATATTGCTTCGGCCACGGTAAACACTTTATTCATGTTTTTAATTCGAATAGCCATTTTTTACGTCAAAATGCGCTTTGTTGCACACTTTATTTGGCGAACACTTTCTCCAGATGCATCTAAATATCTTTATTTGCATTTACTACCCTGAAATTTTCAGCTGACCATAAATAAATTGTAAAAGGTGATGCTAAATGCTGAATATAATCTTTATATGGACCCTGTTGCATTAAATACACATCTACATATGGGTCTGGGTCATACAATTTATCATAATTCCTCTCTGACTTGACTTTACGTAGAGTAGCTAATTTTTGAAATTGCGGATTTCCACACTTGACAATATCGTCATTTGCTCTTAAAATTTGCTTTCGATGAGTTTTGTAAGCCCCTTTCTTTTTTGTCTCCTTCTTCATAATGAAACGCATTTGCTCAACGTTTTTTTCTCCTTTCACATGATAGATTTCTGATGATCCATCTAGTACTTTATCGCCTTTATTATCAATTTTAAATCTAAAAATGGCACAGTCACTGAATTTACGATTTCAATTTTTTTTTACTTATTAAACGAAGTGTACAAACGTTACTGATTAATTTATACTGCTGCCCAGTATAGTCGATTATTAATTTATTTTTTTGCAGTTTTCTATTCGGGTCATCTTTCACATTAAAAATACACTTTGGATCCACTTTAAATTTAGAATCAGTACAAAAACATTTAAATTTTCTGTTTGATTCAATTACTTTGTCTTCGCCACGAATAATTTTTTTATTTATTTTTTCTTTAGGATCAGGTTTTTGTCTATATTTCAAAAATTCCGAAACTTTTATATAACTTTCAGTGAATTCATATGTTCCGAGAGTTTTATTACGATCTAATTCTACAATACTACTTCTGTACTTTCTTTTTTCGACGCTATTGACATTGTTGAAGTTATAATTTAAATTACTATTTGTGTTACCAAACTCAATAAATTTATCCATCATACCTTTAAAAAACAATTTCAATTCCTCGATAACCCATTTAAAATCCAGTTGGGACAGAATTTTATCAAGTTGGCCTTCGTCTAATATCAGTACATTATTTTGTTTTATTTTTTCTGCTTGTGGGCCATCATCTTTTCCTGCAAAACAAGTAAAATGAAAAGCAAAATATTATAACTTGATATATATTAGGTTTGTATGAATACATTTCTGGTAAAACTAATAAAAGAGCAAAAATAATGAAGAAGTAAAAATATTCAAAAGTACTTGAACGAAAAAATTGTAAAAATAGTAAACAAAAGAATTTACGAAAATCCAAAAAAAAACCATGCGGAGTGCCAACTTTTATGTGAATCATAAGAGTTATTAAATTAATAACGGCTCACATAAAAATGTTTTCAATTTTATCATTTGTTAAGCAAAAAAACATATTACTAGTTTTTGCTGGAAGAAATTTTTCAAGTAAAAACTAGTAAAATTTCGCCTTAAATTCTTTACTAGTTTTTACTATTTTTTTCTACTCAAACGGATTTTTGAGTAGAGCTGGTAAAAATGGTAAAGTCGGTAAAAAATAGCATGTAAACAAACACACTTGTTATTATCACTATTATTAGTATTATTAGAATTATATATTGCCTTCATTTTAATATTTTTTTTTTTATAAAGAGAAGCAACACTCAGGAAATTCTTCCTATTAATTAACGTGGCTTCAAATATGGCAACACTGTAATTACGCGAGATGTTGAATTCTAGAACAGTTGTTGGGCGCCATTAGATGGTAAGTTGGCGAACTTTGTTGAAGCTTTTTAGTTCATAGCCCTGTTATATTATTTTACTTCGATGGGGTTAAGTGCTATGGGAACACCAAAGGAGGACGCTGCGATATGTATGAGGGATAGAAAAAAACTCATACATATTACTATTTTTCATAAATTGATGTTGCCTTGGTTGGGGCTCGATCCCGCAACCTCACGTGTAACAGTCCAACGCGCTAACCATTACCCCACAGCGCCCACCGTTTTCCTATAAAATAAAGTAAATCATGAAATACACGCTCTATAATATAAACGTATGTATTATAAATAAATTGTGAAATAAATAAAAAAAAAACTTACATTTTTATCTTTTAAACTGATAAGTGCATCTATAGCAGATTTTTCCTTTTCTGTCAATTTCATGGCCTTTTGTTTGTCAACAATTGCGTCAAACACTCTATTGAACTTTCTTCTAAGCCAAAGTTTCTTATTGAACCTTTTTCTTCATTGACCATTCTTGTGCTCTCTAAACTCGTAAAACTATTCAATATTTGTGATAGATTTAAATTCGATGTATCTACGTTTTCAACTTCGATACTTCTAGCAATATTTTCTGCATCTACATTTCTATTGACAACGACATTTCTAATGATATTATCTTCTTCGATGTTTCTATCGACATTTTCAACTTCGTTAGTGCCAGCACTTTCTACATCGTCATTTCTATTGATATTTTCTACGCCGATATTTTCATCTTCGATGTTTCTATCATAGTATAATATAGTAGCCCAACTCATTAAAAAATTGAGAGCTTGTCCCTATCTCATGTAGTTGTAGTGGTATTAATAACCATATGTACAAATAAAATTACAAACACTTTTTCATTTTTTCAAATGACAGAAAAAGAGTAAAGGTACTATATTATACTATGGTTTCTATCGACATCTTCAACTTCGGTAATGCCGGTATTATTACGGTCATTCTCTGTTGGAGGATTTATTTGGCTATGCATACGCTGTATCTATAAAAAGAACATTTTTAGACATATTAAACAAACACATACAAATTAAACAATTCATCGAATGTCACGGTTTTTATTTTTGCGGAAAAGTTTATTCAAAAATCCCATATAAACTTGTATTATTGAACTTGCATTTATTATTTTATTTATTTTATTAATTAATTCATTAATTTTAAATCTCATACCTACGAAGCCATTTAGCTTGTCTGTATTATTAAACTTACTTATATATTTGTATTATACTACATTTATACTTGAGCAAAAACTACCAGGTTTTTGGCTATTTTATTTTCAACTTGTCAAAACGCATGTGATGCAGTTTTGTCTGAGGCCGGGGTAAAACTCAGTTTGTCCAGGTTCGTTAAAGGTCTGCCTCCTTTGAAATAAAACAGCAATCGTTTCTTTTGTTCAATTCAATTGTACGATCCTGTATCGCACACAGTTTTATTTACCAAGATCTTAAACTACTTAAATTACTTATTTAATCTAATGACTGTTATTGTTTAAACGTCTTCGATGATTCGGTGCTCAGGATGATCTTCGGCAACTCTGGCAGTGGTTGCAGTTCCTCCCAACGTCGATAGCTCTGTCACTGGTTAGATATGATTAGGTATTGAACTAAGTATCTCACGAAAATAGTAAGCAGGTGAGTCGGGTTATTCCAGGAAAACGAGGATATGTTGTAAATACGATTAGTAAATATTTCTAAGTAACTCACGAGAATAGTAAGCAGGTGAGTCGGGTTAATTCGGGGAAACGAGGGAATATGATAAATACGATTAGTAAATATTTCTAAGTAACTCACGAGAATAATAAGCAGGTGAGTCGGGTTAATTCGGGGAAACGAGGGAATATTGTAAATACGATTAGTAAATAGTTCTAAGTAACTCACGAGAATAGTAAGCAGGTGAGTCGGGTTATTTCGGTAACTCCGACCTTGTTGGCTTATTCGTGTATACTTCGCCGAAGGACGAAGTATAGTAAAACTCCAACTGGGTTCGGGTTACCTCGGGAACACGAGGAGATGTAAATACGATTAGTAAAATATTTCTAAATAACCCACGAGAATAGTAAGCAGGTGAGTCGGGTTAATTCGGGAACTTTAATCGGGCTGGCTTATTCGTGTATACTTCGCCCACGGGACGAAGTATAATAAAACTCCAACTGGATTCAAGCTCTCCCCTAGGCTATACAACTTTTCCCCTATAAGCAATACGTTCTATTAACCTAATAAGAATTATTAGAATATTTGCCCAGCCCAGTGAAAATATATTGTTGGTTAGGGGTATCAGCATTTCCATTAGGTATATGAATAAGTAGGTTATTTGTAATGGCACGTTACACGCATACAAAAAAACAAGCAAAAACTAGTTTTGTACAAAAACTAGGCTGTTTTTGCTCAAGTATAAATGTAGTATTACTGAACACGCGCAAAAACAGCAGGTGGACATTACCTAAGTGCTTTGTAATTATACAACAACATAAGTTCCAAGTTAATTTTTACAATTTTCCAGGAAAACATATTTTTGACTTTTTTACTAGACACATATGCAATTTACAAGGCTTGTATACATTTTGCAACAAATTATTGAAACATCAAATACACAGTCGATCAATTATTCAAATTTAATACTAAATATAGCACTATTTAATATATGTCGGTAAATACATAACGGGTTTTCTTACCATCACTAAAACCATTTTTCGTCCTTTCGGGCAATTTTTAACTCTCAAACATTTTGGTAAGCCTTCATTATAGCTATGAATAATTCTACTTAGCATAGGATTATTACCACTATATTTAAGGTCAGCTATATTTAATCCAATTGATAATTCATTCCCAATGATTCTTTTAACGTCAAATCACGTCCCATGATTTAAAAATTTAAAAATCTCTGAGAATATCAAACATTTAAGACTCACTTTTTTAAATACACCCAGAAAATTACATAGTTTATTAAGACAAGAAAAGAAATATTCATTAAACCATACTCTGCACTGCAGTCTTAAGAGAAGTCAACATTAAATTTTTGTTGATTTTCATCATGAAATGAATGTGTGTTTTTCTTTAAATCAACAATTTGTATTAAAATCCACAAACTTATTGTAGCAAAAATACTGTGCGAAGTAATTGTCGTTTATACCAATTTTTGTAGATTAATTAACAAAATTCAATTTGTTAATTTTAAAACAATTTTGTTGAAAAGGCAGTGATATTAATTTTATATAATTTTTCTTCAATTTAAAAAAAAAGTATTAAATCTTATTAAAATCAAAAAGTATTAAAAATATTAAATAAAACCATCTTATTAAAAGAATTTTATTCATTTATTTATATTATGATTACCAACATATTTTATTACGTTATAAGTAGGGTTTATGTCCCGGGAATTCCCGCCCTTTTTCGGATTCCGCAATCCCGGGAATTTTGTGCGGGATTTCCCGGGATTTTTTTTATTCTTTTACAGAAGTTTTAGCTAGTATTACTGCAGTTTTGGAATCTTTATTTAAATTCAAAGCATTGATTTTTTTGAAATTAATTTAAACAAAAAATATTTAAAATTAAAAAAATACGATTTAAAATTTAATAAACTGAATTCCGCCAAATTGTTTTTAGTTGTCAGTTGAATTTGGTTTAGTTACACCGAAAAAAATTTTATCAGCCATTACCAAGTTTACCAACAAAGATACTTGTATGTACTTCGGACATTTTTTTTTTCTTTAAAATCATCTTTGTTCAATTAAAGCAATATTTGTATAGGCTGGTTTAAACTATATTTTCGGAAAGATTCTGTAACCTTGCCTGTATGTTTTGTATGTGTACTAAAGGTAAATCGTACCGAAAATCTTATAGTGTATATAGCCTTAGAGGTTAATCACAACTGGGTCGATTGTCGACCGACGACAGCAAAAGTCGTCACGATTAATTTAAATTCAGCGACAATCGACCGTCGACATTTGTTGACATTTAGAAAAAAAGGAAAGCAAAACAAGAATATTATTGTATTTGTTTCATCACAATTCTTCACCAATTCAATTGGTCTTTCACTAATTCTTGTTTCTTTATATTTTATCGTATTTAATTTTGCTTTTTTGCCGTAAATTATGTATTTTAAATTTGAATTATATTTCTTCTGTCAAAAAAATAAATTTTTTGTAAACAAAGTACGAATTTTTGCAGCTCTAATACGAATTTCTAACAACTCTGTTCTAATGGCAATCTTTAATTAGTTAAAAATATGGTAACAATTTGACAAATATTTTAAGTGTGTATTAGTGCGTCGTCACGAAAATAGAATAGATTCTATTCCGACGACAAATCGCCGGACGACATGACATTTTGCTTCCCATACAAAATATATGAAAAAGCAACTCTCGTTGTCGTTGTCGACCCAGTTCTGATTAATCTCTTATTCAACATTCCATCATCATTCATTCTTTCAGTTCCAAATCAAATACCTCCAAAAAACTAGACATTAAAATTAAAAAATTGTAATATTACAATATTTTCAATTGGCAAGTATTTTGAGTTTCTTTTATTTAAAATAATTTCATTTTAAGTTCAATTGCTATTCCTTTATTTCAATTGTATTTGTTAAATATTATTTGTTTTCAAAATAATCCATCAGATGCTTTTTAAAATTATTTTGGATTTTTTTATATGTTAATTTAAAAGGCACTAAATAAGAAAATTAAATAATTTATTTTTAAGTAGCTGTGGCATAAAAATGTCTATTCAAGAAAACCAATTAAAGTTAAGAAACTAGTTAATAATGTTGTAGTGTCTATTTTTATAAAACGATTTAGGCGAATTTGCCTAAAAATTTGTGTGAAAAATACTCACTTTTAAACTTTTTTATAAAAATAATTCTAGATGGATATTTTTGAAAATCTGCATAGAAAGATACAAAATATCTAGAAATAGAAATTTTGGGATTTCATATTTTAGAAATATTTTAGCAACAAATCTATCTTATTTCTGACTATAAAACTGGTCCGAAACAAGTTTGCGCCTATTAACAATTCCAATGTATGTATCCTGAAAAAGGGGATGAAGATAAAACACCCGTGTCTTTCACTTTTTCTATATCAATTGGTTTAACCGTTTAAACCGCGAATTAATATTTATGGGTCGATTATCGATAGCAACCAAACTGTAGTTGCGTTGTCAACTGGCAACGCAACTGAAATGAAAATTGGAATTATGTATGGCAACTTTTGCCAGTTGCCAAAAAGTTATCGATAATATTATTTTGACACATCAGCAACTCAAAATAAATGTAAACAAATAAGAAAAAGAGAGATAAAAGTCAATTTGTGTAAAAAAATAATAAAAGTTAATAAATTAACTAAATTAAAAAAGCCAATTTGTGTAAAATTTAATCAAATTAAATATGTTGAGTTCAGTGGAACTATTTTTTGATGACGATGAGGAGTTCTTAAACGTGGCATCTATTAGACGCCACTTGCGGGACAACTCTAATCCTCTAGAATTACCGCCTGTACTGTGAGTAAATTTTGATGTTTAAAATAATTTTCAATTAACAGTTTTACTTGTTCTAGTTTCAAAGCTTATTTTCGGCTTCCAAAAGATGCAGTGGTATATTTAGTGGAAGCCTTAAATAATGACTTTAAACAAAGTCATCGGGTAACAGCAATACCTCCGCTGTTAAAAGTTTGCGCAGCTTTAAGATTTTTTGCTGAAGGAAGTTTCCAAAAATCTCACGGCAACGACTTTAATCTGGGCATGGCTCAACCTACGTTGTCGGTAGTTTTAAAAGAAGTCGTCCAATTAATCGAAGAAAAGCTTTGTAAAGTGTGGATAGTTTCGAAAATGTCAGAAGAAGAAAAAACCAAAAATAAAAACCTTTTTTATTCGAAGACGAAGTTTCCTGGGGTTGTTGGTTGTATAGATGGGACACATGTACATATCATGGGACCGAAGGAAGACATTCGTCACTTATACATAAACAGGAAAGGATACTTTAGTTTGAATGTTTTGTTGGTAAGTTGTTTAATAGTTATTTATTTTTATAAAGATGACTTCTTTGTAGATGTGCGATTACCAAATGCAAATAAGGTATGTTGACGCCAGGCATCCTGGATCTACTCATGATGCCTTCATATGGAACAACAGCCCATTAAAACAAGAGGTTGCTGCAGATTTCGAACAAAACACATGGCTGCTAGGTTGTATTACATTTAAAATTTAAAAAGTCAATTAAATTTATTAAAGAATTTAGGTGATGCAGGATTTCCTTTGGAACCTCAACTTATGACTCCTTATCGTTCAGCTGAACCTCAATCGCCAGAAGGAAAATATAATACAATTGCTAAAGCCCGGAATGTGATTGAGCGAACAAACGGTGTTTTAAAGTCTATATTTAGATGCCTTTCTTCTGAACGTGGCCTGCACTATAAGCCCGATATGGCTGTTTCTATTGTAAATGCATGTTGCGCGTTATACAATATTGGTCGGTATTATAAAGCTAATTGGGAAGAAGATTCAACAGTTCCCCGGAATACTGCAGTCGTTAGCTTAAATGAAAATGTAGATAATATTTTGGCCACAGATATAAGACACAGAATTATGCAATGTTTAAATGAATAAACTTGAAATATATTTTATTCACATAGTTGTTTTTATTTTATTATTCATTTTAACATTTTTAAAAATAAAAAAATCCTTAAGTTATAAAAAAAAATTAAATCACATTCATTTTAACATAAAAAGAAAAAAAGGCGTAAGTTATTAAAAATAAAAGTAAATTACATTTACTTGTTGCTTAACCTAGAATACACTAATAGAAAAAGTGTCTGTAAAAAATTAAGTTAAAACTGCTTAAAAATAACTTTGCAGAAAAAACTGTTTTGATACATATTAGTAAGATAGGAACAGCAAAAAATAAATCTGTTAAAACTACAGAATTTTAGTTATATTTGAGTTAAATTTGTGTTAATAGAAAATAATTTATAATTCAACCTGCTAAAATCAGCAAAAAATTTTGCTAAATAGAAGGCTAAAAAATCATAAAAAGATTTTCAAGTTTTTTTTAGTACAAATAAAAATCTAGCTTTTTGAAGTCAGCAGTTTACTATTTTTTAGCAAATATTTTTGCTGATTTTAGCAGGATAGACTGCTTTTTGCATTAAACTAAATTTAGATTAAAAATAAAAAAAATTTGTAGATATAACAGTTTGTTTTTGCTATTTTTAGTCTACTAATATTTATCAAAATTTCTGTAGATTTTACAGTACAGTAAGTTGAATTAAATATAACTGTAATTATTTTTTGCTGTTCTTATTTTACTAGTATTTAACAAAAAAATCTGCTAAATTGAGCAAAAAGAATCTGCTAATTCACAGATTTATTTTTATGAGTGTACTTTTCTAAAACTTATTATTTAATTCACAGATTTGTTTCATTTCAGGTTCATTGCTTAAAAATATTCTTAAATCTAAAAAAAATAAAATAAATCTACACTCATAGAAATAAACCTTGTAAAAATAACAGAAAAAGCTACTGAAAATTAGTTAAAAATTACATTACAGAAAAGATAAAATTTTTTGTGAATTTTTAGCCTCTAATTATTTAGGAACATTTTTTACGAATTTTAGCAGGTTATTTTCTATTGACACAAATTTAGCTGAAATATAACAAAAAATTTGTATATTTAATAGTTTTATTTTTGCAATACCTATCTTGCTAATTAATATATAGCAGAAATAACCTGCTATCAGCAGTTTTTTCTGCAACGTCATTTTTAACTAATTTTTAGTAGTTTCAACTAAATTTTTTACAGACTATTTTCTATTAGTGTTTATTAGAGTGAACCTTATTTTTCAACATTGACTTTAAGCCCCCCCCCCCCTCCTTAGAAAAGTTCGTTTGGGTACAAATATATATCATGAAAAAAATTAAGATGATCATGTAACGGAAGCATGTGCCGCATCGCCCCTGAAATTTGAAATACGATTTACATGGGGAAAAAATTACTTTTTGTTTTTCAAATACTGGCGCTTAAATAACTGCTTTACCAAAAAACGTTAATAAAATCGTAATCTTGACTGAATTACCTTTCTAGCAAGGCATAAAAATCCAAAATCGTTTGGAAAATATTTAAATGGCAATTCGCCCAAACCATTGTAGGGTTAAAATGGCATAAATTAAGAAAATCGTAAAAAACTTAAATATTTTTTTCAAAAACTTACAATGTTATACTCTACTTTCATTTACTAAGTCCTATAAATATTCAGATATAATTTTTTGTATCTATTAGATTATGATAACCTAGTCCCAGGTGTGGCCAAAGATGGGATTTTTTTTGGAAAATTTACAAAACTAATTTTGAATTTTTTAAAATTTTGTTAAACAAAATATAAAAAAAGTAGTCAGTGCATAGAATTTTTTTAATACACCTCAGAGAATAATTCTACAAAAAATTACACATATCCCTCTTTTAACTTAGTAGTGACGGCGTTTTAAATTTGAATATTTTAGAGAAAAGTATAATTTTGGCCAATAATTTAGATAATAGTATTCATTTTTCATAACTGAGTTTAGTGCTTAACCATAGTTATGAATGTCAAATTTATATGGAAATATCTGTGGTTAAGGTTTAACCATGGTTATGTTGGAGATAAGTTACTCGCCCTTAGTAAATGAAAGTAGAGTATAACATTGTAAGTTTTTGAAAAAAATATTTAAGTTTTTTACGATTTTCTTAATTTATGCCATTTTAACCCTACAATGGTTTGGGCGAATTGCCATTTAAATATTTTCCAAACGATTTTGGATTTTTATGCCTTGCTAGAAAGATAATTCAGTCAAGATTACGATTTTATTAACGTTTTTTGGTAAAACAGTTATTTAAGCGCCAGTATTTGAAAAACAAAAAGTAATTTTTTCCCCATGTAAATCGTATTTCAAATTTCAGGGGCGATGCGGCACATGCTTCCGTTACATGATCATCTTAATTTTTTCATGATGTATATTTGTACCCAAACGAACTTTTCCAAAGGAAGGACGGGTCACATTCGAAGGTTCACCCTAGTATATGTATGTACTGGTACATATATGTACGAGTATATAGATATCACAAACTAATCTTTGAACTTCTCAAGCTTCTTTTCTAAAATTTTTAATTTTTTTTTCTTTAATTTTCCTATTTAATATTAGTTCTTCCATTAGACCATCAAATTTCTTTTTCTTTAATTTCTTTTAAAACTTCGTATTTTTTTCTTTTTAAATCCTTCATCTCCTTTAGAATCTGATTTTTCTTGTAAAGATTTTTCTCAATCTTTTTCATTGTTATTAAAAGTTCACTTTGTGTGCCAGTTTGCTCTTCAAGTAAAGTGAACTTTCTGTCTTCCGGTTTATTTTTTTTCTTTGGTGGCTGCTGCATATTATCCACTTGTTTTGGCCTCTTTAACTCTTTCTGCTGATCATCTTCTGGCTGTTGTGGGCCATTTATTTTTTTTTGCTGCTCAGCATCTTGATGTTCTGAATCCTGTTGTTCCTGCCAAATTTCTGTGAAATCCACGCCAAATAAGTTACCTGGTGGATTCACTGATAGTTGCATTTGCAACAGGTCCGCTGCAGCCTGCTCTAACGGAGACAAACTTACTTCTTGTGAGGGTCCGCCACCGGTGGTGATTAGATTTTTTTTTATTTTGGGCCAGTTTCTTCTTTAATTTAGTCTTAAAATGGATCCAAACCCTCTGCCATTCCTCTGCTGTACGCTTTGGTGGGGCATGGCTGTTGAGTTTTTCGGCAATTTCTTTCCACACCTCCTCAGTGCTTGATTTTGTGTCTCCGAATGCCCGGACACCACGAGCAATATGTGGGTACATTTCCATTTGTTGGATCAACAACTCAAATTGTTGTCTTGTTGTAATTTTAACCATTTTCAATTCTACTAGTACAAAAAAAAATTATTTAAAATATTTATAACAAATAATTTAATAATAAAATATACTTACATTTCAATGTTCCCGCTTTTTTTTTAGCTCTAAATAACAACAGCAACCAAAACTTCGCAGTTGCCAGTATAATCACTATTTGACAACTGAAATTGACAGCTATCAGTTGCCAGTTGCCATACGTAATATCTTTTTGGCAACTGGCAACGCCACTAAGGTTCGGTTGCTATCGATAATCGATCCATTAGTTAATATATAAATTAAGACGGCCTTCCACATAATTATATTACCTAAATATTAATTCACGATTTAAATTGTAAAACGAATTGATCCAGAAAAAGTGGAAGACATAGATATTTTATTTTTATCCATCCTTTCAGAATATATTAAGTGCATTTTCTCATTGGTACAACCAAAAAATGAACTTTGTCGGACGGTGTTTTAACAGAAATCGAGTTTTTAAAGTGCAACATATGTCGAATTTATTTATTTTCTAACGAGCGGGAATTCCCGGGATCCCGGGAAATTCTGCAAAAAATCCCGCTGTCCCGGGAAATGAAAAAGTCCGGGAAAAGAAAAACCCTAGTTATAAGCTTATTATTAATAATATATGGTAGATACTTAAAAATATAAAAGAAAAAAAATACATAAAATCATATTTGGTAATAACCAGGGCAAGTTTAAAATGGGACAAAAAATAATTGAAATTGGCCCTCAAAATGGCACAAAAACCAGCAAAATTGACATGAAAAAGTGCATGCTTATTCCAAACATTTAAAAAAACACTGGTTGATTTAAGTGTTTTTTAAATATTTCTAAAGCCACATGTACACGGGATAGAAAACTCGCGAGACTTTATGAAAATTCAGCTCTGTATATGAATGAATGTGAACTTTTATCAAAATCTAGCAGTGGGAACACAAAATTACCACAAACAAGTTTTTTTTGTAAAGTTATATTTTTGCTACATTTTTTGGCTGAAAAATTTGTGCTGCGCCGCTTTATAAATTTGCCTGGGCAATAAATAAAAATTTATATCTCAAGTCTCTTTTTGAATTTGTTGCGTTACTGATAGTCTGACTAGCCATGGATCAGAGCTTCGAAGAATTAATTCCCTAATTTCATTTTTTGAACTGAATTTATATTAAGTAATGAATACCGTGACCAAACTTAGGAATTGAATGAATTCCTTTTTTTCATTTGATTTATCTTAAAGGAATTCATTCATTTTTTTCTAATTCCTTCATAAAATGTAATGCATTCATTCACCAATTCAATTCTACAAAAATTTTATCGTATTCCGTCGGCGACTCTTAATAAATATCCAAGCGACTTAGCCGTCAGCCGTGCCGGTGCGGCTTGCTACTCTGACAAAAAGAACTGTCGATGGTAGCATTCGGAAGAGAAACCTTAAACTGATACCGGTGACTTGTAGCGCTTTCTGATTACTTACTCTGCTGAACGGTGCTTCCTTTCTTCTGTTTTTAAATACACTTTTTCTATAGTTTCCTTTTACTTTAAAAAATTTTTGTTTTCGAATTATATTTGTATGTTTTTATTTGTCATTACAAAAAAAAAATTTTTTTTGTATACACTCAAAAAAACAGTATAAAAATTAGTAAACAAGTTTCCAGGTTTGGTAAAGCTGAATGCGACAATGTTTTGAATGAGGAATCGGCTTATGGGCAGAGCTTTGAAGAATTAATTCATTAATTCAATTTTTCAATTCTGAATTAAAAATTCGATGAATTAATTCACTAAGCACCATATATTGAATGGAATTCATCCATATTTGCTTTCGTTCGATTTATTTTGTTACGAATTAATTCAATTGCAATAGTTCTTTTTATTAAATCAAATGAATTAATTCATTGAACGTGTTCACGTTCAATTTTATAAATCGAACAGAAAAAAACTGAATTAATTCCTTACTGAATTAATTCACTACTGAATTCGTTCATTTCATTTTCGTTCACTGAATTAAAAAAAAAAATAAGTTCACTGACTTCAAAGCCTGTTTTCTGCCGTTCAGTAAAAGAAAGCAATAATGTACAAATAAAATTTTTAAATAAGCAAGTTTACAGCGTGTGCTAGTAAAAATAAACAAAATAGAAACCGGATGCTGTTTATCAACATACATGATTCAAAAATAAAGCATTTTCTATTAAAACTTTACAGATATAGATAAATTTGGAAAAAAATATAACTATTAATTTTTCAAACTAGTTATATAGCTATATTTTTTTCCAAATTTATCTATATCTGTAAAGTTTTTATTTTTAATAGTAAAAGACTTTATTTTTGAATCATGTAGGTTGATCAGAGCTTTGAAGAATTAATTCCTTAATTCAATTTTTCAATTCTGAATTAAAAATTCCATGAATTAATTCACTAAGCACCATATATTGAATGGAATTAATTCATATTTGCTTTCGTTCGATTTATTTTGTTACGAATTAATTCAACTGCAATAGTTCTTTTTATTAAATCAAATGAATTAATTCACCGGTGAACGCGTTCAATTTTATAAATCGAACGCAAAAAAAGTAAATTAATTCCTTACTGAATTAATTCACCACTGAATTCATTCAATTTCATTTTCATTCAGTGAATAAAAAAAAATAAAATTACATTCAGTGAATTAAAAAAAAAAAATAATAAGTTCACTGAATTGAAAAAAAAATAAAATAAGTTCACTGAATTAAAAAAAAATAAAATAAGTTCACTGAATTCAAAGCCTGTTTTCTGCCGTTCAGTAGAAGAAAACAATAATGTACAAATAAAAGTTTTAAATAAGCAATTTTACAGCGTGTGCTAGTAAAAAATTAGAAACCGGATGCTGTTTATCAACCTGCATGATTCAAAATAAAGCCTTTTACTATTAAAAATAAAAACTTTACAGATATAGATAAATTTGGAAAAAAACATAACTATTAATTTTTCAAACTAGTTATATAGCTATATTTTTTTTCCAAATTTATCTATATCTGTAAAGTTTTTATTTTTAATAGTAAAAGGCTTTATTTTTGTCTCACACCAATTTATAAATTCAGAAATAATGTCTATTGCATTCAAGTGTTTGCCATTCTAATAAAAAAAAAAATTAAAAAATTAGCTAAAACTCGGAATTGAGGATGAAGAAAACAAACAAAATCAATATATTGGATTGCATTTTGAAGCTAAATATTCAATTTACTTACAACATCCACATTAATTTTCTTTAAACGTAATTGATTGCGGCCGTTATCGGCAATGAGTTCCATGAAGCATTTTTTTAATATGGAATTTGCAAACAAAAAAAAGTTACTACAACATTTTTGAACTTCTTCACTGTTCTCTAAGCAATATATTTTTGCTAAGAAAATAAATACTTTTTTTTAACATACTTATTAAAAAAATATTAAATAACAAATAGACTTTTTTCAAGAACAATCATTTCTATAAAAAATATATTGGTAATATTCTACAGGTTTCAACCTGGCAATTCTGTAACATCTTCATTGAAACCGTGCTGCCAGATGATTTTCTATATTGTAGATTACACAGTACAACAGCCAATCTGGGGGGTGAGAAATTCCAAGTCAGGGTGATGGTACTAGGTCAGTATAGTAAAACCCTCAAAGGGTTTGGCGTTCGTATGTGTCATTTTTTTTTATGACCTTTTAAATTTTTTCCTTATCTTGATGTTTTTTCGCTTAGTTGTAACATTTTGGCAAAAACGTCGTTTAACATAACTCGAGAACCACTTGTCCGATTTTGATGAAACAAATTTAGAAAAATTTAGAATTACAATTTCTTTAATCCGTTCATATAACGTTTTTCTTTATAATCAACAGTTTTGCCGGTAAAAATAAATTTGTGGAGAAAAAAAAATATTTTTTTGCCTAAAAATTAAAATTTTTTTTTTTAAATTCATAAAAAATCCAAAACGGAAAAAAGGATCAAGTGTTATTAATTTCATGTAAAGTCACATAACCTATAAACAAAATTTAACGCGTTCTGCTTTAATTTACAATTAAGTGAAGGTATCCCATTTTGACAAGAATATTGATATTTGTTTTTATTCAAAAAAGTGTCATTTATCGCCTTTTTCATAAATTTTCCCCAATAACTCCAGACTTCTGGCCATAAACTACTAAAAAAATTAAGTAAACCTATGACTTATGACCTTTTAAATTTTTTCCTTATCTTGATGTTTTTTCGCTTAGTTGTAACATTTTGGCAAAAACGTAGTTTAACATAACTCGAGAACCACTTGTCCGATTTTGATGAAACAAATTTAGAAAAATTTAGAATTACAATTTCTTTAATCCGTTCATATAACGTTTTTCTTTATAATCAACAGTTTTGCCGGTAAAAATAAATTTGTGGAGAAAAAAAAATATTTTTTTGCCTAAAAATTAAAATTTTTTTTTTTTAAATTCATAAAAAATCCAAAACGGAAAAAAGGATCAAGTGTTATTAATTTCATGTAAAGTCACATAACCTATAAACAAAATTTAACGCGTTCTGCTTTAATTTACAATTAAGTGAAGGTATCCCATTTTGACAAGAATATTGATATTTGTTTTTATTCAAAAAAGTGTCATTTATCGCCTTTTTCATAAATTTTCCCCAATAACTCCAGACTTCTTTCTGGCCATAAACTACTGAAAAAATTAAGTAAACATTTTTATAATTTTTTATTTTTATTTTATTTATTTTTATTTTATTTATTTATTTTTATTTATTTTAATAAATATTGCCTAGACTTTTTCGATGGTGGTTGTTCGGGACTAGTGGCATCGCATTCATCGCTATCATCAGTTTCTGAACCACACATAATGTCAATGTGTGACTCCACTGTTGGCCCTTCTGCATCTCCTGAAAATTCTTTATCATCAAGATCATCCTTGTCTTGCCACACTAACTTACTCCACCAGCAAATTTCCGCAATTATTGCACTCGGCGACTTTTTGCCTCTATATCTGTAAGTTTTTGTTTTATTAAAATGAGTTTGAAAAAATAAAAAATCAGTATTACCTCATTTCAAATGGCATAGCAACTTGATGATAGCGTTCACCTTGTTCATCAGATTCGGTAGCCAATTGTTTGCTGAAGTAGTCCAGATGATGATGTAAATAATGGATTTTCAAGGACATGTGGACACCAATTTCCGAGAATGCTCTTAACATCCTTGCGACAGAAACATCGTAGTTGTTAGAACGATGCTTTCCCAACAAGCCTTCTATTACTTCTTTGATTGCCTGCCATGCATTCAATTCAGCGTCAATCAAAATATTGTTGAATGCGTCACTTTTAATCAGCTTTCGTATATCTGGACCATTTAGTACGCCTGATTGGAAAAAATTAATTTGTTAAGATGGAAAATCATGGGAAATGAATGTGATATTATAACTTACCTTCTTTAATTTTACTTTCGCTGAGTCTCGGGTAAATTAGTTTCAAACACAAGAAAACTTCATCTCTTTTGGCGACAGTTTTGATAAAATTCTTAACAATTCCAAGTTTAATATGCAGTGGAGGCAGCAATATTTTCTCCTTCGGCACTAGAGGCTCACGAATAATATTGGCCGTTTGTAACCTGCTGTGCTCTCTGAGTTTCCATCCGTGGCATGCATATTGGTCACCGGAAAATCGTGTGTCCCAATCGCACAAAAAGCACATATATTTTATATAGCCGCTTTGAAGACCGCAAAGCATTGCTACAACTTTTAAATCGCAGCATATGCGCCACATATGTTTGGCGTAGTTAACCATTTTTAAAATATTTTCCAGTGCATCATATGTTTCTTTCGTTTCTGTACTGTAGGCGATTGGAACTGAAGGTTTTTTATTGGTCTTATGCAGTAAAACCGCCTTCAAGCTGAGTTTTGAACTGTCAATAAATAATCTCCAGTCATCTGCTTCATATTTTATTTCCATTGCGTCCATCAATTTTCCTACATCCGGGCAATATGCAGAAGTTTTTTCATCATTCACAAGGAATAAACTTTGGAGTGTTGCCTGACGACTTCGATAAGCTGTGACTTTCACACCGGGTGCCAACAAATTGTTTGATTTCAAAATGGAAGCCAGCTCTTCCGATTTATGCTGTGTTAATTCCAACTTGGCAACAATTGAATCAAGCTTATTTTGATTTATTAAAATTGGCTCATTGGATACTGATGCTCATATGGGGAATCATCACGTGCATGATATGTCGGAGCAGTCGTAGAAGAGAAAATATCTGGGCTAGAAGCTTTTGGCACAGGAATGTGGTCCGAATGAGGCAATGGTGTTGCGGCACTTGCAACACCAACGTAATTATACGATTTTCTTATCCTTTTTGCGGCTCCTTTATTCGCACATGCATAGCAATTCAATGAATTGTGACCTTCGCCAGGATTAGTCCAAGTCATTGGGATACCGAATGGCATACTTTCACGTCTTCTATTTTTCCAATCCATTAGACGGTTGTAGCAGCTTTTACACACTATATTTGGTACCCAATTTTCGTTCACTATAACATTTTGGTTGAAGTACATCTCGTATGTTTGAACAAAATCAGTACTGAAATTTCCCCTTTTTTTATGTGTTGAGACATATTGACCACAGCAGTAGCAAAAGCTATTTATATCTGGTTTGCACAGTTCCATATTATGTTCTCTTTTGTTCACTTTTAAAAAACTGGAGAAAAATCACTTTTACTGTTCGCGTTCGTCGGCACTTGTTGAATGACAAAAATCACAGAACCAGTGTGAGAAAGAGAAGAAGTATAATGACAATGCATGTTTTATGTGAACATTACAGAGCCAGTGTTGCCACATCAATATTTCTCTTTTAGTACAGTAGAAAAATATGAGAGTTCGGCTTGTGAGTGTCAATGTTTTCTCCAAATAATGTTGTGCATATCTGGAGCAAATTTTTGAAATTCATAAATTTACCTAATTGTGAATAAATGAGAAACGCGTGCATCGATTTTCATGATCTATGCCTTTTTTTGCTCATGAGTTATGTGACTTTACGCGAAAGTAATTAGTTTTGGCACTTTTTTCCATTTTGGATTTTTTATGAATTTTAAAAAAAAAATATTTAAATTTTTAGGCAAAAAATACTTTTTTCCCTTCATACATTCATTTTTAACTTCGAAAGTGTTGCACATATAGGAAAACGGTATAGAAACAGATTAGAGA
The DNA here is from genome assembly GCA_949987735.1 of Leucophora obtusa. Taxonomy (NCBI): domain Eukaryota; kingdom Metazoa; phylum Arthropoda; class Insecta; order Diptera; family Anthomyiidae; genus Leucophora; species Leucophora obtusa. The sequence continues at coordinate 43,327,958 of OX465297.1, forward strand.
AATTGTAATTCTAAATTTTTCTAAATTTGTTTCATCAAAATCGGACAAGTGGTTCTCGAGTTATGTTAAACTACGTTTTTGCCAAAATGTTACAAAACTAAGCGAAAAAACATCAAGATAAGGAAAAAATTTAAAAGGTCATAAAAAAATGACACATACGAACTCCAAACCCTTTGAGGGTTTTACTATACTGACCTAGTACTATCACCCTGACTTGGAATTTCTCACCCCCCAGACAATAATCCCAAAAATGTTCCATAGTGTTATCAATTACGTAACGTTTTGTCGATACTTCTCAGCAAAAAAAAAAAATGTTTCATTTCTTAATGTATGAACTTCTGTATAGGAAGGTTATTTGATTCTAACATTTTTTTACGAATGTTGATTTATATATATATATTCCTCTAACTCCCACTGGAGCATAGGGCGCCAAAATTTTTTGATATTTTTTGTTCCCCACTCAATGTTCCTTAATGTATTCGCCGCTTTACAAGCAAAGTGACTGCACTCATCAAATGAAGCAGCTGCCAGAAGCAAAATCATTTTCCCATATATTTTATAAGAAAAGCAAACTATTATCAAGCTGCAGGTAGCTTAAATTTTTGCTTCTAGCACTGAAAATTGAAACAGAACCGTTTCTATCCGTCGCACAGTGGGTTCGATGACACCAAAACTGGCGATTAATTCAAGGAAGAGGTTTATTGACGAGATATTATTTTTTTTGAATTAACTATGTGTAGGTTAGTTTAAAAAAAAAACTTATATTTTTCGTTGAGAACTTTTTTTATTTAAAAAAAACGAAAAAAAAAATTTTTTTTAAGTATTAAAAATGTAAAAACGCGCAGCAGTTGGATTTATCGATTCTGATTTTAATGAAATTTACAATCAATATTACAAGATATCAGAGTTCATAAGATCAGAAAGCAATTTTGCTGTAATTCAAGTTGAAATCAAGCGTAATTCCAGTCCCATTTTCCAATTTCAAGCCTTGATTTATACTTGATTTACACTGTAATTCAATAGCATAATCCAGTAAAAGGGACACTGGAATTCCAGTCGAACATATCAGTGTAAATGGGCTTCAATTCAAGCCTTGAATCACAGTTCAACTAAAGTTAAAACAACACTATAATAACACTTGTTTTTAAGCCCTAACTTCAAGCTTAAACCAAGCCATAAAAACACGGCTTTCATTATTTTTAGTATAATTTATTAACATTTACATGTAATTTTTAACATATGTACATACTATTCATTTTGTTTTTGGATGCTTAATTTTGCGCACGGAATAACATTTTTGATGTATCAATTGTTTCCTTTATTTGTTGCTGTTTCCTCTAAAAGCGTAGAAGTTTGTAGGACATTTCTGAAATAAATATGTTAAAGAGAGAATATAAGGACCGAATTTAGCTCGAAATAAATGCGACTTACCTTTTGAAGAAAATCCTTGGAAGAAATTCAGACTATTAAAATCTCTACAGGAAAATTGTGAATTTGGATTTTTCAATAGTGACATGACAACAAACGAAAAACAAACAAATTATTTCACTTTGTATTAACTTGATTCCGACTGGAAAAAATACTTAAAATAAAGCCAAATTCAAGCAATATCTAAAGCACTTGAATTTATAATTTTTCAATGTTTATTGGGAATATTTTCGAATTTAGAAAAAGGAAAATAAAATTCGGCATAAACAACAGATGTTTACACTAAAATATTTCTGTTCCAAAAATGAGAAAGAATTTCGAATATTATGCTTTGTGATTGCGACATCACACCGCTTAAACTAGTGATGATGTGTATTTGATTATTGTGACTCGTTATTTTCCAGAAGATGCTATCCAATGAGATTGCGAAATATCGACTTATATAAATAAAGAATAAATAAAAATTTATATAAACAACAACAGACCTCGAGCTTAACAATTGATTTTATTTTATAAAAAGAAAATATCAAAAAACACACATATATTGTATATATTTGTATTTTTTTTTTTACAAGTGCTTTTTCGAAACAAAATTGTTATTATAAAGGGTGGTTAAATTTTAAGGGCCCATGTTGAATTTGAATAAAACACAAATTATTTAGGAAATTATTGTCATTTCTTTTCATATGATATTGGTATGGTTCAATTATGTATGGAACAAAATATCGCCCAATTGGCCGGCGCGACCTCGGCGGCACACCTCCATCCGATGGTCCAAATTTTCGATGACGCTGAGGCATAATTGAGGTCCTATGCCGTTAATGTGCCGAATTATCTCATCCTTTAGCTCTTGAGTTGTTGCTGGCTTATCGACGTACACTTTTTCTTTCAAATAACCCCAAAGAAATACGTCCAACGGTGTCAAATCACATGATCTTGGCGGCCAATTGACATCGCCACCACGTGAGATAACACGGCCATTGAATTTCTCGCGCAAAAGAGCCATTGTTTCGTTGGCTGTGTGGCAAATGGCACCATCCTGTTGAAAGCACATATCGTCCAGGTCCACATTCTCAATTTCTGGCAACAAGAAGTCCGTTATTGCGAACACCATTCACGGTAACTGCTTGGCCAACCTCATTTTTGAAGTACGGCCTGATGACGCCGCCAGCCCATAAACCGCACCAAACACAAAAAAACAGGTGTTTTCACATTTCCTACAGACCCGATTTGCTGAAATTTGTGCACAATTCTCCCGATTGTGGACACATTTGGTCGATTATGCTGGCCAAAGAAATCACGAAGTGCACGAAATGCATTTTGATTTGAACGCCCATTTTTATAATAAGCCTGAATAACTTTATCGCGTTGCTCGATTGTGTATCTTTCCATGGTTCAAATTGAGTTAGTCTGAAATTGAGAAATGTCAAATGAAATGCAGAAAAAAACTTGACGTTTCGGTGTGGTTCACATTCAACATCGGCCCTTAGAATTTAACCACCCTTTAGTATATTTAGACTGGGAAAAACTAGTAGTTTCTGAAGCAAAGAAAAAAAGTCGACTTGTTCCCAAAATTTTATTAAATTTAGGTACTAATTTTGTAAAACTTTTTGCTAATTTCAGCAGTTTTATTTTCAGTTTCATTTTGCATAAGTTTTACTACCATTTAGTAAAATCTACAAATTTTTTTTATAAAATTAATTTTACTAAAAAAATTAATTTTAGTAAAAAAATTGGCTGATTTTAGCAAATCGATTTCCAATATGAGTTTACTAAAACTTTACTAAATTTTAGTAACCATTACAAATTTTTTCTACTACTTTCACTTTACTAATAATTACAGGCACGTTTTGCTAAAATTAGCTAAACGGTCTGCTGGCGTAAAATTAGTTAATTTTTACTGTAATATTACAGTTTTTTCTGTAACTTTTACAAACTTTTTTATTTGAGTGTACTACGCAATTTTCATTTATGCAGTTTAATGGGAGTGGAAAAATTAGAACCAACTATACACTAAAAAAAAAAGTTAGTATAAAAATTAGTAAAAGGGTTTCCAATTTTATTATACTAGTATTATACTAATTTTTAGTATAAATTTGTTTTTTAGTAAAATAATTTGGTATTCTCATTTTACAAATTACAGAATTTTTTACTAATTTGAGTTGCTAATTCTACAAATTTAATTTTACTAAACTTTGAAACCCGATTAGCTAAAATTAGCAAAAAAAATTACTAATCTTTTTTATTTTAAAGGTTAAAATTTGTTTGTTTTTTCTCCCCACACATACTACAGGCTAAAGTTGAGTTTAGGGGACCTCACCAATTGCCTCCATATTTTTACCACTGATAGAACTCTTTTTTGGGAGTGCTACGATATATTTTTTTTTTCGCGGAAACGCCTATGTGCAAAGTTTGAAAATATACTTGACTATATCTTCGCCACTAATGGTCGGATTGGGACAATATATGTATACACCATTGTAAAGGTCTTTTAGCAATGTCTTTAAGATGACATTTTTTAAATTATTATTAACCCATTACGGCCCGGCGAAAGAATTTCCAATATTTTTTTTGGCATTACTTCAGTTTATGGGGCACACCTCAAAAAAAAAAATATTCCAGAGGGGGTCTGGAATTAAAAAAAGAAAATTTTTTCCTATATGGTGTTAAGGTGGCCGGGGACCCCGGGACCCGCTAAGTCCGAAAAACCGAATTACGTGACGATTCCAAATATGCATTTTGTTTTAAGATCCGGAAAATAGAATTCGGGCTAGGTGCATTTTTGTCATTTTAGGTGTTAGAAAATACTATTTTGAAAAATGTACGTAAACTTTTTGGTGATAAAAGTGAGGAATTTTTTTAGGAAAAAGTTAAAATTTTATGAATTTTACGGGGTTTTTTGTATATTATGGGACACAGCGTCGCAGGCGAAAAATGTTTTTAAAAAATCGCGGGATTTTTTTAAAAAAATTTTAAATTTTTTGGTACATAGTGTACATAAAAGTTTGGTAAAAGTTGGTGTTTTTTTTTGTAAAAAATTAAAATTTAATGAATTTTGGGGGTTATTTATGTAATGTGGGACAAGCGCCGCAGGGGAAAAATTTTTAATTTTTTGTTACGTTGTGGTCATGTTTGAATTCTTAACACCATATAGAAAAAAATTTTTTTTTTAATTCCAGAGGGGGTCATATTTTTTTTGATGGGTGCCCCATAAAGTGAAGTTCAGCCATTTTTTTTATAGAAACGTTTTTATTTCATAAAAATGCCTATATGAGAATAAAATTTTCACTTTATACATATATTGTCAAGACTTTAAGCTTTCATTTGCGATAAATATCAAGTTTTTAAAAAACCCAGTAAACAATTTACATTTACAAAAAGTTTCAAAAAAATTAAAGCTTGCATTTTGCATTTACAAAACGACGTTTTGTAATAGTACTATAAGCGAAACTGGACTAAAAATTAAAGCTTGTGTATTTCATTTAGGGTTGCCATTTCCGTTTTGAGAAAAAGAGGTAGCCAACATCAAAAAAGTAGGACATTTGTCTTAAAAAAGAGGACAATTTTTTTTAATAAATTAATTTTACAGAAATCAACAACGCGATATTTGAATCAATATATTACAGTCGCATTTCTTCAAATATTTAAAAAACTGTTGACAATTCATATGAAAATTTTATTTGACTCTAATAATATCAGAAATAGAACTAGAAATAGTTTCTTGATTCAGTTTTTTGTGTTCTGGCGTCCACTGCGCCTTGATTACGAAAAACTTCACAAATAAGATACAAAATCATTCTGGACTTAAAATTTGTACTACCTGAACAAAAAAATAACGATTAACGAATTTATTTCATACATTTTCGGGAATGTACATTTCTATAATTTCTTGATGATACGAATTATCAAGAGTTTCATGAATATTTTTCAACGCTTCCAATTTGAATGTCGTATTTCTTCAAATATTCATAAAACTCTTGACAATTCATATCAAAATTATATTTGACTAATAATATCAGAAATTGTTTCTGGATTAAATTTTTTTATTAAAGAAAATACACGTTCTACGTTGGCATTATGTGCTGGAAAGAAAAAATACTACTCAACAAGTTTTTTCATTTCATAGCAAACATCATTTTTAATACAAAAAAAATTGGACCAAAACCTGTTATCAGTCGGGTTAATTGAATTTAAGGTTTTCACATAATTTTTCAGGACAAGGAATTCATTAAATACATTTTCATCATTAAAAGCAATGTTAATTTTTTTTAATTCAACAGTTGGTTCACTGCTGAAAGCTTCAAATTTGGCAATCAAAGTGATGCCAAGTCAATTGAAATAACAGCAAAAGCAGCGATGCTAACAATTCAAAAGTTTAGAAGCAGTAAAAAAAAAGGTTATGGGGAAAAGTGCAAAAAGTAGGACAACCCCGGATACTTACTGAAAAAGAAGGATTGCCCCGGACGCCCGAAAAAAGAGGACGGCGTCCGCGAAAAAGAGGACGGATGGCAACCATAATTTCATTATAATAAAATGACATTGCACATCAGTTTAAATGCTTACATTGAAGTTTTTTGTAAACATTAGAAATATATTAAAAATAAATCTTTTGTAAAAGTTATAATTAATAATAAAGTAATAAAAAAGATATATATTTTGTAAGCATTTAAATATATATAAAAATAAACCTTTTGTAAATGATTTTAATGATTAGAAAATATGAAAAAGCAAACCTTTTATAAACAATGCTTTGTAAAGTTAATAATTTGTAAAATAATTATAAATTTAGACATTAAATTCTATACCAAATATAAGCATTTTGTAGACATATAAAATATTTTTAAAAATACTGAAATGTAAATGCTTTATAAACGTATTGTAAACCTTTACTAAATAGAATAGTAAGCACGGTTTTTATTTATTACGAATAACGAACAGTTTATCCACTTGTTCTGTTTTGTATGTATCTACTTGTTCTGTTACATATACGTACATATGTTTGTAAATACGTGTACGCAAAAGCAAAGCCTACTTTATGAAATTTAAAAATATATACATAAGTAAAGAGTGTTTGAGTTGAAAATTAGTTTATATAGGTTTACAACGAGGTTGTGTACATACGTTTTGTATTTATAATATATTTTATTTTTTTTATTTTAAAGTTCATAGTTTATAATATAGAATAATTGTTAATAGTATATAGAATTATAAAACTATATTTTTCAAATTTGATTTTGCATTTATGTTTACAAAATAAATTTTGTTTTTATTTCCTAGAAGTAACTAAAAAATTTTTGGAAAATAATATAAAATTTTAATACTAGCTGTATTTTCGTTCATACCTATCAACGTTAAGTAGTTATAGAAAATCTACGTTAAACTGATTGGAGTATCAGATTTTTTTAAATAGTGAGTGTTTATGATAGTTCCGGTATAATCGAACGTACGTCAGTAAAACTTTTTAGGTAGTAACGCGAAGAAGTTACGCTAGGTGTGAAAATGTATAAACGTTGAATTTTCAACGTTGATAATTATCCACGTTGTAAGTTAACGTGCATACGAAAAGTAATATGTCAGTTTTCGTCTAAAAAACGTTTTTATGCACTTTGTGCTTTTTTAAAAGTTAACGGATATAGTTAGGTCGAAAATACAGCTACTGTTGAACATGGTTTAATTATAAAAGAATAATTACCCAGTCAGAAAAATACAAACGGGAAAGCGGTGGCAAAGCACTTTAACAGGATGTACAAATACAGGCAAAAAGTGCTTTCCCATTCCCAAAATGATAACATCATTAGACAAAAGGAACGGCTGTTCAAAAAGCGCCGGAAAAGCACTGGAGGAACAAAATTTTTAAACGTTGGCAAAACGCTGGCAAAACCAATAAATAGGTGGTCTGGAAATATATTTTCCAAAATAAAATTAAAAAAAAGTTCATATGTATTTTTTTTGGTCCTGCCGTGATTTGATCCCAGGCCGTCAGATTGGCAGACGATTGCTCTACCAACTGAGCTAACGAGACATATAATATTTAATGGCTAAACACATAAATGAGTGATAATAGCTGGACAACTACTGGCTGTGCCAAAATGCTAGTACTGGCAAACAATTTTTAGTAACTAGTATGCCAGTGTTGGGAGGGCAAAAAACAAGTTGGTCTTGAAGGAGCTTTCCCACAAACAAAAAAATAGATTTTATAATACAACAAAAATTTTAAATTAAAAATCCAAAAAAAATTTTTTGATTGCAACCGGATTTGAACTCGGAACCTTCCGACTACAAACATTTTTTAACGAAGCGTCAGCATTTTTATAAAATCATTGGTTTTCCAGTGAATTGTTTTTGTACGCCTGGTAGCATTGGCTAGGTAGCACTGGCCACTCTAAGCCAATTCTTTGCCAATGGTTTTTTTTATAAACCACCGAAATTTTTGTAAAAAAAATACTGGTAAAACGATTTTCGCAAACGCTGGCAAAGCGTCCCAAATGAGTGTTCTGCCAGCCATTTATTTTTAATACCGTGGTTACCCAATGGTATGCCAGTGCTTGATTTTTTGTACCACTGGCGATTTCTGACTGGTTACCTACATCGATGTTTTTTTCGGTTGCCTAAACCATTTTAATAACAATGAAAACAATAATATTTTCAAATTTAGAAAAAGGAATAAGAAAATGAAATTCGGCATAAACTACAGATGTTTAAACTAAAATATTTTTGTTCCAAAAATGAGAAAGAATTTCGAATATTATGCTTTGTGATTGCGAGAACTTTAATTGTAATTAAATTTATAGGCTAAAATTTTATTTTTAGGAATCATATTTCTGGATTTTGATATTTTTTTTATACAAAAAAATACATTATTACTATACGAAAAAACCAAACAAAAATTGTGTTTGTTAAATTTTTCGCAAGAGAAAGTTTTTTGTTCAAAAACGCGTTTAAAATAGTTTTTGAATAAAAAAAAATCGCCAAAATATTTTTTTCAATGCGAAAATTGTCAACTTCTTTTATGCAGAAATGGTACTTAAATAAGAAGAAATTTCGCCATGATTACAAAAATGATAATATTATTCCAAGATCTGTGAAGAAACTAAAAATGAACAATTTTCAAGAAAAAAAAAAAATTACTGCGGCGCTCTATTACTTCCAAAAAAGAAAAAACAGTTAACCTACACTAAAAATAGACTTTGTTTAATCTGCGATTTTTTTTCGGCGCGTGCATACATATTTACAAAAAATGCCAAAAAAGTTTACGTACAATAAAAAATTTTAATTCAAAAATTTGTCTGCGGTGCGACAAATACCAAAATAAAGTTTAACCCAACCTGAAGGGTCTCAAATGTACTGAAATGGATCCAGTTCGGATCACAAAAATCAAAAAATTTTTTTAATCGTGAGAAACTAATTTTATTTGACTACCATTTTTTTTTTATAAAATAAGTTTATCTCTCCCTAAAGCCTGGATCAGCCAGACGTAAACGTATCTCTGCATAGCTGAATTAATAAGATAAATAAGAACAGAAGATGTGCTGTGTTTTTTGTTTCATTCTTATGCATTCAATATAGAGCAGACGTAAATACACAACAAAAATCTGTTGTGAATAGATTTTCGTTGTATATTTACGTTTGCTCTATATTGCATGCATAAGAATGAAACAAAAAACACAACACATCTCCTGTTCTTATTTAACTTATTAATTCAGCTATGGAGAGATACGTTTACGTCTGGCTGATCCAGGCTTAAGTCGTCTAAAATACACTAAAATGGCTCTAGCTGGAAACATGTTTTATGGATCTCAAAAAAAAACTTCATTATCGAAATTCTGAGGAAACTTAATTTCTTTTGAGCACCCATACTTGCATGTTAATACACTTCCCGTTTTTTTTTTTTGACCCAGTGGGATTATGCGGCCCCGCCTCCACTAATTTTGAATTTTGTTTTTTTTTATTGCACAGGGGTCATATTTTTTTACGTACATAGTACATATGACTGCTAAATGCATTTTTGCCAATTTTTTATTAATAAAATTTTAAGTGAAATTTTAATTTTTTTGTGTGACAACATTTGTTTCGTTAAAAATAAATGTATCGCGAATAAATTATTTCGGGAGCAACTTTTTTGTATAAGGTACAACATTTTTTGAATTCCGAATGGTATTTTTTGAATAATTGTATTTTTTTTTATTTACAAGTGCTTTTTTCTAAACAAAATTGCTATTAGCTGTATTTTGTCTCATGCCTATCAATGTTAAGTACTTAAAGCAAATATACTTTGAACCGATTGTAGTACAAAAAAAAAAATTAAACAGATTATGTTTGTAATTGTTCCGTTATAATCGAACGTACGTCAGCAAAAGTTTTTAGGAAGCGAATAAGTTGCGTTAGATGTGAAAATGTAGTATAAACGTTGAGTTTTCTACGTTGATAATTATCCGTGTTGAAAGTTAACGTGCATACGAAAGGTAATATGTTAGTTTTTGTCTTAAACGCGTTTTTATGCACTTTGAGTTTTTTTTATAAGTTAACAGATATAATATTCGTATTAAAATTACAATTGCTATATTAAAATGCAAAAATGTTATAAAAAAAAACATTTTTCAAACGATATACTATATAAGTCATTAAGTCCACAGATTCTTTTATGGTAAATTCTTTTAAAAATAACATACAGTAAGCTTTCAAAAAACTTAGATCAAGCTTGTATTGCACGCAAACAAACTTTATGTTATTGTACTTAACCCTCTAACCGGCAAGCCCGCCTCCAGGCGGGGTATATTAAATTGACCAGAAATGCGCCAAACGAGTACTTTAAAATAAGAAATTATGCTTTTTCAACAGAAAATAAAATTTATAAAATTTTTGTGAGGAATTTTTTTGTATACAGTGCACGGTTTGGAAGCGAGAAAGCCTCAAAAATAAAATTTCGTAAAATATCGAAAATTAAATATTTTAAAACAATCGCAATTTTCAAATATCTTAAAAACATATTTAAATCGACTAAAACAATTGATAATGACCACAAAGTAAGATTGAAGCTTCGGCTATTCAAAAAATTCTTTACTTTGGTCCAAGGATACACAGAATTCCATAAGGATACCTTTAAAGGACATCGCCTTAACTTGAAAACCAATGGTAAAGAGAATATATTTGATATAAGTAGCAAAGCTTATAAGTTTGAATAATATATATTGAAGTTGTGGTGCGTTTTCGCTAAATTTTGCATTTCTCGAAAAACGAAAATCGCTACATCCACTTAAGTAACAGCACAAAAAATGTAATTTTTTTATTGCAATTACATCTTGGTAATAGGAATAATTTATGCTTAATCCTATTAACTTTTATGCGCTGGTTTTCGAGATTCACCCTTAAGCTATTTTGGCCCATATCGCCTAAAGTAGGCAACGAAAGAAACTATTGTAGAAGAACTTATTGTTTATTTTTCGTGAGGAAAACATGGTATAAATTTCTTTGCAAAAAAGCTTAGGCCGGTTAGAGGGTTAATATATGCTTACAAAATGTTTAAGAAAAACGAAATTTTAAAGTATAACAACATTTTTTATACCACTTGATTTAATTGATTTAAAAATACTTTTGAATTTCCTTCATTTAGATGTTTATTTTTGAATTTTACAAAGTATTTACAAAAAGTTTAAAAATGATATCGTGTGCGTTCACATAACTTGATTCTCAAGAGGTTAATTATTATAAGTTTGGTATGAGTTTGTTACGAGTAAAAAGAAGCTTAAAAATTCATAAAAGCGGACCGTTTAAAGACGATTTTTCATTTAAAACATTCTCATCTGAGTCGTCCGAGTTATTTTTAAGGTAATGTCTGTCAATTTTGTAATGCCTCTTCTTCCGATGACGAATCTTTTTACAATTTACTAAAAATTAGAAATAAATCATTTTATTTCCCTCATAACCTTTTTATTTACAGAGCTACAAATTCTAACTAAGCCTAAGCTTAATATCGTTACTATAAATATTTTTTTTATATATTTTTTATTTATATTTTTTTTAATCTATATAAATACATACGGTTATTTTATAAACTCCTCCGTCGGGCCGTAATGGGTTAATAATAATAAAATAAAAAAATGTCATATTAAAGATACTTTAATTAACTTTCCAATGAAGTATATATTGTTCCAATCGGACAATAAACGACGAAGATATAGGCAACTCGATTTTCAAATTTTGCACCGAAATAACTCCCGATATAAGCGTTTCCGCGAAAGAGATGTTTTTTTTCAAATCACCTCAAAAAGCACTATCTGAAGCAAAAAAAAAAGTCATTTTGTTCCCAAAATTTTATTAAATTTACTAATTTTGTAAAACTTTTTGCTAATTTCAGCAGCTTTATTTTCATTTTGCATAAATTTTACTAACATCTAGTAAAATTTACAAATTTTTTTCATAAAATTAATTTTACCAAAAAAATTAATTTTACCAAAAAAATTAATTTTAGTAAAAAAATTTGTTGATTTTAGCAAATCGATTTCCAATATGAGTTTACTAAAACTTTACTAAATTTTACTAATAATTACAGACACATTTTGCTAAAATTAGCTTAATGGTCTGCTGGCCTAATATTAGTTAATTTTTCTGTAAAATTACAGTTTTTTCTGTAACTATTACAGACTTTTTGATTTGAGTGTATGAACAACACCGATGAATATAAGTATTCCCCTTTCCCATAATGTTGGGTCATTTACATGAACATTTTCGTACTTTTGAGCGCACTCCAAGCGTTTCTGGATGTTCACAGATCTAAGTAGTGTTTTTTTTCTCGCAACTCTGCTATTGTACCCATTTCTCTTGATGCTTCTGCGAAGTGTCGGTCGGAAACAGAAATTTCCAGATTTGCTTTTAATTTTCGATTCAGTTCGACTACATTTTGCTTAGGATTTTCTTGAACGGAACAAATAACGGCCCGTTCTGTTCGGCTGTCGAGAATACGAGGGCGGATAAAACGTGCCTTACTTTCATAATTTCCATTTTCTTTGAAATTTTTTATTATCGTTTGTACTGTGGCCTTTTTTAAATTTAATAAATTTCCAATTTCATTAAGAGACTTACCATAATTCCGGAATTTAATGAAGGTTTTTCGAATTGGTTCCGAAATTTCTTTGCCTATGCCAATTTTGCGCCACTACTGACACGTTATGATTTTTATTTTCCAAATATGATCACTTTTTGCGAGAGTACAAGCTCTACTAATGAATTGTACCATATAATCATAAAATTTGTAGCGGCACTTGTAACGGTACATACTTTTTTATAGGGGGTATGTACACTTATGTAACTTAAAATGATGACAAATTATATCGAGAGACTATATTCAATACTCTATATCTGCAATTTTGGCCAAAATGAGTTTTTGATGGCATCATTGTTGATATTATATCCATCTATGACATCAATTTGGAAGCAAAATATCCATTCTTTGCCACTTTTTTGTACATTTTACATTTTCCCATATCTACAAACAAATTTATTTTCAAATACAGAAGCCTATATCTGCATATAAATTTAAATTATTTGAATTCTATAAGCTATACATAAAAGTTTTTTGAGAATATCTTTTTCGCAGTTTTTTTTTTGCAACTAACCACCAAACTTTAGGAGATGTGCATTATAGTCCCTAGAATATAAATTTTAAAAAACCGCACTTAAAAAATTTGCAAAATAATTTAGAAACTCAATCGGTGATTAACATTCTGCAAACGAATATGATGCAAAAATTTTGCTTTTTGCAAAATATTTTCGCAATTTTTTTTTGCAAATAAAGAACCAAACTTTGGTGTGGAAATTGGTATTATATTCCCAAGATTATATATTTAAAAATCCACACTTAAAAAATTGCAAAATAATCCCGGAAAAGGGCAAAAAAAGGCTTTATGGTACAAAAAATTAATTAAAAAAATTAATCAGCGATTTACATTGAGCAAACAAATACATTGATGCAAAAATTTCGCTTTTTGCAAATTTTATTTTTCGCGATATATTCTTTTTTTCCAACTAACCACCAAACTTTGTTTTATGAAATGTGTATTATCGTCCCAAGATTATAAATTTAAAAAAACCGCACCTAAAAATTTGCAAAATAATAGCGGAACGCGAAAAGACTTTATGGTACAAAAATTGAATTTAAAAACTTTGTCAGCGATTTACATTCTGTAAAAAAATATATTAATTGAAAAAATTTTGTTTTTGGAATTTTTTTTTGCGATTTTTTTTTACTATCAAACGTTATTATGTGAGATGGGTATTACAGTCCCTAGATTATAAATTTTAAAAAATCGCACTTAAAAAATTGCTAAATAACGGCGGAATGCAAAAAAGGGCAGAAAATGACTTAGAAGAGCTAATCAACTATTGACATTCTGCAAACGAATATATTGGTGTAAAATTTTCCTTTTCTAAAAATTTTTTTTCGCATTTTTTTTTTGTTTTTGCAAACTTATCACCAAACTTTGGGCAAGATATGAGTGCAATTGTCTTGAGTTATGGATTAAAATACACCGTAATGAAAAAATTCAAAATAATGGCGGAGTGTGAATATAAGGATTTGTGCCGCATAAAATGAATTAAGAAACTTAATCAGCGATTAACATTCTGCAAGCGATTAACATTCTGGAAACTTTTTCGTTTTTGAAAAAAATTTTTTCAGATTTTTTTTTTTACAAAATAACCATTAATTTTTGGAATACGATATGGATATAATAGTTCTTGGATTATTAATTTCAATAAACCGAACGAGGGAGCCTTTTCCATTCCTGATTAACAATTCTGTGTTCGCTGATGTTTGAAGGCACATAATGTTTTCCACAAAAAGTATAGAGAGATTTATACGGACATTTGTTCCTAATAATGCATAGTTTTTATATTTACCAAAACTACATATCTGCTAGTATTATCATAAAATTATATAAAAATTTTATTTCAGAACTCTATATCTGCATTAGCGACGTAAGTAACGTAAATAATTTCAAAATAAATATATATAGGAATAAGTTGCAATTTTTAAATAACATTCTAGAAGACAGATTGATTCAAAAAAATCTTATAAGTACGTGAATTAGTTTTATTGCTCTCCTGAACAATTGTATTTTTGCAGATATAGAGTATTGCATCTAGGGTATCGATATGTTTTTGTAGTTATTTGCTAACAAAAACAACAAAAGTTTTCTAGAATATGATAAAAATGGTTTATGTTTTACTTTAAATAAAAAATGCAAGTAAAACGACAGTAAAATCTTATTTTCTTCAAGAAAACAGAAATTTGTTTCCCGTATGTAAACTTTTGTAACTACCCAGCAAAATATTGGTAATGACACCTCATTACTATCTGCATTACCAAAAATGATATATCATTACCTTTTGCATTATTTTTTAATATAAAATAATGAATTCCTAATAACGGCCTATTGTATTCATTGTTTCTAAATATAAAATAATGACTTACTCGTATTAGTTGAAATAAGTACTTTTTACACAGTTAAATTTTTTTATTATATATAAATATGTTTTATGTTTAAATTTTTATGACGAGTCTTAAAATTACACACTACAGAAAACTTAAATTTTTCTGAATATATTTCCTTAGGCTAATAGTATTTGCCTAACTACTTATTTTTAAGAATCAAGTAAGCAATCGGATAATCACTTATAATTCAACTTTTTTAAGCATGTGTGTAACCACTTATTATTCAAAATCTCAACTACTTATTTCTCATTTTTTCGTAAGCGAGCGGGTAAGCGTGACTACTTATAAAAATGACCACGCCGAACAAAAATAATGAGTTTAGACACCAAAAAATAAGTTGTGCGGAGCTATGAATTTCTATTATATAACCACTTATTTGGTAATGAAAGATTTTGCTGGGTATGTGTATAGAATAGTAAACTATGTGTTCATAAAAATATTAAAGTTTTTTATGAAAAATGTTACTCACAGTTTTCCGTTCGACTTTATATTGTCTTTAATACCTAACTTATAGTCTTGACCAGAGGGTGAAGCCGATGTAAAATTTCGGTCGGCGGCGGCTCAGCAAAAATAACTCGGCGGCGGCTAAAAGTCGGCTTAGAGCCGATTATTTCTAAGAAATTAAAAATAATTTAAATTCATTTAAAAAAAAACAGATATACTAAAACTAATTTGTTGCTAAATTTTAACTGTATTGTTCAAAAACTTTTAAAATAGCCTAATTACAGATTTTTAGGCTAATTTGATTAATAAAAAAAAAAATTATTAAACGCTTAAAGCAGGGTATAGCCTAAAATATCTGTTTAATAAAGTTTGGAAAAAGAAAACCACTGTAAAAAACTAAAAAACGTGAATTTACAATGATTAAATGAATTGTTTAAGAGTCATCCACCCAAGAATATATGGAATACAACATTTTGTATCCAACCAACACAAAATAACTGCAAAAATTCCAAGACTAAACTCTTTTTTTTTTCGAAAATTTAACCAAATTTGCATGAAAATAAAATAAAATAAAACAAAATTCAATAAAATGGTGATGCATTTATAATATTATAATAAGTATTCGTAATATAAAAAATTCTTTAACACAATTTGTTCCCATTATTACTTCTCAGTAATGTTTGAAAATAATTTTTTAATGTTTTGGTTTGTAATAAAACATTTTAATTTCCAAAATTTACAAAACAATATATTTACCCACAATTACCGAGTCTATCGTTCACAAAATTAATGTATCACTAACAATAAAAAGAGAGAATATACAAAGTGTTGCCAGAATTAAAAACACAATTAATAAACTTTTATTGTACGTTTTTGAATAAAATTTTTTAATAAAAGTTTAATAGAGATAATGAATGCTTTAGCAAATTCATGTTTTAAAGCTAACCCAGCAAAAAAAAACGAATGTATTCTTCAATAATGCCTTTTTCACTGTATATAAAGTAGCTATATATGCTGATTTCTTACTTCCAATAAAAGTATTTTATTAAATGACTTCCAAAATGCCATTAATTAAAAACTTTCCTTTACTTCCCAGCAAAAAAATACCTGACCAAGATCCGTAAAAGCACCTATACTGTTCGGCACAAATGCGTTCAAATTGAGGTGAAAAACGCATTTTTTAAATATTGGCTTGTCATAGGAGAGAAGGTTTTTATGCTACTTTAAGTCTGCTTTACACGTCATAAAAATGAGTGCTTGGATGTTCTTTTTTATATAGGAAAGCAATTCATTTTTGTTACTATCTAAGGAGATATGAAAAGTAACTTCTTGGGAATGCATTCAAATATATAATATAAGAAGTGATATTTATGACTTTTGAATGCATTCCCAAGAAGTTACTGTTAATCTCTCCTTAGATAGTAAAAAAATTAATTGCTTTCTTATACAAAAAAGAACATCCAAGCACTCATTTTTATGACGTGCAAAGCAGACTTAAAGTAGCATAAACACCTTCTCGCCTATGACAAGCCAATGTTAACGTATTCGTGCCGAACAGTATAGGTGCTTTTACGGATCTTGGTCAGGTATTTTTTTGCTGGGAAATTAAGAAGTTCTTTTTGAATAACAGCGTAATTAAATTAATAAGATTTTGTCTATTTAGATAAGAATGGTTCTAGCACTTTCATGTTATCATGCACAAATAACTGTTTTTTACTGTTGCTGGATGGAGTCCACTTCTTTTCTCGTTCACGCAATTTCCAGCGAAAGAAAAAGCTTGTTCAGATGATGCAGACGTGGCTGGAACCCGAAGCACAAATTGGCTAATTTTGCAACATTAGGGAAAAGCTGAAAATAATATTCTGGGTTTTAAATTCACATATAATTTTTATAAGATCTTAAAAAATATAATTCTTTTTCGAATAAACTTCCATTAAAATTGATTAATTTTATGAATCAGTGAATAACTTATAATCTCTTTAAATCAATGATTTGATATTGAATAAAGTGAAGATGTGATTTATCCAAAGTTCAATTGATTCGCGAACTATAAATCAAGGCAACCATTTTTTGTTAAATTGATTTTTTAAAGAATCAACAGAATTCAAATTGATTCTTTGAATTAGATATTGATTGAATAAATCTTTTTCGAATCGATTCGTACAAAATAGAATCAAATTTTAAAATCGAATTGAGGAATTATGTTTTTAAAGCTCTGATTTGTATACATACCTGTTTGTGTTCTTGCCACCAATCAATAGTTTCAGATTCGTTCACTTGATTGTCAAAGTATTTTTTTACTTCCAATTCGATATGATTGATGGGATCAGATGTTGCTCCAAGAAATTCCAGCATTTGTTGACGACTGTTTGAAATTTTCTGATGATAGCAAGACAATTTATTACAATTTAAAACTTGAATGGATTAGATTTTACCTTAACTTTTCTGCTAGGTTCTACCGTTTGGCTCATAGGTTCTTGACTGGTTGATGGTTGACTATTACCTGTTGCCAGAATTTTTTCTATTTCTTCAATTATTAAATTTTCTTTAGAAATGGGATTTGGAACATTATTTTTAAGTTCAAACGAACACAAAATATTTTTTGGAATCTTTTTCATATATTTTTTCCAAAATTGGCCAATTTTTTTTGGCATGGATCCATTAAAGCTGCCACCACGTGTATTTTATATATCTTACAACGATTTCCTAAATGTTCCTTTGAGAAATGGCATAGGTCTATAGTCAGTTGAAAGCAAGACTCATTTTCAGCTTTACCCAATGAAGAAATAATACTTTCATAAAAATATCTCCTTGGAGATATTATGTAGCACTCTCGAATATTTGTAAAAAATCTCCAAATTCTTTAATTATTAGTTTTTCCATATCCGGAACAATTAATGGTTGTTTTACTCTTAGCAGAGCTATGTTTATGATATTAATATTTTTAACAAAACTTTGAATCATAACCAGAAGTGAATTCCAGCGTGTTGGGACAGAAATTTTTAAAGACATTCGTTTTCTGCCATGTAAAGCATTTTCTAACTCGCAATACTCATCATCTCCACTTGGAAATTTTTCATCACAATCTAAACTTTCTAAAATATGCTCGGTTTCCAAAATAATTTTTCCCACTTCGGCTTGGTCTTCCAAATTTTGTAATTTTAAAATTTCGTCTGAGCTGTACATTAAGTTTCGGAAGATTTTTTTTAGTTTAGTTATAATTGTGTTAATATGATTAAAACGTTCGGTAGTTAATACATCATGTGTTAAAAATCTATGTAGCGAGTGAGCGTTGCATCCATAGCGGGTAATATTTTTAGTTTTTAACGCAGATATTATGTTAGTTCCTCCATCTGTTATAGCACATATAATTTTATTGTTCAAATTAAATTCGCACAAAGATTCTTCAATTTTTTGAGCTACGGCTAAACCAGTGTGTGGCCGTGGAAAACTTTCTGTTTTTAATGTAACAATTTTCATTTCAAAATCAATACAATAATGTATTTTTATATTTATATAAGACAAGTGCTTAAAATTATCCGACCACATATCCAGTACTAAGGATATATTCTCCGGAGACGATTCAATAATTTTTTTACGTGACCTATATATATGTTGTATACGTCGTCAAGGGCTGAAGTCGCAATCGTTCGATCTGTTGGTATAACAGTTTTCGGATTTAAAAATTTTACAAATTTTTGGAATCCGGGCCGTTGAACTATTTTAAATGGCTGTAAGTCCCAGCAGCACATTTCGGCTATTCTACGTCCGTTTTGAAATTTATTATTGTTTGTTGATGACGATTCCAAAGCAGTTTGAGTTATTAGAGAACTCTAAATTATGTACTACGCGGAGGTGGTTCATATAATTTGTTGTAGATGTAGATTTCGCAAACCTAAATAAAAAAGAAATTTTCACTAAAAAATATTGGCAGTTACTACATTGCAGTTGTTTGTGTAGTAATCTGTAGTTGTTGTTTTTAACTGTAATTACAGTTGCTTTTCTATGGAAAATAAAAAATAACTGTTGTAACAGTTATTTAAAAAACGTCTAACAAAAAATACTTTAATTTCGTAACAGTTGTTTACAGCAGTTGTTTTTAATATAATAATAAACAACTACCAAAACAGTATTTTTACCGTAAACAATTATTTTTGTTGGTTATTTAAAAAATAAGAAATTTCGTTAAATTTTAAAAATCCTTCATTAGTTTATATTTGTTATAGTGATACACTCAAAAAAGTTTGTAGGTAGAATGGTATATTCAGTTAAAAAGGCGTATTTACCATTAATTTAACTTAAATGTTATTTTTGACTGTTGAAAAATAACTAACAAATTCATTAAAAATAACTAATAACCTCGTAAAATTAGCTGACAAATTTTTACTACAACAATTTTAAAACAACTGGCAAAATGCTCATAAACTACTGTTTTTTATAGTTAATTATTTTGGTATTATAAAAGTATATTTTAATAAAAAACATTATTGTTTTTATTTCGATTACGAAAATATGTGCAATTACTTCAGCTTCTTTAAAATTTAAGTAAAAATTCCAAACGGTTCTCCAGTTATTATGCTTTTATGCACGGTAGATACAATACAAGTTTCTGATTATTATTTGCAAACTAGGAATATATTAATAATAACACATATAAACTAAACAAGAATTTTTAAAATTCAAAAAAGTTCAACCAAAATTTTTATTTTTAAATAAGTAACAAAAACAACTGTTTACTGTAAAAATTACTGTTTTGGTAGTTGTTTATTATGATATTAAAAATAACTGCTTTAAACAACTGTTACGAAATTACAGTACTTTTCGTTAGTTGTTTTCTTAAATAACCGTCATAACAGTTGTTTTGCATTTTTCTATAGAATAACCAATCCAGTTACTGTTAAAAACAACAACTACTGATTACTACTCAAACAACTGTCATGTAAGAACTGTCAAACTTTTTTGAGTGTATATTCTTAGTTTGCAACTAATAAGAGTATAAAAAGTAATAGCTTGAGAACGGTTTGGGATTTTTACTTCAAATTTAAAGTATGATGAAGCAATTTCACATATTTTTGTAATTGACAGAACAAAATTATCTTTTTTGTTAATATATAATTTTATAATACCAAAAGAATTAACTGTAAAAAACGATAATTTTTACACATTTTGTCAGTTTTTTTTTTAATTTTTGTAGTAAAAATATGACAGTTAATTTTTTCGCATTGTTAGTTATTTCTACTGTATTTGTTAGTTATATTTATGCAGTTAAAAATAGTTTTTAGTTATTTTAAACGCATTTTTAACTGCATAAACCTTTGGTTTAACTGTCATTTTCAGTATATTCTACCGACAAACTTTTTTGAGTGTATATACAAAGTTTTAGTCATTTAGATTAGATTAGATACGAAGGCACTACGCACCGCGACCAATATAGATCTTTTGTGCTGCCTAGAGTTCCCTATAGATTCAGGCTACCAATAAAGCCAATAATCCTGTTAGGAGAATTTCCCCAAACGTCCGAAGATGACACAAAGCGGTCACCCAGAAATCTGAGTCTCCTGTCGCACAGTCTCGGACATTCGCAGAGAACATGCTCCGATGTCTCTTTTTCCAGCTCACAAAACCTGCAAACATCAGTGTCTGACCGGTCCTGTTTGTGAAGCTGGTACCTGAGCCTACAGTGCCCAGTTAAGTATCCCGTCAGGGTCCTAAGGTTACCCCTGTCAAGTGACAATAGTCGCTTTGATACTCCGCTGGACAGGGAAATAAATCTTTTGGCCTGTCTTTGGCCAGTAGAAGTTTCCCAATGTTTTGCAAACTCAGTCTCTCTCCATTGCCTGAGTTTTTCCCTAGCATACTCCCTAGGTATCCCAAAGAATGGTTCCGGACCGATGAAGGGTCGTCGGGCTCCACAATTGGCTTAACAATCAGCCCTTTCGTTACCCTCGTGCCCTTCATGGCCAGGAATCCATCCCAGTGTAAGGGAGTTTCTCATACCGAGTTCGTTGCGAATTTCCACACACTCCATGACCAGACCAGATGATACCCCGTAAGCTCCAAGAGCCTTTAGCGCAGCCTGGCTGTCAGAAAGAATGTAGATGCGGGATCTAGCCGTGCCTCTCCGCAGGCACTCTCTCACACATACGCAGATGGCGAAAATCTCCGCCTGAAAGACGGAGGGGTACTTGCCCATTGGTAGAGCACGTTGGAATCTGGGTCCAAAGACACCTGCCCCCGTATCACCATTAGCTTGTTTCGAGCCATCAGTGAAACATATCTGAGCCCCCTCTTCGGGTTTCCAAGTCCGACTGGTCCACATATGCCTGTCAAATGACATGATGTCAAAATACCTGACAAAGATCTGCTCTGGGATCATTTTGTCCGCGACCCTTAAAATTGGGTCGTCTATAAAGATCCCGGCGATCTTCATGTGTCCCTTTAGGTCCCCGCTCCTCATGTCCCCGACCCCCCGGAGACGAAGTGAGCCCAAGCTTGCAGCTTCCTTCACGGAGATATGCAATGTTCGAATTCCCAACATGGCCCCAATGGCATCCGTTGGGCACGATCCCCCAGCCCCCGTAATGCCAGTATACACCAGCCGATACAACTTCCTCAGAGTATCCTTTGCCGTTGACTGCTCAACCTTTGGCCACCATGCTAAGGCAGCATAAGTGATCATAGGTTTTACAATGGTGTCGAATGACCAGTAGACCATGTGTGGTCTTAGACCCCATGTTCTCCCAAAGAGCCTCTGACAGGCATAATATGCCCTGGTGGCCTTCTTGGTTACGGTGTCCAGATGATCATTCCACGTAAGCGATTTGTCCAGAGTCACCCCTAAATATTTCACACTATCCGAGAAGCCTATCGTTTTTTCCCCAACAGCAGGTTCGGTCAGGTTGACCCTCCTTCTCCTTGTGAACGGTACCAGGATCGTCTTCGTTGGGTTGATAGTCAACCCCTTTTCCCGACACCATGAGTGAGTAAAGTTCAGAGCCTGCTGCATACGATCAGAGATGGTCCTGTCATCCCAGCCGACAACGGATATGACAAGATCATCGGCGTAGCCATAGGTCCTGAAGCCAAGGTCGTTCAGACCCTCAAGCAACTCATCAATGACCAGTGTCCACAGTAAAGGCGATAGCACACCTCCCTGCGGACATCCTCTGGTCGCATTCACGGTTCTACTAGTAGAGCCTATGCCGAACGTGATCTCTCTTGAGCTGAGCATCTCTAATGTCCAATTTATGATCATTGGAGATATGCCCTTTTTCATCATAGATAGCTCGATCGCATCGTACGACGTGTTGTCAAAAGCGCCCTGTATATCAATAAAAGCACAGAGGGCAATGTTCTTTGCCTCCAGTGCCTTCTCTATCACCGTGACAACATGATGGATAGCACTTTCTGTAGACTTACCCCGTTGATACGCGAACTGAAGCTCGTGTATCGGCTTACGCCCGAGATACGTGTCCCTAATGAAGTGGTCCAAAACTTTCTCCATTGTCTTAAGAAGAAAAGAGCTGAGGCTAATTGGTCTATACGATTTAGGCAGTTGTTCGGATTTCCCCCCCGCCTTTGGAATAAAGACCACCTTAACCCCCCTCCAATTCGTCGGAACATGACCCAACAGAAGACTGGATCTAAATATCCTAACCAGTTGTGGGGCTATTATATCCACCCCCCTCTGCATCAGACATGGATAGATCCCGTCGGGGGCCGGTGATTTAAAGGGCTTAAATCCATTAATCGCCCATTTCACTCTGTCCTCTCGAAAGACGGCACCAGTTAGGCGTACATACCTTCCCGTAAGGTTTGGGATTCTTTGAATCGCTACAGACCCGCGGGAGGCTACGCAGCCTGGAAAGTGCGTGTCTAACAATAGTTCACAGGTTTCCTCAGGAGATCCAGTGTAGGAACCATCGGGTCTCCTGAGAGTGCAAAGACCATTCGTGTGATCCTGTGAAAGGGCCTTCTGAAGTCGCGCAGCTTCCGGAAGATCTGAGATCTTCTCACAGTAGCTGCGCCACGTGGACCTTTTGGATCTACGTAATTCCCTATTATATTCAGTTAGAGCCGTCTTGTAGGTGACCCAGTCACCTGTTTCCTTGGCTCTGTTGAATAGTCTCCTAGCCTCTCTTTTGAGCCTATCCAGACCATCGTTCCACCATGGATAGTGTTGGATACATGCCAGTTAGAGATGGCGAACGAAAGGTTAGAACTAGTAAGAGTGAGGTCCAAGACCTCTGACCTAATAGCATTTCTAAATGTCGGTTCGTCGCCCCTATTTGCTATGTTAATACCATTACCACATATAAATTCAAGCAGGTACTCACCCCGTTTGTTGACATTGGTGCTTCCCCACGTTGTGTGATGAGCATTGGCGTCACAGCAGAGGATCCAACTCAGACCCCTCAATCGGCAATATTCCACAAAGGCCGAGACCTCCGCGGTTGGTGCCGCGTCGCTGTCGCCAGGCAAATACGCAGAGGCCAACATCACCTCATGCTCCCCGGCCAGGGAAGGCACTTTTGCCCAGATTGCAACCAGGTCTCCCAATATGAACTCTGAAATTGGAAGAAATGTTAGGTTGCTCCTCACAAGGATGGCCGCTCTAGGCCTGCTATGTTTGGAATCATAAATCAACCTACCATGGTTCGCGTTCAGCCCCTTAATGGCCCCATTGTGTACCCACGGCTCCTGAATGAACATTACATCCAGAGCGTCGACGGTGAACCTTCTGTTGGCAACATCAGATACCGCCTTGGCATGGTGAAGGTTCACTTGCAAGCACCTTAGGTGCTTTGGGGTTCTGCCCCTTATGGCAGTCATTACCTGCGAGCAAGTTTGGTAGCACCCTTTGCCACCTTTCTGCCCCGATTGGTGTTCAGCAGAGCAGCTTCCTCTGCCGAGTTCCTCTCCCACTTTTTGCGCCTGCTGGGAGCCATAAGCCTGGCCGACTTTTTGGCATTGGGCTCAGTAGAATTAGGTTTGGCAAGGTCCCTCGAGCAGCCCGGTTTTTCATCCGACTTTGAGTCCTTAGAGACTCTTGTATCGGATTTAGCCGCAGCTGCTGAGGTGCTTGCCTTTACCTGTTTGGATATATCGCGCCCGACCTCTTGTCTTCCTGTAGGTCTTACCAGCGCTGTTCCATATCCAAAATTCACCCTGTTGTTCTTTCGTTTGAGTAGGTCGGCTGAGATTGGGTCAATAGATAGGGTTAATTCCACTATTCCACCCTTAATGACCCTGTTCAGCACCTTCCAGTACTCAACCGAAAGTTCACAGTTCTGGCCCTCCACCAGTCCAAGAATCAAGTCATTGGACGTGTCCTCTTTCTCCGGGAAGTATCCCACGAACACTTGGGCCCTCGGCACTTCGTCTTCCGCCACGACCTTCAGCACAGCGTCACTCCATGGCTTTAGCGTGGGGACATGCGTCTCCAGCCACTGCGCTGTGTCCTTATCGCGGCACACAAAACTAAGCCACCCCGGCTTAAAGGAGCAACTCGAGAAGCAGGGCTTGATGGTCCCCTTTCTCAGCTCCGCTATTTTGTACAAAACAGCTCTTTGGATGGAGTGCAGCTGTTCATCAGTCCATCTAGTTGCCGGGAAATCAGGCGGAATAACGCCAATTTTCGTCGTCGCAACAATTTCCTTGTAGGATACTACCGCTGTTCCTTGCTGTGTTATCGGGGCTGCCAAGGCTGCCTTTGGTAATGTGCCACTACCAACCTTTAGAGGTGTGCCATCACTAGCCATCTCAGCGGTCCTTTTTGCAGGGTGTCCGGAGCCAGCCGGCGTTGAGCCATCTGATCGCACCCTCTTTCTGATACCTGCGAGTTCTTTGACCTCCTTACGGGCTTCGCGCATGGGTAGCAGACATAGTCTCCGCGCTGCCTCTAGGTCAATTCCTTCGTCCAGGTAAATCCTCAGGCGTTTACGAGCAGCCCCACAGAGCTTTACCCTTTCAGTCACTGGTTTCGACTTTTCGCCTGGAACTTCCTCTGTTTCAGCATTTTTGGGCTGAGAACTTAGAAGTTCATCCTCTTCATCCGTTGGGATATTGGTGTTGATAACTATACTTGGACCCGAGAGGTCCTCAGTTATATTTCCAACTTCCATCGGTTCAGCCACGTTAAGACTGGAAACATCTTCTGTCGGCTGAATCATGTCCAGTTTGTCCTTAGCATCATATGGGCATAACGCCCCTTTGACTGCTGAGGATAGGTCTGCGCTGACCTTCTCTTGCTTTTTTCTGTTTTTTGGTTAATTATGTCCATCTGAAAAATAAGATCAAAAATAGGGATTAGAACAGTACGCTCGGCAGCAGAGCCCTGTACTGCCAGCGGGCTAATACAACCAGGGTTCGCCTCGTCCTGGAGGCCACCGTTCAAAAACACACTAACGTAGTGCTATTCATCCCATGGGCACGGTTGGATAACACCGGGGATTACGGGTTTTTATCGAGTGTCCGCTCTAGATCCGCCATGTTCTGCGAAAGCAGGGACACCTCTAGCCGGATGTGGCTCTTCACCACGCATGGACGGTCTTTGGATCCCATGAGAGGCTGAGGCAACATCAATAGAGTTGCTAAAACGCTTCAAGGTCCCTGTAGCACTCTACTTGTCCCCATAAGTTTTAGTCATATTTATATTAAATTTAGTTGAATGCATATAAAAATTTAGACTGCTAAAAGGAAAAGAAATATTTGATGACAAATAGGGGACTGCTGATTTCAGAGTTATAGATTTTTATTCGCATTGAGAAAATCTAAAACAATTTAACATTCTACTAATATTTAACAAAATTTTTTGCTGATTACGGTAGGGTAAACTTTTATTTCAATAAACTAAAATTTAACCCAAAAATATAACTAAAATTCTCTACATTAATAGCTTAAGAATTGTCAAAGAAAATCTACTAATTTCAGCAGTTTTTTCTGAAAAGTAATTTTTAGCAGCTTCAGCAATCTTTACAGACCGTTCCCAATTAGTGTACTTAACTTCACCAGCCATCCCGCTTCTGACGAGATTAACCACTGTTTAAATACTTGTCCCGTCTTGAATTTTTATCACGTTTGAATAAATTTTTTATAATTTATTTTTTATAAAATTTCGTTATCAGTCTTGGGATTGAGTTTTTAAAATTTCAGTGTAAATTTAATACAGAGAGCGATTTGAGTGTTAAAACTGTTTTTTTTCCAATTTTTTTATATTTTCGGTATTCAAATGTTGTAGACCTGTGATTTTTAACGAAAATTGTACCAAGATTACCGAAAAATTAAGGAAATTGTAAAAATATAATATTAGCTAGAATAAAATTCCTTTCAAATGGAACAAACACATAATTTGACCGTTTTACTAAGGTAGAAAGTGTTAAACAATTCAATTCAATTGTAATTCTATCATCTTTCTTTAATTTGAAAATTAATTTAAACAGAAAGAGATAACCCAATAAGCACATAGGTTTTAAAAATTCAAGTGCTTTAAATTTTGCTTGAAGTAAAGTAGATTTAAAATTCTAGCATTTGTATATTTAACAATATTTCAAACTTGAATTTTTGTTTCCTTTTTGCTGGAGTATGCTAATGAAATAATAAAAGTTGTATTCAAGCCTTGAAACTGGAAAACAGGGCTGGAATTGAACTTGATTTCAACTTGAATTTCAGTGAAATTGTTTATAGGGTATTAATATATATGATCTAAAATCGAACGAGGAACATTCATTTACCAAATAAAAGACCATACATACTCCTCATTCATGTTAAAGAATTCAGTTGCTCAATTCCAACTTAAGAAGTCTATCATTTTAAAAGTTATATCGGAATTTTCAATTATAAATCTGTGAAAACATGCTTTTTGGGTTGGTATATACAAAGTAAATTTGGTCGTCATTTTTTCATAAAACAAAGATTCCTTCAAATTTAAATATTATTGTTATTTGAACCAAATTTCCTTAAATTTCATTTACATTTTCTCTAAAAATTGTATTATATTATTATAGGAATTCTGACCAACTCACCCTTTCAAAATACTTTCTTCCATACACAGTTTACAAAATTTATACTTTTCTAGTATATGTCTATTTTTTAAATATAAATCACCAAAATATGACCAGCATTTGGAAACTCCTGCCTCATTGATGACAACACTTGCCAATTTTTTTAAATCGTCTTTTCTCTTAAAAAGGTCTTCATAGTACGTAATATCAGCATTTGGTGAAATATATTTCGTAAAATTTGTCGTATCATCTGAATCTGAATCAGATGAAGTGGTTGGATTATTAGATTTTGAAGAAAAATAATTTTTTATATTTCTTTGTGACATTTTTACACAAGTTTAAAAGCTACGAAAATAAAATGTTTTCTTATAATGAAGCGTAAAATATAACGGGATATTTGACACATATTTTAATTTTTTTTTAATATTGCCAAAGTGTTGAAATTTCCATGAAAAAAAAAAATCGATGTTGCCACAGTAATTTGCTCATGACTTGCCAACTTTTTCTGACGAAAACACAGTGCAAGACATAGTAAGATAACTTGGTTGCATTCTAAATATGCTCAGTAAAACTAAATTGAGAACTTATCGTACATTAATAAAAACAAAAAATATTAAATATATCAAGATTTCTAAATAACCTCTTAATTAGAATATTATAATCTAAGAAAATTAATGAACCAGTCAGCTTAGCCGACAAAGTCGGCTACGAATTTTAGCCGATATAAGCCGCATACTTCGGCGGCGGCTATTAGCCGACTCAAATCCGCTCGACTTCGCTCAAATTTTATTTGTTGTTTTTGTTTTGCATGTAATTCGTTTCATGTTCGCACAAATACATGGCTAGTCAAGACTATAACTAAAGCGTCGCTTATAAAATCTTTAACCTTGCGCTGCGGAGACCAAAAACGTCCAATAAGTGGGGTATGGCTAATGTGACCAACTGTTTTTAATCAAAAAGCGGGATTTGAAAGCTGAAAAAGCGGGATTTTAGTGCAAAAGGCGTGATATATGAATTTTATTTATTTAAGATGTTTATCTTAACTTCAGCAAATTTATATATTTCTTTAGTTTAAGTTGCCCTAAAAGTGGTTTAAAGACAATTTAAGACTGACAAATTAACAATTTGCTTCAATAACACCCCATTAAGAAATCGCCAGTGGTACAAAAAATCAAGCACTGGAATACCACTGGGTAACCACGGTGTTAAAAATAAATGACTGGCAGTACACTCATTTGGGACGCTTTTCCAGCGTTTGCAAAAAGCGTTTTACCAGTATTTGTTTTACAAAAATTTCGGTGGTTTATAAAAAAAACGACTGGCTGTATGGAAATCGATCTTTTTACATGGCCACCACGGGCACAGTCCAGACGCTGAACCCAATTTTCGACAGTTTTCAAGCATAAATCGGCCGATATTCGTACGAAGTTCATCAATCGTCGCTGGCTTGTTGGCATAGACCATAGATTTGAAGTAGCCCCACAGGAAATAGTCCAACGGCGTCAAATCGCACGACCGAGGCGGCCAATCGACTGGACCATTTCGTGAGATAACACGTTCTCCAAACTTGGTTTGCAATAAATTGATTGTGACATTCGCTGTGTGGCTTGTGGCGCCGTCCTGTTGGAACCACATGTCCTCCAAGTCCATATCATCGAATTGGGGCCAAAAATATTCGGTTATCATTGAACGGTAGCGATTCCCATTCACAGTAACGTGCCGGTCTTGATCATCACGGAAGAAGTACGGCCCAATGACGCCGCCGGCCCATAAACCGCACCAAACCGTAATTTTTTCGGGATGCAATGATGACTCATGGAGTACGTTTGGATTGCTGTCTGACCAATTACGCATATTTTGTTTATTGACGAATCCATTCATTATGACGACCATAAATTGGAATTAGCGCTCTTAACGTTGAGGCCACTGACTCCGAATTTCGGTAGTAAATTTTAATAATTTCGACTC
Organism: Leucophora obtusa; assembly: GCA_949987735.1. Classification (NCBI taxonomy): domain Eukaryota; kingdom Metazoa; phylum Arthropoda; class Insecta; order Diptera; family Anthomyiidae; genus Leucophora; species Leucophora obtusa. Next base: position 43,357,289 of record OX465297.1, read on the forward strand.
GTTGTTGGCTCGTATATCTTTCTATCATGAAATGGCAAACCTTACTGAAGAGAAATGTCAAAAGAGCGGCAAGAAATATGGCGTCGTTTGCTGTCCCTGTCTTTCTACTTTTGTAGCGTCCCTGTTCAAGAACCTTTTATATCATAATCCTATTGACTTTAAAATTTCAGTGTTGTTAACTTTATTTTAAAATTACTAAATTAAAAGAAAATTTTTTTCATGTTTATTGCACTGTCATGATAAATCTGGATAAAAGTAATGGAAGATTTATCGAAATTATAAGATCTCCAGCAGTCCTGGGGTTAATCATTACATTTTGTAATTAATTACACATGCAATTACACAATTACATGTAATTGTAATTGAAAAAAAACTCATCTACAATTACATATTATTTGTAATTACAATTCAAAAAAGAATAATTACAAGTAATTGAAAATTGTTTTTTATTAAAAAAAAATTTTTTTGTATGTAGATTGTTAGATATGGTCCTATATAATATGATAAAAAGTATAAGGTTAATATTTAGATATAATTGTATCAAACTATGTCCACTTTTATAACATTTTATATAATTTTATACAAAAAGATATAATTTGATGTAATTGGATGAGGACAAAATTCGGATACAATTGTATCGAATTTCATAAAATTGTATCAAATTGTACCAAATTGTATACAATTGTATACAATTCGACCATATCATATGACCATATCTAACAATATAAAAAATTATTTTTTTAAATAAAAAAATATATACAATATCTGGAGATCAGACCTGAGGGATTTCAATTACAATTATTGTAATTTGTAATTGAAAATTTTCAATTACAATTACAAATAAATGTAATTAAAATTAAAAAAAAAATCAATTACATTTCATGTAACTGTAATTGAAAATTTTCAATTACAAATTACTTGTAATTTACAAGTAATTTGTAATACACATGAGTATATTAAAAACTTACTCATTATCCCAAAATTCTCACGCAAAATAGTAAAAATTACTAAAAACATATGATGCAAAAAATAAACTCACACACGGATCATGCACAGGTTATATATTCTTACTCACGCTCACGCACGAATTACGTACGAATTATATATTCTCACTCTCAAGCACGAACCACTTGAGTATAGTAATTATTACTCACGATCACGTGTGAATTTAGTCGATTTTCTGTTATTTGAAAGCATTGTGGAGAAATTTTCATACTGCTAAATTGTTTGTTGAGCGGATTTAATTCGATTTTCAGTGTCAAATTTAAGGAAAACTCCGTAGTTTAGCTGTTAACATGGAACCACATATAATATAATACGGTTTTATATGGACCTTGTATATTTTTATATAAAATCACTTAGAAAAAATTGCTTATGTGGGATGATATATAATTACAGATGATTTTATAAAGAACGTTATATTGTTATATATTAAAGAAATCATGAAATATTGTATGTATGGAACCATATAAGTTATATATGGGTTCATTTTCGTCAATATATAATCATAACTAACACAAATTATAAAATATTTCTTATATGGCTCCACATATAGTTTTATATTATTATGTATAGCGCCATACTAAATTATATATAAACGCATATGTAATTATATCTTTTATACGTTAATTTATGTACTTATATATAGCACATACAATTATATGTAGGCCTGTATGTAATAATATAAAATAACATAAGTCTCCATATTAAAACCTTTGAGGAAAAAATATCTAATATATGACTATATAAAAGTATATATGCTTGAATTTAAAAGCTTATGTGGCAATATGTAACTATAAGTTAATATATGCAATTAGATAAAATAATATATGATTATATCAGAACTTTTTTACTCGGGTTTTTATTGTCAGATTGTCTCTATATGAATAATTTCAGAAGTGATCAAACAGACATATACAAACATTCTACTTCAGATTTCCTCTGTTTATCCTCTTCGAATTAAATTTTGTCAACCTCACGTTTCCACTACCTCTAAAGAACTTGAGAGATTTTGAAAGACAAAATGAAGATATCAGTGTCAACCCTTTTGGATACGAAGAGAAAAGGATAGTCGGACCCTATTATCTCACGAAGGAGGAGAAGCGAAATCACATAAATCTTCTTCTTCTCATAGAGGAAGATATATCACATTATGTGTTAATAAAAGATATTTCAAGGTTAGTAGCAAAATTTTAAAAATTTATTTTTTAATACTGATTAAAATGTATTTCGATTTTTTTTTAATTTTTGTTATTTACTCTTTTTATTTATTTACAGATTTATTCGTAGCAGTTTGATAGGACATCACGGAAAAATATTTATATGTAATGCATGCCTCACTTACAAAGAAAGTGAGGCATGCATATTAGAACATAAACAAAATTGTAATAAAATTTGCACAAGAATGCCAGATGAAAGTGATGCTACCATAAAGTATTCGACTGTTCATAAGGAACTGGATTTGCCATTTACGGTGTATGCTGATTTTGAATCGGTATTAAAGCCCCGTTTAGATTATCACACAAGTGTGTTATACATGTCAGAAATGTGTTGTATAACGAAAATGTATAATAGTGTGAACACTGTTCGTTACACACATGTCAGAATGGGTGCACACATTTTAAAATACGGTCACACTTTTTTGACAAGCTTTATTTTTTGAAATATTTCATAAAGTTACCACTTGTCTCAACACAAGTGTTGTGTTATTCAAAAATAAATGTTAAACAAAGATTAAAAACAACTAGTGGTGAAAAAAGTAATAATAGAAGAAAAAATAACTGTTTTAATTTATTTGTTTTGAGTGTCGATAACATACTGAACACTGAAAAGATTTTCTTTTATACTTTTTTGACAACCAGACAATTTCAGCACACTTTTTATCATACTTGTGTGAAGAAAAGTATAAGCACTTGTGTGATAATGTGAACGGGGCTTAAGTAGTATAAATGAAGAGGTTAGTGTTAAAACTAGGAAAATACAACAGCACATTCCATGTGCATTTAGCTATTTTATAAAATGTAGCTTTAACGAAAATTTAGATAAGTTTAAAATTTATGTTGGTGAAGATGCACCCACAGTTTTTGTCAAAGATTTAGTTGAAGATTTAAAAAACATTTGTAAGAATTATATTTATAAAGAAGTTGAAATTAATATGACGGCAGAAGATATCAATTTTCATAATTCTTCTAATATGTGTCATATTTGTGAAGAGGAGATTTATTTCTCAAAAGTGAAAGACCACTGTCATTTCACTGGCAAGTATAAGGGAGCTGCACACAATGATTGTAAATTAAAATATAGGAAACCCAAGTTTATTTCAGTATTTTTCCACAATTTTTCATTATATGATTGTCATATATTCTTTAAATATCTTAATAATATGCATCCACAATTTCTTGTAATTTCTACTAAGGAAAAATTCGAAATAAGATTCATTCAGATTTATATTTTCAAGTTTGGATTCCCTAGTCCGCAAAAATTTCGTTGATGAAAATCATTTTAATTTAATAAGAAGAAAGGGTGTTTTTCCACACTCTTATATAGATTCATTGGAAAGATTCAATGAGACTGAACTCCCCAGTCGAGATAAATTTTTTAATATTTTAAATGATGCCGAATGTTCCGAAGAAGATTATGAACACGCGAAAAATGTTTGAAATGAGTTTAGATGCGAGAATCTGTTGAATTATGTAAAATTATATTTGAAAACAGATGTGCTGTTGTTGGCAGACATATTTGAAAACTTTATGGAAATTTGTAAATCTATATATAAATTAGATCCAGCTCATTATTATACAGCCCCCGGTTTTTCATGGGACGCCATGCTTAAAACGACAAAGAAAGAATTAGAATTATTCACAGATAAAGATATGTATCTCTTTATACAAAAAGGAATAAGGGGGGGGGGGGGGGTCTCGTACAATGTCCCCAGAGACATACCAAAGCCAATAATAAGTTTATAGATGATTATGATAGTAGTAAACCATCTGAATATTTACCTTATTTAGATGCAAATAACTTATATGGATGGGTAATGTCTCAGTATCTTCCAACTGGAGAATTTGAGTGGCTTGACGAGAACTCCTTAAACGAATTTGATCCAAATAAAATATCCGATACTTCTCCTATCGGTTACATTTTAGAAATTGATTTAACATATCCTCACTCTCTTCATAAACTTCATAATGATCTGCCTTTTGCTCCGGAAAGCAAAGTGGTTGGAGAGTCCAAATATAAAAAACTTATTGCAGACTTGACTAATAAAAGTAATTATCAGATTCATTATCTTGCAAATGGTTTAATTTGTACAAAATATCAAAGGGGGGTAAAATTTAATCAGTCTCCATGGCTTCAGAAATATTTAAACTTAAATACAGACCATAGAGCAAAAGCACAAAATACATTTGAAAAAGATTTTTTCAAACTTCTGAATAACGCTGTCTATGGGAAAACCATGGAAAATGTTGAGAAGAGGGTAGATGTTAAAATCGCTAAATCGCTGGAAGAGTAAGATATTTTGTTTCTCGCCCAAATTTTAAAAGCATTGCCAAGTTTTGCGATGGTTTGTTTGCAGTTCAGATGGGGAGAGTTAATGTATTATATGACAAACCCATATACATAGGTTTTACCGTGCTTGAACTATCTAAATGGAAAATGTATGATTTCCATTATAGGATAATGAAGGCAAAATATGGGGAAAATATTATCCTCAATTATATGGATACAGATGTGAAAGTGCTAAACAGATCGGGTTTTATTTTTAGGCTTTACATCAATTTTCGCTGTACAATACGCTAAAAATCCAACTTTAAATTGACTAGCACATCCACAGATAAAAGAATTAATGGCTGAAATCTGGCTTATATGATATATATCGCAATTAATATTGTTGTTTGTAAGTGCTAAAAGGATCGGATTATCCGTTTGGTTTTTACATCACTTTTAGCTCCAAAAATCTATGAAAAGCTACAAAATTTAACCTAAAATGGGTCTGGACACCAAACTAATAGTACGATCCATTTAGCACTTTCACACAATAATAGTATCACCGATATATACCGATCACGCAGGACTGCAACTAATTATTTCTCAAACTGCGGATGTGCCTTTCAAAAAATATCAAATTTCAAGTTGTTCACGCATAGAGGTGAAGAGATTATTATTATCATATTTTTTTTATTTTTGAAGGCACAATCTCAATTTTTTTGCTTACTTGTCAGTTATATGTCAATCATTATATTATATCAATCAAAACGGAATTATATTCAATCAAAACGGAAGATTTTTACAAGGATATACTTAATGATTTTTTGTCTGAATTTGATACCTCAGATTATCGCGTTGATAATACTTATGGTATACCATTATTGAATAAAAAGGTTTTGGGTAAAATGAAGGATGAGAATAATGGTATAATTATGACTGAATTTGTCGGTTTCAGATTGAAAATGTATTCCATTAAAACTATTGACAATAAAGAAATTAAAAAGTCAGCTTTAAACAAATATTGCATGTTTGATTATAAAACTGCTTTATTTGAACGTAAAATTTTTTTAGATAATATGTGTTTGTTTTTATCAAAATTGCTAGGGGTCATTGTGAATATGATGAAGATAATAAAACCCCCGATAATAACTGTCTAAAATGTCTAAATCATAATTTTAGTTTTGATGAGGATGGTGATAATACTATTATGCAAGTAAATATTGATTTACTACAATTCCAGAATGATTCTAACGATCTAATCTTTGATAGTATAGATTATTAGGAAATAAAACACTTTTTTTTGTTTTAATATATTTAATTTTAATAATTAAGATTTTATTTTTTATATTTAGTTAATTTTCGATAATAATATGTATTAAATATAAATGAAGATTTTTGTAAACAAATAAATATTTTTTTGAGAAATAAAGCATTTATAATTTGTTTTTTTATTCAAATGGTAAATTGGGGTTCACTTCTTTTGAAGTTTAAAGAATTTTTGTAGTAAAAGAGCATTTTTCAGAGCACAAGTTCCATGATTGTGAGAACTACAACGGATGCAACCGGGATATTTTTCATCGAGTTGTTGTTATTGAATACATTTTTCTGCAACATATCCTCCAGCCATTTCTTCTTTTCCAAACCCTTTACAAAAATGCACGAATTCATTGTATTTGCTTTGAGAAATTTACAAAAAGACTTGAATGATACGAATCCATCTTCCCACTGTAGATGATGATGGTTTTTTGTTAACCAATTGACTTGTCTTTGGTTCGCTGCTGACAAATTAATGTAATCGAAGGGTGGTTTTACGATGAAATTTCGAACACCAATGCAATTTTCTATACAATAAAACTATTTCAATCTCCTCTAAAGCCTTGAAGATGAATAAAAACCATTTTTGACATTTCTATTGCTTAAACAATTTTATGAACCTGCCCTGTCAGAGGAGTATATTTAATTAAACGATCATGAATAAGGATGCAGTAAGCTGATGAGTTTGGTGGAATATTAGTGCCTGTCTCAAACTCAATTTTTATATCTATCGGACCCCCTGCGACCGACTCGTTTTGGTGGCTTACATCGATAACGGTAATAGGAGCTTTATTTTTGAATTCTTGGCAAGTGAGTAGAGGTTGAGGTTCTCTCATATAGTAGCTTTGCTGAAATCTGACATACATAGCATATCATCATAAGGATATGAATCCGAGTTTAAGTGAAATTTGACGTTGGTTAAATCACAATTAACGAATTTATTGTCATGCAGAAAGGCTATCAAGACAAAACGGGGTCGTTCTCTATTTTAAAACAATTTAACATTCCAAATGTGATTAGTTCCAGTTGTTAACTGTGGATTATAATGGCAGTCCCAACTGCGGAATGCTATTGGTAAATTACTCGCTTTTGTATGATTTTAATCATATTTATTTTACTCGAGTCGGAAAGGTGTACATGTTGTATCCTCCATGAAATATTCTTAATAGTAATTTTTGGTTTTTCAGTAGATGCAGTTGAGTATACCAGCTCATCATCACTTTTGCTACGTAGTAGAATCAATTCATGTTTACAATTCAAAATAATTTTATTAAAGTCTTCAGCAAATCCCAATATTTCTTTTAATGGTACGTAAAAGTTAAAGTGTCCATTTAGCACATGTAGATCATCTACTTTATTCCAACCAGCATTTTCCATGACAGCACCGTCCATTGCCATCAATGAAACATAATTTTTAAAAGTGGTTGAAACACCTAGGTGTCTAGTGCGATCACTTTCAACACCATTGAGCTCATAACGAATTTCATCAAATAGATGAGCAACAAAATTGTTTTTCAATCTGAAATTAGTAGAAGATGCTACTAATTTTTTACTATCGCTACTATCTTCAACGGAACCTTCAAAGTAAATAAAACTTTCACTTGGCAAAACATATAAATCCTGAATTTTTATTGAGATTCTTATTTCATCGTTATTGTTAAATGATTGCAAGTACGGAGTGTATGTGTGGTAATATTTTTTTATAATGTTGTCATCCGATAAGGGTACACCCAAAACATTAATTAAGGAACGTTGTTGTTGTTTTTTTAATTGGAAATTCAATGATTTGAGAAAATTTATATTTGATTGAGTCAATTTGCTGGCTAAATGTGACGATAACAATGACGATGGCGTTGGCTTCGGTGTAACTGGTGGCAATAGGTATTTTGGTGGTAACGATGTGGTATATGGAATGTTATTCGTTACAATTTCTTTGCTGTGAATTATCATTATTTTCTGGGCCTTAAATGTAATCGAATAGTTATTTCTTCTTCTCGAAAATTAATAAAATCGCCGTGTTGATCAACTATCCGTAGAGTTAGTGAACTTACTTCTTTAGAGTTCACTGGCAAATAAATGAGTTTTCTAGGTATTTCATCCATTTTCTCATTGCATGAGAATTGTTTATATAGGTATTTACTACAATATTACATTCTATTCGCAAGAGATTGACCTTAAAAATATTTACTGGTAGATCTGAAAAATTATTTACAGAGGGAGAGAGGACTTTTTTATTGAAACCAAACAATTGCCCTATCGAATTGTTCTTGTTAAAGTATATCGAATCTTCCGTACTATGTACTTTGACTTACATTGTATTATTATTAGCTTCTATAAAAATTTTCTTCTCCCCCAATCCATCTCTCTCATATTCCTCCTTTATAAAATCGACAATATCGTTCAGCTCATAGGATCCAATAGGTATTGTAATAATTTCATTACCAATGTGAAATAAATTATTGTTTATGTCCACATTTGGTATGCTGTTGTAGGAGTGGAAATCTATGAGAGCACACTCATAATCATCATTTAAATTTATTGGAGGAAAATAGTTTGCTGATAAATTTGAGGAATTTCCGCTCAATGTTAGTGTTATTGACATTTTGCTTTCCGATTGGTTAATGTAGTAAACAAAACAAAAAGGTTGGGTTTTAAAAGGATGTATATTTTTTTATTTTTACTTTTATATTATTAAATATACTACACGGATATACACCAGAGATACAAGCCAGCCGATCTCAGCCGGTTAGCCGCCGCCAGCCGACACATTTGCCTAGCCGATTCAGCCGCCGACAACAACCGGCGGAACCTACAGCCGACAACAAAATGAAAAAATATTTAGGCACTAAACATCAACAAATTTTGACGAAATTAGTTCTGCTTACTATTACCTCTGAGTATATAATCTGTGTTTAATTTCAAGAAAATCTGTGGCTAGTTTTTGAGTTGTAGAGATATTTGTAAAACGTATTATGTCGTTATCCTGTGAGTCCTCGAGAAAAATTTTTAACTGATTTTACAATTAGAGGCTCTAAACTAGCTTTGTTATTATCGGTAATGTGCGCCAGATCGTAAATGTATTTTTGGCAATTTTTCAAATATTTTTTTCTGTTTTAAAAAGTCAATTTTTTTAAATTTTCGAAATTTTCACTTTACATGCTTCTCGCTTGAAACCCGTTCCTTATACAAAAAAAGTTTGAAGGCAAAAAAGTAGGCAGTTAAGTTTTCTATGGATATAGTACAACTTGTTTAATAAAATATTGTTATTTAGCCAAAAACGATTTAAAATCTGCGGTTTGGGCATTAGAGGGTTAATTTTAAATAAACAAAAATTTAGAAAAGTTTTTTGACGATATTGTAATGCCATTTCTGTTAAGTTTCACGACCCCGTTTATAGATTCTAATCCTTTTTCAATCCCATTCCAGTAGGGTTTTCATAAAGACTACGATAGTTGTTAATTATTAAACAAGGTTGGTTACCGAAACGAATAACGGTAAGGTAACGGTATCGAATTTCGTTTGTTTCGGTAACGGTATTTAGGACTGTTTCGGTAACGGTATGCCGTTATCGAATCAACAATACCGGTACATACCGGAATTATATACTGCCTCAAAAACATATAAAAACAAATAAAAAATTAGCATATTTGTCAATTTAAGTGTTAAAAATACAGATTATAAGCTTTAAATTCAATGCTGGTAGTAACTAAAATTATTATCTATAATTTTTTTTTGGAAAAAACCCAATATTATTATAAAGTTAAAAAATTGGCATTTTTATAAAAATTTACAAATACCGGTAACTACCAATAAAAATAACGGTATCGCTAACGATAGCGGTATTTGGAAAATTTTTAGAGGTAGAGGTATTGGTAACGGTATTTTAGCGATAATTAACCAACCTTGTTATTAATTTTTTGAATTTGTTTTTTTTAGTCAAACGTGTTAAATTGAATGAATTTGAATTTAAAAAAGGAATTCATTTAAATCAAAACAAATCCGATTCTATTGTTAATAAATTCATTCGAAAACGAATGAACTCTTCAAAGCTCTATTAGTTAACTTAAATTAAAACGGCAGTAAAAAATTCTGTGACACGGGATTCAAATCGATTGAAATCAGGGTTGGCAGGTAATGCCTCTAAAATACCGTTATGATTTAAAACTCTTCCAACTGACTACCGTTATTCTTAAAATGCCGTTACCGAAATAAATTAAATAGCGTTACCCTTAAAATACGGTATAATCTAAAATAGTTTTACCGCACCGATTCGGTTACCATTCATGATTGAAAACACATTTAAACAAAGATTTTAGTTATCTTCATTTAACACATTAACCCTTTCACTACCGACTTTTTGTTTGCGGATGTATCGTTATTTTGCCTTCAGATTCTTGTTAAGAGTCCTCAAATTATACAAAAATATTTAACATATTTTGCCCCCTCCCCCTCCTACCCACTAAAAATGACGTTCAAAAATCGATTTTTTCAAACTTCTGAGCCCCGTTTTAGCCCTTAAACATTCGTGTAGCCAAAAATCCTATGGTTGGTTTTCTTCTCGTCATAAAACGAAGCTATATGCCAAATTTCAATTATCTATCTTCATTAGTTTAGGGGAAACACCAAAACCCCCTTTTCACGGAGATTATGATATATTAAAAAAATTTGACTTCTTTAAAAAATATCGCGACCATATTGCCATGTTGAACTGCTTATACATATAATGATTTTTATTTGAATTCCAAGATCCTAATAAACTTATTTGCAAAAAGTGTAAAGTTTTTTTTGCACTATTAAATTTTATATATTCTTTTAAAGATGTGTACTATTAATGAAAATCCTCAGTACTTTAAATAACACTGTGGAACAAATTCAGGTTAGCAAAAGTTAGGTCGATTCTGAGAGTGAGGGGTGAAAATAGAGGCTAAATTAGAAGACCCGTATCGCGGCGTTTGTTTATGTTAGTTCGAATTTTTTTTTAATCGACCTTCGAACTTTGCAGTCAAATGCCGATTTTCAGCATATTGTTTATATGGTTTTTTGGCTATAACTCGTCGACTAATTGATATTTTTTAAATCTGTAAAAGCCAAATTATTGCTAGAGACCTGTGCAACAAAAATTGATTTAGAAAATTTTTGTGGTGCTTATGAAGCAAAATGTTGGAAAAATTATTTTTTTTTTCATGCTTTTTGAAAATATTTTCCACAAAACTAAGTCTTTTTTGCTTTCTGTTTGATCTATAATCTCAGTTTCTTCTTTGTCTTCCGCTTCTTCCTCTTTTTCCTCGTCTTCCTCTTCTTCAAAGGTGTTTTTATACCAAATATTGTTACAATAAGTGCAAAATTCAACAAATGTATTTATAATTTTAACAACGACATTGTGAAATTTAAGATCAATTTTTATAAATTCGATATTTTTGAGTGTATGTATCTGTCGAAATTCTTGGAAAATTTGCATTTTAGCCGACGTTAGCCGCTGTCAGTTGACACTATTTTTTTTAGCCAGCCGCCGCCGATGCGTTTGCAGCTCATCTCCAAAAATCAATCGCCGCCGACCATTTTAGCCATTAGCCGCCGCCAGCCGACAGAATGGACCGGCTTTTATCACTGATATACACATATATATTTCTTATTGATAAATTTTAACATTCACTTCTCTTTGGAAGATTCCCAATTCTTAATTTTATTATCATCCTTCTTCTGATTACAGTTATTTTCATTGTGATCATTACTACCGCAATAATTACAATACTTTAGTTTTTCATATCTAATCTCAGAGCTCTTAAAAATTTTATCCATTTTTTTCTACCCCCTCTGCTAATATAGGAGAATTTTTAATGTGTTATCAAGTGGAAGGTTTTCATTCAATTAATATAGTTGACAAAACATTTAGTCCTTTTATACTTAACTCTATAGTCTTAGAAGTAATCATACATATTATAATATTTCGTTTTTATTAATCCAAGAATTGTGATGATTTGAGAAACCCAACCATTTCACGAATACTTTGTCATCCTTAGTTTTAAGCACTTTTTCAACAAGATGTGTATCGGGAAATCGAGTCTTTGAGAGTTCCTCATCATAGAATCCACCTTCAATTTTCTTTGCCTGGTAATCCTCCAAAATATATGGTGCGGGGTATGTATTGTTTATAGATTTGATTTTAAAAATTTCTGTTGTCCAGTTCGGCGTGTACCCATTTTCAAAAATATGCTTATATTTACTGATGCGTACGTAATCTCCAACATGAAATTTTGAGATTTTATATATTTTCAGATGATTATATACTGTATTTAACAATATTTTCTCATTTGTAGAATTAACGTTAATAGGCGCCATTTTAATCGTACGATGAACTTTTCGATTGTAATCATCAATTAAATTTTTATATAAATCAATCCAGTGATATGATCCGTTGTAGCTAAATTCCTTCCACATCATACCTTTAAGAGTTCTATTGAAGCGTTCAACAATAGACGCCTACATTACACTATACGTTGAGTAGTGATTAATATTATGCTTTTTCCTCAATTTATCAAAGATTTTATTAAACAATTCCTTGCCGTCATCAGTATGTAAGCTTTTCGGTATACGACCCAGGCCGAAGATATTTTCCATTGATTTGCAAACATTAGATGCACTTTTAGATTAGGCCCAAGCAAATTTTGAGAATGTGTCAATTACTGTCAACAGATATCGATATTCCTTGTAATTCGATGAATAATTCCCCATTTCAACCAGATCAGCTTGCCATAAGTCATCCATACCTTTCATTATAACTCTTCCACGTTTAAAATTTTTTCGAGCTTTTTTATGCAACTCTTTCACCAAAATTCTCTTTTTATTCATTATCGATATTATATATTAAATAGTTTATTATTGTATCATTCGTCTTTATACCATTGCTTAAATATTTTATTTTATTTAGACACCGCAACAAACCCCTCTTCCTCTGACACGAATTTTAGTACTAAAGTTTTCAAATAGTTAATTTGTTGACGCAACAGCTCAAGTTTTTCGTCAATGTACGATTTTAGTCTTTGATTCATATTGGAAATTTTCTCATACCTGTCATCATCATTGTTATATATATTCAAAAGTAAGTGTGTTTGAAATTGGTTGATTTGTGAGAGGAGAAAATCTTTTGTGACGGCGTCGTTTTCTTCCATAGGGCTCGCAACATTTTTAATCCTTTTGTTTTGTAGATTAAGGTTTTTATCACTATTCAAAACGACATTAAACATTTTCGACTCATTCTTCCTTATTATATTATTATCATAGTTTAGCTTAGAATTGTAATAGTGTCCGAACTTGTCGACAGACATTCTCAGTATATTAACTGAACTCATAAAATTTGATATTTTATACTATTATACCAGCTTCCTGCAATTCTTCGATAATCGAAACTATTTCATTATTATGATTATTATGACCAGCAGCTTGAGAGGCGATTAATAGTCTGAGGCGATCAACTAACTCATTCGGATCATCCCAATAAATATAATTAGGTTTACTAGAATTCAATTTCATAAGACCGCTCCCTGTTTTATCAATTTTAAATAATTTGCTGATAATATTTTGATACTTGTAGGCCCTTGTACCCTTTATTTGGCCATCAGATTTATAATCTCTTTTTTGAGCACTTGTATCCATTAAAATCTTTTTGTAAATATCTAATTCTGTTTTATCATAGTTTTTTGGTATTCTATGAAACATTAACTGAAGCAAAACAGGCGTTAGTAGCCAGTTTTGATTTCCTATTATAATTTTATCCTCACTCAACTTAATGTAGCTGTTGCCAAATTTCCACTCACCATTCGAGTCTTTGTGAGGACCATAAAGCATATCTAGTTAATTTTTTTGACCTAAAAGTGATAAATCGATTGAGCTTGATTGAGTATTGGGTTCAGTTTGATAGTAAAAATCATCCACATCCTCATCATCAATTGTTTTGTATTCATTACTCGTAAATTCTTTCTTTGGGCTACTTGTCTCCAGTTTCATTGGTAATTTCCTAAACGATAAACTAGTCTCATTTTCCATTTTATTTTTAATTTCTTCTTTTTCGTCTTTAGAAATTCTCTTTCTTTTACTAGAAATTTTGATTAATTCTTTCAACGGATTAGTTACGGGCTGAAATGTATCTTCGAGTATTTCATGTGTGTTGACTTCACCCGTTTTTATGCTTCGGACTTTCTTCTTTAAAACGTTTCTTGCCTTTACCAGTTCTTCCAACACTTCAGTCATATTAATCAGAAACAGATCAGGAGCAGACCAAGAATATATCAGAAACAGACGAGGAATATATCAGAAGCAGACCAAGAATATATCAGAAACAGACCAGGAATATATCAGAAACAGACCAGGACTAGATCAGAAACAGATCAGGAATAGATCAGAAACAGATTAAGTTTATTCAGTATCAGTTTAATTTATAAAAGGATGTAATAAATTTTAAACTTTTTGACTTGATAATCCATCCGATTCAAGATTTGAAGAGTTACTAATGTCATCTTATTATTGCAGCCACCTTATATTTCAATAAAAATGTTAAATGACTTTCTATAGCGGTCAGCATTTAATTCATCATCTTTACTTATTGTTAAAAATCCATATTTTTCTTTCCAACATTCTTGACATATTTTACAAAATTGTCCATAGGTCATATCCGTTCCAACATGATCACTATATACATGCATCATATTCATTTCATCCTGCTTAAACATTATAATCATGTTGGCATTATCTCGTATCAAATGTTTAGGAATTCGGGTATAAGTTTGACATAAATAAAATGAATCCACAGTTTTATGACGACCCATACAAAAGTATGCACGTATAGTATTTTGATTTTCACATGCAACATCATCAAATATAATTATAGAGTTATTTTTAGCTTCGTCTGGTGGGATAACGCTGTCATTGTCAGAAAATGTAAAATACCCCATTCCATTAATCGGTGATATGATGAGCTTCTTTAAGTACTCATATTTAGGTTGAAATAATGATTTCGAATATAAATATTTTCAAATTTTAGTCCATTCGGACTTTCAATCAAGCTAATCATTACGTTAGTCTTTCCACAGTTGGAAGGTCCTACTATAAGTGCTCTTATAGAATTCGGTAATAGAGAATTGTGCCTTCTTCTCCTCCTATCTCTGTTTGTTGTGGAATTCACACATGATTCAGTTAGCAAACCATTAAAACCACCAAGATATTAAAAACACCTAATATTATTTCCAATTATCTAAAATTTATAGATATAATTAATATTTTGTGTTGAAAAAACATTTTCTATATTCACAACTGACTGAAGTGCTCTGTAAAATTAAAGTTGGTGTTCATAACCAATAACGAGAAAATATATTTTTTTCGAAACAATTCCATAATCACAATCATATTAAAATTAACAAATTATATATAAATCCCAATTTTTCGGATGTTACAACTATAAATCAGTAGTAAAAAATAAATTGAAATATTAATTTTTTAATTCGTCATTTACAACTAACTTTTTCGAACAAATTCGGCAGTATTAACCAATTATTATTTGGAATAACAATTAACCGTAAAAAAATAAAAAATGTCAAATAAATAATAAGAAAGCAATTTCAAAAAAATCAATTAAATATTTCAGAAACAACAGTAAACTATATGGTAGGTAAATATATACATAATTATTATATATTTATTTACTACAAGATAATTTACTCTTATGTATCATTTTCATCAGGCAAATTGAACAAAATTATTCAAAGGCGAATTGTAACATTGGTTTCCAAAACTACAAGTTCAGTTACAAATTTCGTAATATTTTGATGCCAGCAAGAAATTCATATTTCCAAAAGGAAAGCTATCCGACAATCGATTTTTTGTAGTGGATTCTTGCCTGAAAGATCTGAGGTGGTGCTAAAACGTAAAGAACGTTTTGCAAAACAATCATGTAAAGGTAAAAAACCTAGATTTTCGTTTTTTACTTGAGAAAACATCCCAGAGGACTTTTTCCGTATAATTCTGAGAACTTTCTCTTCAGAAAAAACCTCAGATTATAAATATAAACTTTATATTACCGAAAAGCTTCTAGATTCTGAGGACTTTTTCCCTCAGAATCTGTGGGGTTTTCTTGAGGAAAAAGTGCTCAGAATCCGAATAATTTTCCAGAGGAAAAAATTCTCAACATTAAAGATTTTTGGGAAATAATTTACCGAATCCTAGGATTGGTTTTCACAGAAACGTTCTTCGGATTTGAGGATTTTTGTAGCAAAAAGTCCTCTGAATCTGAAGGTTTTTCTGCAGAAAAAATACCTCAGAATATGATAATTTTTGTAATATGTACTTATTTATACATACATATAAATATATTATTTTATTTGGGAAATAATTTAAATTTTTTAATAAAAAAATTTTAAAAATGATTGGAAATGGTGTTTTATTTTATTTGCAACTGTTTTTTAAGTGCAGTTGATTCCACCGAATACCAAATAAATTCGATTGGGCCAACGTTTTCATGTTCGAAAATATAGTAGGTATAACTACAAATATCGGCAGCCTCAACCGAATAATGTGATAGTACATGCAACTACCCCAATTCGGTTGGCAACAAATTCGGTTGCAACAACGGATCTGTTCTCTGTGTGCACATCCCTCACAAATATATTGTTACGTTGTTTGATCAACAGCATTTTAACAATTAAAGCTAATGTTATAATATTTTCTTTTTATTAGCGTTCAGATTATATAAATAGATGTTTCAATATCACAAAATTATTAATCATACACCCAGAAAACAGTCTCAGTTGTGGCCACCGAATTTGTTGCCAATCGAATTCGTACGGTTACGAGAACTATCTTTATATTAAATTATATTTCTCGTCGTGAAAGCCAATATTCGGTTGTCTAATTCAATATTATATTCCACATAAATATTATTATGTTCCACAAATTTTTGAAATTAAAAACCTTTTTTTCAATTCTCCGGTATTGAACCCGGTCATTCTGATTAATAATCCACACTCTTACCCATTGCACCACAACTACATTTAATTTTTTTAGCCATATTTACTTTTTATACTTAAGAATATTTTTATTTTTATTATAAAACAACATCTAAATTTTTGTCTTTTCCGGGAGTCGAACCCGGAAATCTGGCGTACTAGGCTAACTCCTCACCCACTAAACCACAAACACTTATTAATTTTAATGTCTAATTTTGAATTTATATGTTCAGTTTGGAAAACAAATATAGCATAAACTTCGTTTACCAATACCAATTAATAGTTGAGTGTGTTATCAATACAATCCACAATTCGGTTGGTTCTACAGAAACTCGACTTTATGGTCATATTTGATTAGGATAACCGTATTTGTAGTTACCACTTTCGAATATTGAAATTTTTTTAATAAAGGTTATAGGTAACACCAATTTTCTTGTATATACAATAAATAAATGGCTGCTTCTACTGCGTAGAATTACTAAACTGATACTAATTTTAAAATTGATTGGAGATACCAATAATTTGTTAAAAGGATTGTTTTTTAGTTTGCTTTCCCTATTTTTAATACCTAGTAAAATATTTTTGGTCTAGTATTCAATTATAGGTAACTCCAAAAAAAATAACGTCCTGGCAAATTAATTTGAATAGTTCTGATCGAATTCCAACCAATCTTTTTCCTGGGTGTATGAGTTCTGTCACTGGAGGTGGATTAGTAGATAGAGTTATAAATTCTCTACCATTTGAACTTCATTTACCAGGCTATGAATTTTGTGGACCAGGCACTAAGCTTCAAAAACGTTTGAAAAGAGGTGATAAGGGGATAAATCCGTTGGATGCTGCTTGTAGAGAGCACGATATAGCTTATTCTCAAAATAAGAAAATCAATAAGCGACATCAAGCGGATAAAATACTCTAAAATCGAGCTTGGGAGCGAGTTTTATCCAAAGACAGCAGTATCGGAGAAAAAACGAACGCATATTTTATAACTAACACAATGAAGGCTAAAGTGAAATTAGGCATGGGCCAAAAGGAAAAAAAAACAAATTTGGAAAGAAGATATTTAGCACCGCAATACGAATGGCTACGACAACTTTAAAGAAGGATAAACCTGCGGATATAAATGATGCAATCAAAATTATTCGTAAAATTTTAAATAAATCGCTGAAAAGAAAAAAATCAAAAGTTGTTATACATCGCATTATCAGTGTACCCAAAATAGGAGGTTTCTCACCGCTAGTACCAATACTAACTGCTCTAGGAGCCTTAGGTGGTCTATCATCTGGTGGAGCAGCTATTGTGAAAGCTATTAATGCTGCAAAAGATGCTAAGAAACAACTCAAAGAGGCTTCTAGACACAATAAGAGTATGGAGGCTATAGCAATGGGAAAAGGTCTTTACCTTAAACCATATAAGAAGCGGTATGGTCTTGTATTCGATAAAATGTCAAAAAACTATTAAAGATGCTGCCCAAGAGACCACTTACTGACATCGATTTGGTTAAGTTTAGCGCATATATTCCTAACTTTAGAGGGATTTTTATGAGAGATGCACTCCCCAAACATCCTCGACGAATATAATGTGGCATTATCAACCTAGACTCTTCAATTGGAGACGGCACGCATTGGGTAGCATACATACTACAAAAATAAAGATCATAAGGAATATTTTGATAGCTTTGGAAATTTGCAGCCACCACTCGAATTAGTTATATATTTAGGCTCTAATATAGAGTACAATTATAGACAACATCAAAAATATAATTCAATTTAATTGTGGTCACTTATGCCTAAAATTTTTGTATGAAATTAATGATAAATAAAAACAATTATTATATATATTTTAATATATTTTATTTATTTGATTTATTTAATACAATAGCTTATACATTTTAACAATTTCAATTCCATTGCGGATATTCCCCAATTTTGGGAATACTAAATTCATTAAGATCAAAAACCTCCAACACTAATCGGAAGGGTTGGTCACCTACTGCAGGTACTTTTTTGATAAAGTATTTGCCCGATGAAAACTCCTTTACCTCTTCCCCTGTTATAGCATTGAATCTTTTTGGCAGAAAGATGACATAGTTTTCCATCTCAATCTGGATACTTTCTCCATATTTTGTTTGCATTTTAATGGCTTTCAAAATATTATATAAGATCCTCCATATCTTTTGTATGGAGAATAGGCTTGTTGTTGAGGTCATCAAATTTGTTTAACAATGATTTTGATACAGCGCTCATGGTAGTGGTTTCTTCTTCGACGACTTTTGTTTTTAGAATGAAACCTTAAGATGAATTAAATTTTAAATTAACTTTAGAATTCCCCAAGAGAGTAGAATGAATTCAACGGACCAATACGCGAAAAAGCAATGTATTGTTGCTATTTTCTTATATAGACAGATTGAGTGCTGACTCTCTATTTCGCAGTATTATGAAAACAACAATTTATTGTTGCTGTATTTAAAACTAATGGATTCAGAAATAAAGAAATACTCAGACGATTAAGATGTCAATGCGAGAAAATATTATAGAATTCCTTAATGTATATAAGGAGTTTATGTCTCTAGAAGATTTAAACTTTCTTTTACAGAATGCTGCTTATCTCGATTCATATGGTAACAAAGAGATTGTTTTTTCAGCACATGCAGAGCATTTTGAAGATTGTCCATGGTCTGATGATGGGTGTACTGAAGGGCCTGATACTTGTAATTGCGTCATCTATAAATTTAGAAAAAATAGTGTTTACGATCTTATAAATATGTACTATAACATGTAAATTTTTAATAATTTAAATTTATGAACATAGATTTAATGATGTTTTTATTTATGAATTATTATATAAATTAAAATTCTAATAAAATCAAATATATGAAACTTATTTTTAGTATACATTTTTTTATTTTTTCCTTAAATCAAAACACATAACGGACAAGTAAGAGGCAGAACTAAACAAAACACTTGCCTGACCTATATCTGCATTTTTAATATTACATTTTTTTATTTTTTCCTTAAATCAAAACACACAACGGATAATTGTTTCTTAAGTGGCTCACATCATTTCACACTACGACATTTTACAACCCCCAAAAATCCAAAATAAAATAATAAAGAATATTTACAAGAGGCAGAAACAAACAAAACAAACTGTAGAATTCAAAACGATCCTCTACCACACAATTGATTTTTCACCAAGCATTTCGCACTACGGGAACGCATAATCGATTTTTTTATTACCATCTATTTACACTATGGGAAGACATAACCGATTTTTAGCCAACAATCATTTTATACTATGGGCACTCAATATGCAATAAACAATTAACAAAATTTAAGTCTCGTAATGTAAAATGATTAAAAAAATTTAAGTCACATGGAAAAACAATTAACAAAATTTAAGTCTCATAGTGTAAAACAATTAACAAAATTTAAGTCTCATCGAAAAACAATAAAACCACATTTAGTTCTCATCGAAAAACAATTAACCAAATTGACTTCTCATGGAAAAACAATAAAACCAAATTGACTTCCTAATGTCCCATTACTGAGATATAAGCCATTTTGTGATTATATAATAAAAAATTATGAAAATATAGCGCCATCTCTATGTGATATTGATAGCAGAGACACAAAAATATAAACTTTGGGAAATAATTAGGGTTTAAATTAGCTGAAATATTTGTAAAATTAAGAAACATAAATAAATAAAAATTAGGATGCAAAGTTAGTTCAAATACGGATGAAAGTAGAGATGGGCGCGTGAGTGAATTTTGACTCACGCTCACACACGCACACGAAAGAAAAATAATGATCACGCACGAACATTTTTTTATAATCACGCTCACTCACGCTTACGTGATTAATTTTAATTTGAATCACGCCCACGAAGTACTCACGCTCACGAAATACTCACGAAAACTATGAAATTTCTTTTTATCCATGGATGGTAACTGAAATGATGCGGTTATCGGTAAGGGTAACGCTATTTTAGATTATTTCGGTAACAGTACTTTAAGGGTAACGCTATTTCATTTATTTCGGTATCGGTATTTTAAGGATAACGGTTTTTTAGTTATTTCGGTACCGGTATTTTAAGGATAACGGTTTTTTGATTATTTCGGTAACTGCATTTTAAGGTTAGCGGTATTTCGGTAAAGGTATTTTAAAGATGACGGTAGTCAGTTTTTTCGATGCATCCCTCAATTTTTTGTACGAAAAACAAACGAGATTAAAAACAGAACCAATTTACTAACTTAATGTACGAAAAATACCAAGATTGGTTACCGTTATCGTTATAATACCGTTATCGATAAAATACCAAAACAAATGAAATTCGATACCGTTACCCTCACTGTTATTCGTTTGGGTAACCAACCTTCAAAAATACTCAATAATCCAGTGCAATTGCCAAAAACAGAAAATTAAAAATATCGGTAACGATATTTTAGGGGTAACGGTATTTCATTTATATCGGTAAGGGTATTTTAAGGGTATCGATATTTAATTTATGTTTTTCGGTATCGGTATTTTAAGGGTAACGGTATTTCAGTTATTTCGGTAACGGTATTTTAAAGATAGAGCTATTTCGGTTATTTCGGTAACGGTATTTTAGGGGTAACGGTAATCAGTTAAAAGGGTTTTGAATTGATAACGGTATTTTAGTGGTATTGCCTGCCAACCCTGTTTTTATCTTAATTATTTAAGGAAACTTTCTTTATTGAATATAAGTTTTATTTATTTGGGGCCATTAACAATTAACAAATTAAACTAAAGTTTGAGCTAACTTAGAGTTACAGATGTCAAATACATACAAATTTGAATTTTTTAACTTTCAGTTTGTGTTAACTTCAGGTTATTTGTTTATTGTTAATGGGGTTAGAATTAAAATTAGCTTAACTATAAAAAAAATGTTGTTAAAAGTTTAACTAATATGCAAGTGCTTGTGCAAATATAGTAAATATAACTGACACTTTAGAAAAACTTTTAGTTTCTATTGTTGATTATACTTGAATTGATGTCACTAGATTGCTAGATCTGTCAAAACAACAGAGTAGTATATTGGAAGATGACAAAGCAAATTGTGGTATTTTTTTTTGTTTTTTCTTTGTTATTTTAAATGTTTAGAAGCGCTCCTAGACGAGAAGAAAAAATTCTCATTGAGTTTGCACTTTAACTTAACAAATATTTCTAGAAATACTAAAAACATAGCATCCTGACGATTGCCTTATTCAAGAATAAAATTTGGATAGGGACCTGCTTTTAATAGATTTTTTTTCATAAATTTGTTAATTAGGTTTTGGGATTTAGTGAATTTAATTTCTTTAATTTAATTTTATATTTAAAATTTTTAAATAACTTAAAAAATTCACTGTAAATCTTTATATGTGACGCGCAAAATAGAAAGGGACCTAAGGTCCCTCTCTCAGGAGGTCATGGGATCGGTCTCATTCGATGCTCAGATGTTGTCCACATTAAAAAAAAATTGATTTTTTTACCCTTAGGTCCCTTTCTCTATGCGCTGTCACATATGTTATTCCAAATTTTTTTGGAGGAACAAAATTTTTCAATGTTTTGTACAAGAAGTCGATTTCTTCTTTACATAAGAATTATGGCAGAAGTAGAAAACACCCGTTCGCTAGTACCTGAACTGACTGGAATACACAATATTTGAAGGAAGGGAAGATCGCTGGAAGTTTTGCAGAATTGTAAATTATCGCAATCTGGTTTAATATAATCACGCAAACTCACGCACAAAAATTTACTCACGCACGAACATTTTTTTACTCACGCTCACGCACGACTCACGTGAGTGCTATCATTTTATCTCCCGATCACGCGTGACACGAAAATTTCGTGTCACGCGCCCATCTCTAATATTTACAAAACAACTATGATTGATAACCGAAATGATTCGGTTATCGGTAAGGGTAACGCTAATTTAGATTATTTCGATAACGGTATATTAAGGATAACGCTACTGAAACGCCATACTTTCCGGAAATAAATTTGGGATTAACGATCAAAGTTTATACTGCTCAGATATGATAATTATGGGAAGAATTGTTGTGTTGTGCGAAATAACAAACAATACAAGAAATCCATTCAAATTTCTTTAACTTTTTAACAAAAATTTTTTGCAGTTAATATAATAGAAGCGAATAAATAACTAAATTTTTTTTAAATTTCATTATACCACTTTAATAATAAACCCTTTATATTTACGCTTTGTTATGCAGTAGTTTATTAGATTTATCTCGTTCATGACTAAAAAAATATTCTATTCGCATTTGTGGACTACTCTTTTATTTTTTACTAAATCCTTAAGGTGTAATTTAATGGTGCCACTCAATTCGCCCACCTGTTTTAATTTTCTCAATATTCTGTTGAAATTTAAATAAAACAAAATCAACTGTAAAGCTCATCTTAATTACTTTAGTAATTATTTACAAAAAATATGCCTCCACACAAAAAAGTATTTGCAGAGCATAACATATTAAATAAAGGCTGAAAGTTCGTACAGCAGAAGCGATTTCCCATCATTAAGGTTGGATGCAATTACATATTAATCAAATTAAAGTTATTTTTTGTTGACACCTTTATTTGTTTCTTTCAATGGTTGGTAATTTAAATTGTACTTTACATTTTTACACTGGAAAAAATAGAAAAAAAACTATAACAAATATTTTAAAAGCTGTAATTAAAAATTTTCAGTTACAATTACAATTGTTTAAAAATGTTCAATGTATAATTGTAATTGAAAAAAATGTCAAATACAATTACATTTTATTGGGAAACAATATAATGACCAAAAGCATGAGTTAGGGATAAACCCAACGTATTCTAATTTTTGTTATACTTGACCACGCCTAGCCCGCCATCTCAGCCACTTGTTTCAAATTTAAACAAAATTATTTTCTAATTGTAAATATAATTGAAATTTTATAATTGCAATTACATCTGATTTTTAATTGAAAATATTCAATTACAAATTATTGTAATTGAAAAGTTTCAATTACATGTTATTGTAATTGAAAAATGTCAATTAACTACAATACATGTATGTAATTGTAGTTGAAATCCCCGAGGTCTGCTAAGGAGTTACATCGATGGACATGCCATTTAGAGTGTAATTTTTTTGTAAGGAGACAAATTTTTTCTTTAAACCTCCATTTATTTTTCGGATTGCTGTATATATTTTCTCAAAATTACTTTTACAAAAAAATATATCTTGCGACACATCACTTTTTACTGAATACGAATATCTTGAAATTCCTTACATCGGAGATAATGCGACTTGGCTTTTACTAAAAACGGCGTTTTTTTGTATTCTAGTAGTTAAATATAAATTAAATATAATTTAATCCTATAATTTTTTTTTTACACTAAAAAGCCCATAAAATGGCCTTCAATGTGAATATAATAATGTCTGTAATAATAAAAAGGTGTCTTAAAAATTTACCAATTTTTGTAAATTGTCGAAAAATTTTCAAAAATATAACAATTATTTAGCAGGTCGCCAAGGGTTAAGCTTTCCAATTTTCCTCAAATACGATTCGTATTTACAATTATTCGACCTATGCGATTAACCGGTTAATCCATTATTCGAAAAATCACTAAAATTGATTAACCGGTTATTCGGATCGGTTAATCGACAAAATTGGCGATTAATCGCTTAACGCAAAATTAATGTATTTCCTGGGTTTTTTTTATCAATAAAACTCCGAAGAGCTGCTTCTTTGTTAAATTTCAAGTTAAGTCGATGGCATTGGTGATTGTGATTGTTTAGGATGATTTACAGTTTTTTAAAGAAACATGCCTTATAATCTAGAAGTTAATCCTTAGAGTAAAGAGTTTTTCAATAAAAACAACCCTCTAAGAATTTGCCAGTGTTGCGATTTTCAAAACGGCAAACAAATTTTGGGTCATTGTCAAAGGGAAATGAAAGTACAGTATTGCTAAAGCCCACTGTGTTTTCAATGTTGACCCGGACTTTCATTTTATGTCTCGATATATAATTTCGATCACGGCACGAAGACGCATTTTTAACCACAATGTTTAATATTTTCTTTAGCAATTTAGTGTTAAAAATGATCGAAATCGGTCCAGAAGTTCTGAGTAAAAATGCGAACACCTCGAAATTTTCCATTCAAAATAGTATATTTTGGGGCTTTACTAAAATTTCTGGAGATTTTGGACGTGTCCTCACATTTTTACTAACAACTTTAGAACCGCTTGATTGACTTTCATAAACTGTTGTAATCTGTTCAAATGAAAAACAAACAAACTGAATTAAAATTAGTAGAATTTTTAGAGTCTCCATTAAAATAGACAGATATTTTAGGACACCATAAATATAATATCCGAGTAAACTTTGCATAACCCTTTCCGAGTTACGTCTGATGGTGTACTTCGCGTGCCAACCATTGATACCCAGCAAAATATTGGTAATGACACCTCATAACTATCTGCATTAGCAATAATGTTATATCATTACCTTTTGTATTATTTTATAATATAAAATAATGACTTCCTAATAACGGCCTATTGTAGTCATTGTTTATAATATAAAATAATGACTTATTCGTAATAGTTTAAATAAGTACTTTACACTCAGTTAAATTTTATACATTTTTTATATATAAATATTAGGGAAGCTCAAATTCTGGGACAAAAATCGTAGAGGGAGGGGGGGGGGGGATTTCGAGCTTGCGGAAATTCCTAAATATGTTGTAAGTGGTGCTTTATGAGTTTGAATAATGAGTTTTATTAATTATATCCTACACCAGTACATGGACAGGGTATAATAAGTTTGTGCTTTTGATTATAATTCCAAAACATATTGAAACTAGAGTTTGCTAAAAACCGAAAAATTTGAAAACCGCGGTTTCGGTTTTTCAAAATTATAAAAACCGCGGTTTCGGTTATTTTTCGGTTTTCTTGTTGTACTAATATAATTATTTTAAGACAATTAAATTAGTATAAAAATGAAATAGTTTAACACGTAGAATATGAATTTTAAATTAAAAAAAGATGATAAAATTTTTACAAGAATAAAAATTGTAAAAATTCGATAAAGCCAGCAGTATAGACTACGTATTTTCGGGTCCTGCTACAGACCCATCCTCAGTATAGGCATAGATATTCATTAAAATGCAATTGAATATCAATAAAGGCAATAACGCCGTTTCGTACCTTTTCGGGAGAAAAAAAATACGTGGAAAACCGTTATAAATAAAATATTTTTTATTCTTTTGTCGGCAACTAAAGCTGTATTTTCACGAATTTAAATTTTATCAATTTGTGAGGTTAAAATTTTATAAATTTCGTGGACTACGTAAAAACGAAAAATTCTTGAAAGTAATATTTAATGGAGAAAATGTTCATCACAATTAAATACATTTTTCTGAGCACCCAGAAATTATTACTCGTAAAAGACTCTAAAATATGATTATTTTCAGAGTGCTGAAATTTGGAGTCATAAATGAAAGATAACAGATTCGTATTTATGAGTGTATTAAAAATTTTTTTAATATTTTAAATACTTACACCCAGAAAACAGATTCGGTGCTGACAACCATTCGAATGGTTCAGTTGCATCAAATGAATTTTTCGGATGTGGCTACCGAATTATTCTTGATTCCATAGTCAAATTATTCCTGTCTCAATTGGTTTTCTGTTGCCACAACTGAAAAATTCGGCTACCAAAACCGAACCATGCGATTGGCTACAAATGCGGTTATCAGAACTGAATCTGTTTTCTGGGTGTATTAATGACTTAAAAATTAATCGTGAATAATTCATATTGGCTCAGAAAATTCTAAATTTTCGAATAACGCTCATAATTCAGAGTCTTTGACGAGTCATAAAAAAGAAATACACCCTTATATGGCTATGATTTCAGAAAGCCTTAGGTCTCCTTTATGAGTCTTTTCGGATACTAATTGTACACTGGGATGCAATTTAAATAATTATTTTAATCGGTTGAAGTATTTATTAAAAACCGACTTATTTTTGTCGGTTTTCGGTTTCGGTTTTGAGGCCTGAAAAACCGCGGTTTCGGTTTCGATTAAAACCGAACAGCAAACTCTAATTGAAACTAACCACCTTTTTAAGTATTCCGATTGACCCAGAATTACATTTTATTTCGATATAACGATATCCGTCTGTCCGTCCGTCTGTCTATATATACACATATTTTTGTGCGCATGGTAGAGGTAGAGATATTGAGATATTTCTAAAAAAATTGGTATACCGACTAATTTCGGCCCAAGGACAAAGCCTATTGATTTTGGTTCAAAACGGTCCATGGTTAGACCTAGTGCCTATATAAAGGTTCCACCAAAATTATATTGTTTGCACACTACAGGTCGCAAATACGAAGATATTTTAATGAATTTTTGTACACGGATTTAAATGGGCTCATGAATAAAGGCAATTGATTTTGTATGGAATCGGTCAGTGTTTAGACCTAGTGCCCGTATAAAGGTCCCCCAAATATGGGCATATTCGCTCGCTAAAGGTCGCAAATATTAAAATACTTTGATAAAATTTGGTACACAGACTTATAACGGCCCAAGGATGAATCTTTTCGGCTTTCAACCAGACTAGTGTAGGGTTGGCATGCCCGACTGTATGATACCCTACACCAGTCTGAAATGTTTTGATCTGAAATTCGAATGGCTTGACAAATTTGTCTATAAAATGATAAAAAGTTAGAAAAACGGTAAGAAATTATGATTTCATCTAAAGTTAGATGTATTTATGATAAAATCGGAAATATAGTCCATATGGGCGATAAGTTCAAATATGGATCGATCCTATCTAGAATCAATAGGCTTTGTTCTTGGGTCCATATGAGTCAACTTACCAAATTTCATTAAAATACCTGTATCATACGACCTGTATCATGCGAAAAATCAATTTTTGGGTGACCTTTATATATGCACTGGGTGTATCCACGGACCCAGGAAGGTAGCTAGGTGGGGGGGGGGCTTGGGGGCTCGAGCCAACCCCCCCCCGAAATGATTTGGCAAATTTTGAAACGTAACAAAATACGTCGAAAGCAACAAGATTTTTTTAAAAAATGTAATAAAAAATATTTATTTTTTGTTGAAATCAAATACCAAATGGCCAAGTTTCTTAAATAAAATAGACTCTAAATCCAATTGCGAAAACTGCTTTATAAAAATTTTTCTAAGCTTCTTGGTGGCCATAGAAACTCTTTTTATGTTTTTTTTTTTGTAAAAATCTTGAATAGTTATGTGTCCTAGGCTTAATCAAAGAGGTTAGAAAATAAATAGAATGCTATCTTCTCTTTCACTGAGAAAAAATTTATAAAATGTGACTGCAAATAGGAAACAGAAATTTTTTTTGCAACTTTTAATTTATAAGTGGCTATTTTTTATTGCTGCTATTGATAGCTTTCCTCATATTTATTATAAGATAAACATAAAATTGACAAATTAAGCTTCGGTTTTCCTTAAAAATTCCAGGTTTCCTGCTTGCGGGCACAAGCTGTTACTATAGGGTGATAATTTGGCATAATTCGACATTTTACAATTTTTTCCCACCCTAAGTTAAGCAATATTATGTTGGATTTTCATAATTTTTTTTTTAAATTAAAATTATTAACTGTCCGTGAAAAAGCATACTTTAGGAGAAACAAGAAATTGATTCTGGAAGTGACTGTAAATTAAATACATACATATATAAATTCGGATTTGTCTCAAGAAGCTTCTTGCAGTATATTTAACAAAACTATATTCTGCGGTTTTAGAAGATCCTGCAAAATGATCATCGCGGTCAAAATCAATCGCCGTTTTTTCTAATCACTTGGATTTAATAAATCCAAAAAGTATTTCTAAAAGTGCTCAACATATGGGGTTAGATTCTCCCTATTTTAAAAAGAATTTTCTGTCCGACACTTCTTTCACCCTAATTTTTAATACCGAATTCGATGATGAAGGATTCTACTTTAACTTTTAATTCATAATTATATTTTACATAAAACAGTTTTATCACTTCAATTTATATTTTTACACAATTGAAAAATTCCATTGCAATATTTAGTATTCACTACTTGGATTTAATTAAATTACTTACTGTGGAGTGAAAAATTGCCATTTCTATTTCAGCTATTTCTTTATGTCCAAGATTAAAAATATGTATTTGGTGAGGTGTAGTTTTTTTTCTAAACATATTTGAAATACATTGATTTCATTACTAATGCCAATTGTATAGTAAATTCATTACGATTACTAATGCCTCAATTATAAGAAAGAATTGGCATTTGTAAACGTCATTTTATAGATTTCAAATTCATTTCTGAGTTCCAAATGCGGAATGCGAAAAGGGTTTTGTGGTATATAAAATTAATTAAAATACTTAATCAGCGATTTACATTGTGCCAAGGGATATATATTGATGCAAGAATTTTACTTTTTGCAGAATTATTTTCGCAAACTTTTTTTTTCAAACTAACCACCAGTTTTTGGTACGAGTTATGGGTATTATAGTAACCAGATTCTAATTTTACAAAAACCACAATTAAAAAATTGCAAAATAATGGCGGAACGCGAAAAAAAGCTTTATGGTACAAAAACTTAATCAGCGATTTTCATTCTGCAAATAAATATACTGATGTAAGAACTTTCCTTTTTGCAAATTGTTTTTCCGCGACATTTGTCGCGATTTTTTTTTTTTCAACTAGCCACCGAACTTTGTTCTATGAAATGGGTGTTATAGTCCCTAGATTATAAATTAAAAAAAACCGCACTTAAAAAATTGCAAAATAATCGCGGAACACGAAAAAAGACTTTAGAGTACAAAAGTTGAATTAAAAAACTAAATCAGCGATTTTTATTCTGCAAGCAAACATACTGATGTCAGAATTTTCCTTTTTGTAAATTTTTTTTCCGCGATTTCTTTTTTCAATTAATCACAGAACTTTGTTCTATGAATTGGGTATTATAGTCCCTAGATTATAAATTTAAAAAAACCACACTTAAAAAATTGCAAAATAATCGCGGAACTCGAAAAAAGTCTTTATGGTACAACAATTGAATTAAAAAACTTAATCAGCGATTTTCATTCTGCAAACAAACATACTGATGTAAGAATTTTCCTTTTTGAATTTTTTTTCCGCGACTTTTTTTGCGATTTCTTTTTTTTAATTAATCACCGAACACCGAAAAAATGTCGCGGAAAAAAATTTAGCAAAAAGGAAAATTCTTACATCAGTATGTTTGCTTGCAGAATAAAAATCGCTGATTTAGTTTTTTAATTCAACTTTTGTACTCTAAAGTCTTTTTTCGTGTTCCGCGATTAATTTGAAATTTTTTAAGTGCGGTTTTTTTAAATTTATAATCTAGGGACTATAACACCCATTTCATAGAACAAAGTTCGGTGGCTAGTTGAAAAAAAAATCGCGGAAAAAAATTAGCAAAAAGTAAAATTCTTACATCAGTATATCTGTTCGCAGAATGAAAATCGCTGATTAAGTTTTTTAATTCAACTTCTGTACCATAAAGTCTTTTTTCGCTTCCGCGGTTATTTTGCAACTTTAAGTGCGGTTCTTAAAAATTTATAATCTAGGGACTATAATACCCAATGCATAGAACAAAGTTCGGTGGTTAATTGAGAAAAGAAATCGCGAAAAAAGTCGCGGAAAAAAAAATTTACAAAAGGAAAATTCTTACACTCAGATAAAAAAGTTTGTAAAAAAATTTGTAAACAGTTTCCAATCGCACTATACTATTTTTATACTGATTATTAGTACAATTTTTATTTTTAGTAATCATTTTTGCTATTCTCTTATTACAAATTACGGATTATTTTACTAATTTTCGCTGCTGATCTCAGAATAACATTTTACTAATTTTTCAAAACCGAGTGCTAAATTTAGCAGAAAAATATACTAATTTAAAAATATTTTTTTTTGATTTTTTACAATTCTTGTTTAGTTTATATTTGTTACTATTGATATATTCTTAGTTTAGAAATAACACCCAGAAAATTTTATTGCATCTCCAATGCATAAAACGGCAATAACTGGAGAACCGTTTGCAAATTTGACTTCAAATTTTAAATACGATGAAGTAATTATACGCTTGTTACAATCGAAAAAAACATTTTAAAGATAACGATATTTGGGTTATTTCGGCAATGGTATTTTAAGGTTAACGGTATTTCAGTTATATCGGTAACGGTATTTTAAGGGTAACGGTAGTCAGTTATTTTGATGCATCCCGTAATTTTTTTTTACAAAAAACGAACGAAATTAAAAACAGAACCAATTTATCAACTTAATGTACAAGAAATACTCAATAACCACGTGCAATTACCAAAAACAGAAAATTAAAAATAACGGTAACAGTATTTCAGGGGTAACGGTATTTCATTTATTTCGGTAACGGTATTTTAAGGGTACCAATATATCATTTATTTCGGTATCGGTATTTTAAAGACAACGGTATTTCAGTTATTTCGGTAACGGTATTTTAGGGGTAACGGTATTTCGGTTAATTCGGTAAGGGTATTTTAAGGGTAACGGTAGTCAGTTGAAAGGGTTTTGAATCGATAACGGTATTGCCTGCCAAGCCTGATAAAAATAGTATAGTGCGATTGGAAATTGTTTTCAAATTTTTTTACAAACTTTTTTATCTGATTGTAGTCTAGCGCTCTACCGCTATTCTTTGATATGAAAGTTGAGTGACATAAAAACGACACTTTGTTACTGCGAGATATTGTTCCTTATTCTCTTCAATAAAAGTACTTATTAAACAAGTGTAAATGCACTCCAATTCAATATTGTTTTCAGTACTATTTTCACAGTTGCATAAAAAGCAAATTCATTTTTTTTTATATATACATATTTTCAAAATTTTAAAAAATACTGAATTTAAAAAAAAATTAACAGAATAAAAAAAATGGGTACAAATTATTGGTGCCTCCGGAAATCGATCCCGCGACCATCTGTTTGGAAATGCCAAATGATACGAAAATCACTTTTTACGATCACTTTTAGAGCAATTACTCTTTAGCAGCAATACTTAAGTAATTTTTTGGATGTTGTTCAGAAGTAATTCTAAAAATGCTATAAAAATATACTAACGGATATTTTAGAAGCAATGAAAGAAGTAATTTGTTGATGTTGTTCAGAATAACTTCTAAAAAAGCAGTAAAAATACACTAAAAGATACTTGTGAAGCAGTGGAAGAAGTAGTTTGTAAAGCATTACATCCAAGTGCTGGGCCTTTTAAAAGACCTTTGTCCAAAAAATATTAAATAATAATTTCACTATAAAAATCAAGTAACAAAACTAGGAGAAACAGTATTTAAATTTTTTAATCCATTTTTTACCAACATATCTCTAAAGACACGTCTACCTATCCTTTCGTAATTATTAATTTTTCCAAAAAAATAAAAATCGCGTATTAAATCGGGAATTTTTAGAAAATAATAACGACAATCCTTAGGTAAATATAATTATAATCAGAAATCCCAAGGTAAGATTTTGGCCGATCTGTCGTAGAAAAGCCGATATATATTTCTTTTATAGTAAAAATAAATTTGGTAAGTTTTTCTAAATCTATTAATATAATTTACACATCATCTTACTGAATATGTTCATTTTAATGTTTGCAAAATAATAATCCTTAATACTTTTTATTATTTTTTTGTTGATTTTTTTGTGCAAGTAAATGAATTTAGTAATTTTTTTGTTTTCTTTCTCTAAAAGATTGAAAATTATTAGACGTACTCATTATAACTCGTAAATTCCTAGTTAACCTTGTGTAAATACAAACCATATTTTTTGTGTGTGACATTAAACTCATAAACATACACTAATGGAAAAAAAATCTGTAAAAAATTCAGTTAAAACTAATAAAAATTAGTTAAAAATTATGCTGCAGGAAAAAACTGCTAAATTAGGAGATTATTTTTGCTATATACAATACTAGCGGGCAAAGCCTGCTACGTTGTTAGCGTGCCTTAAAGTTTATTTAATTCCAGTTTATGTAAACGTAGACCTGGCAATTCAAGTAAATTCACAAATTCAATTGGAAAATTTTAGTGCGTCGGTATCGGAATATATAAATTGCATTTTTTTTCTAAAGTTTTTTCTATTTCAATAAATTTGTTTTACCATTTTGTAGAGTAGTTTAAATGCTAAGTTCATACTTGGAAATTTTTCATTACCATTGAAATTTCATTACAATTAGTTAATACTAATGTCAATGAAAAAAATTTCTTTACCATTTAATGGTAATGAAATATTTTTCATTAAAAAAGACATTGGTAATGGTAATGAAATTATACTAATGTACAAAAAACTAATTACAATTGATTAAAAACCATTTGTTTACAAAAAATTTAGATAAATGGAAACGAACAACGGATTGGGCCAGGGAAGTTATAAAACATAATTCCATTCTGTTCTACTTCACCTGGATACAAATAAAAATGGAATGGAAAGTAATATTTAATTTTAAATGAGCATGAGCCTGAATGAGCAATTTTCATCCCCGATATCAGCGAGTTTTTCTCCATTTTTACGTTTTTCTTTCAATGGCCATTATTTTTTGCTAATTGATGCATTACGAATGGTAATGAAATTTAAAACCATTGTCATTAATCAATGTAATTAAATTTTTGAATCATTACCGTTAATTAAAAAAATGGTAATTAAAATAATTTCATTATAATTGATATCAGTGCAATGGTAATGAAATCATCAGTTAATTAGTCCACCTAATTAATCAGTTCCATGTGTGGCTAAGTTTCATATTCCTTGCATAAAGTGTTTGAACAGGGAATTAAAACGGGCTCTTCACCCCTTTTTGTTCCTCCCAGTAAAAACACCCAAATATATAATCCTGCCTCAATCTCATGAGAAATTTCAAGTACCAAACTGCAGCATCTTGAGTCATTCAAATTCCATTCTATTTCCCTACAGTTGTCGAACGTTTCAATTTCACTTGTTCCCCGTTCCATTCCATCTGGTTTAACAACTTTGGTGTTCCATTGCAACTCGTTCCCAGATTCCATTGAATTTCGTTCCCATTATCAGTTATTCCAATTCCTCTCGTTCTCCGTTTCATTCCGTTTCATTCCCACTGTCTTGTGCATTAATATTGATATCCGCCATTCCTCTTTCCATTTCATTTCTTTGCACTTGCTCCATTCCTTTTTTAGCTCCAGTGTTTCAATTCAACGCGTTCCCTATCCATGCCATCTCGCTCCCCGTTCCATTTTATCCATATTCCATTCCATTTCTGTTGCCTATTGTTTCAAATCCATTCATTTCCATTTTGTTCCACTTTTCTAGTGCTTCAGTTCCACTCGTTTCCCATATGTTTCTTAATTTTAGTGTCCCAAACACACTCGTTCTTTAAATTTTAGGTTTCTAGCCAAAAAGGGGGCAATTTTCCCCTTTTGAACCACCGTTTTTACCACGTACCTATCCAAAGTTTCGAAAAATACCTTGCCGATTAGTTAGCGAATATGGGCAAGCAACGCCTATTATAAATTTCGGGTTTCTAGCCAAAGAGGTTCGGTACGCCATTAAGGGGGAAAATTATTCCCTTTTTACCTCTCCCGGTATTAATTTCAAAAAATACCGTCCTAGCAGACGTCTGCGTTCCAGGAGGAACATACATATAGAATTTCAGCTCCCTATATCTAGCAGTTTGGCCAGGCCTTTAAGGTGGACCGTCAAGGGGGAGACTTTTTCCTTTTTACCCCTCCCGGTAGGAATTACCAAAAATGCCATCTTAGCAAATGTCTAAGTTGGAGGAGGAACCTATATATCGAATTTCAGCTCACTAGTTCCAGCAGTTTGGCCAGACCGTCAAGGGAAGGCCTTTCCCGTTTTTGACCCTACCTGTTGAAAGTTCAAAAAATCTCATCTTAGCGGATGTCTACAATAGAGAAGGAACCTTCATACCAAATTACAACTTCCTATTTCCCGCGGTTATAGGGGGCAATTTTCTCTTTTTGAATCCCATTTTTTCAACGTCCCTTTCCAAAATTCAAAAAAGCACCTTCCCGATATCTGAGCCCATACTCCAAGGAAGGAACATGTTTTACATTTTAGGTTTCTTTCCAAAGGGGTTTTGGCAGGTCGTCAAAGGGGACACTTTGATTTTTGCCCCTCCCGGTTGGAATTTCCAAAACTACCGTCTAAGCGCGCGTCTACATTGGAGGAGGAACCCACGTACCGAATTTCAGCATCCAGTTACAGCAGTTTGAACAGGCCGTTAAGGGACCACTTTCCCTTTTTGAGCGGCCGTTTTATAACGACCCTGTCCAAAATT
Organism: Leucophora obtusa; assembly: GCA_949987735.1. Taxonomy (NCBI): domain Eukaryota; kingdom Metazoa; phylum Arthropoda; class Insecta; order Diptera; family Anthomyiidae; genus Leucophora; species Leucophora obtusa. Next base: position 43,392,401 of record OX465297.1, read on the forward strand.
CTAAAAAGTACTTTCCTAATGAGTTAGCCCATACTCCAGGAACCCATATTTTAAATTTCAAGTTTATAGTCAAAGCGGTTTTTACAGGCCATCAAGTGGAGACTTTTCTTAAAATTTTAGGTTTCAAGCCAAAAGGGTGCAATCCCTATTAAGGAGGAAACTTTCCCCTTATTCCCCTCCCGATAGGAATTTCCCAAAATCCCGGCTATGCGGACGCGTACGCAGGAGGAGTAATATATACATACAGAATTTCAGCTAGGTAGTTCCAGCAGTTTGGGCAGGGGGGAGACATTCCCCTTTTGGCCCGTATCTGTAGGAATTTCCAAAACTCCAGTCTTAGTGGATGTGTATGAGGAACCTTTATACCAAATTTCAACTTCCTGCCTCCAGCGGTTTGAGCAGGCCGTTAAGGGGGCACTTTTCCAATTTTGAACCCCCATTTTTACAATGTCCCGGTCCAAAATCCCGAAAATTACTTTCCATATAAGTTAGCTCATACTCTAGGGAACAAATATTTAAATTTTCAGGTTTCTAGCGAAAAGAGTATTGTCAGGCCGTCTAGGGAGAGAATTTCCCCTTTTTACCCGCTCCGCTAGGAATTTTTAAAAATCCCGTCTTAGCGAATGGATACACCGAATATCCAGCCTTAGTGGAGGTATCCGTGGAGGAGGAAAAAAAGTACTTTTTTCAAGGGTGTTTTTTTAAATGGAAAAAGATACTTTTTTTGACAAAGTACTTTTTTGGGAAAAGACACTTTTTTGGAAAAAGGTACTTCTTTTTTGGCAAATGTATTTCTTTTTTTTTTTTGGAAAAAGGTACTTTTTTAAAAAAAGGTATTTTTTGGAAAAGTACTTCTTTTAAAAAAAGCTTCTTTATTCGGAAAAAAGCACTTTTTTTGGAAAAGGGTACTTTTTTGGAGGAATGTGCTTTTTGGAAAAAGGTACTTTTTAGGAAAAATATACTTTTTCAGGAAAGGCTTTTTTTGGAGAAAGGTACTTTTTTGGAGATAGGTACTTTTTTTAATAAAGGTACTTTTTTTGACCCTCCCGGTAATAATTTCCAAAAATGTCATCTCAGCGGACTTCTACGCTGGTCGAGGAACCTACTTACCAAATTTCACTTAATAGCTCCAGCAGTTTGAGCAGACCGTCAAGGCGGAGACTTTTCGCCCTTTTTGCCCCTCCCTGTGTGAATTTCCACAAACCCCGTCTTAATGGATGTCTACGACAGAGGAGGAACCTTTATACCAAATTTCAACTTTCTAGCTCCAACGGTTTGGGCAGGCCGTTAGGAGGGGTACTTTTCCCTTTTTGAATCCCCCCGTTTTAAAACGTCCCTTTCCAAATTTACAAAAAGTACTTTCCAGGTAAGTTAGCCCGTACTCGAAGGAACACATATTTTAAATTTCAGATTTCTAGCGATTTCTAGGGTTTTGGCAGGCCGCCAAGGGGGAGACTTTTCCTCTTTTTGCCCGTTCCGGTAGGAATTTCCAAAAATCCCGTCTTAGCGGACGTCTACGCCGGAGGAGGAACCTACGTACCAAATTTCAACTTCCTAGCTTCAGCGGTTTGGGCGATGTTGAGTCGGTCAGTCAGTAACGTTATTCTTTTATATATAGGGATTAGTAAGCTTAGGAACAGCAAAAATAAAACTGGTTAATACGCAGAATTTTAGTTATATTTGAGCTGAATTTTTGTAATCGAAAATAACAAATTAACATGCTAAAATCAGCAAAAAATTTTGCTAAATAATTAGTAGCCTAAAAATTAACGAAAAACTTTTTTTTTTCGATGTTTTTGAAATGCAAATAGAGCCTTTTGAAAACAGCAGTATACAATTTTTTAGCAAATATTTCTTGATGCCCAGAAAAATCAGGGTTTCAATTACTTAACATCCTACCCGATGTTTACAAATAGCACTTCAAACCACACTATATTAAAGACTGAAAAAATCGATTTGTGCGTTGAAAACTTCCCAGTTGGCCAAATAGTCTGACATGAAATTGTCGTCAAAGATGTCTTCAAGACATTTTAGAATTTGTCGTCTATATTATACGTTTTGGACAACTTCGTCGACAAGATCATATAGTTTGTCGTGTTTTCAGCCTTATTGACGACTAGATGAGCGACAAATTCACAAACTTGTCTTAAATAAGATTTTATTGAGGAGAAAATTAGCGACCATTACATGCATTTTGTCGTGTTTCATACCAAATTGAATACATACATTGTCTATAACTTGTCTTAAATAAGATTTTATTAAGGACAAAATGAGCGACCATTGCATCTATTTTGTCGCGTATTATATAACATTGGCGACTTGATGAGAGACAATGTCTTTAACTTGCTGTATTAAGAAAAAAATGCAAAATAACGGGACAAAAACAACACAAGAACCAAAAGAAGCGTAAGAAACAATGTAAAAATATTCAGTTGATTCTCGAAAGTGCGGGTGAAAAGTCATATTTCTTATCGTATTTAAATGTGCGTGTACGTAAACATTTTATAATGAATAGCTGTCATATTAAATGCTCCTTACGGTAAGTAACTATAAAAAAATTTAAGTTTTCTGTTATGATTTTCAGATAAATTCAAAACTGAATCTTGTATCGTGCCTTAAAACTCGGTGTCTTCAAATGCAATAAATTATATGATATGAAATGTCAAAACCATTGCGGAGAAACGTCAAAATGATATCAATTGCAAAGTGGTGGAGAATACTTGACCATTTCATGGCTAAGAAATATCATAGATTTTTCTTCGAAAAACACAAAATTTTATCAAACATTAATTTTTATCTACAAATAATAAAAAATTAAACACTTTCCCTTTCTTTTTTACCAAACTTTTTGTTATTTTTTTATTACAAAGTTAAAATTAAAACGAAAAGCGACATTTCATGGCAGGCATAATTGCAAGAGCCGCTTGCATGTCAGCGATATCATGATATTGCAATAAAATTGAAATTGAGTGTCTTCAATTGAGATGAAATCATTTTGATTGCTATCATTTTATTGCATGTCAAGACACTACGTAACAGAATCCACCAAAAGAAAGAGTAACTTATGAAGCCTATATAAAAGAATTTCGTTCAGTATTCCATCGTTTGAAAACTACTATTAATCGAGTAAATGTCAGAAATGAAAGTAAGAAAAAACAGCGAAGTTTGGCAATCAAAGAAAACGAACAAAACGAAGAAAATATGTAATTTTCAAAATAATTCGATAAGTTTTTAATTTCTATTTTCTTTTTTAATATATTTTTAGTAAAAACGAATAAAATTAATTTAAAACATAAAACTAATCTCAAAAAATACATCTTCAAATTTTATTTTACAGAAAAAATTCAAAAAATTGTATTTTTTCTATTCAGGAGTAGAATCTTTGTATTATAAATCGACTATATCTTGGGTGCTCGCCGACGATATAATACAGAATATTGTCGTTCACACTGTGGTCGACGACAATGTAGGGTGTATTGTCGTCAACGATAATACAACAAAAAAGTCGCCTCTATATTAATCGATGACAGCGTGATGCATATTGTCGCCCATGTGATCGTCAACGACATTGTGAGCGATAATGTCGCCCAGATCGTCGTGTACGATTTCGCGGACATTTGTATGAACAAGTCGTCGACGATTTACATGGACGGTCGCCAAAGTGTCGTTTACGATTTACTATTATCGTGCACGCGTCTTCAAGGATGTCTTGCAGACATGGCCAACAGGTTTAAGTCATATATGCCGACCTTTTTGATAGTAATAGTGAATTTAGACTGAGCAAAAACTACCTGGTTTTTGGATCTTGTTAGTTTTTACTTGTCAGAACGCATATATAAAAAACATACAAAAACTAGTTTCGTACAAAAACTAGGTAGTTTTTGCTCGGTCTAAATGCAGTATTACAGACAACAAAATATGCCTATTTTTGACTCTTTTGTACAACCCGGTAACCCTGGTGAAAAAGTGGGATACTCCATTTTAATGGTAACGGTAGTTAACTAAAAGGCTTTTTGATCAATAAAAGCATTTACAGTAATTTAAGGTCCAGATAGAATGATTGAAATAATGTTTCACTATAGTTTGTTACTGCAAATCTAAAATATAAGTCACATATATTTCTAAGTGTAGTACATACATATGTCCGTATGAACTTACAAGACTTTTTCATCAGTAAAAGCAGATACAATAATTTAAGGTCCAGAAAGAATGATTGTAGTAATCTTTTACTATGTGTTTTATTCACAACACTCAAAAATATAAGTCACACATTTTCTAAGTGTAATACACATGTCCGTGTGAATACATTTCATTTACCAAGAGACGTAAATCTGATCGAATGAATTCATTTGCTACAGTTTTATTTTCTTTTTTTAAAAACAATTTTTCATATGCATTATGCTTGGGGCTCTTCGACAGTAGGTGCGTCAAGAACTTCAAGTAAACAGTATGAATGAACGAATGCATGGAATGAATAGTTGTTGGTTTGGACAAGCCATCACAAAGAATTAAGATGTCAACAGAATATGTACATAAAAAAGATAATTACTTGAAATTTCTACAATACGTACGTACATACATACATATGTATGTATTTGCCGTAGCTTCTGTATTGGCGAAACTAAAAAGTAAATTAAGAAAAAAAGTTAATCTAGAGCGGAAATAGCTTAAGGGCTTGTGAACAATGCTGTAATTACTTGGAGGTTACCCTAAAATAATACATACATACATCACAACTAACGCCTCTTTTAAATAATTCAAATTAAGGGACTTTATGCAGTATAATAACCCTACAAAAAATTTCATAAGTTTTTTTTATCGAATTGGGATAACTTCAAATTTTATCAAAATTTAATCCAGAGCACCGTGAAAAATGTGTTAAATTTGCAAAATTCTAAACTAGATCCACTCAGTGAGGATTTACTTGTCAAAAGGAAAGTTTTCGTATTCATATTGCCCTATTTAGAACACATTTTTTCCTTCACATTGAATTTCTGATAAAACGCGAACAATCGCGAATTTCAAAAAGCTCTGAAACACGTATTCACTTAAATCGACTATAGATTATGATATGTAAGTTTGACATTTCAATCACAAACTTCTCCGACCAAAAGGGTCAAAAATTTATTTTTTTATAGAATATTCTTGAAAATAAGACATCTCTGGATATGCTTGAACATGTTGTATATACCGCTGGACGCGCCTTAAAAAAACCTTTCATATGATACCCATATTGAGTATGTTTTCTTCAGCTAAAATGCAAATTTCTTACAAAAACTAAAAAAAGAGGTTTTTTAAAAATGGTCCAGCTCGTGAGATCTCATTGCTAGACCCGAAATAATTTGGGAATCATCATAAAACATACCAGGGTTTATTTGAGAGGGCACTTTTTTTTCGTAAGTCGGTCTAATGCAGCGGTTCCCACTAGGTTTTGCTTCTACTAGCTCACGAACCCCCAAACCAGTGTTGAGCGAGAGGTACTGTATAAATTATGGGACAAAATTAATAAAAGCACCTAATTTTTTAAATTATGGCCAATTTTAAGCAGGAATAAGGAAAAAAAACATTTTTCAAATCAATATTTTGTTAAATAATTTAAAAGTTATAAAAAAAAATTGTTTTTTTTAATAACTTGTTTTATGTTTTTTGTCGGATCTCTTCGCGGAATAGAGTTGTGTCGTTCATGAACGAACTAGTTCATTTCGTTCTTTTTTTTTAGTCATAGAAAATTTGTATCCCTTTCTTATTAATTTAATTACAGAATTAAATGTTTTTCTTAATAATTAAATTTTTTTATTAAAATTATCAATTTCTGACACTATTAGTCTATGCACAATAAAATTAATATAATCATGTAACATGTAGTGTGCCAATAAATTATCAAATGAACGATATCGTTCACAAATCACTGTTCAGACACAGATCATGACAAAAAAGAACGATAACAAAAAAGAACGATTTGAACGAACTAGTTCAATGAATTTTAATGAACGATATAACCGAGTCACCAAAAAGAACGATTAAGCCCAACTCCATCGCTATGGACCCCTGGGGGTCCGCGGACCCCCTTTTGGGAACCGTGGGTCTAATGTATATATATATTTTTTAAAATTTTGTTTTGCTGTAAATTTTGTTTAATCGTAAGCATTTAAAAAATAAGACTTTGAAATTTGGCCTAAATGCGTTTTTGCAAATCTTTTTTCGCGATTTGTCTTTTGCAACTAGCGAACTTTGTTCTATGAATTGGGTATTATAGTTCCTAGATTATAAATTAAAAAAAACGGCACTAACAAAATTGCAAAATTTTGGCGGAACGCAAAAAGACTTTATGATACAAAAATTGTATTAAAAAACCTTTTTAGCAATTTTCATTCTGCAAATGAATATACTGATGTAAGAATTTTCCTTTTTGTAAATTTGTTTCCCGCGACTAGTTTTTGCGATTTTTTTTGCAATTATCCACCAAACTTTGTTGTATGAAGTGGGTGTTATAGTCTCTAGATTACATATTTAACAAAACCGCACCTAAAAAATTGCTAAATTTTTCCGGAACACGAAAAAAGTCTTTATGGTACAAAAATTGTATTGAAAAACCTTATCAGCGATTGTCACTGTGCGAACAAATATGCTGATGTAAGAATTTTCCTTTTTCAAAATTTTTTTTCCGCGACTTTTCGCCATTTTTTTGCAATTAGCCACCAAACTTTGTTGTATGAAATGAGTATTATAGTCTCTAGATTACATATTTAACAACACCGCACCTAAAAAATTGCGAAATATTGGCGGAACGCGAAAAAACACTTTATGGTAAAAAATTTGTATTAAAAAACCTTATCAGCGATTTTCATTCTGCAAACAAATATACTGATGTAAGAATTATCCTTTTTGCAAATTTTTTTCCAATTAGCCACCAAACTTTGTTGTATGAAATGGGTATTATAGTATCTAGATTACATATTTAACAAAACCGCACCTAAAAATTTGCGAAATTTTGGCGGAACGCGAAAAAAGCCTTTATGGTAAAAAAATTGTATTAAAAAACCTTATCAGCGATTTTCATTTTGCAAAGAAATATACTGATGTAAGAATTTTCCTTTTTAGCAATTTTTTTGCGCGATTTTTTTGTTTTTTTACAATTAGTCATTGATAATAAATTTTAAAAACCCGCACTTAAAAAATGCAAAATAATCGCGGAACGCGAAAAAAGCCTTCATGTTACAAAAATTTAATTAAAAAACTTAATCAGCGATATTCATTCTGCAAACAAATATACTGATGTAAGAATTTTCCTTTTTGCAAATTTGTTTCCCGCGACTTTTTTCGCAATTTCTTTTTGCAACTAGCCACCGACCTTAGTACTCTGAATTGGGTATTATAGTCCTTAGATTATATAAAAAAAACCGCACTCAAAAAATTACAAAACAATCGCGGAAGGCGAAAAACGTTTTATGGTACAAAAATTGAAGTGAAAAACTTAGTCAGCGATTTTCATTTTGCAAACAAACTTTGTTCTATGAATTGGGTATTATAGTCCCTAGATTATGATTTTAAAGAACCACACTAAGAAATTACAAAATAATGGCCGAACGCGAAAAACGGCTTTATGGCACAAAAAATCAATAAAAAACCTAATCAGTGATTAATGTTCTGCAAACGAATATAATGATGCAAAAATTTTACTTTTTGCTTAATTTAGTTTTTTGTTGCAAAACAAAAAAAAAAAAAAAAACAAAACCCATGTAAGAAACAAAATTTTGCAAAATGTAAAATTTTTGTATTATTAATTCGTTTGCAGATTGTACTGAAACTAAAATTTTATAAATTTAAAAATAAAAACTGTTTTTCTTAATAAAGAATTTTTTTTTTACAAAAAAAAAACTGTTTTTTGCACAAAAACTTTTTTTCTACAAAGAAAAACTTTTCTTTTTTTTGTACAAAAACTTTTTTTTATATTTTTTCTTTTTTTGTTTGGAGTTGAAAATAAAAAAATTTTGAAATTTTTTATAGAGGATAATAGCTACCCAGCAAAACCTTTCATTACCATGTAATGAGTTTTAGGTATTGAAATCTTAAGTGTTCACTAGTTACCTTTTAATTACTAAACTACTTATTTTAACATGGTGATGTCATTGGAGGAAAGTCATTACACTGATGTTACCTGTAAGTAGTTTATCAGCTGTTCTATAAATAGATGTTGAATATAGATTTAAAAAAATATAAAAATTTAAAAACCAATAGGAGCTGACACGTATTGATCAGCGTACCCCACGATCGTCAGGCAAACACTCTAACCATTAGACCACGACCTCACTATGATATTTATTGCTTTAACTTATGTACACATTTATTGTGGTAACTGTTATACATGTTTATTTTTCACAAAACTTGTTGTTATTAAATACTGCTTAATGAACATCAACATTTCTATAAATAGATGTTTAATATAAATTACAAAAAAAAACAACAATGGAAGCTAACACGAGTTGAGCAGCGATCCTCATGTCTGTCAGGCAAAAACGATAGCCACTAGGCTACGCCATAGTTATGGTTTTTAATGATTTAGAACATATATTATTGGTTTCAGCTATTGTGAAATAGTAATGAGTGGGGTATAATTATCGGTAACTCATTACATTCAGTTTAAAAGTAATTCAACGGGTAATGAGATATGAGATCTAAGTAATGCATGTAGTAATGACCAGTCATTACCAAGGTTTTGCTGGGTACTTTCAATACAGTGAGAAGATATATTTACAACATAAAGGACTCCAAATGGGATCCCCTGCTTCTCCAATTGTGGCTGATATAATAGTTATGGAAGAATTATTGGACACTTGTATTAGAAAAGTTGATGTTAGGCCAAAGATAATGACTAAATATGTGGATGATCTATTTTGTGTCATTTCTGAAAATACAATTGATAATATGTTAATAGCATTAAATGAATTTATTCCTGATATTAAGTTTACCATGGCAAAGGAATGTGATTCTAAACTTTCTTATTTAGATACTTTGGTAATAAGAAGACATAATAATAACACTCAAGTAACACGCGACAGTCAAAATCGGGATGGGATGAAACCAACGGGAAATGTTATATCGGTCAAAAACAAGTTATACGTGTCCCGGCGTTTCTCTGGGTCAACCCTAGGAATCGAGATATATCTTGTTTTTTGACATAACTCGAGAACCACTAGTCCGATTTTGCTCAAACAATTTTAAAAAAATTAAAAATTACAATTCCTTTAATCTGTTTATATAACGTTTTTCTATATACTCAACAGTTTTGCCGGTAAAAATAAATGTTTGTTACCGCTACCATAAAAATCAATAACCTTTTGTTTATTACTTTTTTTTAATATTTTAGGCAAAAAATATTTTTTTCTTCATACATTTATTTTTACCGGCAAAACTGTTGAGTATATAGAAAAACGTTATATGAACAGATTAAAGGAATTGTAATTTTTAATTTTTTTAAAATTGTTTGAGCAAAATCGGACTAGTGGTTCTCGAGTTATGTCAAAAAAAAGACCACCAAAGGTGACAATTTCCCCTATATGATAGTTACTTACTTCAAATCGATATATCTCGATTCCTAGACGTGACCCAGCGAACACGTATAACTTCTTTTTTACCGATATAACTTTCCCCGGTAGTTTTAACCCTTCCCGATCACTGACCCCTACCATTTGTCTCACAGTGAAATTAATAAAAAAACCTAATCAGTGATTAATGTTCTGCAAACGAATATAATGATGCAAAAATTTTACTTTTTGCTAAATTTAGTTTTTTGTTGCAAAACAACAAAAAAAAACAAAACCCATGTAAGAAACAAAATTTTGCAAAATGTAAAATTTTTGTATTATTAATTCGTTTGCAGATTGTACTGAAACTAAAATTTTATAAATTTAAAAATAAAAACTGTTTTTCTTAATAAAGAAATTTTTTTTACAAAAAAAAACTGTTTTTTGCACAAAAACTTTTTTTCTACAAAGAAAAACTTTTCTTTTTTTTGTACAAAAACTTTTTTTAAAATTTTTCTTTTTTTGTTTGGAGTTGAAAATAAAAAAAATTTTGAAATTTTTATAGAGGATAATAGCTACTTTCAATACAGTGAGAAGTTTAATTGTATTTTCTTTTTAAAGCTGCTAGTGTTTCTTTTTTCTTTTGTTTGCATATACAAAACTCTTTTAAGTTCCAACTACATTGTTTGCTGTCACCAGTCTGCTATCCCCAGTCTACTATGCAGTTTTTTTTCGTTACTCAGTCAAGTAAAAACACATTAACCTGTAACTCAAAACGCAGCAAGCAGAAGAAACACAATTTGTTTTGTTGCTGAACTAACACAGTTAGAGATTAACCAGAACTGGGTCGACAACGACATGTGCTTTTTCATATATTTTGTATGGGAAGCGCCAAATGTCGCCATGTCGTCCGGCGATTTGTCGTCGGAATAGAATCTATATTATTTTCGTGACGACACACTAATACACACTTAAAATATTTGTCAAATTGTTGCCATATTTTTAACTAATTAAAGATTGCCATAGAACAGAGTTGTTAAAAATTCGTATTAGAGCTGAAAAAAATCGTACTTTCTTTACAAAAAATTTATTTTTTTGACAGAAGAAATATAATTGAAATTTAAAATACATAATTTACGGCACAAAAGCAAAATTAAATACAATAAAATATAAAACAAGAAGAATTAGTGAAAGACCAATTGAATTGGTGAAGAATTGTGGTGAAACAAATACAGTAGACGCTCGCAAATTAGAGCTTTCAATAATTCGAACGTCCAGAAATTAGAATCAATGTTTGCAATACATTAACCCTAGAAAGATAACGTACGTCTGCGAGACGTATGGATTTTGCATTTTATGCTCTCTTTCTCTCAATCGTTAATATAGAAAGTTCTCACGTTTATTTATCTCAGTCGTTAGCAGTAGCTTGATGGTGGTGGTTGTTTTTCTGCGGTAAGTTGTTTATTTTCTGAGAAATGAGCATAGCATACACCTGTATGTGGAGACCACAAGAATTTAATTTGTGATTCTTGCATATAATGCACTTTGAATTTAATTTTTGTTTATTTGTTTAGTTCAATAATTTTATTAATTTCTAATTGGAGTACAAATTTTTTATTTTTTTTTAGTTTTTAAACAAAACCAAAGTTCTTCAAAGAAGACTTTAAATGTTCTCATTATTTTTAATACATATTTTATTTTAATTTTATATTTAAGTTTTCTGTAACAATAAATAAAAATAAAATGAAATTGAATAAAAAAAATTATCTCAAAAAAAATTGTATCAATATTTGACTATTTAATGTCCTTAGAAGGATTTAAAGAAGTATACGTCTCACAGACGTATCGTTATCTTTTCAGTACAAAAAAATAACGTTATCTTTCTAGGGTTAAACGCTCTGAAATTCGAATTTAAAATTCTAATTTCTGAGCGTTTTTTTTTTTGGTTATTTGAATACACAGGAAATCCCCAATTTATTTTTATTCTGTTTGAATAAAGTAAAACTAAAAAGGGGAATCACCAAATTATATATGTTTTTCCCTATTTGTTTTTTTTTGTCGCATTTATGTACATTTTTGGCTAGTTTATTTGTGAAATTTGATACGCGTGTACATATTATTTGGCAGTCTCTATTAAATAGTGAAATGTATCATTTAAAATGTTAAATAAACGTAAAAAAAAACACTTTATCATTGGAAACTAAAGTCAAAATATTAGAAAAGCTTGACAAAGGCGTTCAAGGGAACCGGTTAGCCCTAGATTTTAATGTGACAACATCTTCAATCAGCTACATCAAATCACATAGAACATCAATATTAAATGCTGTTTCAAACACATATCAGGAGGCAAACAATAAATCTTTGCACAGCGCTGAATATCCAAAAATGGAAAGTCGTCTGTATGAGTGGTTTTTAAATCAACGAGAAAAAAAGTGTACATTGACTGGGCCAATATTAAAAGAGAAAGCTAAACAAATATTTAGAGAGGAATATCCCGATAAAGATGAAAATGCATTCCGGGCAAGTGATGGATGGTTTACCAAATTTAAGAAGCGACACGGTATCCGTTTTTTTAAAAATTTGTGGCGAGATTCTTTCCAGTGATGTTGCTTCAGTCACTCCTTTTATTCATCGATATCGTGCAAAGATCGCTGAGGTGGGTTTAATGGAGTCACAAATATATAATGTCGACGAAACCGGATTATTTTTTCGTTGCCTACCAGACAGAACCTATGTCTCTGCTTTTGAAAAAAACGCCCCTGGACATAAAATTCAAAAAGACAGAATTTCAGTCCTACTTGGTGCAAACTCTGATGGATCACACAAATTAGTTCCATTGGTAATTGGAAAAGCAAAAAAACCCAGGTGTTTTAAAAATTTCAATAATCCTCTGCATTACAACTTTTCAAAAAATGCTTGGATGACTTCTCGGATTTTTCACGAATGGTTTCACGGAATATTTATTAAAGAGGTAAACAAAAATATTGATTTCAGGTTCAGTACATAATTTTAAAATTTTTTTCAATTCACAGGTGATCCGCTTTTCTCAGGAAAATAATTTGCCTCCGAAAGCCATTTTGCTTATAGATAATTGCTCCGCTCATACACCCATTGAGAAACTTAAAAGTGACGATGGAAACATATTTGCATTATTCTTTCCACCAAATGTGACAGCAGCTTTACAACCAATGGATCAAAACCCTATTAAGTTAACAAAGCTCAATTACAGAAGTATGTTTCTTTCTCAGTTAATTGCTGAAGGTGGTGAACTGAAGAATCATTTGAAATCCCATTCGATCCGCAATGCTATATTATTACTGAAACAAGCTTGGGATGCGGTACCACAAAGTGTTATGAAGAAATCTTGGTCAAAGTTGTCTAATTGGGACTCTAACCAATACGACAGCGACGATGACGTGCCAATAGCACAATTGTTGCAAATAGATCAGGACTGCAACGAAGTTATTCAGATAACTCAAGCTCTTTTAAAAGAAAGAGCTCCCAACGATTGCATCGGTATAGAAGACATCGACAGATGGAATGAAGATATGTTTGATGACGGATCTGTTTATGTTCTCAGTAGCGATGGTGAGTCTTCAGATAGCAGCGAAGACGACGTTGTTGCAGTATCATCAATTGTCTCTAATACTACAGCCATTGAAAGCGTAAATAATTTAATAAAATGGTGCAATAACAGTGAATTGTTTTCAACTAAGCACATAAGTAATCTTTTGGCTCTCCGTAATGATATTTCGGATTTAAAGAAACCAAAAAAACAAACAAATATAACTGATTATATGTCAAACAAAGATTAGTTGTTAACTTGGCCATTGTTTAATTTTAATTGTTTAATTTTTTTTAAATACAGTTTTTTAGTTTTTAATTAAAAAAAATACATGTGATGTAATTGGACTGCATTGCTATGTTTTGTTGCCATTGGTTTTTTTTATATTCATATTTTTAATTTAAAAAATACATTTGATGTATTGGACTGAATTGTTGTGTTTTGTTTTCTTGTTTTTATCAAATAAAATTGAATTAAAAAATATTAAAAAGAGTTTTATTTAAGTTTTTGGAAGTAAATTTACTCAATTTTTTTTTCGAAAAAAACGTGTTGAGATTAGAATAATTCAGAAATTAGAATTGCCTCAAAAACAAAGCGGTTCTAATTTGCGAGCGTCTACTGTACAACCATATTCTTGTTTTGCTTTCCTTTTTTTCTAAACGTCAACAAATGTCGACGGTCGATTGTCGCTGAATTTAAATTAATCGTGACGACTTTTTCTGTCGTCGGTCGACAATCGACACAGTTGTGATTAACCTCTTACGCTGCGCTTAGTTTGAAAACTTAAAAAATGTAAATGATGACTGTGTGTGTATTTAAAGCTGCCTACACACTAGGGAACATGGTTGAGGGAACAAAAAATATCAAAAAATTTTGTAAACACGAAATGCACGCTCTCAACACTCACACACACACAAACGCACTCACACATTTACAAAAAATGCTCTCTTTTTTTAAGTATGTTCCCTAGTGTGTAGGCAGCTTAAAATTTACTTACCCGGTTAGAATGAACTAAGCAAGTTCATAATATAAAATGAAAGAGAGTGCTTTTTTTTAAGCACGTTGCTTACAAAATATGAAAATTTAACCCTCAAACCGGCCTAGCGAATTTTGAAATAAAAAAATTATTTGTTAACTAATTTGGGCCCTAGAAAGCCAAATCTGAACTCAGAATTTTGAAAAGTTTAACGATATTCCGCCCAGATAAGATTAAAGATACCCCGCCTGGAGGCGGGCTTGCCGGTTTGTGGATAAAAATTAAATTACAAAGACTTTTAATTTGAAATTCCATTTTATTAAAACAAAAGCAATATAAATTAATTGTATTAGTTCATTATTACTACTATCAGTCTGAAATATATTTTAAAATAATTTGTACTTAAATACAATATACATAAAAAGTAAAATAAGTAAATTATAATAGTTTATTATTACAATTATTGGTGTGAAATATTGTAAAACAATTTTTTGTTGTAGAAAAGCATAGGTTTAGTTTACATTTTGAACAAATAACTTGTGTTTCAGAATTACAATTTGGATTTTTGCAAGTTTTTTTTCCGCTTCTATCAAGGTACTCAGGCCAATGGCCAATATTGTCATAGCGTATATCTTCTGGAGGTGGATAAGTTTTTCTCAAATCTAGTTTTGGTTTATTTTCGAGCGTAGGTCTTCCTCTTGGGTTTTTAAAACCTGGAGGTTGGTATTTTTTTTTTTTTTTTTTTTTTTTTTTTTTAAAGAGGAGCAACACTCAGGAAATTCTTCCTATTAATTAACGTGTTGCTTCCTTTGGAAAGGGGATAGAGAAGAAGTGAAAGGTGGTGAAAGATGAAGGGCTTCAAATATGGCAACACTGTAATTGCGCGAGATGTTGAATTTTTGTTGCGCGCCATCTGATGGTGAGTTGGCGAACTTTGTTGAAGCTTTTTAGTTCATAGCCCTGTTATATTATTTTACTTCGGTGGGGTTAAGTGCTATGGGAACACCGAAGGAGGACGCTGCGATATGTATGAGGGATAGAAAAAACTCATACATATTACTATTTTTATAAATTGATGTTGCCTTGGTTGGGGCTCGAACCCGCAACCTCACGTGTAACAGTCCAACGCGCTAACCATTACACCACAGCGCCCACAAAACACAAAACTTCCGCTACCTCTGATCGGAAATCTGAAAGTTCTACAATTTTATCTCTATAAATTCGCTTATGGAGAATATAAGCGTTTACTAAAGCCATATCAATAAGATGATAAAATAAGCGTAATGTCCATTTACGCGTTATCATACGTATGTGGTATCTATCAATCAAACCATCCATAAGGTCAACTCCGCCCATATGACTATTATATTCCTCTATTACGTTAGGACAATCGATGGAAAGATATTCTTTTTTACTTCGATCAAATCTGAGCACTTTGGTAGATTTAGTTTTGGAAGTTGTTTCAAATGGTTTGACTCCAGCATAAGTAGAAGCCAGTCTTACGCACTTTGTGTCTTTCCAGAGCACAGTTGATACATCAACGCTACATGCATTTGCCACATATTCTTACGAATATTCTCTTTGCTCTTTTGCTACATTCTTGTCAGTCGATAGCTTGGTATTCGGAATACGATTTGAGCGAATTGTACCTAAGGAATATATACCACGAGCCCGTAGGTATACTAAAAGCGGCAAAGTGGTGTAAAAGTTGTCAAAGTACAAAATATAGTTTTTAAAATTTGGAATTGTTTGAGATAATCGAACCACAACATTAGACGTTGCGCCTAAATCTGGACAATTTTGCAACACAATATTATCACCGGCGCCATTATAGACTTCAAATCTGTAAGAAAAGCCAGCCGAGTCGCAGAGAACAAATAACTTAAAACCACACTTGTGAGGTTTATTTGGCATATACATACGTAAATCAGAATGCATTTTTGTGGAACACATTTGCTCATCAACACACAATCGAGGCTTCTTAGGAATGGAGTCAAAACGGTTATTTAAAACGTCCACAACTGGCCGAACTTTAAAAAGTCGATCATAGTCTTTCTCCCCCTTCTTTTTATTTAAAGAAGAGTCGTTGAAGTGGAGGTATTTGCGAATAAGCAAAAATCGCTTCGAAGTCATTGTAGAATTAATGGGACCAAATGCGTATTTTCCCCAATATTTCTCTACTTTAGGATAACGATACATGGACATGAAAATTATAATCCCAAAATACTTTCTAATTTCTGCCGACGATGTAATAAATTTTGTTTGAATATCCTGCTGACGAGCATATAAATTGGTTTGTTCTACAATCGTTTCTATGAGATCATCAGTGAAAAAATAGCTAAAACATTGATACGGTGTTTTCAGATTGTTGAAACTCTCGAATAAATTAGAATCGCCTTGAAAAATAATTTGGTTGTGATGAAGTACCAAATGATTTTGCCGCCAAAGTATTTTTTTAAAATCTGCCAATTTTGGGCTGATTTCGGTCAGACTTGTATTAAATCCACCAGAGTTGCATTCAAATTCAGGGCCGTCACTTTCATGATCTGGTAACGGCGAGAAAGGTCGCTTTGTTCTTTTGGACTTCTTTGATGAACCTGGTTGTTCAGTTTGTTGTAGTGGCTGAACAGTAGCGGTCTGGCTAACATTTAGGTTCAAATTTATAGCTTGAGACAAACATTCGGTGGATGATGCATTCACCATTCCACAAGCATCGTCATCCATGCGATCATCCTCCAACGGAATACAAAAATCTGGGTCGTTATCAACATCATCGTTATCAAAATCTATATCTGACTCGGAATCATCGTCATCATTTTCCAATAATTCCATAATTTCTCTTATTTCTTCATCAGATAAGGATGATAACTGTGTTTGGTTATGTATTGGAAGCATTCCTGCAAAGGTAGTAATAGTATAATGGAAAAATGCAATATAAACTAAGAAAGCTGAAGAAATAATCTAAAAGAATAAAAGAAATAAAGAGAGTAATAATAGAAATAAATGAAGAGAAAAATAAAAATAAAGAGAGCGATATAAACAAGGTAATAGAATAAAAGATACAACAAGAAATAAACAAAGAAATATAATAATATAAAAAGCTTAACAATTTAAAAATAATACAAAACCCGGCAACCCCGCCTCAAGGCGGGGTATATTTTTAGGCTTCTCCAGGAGTATTCTTGGAAGTAATTAATATACAATTTTCAATAAAACACAGTAAAGGGTTCGCATTACTTACCAATATTTTTTTTAAAATGGTGCATCAATTAGAAATACTTTTTTTAATTTTTTTAAAATCACTTTTTTACAAAATATTTAATTTTGCAAATTTCACTAAAACTTCCACTTTAAATGGCAATAACTTGTAAACTAAATGTCCGACCACAAAAATAAGTACATTGTACAGATCACGTGATCTGTAACGGTAGTTACGATTAACCCTCAATTGACATTAAATTAACTCTTGATGCTTTTTGAGTCCATTTAATATACCCCGCCTGGAGGCGGGCTTGCCGGTTAGAGGGTTAACTAAATTACGACTGCTATTAGCAGTCGTTCGAAATTTTGATAAAAATTGAGCCCTTTGATAAGAGCTTTTTACAATTTTTTTAGCAAATATTTGTGCTGACTGCTGCATTCAACTAAATTTAGCTTAATAATCACAAAAATTTTCTAGATATTACAATTTGTTTTCGTTATTTTTAGTCTACTAATATTTAGCAAAATTTTCTGCAAATTTTACAGTACAATTTGTCATTTTCAATTAACTAAAAGTTAACTTAAATATAACCAAAATTTTTTAAATTTAACAGTTTTATTTTACTAAAATTTAGCAAAAAAATTCGCTGTTTCAGTAGTTTTTCCTGCAACATAATTTTTAACTATTTAGTTGCTTTTTTTGCTATATTTACAAATTTATTTCTATGAGTGTACCTTTGAAATGAATTGGAATTGAAGCTCTCGCAAAACAAAATTCTTACACACTTTTCAAACAAAATTGTTTTGGTGTAAACGTCGTTCCCTGACGATTTCCTTAGGCAAGAATGCTGGGGTATGGCATCACCAAAAAAATAAGTTATAAAAAAATCGTTATCACTAGATGGCACTTTGTAAAAAAAATTGACAATTTTCTTTTTTTATTTAAATTTAAATAATAACAAACAACAAAGGAAAAAATACAAAAAAATATTTCAAATTTTATTATTTGAATATATTCCGCGTTTGTTTTTTCCTTATTTTGAGCAGTTTTCAGCAGTTTTTGAGTTTTTAAATATAGGCTCAGCTGCTACTAAACTGATATTAAATAGTTGCTGGAGTGGTATAATGATAATAATGTGATTTTTGTACCAAGAGAGGCAAATCCACCAAACTGCCCACAGCTCAGGCCAGTGGAGAGATATTGGGGCTCTTGTTAAAAGAGAATTAAAGGGCACAAAAAAGTCTCCCAGGACATGCAATATTTCAAACGTAGATGGACCACCTGCTCTAAAAAGATGACAGAAACTACCATAAAAGCTTTAATGGGAGGGTTTCCGGAAAAAGTGGATAACTTTGTTCGTAGTGGTTAGAATTCCATGCGGTTCTTTTTGTTTGATTTTGTATTAAATTTCATTTAATAAAAATTTGGTTTGAAGTCTTAAAATTCAGTGGTTTGTTTTTTATTTAACTTTTTGTGTGTTAACATTTTTATGATCTCACTCCTTAGTAGAGTTAAATAAAATTTTGATATGAATTTTCAAGAATTTTATGAATATTTGAAGAAATGCGACAGTAATATACTATTGTAATTCAAATTGGAAGCATTGAAAAACATTCATGAAACCCTTCACAATTAGTATCAAGAAATTATAGAAATGCACATTATTGAAAATGTATGCAATGAATTGGTTAGTCGTTATGTTTTTTTTTGTTTATTTGTGTACCACTAATTCAAAGTTCAGAATGATTTTTTTGTTTTTTGTGAACTTTTTTTAGTGGGAATAAAAATTTTTTATTTAGAAAATAAATTTTTATATTTTATCGCGTTGATTTTTTTAAATTTAATTTATTAAAAAAAATTGTCGTCTTTTTTAAGACAAATGTCCTCCTTTTTTGAGGTTGGCGTCTTCTTTTTCGCAATTGGCAATTGAGAAATTGTTTTCTATAATTGGTAGTTACGTTTTAATTTGCACAATCACTTGCATATTCGTTATTTCAAATTTATTTTTATCGGGATAAACAATAATTGCATTAATGAAATGTGCTAAAATCCCAAAACTTATTTGGAAATTGTGAAAATCAATCTATTGAAGACATGTCCTTATCCGGACTTCATTCTTGCAGAGACTATTAATTATAGAGATAGGAAATCAAAACTTAAACTACTCACCGATAGAGGGCGCTGAAATTTAGCATCTTGTCACTACAGCGCTTTCTTGCTGTAGTGACAAGATGCTAAATCGGTCCAAAAGTAAGTGGATACATTGTGCTGACTAGGGATGCCAATCGGGATTGATATTTGAAAATCCCGGGATTTTTCGGGATTTAAATTTTCCTTTATTTGTAAAACTTTTTATGTTATGTAACTAATTTTTTTATAGAATAAAGCGTTTTATAATTATTTAATAGTTGTTAATTAATAATTTGGTACATTTTAAGAATATTGAAACATCTCAGTCAGAAATTGACAGTGGTACAAAATATCAAGTACCTGCATACCACTGGGTAACTCTCATTTGGGACGCTTTGCCAGCGTTTGCAAAAATCGTTTTGCCAGTATTTGTTTTACAAAACATCACGGCAGGGCCAAAAAAAGATATATATGAACTTTTTTTAAATTTTATTTTGGAAAATATAATTACAAACCACCTATTTATTGGTTTTGGCAGCGTTTTGCCAAAGTTAAAAATTTTGTTTCTCCAGTACTTTTCCGGTGCTTTTTGAACTGTCGGTCCTCTTGTCTATTGACGTTATCATATTGGAAATGGGAAAGCAATTTTTGTCAGTACTTCTACCACCTGTTAAAATACCTTGCCATCGCTTTCCCGTTTGTATTTTTCTGGTTGGGATAATATATGAAGGCCTGTCATTAAGTACACTTGCGCCCAGTATTTTGTAAGCAGATTTTAAAACAGATTCGTTGCGATAACCTTGCCCACTAAATTGTGTAATTACAGCAACAAAGTTATTTGGTTATCGTTATCAAATGTTTTCATGGAAGAATTCAAACTTACAGTCCCAGCCAAAATTAGGTAACAGAAATCGAATTTCGCTTGGAAGAATAAATTGGTAAAATAACAAACAAACGTGACAAACAAAGTGACAAAGTCTTTGCATAGTTTACCGGAATAATCTACTTAATTTATAACTTTACTAATATATTGGCAACAATTTCTTGTAAATATGAGAAAATTCAAGAAAAAACGTAGGTAATCTAAAATTGCTCACTTTGTTTATTTGCGTTTATATTAATATTAAAAAATAAGAAAATTCCGGGATTTTTGAGAAATAATTCCGGGATTCGGGATTTTTCCAATACCGAAAATCCCGGGATTTCGGAATTTCCCGTTTGGCATCCCTAGTGCTGACTCAAAAATGGAAGAAGTCTCTTCTGCAAACACTCCTTGATATAAATTTCGCTGCTTGTAGAGCCAGATGCCACAAATGACTGGGGGGTAACCGCGTAACTCGATTGGAAAAAAAATTTTAGAATTCGTAAATCTTGTAAAAATTGTTAAAAATATAATTCTGTATAAAAATTTTACTTTTTAATTTATTTCGTTTGCGTTTTCGACATAAATTGTTCCGCAAAATTTCCTCGAACATCGGAAACATAAAATTCTTGACCAGGGAGCTGCGAAAAATCAGCCGGGTCATAAGATGTATTTTTGTATAAAATTTGATTTCAATTTTCAAGCTCTGGTTTTGGCCTCCAAATTTTTAAAAGCGTTTCTATCGGGAACTTTGTAGGAATTTAGTCCTGCCTTACGCTTCACTTTACGTACAAAAAAGTCCGAGCATTGGGCTAACCGAGCTGTTTTTCTGCCAGATGTGTTAGGAGCTCTCTTAAGGATGCTTTTAACTTTATATGCCTTATCAATGTTACGTAAACTAGTCGTTGTTCCTATTCCCGGCTTCCTTTCAATTGTTAGGTGTTCCGGATACCTTTTTACTTACCACTTTTGAAACTGTTTGGCGGCATACATTAGTTTCTTTGGCAATTTTTTTGTATGTCCATTAGGGTTATGACTCATTTTTAACAAAAATTTTACCTATCACCACGTAATAGGCAATACTAAATTAATAATAAAAATGGTGTTTGCGGGGCATTTCGGTAAAAAAATCTTCCGCACCAAATGCAATTTCAAAAAATAATTTTGCTCGGGGATTTTGTTTAATTTACATAACGAATTTTTACAAAAATTATTGTAAACGACAAAAAATGTATCCAAAAGTCCCTCCAAAAAGGTTTCCTAATTTTTACTGTAAATAGCTTTTAATAAGTCACGTCTGAGTCTCATTTGTTTAAAACTTCGGAGAAATATTTTAATTAAACTAAAACCATATAGACCAAATTTCAACTCTTTTGGTGCGGGAACTTTTTTGACAGCAGTGAAAAAGTAAGTTTGCGTTCCTTAATATTTTTTTATGGCCTTTTTGGCTAGGGCATGTAAAATTTGATATTTGCAAAAAAAATCAAAAAATCATAACCCTAATGTCCATGTTTGGTTTTGTTGAAAATATTTAATTATTTTTGAACGCACTTTTCTTTCATCGTCCATTCTGTAAATAATTGCTAATTAAAATTCATGATGTAAATCAATTTATTAACTGACATATTTTTAAAATGTAAACTGCCGAAAAAAAAATATGAGAAGCTTTAAACCAAAGTTATAGGCAAAAATGTGTGTTAACATTTTTATGATCTCACTCCTTAATATCAGAAATAGAACTAGAAATGGTTTGTGGATTAAATTTTTTTTCTGGCGTCCATTGCGCCTTGGGTAAAAACTTCACAAAAAGATAAAAAATCATTATGAACTTAGAATTAGTAGTACCTGAATAAACAAAAACAAAAGCGCAGTGGACGCTAAAAAGAAATAAATTGAATCCAGAAACTATTTCTGATATTATTAGAGTCAAATATAATTTTGATACGAATTATAAAGAGTTTCATGAATATTTTTCAACGCTTCCAATTTGAATCAATATATTACTATCGCATTTCTTCAAATATTCATAAAACTCTTCGACAATTCATATCAAAATTATATTTGACTCTAATAATATCAGCAATAGATTCTGGATTCAATGTATTTCATTTGGCTCCCACTGCGCCTTGATTAAAGAAAATATATGCTCTACGTTGGCATTATGTGCTGGTAAGAAAAAATAAAACCCAACAAGTTTTTGCATTTCATCGTACCAAAACTTGTTATCAGTCATGTTATTTGAATTTAAGTTTTCTACATAATTTTTCAGGATAAGGAATTCATTAAATAAATTTTTATGTATGTATATGCCTATTGTTGTTCTCAATGAAAAGATTTACTTATTATCCTTAAATGGATAGATTGTCAATAAAGAGAAGAGATAACAAAAAAATTTTATAAATAAATGTTTTTAGTTCGATTTCAGATCATAAATTAATATCACTTTCTGTTTAAATTATTTTTCAAATTAAAGAAAGATGATACAATTCTCACAAATTTTTATCATTAATGTTAATTTTTTTTAATTCAACAGGTTCACTGCTAATAAGCTTCAAATTTGGCAATTAAAGTAAGTGATGCCAACAATTAAAAAAAAGTTATGTAGAAAAGTGCAAAAAGTAGGACAACCCCGGACACTTACTGAAAAAGAAGGAGGACTGCCCCGGACGCCCTAAAAAAGAGGACGGTTTCCGGGGAAAAGAGGACGGATGGCAACCCTAGTTATACATAAATAGATGTCACTACATTGCTAGATCTCTCAAAACAACAGAGTTAAATAACGCTCCTAGACGAGAAAAAGAAATTCTCATTGAGTTTGTGATTTAACCTACACAGAAAGAATTTACAAAATTCTAATTAAATTCTTAAACACCTTTCTCATACCAAATTTGTAAATACAAAAAAAAAACTTTTTAAAAAGGCACCAACAAAAAAATTTGTAAATCCAAAAAAAAATTCATTTTGTTTTTGTAACTTTGAATTTCTATTTTTAAACAATTTTTATATGAAAGATAACAATTTACAAAGGAGTAACAAATATTTCAAACAAAAAAATTGTTGGAAATAAAATTTCAATTTAAAAGCAAATGTGATTGCTTCTACAAATTCCCATTGTTGGTGCCTACTGTTTTTTCTGTGTAATAAATATTTCTAGAAATCCTAAAACGTCGTCCCCTGACGATTTCCTTAGCCAATGGCCTTGCAACTCTCTCAATATTTTTTATTTGAAAAAATATAATGCGGCTTGGAACAGGAAAAAACTCCGACTGGTTAATCAGGGATGGAAAAGGCTCACTTAATCGGGCTCTTGGAAATGTTAGATCGCTCGTACATATTTAAAAATGTAAGTAACTAAAAAATATCTTCCTCTTTGGCTCGTTAAAAAAAATATTTATTTATAAATATATAGATATTAGCAAATATTACAACAAATTGCGAAAAAAAAACATTTGCAAAAAGCGAAATTTTTGCAACAATATATTCGTTTGTCGATCGCTGATTACCTCTTTTAATTCATTTTCTGTACCATAAAGCCTTTTTCGAATTTCGCCGTTATTTTGCAACTTTTTAAGTGCGGTTTTTTTTTAATATTTATATAACCTAGGGATTAAATTTTTGTACCATAGTCTTTTCAAATTCCGCTATTATTTTGCAATTCTTTACGTGCGTTTTTTTTTTAATTTATAATCTACGGGCTATAATATACATTTCATATAACAAAGTTTGGCGGCTAGTTGCAAAAAAAAATCGCGAATAATAAAATTTGCGAAAAGGAAAAATTTTTTCATCAATATATTTTTTGCAGAATGTAAATCCCTGATTAAGTTTTTTAATTAATTTTTTGTATCATAAAGCCTTTTTTCGCTTTCCACAATTATTTTGCAATTTTTTAAGTGTAGTTTTTTTAAATTTATAATCTAGGGTCTATAGTACCAATTTTATACACAAAATTTTGGTGCTTAGTTTGGAAAAAAGAAAATCGCGAAAAAAATATTTGCAAAAAGGAAAATTTTTGCGTCCTTGTATTCATTTGCAGATTGTTAATCGTTGATTGAGTTTTTTAATTATTTTTTTCAACCACAGTCTTTTTTCGCATTCCTCTATTATTTTTCACTTTTTTAAGTGCGGTTTTTTAAATTTATAATCTACGGAGTATAATGCCCATTTCATAAAACAAAGTTTGGTGGTTAGTTGCAAAAAAATAAAATTTTGGCATCGTTTGCAGAATGTAAATCTTTCAATTAAGTTTTTGAACCCCAAAGCCTTTTTTCGCATTCCGATATTATTTTGCAATTTTTTACGTATGGTTTTTTAAAATTCATAATCTAGGGCTATAATACTGTTAGAATAGTATAATTCCCTAGTATAGTTCCATTCTTGATATTTATAACTAAATTATTATTTTCCATCCCTGGTTAAAATCTATGTTTTGAGTCATACAAAGAGCGCCCATAATGACCCTGCAAACATTTAAAAGATACCTTCCAAGAAGATATTAAAGCGATATCTTCTATTTGTCATTTGAATGAAAATAATCAAGAAGTATTTACTTTGAAATTGTCTTCCTTTTATCACTTGGAAGATAATTCGGCGATATTTGGAAAAAAACAATTCAAAAATTTTATCTTTTGTCATAACTTTTTATGACAATATTGCGGCAATAGCACCTTTGTATCATTTGGAAGATAAAGCATATTTGTTTAAAATCTTTTATCAATTTGGAAAAAATTAAAACTAAATTTGTACAAAAACAATCAAAAGATATATAGGAAATAAACTCATGAAAAGTCAAGATTAATTGCGCGGGAAAAATCGATTAAGATGAAATCAAGATAATTTATAACTTGTTCAATGGATTATGTATGCAGATATTGTTTTTCAGGCTTAAATTTATTAATGAAAAAATTAAATCGTTGTTTTTTATTGTACCGGGAGTTTATTTAGTGATATCTCTTTTATCTTCCATATGAGTTATTGCTTTCATATTGCCTGGAAGTATTGTTTTAGTGTAACAGTTGTTTCCGACGGAGGAAACTTCCGGAATACGAAATTGATATTGCCGGCAATAAATGTTTTCTTCCTGGCGATATGTTCGGAGAATCTTCTTCGTATTGCCATGTTTGCTGGGTGATATTATTTGAGTATGTTCCTGTTCCAAGGCACATAATAGAACAAATGCTTTCTCAGTGATAGAGAGTCCCCCAATCTCTTTATTATGTATACTCTTTGCCTTAGCCAAGAGTGAAATCCGGATAGGGACATGCCTTCAACAGATTGATTTTCACAATTTGCCAATTAAGTTTTGGGATTTTAGCACATTTAATTCCTTTAATCCAATTTTTGTTTATCCCTATAAAAATAAATTTGGAAAAAAAGTTTATGCCGAAATTTATTTTCTTATTACCTTTGGTAAATTCGTTCTTATTATTGTTTTCAATTTTGTCAAAATGTTATAGGGCAACCGAAAAAACATCAGTGTAGCTAACCTTTTATATTTAAACTGGTATGGAGCGCAGACTAAAAAGCAAAAAGCTTTAATTTCCTTTAAATGGAGTACTTACACTTATATGTTACTATGTTCCCCCGTTTTCCCCCCACGGGCCTCCCGGCTCCTAATTCTAGAAGGGTTCTTATTTTTTATTTATTTTTTTTGGCGAAACCCCATAAACATCAGCTTAGCCTGTGTTTTGACAAGTAAAAACTAGCAAGAGTCAAAAACTAGATAGTTTTAGCTCAGTATAAAATTAAAAAATATTTGTTTCCGTTTTCTAGTACACTTATAAAAAAAAGTTAGTACAAAAGTCTGTTAAACGCGATCTGGCTCAAATGAACTGATTTTTTCTGTTATTGTGTCTTAAAATTTAGGAGTGAACTAATATTTTTATAAATTATAGTTAGCATAACAATTACTTTCATCCGTATTTGAACTAACTTTGCATCCTAATTTTTAGTAATTTATGTTTCTTAATTTTACAATTTTTTTAGTTAATTTAAACCACAATTATTTCCCAATGTTTATATTTTTGTGTCTCTGCTATCAATATCACATAAAAATAACGCTATATTTTCCTAATTTTTTATTGAAAATCACAAAATGGCTTATATCTCGGAAACTAAGCCAGATAGAGCAAAATTCGATACTCTGAACTTATCATTTTTTATAAGCCACCTTGCTCCCAAAAATAAATATGGGCCTGTCTCGGAACAGATCCGTAGAGCCCAAAAACCAAGCCTGTAAGTGACATTTTGCAGATATTTTCAGTTAAATCACGTAATGTTTCAGTTGAATATAGCTCAAATTTCTTAGCTAAGTTAACTAGAATTGTCTGTGTATTTAGCAGTGTTTAAAATTTAGCTTACCTAAATTTAGCAGACCATAATTCTCAACTTCATTGAAAATTCTGCTGGCGCAAATACGGGTACTATTTCCTGTTATTTTAGCAGAATTTTGAACTATTTCCAACTTTAAACTTTATACGGCTTTTTCTCGAAAAGATATATTGAAAATCGGATGCCATTGTGCAGATGAGACGGATAAACCGAATTTCTATGTTTTTTTTTTATTAAAAACGACACCTTAAATGATGGTTAAATTATCATATAATTGTACAACCGTTGAAAGTTTTGCAAAAGGAACAAAAAAAAAAATTACCCTCATACGCCCTACATTACCAGATCTGTCAAAACAGCAGAGTAGTATATTGGAAGATGACAAAGCAAATTGTGGTTCCTTAGGCAAGAATGAAATCCGGATAGGGACATGCCTCCAACAGATTATTTTTCATAATTTGTAAAATACGTTTGGGATTTTAGCATATTTAATTCCTTTAATGCAATTAATGTATATCCCGATAAAATTAAATAAAAAAAAACTAATATGCAAGTGCTTGTGCAAATTTAAATGTTAGTGACACTTTAGAAAACATTGTTTTCTATTGTTGTTTCTACATGAATGGATGTCACTACATTGCGAGATCTGTCAAAACAACAGAGTAGTACATTGGAAGATGACAAAGCAAATTGTTGAAAATTTTCTGTTGTTTTAGTTTTTTCTTTGATATTTTAAATGTTTAATAACGCTCCTAGACGAGAAGAAGAAATTCTTATTGAGTTTGTAATTTAACTTAACAAATATTTCCAGAAATTCTAAAAACGTCGTCCCTGACGATTTCCTTAGGCAAGAATGAAATCCGGATAGGGACATACCTACAACGGATTATTTTTCACAATTTGTTAAATATGTTTGGGATTTTAGCATATTTAATTCCTTTAATACCCTCATATTTGTTTAATAATGGTTAAAATACAATAAAATTTAGACGAACCTTTAGCATTATTATTAATACATACATACATTTCTTAAAAAAAAAAAAAGTTTCTGCGATGAATTAGATATTGAGACTGGCTACAGGAGGGAGTTTGCATTGCTTTAGAAATGTTTGTAGGTGGGGGAGCTGGCATAAGTAGAACAATTTAGTAAGTATGTATGTTGTAAATAATGGAATTTTTGGCAAAGTGTTATGAAAATAAATGTCTTCTATTATGGATATTTTGAGGCTTCATTGAGCTTGACGTGTTTCATTAAATGGTTTTCCATGATTACGTTTACGTGTCAACGATAAAATGTGTAATTTGATATTGTAATAGTTTCTAGAGTAGCAATACCCAGGTCGTTATTTATGAGCTATGAGAGCCAATTTTAGGTAAAAATCTTCACTGTTCTTATCAGCATAAAATGTATATTTGTTTTTGTTGAAAAATGTGATGAGTTTTTATCATTATACAAACATAAATTTCACACATTATCACCTACTTTTTGGTCCAACATTTTTTATTAACTTCAACGTTTTTTATAAACCATTATGATTTTCCTTTTATGTTTATAAACATTTCTTAATATAAAACGTTACAATACTTTTATAATCCAAGACAAGCGTAAAATATTAGGTACTATATTTTAAGAATAATGTGATAAAAATGAAATGTTATTTTATTTCACAATTCTCATAAATCAATAAATTTTAAACATAACTTTTGAATTTATATTACAATTTCAATTTCTCGGTTAAATGCATTTGTAGATATTGAGCCATGATAGCCAAAAAAACGAAAGCGACAAAAAAATAAATTTTACAGGTTTTTTTCAATTATCTTTGATTGTTTCTCCGATTGCGATGGAATTTGTGGGCATTGTGGTGTAATTGTTAGATCGATGGGCTGTTACACAGTAGTTTGCGGGATCGATTGCCAAAGACGAAAAATCAATTTAGAAATATAATATGTATGGGTTTTCTATTCCTTACACATATCGCAACGCCCTTCTTCGGGGTACCCTTACCGGCTTACAGAATCGAAGTGAAATAATATAGCAAGGGTGGGCACTAGAGCGTACCACCTTACAGGCAAAAAAAAAAACCAAGTGCGCCGTACACCCTCCAATTTTTTCTCTCGAGGAGACCAGTGTTTTGCTCTAAGGGCATTTTGAGCTCAAGTATCCCGTTCTAGTAGCTACCCACCAGATCTCAGTTGCTACCACCCTAATGTCAGAAAATAATTAACCTTTGGCTAAGGAAGTTTTTCGCTAAACCCAGTAGAATTTTTTTCATATATTGGTTGCCGAACGTAGTGGTCGCCTTTTTAAATTTTTTTTAATTGGATTTTTACTATATAGTAAAACACTGGTCTCCTCGGGGCAAAAAATCGATATATCACACTTTAAAATCCGATTTTAAATGCCTAAGCTATAACAAAAAATTAAAAAAGGCGACCCCTACGTTCGGCAAATAAAAAAATTGTTTTTGAAATCGCCTTCCAAAAATACTTCATATTAGAGTGTGTACGGCGAACTTTTTTTTTGAGGTACGGTCTAGTGGGCACGGATTTGTCACTGAAGGCCATATTGTGGTTTTTCATAAATTATACAGGGCCGCACCATAAATTTAAAAAAAGTATAAAAACAAATTTTTTTACTAAAATGAAAGTAAACATTAGTTCGTTTTAATTTATTTATTTTTTTTTTGTAAGAAACAAATCAGTTCACCAATCCATCTATTCCAAAACTGGTTCCACAAGAACTCATTGCAAACTGAACTTTGTTTAAATTCTGTTTTGGTGTTTTTGAATTATATACCCGAGTAAAAAAAATTGATCTCGCGCAATATCTAATCATATCCAATTTGATATTGTTTAAGATCTGATGTAATATATAGCTGATCCAATTAGATCTTAAAATTGGGTGTATCCAATGATATCGTATTAGATCCGATTGTATATATGGGGATAAACTAAGATCAAGTTATATCTCAAAATTGGGAGGTCCAATGATATCTTTGGGGATAAACCTAGATCTAATTTGATCCGAAAAATGGCGGATCGAATTAGATCTAGTTATATATTTGTGGATAAACTTATATCTAACTTGATCCGAAAAATGGCGGATCGAATTAGATAGAGCTATATATTTGTGGATAAACTTAGATCTAATTTGATCTCAATTTTGGCAGATCGAATTAGATCTGGCAATATATTTGTGGATAAACTTAGATCTAATTTGATCCGAAAAAGTGGCAGATCGAATTAGATCCAGCAATATATTTGGGGATAAACTTAGATCTAAATTGATCCAAAAATGGCAGATGGAATTAGATCCAGCAATATATTTGTGGATAAACTTAGATCTAATTTGATCCGAAAAATGGCAGATCGAATTAGATCCAGCAATATATTTGGGGATTAAGTAAGATCTAAATTTATCCAAAAAATGACAGACCAAAATAAATCTAGTAATATATTTCGGGATTGCATAAGATCTTAACTTTTCCGATAAATTGCAGATCGAATTAAATCCAGTGATATATTTGGGGATTTGGTAAGATCTTAATTTATCCCATAAATTGCAGATCGAATTAGATCCAGCAATTCATTTCGGTATTAAAATGGCAGTTCGAATTAGAAACAGTCATATATTTGGGGATTCACATCTAAAACTATCCAGAAAAATGACAGATAAAATTAGATCCCGCATTATATTTGGGTACTACGTAAGATCTCCATTTATTTGGGATTAAATGTCTGTCTGGGATCTTGACAGATATTGACAACAGGCAGAGCACTGATTTTATAAAAATTACAATATTTTGTTAAAATAAGGTTTAAACTCAGAAGGTCTCGAGTTCGATACCGTTTACGGCTATGCATTTTTTTATAAAAAGAATTTCTTTTTATAAAATTATAATTTTATTTTCTATAAATGTTTTTATAAAATTATATTTTCTTTTTATTAAATTGAATTTTTTTAAAAAAAATAATTTTATTTACATCTTTTTAACGCTCTACACCATTTCCAATTGTATCATTTGTTTTTAAGATTTATCAATTGTATTTCAGAAATAATCAATTGAATTTCAGTTTTATCAATTGTATTTCAGAACTTATTATTTTTCAGATTTATGAATTGCATTTCAGAACTAGTCAATTGAATTTCAGTTCTATGAATTGTATTTCAGAAATTATTAATTGTATTTTCGAAATTCACAACTGTATTTCAGAAATTATCAATTGTATTTCAGAAATTATGAAATGTAATTTAGAAATTTTTCTCTATTAACTATGATAAACAATCAACAAGTTCTGAAATAGATTTGATTATTTCTGAAATACAATTAAAAAATTTCTAAAATACACTTAAAATTTAAAATTTCTGAAATACAATTAATAGCTTCTGAAATACAGTTAATATTGTAGTTGCTGATGATTTACCATATACGACCATATATTGTTTAAATGTCACCATACATATATGACAATATATTGTTTAAATGGCACCATATATGGTATGTTCCCTATTAAAAAAACAACAATATTGATATTTATATGGTAATATATAACTTAGAGTCATCCATGTACCATTTGATCAGAAAAATGGCCCGATAAAATTGTATCAGTTGTTTATCAGTTTTTATCTAATTGCATCAGTTTAGATCTGACCTGATTAAATTATGTGTTAATCAGATGAAATTGTATCAGATTTTTGACCTGATACAATTTTATTGATTTATATCACATGGTATCAGTTTAGGTCCAAATAGATATATTTGTATACAAAATTATATAGTTATATCCCAATTTTGACCTGATATCAGTTTATAACTTTAATACAATTGTATAAGGTAAATGTCGGATAAAATTATATTTTATTTATATAAAATTGAACCAATTACGATCAAACCTGACACCATTACATATAAACCGATAAAATTGTATCAAGTCAAAAATCGGATACAATTTCATCTGATTAACACATAATTTAATCAGGTCAGATACAAACTAATACAATTAGATAAAAATTGATAAACAATTGATAAAAATATATCCGGCCATTCTTCGGATGAAACTGTATATTTATACAGATATAACTTAATCAAATATATGACTATATGTAACTATTTTTACTCGGGTTTTTTAAATGATACGATATATCAAAGTATATGGTACTATATATGGTAGCATATATTATCATATCTGGAACGTATTAAAAATGTTGTTCATAAGGTACCATATATGACCATATATTGTTGAAATGGCACCATATATCATAATGTATGGTTTAAATGTCAATACATATGATACCATATATCAATATTTATTGCACTATATATAGTAGCATATATTATTATATCTGGAACTGTATTAAAAATGTTGTTCATGAGGTCCCATATATTAGCATATATTGCTGAAATGGCACCATATATGATAATATATGGTTTAAATGGCACCATACATAGTAATATATCACTTAACACCATATATAAATATATATGGCACTATATATATAATCATATATTATCATATCTGGAACTGTATTAAAATTTTTGATCATGAGGTACCATATATGGCCATATTTTGTTTAAATGGCACCATATATAATAATATATGGTTTAAATGGCACCATATATGCTAATATATTGCTTAAATAACACCATATAAAAATATATATGGCACTATATATTGAATCATATATTATCATATCTGCAATTGTATTAAAGATTTTGTTCATGAGGTACCATATATGACCACATATTGTTTAAATGCCACTATATATGATAATATATAGTTTAACTGGCACCATATATAGTTATATATTGTTTAAATGATACCATATATAATTATATATTCCTAAAATGCCGCAATATATATTAAGATATAGCTCTATATATAACTATATATGCAATAAGATCAGCCATGCTATGCAATATATAATCATATATACCATATCTAATATTATAAAGGCCGATATCTAATTAGATGAAATTATATATGGCATAATATTAAGAAAAATTTTGGAAAAAGACGTCATATATAATTATATATGGATATACATAACGGCATGTCTAATTATATATTGTAATATATGCCACATATGATTATATATAATTTTTTTTACTCGGGTAAGTAGAATTAAAAACTATTGGAACACTTTTTCATATTTTTTGCATTGATCCGCGTTGTTGCGGAATCGGGCAACAAAAATTTGAAAACTCAACGAGTTATAAGAGATCTAATACTATTCCGACAACAAAAACATATATAACCAATTATAGCCTTCTGGATTCGAATTCCAGCTCCTTTAATGGGCCACTGTGCACTAAAGCAACGGTTACCAAATGGGAGTCCGTAGCAGAATTTCAGGGTGTCCGCGAAGAGATCCGACAAAAAACATAACACAAGTTATTTAAAAAAAACAATTTTTATACCCTACACCACTATGTGGTCAGGGTATTATTATACCCTACACCACTATGTGGTCAGGGTATTATTAGTTTGTGCTGATGTTTGTAACACCAAAAAATATTGCTCCTAGACCCACCTTATAGTATACCGATCGGCTTAGAATTTTTTTTATTTCGATTTAACGATGACCGTCTGTCTATCTGTCCATGCATTCTTGTGCGCACTCTACAGGTCGCAAATATTAAGATATTTTGATGAAACTTGGTACACCGACTTATGTCGGCCCAAGGACGACGCCTATTGATTTTGGTGAACATCGGTCCATGTTTAGACCTAGTGCCCATATAAGGGTCCTACCAAAATTATATTGTTTATACGCTGCAGGTCGCAAATATTAAGATATTTTGATGAAATTTGGTACACCGACTTATGTCGGCCCAAGGACGAAGCCTATTGATTTTGGTGAACATCGGTCTATGTTTAGACCTAGTGCCCATATAAGGGTCCCCCAAAAATTATATTGTTTAAACGCTGCAGGTCGCAAATATTACGATATTTTGATGAAATTTGGTACACCGACTTATGTCGGCGCAAGGACGACGCCTATTGATTTTGGTGAACATCGGTCTATGTTTAGACCTAGTGCCCATATAAGGGTCCTACCAAAATTATATTGTTTATACGCTGCAGGTCGCAAATATGAAGATATTTTGATGAAATTTGGTACACCGACTTATGTCGGCCCAAGGACGAAGCCTATTGATTTTGGTGAACATCGGTCTATGTTTAGACCTAGTGCCCATATAAGGGTCCCCCCAAAATTATATTGTTTATACACTGCAAGTCGCAAATATTAAGATATTTTGATGAAATTTGGTACACAGACCAATTTTGGTCCAAGGACGAAGCCTATTGATTTTGGTGAACATCGGTCCATGTTTAGACCTAGTACCCATATAAGGGTCCCCCCAAAATTGGCTTGGTTACAAACTGCAGATCGCAAATAATTTTGTACATATCAAAGAACGTATTTCTGGTCAGGCTACTGCTGCGATTACCGCTTAAACAATAAAACAATTTTTTAAATCTTGACTGCAATTATTTTATGAGTTCATTTGCAACATCTTTTAAAATTGTTAAATTATCGTAGCGGACGTTTTTGGTAGTTTTAATTTTAATGTAAGAATTGCTGGTAACA
Organism: Leucophora obtusa; assembly: GCA_949987735.1. NCBI lineage: Eukaryota > Metazoa > Arthropoda > Insecta > Diptera > Anthomyiidae > Leucophora > Leucophora obtusa. The sequence goes on from OX465297.1 coordinate 43,426,587, forward strand.
GGAAACCAAAATACATTTTGTTTTCTCCTTGGAGGAGATTAAGGGCTTCTGAAATTGGCTTAAATAGAGTTGAATATTCTACTAAATATTCGATATCTTCGTTAGAAATTGCTGATACATCAACTCATAAGTTATTTCAGGCAGCTTTTCCTTAACTTTTCAAATGTTTACAACTGAATCATGCAGCGAATTCCATTTGGTATAAATGGGTTTTTAAAGGTGTAGGTATTATATTTAAAATTTCAGAATAAGTTTACGTTATGGGGAACCCCTAAAAAAAAATATAACCCCTTCTGGAATTAGAAAAGAATTTTTTTTTTATATGCAAAAATGCATTTTAACCAAAAATGCATTTGGTTTCATGATCCACAAAGTGTGGCTCCCACTTAATCCACACCCAGCCAAAAAATTTGTTGTCCCAACCGAATTAGGTTCCAACCGAATTTAGAAGGTTGCCTCAACCTCATTAATGGGGTTGTCACAACCGAATTCTGAGGTTGTTACAACCGAATTCGGTTGTGGCAGCCGAATTTTAGAGGTTGTGAGAACCGAATTCGGTTGCTGTAACCGAATTGTGGGGTTGTGACAACCGAATTCGGTTGCAGAAACCCTATTGAGAGGTTGTGGCAACCGAATTTATTGGAGAACGAGGTTGTCTCAACCGATTATTTCTATTAGTTTTCCTGAAATTTTAAAATATTTTTTGCAATAAAAAACGGTTTCTTTTAGTTTTTATAAGTACATATATTATCATGAGTTATATTCAAAATTAAATTAACATAAATATTAAAAGTTACATACGCATTTATCATAAATGTCAAGGCGAAAGTATTAATATCCTTCAATTATTGCTCTTCCCTTCCCTAGATGAAAAATACCCTTTCATTGAAAGAAAGAGTAATATAATAATTGCTGTTACTTTGAAAGAAAAAGTACTAATTTGAGTATCCAATAAAGAATATTAATAAACTAAACTTTCTTCCAAAAAGAAATAGTCTTTATCTTACAGAAACAGTACTTTCATTAAAAAAAAAAATGGTCGCTTAAGTACTCCTTTTTTGAAAGAATTGTACTTTTTATGAATTTGATTGTCAACTTGTTATAACACCATACTTAAAGAAGTAATATTTAATTATTTTAAAGGAAAGTTCACTTTACTTTTTCTATATAAGATGCTTTTTGCAAAGACAAATTAATTTCTTAGTATTCTCTGAACGACGTAATACTTTTTAATTAGGTGCTTTTTCGTTAAAATAAATGGTAGGTTTTCCAGTATTTTTCTAATACTACTCTTTCTCTGAAAGGAATGTGGATTGTTTTAGCATTCTTCTTTTCAATGAAATGGTATTCTATTATTACTATTATATTACATAAGGGGAACGCTGTGAGTTCCTTTTTTCAAAGAAAGGTTACTTTTTTATTATAGTTTCCTTTCATTTCACAAAAATAATAATAAAAATACCATTTCTTTGATATAAAGTCCTTAAAGAGACCTTTCTTTGATATTTTAGTACTCTTTCTAATGTAGAATTGCATACTTTCTCTATCGATAAAAACTTACTAATTTAATAAATCTTTAAATAAAAAATAATTTCTAAAGATTTAAAAAGAATTGTCCAACCCACTGGTTTTTTGTAACTCTGCTTATTTTCATAAAATTCGCACACATTCTTCAGTAATATAACCTAGCAAATACGGAAAATCAATCATTAGGGAACTTTTTTCATTAAAAGCTATAGTATTTACCTTTACATATACAAATTTCCATTATTCGACTCCTGTATTCAAGAAACACGAAAGGGCGCCATACATTCGTATAATTGCATGAGGAACTTGGTACTCAATCTAAAAATTTCGCATCGGATCAGAAACAAAACATTATAATAATCGAAGACATCTTTATTTCCATTTAACTACCTTTTATGTACCTCGTGTGTCAATTGTTTTAGGGATTCATACCATTATTTGCGTGGTTCTAAAAATGTCAGCACATTTCCACTATTTTTATTTAAAATTGTTGTGAAACATGGTTAGCTACAATATATGTATATCAATCGGCCGATTACAAATTATTTTTATACCAAATTGCAATGTTAATGTTTGCAAAATATTGCTCGATTTCCTGTTTTACGACGAAATAAGTACAATTATTATTTTTTAATTTATATGTTTTTGAAGTTTGTAAATTCAAATTTTGTTTTGGAAGTTGCCACAACCTCGTAGTACGGTTGTCACAACCGAATTCGGTTTCAGCAGCCGTATTGGGATAATATTCGGTTGTGACAACTGAATTCGGTTGCAACAACTGAATCTAATAATAATTAGGTTGTGACAACCCTATTTTTTCGGTTACCGCAGCCGAATTTGGTTGCCCCAACCAAATTGAAGTTGTGACAACCGAATTCGGCTGCAACAACCGAATTGAGGTTGTGACAACCCTATTGAGGTTAAAACAACCGAATTGAGGTTGCCGCAACCCTATACCAACCGATTTTTTATGTGGGTGCATTTAAGACCCCCGGGAGTCTAAAACAGCCTCTTAATGTACTAATTAAAAAGTATGGGTACTAAAAAAAATATAACCCCTCTAGAATTAAAAAATAGTTTTTTTTTCTATATGGTGTTAAGGGGGCCGGGGACCCGCTAAGTCCAAAAAACCGAAACACCCAAAATGGTAAATGCGACGGCTCAAATTAAAGGAAATTTACTCCCGATTTCAAGCATTTGGTTTCATGATCCATAAAGTGTGGCTCCCACTAGATCCATTTAAGACCCCCCGCGAGTCTAAAATAGCCACTTAATGTACTAATTATAAAGTATGGGTACTAATTATAAACGTAAATTTTCTTAAGAATTCAAAAATGACCACAACGTACCAAAAAATGAAAAAAATTTTAACTGCGGCGCTTGTCCCACAATACACAAAAAACCCGCAAATATTCATTAAATTTAATTTTTTTCCAAAAAAAACACCAACTTTTACCAAAATAAAGCTTATGTACGCTATGTACCAAAAAACCCCCTAAAATTCATAAAATTTTCACTTTTTCCTAAAAAAAATCCCAACACTTTTATCACCAAAAAGTTTACGTACATTTTTTTAACACTTAAGATGACAAAAATGCACCTAGCCCGAATTCTATTTTCCGGATCTTAAAACAAAATACATATAATCGTGAGAAAATTTCCTTTAATTTGAGTCGTCACACATTTTGGGCGTGTTTCGTTTTTTCAGACCTAGTGGGTCCCGGGGGCCCCCTTAACACCATATAGAAAAAAATTTTCTTTTTTAATTCCAGAGGGGGTAATATTTTTTTTTTTTAAGGGTGCCCCATAAAGTAAACTTTTGCCAAAATTTCCTTATTCGTTTTCGGCTTTTTGCATTTATTTCAAATACACATCTACGTAAAGTACACATAGTTACAAAAGTATACATACGGGAAACAAATTTCTGTTTTCTTGAAGAAAACATGATTTTACTTTCTTTTTACCCTGACCCAACATTTTGGGAAAGGGTAATATTCACCCATGAATATATGTAAGTATTATCCTTTCCCAAAATGTTGGGTCATTTACGTGAACATTTTGGTACTTTTAGACGTACTCTAAGCGTTTCTGGATGTTCACAGATCTAAGTAGTGGTTTTTTTTCTCGCAACTCTGCCATTTTGCTTAGGATTTTCTTGAACGGAACGAATAACTGCCCGTTCTGTTCGGTTGTCGAGAATACGAGGGCGGACAAAACGTGCCTTACTTTCATAATTTCCATTTTCTTTGAAATTTTTTATTATCGTTTGTACTTTGGCGTTTTTTAAATTTAATAAATTTCCAATTTCATTAAAGACTTACCATAATTCCGCAATTAAATGACGGTTTTTCGAATTGGTTCCGAAATGTCTTTGCCTTTGCCCATTTTGCTCACTACTGACACGTTATGATTTTTATTTTCCAAATATGATCACTTTTTGTGAAAGTACAAGCTCTACTAATGAATTGTACCATATCATCATAAAATTTGTAGCGGCAGTTAAGGTATAATTAGTTTGTACTAGGGATACCGATCCGGAAATCCCGATGATCCCGGGATTTCCGATTTCATTATTTGGCATATTTTACCTCTTTGTATTTGTTTTTATTGTTATATTCGACCAAAATCACATAAATCTAATATCTTATTAAATGTTATTAAAAAATTAATTTTTCCTATTCATACACTTATAAAAAAAAGTTAGTACAAAAATCAAAAGTTAAACGCGTTCTGATTAAATTGAACTAATTTTTCTGTTATTTTCTCTAAAAAAGTACGTACAAATAGGTCAAAATTACAGGAAATAGTACATGTATTCGCGCCAGCACAATTTTGACATATACATTTGTACGTAATTTTTTATGAGTGTAAGTAATAGATTTAAATAGATTACAGATTGAATAAATCTGAATAAAAACCTTAATAAATTAAAAACTTTTATTCAGTTGGGAAACTTTTAAAAATCATATTTCAGCTTTATTTAATCTCTAAACGGATATGTTTTTATTTATTTTATTGATGATTTGCTAAAATCATAACTTCATTCAAAATAATTTTGCCGACTAAAAACAGCAAGTTTTTGTTAAATTATAAAAATCTCACAAACTGCCATTCTGAAATCAGCAGAGGTATGTGTTTAATATAGTATTTAATGTTAGTTGATTTAAAAAAACTAATAGTCACTAAATATTTCTGATGATTTCGGCAGAGCAGTTTGTATTTGCATTCAATAAATTTTTTCCAAATATAACTAAAAATTTGTAGATAAGCAGTGTTTTAGCTACTTTTAGTTAAAAAGTTTCTTCAGAAGTAAATTGTAATTTGAAATTTACTTAAATTTAACTCATAAGTATATTACTTGTATTTCGGTAATTTAACAATTGTTTAGCAAACAAGTTCTGCTGATTTCAGTAGATTTAATCGCGGAACCTTTTTTTACTAATTTTAAGTAGCTTTCTCTGCTATATTTACATACTTATTTCTATGAATAGAGTTTCTGTTTAAAGCCAGATTCACAATGCTGTAGTACTCCATATTTTTTGTATCATGCTATCTCTATTTTACATACTCCACTATGCAGCGAGGAGTACTCCAGCATTGTGAATCCGGCTTAATTTGTTTATTTCTTCATACTACAAAAAATAATAAGTAGATTTATAATGAATTATTTTAATTTGTAGGATTTATTTGAGCTATTTGGTTTTAAAATTAAAAATATGATGAAACAAGAAAATCCCGAAAAATCCCGGGATCCCGATAAATCCCGGGATTTCAGTTTTCAAAATCCCGAATCCCGGGATTTGTAAAAACCAGTCCCATTCGGCATCCCTAGTTTGTACGTAACGTGTCGTGACGAATCAGCTGATTTGTTTTTGTTCTATGAAAAAGCATTTGAGTCGTTAGTTTGTCTGTAATGTAACGTGCCGTGCCGGATGAACCTGTTGAAAAGAGAATTTTTGTTATCCGTTAAGTGACAGTTGGTATTTTGAGATCTGCTACGAATGGCATTTACCGGCTAAACTTAGCCGCCGTCTAAATTTTGTCACCGCCGCCTTCGAAAACTTTTTTTACATGATAAAAACCTAAAAATAGTATATATTTTTTTAATTTTCTTTTTTTACCGTTAAGCCGATGTTTTGTATGTGTCAACTTAAAGTTGGCTAGTTGATCAGATTTTGGCTCACAGCCAGTTTTAAGCCGCTGCTGCAATGACTAATGGAGCCTTTATATCGATAAATAATTTTTTATAGGGGCCCAGGTAGAAATTGCCGACGGTACAAAAAACGAAGCACTGGCAAAACGTTGGTTTACAATGGTACAAAAAAAAGTATTGCAAAAGCACTTTTTTAGAACGCTTTTCCAACCTTTGGAAAGACTGCTTTCCCAATACTTGTTTTAAAAGTTTACCAATGTTTATGAAAACAAAAACCACCGACAAAACATCGGTTCAAAACGATATGCCAACGTTAGGTAAAAGGACTTTGCCAGTGCATGTTTTACAAAATTTACAACCGTATATAAAAAATATCACTGGTAATCTTATTACTAATTCCCTTTTATTACTGATATTATCAGTATTTTAATACAAAAAATCAATGTGCTCAAAACACTTATTTTTTATATACAGAAAAAAATGTATTGCAACCATTTTATTTTAATCCAGGCTTTATACTCAGAAAAAGGATTTATTTTTTAAGATTACTTTTTTTTCGAAAAACTTTTTTGTAAAAATATCGTTTTCACTCCTAATATTCTCAATTTAAAGTAAAAAACAATAATTTCAGTTAAATTTTTCTTTTTTTCAAATAAAAACTGTTAATTAATGTTGATTCTTTTCAAATTATCCTAATTTCCAATATTTCAATGAATTTTCTAAGAAAAACCTTTAAATTTTATAAATTTCAATTGAAAATCGTTTAATATTACAAAAAATACTCAGAACGTAAGTATAATTTTTTATGTTTTGTTTTTCCATTTTATGTTATTTCATAATTTAATCTATAATCAAATAAAAAAAACTAAAATTTCAACCAATTCGGCATTTAAAATGCCTGAAAACCACTTTTTAGTCCATTGTAATAGTACTTTTCAGAACGTTGGCAGAGCACTTATTTTACCAATGCTTTGCCAACGTTCGGAAAGATAAACGGCCAACCGAAGATCGACGTTATCATTTCAAGGTTGACCCAGTACTTTAATTTTCGAAAAACGGACGCTCTGACAGCGCTTGTACCACCATATACAGTGATTTGCCAACGTTTTGCCGTTTGTATTTTTCTACCTGGGGGGTATGTATGTAACTTTGAAAAATGACAAATTATATGTTTTTTGTAGTTATTTGCTACAAAAACAACAAAAGTTTTCTAGAATATGATAACAATGGTTTATATTTTACTTTAAATAAAAAATGCAAGTAACAAGAAAGTAAAATCATATTTTCTTCAAGAAAACAGAAATTTGTTTTCCGTATGTATACTTTTGTAACTATGTGTATATAAACATCATTGTAATATAAATCGTACTGGGCGATTTTTGTAGCATATACCGAAAAAAGTGCCAATGTTTTTTTTACACGTTTCGTTCGGCAACTAGATGATTTGTACAAATTTTTACTGGGTGGTGTTCGATAACACAAATACTCAGTAAACAGAAAGAAAAAAGAGGATAAAGTGGCAGGTCTAGTATAAGGAGAATTTGTGAGTTTTTTTCTCGACAAACTTTTACTGGACAAATTTTTGCGAATAATAATCTTCAAGTAGATAAAAAATATAATTGAAAAACATATGTTTGGTTGTGGTTAATAAAAAACAAATATTTTATATTATCTTATTCCATTCAAATGCAAAGCAATAAGTATTCTAATACTGAATTAAGACCGAGAAAAAACTTAGTTTTTGGTTAATTTTTACTGGTCAAAACGCGTATATAAAAAACAAGCAAAACCGACTTTTGCACGAAAGCTAGTTAGTTTTTATTCAGTATAAAATAAATTATGGAGAATATAAAAAACCTTCTTAAATGTGTCTGTTTAACAACATTTACCATCAAGAATTCTCCTTTTCCATACCGGGAAGATGTAGAACATTATTTGTATTTTTGTTGTTGCAATAAGCTGTGTCTACAAACTTACAAATTTTCTGTTCGGGTATTTTTGTGGTAAAATTTGATTTTGAGAGTAAACTTTGTCTTACGCTGTATAAGTTTATACTGAGTAATTCTAAGTGGACTTGACTAAGAAATGTAAAAACTGGCCTATTATACAATAATAAATATCTGTTTGAACAAAAAATCAGATTGTTTCTTACAAATAATTTTTTTATATGGGGCAAAACTATTTTCAGATCTACCTTTGTATATTTTTATAAAAAAAATCGGCACTTTTTCAAGAGTGGAAGAGTGTGTCTTCAAATACAGTAAATTATATGATATGAAATGTCAAAACCATTGCAGCGAAACGTCAAAATAATATCAATTGCAAAGTTGTGAAGAACACTTGACCATTTCATGGATAAGAAATATCATAGATTTTTCTTCAAAAAAACACCAAATTTTATGAAACATTAATTTTTACCGACAAATAAAAAAACTAAACACTTTTCCTTTCTTTTTTGCCAAATTTTTTGTTGTTTTTTTATTACAAAATTGAAATGAAAACTAAAAGTGACATTTGATCTCTGGCATCATTGCAAGAGCCGATTGCATGTCAGGAATATGATGATATTGCAATAAAGTTGAAATTAAGCGTCTTCACTTGAGATGAAATGATTTTGACAATTGTTTGCTATCATTTTATTGCATGTCAAGACACTAGATTAACTGGCTGTGGCCGATATTACAAGAATTTTTATTAGAAAGTGATAGGTTCAGTTTTATGGGTATGTAAAACTGTTTCAAAAAATATGTATAATCCGGTGTCTTTAAATGCAATAAATTATATGATATGAAATGTCAAAACCATTGCAGAGAAACGTCAAAATAATATCAATTGCAAAGTGGGGGAGAACACTTACCAATTCATGGATAAGAAATAACATATATTTTTCTTCGAAAAACACCAAATTTTATGAAACATTAATTTTTACCGAAAATAAAATAAAAAATTAAAATGAAAACTAAAAGTGACATTTGATCTCTGGTATCATTGCAAGAGCAGATTGCATGTCAGCTATATCATGATATTGCAATAAAGTTGAAATTAAGTGTCTTTACTTGAGATGGAATGATTTTGACACTTTCGTGCTATCATTTTATTGCATGTCAAGACACTAGGTAATACGAATAAACATAATACAAAAAAAAAAAAAAAACAGTTAACTGAAATTTAACAACTTGAACGTGAGGGATTTGCATAGAGCCTGATATAGTGAAGAGTTTATAAAAATGTAACGTACAATTTAGACCATAGTCCTTAAAACATTAAATTAGGTTTGACGCATTATCGGTATACGTGTATGTTATTTTTTCTGGTTCAATTCTAAATTTTTTGTTTACCTCCATTATAATTTGACCAATAAGACTAAAGTTATGGGGACATAAAAATCTCATACGAACCAAAACTGCGCTGTTTCTGACAAAATTTTGATCTATCCAGTGTGCAGTGACCCCTAGGAAAGATATTTTTCCGTTTGACCAGATATCGGCTGTGCAACAAACATAGCTGACCTAAAAAATTGAAATCAATAAGCATTGTCAAACAGAACTGAAAAGCGGTAACCGCACAAGTTATTGCAACTACACCCAGAAAACAGATTCGGTGCTGACAACCCCATTTATTGCCAATCGAATGGTTCAGTTTCATCAAATGCATTTTTCGATTGCGGATACCGAATTATTCTTGATACAACTAAAATATCGTTGTCACAGTCAAATTAGCCTTGTCTCGATTGGTTTTCTGTTGCCACAACTGAAAATTCGGCTACCACAACCGAACCATGCGATTGACTACAAATGGGGTTATCAGAACTGAATCTGTTTTTTGGGTGTATGTATGTAGTACTACACAAAAGAAAAAGTAGGCAACAGCAATGGGATTTGTAAATACAAACACCTTTTAATTGAAAATCCATTTCCAACAGTTTTTTTTGTTTGAAATGTTTGTAGATTGTTATTTTTCATACATACAAAAATAAAAATTCAAAGTAACAAAATTTTTTTTGTGTTTATTTACAAATTGCATTGTTGCTGAGTGCCTTTTGAAAAGGTTAGTTATAGCGGTTAGTTATTTTTAAATTTTGATGACAGCTCTTTTTTATATTTGAAGAAAAGTGAATCTTAGACACCATATAATCACACCTTTTTAAGTTTAACTTTAATATTATTTATTACAACAGTTTTAAATTTGTCATCCATTAATGTTGTCTTATATTTTCTACTTCGTTTTTGCCAGAAAATAAGGCTCTAAACTCTGGGTTCTCCACAACAGATAATGCTGAATATGAAGAAACAATAAAATCAAGAACTTTCTCGTCAAATTCCAGTTGGTTTTTTTTTAATGTGAAATTGATTTTATAAACTTCTAACTTTGCCGATCGTGTTTTCAGGTACATTTGGTAGTCATCAATATGTATTCTTTGATAATGCGTTATAAAGTTTTTTTTTTTTTTTTTTTTTTTTTTTTTTTCGTGTTTTATTTATTTATTGAATCTTCACTAAATATGTGTGAACTAACAATAAGTATTCAAATCTTAAGACTAAATAAAAGTATTAAGTCCAGCCAGTGCCAGACAAAAATTTTGTGCTTTCATTCTAATTCCTTCTCTATAAGTGGACCAAGTCAGCAGTATGTCTCCTTCTTAGTCGCAGGTGACCACTGCTATTTAGAAGATTCCGGGCTAGTGTATTCGGATGTGTTTCTAGTTTCTTTAAATAGTTTTCGCTATGTCTTCTGATTTCATCTCTAACAAGGTTTACGTTGAGATCCTTATGTATGTTGGAGTTTCTTATATACCAGGGTGCACACGTGATCATTCTAAGAAGCCTGTTTTGACGTCTTTGCAATTTTTCTATGTTAGATGCTGAGGCGGTACCCCAGAGTTGAATTCCATAGCACCATATGGGTTTAATTATCGAGTTATAAAGCAACAGTTTACAATCTAAGGCAAGTAAAGAGTTCCTACTCATAAGCCACGTAAGCTCAACCGTTTTTAACTTTATCTGGGTAAGTTTCGCATCTATGTGATTTTTCCATGTAAGGCGACGGTCAAGGTGTATACCGAGATATTTCACATTTGATTGTTGGGGTATATTATTATTATTTATTTGAATCGGTGGACACGATTCTCTTCTTAAAGTAAAAGTTATGTGTATACATTTCTGTTCATTCACTTTAATTTTCCATTTATCTAGCCAAGTTTCCAATTGTGATATATGATTTTGTAACAATCTTGACGCTACTAATGGGTCATTGTGGACACTAAGGATTGCTGTATCATCAGCAAAAGTGGACGTATGGGTATTCAAGTTTAATGGCATATCAGATGTATATAGGATATACAGAAGTGGTCCCAAAATACTACCTTGCGGTACTCCAGCACAAATGTCCTGGGGAGAGCTGAAGAAACTTTTTTCCGCGAGAACGAATTTACGATTTGTTATATAGCTTTCTAGGAGCTTATGGGTGTTTGACGGTAACAAAAGTTTTATTTTAAAAAGAAGTCCCTCATGCCAAACTTTATCAAAGGCTTGTGAGACATCAATAAAGAGAGCAGAGCAGTATTTTTTTTCCTCAAATGCCTTTCTTATTACAGTGATTAGCCTATGTACTTGTTCGATGGTTTTATGTTTTCTCCTGAAGCCAAATTGATGTGCTGGTATAGTATTGTTTTCGTCTACATACAAGGTCAACTTATTCATGAGTAGCTTTTCGAACAGTTTTGATATATTCGGTAAAAGACTAATTGGTCTATAGGATTCAACTTTGGTGTGGTCTTTGCCTGGTTTGGGTATCATTTTAACAAGTGATACTTTCCATTCCGCGGGATAGTACTCAAGGCGTAAAATAGCATTAAAAATAAAGAGAATAATTCTTAATGCTATACGGGGTAATTCTACAAGCATTTTATTACTTATCTTATCGATGCCAGGTGCTTTTTTTGGGTCTAATTCAATAATAGCTTTTTCAACCTCTCGCATTTCAAACATAAGCGGGGGACATACTATGTGCTGGGATGTAGTAGGAGGCGGCTCTATTATAGTACTAGATAAGTTTGGCGTAAAAACTTCCTTCAAATGATCCACGAACAGATTTCCTTTTTCCGTGTCGTTTCTGGCCCAATTTCCATTTGGTTTTCGCAAAGGAGGCTTACATGTAACGGGTCTTTTAAGATTTTTTGTAGCACGCCACAAAGAGTAATCAGTTTTAGCTGATGGATCTAAGTTTTCGAGATATCTGCTAAGCGATTCAATTCTTTTTTCTTCAAGAAGTCTTCGCAAATTCTTCGTGCATTCTTTAAATCGTTCCTTTAGTTGTGGAGATCTGTGCTGTTGCCATTCTCTTCGTGCAATTCTTTTATCATTTAGGAGTCTTTCGACATCTATAGAAAAAATTCTGTTTGGTCTTTTGTGTCGGCGGGGCTTTGTAGCCAGTTGAGCAGCAAGTTTGATTTGTAATTCTAGATTTTTAACAGCGAGGTCAATATCGTCTGTTGTTCTTAACCGTATATTTTCCGAACAATGAGAACTAATAAACATTCTGTATTTTAGCCAATCTGTATTTTTTCCCGTAAGCGCTGAGTCACCATATGGGTTTACAATTTCTCGGGGGCCCTGGATACAAACAATGGTGGGTGTGTGATCTGACGACAAATCTAATGATGATTCTACCTGTACTAATTCCCTTGAAATAGCCTTTGTCACTCCAAAATCTATCAAATCTGGTATTTTTTGCCTATCTGTTGGCCAGTAAGTGGGTTCTCCGCTTGATATAACATCCATACCCATTTTTGAAATTGTATTAAATAAAACACGGCCCTTGGGAGTAATCAGCCGTGACCCCCAGAATGTGTGTTTGGCATTGTAGTCACCAGCTGCCAGAAAGCGGGGACCTAACGATTTAAAGAAGTCCGTGTACTGAATTTCTGTTATCGGAAATCTAGGAGGGGAGTAAATTGATGAAATAACAAGGTTCATGTTAAATTCTTCGAGGCATATAGTGCTGGCTTGAAGATAGTTTTCACGAAATTCGGGCATTGGAAAGTGTTTTAAACGAGACTTTATGATAACCGCTGCACCACCGCATCCTCTGTCTCTGGGGTCTTTTGTGTCATAAATTGTGTATCCTTGTATTGAAAAAGAACTTCTTGGGGTTAAATGCGTCTCAGAAACAAGCATAACGTCAATTTGCTTGTTTCCGAGGAAATAATTTAGTTCGTTTTTGTGTAAGCTTAAGCCGTTTGCGTTCCAATAACATATTTTTAAAACGTTCATTTTTTATCTAAGAAAGCCTGCATAAGCATGCCTTGGTTGCGGAGTAATTCTTGCATCATTCCTTGCATATTGGCCATGAAGTTGTTAATGGTTTGAACTAAAGTTTCAATTGAGTTTTCCAGCGAGCTTTTCTGGGGAGGAGAAGGCGTTTCCAGCGAGGGCAGTGGGTATGAATTGGTTTGCGTAGAACCAACGCTTTGGGAAGCGGCGATTTGTGCATACGAAAAATTGCTTGTACTGGCACTATGAGAAGTAGTGTGTTGGGCATTTGAAGGAGTACGATCAGTCGATCGAGAATTATTGGGCAGATTTGGGAATTCTGTTGGCTGGTATTGGGGTCTATGAGGTCTTTTCATTGTCCTTTGTCTAATATTTATGTATACTGGACAGCCTCTATAATTCGCAGTGTGGTTTCCACCGCAGTTGCTACATTTTTTAACGTTTGGGTCAGATCTAGAAGATGTACATTCCGACGATTTGTGAATATCACCGCATATTACACATACAGGTGGTAATTGGCAATACCCCCGTGTGTGGCCAAATTCTTGGCAATTTACGCATTGGGGTAATCCATTGCGTTTACGAGGCTCTTCAACACTTATTCTTCTATGCAGAAGATATCGAAGGCTATAGATCGGGTGTGTTTCGTTCTTTTTAAGTTTTTTAGAATCGAAGTTTAATTCTACTCTGAACAGGGGTTGAGGAATTTTATTTTTATTGATAATGTTGTTTATAGACTTAATTTCATAGCCCTCCTTTTCTAGAGCCTCCTGAATTTCCTTGGTTGGAACGTTGCTTTCTATACCTTTTAAAACAACCATCAGGCCTTTAGCACTTTTTAATTGAAAAGTATAATAGTTTTTTCTTTTGGTATCAAGATATTGAGTAATGGATCTATAATGATTTTCAGTGAATGTTTTAATTTTAGTTTCCTGAACATTTCCCACTCGTGTTGATACTACATAAAAATTATTTGTTCCTACAAGCTTGGCTAAATCATTAACAAGATCGTTAGAGTTCGGTTCACGGAGATGAATAGGGGGAGGTGTAAATTCTTTTACAGATTTCACTGGGGTTTCTTCATTATCATCTGTGTTTAAAATGGAAAAGCGATTTTGACTTACCATATTCACAGGATCGGTATTTTTAGTTTGCTTCGGGGAAGGCTTTACTTTTGCGGATTTGGGGCTTAACTTACGCTTAGTGATCGTAATGTATCTATCGATGCCAGTTGGTATTTTTTTCGTTGTTATATTACTGGGTGTTTTAGATTTTATTATTTGAGGTATAGCACCTCTTGATGCGACCACTGCCGACTGCTTTGGTGATTGTATGTTTGATTGTTGTGTGTGTGTAGTTGTTAGATTTACACTCTTTGTTATTAAATTATTGTTTGTTATGCTCTCCTGCTCATTCATTGTGTATGCTTGGGTTTTGTTTAGGAGATTTTTGGTAATGTACGAATTACATGTGGGAATAATCGATATAAGGGGGGAATTTATGGATGTTGTAACTGTGGTAGTATTGGGTAATTGTGTAGTTACTGTAGAGAATGATGCTGATGTTACACTTGTTAGAGGAAGAGTAGCTAAAGACAGGGGATGGGGTAAAAAACTTTTATTTGATGATGTTGTAGTTGGTGTAGAACACTCTATAGACCAAGGGAGTACTTTTTTTTTGCGCATGCGCAGTGAGAGAAGAGTGATCGTATACATTTATACTGGATGTGGATGCATTTTGCGCGGGAGAGCTTTTATTATTTATTGCTGGAATTAGCAAGGAATTTGGAGTAGGCGGAGAGCGCCTAACAGGCATATTATTTGTTATTATTTTTCTTTTTTTGCACTATTGGTTCTTGATGTTTTAGAAATTTTTATTATTATTAATATTTAAAATCTTTATTTATCTTAACGTACATTTATAAAGCGTCTTTTCGCGATTTTTCTATTGTTTTTTGTTATTTTTTCAACAACAATACAAGTTTATTTAACGATTTTTGTAGAGCAAAACAAAAACACGTCAGAACATTTGTTTATAGGGAAAATAAAATGAAGTTGGTTGTTATTTATACGAAACCCCTTATTTTTGCATTACATTTAACGCAAGCAACCACAATAGTTGTTATGGAGTTTTGGTGGTTTGTAGCATAGCTCTGTAAACAATAGAAGAGAAATTATAATATATACCTGGCCTACCTAACGTAAGGCCCGTTTTTACCAGTCTACTAAAAATTGAGTTATTGGATGCCAAAACGCAAATACTACTTTTGCAGCGGCAACTTAAAATAAGATCCAAGGAAATTGAATTTTATTTTTTTAATACATACTTTTCGACAATTTTAAAAAATCTGTTTGATAATATAAGCGGTAGTGCCTCCGTCTGATTATTTTCTGAACTATAATTTTGAAATCTATTAGTATTCACACATATTTATAAAGATTTTTTAACCAATAATACCTTTCTGGAACCATTTCCGCTTTGTCACGTGGATCGTTGATTTCCATGACCACGTTCCACGTCCATTTCGTCGCTGAAAATAGAAGAGTTTTTGGAATTAAGTTTGCTGATTTTAATACCCTGCAAAAAGAGAACATCCACTTTTTTATGCATGACTTTTTTCTCTACATTCAAAATAAGATAATGCATGGTCTGTTTTCTCTGCCGCAAAATGTCATGTAACCCCTTAAATTTACAGCAGTATCTGTTCTTTCCTATGACACGCACGTGTTAAATTCATTGATGGAAATGCCAAATTTTAAACTACTACCAGCTCCAGGAAAAACACAACTCAAAAATAAAAGTAGTTCAAATTTGGCTTATCCATCAATGAATTTCACACATACGTGTCATAGGAAAGAACCGATACTGCTGTAAATTTAACAATTTTTCAGTAGAAAACTATGCTTGTGCGTCATGTCGCTATGTGTTGTTTGATTTGTTTTATTTTATTTTTGTATATTATTTTGTTGGATGTAGATAAAATAATCATTCTTTTTGAAGTAGTCCTTAATATTTTTGCTGGGTACATATAGGGTTGCCATTTCCATTTTGAGAAAAAGAGGACGTCAACCTCAAAAAAGGAGGACATTTGCCTTAAAAAAAGAGGACAATTCTTTTTATTAAATTAATTTTACAGAAATCAACAACGCGATAAAATATACAAATAAAAATTTATTTTATAAATAAAACAATTTTTATTCCCACTAAAAAAAAAATTCTAAAAAAACAAAAAAATCATTCTAAACTTTAAATTAGTGGTACATAAAAAACAACGATTAACCAATTCATTGCATACATTTTCAGGAATGTACATTTCTGTAATTTCTAGATACGAATTGTAAAGGGTTTCAGGAATGTTTTTCAATGCTTCCAATTTGAATTAGTATATTACTGTCGCATTTCTTCAAATATTCATAAGATTCTTGAAAATTCCTTCAAAACTTTATTTGACTCTAATATTAGGCCTTTTTTAATCACTGGATTTATTTTATTTTGTTAAAAAATCCACATTTTGTTTTTTTAATTTTAAAAATTTAATATTTTTATCAAAATCCAATACGTACCTTAGGGAGGGTCAATTTCTGGGACAAAAAATCGTAGGGGGGGGGGGGATTAATCCAAGAAGAATTCCAAGCAACTTTTCCCTCGAAACCATAGGTCTAAAATGGATTTCGAGCTTGCGGAAATTCCAAAAAATGTTTTAAGTGGTGCTTTATGTGTTTGAATAATGAGTTTCGTTAGTTATACCCTACACCAGTACATGGACTTATACCCTGTCCATGTACTGGTGCTGTTTGTGCTGATGTTTATAATTCCAAAAAATATTGAAACTAACCACCTTTAAGTATACCGATGGACCCCAGAATAACATTTTGTTTCGATATAACGATATCCGTCTGTCCATCCGTCTGTCTGTATATCCACATATTTTTGTCCGCATAGTAGAGGTCGCAAATATTAAGATATTTCTACAAAATTTGTCATACCGACTAATTTCGGGCCAAGGAAAAAGCCTATTGATTTTGGTTCAAAGCGGTCCATGGTTAGACCTAGTGCCTCTATAAAGATTCCCCCAAAATTATATTGTTTGCACACTACAGGTCGCAAATACGAAGATATTTTAATGAAAATTTATACACGGATTCAAATGGGCTCATGAATAAAGGCTATTGATTTTATATGGAATCGGTCCATGTTTAGACCTAGTGCCCGTATAAAGGTCCCCCAAAAATGGACATTCGCTCGCTAAGGGTCGCAAATATTAAGATACTTTGATCAAATTTGGTACACAGACTTATAATCGGCCCAAGGACGAAGCTTTTTGGGTTTCCACCAGACTAGTGTAGGGTTTCGTATAGTCGGCATGCCCGACTGTATGATGCCCTACACAAGTCTGAAATGTTTTGATCTGAAATTTGAATGGCTTGACATGGACTTGTGTCAAAATTTGTCTATAAAATGATAAAAATTAGAAAAATGGTAAGAAATTTTGATTTCATCTACAGTTAGATGTATTTAAGATAAAATCGGAAATATAGTCCATATGGGCGATAGGTTCAAATATGGACTGATCCTATCAAGAATCAATAGGCTTTGTTCTTTGGCCCATATGAGTCAAATTTCATTAAAGTACCTTCGTATTTGCGACCTGTATCATGCGAAAAATCAATTTTTGGGTGACCTTTATATAGGCACTGGGTGTATCCAGGGACCGATTTTAATCATAATACATAGGCTTCTTTCTTGGGCCAATATAAGTCGGTGCACGAAATTTCATCACAATATCTTAACATTTGCGAACTGTCGCTTGTGGATATGCAAATTTTTGGGGGACCTTTATACAAGCACTAAGCCACAGGGTATACCAGTGAAGTCAAAAGTGACAGCTGTCAAACGAGTAAACAGAAACCGTATGGTGTGGTTGTTGTTGTAATTTTTAACCGAAGTGTGAAGGAGATTTAAAAAAAGTATATAGACGAAACGCATGAGTAAAAGTGAACAACTATACAGCATGTTTTCAAACATATGATGTGAATAATAATAAATGTTTTCTATTGAAAAATACAAAAAATAAATTGCAAATTTCAATAATTTAGCTAAAATGAAGGAAATTATTGTATTATTCAAAAACTTAATAGAAAAACAGCATCAACAACTTATTTATTTATCTTCTGGTATTTTATTTTTGTTACACAAAATACACCACGGGTCAGAAAAGATATTCCTACCGCAACACGTAAGCTGTGATGGAAGTTAACATGAAATACATAAATGGAAATTCAGAGTGAATTTCTATTGACCAAATGGAAAAATCAGTTTTGATGTAATTTCCAAATAAACATTTAAAGAAAGCTGGCATGCCGTAATTAAAAAGGATTAAATGACAAATTTTATTGATTGCAGTAAGTAAATAAATTCCAGCAATTTTTCCACAAGACATTTACAATTCCTTTAATTTGCAGGAAAAACAGAAAATGTATCAATAAAACCGCTGGGAGCAAGTGCAGTTGAGCTGATTTCAGAAATATTTTTTTTATGCGGTCTATTCCTCCTTTCCAGTGGGAGGGGCTTCAAAGTTGAAAATTAAAACTGAAATAAGTTCGAAAGTATTTAACCCATCAGCAAAAAAGAAACACGAAAAGAAAGGTCTATTAAATATCTTTTTATTGAGGTCCATTATGACCAAATATATTAACCCATTGTGGACCAGTTGAAGGGTTTTCATTTTTTCGTTAGTTTTTTGGTAAAAAAGTCTGTTTACTCAAAATTCAACCTATACATTGGTAAGTAATTGTTTCTAAAATGGATAGTCAAGACTTTAAGCTTTCAATTGAGGTACGACATAAAACCCTAGCTGTTTAAATAACAAAGTTTTTTGGAGTCAAACTTCGACCTTTGTCAGTTTTGTTGGTGTATTCGATTTTTTAGACGCAATATTTTTGCTAATTTTTCTGTATGAAACCCGTCTTCTGCCGGACTTACAGTTTTTCTACTATGTGATAGACAGTTTAGTGGCTTCGCTGTCGAAAGTTTTTTGTATAACCGGCCTTTGGCTTCGCTAAGTAATATTCACTAAACTTAATACAAAAAAATAAAAGTGGGAAAGTCCAAATTTGACCCTTAATAGCTTTTGAATTTAAAAAGCTGTGGGGTCATGTCAAATGAAAGCTCAGTATTCGTCTTCCATTTATGTATGGAAAACTTATCATTACAAAGGCATAATTTTGAATAAATCGGCTTTTCACAAAAAGGCCGAGACAAAAATTAAAAATTCTCAACTGGTTCAAAATGGGTTAACATATGGGGTCATATTATACCACAATGAAAAGATGTTTCAGACAATTTCTTAGGTTTACAGTAAAAAATTTAATACAACAAAAAATTTAAAAATTCATACAAAAAGTAAACAAAAAGCAATGGTTGATAGCCAAAAAAATATCTTAAGGATAACAGCATTTTAGTTATTACTTACTATACCATTTCAATTAAAGAAACAATTTTTTTTTTTAATATTAACATACGTTTTTATTTATACTAAGAAAAGGAAAAACAATTTAAATAATTTTTAATAGATGTTCCAGGGGTTTGTATCATAAAAATGGATTTTTTATTGACCTTCTCTGGTCTAGATCCATCATGTTCTGTTAGAAACAGTACCACCTCGCGTACACTCAGGGAATTATGTAGGTAAAATCAACTGCAAATGACAGTTAAAATAACTGCATTTGCACTTAAAAAGGTGTAGACTACATTTGCAGTTAAATTAACTGCAATATGAAGTAATTTTTAACTGTTAAAAATCAACTGACAAATGTAGTAAAAACAACTACAAATGCAATTGAAACAACATACATGCAAATTATTGTAAAACTGTACAAACAACTTGCAAATGTACCCTACGGGAAATTTTAACAAACTGTCACCGAACTGGCCCCTTTATATGAAATAGACTGGTCACTTTTACATGGCGTTGTCATAGGAGGTGCAAATTGACCCCTTGTGACATGTCACAAGACAAATCCTAGGACAGGTTACTGAACTCTCAATTTCAGGGACCTGTCCTGGGATTTGTCTTGTGACATGTCACAAGGGGTCAATTTCCACCTCCTATGACAACGCCATGTAAAAGTGACCAGTCTATTTCATATAAAGGGGCCAGTTCGGTGACAGTTTGTTAAAATTTCCCGTAGGGTAGTTACAAAAACATAAATAAAATATTTTTTTTTTAATTATTAATTTAATAAAAAAAAACAAATTTATGTAAACACTATTAACTTAATTTTATTCTATAAAAAATTTAAAATTGAGAAATCAAAATTTACACTTAATGTCACTTTTTTTCACTATTAAGATATTGTTGTACATGTCCGTCTGTGAGGGATGAAATATGCTGTTGTTGTCCTTTTCTTTCTTCAGGTAGAAAGGGATGAGAATATAAAAGAACTGAAAGAAAATAAATACAATATTTTTTTAACATTCCCCGTAAATAAATTATAATATAAATTTACCTTATTATTTTAGTAATTTAATAAAAAATATATAACCTTTTCCGTATTACGCGTGCTCACTCTTTGGCGTTGTTTTATGACTAAGACAAGAGAAAACATGTTATACTCATATTCTTTCACTAGAAATTTCTAAACAAGTGATTCATACACATACTTCTGTTTGCTTCGTGTGTGTGCATACACACTTGAAAATTTAAGTATTTGTAAATAAAATTCAAAATAACTGCATAAAATAAATGTTACTGCAATGTAGTAATTTTTGTAGTTTGTTTAAAAAAATAACTGTCAAAAACATTGAAAAATTTTGTTCTAAGTTACATAACTACAACCGCATTACTACATAAATAACTGTAATGTAGTAACTGGAGAACTTTTCTGAGTATAGGGTGTGGCTCTTCACCACGCATGACGGTCTTGGGCAAGGAGAAGCTAGGTGTTTCAAATGCATAAATGCATTTTACTGCACTATGTATTGCGCTACACTTGCCCCTGGTTTACAGTGGTGACAATACAATTGAAGGGGTATAATTTTACATAAAATACAAATTTTATTTTCAAAAACTGCAAAAATCCGATAGTATTGTCACTATCTGTAATTCCTGGGTACCAAAAAATTAATCGGTCTATCCACAACCAAATACTAAAATAAAAAAGCATTAAATTAGAAAATAAAAACGTAATTCACTAAAAATTTAAAAATAAAAACATAATTCATTGCAAATTAAATAAAAAATAAAAAGAATTCATTAAAAATTGAAAAATAAAAATTAAAAAATAAAATCATAAATCATTAAAAATTTAAAAATAAAAATTATAAAATGAAAACATAATTCAATAAAAAATTAAAAAAATAATTAAAAAATTAAAATTTTCTGCTAAGATACAAGATACAAAAAAATTATTTTAGTATCAAAAAACTTTAAAAAAATAATGTTAAAGTTATGCACATTTTTTAAATATATATGAATTATTGACTAATGACTAGTACCAAAGAATTTTAGATATTAATATAAAAGAAACACATAGGTCCCTTTTAAGTGGATTTGATAATTCAAAGGCATCCTAAAAAAAGACCCAAGTGTTATACATAATTTAAAATAATTTTAGTAACACACACACACACTTTAGAAAACATTGTTCTCTATTGTTGTTTCTACATGAATGGATGTCACTACATTGCGAGATCTGTCAAAACAACAGAGTAGTACATTGTAAGATGACAAAGCAAATTGTGGAAAATTTTCTG
This sequence comes from Leucophora obtusa, assembly GCA_949987735.1. NCBI lineage: Eukaryota > Metazoa > Arthropoda > Insecta > Diptera > Anthomyiidae > Leucophora > Leucophora obtusa. Next base: position 43,448,292 of record OX465297.1, read on the forward strand.
TTGTTGTTTTTGTTTTTTCTTTGATATTTTAAATGATTAATAACGCTCCTAGACGAGAACAAAAAATTCTCATTGAGTTTGTAATTTAACTTAACAAATATTTCCAGAAATTCTAAAAACGTCGTCCCCTGACGATTTCCTTAGGCAAGAATGAAATCCGGATAGGGACATGCCTGCAGCGGATTATTTTTCACAATTTGTTAAATACGTTTGGGATTTTTAGCATATTTAATTCCTTTGATGCAATTAATGTATATCCCGATAAAATAAAATTAAAAAAACTAATGCAAGTGCTTGTGCAAATTTAAATGTTACTGACACTTTAGAAAACATTGTTCTCTATTGTTGTTTCTACATGAATGGATGTCACTACATTGCTAGATCTGTCAAAACAACAGAGTAGTACATTGTAAGATGACAAAGCAAATTGTGGAAAATTTTCTGTTGTTGTTTTTGTTTTTTCTTTGATATTTTAAATGATTAATAACGCTCCTAGACGAGAACAAAAAATTCTCATTGAGTTTGTAATTTAACTTAACAAATATTTCCAGAAATTCTAAAAACGTCGTCCCCTGACGATTTCCTTAGGCAAGAATGAAATCCGGATAGGGACATGCCTGCAGCGGATTATTTTTCACAATTTGTTAAATACGTTTGGGATTTTTAGCATATTTAATTCCTTTGATGCAAAAAAACCAATTAAAGTTATGCATGCATTTTCTTTCTAAATATTTACATCCATTATTGACTAATGCTCTTTTGTATAATAATATTTACAACTTAAAAATCGTTTATAAAATGGTCTTTATATTAACCACTTATTTTATAAACCATTTATAAATCACAGTTAGCTTGTTATACATGAATTGTTATAAAAAGAGTAAATGTTCTATGAGATTTGTTAGTGTATTATAAAAAAACATATTGCTAACTATTTGGAAAATCACGTTAACCATTGCCATCGAAATTAGAGGGTTCTATTTTTATATGTTAAATATACAAATGTACATAGTATATTACAGAAATTTTAGGAAAAAGTAAAATTCGTGAGTTTCCTAATAGTTTCAAGTTTTAAAATTAGTTAATTTTGAAATTAATATTTACATTAATTATTGGAAGAAAGATTTGGCGTATTTATTGCGAACATTTGTTGGTTAATTGTTCTGAAATGTGTGAATGTTTTATAGAAATTTGTGTAATTTGGGTAAAATAGTGTGTGTATTTAATTTTAGAAATATGCTGAACTAAATCTCAAAAACTATTTGCAAGTAAAGCATCGTAAGTTGTTTTTGACGTGAAAAATTTTCACTCGAACTTAAAATGACTCAAAAGTTACTTGAAATTCAAAAAATTAATAATTTTTTTTATTTTATTAGAAAGATCCAATCACAATAAATACAAAATGCCACATTTTCACATTTGTACATTAAATTTGCGTGAAAACAAAGTCTACACACTTTTCAAGTGAAACTCATTTTCGTGAAAAATATTTTTTTTATATGGAGTATAACACTTTTTTGCACGTGAAATCGGAACAACTTACGGTGTTTAAGGATGCAAAAGAAAAAACGGACGGACAATATTAATATAAAAAACTTCTTTTTTGTAAAAGTTAGCACAAGATAATCTTCTGAACGGGAGGAACACAAGACAATTGAAAAAAAGTGAACAAACTACAACGAGTTTACCTATGAGATATGCAGAGTATTTTATTAGTGTAATTTTTAACTTTATGTTTGGCGTTAAAAAGCCGAAGAATAAAATAAACTCGTACACGAATATATATTTTTAATACATCTTCATGCCTAACATTTTGACAGCATAGGTAAGGTTTTACTTTAACCAATTCGTCGAAAATTATTTGACAAATGCCTTTTCTATGGCAATACATATTGAAAAGATTTTCGAACTGTTCTTCTAACAAGCTTAAATATTCGACAAAACCTTGAGGAGGTTTTACTAAATGACATTTATCAAATTGCTTTTCAAAAGTGAAAAGAAATGCATCCGAAATTGGTTCATCACCAAAGTAAGGTAACGGTGCTTCACATTTATGTGTTCGGTGTACTTTGAGGTAAAAATAACCGCAAACATAATGAAATGCGTATTGGTGGAGGACTGTACGCTCATCATAGTGAATTTCCGTAATTTCGGCCGTTGAAATTGGAGTAGGGAGGGAAGGATTGAAAATCGTCCCATTGTGAATTGGTAGCATCCATGTCGAATGCAGTTTCTGTGATTGAAAAATCTATTAATTTATCGTCCTCGGAAACTTCTTCGCAGTTTCCATTTACCACTACTCTTATGTAATGCAGCCCCCAGCGCTTACGAAATGAGCTGGAAAAATGTTTGGGGGTTATACGGACGGTGGTCCCGGATCCTTTACGGAGTTCGCCAAAAAAGTGCTCTAAATTATCTTGCTCTAATCGTCGCGTTTTGATGCTCTCGAAACCTTTTGGTTGTAAATAATTAAAAAGACCAATTAAGGCTTCAATATTAAGAATCCAGCCTTTAATGAAACTATATATGTTAGTCACATCGTCTCCATTAGCATCTATAATTCGAATTGTTTTTAATTTTCTTGACGCTTCTTTAAGGAACTCAATTTGTTCAGGAGAACTTCTAAAAGCTCTGAGTTCCGTCCGGCTATTGTTTATATCGAAAAGATCATTAAAAAATAAAAAAAATTCGGCCGTATTAAGAATTGTTGGAGCCTTAGAAATATCACATTTCCCGGAAGCATAGAAACAAAACATAGCAGTAGATGTACTTCTACTAAAAACCTGGGAAGCAAACTTAACTTTCATGATGTTAAGTTTATTTGGATAAATATGTTCCTCAGTGAGCTTATAACAACATTTCATTGAATTTAAAGACTCTGTTTTATAAAAATGTATAAGATCTTTCCAAGACACACGTTTACCGTCAAAATAAACTTGTTTTTTCATATTAAGCAGACAATTTCGAGCGCTTTTTAAAAGATGAGGAGTATCATGCGAAAAGAAAATTTGTTGGTCATTTACAAAAAAGAACGGACGTTCCGAACTAACTCCAAGAATGGAAGCAAAATTTACAAAGTTTTTGCCTTGATCGCAAACAAAATGGCTGGGTATTAATCCTATATTTTGTAACATGGATATTGCCTCGAATACGTATTTTTTCAAAACCGGGCCTTTGCAACTGCCTTGAACAAAGAAGTATGAAAGTGCTTGCGACCAAGAATTACCAAATATTCCCGTTGCCATAATAACAACAACACTAGTAGCAACATGAAATGAACGATTTTCATCGCCATAATCTACCAAGCCAATAATTTTGTCTTCTTTTTTTATCGTAGTCCAAAAAGGTTTTGAGAGCCATTTCGTCGCAGGATATCGTCACGAATTTCTGTCCGTCAGTGAATTCGCGAGCTCTTGCTTCTAAAGCCTTAAAACTACCAGACATATTTCCTGGATTCTTTGGCCAGGGCTCTATGAAACGATATAGAGTCCTTTCACTAGGCCAATTAAAGTCTACCTTAAGATGTCTGTAAACAAAAGGAGCAAGAAAGAAAACAGAAAGGGCGTATAGTTTTAAACCATCATCATACCGACGATTCTTAGCTAATTTCGGGTAGTTCTTGAGAACATTATTATGAACGATCTCCATAGTACCCGACATTTTACCAGACAAGTCGTTCTTCACGTATAAACCAGATTGCAAGTTCTCCGCCAACTCCTTATATTTATCTAATTCCTTAGATAATCTGACATTTTCTGCCTTTAATTTATTTTTCTGTCGTCTTTCTTCAAAATATTTGTTACGGTAATGGTCACGTTCCCGTTTTAAAGTCAGTTTTCGCGGCGTACTCGAGCTAATATATGCGTCCGTTTGAAAATATCTACCAGTTAAAATTCGTCTATCACTAACATTTAAACCCGAACTATCTAAACCAGAATCGTCAATGTCCATTTCTACATCCTCCAAATATTCAATGTCCAAGCCTTCTACTTCTAAGACTTCTGCTGCTTGGTCTTCACCTATATCTTCGAAAGTCTCTATTTCTAAGAAGACTTCTTCTTCTAAGCCTCCTTCCATATTACCTATAGTAATAAGTTCAGTTGTTTCGTCGTCTTTTGTACGTATGTCTTGGTATCCTAACCTATCTAAACCCTCTAAATTAAATTTATTCTGAGATACGGTGGAACATGGAATCTGATTCATAAGAGAATTCTTCGATGTTGATGGTAAAGAATCCGAGACTAAGCCTGGATTTGAAAATAAATTTAGTTCAGCATTTACACAAGTTTTGGGTACAGCGTATTTTGATAACCTATTGCCATAAATGTATTCTTCCGAAAAATGCCGACTGCACAAGAAAATCGTTTTCATCGATGACTCCGTACCTAAAATACGAAGCCATTCGGCACGTCTAAAAAAAATAGTAAATATTTATTTAACAACACCGTCTAAGGAACTTTCTATAAATGTTTTTATGAAATTATATTTTTTTTTATTAAATTGAATTTTTTTAATAATTTTATTTACATCTTTGTAACGCTCTACACCATTTCCAATTGTATCAATTGTTTTTAAGATTTATCAATTGTATTTCAGAACTAGTCAATTGAATTTCAGTTTTATCAATTGTATTTCAGAAATTATTAATGGTATTTCCGAAATTCACAACTGTATTTCAGAAATTATCAAACTGTATTTCAGAAATTATCAATTGTGAATGGGGTATATTTAGTTGATCTCTTATTTTTAAGTAAATGAATGTTCTTTTTTAGTTTGACTCTAGATCATAAATTAATATCACTTTCTGTTTTAAATTATCTTCAAATCAAAGAAAGATGATACAATTTTTACAAGTAAATTACAAAGAATAAAAATATATTTGAAAGAATTCGATAAGACCAGCAATACAGAATACGTATTTTCGGCTTTCGCTACAAAGCCATCATCAGTGTATTTCGTCTTGTGTGGGCTAATATTTTAATGTTGTCTACTTATGTTACCGCTGAAAGAAAATCTAATTTCGTATCAACAACTCAACTTAGACTACCATCAACGAAATTTAACAATGCTATTTTTATCCTTTGTTATTATTACTCTATTTTGCTTTGAACCTTAATTCTTAAGATATCTCAGCTGATTCTATTCAACTCTGTGTATGATAACCACAGATTTTTGAATTACAACGAACCGTTAAATTTAAATTTTGATGTATATTATTTAAATTATATTTTTGCATCGTGTCAATGTGTTTTAAGATGAATGGGGGAATATTTAGTTGATCTCTTATTTTTAAGTAAATGAACAGAAAGTGATATTAATTTATGATCTAGAGTCAAACTAAAAAAGAACATTCATTTACTATTAATTGTATTTCAGAAATTTTTCTCTATTAACTATGAAATACAATCAACAAGTTCTGTAATATATTTGATTATTTCTGAAATACAATTAATAATTTCTAAAATACATTCCATAATTTCTGAAATACATTTAAAATCACTGAAATCACATTTATGACTATATGTAACTATTTTTACTCGGGTTGTTTAAATGATACGATATATCAAAGTATATGGTACTATATATAGTAGCATATATTATCATATTTGGAACTGTATTAAAAATGTTGTTCACAAGGTACCATATATGACCATATATTGTTGAAATGACACCATATATCATAATGTATGGTTTAAGTGTCACCACATATGGTAATATATTGTTTAAATGATACCATATATCAATATATATTGCACTATATCTAGTAGCATATATTATCATATCTGCAACTGTATTAAAGATTTTGTCCTTTTAAATGCTTTTCAAAAATATAATATTTTTTAAAATCCAATCAGCGCGTTGCGAAGTTACAAAATAATATATTAAAAACATTTCGCGATCATAAAATTCTTTAATTGTGTAAAACAAATTTAATTTGTCAAACTAATGTCAGTAATGGCTCGAAATATCGATTCCAAATCTTCAAATACTAATTCAATATCCAAAAATAAGCTTAGCTTGAAAAAATTTGGTTTATTTTTCATTTTATTATTGCTGATGGCGATTTCATTGGCCAAATAAATCTTTATCAGTGGGTGTTACAATGCAACTGTTGGTAAAGGAACTTAAATTTCAAACAAACAAAAACAAACAAACAAAAAAGTCTAGTGATTAAAAAGTTATAAAATAAATACATTTAAAATGAAATCTACAAAATGAAATTTGGAAACATCTAAGGGATTAAGAAATATATTATTTTATGGATGAACTACGAAAACGACTTGTAAGTACAAACGTGGCGACTGTCTTTATAACTCAATATTTTAGAATATGTTCATTCAGGAGGTTATATGGAGAAAAAGTGAAATAAAACGAGCAGCCAACGATGAAGAACTACAGGAACTGGACAAAAGGCAACTAGCAGACAACAAAATAGAAAATATAATAATTATCGGCAACCAAAAATATAAATGTTAAATCGAAACTATTTGTTGCGAACACAGATGATAATGCTGATCAGGCATTCTTTGATTCATTAAAACCGACGTTATGTAAATTGAATGATTCACAGAAATTGGAATTTATGCTACAAGTTTTAAAAGTTATGAAAAAAATATCAAACAATTAAAAATTGAAGCCATTATTAGCTGTGTTTGTGCGGCATTCCTATCAATGCTATCTCGAATAATTTTGAAAGTAGAAAGCCGGAATACGTTGAAAAACTGTCAAAATCGTTCTAGATAACTTAGATAGGCAGTCACACAAACACAGCTATTATTGTAATATGTATTAATTTTGAAAGTGAAATAAATTTTCTTTAAAATATTACTTTTTAAGGCCTTGTGTGAGGAGGCTAATTTTGTTCTAAACTAAATACAAATTGACAAAAAGTTTTAAAATTTCTTTGAGAATTGCTTCAAATTTTTTTATAATTTCAAAGAAACTTGTAGTTTAGAATTAGTTTAGTCAGTTCGCACCCACCCTGAGTATAAAATATACTTGAAGGCATATCTTTTATGCCTGGATTTCATACTGGAGTTAACTTTAAATGAAAAATTTAATAAAAGATAATATCTTATATGATCATGGGGCAACTTACCGCATTCGTGATCGAGTCCCTATAAACAATTTCACTGGAATTAAATTTCAATTCCAGCCCTGTTTTCCAGTTTCAAGGCTTGAATACAAACTTTTATTATATTTTATTTCAATAGCATAATCCAGCAAAAGGGAAACAAAAATTCAAGTTTGAAATATTTTCGTTAAATAAACAAGTGCTAGAATTTGAAATATACTTTACTACAAGCTAAATTTAAAGCACTTGAATTTTTAAAACATATGTGCTTATTGGATGGAGTGTTATTCGATAGGAATTATTGTTACTTAAAATGTTACAAAGATTAACCCTAGGTTAGATGTGAAGCATTTAGTTCCCTTATTATAAATATGACTTATTCGTGTTGATTTATTTGCACTTTAAAAACGTGATTTTTAACAATTTCGAACGCTTACGACTGCGGGAATCTTACCACAGATCTGGTACGATTTGAACCAACTAGTTCACTGACTCCAATTGACGATAATGACCGAGTCAGCAAAGAACTTATTGAGTTTCAACAAACACGTTTGCTGATTTTTAACAAGTTTAGGTGCGATTACTGAATGTCCAGTTAGGCTCTAACTGGGACTTTAACTGACACATTTGTTGTTGTTTCCCATATATAATTTTAATTTAACTGTCGGCTAAATTTTAACTGAATATTCAGTAATCGAAAATAAAACTTGAAAACATATCAACAAAATATTTTATGTAATTAAATTGAAATTTAGGGGGTAATTTTCTAAAACACTTCGGTGAAGTGTTGCGTTATTTCTATAGAAATTGTTTTTGTTACAAAAACAATTTACAGTGAAAGCTCCCTTCACTTCACCCAAGTGTTTTACGAAATTAGGTAGTTAATTTTAACAATTATTTTTGTCACTTAAATTGAAATAACAACATACCGTGTCTGATTTTTCGGGAAAGAATGTATGGCTTCATTTCCAACTGGACAACCCATTAAACACTTTGAACGCCTGAAAAAAGAAAACTATTTAGTCACTTTCTGTTTTTGATGGGGGAAAATATTGAAAACGTGTATTGTTGGTCGAATGTATAATAACCATAAATAAATAAAGAATATATAAACATAATAAAACATGTCCAATTTACATTTCCAACCCACATCCTTTGAAGTGTACATTTAGATGTTTATGGCATATGCCGGAAGAAATCAAAGAAATTTTAATTTGAGGTTACACACGTACATCTGCATTTCCTTATCAGATTTAGTTGGGAACTTGGATTTGGAAGGCAGAAGACGAAATAAACTAAACTTCATTTTGGATATCTAAATTGGATATAATTATGTTTATATATTTTTTATTAAAAATTTATTGTTATGCAAAAAAAAAACATACATTTGGACATTTGTATCTAAATGTCCAAATGTATTTTCTAAAAAAATGTGTTTTTTTTTCATTCTACACATTTTTTTAAAACACAGTAATCATTATTTCACATTATATTTAATCTAAAAATACTCACTCTTCTGACATTATTTAATACACAATTTCACAAATTTTAGAAGTAATTTTATTTAATTTCTTTTTTTTTTTAAACCAAACTATCCTATGCAAAAAGTTGAAAAAAATATTTGGTGGTTTTAAAAATTTGCCAATAAGAGGAAGAGAAACAAAATAATTTGTTAAGTAGTTGTTTCTCTCGCACTTACGTTTTTGGTGCAGCTCTGTTAGTAAGTTGCAAATTTCGGTAGTTCCAAAAACGTCCGCCCGCAGCGCTAGTGCGTGTCTTCACTGGTATACCCTGTGCACTAAGCCTAAAAATTTACCAATTGTAAAAAAATCAATAGGCTTTGTCCGTATGCCCATGTACCTAATTTCATTAAAATATATTCGTATTTGAGACCTGTAGTATGCAATAAAACAATTTTGGGAGGAACCTTTAACTTCGTATTTGTAACCTGTAGCGTGCAAAAATACCAATTTTGGGGGTACTTTATATGGGCACTAAGTCCAAACGTGAACCGATTTCAACCAAAATTAATATGGATGATATAAGTCAGTATACTGAATGTTATCAAAATATCTTAACATTTCCAACCTGTAGCGTGCGCTAATTTTTAGGCTGATTTATGTCATCAGCTTAGCAGTTTAGTCAAAAGTAAAAAAATTTTGAGATTTTTTTTCTTATAATAAGGAAAGTCGATGAAGATTCCTATCTTAAAAGTCCAGAACTATTATCCTGGTTAACAATACTTACATGTAAACGCAAATTTTACACAAACATTACAGTTGAGCACTACTAACAACATATTTTTGAATTTCCGCAAGCTCGAAATCCAATTTAGACCTATGGTTTCTAGGGCAAAGTTGCTTAGAATTCTTCGTAGAATCATTTCCCCCCTACGATTTTTTATTTTTTTTTTGCCTCCATACAAATTGACCCGCCCTAACGTATATGATATGAAAGAAAATCATTAAATTTTGTAAAAATGTGATCACAGGAATTGAATTAAGCTAAATCCAAAATGGATTTATAAAATAAATAAATCCATTTTGGATTTAGCTTAATTTAAATCCAGAAATTGCATTTTCGCAAAATTTAAATTTTTTATAGCTCTCTACCGCTACGCTATATGAACCCAGGAAAATTATTACCCATTTCATTAACAAGGCATTGCCATATAACCGCTTACAAATCTCATTGCCAAATTTCTTTACTGCATTACCAAACACATTCAAACAAGATCGTAAAAAAGCAAGAGGTATTGTAATCAATTCTAAAAATCAAAACAAATAAGGCATGAAAGTCATTCAAATATAATTATTTACTAACAAAAGTTTTCAAAAATTAATAGTTTACTTTTTAAATTATTTGATCTTAGAAAGTAACCGCTTACATTTTGGTAGTAAAACAACAAATTAAGAAGTAGTTCCACATTTTGAAAAGAGAAGTTATTTAGTTTTAAACATAACAGTGAAAAAATTATTTTAAAAATTTTGTGCTAATACGGGATTTTAATTTTTAAAGGACTATTTCCTATTTCTTTGCAATAAATTTGCGCTTTATCACAAATAGTATTTTTGATATAAACAATCACTGTATGAAGAGTAAATAAATGTTCAATGGTAATTAAAAAAGTAAAACAGAAAAGTTGTTTTCGAATTAATAAATAGTAACATTTGTAATGTAAGAAATATATTTTTTAATTTTTGTTAGCAGTTATTCAAAACAAAATATAAAAAATTACTAAAATTTCTTTTAAGTTATTATATTGAGAATTAAAATAAAAGAAAAATCTATAGTCCTTTGCGATTTTGTCAGTTAATTTATTAATTTTAATTTATTGCTTTGTATTTTGCAAAACGTCCAAAACAAATCTTTTGGCAAAGTAGTTTAAAAAGGCCAACAAAACCCTATATTTTTTTCATTTTATACATACCATTTTTTTCTGACTTGAAATCAGTACAAATTTTTTAAAATATAATCAAAAAAAAAAAAACAATTATAATGCCAATATAATGGTTTAGTTGCTGCAACAAATTTTTTCGGATAATACTACCGAATTTCTATTTAGGACAGCGAATTTCCGTTCTCGAAAAAATTACATTGTAAAAACTAATTTTCTGATAGATACAAACGATATATTCCACTAGTACAACGAACCAATCGATTGGCTACACTCAAAAAAGTTTGACATTTGTTGTGTAGTAATCCGTAGTTGTTATTTTTAACGGAATTTACAGTTGTCTTTCTATAGAAAAATTCAAAACAACTTTTATGACGGTTATTTAAGATAACAACTAACGAAAAGTACTGTAATTTTGTAACAGTTGTTTAAAGTAGTTATTTTTAATATCATAATAAACAACTACCAAAACAGTAATTTTACAGCAAACAGTTATTTTTGGTAGTTAATTGCCAAATAACCAATTAACAAAAAGTTGAAAGTAACTTCTTTCAATTCATCCGTATTCAAAATTACTTCAAGCAAAATTTAAAGCACTTGATTTTTTAAAAACTATGTGCTTATTGGGAAGAAATATTAAAAAATACAATTACTAAAAAAAAATGGGAAAATCTATAAAAAAAAAATCCAAACTTCCCATTTCCAACCTTCGCTGAAGAAAAAATTACTAACAAACAAATACCTAATTTACCAGTCAATTAGGAAAATACACTCAAAAAAAAGTCAGTAAAGTCAGCAAAAAATGTTGCTGTGTCAGCTAATTTTTAGTCAGGAGCGTGCTTGCAAAAAAGTTGGTAATTTCAGCAAAAGGTTTTACCAAAAAAATAGTAATCTTCAGCAAAAGTTTTGCTAACATTTAGTCGACTCCAAATGAAAAAAATCCTTGCTAAAATCATTAAACTTTTTGCTGAATATTAGTAGACTGAAAAAAACTCAAAAAACTTGTAGCGAAATTTTACTTTAGTTAATTTATTCGCTGAAAATTTAAATACAGAATATGTGTAGAGTTGTGTTTCTTCTTTTGTCATTTCCATTTCCAGGCAAGCTGCGACATCTACATCTTGTCTGTCTGGTTGTCGCCCACGCTATAATTGCGATTATCAGCACAATTTTTGTAGCAAAATAAATTAGTAAAACATTAGTTCAAAATTAGTTTAGTGCTAAAAAAATATAACTAAATTTTTTGCTGAAAACGGAATTTTAGCAAAAAAATTGCTGAAAACTAGTACACTTGATATACAAGACGTTTTACTAATTTTTCTACTAACTTATTTTTTTTAGGGTACCAATAAGATAAAAGCAATAGTGTTGTCCCCATCAAAGCAAGTAACTCGAAATTTAGGAAAGCAAAATAATATAAAAACATTCATAAACATCTCCAATAGCAACAAAAACCTACAACAATTGTAACCAAATATGAATGTTTTAAAACACTTTCTATGCTGATGGAAAAATAGCTGCAACAGATGACTATCGTTGTATATGGAAGGATAATGCTAGTCAGAGTAGGAAAATAAACTCTAACGAACCGTAATTTTAGGGTTGCGTACCGCACATCGCGATCAGAGTACACAAACATATTGGTTGCGTAGAAAACACATACGCTATTCTCACCAATTAGTGTTTGTGTTTATACACACAACCCGAATTCGGTACGCTATGGTGTGTGAATATGTGTTGAAAGTACAGTACATAATCGTAGCGTTTGCGTTCATCAGACAATCTTAGTGTACCGAATTCGGTTTGTGTGCAAACACACAACCGCTAAAACGATAGATACTGTATGTGTTCCTTAGCAGTACCCTACCCTACATGTTGTGCACAGTTTATTTTCCTACTCTGATGCTAATCCATCACATTATGCAGAAACTTCATCATCAAAACCAATTAACACGTGCTTCATAGAATCAGGCTTAGTAAAACTCTAATTGAAATCATAGTTTTGTTTTTAGCTACTGCTACGATTACAAAACATTTCGATAGCAGTAGCAAACATAACTGTGTAGTTTTGTTTTTAACAAAAAAGCGACTCATTGTTTTTGAATAGTTTTGTTTTTCTTCTGCGAGCTTTTCTTACTGCTACAACCAGTAAACACAAACGGAGTTGTAGTTATAGCTAAAAAACAAAAAGAAACAACACACAGAGTCATAGTTGTAGCTAAAAAACAAAAACCCACAATCGAGTTTTGTTTACTTGTTGTATGTATGTAGTTATTAAATAAAACCATGCGAGTCTTTGTGAGAGTTTTTCTGGTAGTTTTTGTGGTAGTTTTTTGCGAGTTTTTCTTTCTTGTGTTTTTTGTTAAACGATGGGTAGACAAGTAAAATACAAAGGTGCTATTGGAAAAAAGGAAGTAATGTTATAATCATTGATTGTACATCTTTGTACAATTGAGTTCAATTATATAAAACTCAATGCAAATATGTAGAAAATGTTATAATTTTTTGTAAATTAACCCCTAAATTCATAAATGCTTTGTAAAGTTATAGCAGGTTTACAAAACGTCATTTTCATACAAAATTTGTTCAATAAACCTCCTATAATTTTACAAAGCGTTTATGAATTTAGGGGTAAATTTATAAAATCTTATCTATAAAACACAAAAATAAAAATTTGGATCATATTTAAAAAAAAAAATCTCCCGTGTTTTAAAATAGTGCTGGTAAATTTAAACTCTTAAAAATTTTTAAGAAAATGTTTACGTCAGGCACGTAGCTAGGAATTTTTTTCGGGGGGAGTGGGGGGGCTTTTTAAATTTAAATAGACTAAATACACTAACCCCTAAATTCATAAACGCTTTGTAAAATTATAGGAGGTTTATTGAACAAATTTTGTTTGAAAATGACGTTTTGTAAACCTGCTATAACTTTACAAAGCATTTATGAATTGAGGGGTAAAACTTTTAAAATAAAAATTCCAAAAATTTGCGAATTTTAAATTTCTAAAATGAAAATCAAAATTTAGGGAATTTTGTTTTTAACAAGTGTTTGAATAGTTATTTGATCAATTCAAAATAAAAAAGAAATAAAAACCTAAATACCTACAACAAAAAATATTAAATACACTAAATTTGAAATCAAATAAGCAATTTCGCATTTTATTTTTTCTTCAAATTTTTCGGTGTTTGCAATTTTTATTAATAAATTAATATTTTATATGGCGTCTTATATGCAAAATTCGCAATTTGTCAAAAATAACTCTCTCAATAATTTTGTGATGGATTAACTGAATAAAAAATAACGTACAATAAAAAACAAAAATACAAACTTTATAACTAAATCCGCTATTTCGCGTTCTTTAGTTTTTATGGTGTACGCAAATTTGATCGATATATTAATACCTTATATTCAAAACGCGCAATTGTGGAAAATTGTATATGCTTTAAAAAAATTAATTAAAAAACTTAATCAGCGATTTACATTCCGCAAACGAATATATTGATGCAAAAATATTCCATTTTGCAAAATACATATATTTTTTTGCGAATTATTTTTGCAAACTAACCACTAACTTTTTATAAGAAATGGGTATTATATTGTAGTTTCTAGATTATGAATTTAAAATAACCGCACTTAAAAATTGCAAAATAATAGCGGAACGCAAAAAAAGTCTTTATGGTACAAAATATTTATTACAAAGCTCAGTCAGCGATTTTCATTCTGGAAGCTTATATATTGATGCACAATTTTTTTTCCAAACTAATTACAAAAAATAATGGCTAAATGTGAAAAAGTATGTTGTGATATTATTGTACGAAGGGAACCAAATGTTCGGAACTATTCTTAATATAAAATTTTGTTATTTACATGCTAATCTTTATCAAAAATTTAAAATTTTACCAATTTTAAATACATTTATGTATATTTTTTTGTAGGAAAATAAAACTCCATAAAATTCAGAATACTATTCATTGTAGATTTTTTCAATAGAGAGTTTTATCTTTAGAACTCTTTACTCTATCATAAAGTTTTATTTAAAAGTTATGAAGAATTTTTTTCAAAAAAATACTTGTAGAGTATTATCAATAAAGGTTTTTGAACTTTTCTGTTGTCTGATTACTATGATTTGTGTTAACTTTTTTTTTTGTTGAGTGCATATTAAATATTTTAAGAAATAATAATAATTATACCAATTAAATTCATTTTCAACAGATTTTTTATTAAATAAATTAAAAGTTTATTTTAACATAACATTTGAATCAAAACATTAAACACAAAATTTTAGTCCTTAAGATAATAAAAGAAAATAATTTATATTATATATTATATTATTTAAATAAATAAAAATTCAAGTGCGCGCTCCTTAGGAGCCACAATAAATACACATGCATATGTACAAAAGCGATTTTTGGATTTTTGCTGCTCCAGTATACTTTATTTGTTATACGTACATAATCTAAGAAGTTTCTGGTGAAAATTTTAGCCAAAGTCGGTGAAGTCTTCCACTGGCGCAAACGGGTTAAATTTTGGAACTTTCGGTCAAAATTAAAGAAAAAATAAAAAAAAACACTTTGAAATTTGTGAAAAAACTAAATTTTTGTCGTACACTAATAGTAGAAAAGGCTACTGAAAATTAGTTAAAAATGATCTTGCACAAAAAACTGCTGAAATTAGCAGATTTTGATATGCTAAATACTCTAAGATAAGAACAGTAAAAATTGAATGTAAATAGCGGTCTATCCTGTTAAAGTAACAGAAATATTTTGTGAGAAAAGAAAAAATTGTGAAACGCTGTTTTTAAAAAGCTCGATTTTTATTTGCATTTAAGAAAAAAAATAATCTCCTAATTTAGTATTTTTTTTCCGCAGCATCATTATTATTGAATTTATGAATTAAATCTTTGATGCTCTGACCAATATAGATTTACTTTCTTTCAAAAAAAACACAAAATGGACTAAAAAAAATACTTCTAGGATTTTATGCATATTTTTATATTAATTACAAACTTATTATTTTTGGTGTTGCAACGCATTGCAATAATTATATTTACCAAAAAACATTTCACCGTTATCATCAGGCTTGCCACATACTTTCATTCGTTGTCCCCAAACAAATCTTAAAATATTCCCAAAAAATCCCATTTATAAAAAATGTTGAAAAAGCTATTACAGTTTCTTCAATTTGCTCAAACTAACCTTATCCAAACTAATTTTAATTTTTTTTTAATCTTCAAGATTTTGAAATTATTTAAAAAAAAAATGGAGTTTTTCAAGTTTGTTTTTTAAATAAATTAGTAAGTAAAAGTATAATTCTTTAATCTGATTTTTAAATCTAATTAAATTTTAAACAAAAAGATTCATTTTGTTGATTTAATTATTTTCTACTACAATCATTCAATATCTTTTTAAAGCATCAGTTTGACTTTTGCTGATTCTTTTCATAGAATCAAAGGAAATGATTTAATTTTAACAAATCAAAGTAACCAAAGTGGTTGCCTTGAGTTATAGTTCGGAATAATATCATAAAACAAATAATTTAATGATGATATTGCAATAAAATTTAAATTAAGTGCCTTCAGAATTGATTCTATTCAAATTTTAATAAATGTCATCCTCACTTTATTCAATTTGAAATCATTGATTTAAAGTGATAATTTATTATTCACTAACTCATAAAATTAATCAAATTTAATGCCAGTTTATTATTTCTCAATATTTTAGATATTTGGACATTAATCCTATAAAAATCCTAGGCATAAAGGATTTATTCATGTCAAAAAGCTTTGAAGTGTTACAGAAAATGTATAAAAGGGTAAATTTTTACCTTCGAAATTATGTGTAAAAAACTTTACTAAATTTTTTTGAAAACTATACAAAATTAGTATAATCTTCAAAATTTACGAAAGATTTTAAATATCCCCAAAACATTTTTTAAATGCCCAAAAAGATTCTCTGTCCCCAAGACCAACAAAAAATTCCCAAATTTAGAGACAAAACAACAAGTCTGGCCAGCTTGCTTATCATGTATGTATATTACACATTTTTTATTATGTAGGCATTAAGTAGTTTTTCTAATATTTGATTTTAAAGACTCCCATAAAACTCGCACAATAACTCTCACAATAACTACCACTTTTTTCTGTTGTGCTATGTTGTTATTAACTTGTGTGTGTAGCTTTTCTTTTATTTCAATAACTCGACTACAGAGTTTTTAATTATGATTTTTTTGAGCTATTGCTATTTCACAAAAGCTCTCGTTGTAGTTTTTGCTTTTTTTCAAAACAAAACTATTGCTACTGCTCTAAAAATAAAACTTGCATGTAGCAGTAGTGGTAGTTTTGTTTGAAAATAAAACTCTTCGATTTTAAGCTAGAGTTTATAGTTAAATTTCGTTGCTACTGCTACAATTGCCGTAGCAATTCTAACCCTGCATAGAATACCCAAAAAATAAAACAACAACAACAATAAAATTAAATATGGAAAATATGAAATAAATGTTACCGTACAAAAGAATTATCTATTTTGGATAAAAATTGCTAGCGGTACTGGGTACATTCACCCAGAAAACAGATTCAGTTCTGATAATCGCATTTGTAGCCAATCGCATGGTTCGGTTGTGGTAGCCGAATTTTTCAGTTGTGCCAACAGAGAACCAATTGAGACAGGCCTAATTTGACTATGGCAACGGAATTTCAGTTGTATCAAGAATAATTCGGTATCCACAACCGAAAAATTCATTTGATGCAACTGAACCATTCGATTGGCAACAAATGGGGTTGTCACCACCGAATATGTTTTCTGGGTGTTGAAATAACCGATACATTGGCTGGTCAAATGCAACTAATACAAAATGGCTATGTGCGTGAAATAGAATATGTATCTACTAAAGATATACCCTTCAATTCATAAACTCTTTGTAAAGTTATAGCAGATTTTCAAAACGTCATTTTCATACAAAATTTGTTCAATAAACATTCCATAATTTCACAAGGAGTTAATGAATTTAGTGGACAATTAATCATACCATAGAATTGCCACAAAAGTCGTCTACCGTATTGCAATCAAATGCCTAAATGTTTAGAAAATTTACCGAAAAACCATACAGCAGAAAAAAAATTATTGTGAAGCAAGACGTGTTAAACTACCGGTGTTGTTGATCAGAGAAGTAAGAATAACTCTTTAACCATTACATAGAATACCTTTATCCTATCCCGGTGTCAGACATAGACTATAACGGACGATCTCCACTGGCCCTACCCACACCCTCAACACACTTCAAATATAATCCTAATTAAAATCTTAAAGACTTTAAGGCCCGATTACTGAATGTTCAGTTAAAATTTATTCGTCAAAACTTTAATAATCACATATTTTTATTATTATAACCATAAAATCATAATAGAAAATTTAAAAATCGCCCGATAATAATTTAAGAAAATTCTAAAACTTTAGTTTTTTATTTGATTGGTTGAAGTGAATGAAATTTTCAATGTAAATTGATTTTGTAACAAAAACAATTTCTATAGAAATAGCGCAACACTTCACCGAAGTGTTTTAGAAAATAGTCCTCTAATACCCGTATCTCAAAATTTCAAACAATTTAATTTATGTATGTATTGAAAATTCACCGTATAAAATAATTGTTCGAAAGAAAAAGTTCACTTTTAAAAACATTTTTCGTATCGAAAAAATTTTAGATTTTAAAGTACTTAGTATAGAGATATTTCTGAGGTACCTACTAAAGAATTTACATGAAGAAAGAGTCCGATATGAGATATAAATCCCTTCGAAAAACACGTTACATTCATTAGGGATTTTGGGTAATCCCATTTAAATAAAAATAATTACCAGATTCTATGTTAGTTTTCCTACAAAAAACTTTCAGATTCAAAAATTATTACCTTAAATAAAAATATTATGATAAAAATTTATAAGTTACTTGAATAAATTTTCAGATTTGTTGATATAGATAATGGAAAAATAACGTATTTTTGGACAATTATTGCTATATTTCCTATTGAAAAATCTTCATTTTGAAGAGGATAATCGACATTTGGCTATTTTCGATAGTAAAAATCGTCAAAACTGGCAACATTGTGTGCAAATCTTACGAGAGAGAATGTTTTTTGTAAAAAGTTTAAAAATGAGAAATCCGATAAGAAATGTTATGACTGCCAAAATAATCGTATGACTGCCAAAAAAATCTTAAGCACATGTTGTTTGGCTGATCCTAGCACTCAATCCTATAATGTAAACTACTCTTTATGGAAAAAGCCGGATTCACAATGCTAGAGTACCCCACGCTGCAGAGTGGAGTGTACTAAAATATAGGTGGCATGATATTTAAGTGCGAAAAAGAAAGGAACAACATCCAATCTGCAGAGTGGGGTACTCCAGTATTGCAAATCCGGCTTAAAGGGAATTTATAAAAGATTTGATGTTCTAGAACTGGTTCCAGAACTGATTCTAAGGCAATCGGTTCTACATTGTCAGCTATAAAAGCGGTTGTTTTGTGGCGATTTCAAACAAAAATCATTGGTGTAGAATTGACTGTAGAAGGGGTTACAAAGGAAAAGTAGGTATTCTACAACCGATTCTGGAACATAAAATTTTCCTGGGTATATAAATATTTTTGCTTGGGTTTTAAAAATCGTTCTCATATTTCACAACTGAATGTTGTCCAATTACAATACAGCAAATAATGAAAATTGTAAGCTTGGGTACGTTCGTAAATGCAGTAAATTTGTGCAACACTGCGGCAATTTTGCCAAGTTTTGTTGCTGATGCGTGATTAGCTGTTGCAGATGCTTTGCTACTGCTCAACAACTGCACATAGTTTGCTTTTTAGAACGTTTTGCAAAAAATAAAAAGCAAATATTATTGAAAATCTTGATGGTAAAAATTACAATTTTTTGTTAAGTTGTAATAAAAAGAGAATGAAAAGAAAGATGACACGACTTTTGATTATTAAAAATCCAAAAAATGCTAAAAAATAAACATTATTTAAATTTGTATTAAGAATTTTTATATAATGCACTACTTTTCCATTATGCACCAACGTTTAGTTTTCTTTTTGTATTAAATGAACGCGCACTATTGCATCAGAAATTAAAATGATGCGATATTTGCAAACATTTGGAGCAGCACTGTCAATTGTTTGCATAAAAAACGTTTGACGTAAATCAGTGCTATCAAGTGTTGCTTTTTTGAACGTTTTACTTTTATTATGCCGCAGTGATGCCTAACTACTGCATTTACGAACGTACCCCTTATTCAATCGAAGCTTTACAATACCAACTGCTAAATAAATTGCTATATTATTGTGGTCGATTACAAATTAAAATTTAACCTTTTCGTTTTATTTAAGTACGAAGATTGATTTTAATAAAAATGTTACAAATAAGATTTGCTTCTGGCGCACAGGAGATGATTGTTACTTAGCTTGTTAATTTACTACACTCAAAAGAAAATTTTGGAAATATACTCATAAAGGATTCGAAATTTATAAATAAACTAGCGCTCAATGCCCGCTACGTTGTGAGTGCGTCTCAAAGTTTATTTAAGTGCAATGCATGTGGAGGCAGACTTGGCGATTCAAATGAATTTAAAAATTCTGTGGGAAAGTTTATTTCTTCCGTTTCTTCCACCTCTTTATCAATAGATAGCTTCAAAGCCCGATACTTCGTTAGCGGTACTTTTAAATATCGTGATATATTAAGAAGAAAATTTCATTCTTTTACTAAGGTTTTTTTCTCTTTTGAAAAATTTGTTTTCCCTTTTTGTGGAATATATTGTAATGCTAAATTTAAGATTTTTGCCTTAAAGCTTTTCTGACGAACATATATTTGTTCCTTTTACTCCTGCAAGGAGCATAGGGCCGCATGGCGAACATATTAAAAATAAAACCTTCTCAGTGAATTACCTTAAACTCAAGGGAATAAATATAAAGTTTTAATTTCAGGTTTCTTCTAACCAAAAATTCAGCTTGGTCGGATAACTAAACCTGATAAGAAACCTACATACGAAATTTCAAGTTCCTGGCTGAGACATGTTAAATCAGTCTGTCAGTGAGTCACGTAACGTATATGAAGAAGATAAAGCTATGAAGAAGTTAAAGCTATGCTGTTATAACTTACAACTTACAGTGCACCTTATTTTGCAACTTGTAATTCAAGGCCGCCTGCCCCCACTAGAAATGTTCGTTTGGGTATAAAAATACATGATGAAAAAAATTAATGTAATCGTATAACGGGAACACTTGCAGCATCGGCACTGAAGTTTGACATACGATTTACAGGGGAAAAATTACTTTTTTAGATTTTTTGAAAATGCTGGCTCTTAAGCAACTGTATTTCTGGAAAAGCCAATAGAATCGAAATGTAGACTGAATTACCTTTGTAACAAGGTTCAAAAATCCATGATCGGTTGGAAAATGTTTAACCCTTTCAGACCCAAGCAGCTTGCAAAAATTTACTGATTTTATAACTTTAAGGTAAAATGGTATTAAAACTATTAAATTTTCCCAATCTCAATTCGTATTTTATGAAATATAATTTAGGTAGAAGTATAATTGAAATTTTTTTTATCTAAATAAACCTATTAGTATTGAAAATATTTGCAATTTTAAGACAAAACATCACATCTCACAATCGTGTAGGCTGGGGCTGAAAGGGTTAAGTAATTGTAATTCGCCCAGATCAGTTTATGGTTAAAAGGCAATAAATTACGAAAACTTAAATATTTTTTTCGCAAACTTAAAATGTTATACTCTAGTTTCATTGCTAAAGCACCGTAAATTGTTTCGATTTTACGTGAAAAAACTGTTATACTCCATATAAAAAAAAAAAGATTTTTCACGATAATGAGTTTCACGTGAAAATCGTGTAGTGTTTGTTTTCACGTAAATTTAATGTACAAGACTATTATTTTTCTTGTGAAAAAGTGACATTTTTTGTTTACTGTGATTGTGTTTTTGTTAAAAATTAAAAAATTGTTAATTTTTTCCACGTGAAAAACGACTTACGGTGCTTATTTTTCACGTGGAAAAATTTCACTCAAGCTTTAAAGGCCTCAAATTGTAATTTAGATTATAAAAATGAAAAACTTCTTAAACACAAAATTTCACTTTTTCCCAAGAAAAGTAATAGTTTTGTACATTAAATTCGCGTAGAAACAAACTATGCACAATTTTCACGTGTAACTCATTGTCGTGAAAAAAAAAATTTTTTTATATGGAGTATAACAGTTTTTTCTCGTGAAATCGAAACAATTTACTGTGCTTAAACATAAAATTTAGTCTCTTGGATTATGCCAACCTAGTTGGTACTATGGGTGCATGTTTTTTTTTTGTAAATTTGAAAAACTCTAATTTTGAGTTTTTTAAAATTTTGTTCATCAAAATATTAAAAAAAAGTAGTTAACGCATAGAATATTTTTTAATACACCTCGGAGAATAATTCTGTAACAAAATTACTTCCGATTTTTTTTTGACTCAGGTAAAAGAGATTGTTTTCCGAAAATTTTGGAAAACTCCGACAACATTAATAGGTCAAGGTCAAAAGTGAAATTTTTAAAAATTTTCGATTTTTCTTGAAAGTATTGTATATCAAAACATTGTGTTGTTTTTTGCGGAATTTGGTGAAAGTTGTCCAATTAACCCTATTAACACAAAATTTTATATATACCCAGTAGAAAATGGTAGAACTAGTTCTAAAAAGTACTAGTGTTTTGACTAGAAACTACAAAACTAGTTCTCAAAATAACCATTTTGAACCAGTTGTGTACTAGTTAAATACGATCTATGTAGGGACTGTAAAAGAAATTAAAATGCGAGATTCACAATTCTCATTTCGTTTATATTTGTATTTAGAGTTTGCAAATAAACACCCAAATTTTTGTACTGTAAATTGCTTTTAGGTGCAAATCAACTGGTACAGTACTGGTACCGAAGAGTCACTCCCGAACTAGTTTGGTAAATTTCGCATAAGTACCAGTACAGCTCCCTGTTTTTATTCTTAAAACAATTTTGAACCATTTGTGTACCTATTATTTTCATTGAAACAATGCGAGACTATTTCGAAAGATTAATTCCCTTATTCTAAACTTTATAACAATAACAAAATTGTGACAAAACTGAGGTGAATGGAAATTGAAATTATTTTGGTATTCTAAAAAAAATTGTCACAGAAAAACCTTGACAAAATAGTCATGTAATGAGAAGCACATAATAAGCAAAAATTTTTATTTGTAAACAATTCAAAATAAAAAAATATTAGTGGTATTCATCTAACTGCATTTATGCCCTCGTAAACCGTGTATTTTTGTAATCGCGTATATTTGTAACTTTACGTGTTTATTTGAATGAACGCACCTTTTAAAACTATTCACATTTCAATTTTGCATTTAGACACTTTTTTGATCTTTTCATAAATAAAACACAGAATTTTTTTAAATTTGTTTAATTTAAGAACAAATAAAACAACAAACAAAACAATACAAAATAATTTTATTTTTGACAATATTCAAATGTGTGTATAAATACGAAAAAGTTTACACACAAAAATGTAAGCGTATATTTACGAGGGCTCGTAAACTAGTTTTGACATTAATCGAGTAAACTTACAAAATATACACAGTATACGAGGCGTAAATACTTTAAATGAATACCTTTATTATATTTTTAAAGAATTGTATAATTTATCATAACAAAATTGAAATGAAAGATGTACTAATGTTATTGTAAATAAAATAGAAAAGAAAATAAAAAACGGGAAGAGATACTACAAAAAATGTGAATTTTTATCCCGTACTGAATTCGGTAGCCCTATTTAGCCCAAAAATTTACCGTACTCAAGTTGTGGAATCTTTTGTTTTGTGATATTTGCGGTTATCGTGGGTAACGAGCGGGAATACACTCAACTGAAAGTTGTGGGAATTCACTCAACTATTGCCTTTATTGTTGGCTATTATTTAAGAATTGTACCTTTTTTAATTTTCCATAAATTTTATTTTTAAATATTTTTTCTGTTTGACAGGAGAAGCTTTCACCATAGTATGGTGAAATTCAAAAACTTTTTCTTGTTATAAAAAAAAATGGAATACCATAACAAATTTTTAAAAAATTCCTATAACAAGAAACATGAAAGTTTGATAACACAAATTGTCACATTTTCCTAGAATAACGGTGGATCTCATACTGTAGGTTTAACTTTAACTTAACTATAAACAGAGCTTTGAAGAATTAATTCCTTTTTGAATGAATTCACTACCAATCGAATTCAATTTTCTCTACAATTGAATGAATTCCTTTTCTTAAGTAATTCACTGAATTCGTTCAACTGAATGCGTTCATCAAACAACAAATTCAAAGAATTAATTCAATTGCAATAGTTCTTTTTATTAAATCAAATGAATTAATTCACCGGTGAACGCGTTCAATTTTATAAATCGAACGGAAAAAAAGTGAATTAATTCCTTACTGAATTAATTCACTTACTGAATTAATTCACTACTGAATTCGTCCAATTTCATTTTCGTTCAGTGAATTAAAAAAAATAAAATTACGTTCAGTGAATTAAAAAAAAAAATAATAAGTTCACTGAATTGAAAAAAAATAAATAAGTTCACTGAATTGAAAAAAAAATAAAATAAGTTCACTGAATTAAAAAAAATAAAATAAGTTCACTGAATTCAAAGCCTGTTTTCTGCCGTTCAGTAGAAGAAAACAATAATGTACAAATAAAATTTTTAAATAAGCAATTTTACAGCGTGTGCTAGTAAAAATACATGATTCAAAAATAAAGCCTTTTACTATTAAAAATTAAAACTTTACAGATATAGATAAATTTGTAAAAAAATATAACTATATAACTAGTTTGAAAAATTAATAGTTACATTTTTTTTCTCCAAATTTATCTATATCTGTAAAGTTTTTATTTTTAATAGTAAAAGGATTTATTTTTGAATCATGTAGGTTGAGAAACAGCATCCGGTTTCTATTTTGTTTATTTTTACTACCACACGCTGTAAAATTGCTTATTTAAAAAATTTATTTGTAGATTATTGTTTTCTTCTACTGAATTCAGTGAACTTATTTTATTTTTTTTCAATTCAGTGAACTTATTTTATTTTTTTTTTCAATTCAGTGAACTTATTATTTGTTTTTTTAATTCACTGAACGTAATTTTATTTTTTTTTAATTCACTGAACGTAATTTTATTTTTTTTAATTCACTGAACGAAAATGAAATTGAACGAATTCAGTAGTGAATTAATTCAATAAGGAACTAATTCACCAGGGAATTAATTCATTTGATTTAATAAAAAGAACTATTGCAATTGAATTAATTAGTAACAAAATAAATCGAACGAAAGCAAATATGAATTAATTCCATTCAATATATATTGCTTAGTGAAGTAATTTATCGAATTTTTAATTCAGAATTGAAAAATTGAATTAAGGAATTAATTCTT
Source organism: Leucophora obtusa (assembly GCA_949987735.1). NCBI lineage: Eukaryota > Metazoa > Arthropoda > Insecta > Diptera > Anthomyiidae > Leucophora > Leucophora obtusa. Next base: position 43,473,234 of record OX465297.1, read on the forward strand.
CAAAGCTCTGACTATAAACAAAATCAAATATCAAAAAAATGTACACAAAACAACAACAATTACAGTGTTGCCATATTTGAAGCCCTTCATCTTTCACCACCTTTCACTTCTTCTCTATCCCCTTTCCAAAGGAAGCAACACGTTAATTAATAGGAAGAATTTCCTGAGTGTTGCTTCTCTTTATAAAAAAAAAAAAAAAAAAAAAAACAAATTTTTGGGTTAACTATTAACTAAAGTTTAAACCTGCAGTATGGGACCCACCGTAAGGGTGTAAATTTAAATAGGAGTTTTGAAATTCTAATTTTGTTTACATTTGTTGTTGGTAATACAGTCTGAAGTTGCGAATAAACACTACAATTTTTATTGTGATTAGAAATCATAAACACTAAATATTTTAGATTTCGTTTGTTAAATGGACCTATTTATTTCAGTAAGGAAACTATCGGTCTAATCTACATTTCATCAAAGAAAACGTGTTTGTTTTTTATCTACGTATATAATTTAGATCTTTACCAACTGGTACAGTACTATTTCCAAAGAGTCACTTCGGAACTGGTTCCGCGAGTGTCACATTAGTACCAGTTTTGCTCCCTATTTTACGTCCTTAAATTATAATTTTCAAACTAGTTCTACAACTAGTACCAAAGTGGGAGTTTGGCGACAATTTTCCCCATCCCTATGACATCTCCATGTTAAATTCTACAGTTGTTTGTATGGAGAGGCGGTAGAACTCATACTAGTACATAACTGGTTCTGAACTAGTATTTTTTGCTACTGGGTAGTAACAAAAAATTTGAAAATTCATTATAGTATATTTAATATCGAGTACTATTATGTATTGTCCCCTCAATTTATAAACACTTTGTAAAGTTATAGGAGGTTATGAAAAATTTGTTCAATAAACCTCCTATAACTTTATAAAGCGTTTATGAATTGGGGGGTATATATTTATGTGTAAATTCATAAATGCTTTAAATTTTGTATGAAAAATTTTTTTTGCTTAACTTTATAAAGTATTTATGAATTTACATATTATATATTTAACTAGCGGCGTGCCTTAGGCCTAGTTTGTGGGATGTCAGTTAAACCGAAAAAGAATTTTGTCGTATCGGGCAAGCCCGCTACGTTGTTAGCGTACCTTAAAGTTTAAAATGTAATTTGTTTTGTATAGGAATTAAATATTTTTATGAAAATAAAATACAATGTTTTTTATTAATGTAAAAATCTTCAAAATAAAAGCCCCCTTCGATGAGAATGCTTATTAGGAGCTTATATAAAAAATTAATAATTGCAAGAATTACTATTCAGAGGAAGCTTAGGTTAAAACAAATTTTATACTTTTAAGGCCCGTTAACTTATCTCAATTTATACCCTGGTTAAGACCGCTACTAGCCTTAACCACTGGTAAACATATTTTTTGAATAACTTATCTAAATTTTAACCAAGCATTTCTTCTAACCAATGCTAAAATTTAACCATAGAAATTTCTGTGGTTAAGAAACTTAACCAAGGCTATTTTAGAACAATTCACCCTACATAAGATATTTTAATAAATTAAACTTTTAATGATTAATAAAAAAAATCTAAAGCGCAGCTCTAACCAAACTTTAACTAAGAATCGTTTATGATACATATAAGTATTTTCGATGTGTATTTCGCCACTTTACCAAAACTTACAAAAATTGCATCAGTACTTAAAATCGTGCACAAAATTTTGCTATTTAGGATTTAGGTTTCTGTGATAGCTTACAGAAATTGGAAAGAAATAGGAAAAATTTCTTTTTTTATTGGTTCAAGGAGCCAAATGTGTCTTGAATAATTAAAACCAAAAATGTTGACCAATATTAGAACAATTTGACACGAATTATACACCTCTACAAAATGAAAAGTCGCTGTCGGTAGAAGCTTGGTACATACTTTTAGTATTTTACTTGCTGATTCCAAATCTCTATTCCGAAAACGCATTCAAATAGCTTAAGACTTTTTGTTACGATAGTGGTAAAGAATGAATTTTGTTCTCTAAAATACATAGGACAACATTTTCTTAATTTGTGTACCGTTATAGGAAAAAATTCTTTTGAAAACCACTCTCAGAAAAACAATTGTTACATTAATTTTGGGGAACTTACATTTAAGAATTTGGAATCAGCGTATCAAATTCAAAATGAATCATGTATCAAAGCTCAAGACTACTGAATGAAGTACAAGACTACTGAAGGTGTGTTTGCTTACTTTTCCAGTAAAGTCCAGTAAAAATTACTCAGTAACAAATTTACAGAGAGTAAGGCAAAATTTAGGGTGCGTACAGAGTGGCCGCTTGTTGCCGAGCCGAGCCGACTGACGCTTATTGCGAGAACCAATGCGAGAAAACTGGTAATATACAAATTAGTACAAATAAGCGCGAACAGGTCATAGTGGGCGCCGAGCTGGTCAGAGCGCAAAGCTGATTGAATGCGAGAAAACAGTTCCAAAGCGTTTTTCAGCGCCGAAAACATTGTTTATGTTATGTTAATAAAATAAAAATTAAACAAAAAAATAAAAATTCAAATAAATAATAAAAATTAAATAAAATTATAACAATTATAAAAAAATTAAAAAAACTTATAAACAAAATTAAAAAAAAAAAATGTAATAAACATTTCAAGAATAATTGAAGAAATGCGTTAATAAGTAAAATTTTAAAACTCAATGTCAGAATGAACAACAAACCCAAATGCATACACACATACATAAAACACAAATAATAGATAAAATATCAGTGCTGAATCTCGCATCCACTATGCACACTCAAACTTGTTTCTCGCATGACAAGTTCCCGCAATAAGCATCAGTCAGCTCGGCTCGGCAACAAGCGGCCACTCTGTACGCACCCTTACTCTCAAAAAGAAAAATATCTAAAAATGTACGCAAACAGAAAAATTGTAACTTAGCGTCTTGACAAGACATCGATTTGTTCAACCAATGAACAATTTCTTGTTCACCCATGAATCTGTCTCGTGTGGACCACTCTTGTTCATGTTTTGTTCTTGTTCAGACAACATTGTCAGCACAATTGTTCTCACAACTATGTGCGACATCAACCACAATGCAAGATCTAATTTTTACTTAGTGGCATTACTAAAAACTAAAGAAAATAAAAGAAAATGAATAAAATGTTAAGAAAAAGTAAATAATTTGCATTATTATTGAATTTAATGCAATTTACTTTTTATTTTTGGAAAAAGATTAGTGAAAAACACATTGAAAACATGAAAATAAAGTTTCATTTGTGACCTACTCCAACAAAAAATAAAAAATAATGAATTGTCTGACATTACGTATTCTCCACCCAAAACAAATAGACAAATTTTTTCCCGTTATTCTGCCGACGATTAGTTTTTGGGCAAACAAATCAATGTCTCGTCAAGACTCAGAGTAAGAATTAGTAAAATACTGCTGCCAACTTCTTTCCTAAAAATATCGCTAAATCAAACTAAAAAATCACTAGAAAAATCTAAATTATAAAAAACTTAAAAAAGCGATAAATCGCTAAATTTCACGAACTTTTCAGGTTATGTTGAAAAATTTCACAAAAATAGCTATATTTTTCAAACTTCTTAAAAAATTATCGATACATCGCCAAACTTTTCGAACTTTTAAGTTTTTCATAAAAATTTAGCGATAAATCGATGAATAATAATGATTCAAAAATTCTGTCAAGGAAACAAATGTAAAAAAAATGCTAAGAAAATGTCATGACTGTTAAAAAGAAAAATCGCTAGTTTTCTCGCTAATAGCTAAATTATATTTTACCCGCTAAACGAGTTAAAATATCGCTAGATTTGTCGAAAAAATAGCTAAATTGACAACAGTTATTAAAATAGCTGATTGCGAAATAAACCTATTCAAATTATTGGATTAATAAATAAAACCTAATAAAATTATCACTTATTTACTTCTTCCATCGTAAATAAGCTTATATTTAAATATTTTTTGTTTTTACAAAAAATTATTTAAACATTTTTTAGACAAATGTTTTGTTTCTTCAATCATATGTTTTCAACCATATGTTTTTTTTCTTACAAATTCTTACTAGCAAAAATTCATCCAGTAAAAACTTGTAAGTTCTCTGGTATTGAACTGTCACTTTACTCTCTATTTTTCCTCTCTCCTTACTGAGTAATTGTGTAAACAAACCAGTGTTGCCATTTCAGTGCTTTTCGGGTATTTTTTGGTGCTTTTTTCCTTCCCGTACCCGGTGATTTTTTACAAATACCCGTTTTAAAAAAGCGGGTATTTACGGTGCTTTTTCAGATTTCTGGCAGTGCTTTTAGTGCTTTTTTACAGTTTCTATTTTTGGTATTTGTTCTCGTTTTTTTACATTTTTCTTGAATTTTCTGTCAAAATTTAAAAAATAATACGAACTATACAAGAACTACATTTTCGCACAATATTTGTAGTACAATTTTAAATAGCAACTTCGTTACATATAAACTTAAAAATATTGAAATATTAGTTCGGTGCTTTTTTACCCCTTTTTAGGTAATTTTCTGAACCTTTTTTACACGATTTTTCAAAGTTAAAATGTGTTTTTAAATTCTTGATTTAAATTTTTCAAAAAATTAATATCGTGGTTTTTTTACCCCATTTTTGGTAAATTTTTACCCGTTTTCATAATGCTCACGGTGCTTTCCTGCCTTCAGGAGTTGGCAACACTGAAACAAACACCTTCCAGTAAAAACTTGTACAAATTTGTACGAATTTGTACAAATTTTTGAGTACCCAAACACACTTTGAATTTAATTCTTAAATATAAAAAAGCGCATAGAAATCACTCTGCAATTTACGAAATGTGAACCAATCATGTTTTAAATATTTTAAAAGTATGTGAGGAATCCCTGGACAACCCACAGTTTTACTCGCAATTACAAAAAGATACGAAATCATGAACAGCGATTATTTTTCTACTCACTTTGATGTGCTGATCACATAAATTGCCTTAATTTAATAATCCATCACACAATTTCCACTATTTTTTTTTTAATTTTATGCGCGAATCTTTCCGCGGTTGTTTCGATTAGCACGAAATACTTATTAATATTTCAAATAATCCATTTTTATTTTATAGACTTACCAAATGGATTTAATTAAATCACCTCTCGTAGTATGCAAAAAGACACAATCGTTTTATAGCATTTAGCGACCGCGAATCTTAAAAAAACGACGTGGTCAAGTGTATTATTTTTTTACGAGCAGAAACACACAAAACACCGCGAGAAAAACTTTTAATTTTCCCGTATTGAAAAAAAAAATTTTTTTGTTTATAATTTTTGTTTTTCTTTTTGTTTTTATTCTGACATTTCATACTAAGGTTAACTACCCAGAGTTAAAATATTGATTAGTTATTATGGTTAAATTTTCATAGGGATAAATATTTAGTATTGGTTAGTTACCCATGGTTAAGGTAAAGTTAACTTCTCGAGAAAAGTTAATGGGCCTAAGTAAAAATAAAATCAAATAGACACACTTAATAATTAACAATAAATAACGATGACGATGTGAGAGCGTGGTGTAATGGTTAGCGCGTTGAACTGTTACACATGTGGTTGCGGGTTCGATCCCCAGCGACCGCAACATCAATTTGGAAACATAATGTGTATGATTTTTTTATCCCTAATACAGTGTCCTCCTTCACTAATCCCATGGTACTTAACCCCACCGATTATAACAGGGCTATGAAATAAACAGCCTCAACAAAAGTTCGCCAACTAATATTCTGAAACTAACACAATTTTCAAAAATCTGGAAAATATATTTAAGTTACTTTTAAACCATTGATAATACACACAAAGTATTATTAATGGTTTTTTTTTAAAGTCATTACTTTGGTCCAAGCACATACAGGATTCTATCAGGATACATTTCTGGGATATCGTCTTAACTTGAAAACGAATTATTATGAAATTTGACAAAAAGAATAAATTTAGTATTAGTACCAATACTTATTAAAATGAAGACTCGTTTTCGCTCAATTTCGTAGTTTCCGAAAAACGAAAATCGTTACATCTTCGTAATCAAAGGCACAAAAAATTCCATTTTTGGATTTTATTTATACTTTGGTGAAAAAGCATAGGCCGGTTAGAGGGTAAAATAAGTCAGTCACTCTTATATGTAAACACTATGACTCTCTTTGCGATTTGTTTATTGCCATTGCGAATCCATTCGTTCCCCGTTCTGTTTCATTTCGTTCCGCATTTCATTCCATTTCGTTCTCTGTTCAGTTGCCATTTTCTCGAGTTTCAATACCACTTGTTCCCCGTTTAATTTCCCCGTTCTTTCCCGAAAGTGTCTTAAAAAAAGTATTTAAAAAAACAAAAAAAAAAAAAAATGGTCGTAAACAAACTCTGTGTTACTTTCCTTAATAAAAATGTGTGTTTAAAAACAAAAAAAAAATGTGTTTTACCAAAAAGGGCGCGTAGACAAATTTTCTTTCCCGAAAGAGTGTTAAAAAAAAAGTGGCCGTGGACAAATTTTCTTTCCCGAAAATGTGTTAAAAAATGTTTCCACAAAAAAAGTGCTGCCAAAAAAAGTGTTTCCACAAAAAAGTGTTTCCACAAAAAAGCGTTTCCACAAAAAAGTGATTCCACAAAAAAAAAGTTTACATAAAAAAAGTGTTTCCAAAAAAGTATTTCCACAAAAAAAACGTATTTCCACAAAAAAAAGTTTCCACAAAATAAAAAAATGTGTTGCCACAGTGCTGCCAAAAAAGTGTTTCCACAAAAAAAAAGTTTACACAAAAAAAAGTGTTTCCAAAAAAAAGTTTCCACAAAAAAAAGTTTCCACAAAAAAAAAAGTGTTTCCACAGAAAAAAGTGTTTCCACAAAAAAGTGTTTCCCCAAAAAAAAAAAAGTTTCTTCAAAAAAACAAAAGTTTCCACAAAAAAAATGTTACCAAAAAAAGAACTTTCCACAAAAAAAAAAAAATACTTCACAAAAAAAAAAGTTTCCACAAAAAAAAATGTTTCCACAAAAAATAGTGTTTCCACAAAAAAAAAGTTTCCACAAAAAAAAAAGTGTTTCAAAAAAAAAAAACTTTTTCCACAAAAAAAAAGTTTCCACAAAAAAAAAATTCCCCAAAAAAAAAAAGTTTCCACAAAAAAAAAGAAGTGTTTCCAAAAAAAAAACTTTTTCCAAAAAAAAAACTTTTCCAACGCATATATTGTGGTTCTCGAGTTATAAAATGACGAACATTTACCAACTTATTTTTATATATATAGATATTTTCTTGCTTTTATATCAAACCAGTTCGAAACCAGGGTTGGCAGGCAATACCGCTAAAATACCGTTATCGATTCAAAACCCCTTCAACTGACTACCATTGCCCCTAAAATACCGTTACCGAAATAACTGAAATACCGTTATCATTAAAATACCATTACCGATATAACTAATTATTGAGTATTTTTCGTACTTTAAGTTGGTAAATTGGTTTTGTTTTGTTTTTCATTTCGTTTGTTTTTTGTAAAAAAAATTCCGGGAAGAATCGAAGTAACTGACTACCGTTATCCTTAAAATATCGTTAAGGGAATAACTGAAATATCGGTAACTTTAAAATACCGTTATCGAAATAATCAAAATACCGTTATCCTTAAAATACCGTTACCGAAATAACTAAAAACCGTTATCCTTAAAATACCGATACCGAAATAAATGAAATAGTGTTACCCTTAAAATGCCGTTACCGAAATAATCTAAAATAGTGTTACCCTTACCGACAACCGCATCGTTTCGGTTACCATCCATGTTCGAAACTGGTCGTATCGCTAAATAGGTTTCAATTAGTCACCAATTTACTACTAATGTGATTGTTTGATTCACCGGATTTAGATGCCACAAGCCTAGAAAAAGTAATATGAAAGGGAATCTTTGAAAGACTAACAAAATTTATCGTTAAAAGGTTTAAGTGTAGATGTTGCACAGGCATGTCACAATTACTGGTCCAGCTGAAATTACAAATCGAAGAAATTACAATCATATTTTAGAGTGTATGTAACAAAATTTATATTTATGTATCTTCTGTGGCAGTGGTTCTCACTAACTTTTACCTCTGGGACGCATTGGGGAATTTTTACTGGCTCACGGGCCCTAAATTAGAATTTTAAAAGTTGAAAAAAAAACAAGTAAAATAGATTAAATTCGACTGCGCTAAATCTTTGGATACCCTCCATCTCCGTATTTGTCTTAACCAGTGTAAAAAAGGAATTTAAATATTATGCAACATGATGTAATATTACGCAATGAGTTGTAAAATATAAAAATGCCCAGACTTCCACAAGTCGATATGATTTAATTAAAAATCTAAGAAAATGTATCTCAATTGCTTATATGGTTATTGTTGGCGCTAAATATAAATGCTGTAGTTTCACAAAGCCAAAAAAATAAATAAGAAAATATCGCTTTTATAGCACTTAAAACACTTTGAATAGCGCGCCCCCTCATTTGAGAACCTCTATTCTATGGCACAGGACAATTGGCTAGATTGCCTTTTAATACATAATCAAGTAAAATTGTAAATTTGCAACGGTTTGTATGTATTAGCAAAGTAACAATTTTCATGTCTTGCACATACATATTTTCTATAAGACCTGGCAATAAAGAAGACAAACAACAAAATGAACACGACTTTTACCTCAAGTGCAAGAAATGATGTTAAATTATAACACCTTCTTGGCGATTGTGGTACACGATTTTGCCAACACTTGTAGTACGAGAGAGTTAACTGACAGACGGACAAAATACAACAAAACATTAAAAGGACAAACAGAACATAACAAAAAGACAAGTTAACACCGAGAAAACATGCAATATACACCAAATCAATTGAAAAGCATACATAACAATCGCAATGGACAGGCAGTCTGCAACGACAACTATTCGTACAAGACTAGTGAAATAGCGATGTAGTAATTCCTCGATTAAGAACTTTGTGTCTGCATTTTGCAATTTTTTTTTCATCTTAAGAATGAGATCTATATTCATGCCAGCCGTCCAACCCAAGACATCCATAAAATGTATTATTATGCTAAATGCCTATAAAACTCACGTTTACAAATCATTTGCACGCTGGATAATAATACAAGCTCACTCTTTCGTTGCCACCAGGGTAAAAACTTTGACGCAGCCGTCTTTCGAATATTACCCAAAAGCATGTATAATCACCCAAAAAGGTTTTTTTTTGATTAATTCCAGCATATAAAATGAAACTGTGACTTACTAAAGCCTTTTACAATTCCACATATTTAACGTACTTTGTGGTACTTCTTTTCTTGAAATTTTGAGAACTATTTAAATTCCACATAACTTTTTTTAAAAAAACTTTTAAATAGCTTAACTATTTTAACACTTATTTAAAGTCCTTGTGCTACTTAATAGAATATTTATATGGGAAACCCTATGATTTGTCTACGAATTTCAGGATTTTTCCTCAACATCTCGATTTATAACTGAAATTTTAATAGTCAAACCCTTGAATATATGAAAAATTGGCAATGAAAAATGATTTAAAGTATATTTGTACAAAAAAATGCCCCGTATTTTTTAATAAATATACAAAATCTGGCCACACTTTTTCCATTGCAACGTGGTTTGGCTGAATGGAGGAAGACATATAGATTTGTTTATGGTTATACGGATAATTGAGTTATCTAATATCAGAAATGCACTTATAAACAATAATAAAGTCATGTCTAATTCGAATGCAGAATAAACTATTAGGAGTTTAAACAATAACCAATAACGTGGCACATTACTTAAGGTATGTCTGCTGTAGAGCCTACGGTTAGTTTCGGTATCCAGCCAATAGCGATATTCCCGGCAAAAGACACTGCACTCGCAATATTAATTCGTTAAAAACAATCTGAAATACATATTAAATTAATTGAAAACACAATTAAAAATAGGACTACTGATTTTTCATTATATTCAAACCATTTTGCTATTTATTAGGTGTGTTTGGGTACTTTTCCAGTAAAGTCCAGTAAAAATTACTCAGTAACAAATTTACAGAGAGTAAGGCAAAATTTACTCTCAAAAAGAAAAATATCTAAAAATGTACGCAAACAGAAAAATTGTAAGAATTAGTAAAATACTGCTGCCAACTTCTTCCGTAAAAATATCGCTAAATCAAACTAAAAAATCACTAGAAAATATCGAAATTATAAAAAAAATTAAATAGCGAAAAATCCCTAAATTACACGAACTTTTTAGGTTCTGTTGAAATATTTCACAAAAATAGCTATATTTTTCAAACTTTCTTAAAAAATTATTGATACATCGCCAAATTTTTCGAACTTTTTTGTTTTCCATAAAAATTTACCGATAAATCGCTGAATAATAATGATTCAAAAATTCTGTCAAGGAAATAAATGTAAAAAAATGCTAAGAAAATGTGAAGACTGTCTTAAAAAGAAAAATCGCTAGTTTTCCCGCTAATAGCTAAATTATATTTTATCCCGCTAAACGAGTTGAAGTATCGCTAGATTTGCCGAGAAAATAGCTAAATTGACAACAGTTATTAAAATAGCTGATTGGGAAATAAACCTATTCAAATTATTGGATTAATAAGTAAAACCTAATAAAATGATCACTTACTTACTCCTTCCATCGTAAATAAGCTTATATTTAAATATTTTTTATTTTTACAAAAAATTATTTCAAAATTATTTAGACAAATGTTTTGTTTCTTCAATCATATGTTTTAAATCATATGTTTTTTTTTCTTACAAATTCTTACTAGCAAAAATTCATCCAGTAAAAACTTGTAAGTTCTCTGGTATTGAACTGACACTTTACTCGCTATTTTTCCTCTCTCCTTACTGAGTAATTGTGTAAACAAACACCTTCCAGTAAAAACTTGTACAAATTTGTACGAATTTGTACAAATTTTCGGGTACGCAAACACACTTAATATCAAACATTGTTTAAATAAACTATCAAATAAATAAAAACAATCGAAAAGTCTGTTAAAATAATCTTCAATATTCATCTGACAAAACGTTAGAAGATTTTGTGTTTTTTTCATATATGAAAGATTTTTTTTGTTTGAGTTTTCAAAACACTACACACAAAACACATAAGCGGTATTCAGTGTTTGGTGCGTTTTATGTTGCAACTCTTTGTTATTGCAATAATATTGTCATTGACAGTGAGCGGTATTTTAAGCAACTTTGCAATGCTAGATGCAAATTAAGTAACAGCTGATATACAGAATTATTCGTCGTGAAAATTAACAAAAAGGTGTTTGATTATTTTGTGAAATTGTTTCAAAATGTTTATGAAAAATTACAGACTTTTTTAAAAACTTACATCTATATTTTCTGCCTCCTCAAAAAAATCCAGAACAATTTTAAGTTCCTTTGGCGTCCACTTTTTGTCGTGGTTTTCACTTTTTAATTTTTTATTTACAGTTGTCGGCTCCATACCTTTAATTTTGTTTGACGATTCTTTAGTAACTTAAAATGGTTATTAACAAAAGAAAACGTTTTGTTCTTTTTATAAAAAAATTGATTCGTTTTTATTACAAAATCTAAAATTCGAATGAAAATTTTTGAAAAGGAAATTGAAAGGAGACGGAAATAAAATTATTATAAAATATTTTAGAAACACAATTATTGAACAAGTAAAATAGTATAAAGCCCCCCATACATTTCCAATATTATGTCCAATATAATGGCCCAGTATTTTTCTCGTTTTGCCAAACACCATACAATAAGTTGCAACATATATGTAACAAAAGATCGCCACAATATTTTATGCAATGTATGAATTCAACAATAACCTCAAAATGCACACAAACATAAACAGTGCAAAATTAGAATTGCACAGTGTTGCCAATAGATTATGCAATATTTGAAGTTGTCCAATAAAAACATTTGCGAAAAGGTGACACGGAGGAAATAAGAAGATAAACAGGAAATCTAAAGTAGAATGTTTTTATATGTCTGTTTGATCACTTCTGAAAGTATTCATATAGAGACAATCTGACAATAAAAATATAAACAATAATACAATTTAATGGAAAATCCATAAAAAAGGCACAAACTGGATATAGACTGATTTGCAAATTTAATGTGTTTATAACTTTTGAAGAAAATGTTTATTCTTCTTCTTAACCTCAAACACTAGGATCGGACGAGAGGCCCAATCAGTCACTCGCTCCTAAAAACAAACTGATTACCGAAACCACAACAAACAATTCAAACCCCCATGATGACGACATTCAGCATTAAAAAAATGACACGAATCGGAACATGGAACGTTCGCACACTCCTAGATACATCCAAACTGGCCCAAGTATGCAAGGAATTCGTCAACTACAAACTGCTACTCTTAGGACTGTGTGAAACGAGATGGCCAGAAGCAGGAGAATTCAATACCTCCGAAACACTCACCCTTTTATACTCCGGCAAGCCACAGGACCAGCCAAAATCTAGTGGAGTCGAACTACTTTTATCCAGAGAAGCTCGTAATGCGCTGATCAACAGCAGGTCCTTCGGTGATAGGATAATTACAGCACGATTTCGAACTAGAGCTAGAAAACTCACGTGCGTGCAATGTTATGCACCAACAGAAACATCTGAACCTACGGAGAAGGAAAATTTTTACAGTCAATTGAATAGAGTGCTATCCGCCGCGGCGATATCGTTATTCTCATGGGTGACTTCAATGCTCAGCTTGGCCCAGATAACACAGGACGCGAAAGAATAATGGGACGGCATGCCATAGGTAGTATGACTCAAAATGGAGAGTTTTTCACCGAAATCTGCAACAATTACAACCTTGTTATAGGTGGCTCTATATTTCCCCACAAAACCTGTCACAAAGTGACGTGGGTATCGCCTGACAAAACTACCGAGAACCAAATTGACCATATTGCCGTAAGTAGATCATGGCGCAGAAGTCTTCTTGACGTACGATGCAAGAGCGGAGCGGACTGCTTCTCAGACCACCACTTGGTACTTGGCAGTCTCCGATTAAAAGTTGCAGCTATTCGGAAGCCAGAATCCACTGAACGGAAGTATGTAGTGAAAAAACTAAAAAACAGCCAAATACTTCAAAATTATGTTGAAGAGCTAAAAGGAGGTCTAGCGATACAACGTGCACACCCAGAGGTAGAGTGGCAAAACACGAAAAACAATTTAATAGATGCTGCCAGGGAACACATTGGTTTCGCGATGCCTAAGCGAGCACATTGGCTATCTGACGCTACATGGAAGTTAATCCTGGAAAGAAAGGAAATAAAGGCAAAAATAAATTCTGGCCTACACACGACACGACAAGCAAGTAAAGCGGAGTGCCAGAAACGATAAAAGAATATGGTACGACCAACTTGTTAGCGATGCAGAAAAAGCCTCCGAAGAGCACAGATCCAAGGATCTATACGGGATAACCAAAAAGCTCACCAGAAATAACTTGTCGAATACCAAATCACTTAAAAATAGTGACGGCGTACTGACAACATCTAAGAACGAGCAATTGGAAATATGGAGACAACATTATTCCAGCATGCTTTCTAATACCCCAGCAAACCTGGAAAATATCTGTTCATGTACAGAACACACAGTACGGCAAGATATCTCCATACAGAGTCCTTGTATTGATGAAGTGCTAAATGCCGTCAAAGTTCTAAAGGCAAATAAGGGCACCTGGTGCCGATAACATAGCCCCCGATCTCAATCAGCTTTGAGATTGTCAAATTACAGCCAACCTACTGCTGCCACTTATCGAAAACTTCTGGCTTACCCTTCAACTGGACTCGCAGCTTAAAGAAGGTATTATTATAAATATCCCCAAAAAAGGCGACCTCACTGATTGCAAGAACTGGAGAGGTATCACTATCCTTAGCGCGGTGAAAAAGATAATAGCGTATATTATCAATAAAAGAATATCAGATGCTGTAATGAACGATCTCAGACTGGAACAGGCTGGCTTCCGCCCTCAAAGGTCATGCGTCGACCACGTCAATAATTTACATATAATAACAGAACAGTCCGCAGAATGGCAATCCCCTCTATACATGGTCTTTATAGACTTCGAAAAGGCTTTCGACACCCTAACCATAATGCAATCTGTAATGCTCTTATCTGCAAAAGTGTCCCCCCAAAAATTATAAATCTAATTAAAGCCCTGTACAGAGATGTTAGATGCCGAGTTGTTCATGATAACGCACTGAGCAACCACTTTGACGTCGTAACCGGTGTCCGCCAAGGATGCATTCTATCCCCTCTTCTTTTCAACATCGTTCTTGATGTTATTGTACGAAATGCTACTCGAACAAATAGAGGAATAAGATGGGGACTTAATCAACAGCTAGAGAGCCTTGAATACGCTGACGATATATGCCTTTTATCACACAACTACAACCATATGGCAGCCAAACTCAAATCCCTCAAAATCGAAGCTGCAAAAGTGGGCCTGAAAATAAATATAAGGAAGAGCAAAGTGATGCATTGCAACACCTTAAACACCAGTAAAATCCATATACAGGGCGTTGAGCTAGAAGAAGTAAAATCATTTTGCTATCTTGGCAGCATTTTAACACATACGGGCGGCTGCAGAGACGATGTAGCTTATATAATTTCAAAGGCTAACCAGTCTTTTGGTATGCTACGCCCTATATGGAAATCTTCAGCTATTTCGAAATTCACTAAAATCAGAATCGTCAATTCTTGCGTCAAGTCGGTGCTTTTATACGCCTGTGAGTCTTGGAACACGTCACCATACGACACAAACGCGATCCAAGTATTCGTTAACCGATGCCTACGAAGGATCTTAAAGATATTTTGGCCAAACATCATAACCAACACGCAACTCTGGCGACAAACAGATCAACGTCCAATCCATATCGAAATCCTTAGCCGCAAATGGCGTTGGATTGGTCACACGTTGCGAAGACCACACGGTGAAATTGCTAGAGCTGCTATTGATTGGAACCCTCAGCGCAACACTCGAAGGATTGCACACTTGGCGTCGTCAACTCGAGAACGAAATCAACCTAAGTGGTCTAAACTGGAGACAAATAAAACATCTCTCATCAAACCGAACCGAATGGAGAGAGTTCGTTGTGGCCCTTTGTTCCTAATGGAACCATAGGACATAATATATATATAACCTCAAACCTACTAAAACAAAAGTGTTTTGATTCACTACATAATATTGCTCAACCTTCAATTTAATATATACATGGTCAATATGCTTGCACCACTTGTTGTACCATAATATTGCAAATGTATGGCCCGCTTAACATGATAAGAAGTTGTATGTAGTAATGGACACTACAGATTCTAAATTATTATGTGCGTTCCCTTATGTTAGCGCGGGTACCCGCGGGATCACAAAACAGTCCAAACAACAACAATTTACACGCAATTTAGAGTACGGGAACGCCTTTGGGCTAGTTTGCGTAACCGCGGTAAAGTACGGGAACAGACATATTGTTTACAAATGTCAGCTGTTCGAGTATCTGTGATGCAAACACAATGCACGTAGCTAAAAAAGCTATACAGTTTTAGTATTGCGCAAAAGCCATGATGTGACAATTGCAATTTTTTGTATTTTGTTGGAATTCAAACAAAAGCTTCAATATTTTGTACTTGCACTTTCGCCAGACCATATGAATCAAACACAGAACTCCGCTATAGGTTCATACTTTTATTTGCTATGCTCGTGTGTATGAGTGAAGAATTTCTTGTAGTTTGAATTGAAATAATTTTATATATAAACAAACTACAATATTTTGACCCATTAGACCCAATTTAGACCGTGCTTCTTTTGCATGACTTTGTTGCCGGCAACTTTTGTTTGTAGGAGAACGAGGCAAAGAAGTAAGCGGGGTAGCAAAACAGCACGATTTTGCATTTTTTTTATTTTTTTGACATTTCTCTTTGCACATATTTGTATTCTTGTCTTGTTGCTTCATTCATATTCGTCTTTTGAGCTGATAAGGTGTTTTTGAGAAGAAAAATTAAAAAATGTGGAGCAAAGACCTGATGAACCATTTACTAATAAAATACCAGCAACACGAAAATCGTTACAAAGTAAAAGAAAATTAAACTGGTTGTGCAAACTTTTTCTTTTATTAGTTACGAATAAACAACTAAAGAAGATTGGCAGACTAAATGTCAAAAAAAGTCAAGAGTTGTTGCAAGCAAAAGTTACCATGTTAATAGACATGACTTTTGGAAGCAACTTTAAAAGGGAATGGAGAAAAAAGCCTGCAATTAATTGAGTCGTCTAAATTGGCTCTTATTTTAATTGTTTGTTTTCAAACAGAAAATATTAAACATAGTTTTTTTTTCTAGAAATAGATAACAAAATATTAAAATTTTTTTTGAAAATACGTATTTTTTATAGTTTTTTATACCCTACACCACTATGTGGTCAGGGTATTATAAGTTTGTGCTGATGTTTGTAACACCAAAAAATATTGGTCGTAGACCCACCTTATAGTATACCGATCGGTTCAGAATTTTTTTTTATTTCGATTTAACGATGTCCGTCTGTCCGTCCGTCCATCCGTCTGTCTGTCTGTCCATGCAATCTTGTGCGCACTCTACAGGTCGCAACTATTAAGATATTTTGATGAAATTTGGTACACAGACCTATGTTGGCGCAAGGACGAACAAGTTTGATTTTGGTGAACATCGGTCCATGTTTAGACCTAGTGCCCATATAAGGGTCCTACCAAAATTATACTGTTTATACGCTGCAGGTCGTAAATATTAAGATATTTTGATGAAATTTGGTACACAGACCTATATTGGCCCAATAACGCAGCCTATTGATTTTGGTGAACATCGGTCTATGTTTAGACCTAGTGCCCATATAAGGGTCCTACCAAAATTATACTGTTTATACGCTGCAGGTCGCAAATATTAAGATATTTTGATGAAATTTGGTACATAGACTTATGTTGGCCCAAGGACGAAGCCTATTGATTTTGGTGAACATCGGTCCATGTTTAGAACTAGTGCCCATATAAGGGTCCCCCCAAAATTATATTGTTTATACGCTGCAGGTCGCAAATATTAAGATATTTTGATGAAATTTGGTACATAGACCTATGTTAGCCCAAGGACGAAGCCTATGGATTTTGGTGAACATCGGTCCATGTTTAGAACTAGTGCCCATATAAAGGTCCCCCCAAAATTGGCTTGGTTACAAACTGCAGGTGGCAAATATTAAGATATTTTAATGAAATTTGGTGCGCTGACTCACATTATAGAAAAGTTTGACATAAGCCCCATTTTAACCCATTCGAATTTCGGATCCAAACAATACACCAGACTGGTGTAGGGTATTGTATAGTCGGCATGCCCGACTTTAACCTTTTTACTCGTTTTAATTACTGATGCAAAAAGTTAAACAATATATATATTAGACTGTCCCTTGAAATAGCGATTTGTCGATTTTCATTCATTACCCCCCCCCCCCAGTTTTATTGGAAATGGTCCCAAATGGAAGAAATCGATTTTTGTTTTTTTTTTTTTTTGGAAAACGTTAACCCGTGCCGAAAGTTGGACGAAAATGGCCCATTTTGGAAAAAAGTGTATTACTATTAAAAATTTCCAAAATTCGAAAAAAATTATTTTTTGTTCCATTTATTCACTTAATATAGTCAAAATGATTCACGGAATTTTGACTTCAGCGGATATCATTAACCCACTAAAGTGGCTAAAGCCTGGAATCCAAAATGACCCACGAATTTGATAAAAATGCAAAAACTTGTTTTTTTTTTTAATTAATTTTAAAGATTTTTTAAAAAGCCTAATTTGGAGATGTCGATTGCTATTTGTACCACATAATAGTTGATATTAATGAAAAAAAAAATTGGAAAAATGATGTCTTCAGCTAAGATGCAAATTTCTTACAAAAACTAAAAAAAATACCTTTTTTAAAAATGGTACAGCTCGTGAGATCTCATTGCTAGACCCGAAATATTTTGGGAATCATCATAAAACAAAACAAGGTTTATTTTGAGGGGGGCACTTTTTTACTTTTTTTCGTGTGTAGGTCTAATATACATATATATATTTATTCCTCTAACTCCCACTGGAGGATAGGGCGCCATAGCGATTCGTTAGCAGGGTAAGTTAAGAAAAGTGGGTTACTAGCCCTCCTTTCGTAGATTGGTAATAGGGCTGCTATCCTTGTGTCCAATCCCACGTTGCAGTCATGCTTCAGCGAATGTTCATTCATCATTTACCTACTTTCCTGAGACGCCAAGTTGTCCGTGGCCATTCAGGTTACATGACTGTGCGCCTTCTCACTCTAGCTAGCTTTCAGCGGGTGCTGGAAAGCCATTGCCCGGGAAATACTTGGTCTAAGACGTAGTGAGCTGGAGCACCCATGAAGTATATGGACTTTGCAAAAGTGTAATTTTTTCACCTCCCCATGCATTTTCCAGTAGATTGGGCATAAAAATAATATCTCCACAAAAATTTGTCCTCTTGTATTAAAACAGGCCAGTCACTCGCGGCTTTTGGCCCTAAAAATGGACTAAAATTAGTTCATAGCTTCTTTGCGCTATAACTCTTAAAGTAAAGTGTTTACAGAAAAGTAATGAATAAGCATATCTACAGAAAATAATGTGGCTAGCATTTTCCTCATACGCATTTTTGACGTATCGATGACGCGTCATGGTGATTTAAGTGGTTGATTTTAACCACATAAATCACCATGACGCGTCATTGATACGTCAAAAATGTGTATGAGAAAAATGCTAGCCACATTATTGCCTGTAGATATGCTCATTTAGTGTTTTTCTGTAAAACCCTTACTTTAAGAGTTATGCGCAAATACACTTTGAACTAATTTTAGACCATTTTTAGGGCTAAAAGCTGCGGGTGACTGGCCTGCTTTAATCCGAGAGAATAAATTTTCGCGGGGATATTATGTTTTACGCCCAATCTACCAGAAAGTGTATGGGGAGGTGAAAAATATAAATTTTTCACATATGTGTGCTCTATTGAGCGCCAATATGAATAAGCACGAAATTAACTCTTAAACATATTTTAAGTTCTAACTTATTTCTGGAATTGAACCTAAATTTTAAACTTTGAAGTCTTTAGAAACTTATAGTAGAATTTTATGACAAATATTTTTGCGGAACATTTTAACCCTCTAACTCTTCAACTTACGGATCGTTTGTGGCCCTTTTGGAAAAGGGGCAAAAAGTTCCTTTAATTGAGGAATTAGAGGGTTAAAATGTTCCACAAGAATATTTCTCATGAAATTCTATTATAAGTCTCTGAAGATATCAAAGTTTAAAATTTAAGTTCAATGCCAGAAATAAGTCAAAACTTAAAATGTGTTTAAGGGTTAACTTCGTACTTATACAGAATTGGCGCTCAAATGCCCACAAACCTGGATTTTAGGAGGAAAGGATATGAATCTTTCATTTTATGTAAAATACTATGTGGAACATTTTAACCCTCTAACTCTTCAGCTTACGGTTCTTTTTGTCCCTTTTAAAAACGGTAGCAAAAAGTCCCTTTTATTTGAAAGTTAGAGGGTTAAATAGTTCCACAAAAATGTTCGCTGAACACATCCTTTACCCAAAATGCAAGGTTCACATGGTTTCCTAGTACACATATGTAACAGTTTTTGGGCTTTCTGTCATGGATTGACGAAATAGTTAAAAAACTTATTTTGTGTTTAACCCTCTAATGCTCTTTCTTCTAATTACAATTACATTTAAACCATATATTTGGCGTTGAAAATCTACTATGGAACAAATATTAAAATTTTAATTTATCGCTTTATTTAGGCGATATAGCACAACAAAGGTTGAAGACGTATCTTGAAACACAGTGGTCAAATAATTTCTGTTTTTGCTGTAAATAACACTATCAATAAAATAAAATTACGTACCGAAAATTTATGATCAATTGTTGTTATTTCAAAAGATATGGCGATTTTCGCTTTTTGAAAATTACGATATTTAGCGAATTTTGCACTATACATCAATAAATTTTGACGAAATTAGTTTGCTTACTACTACCTCTAACGGTGGGTCTCATACTGTAGGTTTAACTTTAACTTAACTAAAAACAAAAGAAAATGTCAAAAAAATGTACACTCTAATTAAATTCTGTTGAAATTTACCCAACTTATAGTAGGAAACTGAACTCCTACTATAAATTGGGTAAATTTACTCTATGTGCGTAATTGAAAAAAAATACGCACATTGTGTTTAAGTTGGTGCACAAATAATTTGTAATTTTACATTGAAAGTGCGTAAAAATTAAATGAAATTTTGAAATTAGTGTGTTAATTTACTAAATTTGTGTGTAAAAAAGCACGTTTCACGTGTAAATGTACGCATAAAATGCGTAAAAATCCACTAAAATGCGCAAAAATCCACAGAAAGTGCGTAAAAATCCAATAAAATGCGTACATTTACAACAGTTGTGCTAACTTTAAGCACCATCCGAAATTTTTTTTAAAATAAAATAACAAATTAATTTTTAGTACGTATTTTATTAATAATAATATCCAAGTCATTCTCTCATAATCGTTTATGTGCAAATTAATCGTTTTGGGATCTTAAGGCATTTGTATACAATTCATATAAAAATTTGTTATAACTATTGAATGGGTGCAATGACTACTGCTAAACAAAATGCCTTCTTTGAAAGGGAGGCAGTAACCGTCAACAATAACGGGAGAAAACGCAGAGATATGGCCTACGCAGGAACAACTGAGTGCAATGACTCCTGATCAACAAAATGCTTTCTTTGCAAGTTAGACAGTACTCAATGAATACTGACTTTGTTGAGCAGGAGTCATTGCACCGAGTTGTTTTGCCTAGGCCGTATCTCTATTACGGCGTATTCTCACGTTATTGTTGACGGTTGTTGGTTGACTGCCTCCCTTGCAAATAAGGCATTTTGTTGAGCAGGAGTCATTGCACCCAGTTGTTGCTGCGTAGGCCGTATCTCTCTTACGGCGTTTTCAATTTTGAAATGAGGTTTAGACTACCAAACAAACAAAAACAATTTCATGCTTATGTTGCTATTTCCAGACTCTAATGTGTTTGTGGAAATGTTGTAATTCACAAAAAATAATCCGTTTTCGCTTTTTCTTTTTATAATTTATAATTTTTTTTTAATTTTTTTCAATTTGAAATGTCAGAGTATTTATTACTATTATAGGATAGTATATTTACCAACTTTGTGCTTAAAAATTTTATTTAACAAAACACTAGTAATTTTAGGCACAATGTGTTTATTTATAAACACATAATGTCTAAAAATACTTTGTGTGTGTATTATTGTGTATGGAAGTGTGTATGAAAAAAGTTTACGCATTTTTTGTTTATATTTACCGAATTTTCGTAAAATTAAACAAAATTTTACCCATTTTATAGTAGTAAATTTACAAACATTTTGTAGAGTGTACACAAAACAACAACAAATTTTTGGGTTAACTATTAACCTAAGTTTAAACCTGCAGTATGAGACCCACCGTAAGTGTATAATCTGTGTTTAATTTTAAGAAAATCTGTTGGCTAGTTTTTGAGTTAGAGAGGTATTTGTAAAACGTATCCTGGCATTATCCTGTGAGTCCTGGAGAAAAATTTTTAACTGATTTTACAATGAGAGACTCTAATTTAGCTTTGTTATTATCGATAATGTACGTCAGATCGTAAATGTATTTTGGCAATTTTTCAAAAAGTTTTTTCTGTTTTAAAAAGTTAATTTTTTCAAATTTTCTAAATTTTCACTTTACATGCTTCTCGCTTGAAAACCGTTCCTTATACAAAAAAAGTTTCAATAAAGTAGATAGTTAAGTTTTCTATGAATATAATACAACTTGTTTAATAAAATATTGGTATTTAGCCAAAAACTATTTAAAATCTGAAGACCGCCTGTAAGCGGCCTTGTGCATTAGAGGGTTAATCTACGCTAAATTTCCTATTATATGATGAAGAGTATTTACGTATTTGCAGATCTCTAAAATTAAATGAGAGATATTCAAAGTTTAGTTTAACGGTCATGAGACGGTTAAAAGTTTGAATAAAGTAAATGTTTGCCTTTTCATCGTGTAAAAAACAGCTATCACCAGGAGCTTCTAGTTTAAGAGTTAGATATCCATGAACCTTTTTAGGGTAATTTTGAGGACATAAATGTAAACGGAAACCTAATATTTGCACATATATTCAATTATTTGCACCAATCGACCCGAGCATCTTTTTGAGCTGAGAACAAATTATTTTTACGGCTAAATTTTGATGAAATATTTTATTTATGCTGGTGGAACTTATGCCTAAGGTAGCCCCAATCTCAAAGTATGTCACATGACGATCTTGCATTATCAGTTTTTGCACATCATCAATGTTTTGTGGCACAACAACTGATTTTGGATGACTTTATCTAAATTCGTGCTATAGCGAAGTACGTCCGCGATTAAATTCGTTATACCAGCGTTTCACAGTTGCAAATATTTAACTTTCTAGTGGAAATATCAGCTGGCGCCTAACAAGTGTTAAAGTGGCCAAGGCTCACAATATAAATAGTTACCTCGTAAGTATCGCTAGAGAATAACTTCTACCAAATTTTACACTTAATTATCGAAATTAGTCATCAAAAGTTTATCAAATCGTAAAGAAGATATCCAAAACAAATTGTCAATTTTCATTTGAATTGAAAAAGCAGGCGGTTTTCATCGCCTCTTTCGAACATTGACAATTTGTATCGAAAATGTTAGCCTTTGCAGACGTGTGTAATTCTTATGGCTGAATTTTCGATACAAATTAAGAAGAGAGTAACTTAACAGAGGTAGGAAGAGTTGGTACCTCTTTTAAATTATATGCTCGTTGGAAAATGTATGCAAATTTAAACTTGTAGTATAGTTGTTTTGTTGTTACAGTGGGAATGGAACGCTAATCTTTCTAAGCAACTTTGGTCCCTAAATTCGTCAATGGCAAATGCTTTTTGGAGTTTAACATCCTTTTTTTTCTTAAAATCGCATTTTTACCTACTAATATAAAATAATTTTTCAGTTGAAATTTTCATGGAACAAAATGAAAATTGGAATCAAATTTCATATAAAAAAAACTGAAGGAAAATCGAAAACCATATGGGTATAACGGCGAAGTTTTAGCACTGATTTTTAAAGAAAACGTTTTTGATATATTTGGATAGAATATTCTTCTACCTCAAGTCCAAATTCTAATATGATATTGTCATATAAGATTTTATTTGTTGTTTCAAAAAGGGTTGATCATTTTCATGATAGACAATACAATTGTTTCGTAGACATCACTCTACTCTTCAGTTGTCCGCAATAAGAAAATGATAACTTTCTTACTCAAACCGAGACATTACATAAGGTACAAAAAATCAACGGGACGAGAATTTTGTAATTTCGTATATGAACTGTCTGATTTGGTAAAACCAGCTATAAATCAACTCATTTTTGAAAGCAACAATTACATAAAAGTACCCTTTGGGTACTATTTATATGTATGTTTGTTGTCAATACATTTTGTAAAAACAGCTAACTTTAAACTCAAAACAAATTAAATATTTGAATGAGATTTTAGCCGTGGTATGCTCATTTTCAACAATTATCTTATTTTTTGCATTAAAAATACAAAAATTGTTTTTTTCGGACTTTTTATATTTTCATATATTTAGCTAGAATATTCTTCTACCTCAAGTCCAAATTCTAATATGATATTGTCATATAAGATTTTATTTGTTGTTTCAAAAAGGGTTGATCATTTTCATGATACACAATACAATTGTTTCGTAGACATCACTCTACTCTTCAGTTGTCCGCAATAAGAAAATGATAACTTTCTTACTCAAACCGAGACATTACATAAGGTATAAAATATCAACGTTTTTGCTTTAAATCTGTAAAAATAGCAGAAAAAGCAACAAAAAATAAGTTAAAAATGATGTGTCAGAAAAAAACTGCTGAAAGTAGCAGATTTTTTTTGCTAAATAGTAGCAAAATAAGAACAGCAAAATTAAAACTGTCAAATTTACAGAATTTTAGTTATAATTATTTAAGTTAACTTTTAGTTAATTGAAAATGACAAATTGTCCTGTAAAATCTGCAGAAAATCTTGCTAAATATTAGTAGACTAAAAATAGCAAAAACAAACTGTTATATCTATAAAACTTTTATTATTTTTAAGCTAACTTTAGTTGAATGCAAATATCAGTCTATCCTGCTAAAATCGAAAATATTTGCAGAAAACTAGTTAACTACACGCAGAGAAAAGATATGGTTGCAATATGATCACGGCTACAAAACTATGATCCCTACTGCCATACATGGTTGTTGCAATCATACTATTAATGTATTAATCATACTTTACAAGTTATATGGTCGTCTGTAATCATTTTATAGTTAAAATCTCTCCTTTTTTCGCTTATCATATTTTTCTTTCGGCTACAATCATATATTATCCGGACAACCATATTCCTCTCTTCGAATTACAATCATATTATTATTTGTACTGAGAGATATCATGTTCACAATCATTGGTATGGTTTCGACAACTATAAGATGGTCAGTATATTTTTTTATGAGTGTTATTGACCAGTTAGCGTCATTCTTGTTTCAGATTTTGTGAAAAGAAGTTATAAGACGCAATCAAAGAAAATAATACATAATAAAAAAATAAAAAAAACAAAAAATAGCAAACAACTTACATCCATTTTAATAGTGACATTATTTGTAGAAGAAAGAATTCGGTCTAACCAGGAACCTTCAAATTAGATTTTACTTTGAAGTGCTCAGTGTTATAAAATAAGTAAAAAGTGATAAAAAAAAGTGTTTTTTTATTTTTTGTACTCACGTAGAAAACTTTTGTACGAAAATCAAATTGAAGAAATGTACAAAATTGAAGAAAATGTAAAGAGTGCACAAAATAATCATAATATGTTCCTAGTGATCATAATATGATTCTAAGTGATCACAAAATTTTCGACAGGACAATAATAGGATCACTGGGAATATATTATGATCATCAAGAAAATATTATGATCATAAGGAAAATATTATGATGATTTTTGTATGTATCGTGAAATTTTAATCCAGCTTCAGCAAAATACTGGGAGAATACTATAGGGATTATAGGACAATAATATGATAATATGCAGGATTATAATATACGAATATTGGGAGAATTTTACAATCATAATGTGATAGATTATTGACCATATTATGATAAAAATGAGGTAAGAGTATGATTGGGCCAACTATGTAATAACATGATTGTCGCAATCATAAACCCAAAAATGTATGATGCTCTTAGAATATGATCATCCCAACCATGTTTTTTCTTTGCGTGTAGGCTAAGGCTATATTTTCATTTACATTGAAAACTTTTTTATTGCAATTGAAAACTTTGAAAATTAAAATTTTTTTTTGTGATATTTTAGTCTAATAATTATTAGCAGGTTAAATTGTTTTTTTCTATTAGTACGACTAATATTCTATATATTGTTTAGAAGTTTTGTTTTTGCTGTTCCTATTTTACTAAAATTAAGTAAAAATAATCTGCTAATTTCAGCAGTTCTTTTCCTGCAAGGTAATTTTTAACAAATATGTAGTAGTTTTAACTAAAGTTTTTACAGACTTTTTTCTATTAGTGTGCATAGGTAGTAATTATAGTAATTTAATTTATAGCATTGTTTCACCCAAATCCTCTTACAAATTTAGAACAGTTTTACAATTTTTTTAAGAAAGACATCTACATTTTAATGACTTTATAGTTTTATATTAATTAATTATGTACACCTACAAAAATTCATAAAATATAAAGTTTTTGATAAATTAATACATTAACACCCCAAATTCTTAAATGACAACTTAATTTCCGTTTTGAAATAATTATTTAAAAAAAAAACACCTTGAACTGTTGGCTAGGAAATAGAAAAATTACCATTATTACGACTACATACATCTACTATATTTCAACAATTCAAAATTTACCAAAAATTTTAAGTGCAAAAATAAATAATATATGGAAGTAAAGAGAAAAAAACACAGAAAATGCAATCATTAATCAAGTTGATGTGTCCAGGCGCCTTGAAGAAATTGCTGTTTTAGAATTGGAACAGAAACAATCACCTGTAAAAGAGAACAAGAGGGTTTTTGATCTAAAAAATCGATACATACACGAATACTGAAAGCCAGCAGGAGTTCGAATGTTGAAAATATTTATAAGAAGGAAATGTAAAAGAATATTGTTCTTGTTTTTTTTTTTTTTGAAAATGATGATAAAGACGAACGATGAATCGTTAAATCTTTTGACTTTTTAAATTGTTCTTTGCCACACTTGCACACACCACAATGCATCACTCTCTTTCAATTGTCGGCATCCATTTGTACTGATAATATTCTGTTATTCAGTTGTATGGCCAAGTTAAAGTGGTCATGAATATGTTTTATTTTAATTCATTTTGCATTTGGCCCAAAGACAATTACACTGGGATGGTTACAAACTACATAGAATACCGCGTGCTTCTTATTAAGTGCATTACTAAACCCAGCAGGTATTTCACACCTTTTGCACCCCACTGAGACCATGTCCGAATGAAAAGGAGGCATCACTTAAAATCTTGAAATCTCAATAAAGTTTTTTAACATAACTACTCCAATAAAACTTTATAACTACATATAACAATGTGAATGAGTGAGTTACAAAATAATAATAATTAAGTTATTTGAATATATAAACATTTTCAGATTTCAGATATGTAGCTGATGTCAGAGGTTTCAAACAATTCATTCAATTATTTAAACTTAATTCTGGAAAAAAATTTAAAATGTAAAAATTTTTGATGGTTTGTTTGTTTAAAAAATGTAGCGCGGCTCACTCATTCGAGTTTCAAATTTCCCGTTAGTGGTCATTCAAAGACGGATTATATAAAAAAGGCATTTTTTTTAAACTTTTTGTGTGAGAACACATTTTAAATTTACGAAATTAAAAAAGAGTATATCACAAAATTAAAGTATCAATCAAAATATGAAGTTTGATTAACATTTTTCCTACGATTAGCACAAAAAGCGGCCTAAATTCTTTAAAAATGTACCAAAAAAGGTGTTTCGGGAAGTTTTTGCCAAACCTTATGTAGTACGAATATCGAAAAACGCAAAAACACGTGTCCGCTTAAATTTAACAAGGAATAATATATATGAATTTAGCCGCCATAGCAGTATACTTCTCCAAAGAAAGTAGCCAAAATTTTTTGAAATTTTAAGGCAGCAAATTCAAAAGAGAAAAAAGTACCAAAAAAAAGGTACCAGTGAAAAGCCCTCAGAAATCCCTTTCCAGCGAATCTTGTTTATTTAGAATATTTTCTAATTTCTCGCCAATGTCAAATAAAGAAAATACAAATACCTGCTTTATCGACAAAACATCGCATTGCCGTAAAACAACTTCGACACTGTGTCTATCTGGCTTAATCACCGTAAGTTGTTTTTCACGTGGAAAAATTTCATTCGAACTTTAAATGCCTCAAATTGCAATTTAATTTAAACAAATTGACAATTTTTTAATTTTATAACAAAGACACAATCAGAATAAACACAAAATGCCACTTTTTCCAAAGAAAAATAATAGTCTTGTACAGAGACTATTAATTATAGAGATAGGAAATCAAAACTTACACTACTGACCGGTAGAGGGCGCTGAAATTTAGTATCACTTGAACAACTATTTAGTATCACTTTAGTATCAGCTGAGGCTATATTTAAAAACTTAAAATTTGGTGAAAACTGCGCAAAATATATTTAAGTAATAAAATTTGAGAATTACTTTTTTTTCTTTGCTTTTTTGTTTGTTATTATTTCAATTTAAATAAAAACAGAAAATTGACAATTTTTTGAACAAAGTGCCATCTACACCTTTTGCAATTGTAATTCAGAAAATATCAATTGAAATTCAGAAAATATCAATTGAAATTCAGAATTTCCATTTGAAATTCAGAAAACATCAATTGAAATTCAGAGTTTCCATTTGAAATTCAGAAAACATCAATTGAAATTCAGATTTTCCATTTAAAATTCAGAAAATATCAATTGAAATTCAGAAAATATCATTTGAAATTCAGAAAATATCAATTGAAATTCAGAAAATATCATTTGAAATTCAGAAAATTTCATTTGAAATTCAGAAAATATCAATTATTATATAGAAAACATCAATTGAAATTCAGAAAATATCAATTGAAATTCAGAAAATATCAATTGAAATTCAGAAATCGTCATTTGAAATTCAGAAAATATCAATTGAAATTCAGAAACCGTCATTTGAAATTCAGAAAATATCAATTGAAATTCAGAAAATATCATTTGAAATTCAGAAAATGTCAATTGAAATTCAGAAAATATCATTTGAAATTCAGAAAATATCATTTGAAATTCAGAAAATATCAATTGAAATTCAGAAAACATCAATTGAAATTCAGAAAATATCAATTGAAATTCAGAAATCGTCATTTGAAATTCAGCAAATATCAATAGAATTTCAATTGATATTTTCTGAATTTCAATTGATGTTTTCTGAATATCAATTGATATTTTCTGAATTTCAATTGACATTTTCTGAATTTCAAATGATATTTTCTGAATTTCAAATGATATTTTCTGAATTTCAATTGACATTTTCTGAATTTCAAATGACATTTTCTGAATTTCAATTGATATTTTCTGAATTTCAAATGACGGTTTCTGAATTTCAATTGATATTTTCTGAATTTCAAATGACGATTTCTGAATTTCAATTGATATTTTCTGAATTTCAATTGATATTTTCTGAATTTCAATTGATGTTTTCTGAATAATAATTGATATTTTCTGAATTTCAAATGATATTTTCTGAATTTCAATTGATATTTTCTGAATTTCAAATGATATTTTCTGAATTTCAATTGATATTTTCTGAATTTCAAATGGAAAATCTGAATTTCAATTGATGTTTTCTGAATTTCAAATGGAAATTCTGAATTTCAATTGATGTTTTCTGAATTTCAAATGGAAATTCTGAATTTCAATTGATATTTTCTGAATTTCAAATGGAAATTCTGAATTTCACTTGATATTTTCTGAATTACAGTTGCAAAAGGTGTAGTCAGAGACTATTAATTATAGAGATAGGAAATCAAAACTTACACTACTGACTGGTAGAGGGCGCTGAAATTTAGTATCACTTGAACAACTATTTAGTATCACTTTAGTATCAGCTGAGGCTATATTTAAAAACTCAAAAATTGCTGGAAACTGCGCTAAATAAGAAAAAATCAAGCGCAAAATATATTTAAATAATAAAATTTGAGAATTACTTTTTTTTCTTTGCTTTTTTGTTTGTTATTATTTCAATTTAAATAAAAACAGAAAATTGTCAATTTTATGAACAAAGTGCCATCTATTGATAACGATGTCGTTATAACTTTTGTCTTTGGTGATGCCATACCCCTGGGTGTAGTGATAACGATGTCGTTATAACTTTTGTTTTTGGTGATGCCATACCCCTGGTCTTGTACATTAAATTTGCGTAAAAACAAACTCTACACAATTTTCACGTGAAACTCATTGTCGTGAAACTCAAACAACTTATGGTGCTTTACGTTTAAAGCCCAAACCAGATAGTGGAAGTGTCAGTCAACTGCAGCAGTGCTGTCAAATTTGTTTCTTCAATTTCACGAAAACTATTCAATATCTTTAAGAAATTCGTATTGAATGTTGTTTAAAAGCAGCTCTTGTTTATTTAGAAAATTTTCTAATTTCACGGCAGTGACAAATAAGGAAAATAAAAAAACCTGCTTTATCGACAAAACGTTGGTATGTGGTCGTCACTGCGTTTATCTGGTTTAGGCTTAAAGCCCAAACCACATAGTAAAAGTGCCAGTGAACAGTGGCAGTGCTGTCAAACTTTGTTCTTGAATTTCGCGAAAACGATTTAATATTTTTAAAAAATTGTTATTGCGTGAAGTTTAAAAACAGCTATTGTTTATTTAGAAACGTTTCTTATTTCTCGGCAGTGACAAATAGAGAATATACAAAACCTGCTTTATCGACTGCTTTCTCGCACTGCGGTCGACACTGCGGTTATGTGGTTTAGGCTTAATTCTTAAAGTATTTCAGATGGTTTTATGGAATTCAACTCTAATCGATATCTTTTATTATGAAGCTCAGATTTGAAATGCATATTTTAATTACTTTTTTAACCTGGAACATAAATTCATGTTTATAGTAAAAAATTAGGCATATTAAAATATATAATTCACTGTATCTAGTGTCTGGAGATCAATGAAGTTCATTTCAGGGATAAAAAAATTGGAAATTTGTACTGACACTGAAACTTACCCTAAATAGTACTTTTGCAAAACCAACGACAGTTTTATAAATAAAGCTTAATCGCCCATTCAAAATCAATAAAAAAAAGTTGGCGTATTCCCAAATTTAAAACCTTTTCTTTTTAAGGCACATCTACACGAAAGAGAAAATTGCTAGAGATAGAGCAAACAACACCTCTAAATTGCTTAAATCATTCAAAATAGAGCTAATTAGAGGTGTTTTTTGCTCTATCTCTAGTAGATTTCTCTCTCGTGTAGATGTGCCTTTAGGGCAGCCGCCAACAAATTTATTTATTATTTATGAAAATCGGACTATCGAAAATCGGGTATCGAGTATTTGTCTTTTTTTTTGTGTACTCGGTACTCAAAACTACTACTCGATATTTTCATAGTTGCATTTTGGACAGACAAAATATATAAAAATGTGACTGCGCTAAAATATTTACCACAAAAATGTGACTCCGCTAAAATATTTATCACAAAACTACAACTCTGCTAAAAGAAAAAATCAGAAGTAAAATATTAAAGGAATTAAATATGATAAAATCCCAAACGTATCTAACAAATTGTGAAAAATAATCCGTTGTAGGCATGTCCCTATTCGGATTTCATCCTTGCCTAAGGAAATCGTAAGGGGACGACGCACAGTGCTTTGTCCCATAGGCAAAATTAAAAAAAAAAAATGTGTGCGGAACGTTAGTGATTTATACATTTTTGAAGAGGTGACATAATACTATAAATAAATATGAAAGAGGAATTCAATACCTTCTCTTTTTGTTAACAACAGAGGGCGCTAAAGTCAAAAAAATTTTGAGCTAAAATGGTTAAACGAAAATCAAATTTTAAATGCTTTACAAAAAAAATGGCAAAAATTCATTTTTAAAGATAATTCTTTAAAACTCGGTGGTTTTGTTACTTACTATGTTCACAATAAGCAAAAATTATTTTAAGTGAAAATTTTTTGTAGAATAATATTTGGTGGCATCGAAAACTTTAGACATTTTTTGACTGGAAATCCCAAAGTTGCTTAAGTTTAGTAGAGTAAAAAAAAAATATGGAAAACAAGTTTTTTTTTATTTATGATTTTAGGACACCTTGAAGCTCTTTAATATTATTTTGTAAAAAAATTGTTTTTTTAACCGCAAATTTAAAAATTTTATACATTTTCCAAACCCTTTTACCTGAGTTTTGACAAAGTTAGAAAGAGCTAAATTTAAAGGTACCACCAAAAATTTAAATAATAACGTTTAAAAAAAAAAAGAACTACAAAATTAAAACACAAGCTTCTGTTTTATGTGGTGTAGAAAAAAAAATAAAATTCAAGAAGCTTTAAAACAAAATTTTTAATTAAAACACTTTTTTTGGGGAAAACCTAAAATTATATAAAGTTTAGAGAAATTTAAAAAAGATATAAAAAACAAGTAATTTTTTTTTTATGATTTAGATAGTCCATTAGTATAATTTTCTGTAAAAAAAAAAATAAAATTTTAAACCGCAAATTTTAAATTTTTAACTTTTGCTAAATATCCCAATTTTTCAATTTTATGTAGATAAATATGTATGTATGGAGACGTATGTGCTGTCCCTTAAAATACAATTTGTCGATTTTCATTCATTACAGTGCATAGTTGTCATCTAGTAGGTTCAAAATTGAAGAATTTAATTTTTTTCTTAGAAAACTTTAACCCTTGCTGAATTGCGGCCGAAAATGGACCATTTTTGAAAAAGAAAATAGCCTATCAATTAAAAATTCACAAAATTCGAAATTTTTGCAAACACTAGTTTTTTATTTAACTTGTTCATTAAATATACTTAAAATTATTCAGATACGGAATTTTGGTTTCGCTGGATATCATAAACCCACTTTAACCTAGAACCGAAATGCCCATAAATTTAATAGAAATGAAAAAAACGGCTTTTTTTATTTATTTGTCAATTTTTTTTCAAATACATAATTTGGAAATGTCAAAAGCTATTTTTGTAACATAATAGTTATTATTAAAGAAAAATAATAAATTGAAAAAAATGATGATAAGTGTTTTCACTAAATTTTAACAAGTTCCCAATATTTTTGATCCTGTGTGTGTCATATTGAAGGTTTTGCTAAAATTAAATAATATTAATAAAAATTGAGCAATAATACTGCTCGTCTGTGGGTAATTTAAAATTGATAATGAATGAGAAAAAGGATATACTGGAGATAGTCATATCCTTGCACCGAATGAAACAAAATTTGCCAAAGAGATAAAAAGTATAATTTTATAAACTATTGTAAGTTCCTAGTGCATTCTGATCTTAAATCTGGCCAAAATATAGTTTTTGAGAAAAAGGATATATGGGAGGTAGTCATGTCCTTACACCGAATGAAACAAAATTTGCCAAAGAGCTAAAAAGTATTATTTTAGGAACTATTTTAAGTTTTTGGTGTATTCTGATCATAAATGTAGCCAAAATATAGTTTTTGAGAAAAAGGATATATGGGAGGTAGTCATGTCCTTACACCGAATGAAACAAAATTTGCCAAAGAGCTAAAAAGTATTATTTTACAAACTATT
This sequence comes from Leucophora obtusa, assembly GCA_949987735.1. Lineage (NCBI taxonomy): Eukaryota > Metazoa > Arthropoda > Insecta > Diptera > Anthomyiidae > Leucophora > Leucophora obtusa. The sequence continues at coordinate 43,506,147 of OX465297.1, forward strand.
TTAAGCTTTTAGTGCATTCTGATCATAAATTAAGCCAGAATATTGTTTTTTAGAAAAAGGATATATGGGAGGTAGTCATGTCCTAGCCCCGAATGAAACAAAATTAACCAATGAGTTAAAGTACATAATTTGACCGGCAGTAACCAATTTTCGCTTTATTCTGTTTATAATTGTAGCTAAAATTAAAAATTTTAGTTTAAGGATGTATGGGAGGTAGTCATGTCCTTGCACCGATTTTGCTGAAACTTCAAATTTTACTTAATTTACATGTTCTGAACCAGCACACCGAATTTCATTCTTCTACGATAACTCCTCTAATTTTGCCGATTTGCTATATGGGGACGAAGCACTGTGCGACATTTTTAGAATTTCTGGAAATATTTGTTAAGTTAAAATATTTAAAAGTACATGTTAAAAAACTATGAAAATCGCAATAAATAGTTGGTGAAAAAGTTTAAAAATATGCTTCTAAATTTAAATATTGAATTAACGTAAACATTTCCAAAGAATTTTACTAAAATTTTTTAAACAATTTCAAATTTAACGAGTAAAAAGGTTAAAGTTGGGCATGCCGACTATATAATACCCTACACCAGTCTGGTTAAAAGCCAACTAATGTTTGGATCCGAAATTCGAATGGGTTAAAATGGGACTTGTGTCAAAATTTTCTATAGTGTGTGTCAGCGAACCAAATTTCATTAAAATATCTTAATATTTGCGACCTGCAGTTTGTAACCAAGCCAATTTTGGGAAAACCCTTATATGGGCACTAGGTCTAAACATGGACCGATGTTCACCAAAATCAATAGGCTTCGTCCTTGGTCTGTGTACCAAATTTCATCAAAATATCTTAATATTTGCGACCTGCAGCGTATAAACAGTATAATTTTGGTAGGACCCTTATATGGGCACTAGGTCTAAACATGGACCGATGTTCACCAAAATCAATAGGCTGCGTTATTGGGCCAATATAGGTCTGTGTACCAAATTTCATCAAAATATTTTGGTGAACATCGGTCCATGTTTAGAACCAGTGCCCATATAAGGGTCCCCCCAAAAATTGGCTTGGTTACAAGCTGCGGGTCGCAAATATTAAGATATTTTAATGAGATTTGGTGCGCTGACTCACATTATAGAAAATTTTGACACAAGCCTCATTTTAACCCATTCGAATTTCGGATCCAAACATTAGTTGGCTTTTAACCAGACTGGTGTAGGGTATTGTATAGTCGGCATGCCCGACTTTAACCTTTTTACTCGTTTTTATCTACAAATAATAAAAAATTAAACACTTTTCCATTTTTCTGTTGTTGTTTTATTACAAAATTAAAATTAAAACGAAAAGTGACATTTCATGTCAACGATATCATGATATTGAAATTGAGTGTCTTCACTTGAGAAGAAATCATTTTGACAATTGCTTGCTATCATTTTATTGCATGTCAAGACACTAGGTAATAGAAAAATGCCAGTAAAGTTTTCTGTTCCGAAGAATCGGTTGTAGAAAAGCTACTTTTCGTCTGTAATCCCTTCTACTCTAAGTTATAGCTAGGGTATTCAATTAATCGGCTTTTTATTTTAATCGATTAATCGTGCAAATAATTATTCGGGTTTTTTACTTAACCGGTTAATCGAACAAAATTTTAAAATTAATCGATTAATCGAAAAAATTATCTATAAAATAATATACATACACTTGTTGTGTTTTTAATAATTTTATTTGAAAAAGGAACAAACATAAATTCAGTGACTCTTCTGAAATTCATAAAAATAAAAAAGTGTAATAATTGAGATCAGATTTAGTCAATATTTTTATTTTTTCTGTCTCCTCTTTCACATATTAAAATTTTATCCAAATCGGGGAGAAGCACACCCAAAAGAGGAATATAAGACCCCGTACATTAATTTTTATCTTTTTCGTATGCATTGAATACATAAAAAACGTAAATGTAGAGAGGAATTCCGTTGAGAAATTGTTTTCCCTCTACGTTTCCGTACTTCCATCATTTTATTTTATTTTATTAATTCAGAGTGCTCACTAAACAAGCTTTATTACATTGAGCATTAATTATAATTAATAATTTTAATAATCAGTAATTACAATAATTATTAATGCTTTCATTTAATATCAACGTTTAAAAAGTCGTAAGCAATAATTAAAAAATTATCGTACGGAAATAGATACCACTACTTTACTAGATAAGTCACAACAACAGGGTAGTAATTAGGAAGATGACAAAGCAAACTGTGATAATTTTATATTGTTTTTGTTTTTTCTTTGGGATTTAAGATGTTTATTAACGCCCTACTTGAAAACATGAAATTCTCATTGAGTTGAAGCTAACAAATATTTCTAGAAATTCTAAAAGGTCGTTCCTTAATTATTTTCTTGGGCCAGAAAGAAATTTGGATAGGTACAAGCCTACAGCAAATTATTTATCACAATTTTTTAAAAAAATTTTGAGGTTTAGCACATTTTCTTTAATAAAAAAATTTTATTTTTTAAACATTTTTGTAATTTTCTAGTAATTTCGATTAATCGATTAATCGTATGAAATTATTCGAATTATTCGTTATTCGAAATTTGGACATTTTAAATTATTCGAACAATTTTTAGGAAAAATTGTTCGATTAATCGAATAACGATTAATGGTACGCAATTAATCGCCGTACACCATCCAATATTTTTGCAAGGAGGTTTCAAATTGACCTCGAGTATCCCGTTCTAGTATTTACCCACCAGATCTCAGTTGCTACCACCCTAATGTCAGAAAATTAAAGCTCGAAAAAATCATTAAACTTTTGCTAAGGAAGTTGTTCGAAAAATCCACCAGAAATTTTTTTTTTTTTTTTTTGTTACCAAACGTACACTCAAAAAAAAAGTCAGTAAAGTCAGCAAAAAATGTTGCTGTATCAGCAAAAAAAGTTGGTAATTTCAGCAAAAGGTTTGCTAAAAATCAGCTCGCAAAATAGTAATCTTTAGCAAAAGTTTTGCTAACACTTAGTCGACTGCAAATAAAAAAAATCCTTGCTAAAATCACTAAACTTTTTGCTAAACATTAGTAGACTGAAAAAAACTCAAAAAACTTGTAGCGAAATTTTACTTTAGTTAATTTATTTGCTGAATATTTAAATATAGAATATGTGTAGAGTTGTTTTTCTTTTTTTGTCATTTCCGTTTCCAGACAAGCTGCGACATCTACATCTTGTCTATCTGGTTGTCGTCCACGCTATGAATGCGGTTATCAGCACAATTTTTGTAGCAAAATAAATTAGTGAAACACTAGTTCAAAATTAGTTTAGTGCTACAAAAATATAACTAAAATTTTTGCTGAAAACGGAATTTCAGCAAAAAAATTGCTGAAAACTAGTACACTTGATATACAAGACGTTTTCCTAATTTTTCGACTAACTTATTTTTTTGAGTGTAGGTGTCGCATTTTAAAATTTTTTTCATTGCATTTTTCCATTATAGCAAAACACTGGTCTCCTCGAGGCAAACAAATCGATATATCACACTTTAAAATTCGACTTTAAATGCCGAAGCTAACGAAAAATGTGAAATGGCAATTGGAATTGCCTTGCAAAAATACTTTATATTTGAAATTGGACTTTTTTTTCCGTAAGGTGGTACGCTCTAGTGTCTATGTTACTTTCTCTAAAAGAAGAGAATCGGGTTCCCTCCTAACTTGGAAAAACCACATAGATGCTAAACTTAACCCGATGAAATTGAAAACTGTACAATTGACATGGCTAATAGGCAGAAACTCTAAACTAACGACCTGTTTATCTATTACGAACGAAAAGAAGTTTTCGCTGAAATAACGAACGATCTTTTTTGGTTTTGGTTTTGTTTGGTTTTTTGGTTTATGTATAACGAAATAAACATCTTTCCGATCGATAACGTAATAAAAAAAATACTCTTTGTATTTTTGGGTTTATATAAAAAGAAACCAAACTTCAAAAACTTCAAATATATACTATAGTAACGGCCTATTTATGTAAAAAGAAACGAAAACTAAACGAACGAAAGGCAATCGAACGATCACGCAAGGAATTTGGTTTATATAAAACGATTATAATTTTTCGTCTAGACTTACGTCTGTTACTTAATATTTCATTTGGGTTTTGTAAATGAAAGGATTGCCAATAATTTTTTTTCAAATTATTCAAAGTTTTCTAATACATTTTGGTTAAAATAATAATCGATGGTAACCCTCTTTTATTGTTTTGATAAATCTTTATAAATAAATAACCAAAACAAAAAGTATTGAAATTTATTGAAATTAATTTTAAAAAAATGAATATTTACAAAAAAATATTCAAAATAAATACAAAAAATTAAATAAGTGATTTTAATATTTAGCGTGTTTTTTAATCACCTGGATTTAGAATTTTTCATACAAAAAATGGAGTTATTAAATCCAAAAAAAAAAAACTGGATTTAATAAATCCACAATAAAAGCACAAATATATGAAACAGCCTATTAATTTAATGTCAGAAAAAAATACGAATGAAAATTAAAAGAGAAACAAAAAAATTTAAAAACTAACAAATAAAAGGTTTTTCTTAAATTTTTTTTATGAAATATGTTTAGAAAAAAAACTACACCTCACCAAATACATATTTTTCATCTTGGACATGGAAAAATAGCTCAAATAGAAATGGCAATTTTTCACTCTACAGTAAGTAATTTAATTAAATCCAATTAGTGAATATTAAATATTGCAAAGGAATTTTTCAATTGTGTAAAAATATAAATTGAAGTGATAAAACTGAAAAGGCAGACTGCTTATCGCTGTTTTATGTAAAATATAATTATGAATTGAAAGTTAAAGTAGAATCCTTCATCATCGAATTCGGTATTAAAAATTAGGGTGAAAGAAGTGTCGGACAGAAAATTTTTTTAAAATAGGAAAAATCTAACCCCATCTGTTGAGCACTTTTAGAAATACTTTTTGGATTTATTAAATCCAAGTGATTAGAAAAAACGGCTATTGTCTAAAATAGTGCAATGGTGTAAAAATTTTAAAAATTTAAGCGCGTCGAACGGTTTTATTTATCCAAATAATCAACTTATAGGACGGTTTTAATATCCATAAAACGAGTGTGTTTCTTAAGGTTTGTAAATATATACATATATATATAATTGTAAAAATATAAGATATATACGAGTAAATTCTTGGTATTTTTTTATTTTTTGTGCAATAATAAATGCGCAGAAAACCACGCAAAAAATTGCATATGTATCATTATTAAAAAATTATAATTTTACTTTAAACTGTTATATCAACTCACTCTACGAATGAGCGGAAACTCCCTTTTGAATAATTATATTAAGTATCTTGACAAACTGTACTAGTTATAAATAACCAAATGTATTTTTAAGTCTTATCACATAAGAGAAAAACCCATAATTAGTAATATTGACCAAATGTATTTTTAAGTCTTATCACATAAGGGAAAAACCCATAATTAGTAATAATAACCAAATGTATTTTAAGAAAAACCCATGATTAGCAATATAATCTTTTAGTACCTTTCCTATGAAACAGATAAAAACTTATTCTGTGTTTAGGAAGAAACATCAGGCACCGAAAAATCACCTACCTGTGTTTGTTTATCAGGATGTATATTATATTATGTGTATTGAAAATATTTTAAATAGAGGAACAACTAAATTTAATAAATAGAACTTATTTTACCAGCAAAGAGATATCGTCTCATTTCTTAAGCGAATATTAGGAAACTTTTCTCGAAAAGTAATGCTAATAAAATTGAAAGTAACTTCTTTCAATTCATCCGTATTCAAAATTAAACGAAAGCAAATTGGTTATCGTCTGATTTTATATAAAACAAACCTATAAGGAACATTTCATATGCTTACGTTATCGTTCGGAATAAATTGTGTTTCGTAATAGATGAACCAAAAGCAGTTTTCGTTCGTTATTTTAACGAAAATTTCTTTTCGTTCGTGATAGATAAACATGCCGTAAATTTTGTTTCGTTTGAAAACAATATTTTTCGTTAAATTATAAAAATAAAATAAAAAATAAAATAATAAATGGCTTACAATAAGTGAGTATAGCTATATCCTTCTTAATTTATTATATACATATCAGTAATTGTTTGCATTTTAATCGTTATAATGAAAAAAAGAATTCAACCAGGCTAAAAATCATCCAGTATTTGAAAGCTCTAAAATGTTGATGATTAAGAAGTGGGATGAAGTTAGACACGATTTAAACGCCATTGATTCTCCTACAATATCGACAGCAGAATAGAAAAAGGTTCCTGCTTAATTATCCATAAATATGTTCTTGTTTTAGGTTTGGGCAGAGATGAAGTACAGTACCAAAAGAAAAATTAGTGACTGAAACGGAGGAAGTCATAGACAGAATAATGCATTTAACAGATGCTGCAGCTCCCAAAGGAAGAGTTTTTGGCTTGGAAAAAATAGAAACAAATATTTTAGACAAATAACAACCACGACAGAAAAAATTTAAAGTGATTATAATTTCACATAATGAAAGTGTCACTATTTATCATCCTCAATTTTTTCAGCCATCAACCTCAACTTTTCCTCAGGAATCGGAAATTGAAGCGCAACTCGAACAACTACTTCAGTTACCAACAACACCGCTTCAAGTTCAACAGTCCTTATCACCATTACCATTCCAACCAAATTTAAATCAACCACCACAAATATCAACAAAACATCCCTCACAACCAGAACCAATTCCATCTCAGCAATTACCACCACCTCCTAAAAAGAAATCATTGCAAAAACTGCCACAAAAGAATGAACAACATGAACTTCTTCAACTTCAAGTAACAATACAAAAAGATGCAAATATTATTTTCCATAGTCAAGCAGAATCTGCTAAATCTATTTCTGAGGCAGCTAAAGAGTTGGCTGGCAGCAAAATTTTCAGCTGATTCTCTTGGAAAAATAAAAGAATCTATAAATACAGACGCTATTGCAATAACAAGCATTGTTGAAAATTTAAAATAATATATTTTTATATTTTATTTAGTAGATACAATTTAATCGTTTTTAAATAAAAAAATTAAAATGTTCAAGTGTTTGTTATTCTTATTGCAAATTTCTTGCGATTTCAGATCTAATGGTATTTGCTACATTCGAGAGTGGACTTTCTTCCAAGGAAACATCAGCATCATTTTCATTAACATTCTCTTCCAAACTTTCAGATATTACCTACTCGTTTTTAAAAAAAATACACATGTTGTGTAAAGCACAAACTACACTAACCATTTGAGTAACTTTGTCTGGATTGTAATGCAGACCTCGTGTTCCCGTAATGCAACGAAAACGATCCTTCAATACACCCCATAGCTGAGTTCTATTACATTGCGAAATTTGCAGTGTCTTTCATTGTATTTTTTTGATTTTTATCCACAGGATTTCTGAACGGAGTCATAACATAGGGCAGCAATTTATAGCCGGAGTCACCTTAAAAAATTTAATTACACAGAAAAAAGTATTAGCCGTTTTTTCACTTGGATTTAATAAATCTAAAAAGTATTTCTAAAAGTGCTCAACAGATGGGGTTAGATTCTTCCTATTTAAAAAAAATTTTCTGTCCGACACTTCTTTCACCCTAATTTTTAATACCGAATTCGATGATGAAGGATTCTACTTTAACTTTCAATTCATAATTATATTTTACATAAAACAGCGATAAACAGTCTGCCTTTTCAGTTTTATCACTTCAATTTATATTTTTACACAATTGAAAAATTCCTTTGCAATATTTAATATTCACTAATTGGATTTAATTAAATTACTTACTGTAGAGTGAAAAATTGCCATTTCTATTTGAGCTATTTTTCCATGTCCAAGATGAAAAATATGTATTTGGTGAGGTGTAGTTTTTTTTTCTAAACATGCATATTTCATAAAAAAAAATTTAAGAAAAACCTTTTATTTGTTAGTTTTTCAATGTTTTTGTTTCTCTTTTAATTTTCATTCGTATTTTTTTCTGACATTAAATTAATAGGCTGTTTCATATATTTGTGCTTTTATTGTGGATTTATTAAATCCAGCTTTTTTTTGGATTTAATAAATCCATTTTTTAAATGAAAAATTCTAAATCCAGGTAATTAAAAAACACACTAATTAACCTTAAACATCTAATTAAATAAATAAATATTAAAAATAAACAAGTATTTAATTGAATCCATTAATATTTTAATTGACTTTTAAATATTTTTGCAAATATTTGTTACATAATTATGTGTTGTATAATTCCCAAACTTTTTTTTCTTAAACTATATGCATATATAGAAAACTAGCGGGCGAAGCCCAGTACGTTGTTAGCGTGCCTTAAAGTTTAGATTTAAATTTCTTTTAGATAAAATAAAACACAATATTTGTTGTTAAGATAAAATAATTGTTAAGTTAAATTTATTGTAATGTTTAAGTACAAACACTATTTTTTGCCTCTTAATTTTTATATAAATAAATCATTTAGTATACCAACACGTGAGCATGTAACAACTAATTGTCTGTTGTTCAAGCCATCGGCGTAGATAGGTCGTATTCGTGATTTACGACCTATCTACGCCTTTACAATTTTTTTAAATTCGCTTTTTTATTTAAAGTACAGTTTTAAAAATAAAAGCCTTCACCCAGCCACTACAAATAAATAATTCTGTAGAACAATGGGTTTAAAATAAATAAATATTTGATCACTTTTTCTCATGAAAGTGGATTGTTAGTAATGAATCCATTATAAATTGTAATATACGTGTGTATGTCAAGATAATCTGATAAAATGCGAACTTAGGTAAATAGACCCGTAAGTAGTTTTGTTCATTTGTGTTTTGAATGAAAATAAATAACGTAAAGCAGGGTTGGAAAGCATTTTTTTTATAATATTAAAGATAGCGGGCAAAGCCCGCTACGTTGTTAGCGTGCCTCAAAGTTTTTTTTTTAATTCAAGTTTATGTAAAGGTAGACCTGGCAATTCAAGTAAATTCACAAATTCAGTTGGAAAATTTACTGCGTCGATTTCTTCCACCGGTACTTCGTTACCTGCAGTTTAAATATCAGAATATATAAGTTCCATCCCTTTTCTAAGGGTTTTTCTCTTTTAGAAAATTTGTTTAACTTTTTGGAGAGTATGTTTCAATGCTACATAAGTTTCATATTCCGTGGATAGTGTTTGAACAGGTAATTAAAAGGGGTTCTTCACCCCTTTTTGTTCCTCCCAGTAAAAATCCCAAATATATATAATCTTGCCTCAATCGCATGCGAAATTTCAAGTACCAAACTGCAGCAGTTTGAGTCATTCAAATTCCATTCAATTTTGTTTAACAATTTTAGTGTTCCAATGCAACTCCTTCCAACATTCCATTTCGTTCACCATTCGATTGCATTTCGTTCCCATTATCTGTTATTCCAATTCCACTCGTTCCCCGTTTCATTCCATTTCTTTCCTACTGTCTTGTGTATCGATATTGATATCAGTCGCTTCTATTTCCATTCCATTTCTTTGCACTTGCTGCGTTCCATTCCTCTTTTAACTGCAGTGTTTCAATTCCACTCGTTCCCCATTCTATGCCATCTCGCTCCTCATTTCGTTCTATAGTCCATTCCATTTAGTTCCCTCTTCCAATCCATTTCCATTGTCTATAATTTCAATTCCACTCGTTCAACGTTTATATCCATTTCGTTCCACTTGTGTAGTGTTTCAATTCCACTCGTTTCCTATTTAGTTTCCAAGTTTTAGTGTTCCATATACACTTCCGTCTTACTACATATATAATTTTAGGGCTCTATATCCAGCAGTTTCGCCAGGCCGTCAAGGGGGAAGTTTTTCCCTTTTTACCCCTTCCGGTATGAATTTCCAAAAATACCGTCTTAGGGGATGTCTACGTTGGAGAAGAAACCCAAATACCGAATTTAAGCTCCCTAGTTCCAGCGCAGTTTGGCCAGGTAGTTATTTCCAAAAATCTCATCTTAGCGGATGTCTTTAATAGAGGACGAACTTTAATACCAAATTTCAACTTCCTACCTCCAGCGGTTTGGGCAGGCCTTTAAGCGGCACTTTTCGCTTCATTAATCCCCATTTTTGCAATGTCCCTGTACAAAATTCCAAAAGGTACCTTCCCGATAAATGAGCCCATACTCCAAGGAACATATGTTTTACATTTCAGGTTTCTAGCCAACTTTTACTATTTGTGCCCCTCTCGGTAGGAATTTCCGAAAATCCATCGACAGGAAATTTTAGCATCCTAGTTCCAGCAGTTTGAGCAGGCTGTCAAGGGGGACATCTTTTCTTTTTTTGTACCTCCCGGTTGGAATTAGGCTGGAAGAGGAACCTAAGTACCGAATTTCAACTTCCTCGTTTCAGCAGTTTGGACAGGTCGTTAAGGGGCCACTTTCCCTTTTTGAGCCCCCATTTTATAACGACCAAAATTCAAAAAAGTATCTTTCTAATAAGTTAGCCCTTACTCCAGGGACCCACATTTTAAATTTCAGGTTTCTAGCCGAAGGAGTTTTTACAGGCCACCAAGGGGAGGCTTTTCTTATTTTTGCCCCTCCCTTTAGGAATTTACAAAAATTCCATCTTCGCGGCTATCTGCGATGGATGAGGAACATTCATACCAAATTTCAACTTCATTGCCTCAGCGGTTTGGGCAGGCCGCTATTGGGGACATTTTTCCCTTTCAACCACCATTTTTACTATGTTCCTGTTCCAAAATAGAAAAATTACGTTGCCGGTGAGTTAGTCCTACTCCAAGGAATACATATTTAAAATTTTAGTTTGGCCAAAAGGGATTGAGCAGGCCGTCAAGGAGGAAACTTTTCCGTTTATTTCCCCTCCCAAGAGGAATTTCAAAAATTCCGTCTAAGCGGATGCCTACACAGAAGGAGGAACTCACATACCGAATTTGCTTTTGGGATATCCTGTAGGGAATTCCAAAAATACAAACTTAGTCGATGTCTACTACAGTGGAGGACCCTTTGTACCAAATTTCAACTTCTTACCTCCAGTGGTTTGGGCAGGCACTTTTCCAATTTGTGAGACTGTTTATGGGGAGACTTTTCCTCTTTTTGCCCGTTCCGGTAGGAATTTCCAAGTCTATGCCGTCTTAGCGCAAGTCTATGCCGAATATCAAGAAACCTTGTTTTAGTGGAGATATCCGTGGGGGGAGGCAAAAGTACTTTTTTTGAAATTATATTTTTTTAAATGGTATTTTTTTAAATGGTACTTTTTAGAAAAAGCGAAATTTTTTGTAAAAAGATACTTTGTTTTTACAAAGTACTTTATTTGTACTTTTTTTTGAAAAAGGTATTTGTTTGGAAAAAGGTACTTTTTTGGAAAAGATAATTTTTTTGAAAAAGGTATTTTTTTGTAAAAATGTATGTTTTTTGGAAAAGGGTATTTTTTTTTTTGAAAAGGTACATTTTTTTAGAAAAAAGTACTTTTTTGGAAAAACGTCCTTTTTTGCAAAAAGGTACTTTTTTTGGAAAAAGGTACTTTTTTGGAAAAAGGTACTTTTTTTGGAAAATGATACTTTTTTGGAAAAGGTACTTTTTTTTGACAAGAGTACTTTTTTGAAAAAGGTACTTCTTGCTGAAAAAGGTACTTTTTTCCGAAAAAGGTACTTTTTTTGTGGAAAACGGTACCTTTTTTGGAAAACGGTACCTGTTTTGGAAAAAGGTACTTTTTTTTGGAAAAATGTACGTTTTTGGAAAAATGTATGTTTTTGTTCCCTTTTTGCCCCTCCCGATAAGAATTTCCAAAAATGACGTCTCAACGGACGTCTACACCGGTCGAGGAACTTACATACCAAATTTCAATTTCATAGCTTCAGCAGTTTGAGCAGGCCGTCAAGGGGGGCCTTTTTCCCCTTTTTACAACGTCCCTGTCCAAAATTCTCGAAAGTACTTACCAGAAAAGTTAGCACCTACTCCAAGGAACACGTATCTTAAATTTCAGATTTCTAGCCAAAGGGGTTTTGGCAGGCCGTCAAGGGGGCCTTTTCCTTTTTGTCCGTTCCGGTAGGAATTTCCAAAAATCCCGTCTTAGCGGACGTCTACGCCGAAAGAGGAACCTACATACCAAATTTCAACTTCCTAGCTTCAGCGGTTTGGGCTGGGCGATGTTGAGTCAGTCAGTCAGTCAATCACGTTACTCTTTTATATATAGAGATTTTTAGTATAAAGCTGTCCACACACTAGGAAACATTCTTCAAAAAGAGAGCATTTTTTGTGAATGTGTGAGTGCGTTTGTGTGTGTGTGCATGTTGAGATCGTCCAATTCGTGTTTACAAAATTTTTTGATATTTTTTGTTCCGTTAACCATGTTCCCTAGTGTGTGGGCAGCTTAAGAACCAAAACCTTTGCAGTTCACAAACAAAAGAAACACATATGCAGTACTCCAAATATATAAACATGACATACCCACACTTTTTTACAAATTCATATTATTTTTTTTTTTTTATTTTCAATTAATGGTTTTATTGATATTATTACTACTTTAATCGAAATTTGTTTCAATTAATCGTATAAAATTTTTAGTGGTTAATAGTATCATTTGAGTGGTAGGTGAAAAATCAATTAAAATTTTAATTGATATAATCAATTTCGTTTTTAAAATTCGTTTTTAGTTCATAAAATATTCTTTGTGGCCCTATACTCATTTAAAAATTGAGAGCATGTCCCTTTCCTATTTAGATGCAGTAGTATTACAAAAACTACAGGTACGCGTAAAATAACACAATACGCCAGAAAGTCGTTATGGGGAAAAACGACATAGAATCCCAGTCAGAAAAATACAAACGGGAAAGCGGTGGCAAAGCACTTTAACAGGTGGTACAAGTACTGGCAAAAAGTGCTTTCCCATTCCCAAAATGATAACATCATTAGACAAAAGGACCGGCTGTTCAAAAAGCGCCGGAAAAGCACTAGAGAAACAAAATTTTTGAACGTTGGCAAAACCAATAAATAGGTGATTTGAATCCAGGCCGTCAGATTGGCAGACGATTGCTCTATCCACTGAGCTAACGAGACATATAATATTTGATAGCTAAACACATAAATGACTGATAATCGCTGGACAACTACTGGCTGCGCTAAAAAGCTAGCACTGGCAAACAGTTTTTTGAAACTAATATGCCAGCGTTGGGACAGCAAAAAAAAAGTTGGTCTTAAAGGAGTTTTTCCAGAAACAAAAAAATTGATTTTATAGAACAAAAATATTTTTAAATTAAAAAAAATCCAAAAAAAAATGTTGTGCTTGCAACCGCATTTGAAACCTCCTGACTACAAACCTTTTTAACGTCAGCATTTTTATAAAATCATTGCTCTACCAGTGAATTGGTTTTTGTACCACTGGTAGCAATGGCTAGGTAGCACTGGATAACCACTGGTTGCGAACCTTGGCATACCACTCTAAGCCAATTCTTTGCCAGTAGTTTTTTGTATAAACTACCGAAATTTTTGTAAAACAAATGCTGGAAAAACGCTTTTTGAAAGCGCTGGCAAAGCGTCTCAAATGAGTGTTCTCCCAGTCATTTATTTTCAACACCATGGTTACCCAGTGGTATGCCAGTGCTTGATTTTTTGTACCACTGGCGATTTCTGATTGGGATGTTTACATTTTTTCATTGCACTCGTATGCAAAATTGGCAAGTATATTAAATATATATATATTTTTTTTATTATCGTTCGTCTACCTATCATTCGTGCAGTCTTCATTTGTTTTTACGTAAACAGACCATAAGTTTAGATTGTAAGATTTTAATTTACAACACTATTTTAAAACCCCTATGGTGCTATGGTATTCAGCTATGAGGAACCGCCTCCGCGTCTAAAGCGGAGAATACATAAAGGAACATTAAGTAGGGAACAAAAACTATCAAAAAAATTTTGATAACACGAATTGCACGAATGTCAACACGAACATTAACATACACAAATGAACATTCGTAAAAAAATGGGAATTTTTTTCACGAATGTTCCTTCGTGTATTCTCCGCTTAATATTGAAAGAGTACAAAGAAGTCAAAACCGACTTTTACGAGTTATTATGAGCGCACCATGGTATGTCAGAAATTTTATATTACATAGGGATTTAAATATTCCTCTTATCAAAAATGAGTTTTTGAGATACACCGAAAGCTATCTAAATAAACTTGGAAACCACCCCAACATTTTGACTCGAAATCTACTAAATCATCGTGGACACTTACGCCTAACAAGGCTTGACACAGCAGATCTAGTGAATTAAAATGATCGAAGGTTGCTCACGGAAGCATTAATTCGTCGTAATTGAAGCTTTGTCCGGCACTGGCTGTGCTTAATGTGGAGAATTAACATTTGAATAAATATTGTTACTTCACAATCAGCTATGTGAAGATTCAATAAAGAAAAATGTGAATTTTGTTCTTTGAGTGAAGGAGCATCAATAAGTACTAAAGACGTGACAAGGCTTATCTAAGTTTTTTATTATTCAATGGAACATATACACACACACAGGGAAAAGATAAGTTGGAATTCTGTCCATATTATGGTATTTTAGTTATTCAATACCTATTTTAGTTGTAAATATATTAATTATATGATCAGGACAAATATTAATTACTTGAACAAAATTTAAAATCATCACAATGAATTTACTCTTTCTGTAACAAATAATTTGCTATACAACATAATTTAAAATTTTTTATATGATTATCACAACTTCTGGTCAACGTATTTAACATTTGTTCTACGGACTATTACATTAGTTATCTTACCCAACTTTGAGCTTAAAATAGGACTAGTAAATCTTTCAGTAGATACAACTATCTCTATATATAAAAGAATAACGTGACTGACTGACTGACTGAATGACTGACTGACTGACTCAACATCGCCCAGCCCAAACCGCTGAAGCTAGGAAGTTGAAATTTGGTATGTAGGTTCCTCTTTCGGTGTAGACGTCCGCTAAGACGGGATTTTTGGAAATTCCTACCGGAACGGGCAAAAAGGGGAAAAGTCTCCCCCTTGGCGGCCTGCCAAAACCCCTTTGGCTAGAAAGCTGAAATTTAAGATATGTGTTCCTTGGAATATGGGCTAACTTTTCTGGAAAATACTTTCTGGAATTTTGGACAGGGACGTTGTAAAAATGGGGGTTAAAAAGGGGAAAAAGGCCCCCCTTGACGGCCTGCCCAAACCGCTGGAGGTAGGAAGTTGAAATTTGGTATAAAGGTTCCTACGCTATCGTAGACATCCACCAAGACGGGAGTTTTGGAAATTTTTACAGGGACGGGCAAAAAGGGGAAAAAGTCTCCCCCTTGACGGCCTGCTCAAACTGCTGGAGCTATGAAGTTGAAATTTGGTACGTAGGTTCCTCGACCGGTGTAGACGTCCGTTGAGACGGCATTTTTGGAAATTCTTATCGGGAGGGGCAAAAAGGGGACAAAAAAAGCACCTTTTTCCAAAAAAGTACCTTTTCCCAAAAGAAGTACCTTTTTCCAAAAAAAGTACCTTTTTCCAAAAAAAAGCACCTTTTTCCGAAAAAAGTATCTTTATCCAAAAAAAGTACCTTTTTCCAAAAAAGTACCTTTTCCAAAAAAAGTACCTTTTTCCAAAAAAAGTACCTTTTTCCAAAAAAAGTACCTTTTTCCAAAAAAAGTACCTTTTTCCAAAAAAAGTACCTTTTTCCAAAACAAGTACCTTTTTCCAAAAAAGTACCTTTTTTCAAAAAAAGTACCTTTTTCCAAAAAAAGTACCTTTTCCCGAAAAAAGTACCTTTTTCCACAAAAAGTACGTTTTTCCACAAAAAGTACGTTTTTCCAAAAAAAAGTACGTTTTTCCAAAAAAAAGTACCTTTTTCCAAAAATGTACCTTTTTCCAAAAAATGTACCTTTCCCAAAAAAAAGTACCTTTTCCCAAAAAACATACATTTTTCCAAAAAAATACGTTTTTCAAAAAAAGTACCTTTTGCAAAAAAAAGTACCTTTTCTCAAAAAAAGTACCTTTTTCTAAAAAAATGTTCCTTTTCCCAAAAAACATACATTTTTTCAAAAAAATACCTTTTTCAAATAAAGTACCTTTTCCAAAAAAAGTACCTTTTCCCAAAAAAAAAGTACCTTGTTCTAAAAAAATGTTCCTTTTCCAAAAGAAGTACCTTTTCCAAAAAAAGTGCCTTTTTCCAAAAAACATACATTTTTCCAACAAAAAACACCTTTTTAAAAAAAAATACCTTTTCCAAAAAAAGTACAAATAAAGTACTTTGTAAAAACAAAGTATCTTTTTCCAAAAAATTTCGTTTTTCCAAAAAGTACCATTTAAAATAATATATAATTTCAAAAAAACTACTTTTTTTCCTCCCCCCACTGATATCTCCACTAAAACAAGGTTTCTTGATATTCGGCATAGACGTGCGCTAAGACGATATTTTTATAAATTCCTACCGGAACGGGCAAAAAGGGGAAAAGTCTCCCAATAAACAGTCTCACAAATTGGAAAAGTGCCTGCCCAAACCACTGGAGGTAAGAAGTTGAAATTTGGTATAAAGGTTCCTCCACTGTAGTAGACATCGACTAAGTTTGTATTTTTGGAATTCCCTACAGGATATCCCAAAAGGAAACTCGGTATGTGAGTTCCTCCTTCTGTGTAGGCGTCCGCTTAGACGGAATTTTTGAAATTCCTATCGGGAGGGGAAATAAGGTAAAAGTCTCCTCCTGACGGCTTGCCCAATCCCTTTTGGCCAAGCTAAAATTTTAAATATGTATTCCTTGAAGTAGGACTAACTCACCGGTAACGTAATTTTTCTATTTTGGAACAGGAACATAGTAAAAATGGTGGTTAAAAGGGAAAAATGTCCCCACTAACGGCCTGCCCAAACCGCTTAGGCAATGCAGTTGAAATTTGGTATGAATGTTCCTCATCCATCGCAGATAGCCGCGAAGATGGAATTTTTGTAAATTCCTAAAGGGAGGGGCAAAAAGAAGAAAAGCCTCACCTTGGGGGCCGGTAAAAACCCTTCGGCTAGAAACTTGAAGCTTAAAATGTGGGTCCCTGGAGTAAGGGCTAACTTATTAGAAAGATACTTTTTTGAATTTTGGACAGGGTCGTTATAAAATGGGGGCTCAAAAAGGGAAAGTTGCCCCTTAACGACCTGTCCAAACTGCTGGAACTAGGAAGCTGAAATTCGGTACTTAGGTTTCTCTTCCAGCCTAATTCCAACCGGGAGGGACAGAAAAAGAAAAAGTGTCCCCCTTGACAGCCTGCTCAAACTGCTGGAACTAGGAAGCTGAAATTCCCTGTCGATGGATTTTCGGAAATTCCTACCGAGAGGGGCACAAATAGTAAAAGTTAGCTAGAAACCTGAAATGTAAAACAAATGTTACTTGGAGTATGGGCTCACTTACCGGGAAGGTGCTTTTTGGACAGGCACATTGCAAAAATGGGGATTAATGAAGCGAAAAGTGCCGCTTAAAGGCCTTCCCAAACCGCTGTAGGTAGGAAGTTGAAATTTGGTATTAAAGTTCCTCCTCTATTGTAGACATCTGCTACGATGAGATTTTTGGAAATTTCTACAGGTAAGGTCAAAAACAGGAAAAGTCTCCCCCTTAACGGCCTGGCCAAACTGCTGGAACAAGGGATCTTAAATTGGGTTTTTTCTCCAACGTTGACGTCCCCTAAGATGGTATTTTTGGAAATTCATACCGGGAGGTGTAAAAAGGGAAAAAACTTCCCCCTTGATAGCCTGGCCAAACTGCTGGATATAGAGACCTAAAATTATGTATGTAGTAGGTTCCTCCTCCAACGCAGACGTCCTCTAAGACGGAATTTTTGGAAATTCCTACCTGGAAGGGTAAAAACGGAATAATTCTCCCCCTTGATGGCCTTACCGAACCCTTCGGCTAGAAACCTGTAATATATAATATATTTTCCTTGGAGTATGGGCTAACTTATCGACAAGGCATTTCTAGGACTTTGGACAGGAACGTGGTAAAAATGGTGGTTCAAAAGGGGAAAATTGCCCCCCCCCCCTTAACGTCTGCGTCTTTAGCTAGAAACCTAAAACTTAAAGAACAAGTGTATATGAAACACTAAAATTAAGAAACTAAATAGGAAACGAGTGGAATTGAAACACTACACAAGTGGAATGAAATGGATATAAACGTTGAACGAGTGGAATTGAAATTATAGACAATGCAAATGGATTGGAAGAGGGAATTACCTGTTCAAACACTATCCACGGAATATGAAACTTATGTAGCATTGAAACATACTCTCCAAAAAGTTAAACAAATTTTCTAAAAGAGAAAAAACCTTAGAAAAGGTTAAACCTTAGAAAACTTAAATCGAACAAGCACGAAATGATTAAGAAATGATAATTTTTAAAATGCTTATTAAGTTTTTAGGGTCCTTATAGCACAAATAGTGTTATTTTGACGATTTTGAACTATTTTTTGACGATTTTTCAAAAGCTATGACGATATTTTCCAGAATTTTTGCCTGCATAATGAAAAATATATTTCACACAACGCTAATAAACGCTTATCCCCGCTTTTGTGCTTTCCACATTTAAAGTTATTAACGATGCACTGCGTCTGACTTTTAATCGAAATAATTTAGAATTTTAAGGAAATAATTCTTTAACGTTCTGAATGGATGAGAAATACGATCCATATAAAACTAATTGTGGCCTAAGGAGCATTACTTAAATATTAATTGCCATATTGGTGCAGCAGTAAAAGAAGAAGTCATGGTAAAAGAAGCAATACTCGTAAAAGCAGCAAGAGGCAAAAGTCAAAGTAACGGGGAAAAGGCAGCAAAAAAGCTCATATTGAATGCGTTTTTTATTAAAAAGAAACTTAAAAATAATGTAATAGAAAATAAATTTAATTTGTTCGCATTTTCTTGTTTCTTGAAATTAATTGCACTGCCATGATATGACGAAAATTACAGATTCAGTCAGATATAACAAACTGATATAAACAGACACTTTTATAATGTCAGTACCCAACATACAGATTGGAAGACTACATACAAACTTTATATTATATTTTTGCCGGTATGTTGGTATGTAGTATGTCTGTATTAACATGAAATTATGATACTCAGTTGAAACTAAATTGTAATGGAAAGGAAAAAGAAGAAGAAAAAAGATTTGTATATGCATGTCAAATTAGAATAATATATTATGAATTTTATTGTATGTTTTTTAATTAAAGTTTTCTTTTTATTATTATAATTACCATTCTTTATAAAGTGGTTTATAATGGACTGACTAAATAAAACATGAACAAGCTAAGAAAACAGTGTATAATGATGTCAGGAATTAAAAAAACATAAAATTTGAGATCCCTATTAAAAAAATTAATATGGAGCTTTATATGGTAATATATAACTACATGTGATCCATATACCATTTCATCCGAAATATGGCCCGATAAAATCGTATCAATTGTTAATCAGTTTTTATCTAATTTTATCAGTTTAGATCTTAACTGATTAAATTATACATTAATCAGGTGAATTTTTATGCGATTTTTTATCGGTTTATGTCGCATGGTATCAGTTTAGATCCAAATAGACACAATTGTATACAAACTTATATAGGTTTGTCCGAGTTTTGACCTGACACAATTATATCAGTATCCAACATTTGATACGATTGTAAAAGTTAAATGTCGGATACCATTATATTTTATTTATGTAAAATTGTACCGATTACGATCTAGAATTTATAATTTAATCAGTTATGATCTAAGCTGATATAATTACATAAAAATTGATCGAAAATTTATACAATTATATCGGGCCATTTTTCGGATGAGACTGAATGTTTATACAGATATAACTTCATCACATTATATATAACTATGTATGTATATGTAATTATTTTTACTCGGGTTATGCTTATAACGAGTGAGATCGAAGAAAACCCGACACATATTTTCACCAATATCTTTGTTTATGTACATTCAATAATCTTTTGTTTTCAATCACGTTACTTTCCAAAAATATGTCAAATATTAAATTAATCTTTAATTCCCATATATTTAGTTAGAATATAATTTTTAATTTCTATTCGTTAATTTAAATCAAGGTTGGTTACCGTTATCGTTATAATACCCTTATCGCTAAAATACTGTTTCGTATTGAATACCGTTACCAATACCTTTAAAAAAAATTTCAAACGTTATCGTTACCGATACCGTTATTTTTATGCGTAATTACCGGTATTTTGCCGGTATTTATTAATTTATATAAAAACTAGCGGGCGCAGCCCGCTACGTTGTTAGCGTGCCTTAAATGTTAGGGAGGGCTGTGCCCCCCCCCCCCTACAATTTTTTTTAAATTCGCTTTTTATTTAAAGTACAGTTTTTATATAGTAAAAGCCTTCACCCAGTCACCACAAATAAATAATTCTGCACAACAATGGGTTTAAAATAAATAAATATTTGATCACTTTTTCTCATGAAAGTGGATTGTTAGTAATGAATCCATAATAAATTGCAATATACGTGTGTATGTTAAGATAATTTGGTAAAGTGCGAACTTAGGTAGATAGACCCGTAAGTAGTTTTGTTCATTTGTGTTTTGAATGAAAATAAATAACGTAAAGCAGGGTTGGAAAGCATTTTATAATATTAAAAATAGCGGGCAAAGCTACGTTGTTAGCGTGTCTTAAATTTTTTTTTTTAATTCCAGTTTATGTAAAGGTAGACCTGGCAATTCAAGTAAATTCACAAATTCAGTTGGAAAATTTACTGCGTCGGTTTCTTCCACCGGTGCTTCGTTACATGAAGTTTAAATATCGGAATATATAAGTTCCATTCCTTTTCTAAGGTTTTTTCTCTTTTAGAAAATTTGTTTAACTTTTTCGAGAGTATGTTTCAATGCCACATAAGTTTCATATTCCGTGGATAGTGTTTGAACAGGTAATTCCCTCTTCCAATCCATTTGCATTGTCTATAATTTCAATTCCACTCGTTCAACGTTTATATCCATTTCGTTCCACTTGTGTAGTGTTTCAATTCCACTCGTTTCCTATTTAGTTTATTAATTTTAGTGTTTCATATACGCTTGTTCTTTAAGTTTTAGGTTTCTAGCTAAAGACGCAGACGTTAAGGGGGGGGGGGGGGCAATTTTCCCCTTTTGAACCACCATTTTTACCACGTTCCTGTCCAAAGTCCTAGAAATGCCTTGTCGATAAGTTAGCCCATACTCCAAGGAAAACATATTATATATTACAGGTTTCTAGCCGAAGGGTTCGGTTAGGCCATCAAGGGGGAGAATTATTCCATTTTTACCCCTCCCGGTAGGAATTTCCAAAAATTCCGTCTTAGAGGACGTCTGCGTTGGAGGAGGAACCTACTACATACATAATTTTAGGTCTCTATATCCAGCAGTTTGGCCAGGCTATCAAGGGGGAAGTTTTTTCCCTTTTTACCCCTCCCGGTATGAATTTCCAAAAATACCGTCTTAGGGGACGACTACGTTGGAGAAGGAACCCAAACACCGAATTTAAGCTCCCTAGATCCAGCAGTTTGGCCAGGCCGTTAAGGGGGAGACTTTTCCTGTTTTTGACCCTACCTGTGGAAATTTCCAAAAATCTCATCTTAGCGGATGTCTACAATAGAGGAGGAACTTTAATACCAAATTTCAACTTCCTACCTCCAGCGGTTTGGGCAGGCCTTTAAGCGGCACTTTTCGCTTCATTAATACCCATTTTTGCAATGTCCCTGTACAAAATTCCAAAAGGCGCCTTCCCGATAAATGAGCCCATACTCCAAGGAACATATGTTTAACATTTCAGGTTTTTAGCCAACTTTTACTATTTGTGCCCCTCTCGGTAGGAATTTCCGAAAATCCATCGACAGGGAATTTCAACGACCTAGTTCCAGCAGTTTGAGCAGGCTGTCAAGGGGGACATCTTTTCTTTTTTTGTCCCTCCCGGTTGGAATTAGGCTGGAAGAGGAACCTAAGTACCGAATTTCAGCTTCCTAGTTTCAGCAGTTTGGACAGGTCGTTAAGGGGCCACTTTCCCTTTTTGAGCCCCCATTTTATAACGACGCTGTACAAAATTCAAAAAAGTATCTTTCTAATAAGTTAGCCCTTACTCCAGGGACCCACATTTTAAATTTCAGGTTTCTAGCCGAATGGGTTTTTACAGGCCACCAAGGGGAGGCTTTTCTTCTTTTTGCCCCTCCCTTTAGCAATTTACAAAAATTCCATCTTCGCGGCTATCTGCGACGGATGAGGAACATTCATACCAAATTTCAACTGCATTGCCTAAGCGGTTTGGGCAGGCCGTTAGTGGGGACATTTTTCCCTTTCAACCACCATTTTTACTATGTTCCTGTTCCAAAATAGAAAAATTACGTTACCGGGGAGTTAGTCCTACTCCAAGGAATACATATTTAAAATTTTAGGTTGGCCAAAAGGGATTGGGCAGGCCGTCAAGGAGGAGACTTTTCCCCTTATTTCCCCTCCCGATAGGAATTTCAAAAATTCCGTCTAAGCGGACGCCTACACAGAAGGAAGAACTCACATTCCGAATTTGCTTTTGGGATATCCTATAGGGAATTAGTCGATATCTACTACAGTGGAGGAACCTTTATACCAAATTTCAACTTCTTACCTCCAGGGGCTTGGGCAGGCACTTTTCCAATTTGTGAGACTGTTTATTGGGAGACTTTTCCCCTTTTTGCCCGTTCCGGTAGGAATTTCCAAAAATCCCGTCTTAGCGCACGTCTATGCCGAATGTCAAGAAACCTTGTTTTAGTAGAGATATCCGTGGGGGGAGGAAAAAAAGTAGTTTTTTTGAAATTATACATATATTATTTTAAATGGTACTTTTTGGAAAAACGAAATTTTTTGGAAAAAGATACTTTGTTTTTATAAAGTATTTTATTTGTACTTTTTTTGGAAAAGGATTTTTTTTAAAAAAGGTGTTTCTTTGGAAAAATGTATGTTTTTTGGAAAAAAGTACTTTTTTGGAAAAGGTACTTCTTTTGTAAAAGGAGCATTTTTTTAGAAAAAGGTACTTTTTTTGGGAAAAGGTACTTTTTTTTGGAAAAAGGTACTTTTTTTGAAAAGGGTATTTTTTTGGAAAAATGTATGTTTTTTGGGAAAAGTTACTTTTTTTGGAAAAGGTACTTTTTTTTGGAAAAGGTAAATTTTTTTAGAAAAAGGTACATTTTTTGGAAAAAGGTACTTTTTTTGAAAAAGGTACTTTTTTTTGAAAAAGGTACTTTTTTTTTTGAAAAAGGTACTTTTTTGGAAAAAGGTACTTTTTTGGAAAAAGGTACTTTTTTAGGAAAAAGGTACTTTTTTTGGAAAAAGGAATTTTTTTTTGGAAAAAGGTACGTTTTTTGGAAAAAGGTACTTTTTTTGGAAAAAGGTACTTTTTTTGGAAAAAGGTACTTTTTTTGGAAAAAGGTACTTTTTTTGGAAAAACGTACTTTTTTTGGAAAAAGGTACTTTTTTTAGAAAAAGGTACTTTTTTTTGGAAAAAGGTACTTTTTTTGGAAAAAGGTACTTTTTTTGGAAAAAGGAATTTTTTTTTGGAAAAAGGTATTTTTTTGGAAAAACGTACTTTTTTTGGAAAAAGGTACTTTTTTTGGAAAAAGGTACTTTTTTTGGAAAAAGGTATTTTTTTGGAAAAACGTACTTTTTTTGGAAAAAGGTACTTTTTTTGGAAAAAGGTACTTTTTTTGGAAAAAGGTACTTTTTTGGGAAAAGGTACTTTTTTTTGGAAAAAGGTACTTTTTTTTGGAAAAAGGTACTTTTTTTGGAAAAAGGTACTTTTTTTGGAAAAGGTACTTTTTTTGGTAAAAGGTACGTTTTTTGGAAAAAGGTACTTTTTTTGGAAAAAGGTACTTTTTTTGGAAAAAGGTACTTTTTTTGGAAAAAGGTACTTTTTTTTGAAAAAGGTACTTTTTTTGGAAAAAGGTACTTTTTTGGGAAAAGGTACTTTTTTGTCCCCTTTTTGCCCCTCCCGATAAGAATTTCCAAAAATGCCGTCTCAACGGACGTCTACACCGGTCGATGAACCTACATACCAAATTTCAACTTCATAGCTCCAGCAGTTTGAGCAGGCCGTCAAGGGGGAGATTTTTCCCCTTTTTGCCCGCCCCTGTAAAAATTTCCAAAACTCCCGTCTTGGTGGATATCTACGATAGTGGAGGAACCTTTATACCAAATCAACTTCAACTTCAATCAACTTCCTACCTCCAGCGGTTTGGGCAGGCCGTCAAGGGGGGCCTTTTTCCCCTTTTTAACCCCCAGTTTTACAACGCCCCTGTCCAAAATTCCAGAAAGTACTTTCCAGAAAAGTTAGCCCATACTCCAAGGAACACATATCTTAAATTTCAGCTTTCTAGCCAAAGGGGTTTTGGCAGGCCGCCAAGGGGGAGACTTTTCCCCTTTTTGCCCGTTCCGGTAGGAATTTCCAAAAATCCCGCCTTAGCGGACGTCTACGGCGAAAGGGGAACCTACATACCAAATTTCAACTTCCTAGCTTCAGCGGTTTGGGCTGGGCGATGTTGAGTCAGTCAGTCAGTCACGTTATTCTTTTATATATAGACTAGCGGGCGCAGCCCGCTACGTTGTTAGCGTGCCTTAAATGTTAGGGAGGGCTGTGCCCCCCCCTACAATTTTTTTTAAATTCGCTTTTTATTTAAAGTACAGTTTTTATATAGTAAAAGCCTTCACCCAGTCACCACAAATAAATAATTCTGCACAACAATGGGTTTAAAATAAATAAATATTTGATCACTTTTTCTCATGAAAGTGGATTGTTAGTAATGAATCCATAATAAATTGCAATATACGTGTAAGATAATTTGGTAAAGTGCGAACTTAGGTAGATAGACCCGTAAGTAGTTTTGTTCATTTGTGTTTTGAATGAAAATAAATAACGTAAAGCAGGGTTGGAAAGCATTTTATAATATTAAAAATAGCGGGCAAAGCTACGTTGTTAGCGTGTCTTAAATTTTTTTTTTAATTCCAGTTTATGTAAAGGTAGACCTGGCAATTCAAGTAAATTCACAAATTCAGTTGGAAAATTTACTGCGTCGGTTTCTTCCACCGGTGCTTCGTTACATGAAGTTTAAATATCGGAATATATAAGTTCCATTCCTTTTCTAAGGTTTTTTCCCTTTCAGAAAATTTGTTTAACTTTTTGGGGAGTATGTTTCAATGCTACATAAGTTTCATATTCCGTTGATAGTGTTTGAACAGGTAATTCCCTCTTCCAATCCATTTGCATTGTCTATAATTTCAATTCCACTCGTTCAACGTTTATATCCATTTCATTCCACTTGTGTAGTGTTTCAATCCCACTCGTTTCCTATTTAGTTTCTTAATTTTAGTGTTTCATATACACTTGTTCTTTAAGTTTTAGGTTTCTAGCTAAAGACGCAGACGTTAAGGGGGGGGGGGGCAATTTTCCCCTTTTGAACCACCATTTTTACCACGTTCCTGTCCAAAGTCCTAGAAATGCCTTGTCGATAAGTTAGCCCATACTCCAAGGAAAACATATTATATATTACAGGTTTCTAGCCGAAGGGTTCGGTTAGGCCATCAAGGTGGAGAATTATTCCGTTTTTACCCCTCCCGGTAGGAATTTCCAAAAATTCCGTCTTAGAGGACGTCTGCGTTGGAGGAGGAACCTACTACATACATAATTTTAGGTCTCTATATCCAGCAGTTTGGCTAGGCCATCAAGGGGGAAGTTTTTTCACTTTTTACCCCTCCCGGTATGAATTTCCAAAAATACCATCTTAGGGGACGTCAACGTTGGAGAAGGAACCCAATTTAAGATCCCTTGTTCCAGCAGTTTGGCCAGGCCGTTAAGGGGGAGACTTTTCCTGTTTTTGACCCTACCTGTAGAAATTTCCAAAAAACTCATCTTAGCGGATGTCTACAATAGAGGAGGAACTTTAATACCAAATTTCAACTTCCTACCTCCAGCGGTTTGGGCAGGCCTTTAAGCGGCACTTTTCGCTTCATTAATCCCCATTTTTGCAATGTCCCTGTCCAAAAAGCACCGTCTCGGTAAGTGAGCAGATACTGCAAGTAACATATGTTTTACATTTCAGGTTTCTAAACAACTTTTACTATTTGTGCCCCTCTCGGTAGGAATTTCCGAAAATCCATCGACAGGGAATTCCAGCTACCTAGTTCCAGCAGTTTGAGCAGGCTGAGAGGAAGTTAAGTACCGAATTTCAGCTTCCTAGTTCCAGCAGTTTGGACAGGTCCTTAAGGGGCAACTTTCCCTTTTTGAGCTCCCATTTTATAACGACCCTGTCCAAAATTCAAAAAGTATCTTTCTAATACGTTAGCCCCCACTCCAGGGACCCACATTTTAAGCTTCAGGTTTCTAGCCGAAGGGGTTTTTACCGGCCCCCAAGGTGAGGCTTTTCTTTTTTTTGCCCCTCCCTTTAGGAATTTACAAAAATTCCATCTTCGCGGCTATCTGCGATGGATGAGGAACATTCATACCAAATTTCAACTGCATTGCCTAAGCGGTTTGGGCAGGCCGTTAGTGGGGACATTTTTCCCTTTCAACCACCATTTTTACTATGTTCCTGTTCCAAAATAGAAAAATTACGTTGCCGGTGAGTTAGTCCTACTCCAAGGAATACATATTTAAAATTTTAGGTTGGCCAAAAGGGATTGGGCAAGCCGTCAGGAGGAGACTTTTACCTTATTTCCCCTCCCGATAGGAATTTCAAAAATTCCGTCTAAGCGGACGCCTACACAGAAGGAGGAACTCACATACCGAGTTTCCTTTTGGGATATCCTGTAGGGAATTCCAAAAATACAAACTTAGTCGATGTCTACTACAGTGGAGGAACCTTTATACCAAATTTCAACTTCTTACTTCCAGTGGTTTGGGCAGGCACTTTTCCAATTTGTGAGACTGTTTATGGGGAGACTTTTCCCCTTTTTGCCCGTTCCGGTAGGAATTTCCAAAAATCCCGTCTTAGCGCACGTCTATGCCGAATATCAAGAAACCTTGTTTTAGTGGAGATATCCGTGGTGGAGGAAAAAAAGTAGTTTTTTTGAAATTATATATTATTTTAAATGGTACTTTTTGGAAAAACGAAATTTTTTGGAAAAAGATACTTTGTTTATACAAAGTACTTTATTTGTACTTTTTTTGCAAAAAGTATTTTTTTTTAAAAGTTGTTTTTTTTTTGGAAAAATGTATGTTTTTTGGAAAAAGGTACTTTTTTTGGAAAAGGTACTTCTTTTGGAAAAGGAAAATTTTTTTAGAAAAAGGTACTTTGTTTTGGGAAAAGGTACTTTTTTTTTGGAAAAGGTACTTTTTTTGAAAAAGGTATTTTTTTGAAAAAATGTATGTTTTTTGGGAAAAGGAACATTTTTTTAGAAAAAGGTACTTTTTTTGGGAAAAGGTACTTTTTTTTGGAAAAGGTACTTTTTTTGAATAAGTTATTTTTTTGGAAAAATGTATGTTTTTTGGGAAAAGGTACTAGTTTTTTTGGAAAAGGTACTAGTTTTTTTGGAAAAGGTACATTTTTTTAGAAAAAGGTACTTTTTTTGGAAAAGGTTACTTTTTTTGGAAAAAGGTACTTTTTTTGGAAAAAGGTACTTTTTTTGGAAAAAGGTACTTTTTTTTGGAAAAAGGTACTTTTTTTGGAAAAAGGTACCTTTTTTTGGAAAAAGGTACTTTTTTTTGGAAAAAGGTACTTTTTTTTGGAAAAAGGTACTTTTTTTGGAAAAAGGTACTTTTTTTGGAAAAAGGTACTTTTTTTGGAAAAAGGTACTTTTTTTGGAAAAAGGTACTTTTTTTGGAAAAAGGTACTTTTTTTGGAAAAAGGTACTTTTTTTGGAAAAAGGTACTTTTTTTGGAAAAAGGTACTGTTTTTGGAAAAAGGTACTTTTTTTGGAAAAAGGTACTTTTTTTGGGAAAAGGTACTTTTTTTGGGAAAAGGTACTTTTTTTGGGAAAAGGTACTTTTTTGGAAAAAGGTACTTTTTTTGTCCCCTTTTTGCCCCTCCCGATAAGAATTTCCAAAAATGCCGTCTCAACGGACGTCTACACCGGTCGAGGAACCTACATACCAAATTTCAACTTCATAGCTCCAGCAGTTTGAGCAGGCCGTCAAGGGGGAGACTTTTTCCCCGTTTTGCCCGTCCCTGTAAAAATTTCCAAAACTCCCGTCTTGGTGGATGTCTACGATAGTGGAGGAACCTTTATACCAAATTTCAACTTCCTACCTCCAGCGGTTTGGGCAGGCCGTCAAGGGGGGCCTTTTTCCCCTTTTTAACCCCCATTTTTACAACGTCCCTGTCCAAAATTCTAGAAAGTACTTTCCAGAAAAGTTAGCCCCTACTCCAAGGAACACATATCTTAAATTTCAGCTTTCTAGCCAAAGGGGTTTTGGCAGGCCGTCAAGGGGGACACTTTCCCCCTTTTTGCCCGTTCCGATAGGAATTTCCAAAAATCCCGTCTTAGCGGACGTCTACCCCGAAAGAGGAACCTACATACCAAATTTCAACTTCCTAGCTTCAGCGGTTTGGGCTGGGCGATGTTGAGTCAGTCAGTCAGTCAGTCAGTCACGTTATTCTTTTATATATAGAGATAGAGATGACAAATTTTTAACATTTTTCAATAATACTGAGCTTTTTTTGCAAATAAACGTATGGATAATAATTTTAGTTATTAAAACTACACTCAACCAAAAAAGTCTGTAATGGCTACTGAAAATTTTGCTGTTATTGTGGGAAATTTAACTGTTTTTAGCCCAGCCGTATTTTTTGCTAATTTTAGCAACACATGTCTTCTGATCTGTAGTACAATAAAATTAGTAGTCGCTACTAAATTTTAGCAAAATTGTTGTAAACTGCAATTCAAAATCGATTTGCTAAAATCAGTTAAAAAACTTACTAAATATCAATAATTTTAGTACAATGAAATTATATAAATCATAGATGGGCACTTTGCAGTACCAGTAAAATTTCAGTAAAAAAATTTTTGACTGGTTACTGCAACGAAATTTTCAGTAACCAGAAATGTTTACTGATTACTGAAAAAAAAAATTCAGTAACCAGTAATGTTTACTGATTACTGAAAAAAAATTGCTGTAACCAGTATTTTTACTGATTACAAAAAAATTCAGTAGTTAGTAAATTTGTACCAATTTAGGCATTTTTTTTATTTTTTTATTTTAAAGTTGTATTTTACTTAGGTAAAATACAACTTTAAAATTGTTTTTGGTTAGTTACACAATATTTAAATTAAAAAAATATATCTTCTTAGATAAGTTTCCAAAAAAAAATTATCAGCCTTACTATTAATATTTTTCAAAGGTACATTTTTGTTAAAGCCGACTTTATTTTAAAGCCAAGGATTTGTTTTTACCGTACCATACAAAATATTTAAAATAGAACTTTTAAAATAATGCCAAACATATACATTCAGAAATTTTGTTTATTTTTATTGAAAATCAAAACAAAAAATTCAAAACTAAAACGGAATTTTGTAAATAAATGTAAACAAAATTTGAAAACAATAAATAAATATAAAATAAAAACAAATGAAACTTCAAATTTAAAACAGAATTTTAAGGTACATTTTAAATATTTTGTATGGTAAGAAATTTAAAATAATAGTTGACTTTTGTGATTTAAAATCGACTTTTTCTTTTTTATAGTAACAAATTTTAATTATTCAGAAGGAAATGCAACAAAAACTACTGAAATTTAACAAAAACGAAAAATGTATTGTAACTAGGGTTTGGGATTTCCCGGACTTTTTTATTTGCCGGGAAACGGGAATGAAAAAATTTGATCCCGGGAAATATTTTTGAACAAAATTGTTAATGAAAACCACCTATATATGTAAGTAATTTTTGTTAAAAAAAAAAAACACTATTTCAGTACAAATGCAGTCTGTGTAGTGAGAATTCAAAGTAAAAAATATCAGAATGTTGAACATTTCATTTCACATAAATTACTTGCAGCACTGCCAAATGAATTGCATGATTCCAACAGAAAGCACCTACTTCTGGACTGTCTTAAACAAACCGTTTCATCACACTTGGCCCATTAGATATGGTGGCCACAATGTTATTTTCCAAAGACAAATAAAACTGTTCTAGTCTTACTTCTACAATTCTTCTTATTTCATCAGCATTACATCTTACTGATATATAAAGCAACCCCAGGTTATAAAATGAATTATTTCCGTTTATACATATGATCAAATATCTCTTTTGTGATATTCTTGTCCATTCATCTAAGATTATAGTAAATCTCCTATTGTTAGAAATATTGCTCGATATTTCTTTTATCATGATATCTTTTACATGATTGTAGTAACCCGAGTAAAAAAAATTATATATAATCATATGTGGCATATATTACAATATATAATTAGACATGTGGTTA
This sequence comes from Leucophora obtusa, assembly GCA_949987735.1. Classification (NCBI taxonomy): domain Eukaryota; kingdom Metazoa; phylum Arthropoda; class Insecta; order Diptera; family Anthomyiidae; genus Leucophora; species Leucophora obtusa. The sequence goes on from OX465297.1 coordinate 43,536,549, forward strand.
TATATATCCATATATAATTATATATGACGTTTTTTCCGAAAAATTTTCCTTATATTATGCCATATATAATTTCATCTAATTAGATATCGGCCTTCATAATATTAGATATGGCATATATAATTATATATTACATAACATGGTTTATCTTATTGCATATATAGTTATATATAGAACTATATCTTAATATACATGGTGGCATTTTAGCAATATATAATTATATATGGTATCATTTAAACAATATATAATTATATATGGTGACAGTTAAACTAGATATTATCATATATGAACAACATTTTTAATACAGTTCCAGATATAGTAATATATGCTACTATATAGTGCCATATATGTTTATATATGCTGTTATTTAAGAAATATATTAACATATTTGGTGCCATTTAAACCATATATTGTCATATATGGTGCCACTTCAACAATATATGCTCATATATGGTACCTGATGAACGACGTTTTTAATACAGATGCAGATATGATAATATATGCTACCATATATAGTACCATATACTTTGATATATCGTATCATTTAAACAACCCGAGGAAAAATAGTTACATATAGTCATATATGTGATTAAGTTATATCTGTATAAATATACAGTTTCATCCGAAGAATCAATTGTTTATCAACTTTAATCTAAATGTATCAGTTTAGATCTGACCTGATTCAATTATGTGTTAATCAGATGAAATTGTATCAGATTTTTGATCTGATACAATTTTATCAGTTTGATCGTAATTGGTTCAATTTTATATAAATAAAATATAATTGTATCCGAAATTTACCTTATACAATTGTATCAAAGTTTTAAACTGATATCAGGTCAAAATTGGGATATAACTATATAATTTTGTATACAAATATATCTATTTGGACCTAAACTGATACCATGTAATATAAACCAATAAAATTGTATCAGGTCAAAAATCTGATACAATTTCATCTGATTAACACATAATTTAATCAGGTCAGATCTAAACTGATGCAATTAGATAACAACTGATACAAATAAGAACTGATACAATTTTATCGGGCCATTTTTCGGATCAAATGGTATATGGATGAATCTAAGTTATATATTACCATATAAAGCTCCATATTGGTGCCATTTAAACAATATATTGTCATATATGGTGCCATCATATATGGTAACTCATCAGCAACTACAATATTAACTGTATTTCAGAAGCTATTAATTGTATTTCAGAAATTTTAAATGTATTTTAGAAATTATGGAATGTATTTCAGAAATTTATTAATTGTATTTCAGAAATAATCAAATCTATTTCAGAACTTGTTGATGGTTTATCATAGTTAATAGAGAAAAATTTCTAAATTACATATCATAATTTCTGAAATACAATTGATAATTTCTGAAATACAGTTTGATAATTTCTGAAATACAGTTGTGAATTTCGGAAATACAATTAATAATTTCTGAAATACAATTGAGAAAAATGAAATTCAATTGACTAGTTCTGAAATACAATTCATAAATCTGAAAAATAATTGATAAGTTCTGAAATACAATTGATAAAACTGAAATTCAATTGATTATTTCTGAAATACAATTGATAAATCTTAAAAACAATTGATACAATTGGAAATTGTGTAGAGCGTTAAAAATATGTAAATAAAATTATTTTTTAAAAAAAATTCAATTTAATAAAAAAAATATAATTTTATAAAAACATTTATAGAAAATAAAATTATAATTTTATAAAAAGAAATTCTTTTGAATGGGGGAAATGTTTTTAGTTGATCTGTTATTTTTAAGTAAATAAATGTTATTTTAGTTTGAATTATTTTCAAATCAAAGAAAGATGATACAATTTTTACAAGTAAATTACAAAGAATAAAAATTATTGAAAAAATTGCGATAAGACCAGCAAGGAGAATGCGCATTTTTATAAAAAAAAAATGCATAGCCGTGAAAGGTATCGAACTCGAGACCTTCTGAGTTTAAACCTTATTTTAAGAAAATATTGTAATTTTTATAAAATCAGTGCTCTTCCAGTGTATTATTTTTTGAACTATTGTCAATATCTGTCTGGGATCTTATTTAATCCCAAATAAATGGAGATCTTACGTAGTACCCAAATATAATGCGGGATCTAATTTTAGCTGTCATTTTTCTGGATAGTTTTAGATGTCAATCTTCAAATATATTGCTGTTTCTAATTCGATCAGTAATTTATGGGATAAATTAAGATCCTACCAAATCCCCAAATATATCACTGGATTTAATTCGATCTGCAATTTATCGGAAAAGTTAAGATCTTACGCAATCCCGAAGTATATTACTGGATCTAATTTTATCTGTAATTTTTTGGATAAATTTAGATCTTACTTAATCCCCAAATATATTGCTGGATCTAATTTGATCTGCCATTTTTCAGATCAATTTATATCTAAGTTTATCCACAAATATATTGCTGGATCTAATTCGATGTGCCATTTTTTGGATCAAATTAGATCTAAGTTTATCCCCAAATATATAGCTACATCTAATTCGATCTGCCACTTTTTCGGATCAAATTAGATATACGTTTATCCACAAATATATTGCGGGATCTAATTTGATCTGCCAAAATTGAGATCAAATTAGATCTAAGTTTATCCCCAAATATATAGCTGGATCTAATTGGATCCGCCATTTTTCGGATCAAATTAGATCTAAAAATATCCGCAAATATATAGCTGGATCCGCCAATTTTCGGATCAAAATAGATCTAGGTTTATCCCCAAAGATATCACTGGACCTCCCAATTTTGAGATATAATTTGATCTTAGTTTATCCCCATATATACAATGGGATCTAATACGATATGATTGGATACACCCAATTTTGAGATCTAATTGGATCAGCTAGATATTACAGCAGATCTTAAACAATATCAAATTGGATATAATTAGATATTGCGCGAGATCAATTTTTTTTACTCGGGAATTTAATATAATGTTCTTTACATCGGTTTCATTTTTTGGCAATGCCAGGTTTTTATTATAAAAACTTTCTCGAATAAACGAAGATCTAGTTATGGTACCATTTTAGGAAATGTTTGCCCTACCATAAAACCTTTAATGCCTATTCAGCTTACACTTTTTTCTTCGGGTATTTTACTAATTTTAGTTGTAACCATGATACAACCATACTAGGTAGATGCATTAGAACAACAAACACAACAAACAACAACAAAAAATGTAATCGGCTACTTTTGATACATAGCGAAAGCATACGAAAAAATCCCTGAACTGTCATAATTAAACACTGAACTGTCAAACTCTCCCTAATGCATCTACCTAGTATGGTTGTTTCATGGCTGAAACGTTATTCTTGTTGTTGTTTTCTGCAAGAGAAGTTGCATGACCATCAATTTTTTTTGTGAACCAAATTTAGATGTCGGATAACCAAATTTAGATACCACCGTTAACCATTAGTCTTTTCTTTTCACATTTATTAATGAAAACGTTACTTATAAAATTATTGACCCACAATATAAAGGAGTATTTTAAATTTAAAGTCGACTTTATTTTTAATCAAACGGTTTTGTTCATTTTGTGTATGAAAACCTTACAAAAATATTTATATTTTCAAATATTTTGATTGGTTGAAAATAAATTAAGCAATCAGAATGCTCCAAAAATAAACCAAGTCAAGGTATACTGATTTATTTTAATTAAAGTCGACTTTAACTAAATTATACATTTGAAAAATTTAGATAGTAAGGGCGATTATTTGTAAGAAACAAAGCTTTTTTTCATATTTCTTTTAAACATTTTACCAAGTTTTTAGGTTTTACTACTTAAATTTTGAATAAGTTATGCGAAAAATCTTTATTAGTTGAAATGCTCCCAATTACTTGGCAAAGATTTTATTTGTGTGTCAAATAAATGTATTCCCTTTTAAAAGATTTTAACAATGACATTTTTGTTTTGGTATTTAGAATGTTTTTTATGACTAAAATTAAAAAATCCTATTCGAAACAAAAACAATTTAAAAAATTTAATATTTTTTAAAATTTCCTGTTTTCCCGGGAAAAATATATTATTTTCCCGGGAATTCCCGCCCGAGAATTCCCGAACCCCAAACCCTAATTGTAACGTGTACACATGCTTTATACTAATATGTATCTCGTGTACATACTTTATTGATAAAGTGCTCTGCATTATTGTCTCTTAACATCTCTTCTTTTGTTTATGATGTCTATTGTTGAATTTGTTTTGTTTAATTGTTATTGCTATAAATCAGTGTTGCCAACTCTTGAAGGCAGGAAAGCACCGTGAGCATTGTGAAAACGGGTAAAAAGGGTAAAAATTGAGCAAAAATGGGGTAAAAAAGCACGATATTAATTTTTTAAAAAATTTAAGTCAAGAATTTAAAAATACATTTTAGCTTTGTAAAATTGTGTAAAAAGGTTTCAAAAAATAACCAAAAAGGGGTAAAAAAGCACCAAATTAATATTTCAAAATTTTCAAGTTTAAATATAACGAAGTTGCTATTAAAGGGCTGCATGAGTTCAATCGGTTTGTTGTAGTTATTAAATCACATGGTGCTAGTGTGTGTGCATTACGATTTAAACCACCCTGTTACGACTAGAAAACAAATCAAAACGTAACTCTGAGTCTTGACGAGACATCGATTTGTTTGCACAAGAACTAATCGTCGGCACAATAACGGGAAAAAATTTGTTCATTTGTTTTGGGTGGAGAATACGTAATGTCAGACAATTCATTATTTTTTGTTTTTTTGTTGGAGTAGGTCATGTTTTCAATGCGTTTTCCACTAAATTTTTAACAATAATAAAAAGCAAATTGCTTTAAATTTAATAATAATACAAATTCTTTACTTTTTTTTTAGCATTTTATTAATTTTCTAATATTTTCTTTTGTTTATAGTAATGCCACTAAGTAAAAATTAGATCTGGCATGGTGGTTGATGTTGCACATAGTTGTGAGAACAATTGTGCTGACAACGTTGTCTGAACAAGAACAAAACATGAACAAGAGTGGTCCACACGAGACAAATTCATGGGTGAACAAGAAATTGTTCGTTGGTTGCACAAATCGATGTCTCGTCAAGACGCTAAGTAAGCGAGCTTAAGCATTAAACATGGCAACGAAGAAAACAATAAGTGATTGTTGTGACACACGATTGTTCGCTACCATAACATAGCATTTAGTACTTTGAACTAGTGTTTAAGTATCGCAATGAATGCTATGGTGCGATGGTGTGTTGTGTTATAATATGTAGGTTTTATAAAACGAAAAAGTATAAATGTACACTCAGATAAAAAAGTTAGCAGTTAGTTAGTTGTTCTTTATTTTCAATTCAATGTTTTTTTACAATTTTTATATTATTATATAAAAAAGTTAGTAAAAAAATAAATTAATAATGTTATTGATGTATAATAAATTATAAAAACAAAAAAAATAATTTATATTAATTGTTATTTTAAAATTTTTAACTTAAAATACCGTTAACGATTCGAAACCCTTTCAACGAACTATTTTTAACCCTAAAATACCACTAACGAAGTAACTTAAAATACCGTTAACCTTAAAATAACCTAACAAAATAAATTAAAATACCGTTAACCCTAAAATAACTTAACGATATAACTTAAAATACCGATACCCTTAAAATAACCTAACGAAATTCTATAAAATAAAATTTACCAAATTCATTCCAAAAAAAAAAAAAAACATTTAAAAAAAATCGGTGGTATAATTAAACAATATTGAAAAATAAAATTAAAAATAAATAATATAATAAAACCAATACGTAGTAGAGTTTGCTAAAAACCCTACTCAATGTTCCTTAATGTATTCGTCGCTTTAGAGCTTTTTTTTTGGTATCATTAGAGTATTTCACATATTAAATAGTTGAAATATTCATTACGATCAACTAAAGAATCTTTTGGGGGTAGACATTTGTCTATTTTAATTTTTTCATTATACCATTGGCCGATCATAATCGGCTTTTCATACCTACACAACACGAATGAAAACAAAACTCTCAACTAAAGCATTAAACACATAGACGACTGCAGCTACACGACTACAGCCTGTCAAAAATAAAATACACACGTTTATATGAAAACGATTATTTTGACACCAACACAGCTACACGGCTACACGACTACTTTTGCCGCTGTAGTCAACTTAGGATAATTTCTATTTTTGTTGGCTACAAAACAAAAATAGTGTTGACAATATAACAAAATATGTAAAACAGGACAATTTTTCCCGCTAGAGGCGAAATAAAATCGCTAGTTCTGACTAAAAAATCACCGTTATGGGAACACTAAAGAAACAGCTGTTTATATTTTACGATTGTTTGAAGGTTTCATTAATTTATATTTGGATAATTTTATTGTGATGTTTTGTAAAAAAAATGGATCTTACAAAATTAACAAAATATTCCTCAGCCATTATTTTAGAAGCACAAACAAAAAAAGATTAACATTTATCAAAACGTCAAACTTTTTGCATCATCTGTTTACTATGTTGCTGTCGTTTTCAAAATAATTAAGTAGCTGACTACACGACTACAATTGCAGCCAGCAGCATTTGTAGTCGTGTAGTCATGTAGCCGCAGTCGTCTATGTGTTTAATGCATAAAAGCTTAACAAAAAAAAAAAAATACTCCATTCATTAGCATGATAGCTTTCAACAGAGTAGGTACGTATTTCGGTTACATACATCAGTGTTGCCAGTCTTTTCATACCTTATCCCCAATTTTTAATTTGCCATCCCAAAAATTCCCAACTTTAATTTTATATAAAAATTTATTTTCGTTAATTTTTTCGAAAAATTAGTGGAAAAATACCATATTCATTTATTTTTTGCGGTAAGTTGTACACTCAGACTCAATAAATTTGTGCTTACAACAAATTATAAAAAAGAACAAATAAATTTAAATAACAGCAAAGAAAATTTGAACCAAAATTTTTCATTTTAAATATTTAATAATAAATAGACATTTAATAAATAACAGACATTTTGTTGTGTATGGTACTGCATTAAAAAATTTTAGCATTTCAGCAGATGGATTAACTTTTGACAATTGAGTAACTTGTGAAGTATACATTTAATTTAAGAAGAACTTCTTATAACTCTTATTAAATTTAAATAACTTTAAAAATTTTAGAACCAAAACGAATTCGAATTTTCACCAAGAGGAATTATAGTTTCTACGAACATTACCTTGCCAGACTCAAATTTTTGTAGCTAAAAATCATTCACTATTATCATCATTCTTAGAAAAAAATATAAATATTTAGAATTATCAAGATTAAATTCATAAAAATATGAAAAAGCAATAATATATTTTATCCCCAAATAATCCCCTAAAATTTCGTATCATCCCCAATAAATCCCCAGTTCTATAAACGGAAGTTTTTATTCCCATTGATGATAAAATTCCCAATTTGGGGATAAATCTCCAAAACTGGCAACACAGTTATACATAAGTTTTCAGTAACACTAAAACGATGGTGTTGATATTGTGTTGGTTGCTTAAGTTCACAATAATATGATGTGGTAATGTTCTGTTGTCATCCGTGATAAACGATTCATGATGGGATTCGTCTTACTATCCATATGCTTTTTTGCCATCGTGTTTTTTTTGTTGTGTGTACTGATTCAGTCGTTATAAAAAGTAAAACTACACAACTTGTTATGGCTTGTAGGCTATCATGTGTCTTGAAATCTTATTTAAGATGAATCGTTCAGCCCTTTAGTTGCTATTTAAAATTGTACTACAAACATTGTGAAAAAATGTATTTTTTGTATAGTTCGTATAATTTTTTCAACTTTGACAGAAAATTTAATAAAAATTTAAAAAAACGAGAATAAATACTAGAGATATAAACTGTACAAAAATCACTAAATGCACTGCCAGAAATCTGAAAAAGCACTGTAAATACCCGCTTTTTTTAAACGGGTATTTGTAAAAAACACCGGGTATGGGAAGGAAAAAAGCACCAAAAAATACCCGAAAAGCACTGAAATGGCAACACTGCTATAAATACTATTTATTTATTAATTAGTTATTCTCTATGTTCTCATATTTGTTGCAATTTCATTTTAATGGGCTTTGCTAATGTTTAACGGTCATTCATTACATACTACGTTTAACACGTGAAAATCTGCAAAGTAGTGAACAAAATATTTTAACTGATCTGCAAAGTAGTGGACAAAATATTTCAACTGATCTGCAAAGTAGTGAACAAAATGTTTCAACTGATCTACGTGAAACTTTAAATGGCTCATTTGACTTATTGTCTAATGAAGAATTGATTGGTGTAAACAAGATTCTTTTTAGTGAATTTTTTCAAATTGTTCAGAGGGTAAATGGAAAATGTAAATGTGCTCTCACTGAAATTATTTAAAAAAAATTAGAGTTTAAAAAAAGGAAAAAAAAAATAGAAATTAAAAAAATTAATTGCGTTAATTTCATTACTTCATTACTTTACCTACACTTCACTCACCTACAGAAATTCGTATTTTATAAATCACTACGTTTTTGTGATTGGTTTTACGTTATCACTTAAATTCTCAATATTTATGCAAACATTTGAATTTTTTCAAAATTTTTAAATTTTTTTAAATTTTTTCAAAATATTTCAATTTTTTCAAAATATCAAAACTTTTGGTATTTTTTCAAAACTTGCAAATATTTTAAATTTTTTCAAAACGTGTACACAGCTAAAAATCGACATACATATATGAATACATATAGGTTAAATGTATGTATGTTCATGCATGCTCATAAACATGCATTCATGTCCATACATGGATACATAAATCTCCATACATGCATCATATATGTCCACACATGTGCACATGTGCATTAACGAAATTTGAGGTAATATCTACATGTGGGAACATGTATGAACACGCATGAACACCCATGAACATGCATGTAGATATTACCTCAAATTTCGTTAATGCACATGTGTGGACATAAATTAGCTTAAAATTTGTTTATTATTATTGGCCCTTTAAAACCGAAAAGACTGAGACAACGCACTTGGTTTTGCACCTACCACTCAAATGATACTATTAACTACTAATAATTGTATACGATTAATTGAAACAAATTTCGATTAAAGTAGTAATAATATCAATAAAAACATTAATTGAAAATATAAAAAAAATTAAATGAAATTTTAAAAAAGTGTGTGTATGTCATGTTTATATGGGAAAATCTACGAAACAGGTCGATTTCAGATTTTAAAAATGAAAAATTTCAAATTAGTGGCACACATTTTTTTTCTAGATTAACTTATTTAAAATACATTAAAAAGAAGTAATCTTTTCGCGTGAATAAATTTTTTTGAGTGCTGAAAAAGTTATAAACAAAAAACCGCACACATTTTCGTTAATAAATATTTTTAAATTTTTGGATTTTTCGGGCATGCGACCACACATTTTCAAGTAACTTTTCCGTGCTGAGTTCGAATTTGGTCTCCAAATGTTTCCAGCACATTTGGTTTTTGAGCAAATTGAGGTAAAAGTTACCAAAAACCTTTTTTGGCTATATTTGAGTTGTTTTTACACACTTTTACCTCGATTTAATGAGAAAAGATGACACAAATTTTTCAATCATCACGGTAATTTTATTCGAAAATGCATAGTCGTGCTACGTTTCCATTATTGATTATAAGTAATGTTGTTTTTTTAATTTTTCCGTCCGTCCGTCTGTCTCTCCATGTATTCTTGTACGCACTCTACAGGTCGCAAATATTAAGATTTTTTGATAAAATTTGGTAGACCGATTTATATCGTCCCAAGGACGAAGTCTATTGATTTTGGTTTAAATCGGTCTATGTTTGGACTTGTGCTCACATAAATTTCCCTCAAAACTGCAGCTCAAAATTAAATGGCACATCCAGAATTATGGGCTCAAATATGTCTTGAATGGTACATATCTTCATTACTGTTATTATCTGAAAGTGCTAAACGGATCGGACGAATTTCGTATTATCTACGACATATCTTTCTCCAAAATTCGCTAAAAGGTTAAATTCAAATTGAAGGCACATGCACAGTTTTAAGAATTATGGAGTCCAATCTATCTGGAACGGTAGATCTTATCATAGCTGTCATTATGTGAAAGTGCTAAACAGGTCGGATTTTATTTTTAGGCTTTACGTCAATTTTCGCTGTACAATACGCTAAAAATCCAACTTAAAATTGACTAGCACATCCACAGATAAAAGAATTAATGGCTGAAATCTGGCTTATATGATATATATCGCAATTAATATTGTTGTGTGTAAGTGCTAAAACGATCGGATTATCCGTTTGGTTCCTACATCACTTTTAGTTCCAAAAATCTATGAAAAGCCACAAAATTTAACGTAAAATGGGTCTGGACGCCAAAATAATACACTGATAGAATTTTGTGCATAGTATTAATGAATTTGTTCATTAATCCAATGATTTTTTTTCATTGAAAAGTCCCCAAAGAACGCGTTCATTGAATCAATGAAACGTATTCATTATTAAATCTGGCAACGATATGTGAAAGCACAATATCTGCGTAATTAAAATTGGTTCCATTTAAGAAAAATATACGACTGGATGATGAAACAAGAACTGTTAAATCTACAAAAATGTTAGTTAGATTTAAATAAATTTTAGTTGAATACAAATAACTAGGGCAACGAATTTCATGTACTTAAAAATGGAAAATATGCGCCCAAAATATGCGGCTAAAAAGGAAAAATATGTAATAAAAATATAAGAAATATGCACTAAAAACTATTATTTTTGCAAAAATAATGCACTTTAAAACTTAAAAATATATTTAAGTTAGTTATTTTGCAAACAGACACAGAGCTCGAAGATTTTCCATAGATCAATAAGGTTTTTAAGAATATTTATTTTAATTGAATCAAAATATGATAATTTAATTTTTTTATATTTTTTTACAAAATAAGAGATGCTCCTAAAAATGAAAAATTTGCACAAATATGCATTAAAAAGCACAAAATATGCATGGTTTCATGGCTGGGAGATCAACGACAACAAATTTGTCCGTTTTCGTTAATTTTTGTATTTCTTCTTTTGAAAAAGGTGTTCAAATTGATACAGTTTACACTGATTTCGCTAAGGCGTTTGACCGTGTACCATATGAACTTTTGTTATTGAAGCTTTCCAAGATTGGTATTCATTCTAATATGCTTAGTTGGTTCCGTCATTATTTAATTGGCAGATGTGCTACAGTCTCTGTAGATGGAGTTTGCTCGGATTATTTTATACCGACTTCTGGTATTCCTCAAGGCAGCATTCTTGGACCGTTGTTATTTAACATTTTTATTAATGACATTAGCAATTGCTTTAAAAATTCTCAGTTTTTAATGTATGCTGATGATCTTAAAATTTTCAAGCCAATTTATTCTGTCGGTGACATTTTTGACCTTCAGGAAGACTTAAATAATGCAATTTCCTGGTCAGATCGCAATGGTCTACCCTTTAATATTGCAAAATGTTATAGTATGTCTTTGCATAGACGTCGAAATATTCTCATTTCTGAATATAAAATGAATGGTCATGTATTAACATCTGTGGATGAAATCGTGGACCTGGGTGTAGTTTTTGATGTTAAATTATCATTCACTAGTCATTTAAACTTCATTATTTCCAAAGCATATTCTCTTCTTGCATTTATTCGACGCAATTTGGATAAATGTTTTGATCATTTTACAAAAAAGGTTGTTTATACATCTTTTGTTAGATCTAGATTAGAATATGCTTCTTTTATATGGAGTCCCAATGCTGCTTTTCATATAGCCCGTATTGAGAAAATTCAAAGGGAGTTTATTAAATTTGCGCTCCCATTTTTAAATAATCATAATTCTTTTGATACTAATTAATTGGTGATTTCATTACCATTAAATTGAAACTAATGCTAATGAAATTTTTGGCATTATTATTACTTGTACTAATGCTAATGCTTTGAAATACATCGATTTCATTACTAATGCCAATTGTATAGTAAATTCATTACGATTACTAATGGCTCAATTATAAGAAAGAATTGGCATTTGTAAACGTCATTTTATAGATTTCAAATTCATTTCTGAGTTCCAAATGCGGAATGCGAAAAGGGTTTTGTGGTGTATAAAATTAATTAAAATACTTAATCAGCGATTTACATTGTGCAAAGGAATATATTGATGCAAGAATTTTACTTTTTGCAAAATTATTTTCGCAAACTTTTTTTTTTCAAACTAACCACCAGTCTTTGGTATGAGTTATGGGTATTATAGTAACCAGATTCTAATTTTACAAAAACCACACTTAAAAAATTGCAAAATAATGGCGGAACGCGAAAAAAAGCTTTATGGTACAAAAACTTTATCAGCGATTTTCATTCTGCAAATAAATATTTATACTGATATAAGAATTTTCCTTTTTGCAAATTTTTTTTCCGCGACTTTTTTCGCGATTTCTTTTTTCAATTAATCACAGAACTTTGTTTTATAAATTGGGTATTATAGTCTAGGGATTATAAATTTTAAAAAACCACACTTAAAAAATTGCAAAATAACCGCGGAACGCGAAAAAAGACTTTATGGTACAAAAGTTGAATTAAAAAACTAAATCAGCGATTTTTATTCTGCAAACAAACATACTGATGTAAGAAGTTTCCTTTTTGTAAATTTTTTTTCCGCGACTTTTTTCGCGATTTCTTTTTTCAATTAATCACAGAACTTTGTTCTCTGAATTGGGTATTATAGTCCCTAGATTATAAATTTTAAAAAACCACACTTAAAAAATTGCAACCTTAATTTAAACCTTATTGTAACAAAATATTCTAATTTTTATAAAATCACTCTGCCAGTGTATTATTTTTTGAACAGTTGTCAATATCTGTCTGAGATCTTATTTAATCCCAAATAAATGGAGATCTTACTTACACTGAGAGAATTATCTGCATGATATTAATGAATTTTTGCATAAAACCAATGAAGTTTCACTGGAACTCGTCCATTGAAACTTTTCATTGAATTAATGGAATTTTTCATAAAATATTGTCAAAAATATCATTTTATTTATTAAATGTTTCATGCACTCAATGTAAAAGTTTCATTAAAACTAAATTCATAAAATATATGAAGCTTTTTCATCGAATTTAAGAAATTTTTCATTTATATTGTGAAGAAAATTTCATTCGTTTACTGAAAATTTTCATTAAAACTCGTCCAGCAAAAGTCTCTCTGTGTAGTACCGAAATATAATGCGGGATCTAATTTTATCTGTCATTTTTGTGGATAGTTTTAGATGTCAATCCCCAAATATATTGCTGTTTCTAATTCGATCTGCCATTTTAATACCGAAATAAATTGCTGGATCTAATTCGATCTGCAATTTATGGGATAAATTAAGATCTTACCAAATACCCAAATATATCACTGGATTTTATTCGATCTGCAATTTATCGGAAAATTTAAGATATTACGCAATCCCGAAATATATATTACTGGATCTAATTTGATCTGTAATTTTTTGGATAATTTTAGATCTTACTAAATCCCAAAATATATTGCTGGATCTAATTCGATCTGCTATTTTTCGGATCAAATTAGATCTAAGTTTATCCACAAATATATTGCTGGTTCTAATACGATCTGATATTTTTCGGATAAATTTATCCCCAAGGATATCATTGGACCTCCCAATTTCTCTTACAGTTTAAGAGATATTTCACTTCGAAAATAAAATTTTTAATTTTTGACTCGACTCTTTTTGGTTTTTGCTCATAACTTTTTTAGTACTGGTTCGATTTTAATTAAAAGTACACCGTTCAATCTCTGATAAAATTCTAAGTAAATATAAAGAAAAAACCTTTGAAATATCTTATTCCGTTAAGTCGTACAAAAAATTGCTGGGACGATTTAAGAATAATGTTTATTTTGATAGTGGTATGAATCACCTTTTTTTTAAATAGAAAAAAACTTCAAAATAATTGACTGAACGCACGTATTTTTTTGGGTTACTTGTTATGGGAAAGTAATAAAATGTTGTTAGAATATTTATTTAATTTTATTGCCAATATTCGTGTTGAAGGCAAATTTTATTTCTCGTAAATTCAGCAAATAAAATTTTTAACTTTTTTATGGTTTTCTTAATTATTATGCGATGTTCATTTTATTGTTATAATCTTTAAATACAGTGTGCTAGTTGAAAAATCCAATAAGCGGGGGACCAGCAGTGGAATTCTCTAACTTTTTAACGAGAACATTCGGTTGTTAACTTGTCAGTTTACTATGAAAACTTGACAATGTAACTATCGAATTTTGTCGTTAAACAGTTACAGAATTGCCGCTCAGGTGGGTAAACCTAATTCGAGTACGCTGAATCCAGTGGTGCTATCCGCTTTTCTAGATTAGCTCTTGAAAAAAAATATATTTGTATTTGAAAATTCTGGGTCCAAGGACCCCAAAAACCCGATTTATCTAACTTTTTGAACATTTATTTTTTCCAGGTTATTTGTTATTCCCCCAGTCAGCTTTGGGTTCAGAAGTTCTGAGTGGAAATGTAAGGACACTTCGAAATTTTCCATTCAAAATTGTACATTTTATTGCTTCGTTAAATGTACTGAAATTTGTATAGAAGTGAAAAATTTATATAAAGGTTTTTATGGTGTCCTCACATTTTCAATCACAACTTTTGAACCGCAAGACCGACTTTGATTATTTTTAACACAAAGCTTCTTGGTAGTGTAACAAACAACTTAACTAAAACTTAACGGTAAACGGTTTAGGGGTGCTTGAAACCATAATTTGCAAACTCAAATATCTTTTTTTTAAGAGCTAACCTAAAAAAACGGCTAGCACCACTAGATTCAGCGTACCCGAATTAGTTTTACCCACTAGATCCCCCACCTATCGGTAAAAAAAAAGTCTCCTTTTCGTGCACAGTGATCCCAGCAAAAATATGGAAGCAGTAAAAACGTCGACTGCTTCCTTACTGCTAATTTTACCGCTTCTGGAAATCTATAGCTTCGTAAACAGCACTAATGAAAGGCCTAAGTTGATTAATTGTTTACATCGCTTTTTGCTGTGCTTTTCAAAAAGGCATGAAATGAGCAATACAATTTGATTGTTTAAATATTTTTGCTGTTCTTTTATCAACATTTTTTAAAATGCGGAAAAGGTTATTTTAATGATAATAAGAGGTTTTACTAAAAATAAAAGGCATTTTTTCTTCACGAAAAATATGCAGGAATATTGTGCTTTTGAGAAGGCATGATTTTAAATAGTTGAAAAGCCTTATAATATGCACTTCCGAGAAGGCATGAATTATCGACATTTTAAAAGAAAAACGGGAGCACTAATTAAAAGCGGTGAATTCATGCTTTTTCGGATCTCGAAACAAGTGCTTTCATGCGAGCTATCTCGAACAAAAATCAGGCATGATATCATCAATAATGCAATCGCTTCACTGCTCAACTTTCCCTGACAAAACTGCTTCCAAGCAAGCAGTAATTTCTGCTGGGATATTAATGAAGTAATTTTGGTTAAAAGCGATTGATTTTCACAAAATTTTTTGCAATCTTCTAGATTTTTACAGTGCATATATTTTAATAGAAATCTTCTTGTTGAGCTCTTCAAGAAAGATTTTTTATATAAATTTTGCCCAATACTACCAAATAATTTTTTTTTTCATATTAAACGATTTTAGGAAAATGTTTATTTTGAAAGTGGTATGAGTCGCATTTTTTTCTGGAACAGAAAAAACTTAAAAATAATTGATAGAATGAGGGTATTGATATTATTTTTTTTACGAGAAAGGTAAAAATACTCATACTATTGAAAAAAATTGTGTTGGCAATATACCTACGTGTTCAAAGCAAGGTTGGCAACCGAAACGAATAACGGTATAGGTATCGGTATTGGTATCGATTTTTTATTTGTTTCGGTATCGGTATCGGTAACGGTATTTTAATCATTTCGGTATCGGTAACGGTATTTTAATCATTTCGGTATCGTGTAACCGATACCGAAACATTAATACCGGTATATACCGGTATTATTGAAAAAATTTACAAAAATATAAAAAAAACGTTCTTAATTATAAAAAAACTCAATTTTATTAAATTTTTATAAAGGATAAGTATTTAAGTTATTAAAAATATCTAACAACGGAAGTACTTCAGCCTAAACACTCCGATTTTGATGAAATTTGGATATATGATTGAGAAAAAAATCTAAGATCGACCTGTCTCAGCTTATCGGCCACCTCGGAATTTTAAGGGTCCAAAAAGGGGTTCAAAAATGGAAAGAAATTTTTGAGGGCTTTTCAATGGTAGCTTTTTTGGTACTTTTTCGCTCTTTCTAATTTGCTGTTTTAAAATTTTCAAAAATTTTGGGTACTTTATATTAAGAACTATATTACTATGGCTGCTGAATTCATATATATTATTCCTTATTAAATTTAAGCGGAACGTGTTTTTGCGTTTTTCGATATTCGCACTATATCAGGATTGCCAAAATTTTCCCCGAAACACCTTTTTTGGTACATTTTTAAAGAATTTAGGCCTCTTTCTGTGCTAAACATAGGAAATATGTAGATCAAACATCATATTTTGATGGATATATTAATCCTGTGATATACTCTTTTTTAATTTCGTAAATTTGAAATATGCTCCCATACAAAAAGTTTAAAAAACATGCGTTGTTTACATACTCCGTCTTTTTTATATAAAATGTTATACTTATTTCCACATTAGATCATTTATTTTTTTATAAGCTTTCCAGTGATGTATAACATGATATATATATATATAACTGTCGTTAAATAAAATAAAGGAATAAAGGCATTTAAGTTCTGCTCTCTTACAAAAAAGTACCAATGGTTATTTTGCAGAATATAGGCCCTATATTAGAGTGTTTTTTTTTTTGTTTTTGATTTTCGGAACACTAGTTGATTCACTACAAATATTTTATATTTGTATTGAGATGATATAATAAAATAAAAAAAATAAGTTTATAAAATTAATAAAAGGATTCTCTAAAAGAAACTGTAAATTCAATTAAAGGTTTAAGAAACCAGTTTATATATTAAATTATATTTACTAAATTTGTCACAAGTTAGAGAATATTTATGAAGTTAAATAAATTAAAAACAATGTTGCCAATGCAAACTAAAGGCTGATAACCGCACTTTGAATTTATAACACGATTTTCTATTAACAATGGATAATAAAGTTTAACAATTTTGTATTAAAAAAATTTGTATTTTTGCTAAAAACGTGAAAAAAACTAATTTTTAAAACCGATTCCATACCGGTACGATACCGGTATTAAGGGAAAAGGTTTTTGAATACCGGTATTTTTTGAAATCAAGAATTTCGGTATTGGTATCGGTATCGGTTGTCAATTTGAAAGGGTTTTGAAACGGATAACGGTATTATAACGGTATCGGTTGCCAACCTTGGTTCAAAGTGAAAATTCGCGAAAATGTTTGAAATAAAATTTAACCATTTTTATGGTAAATTTTCAGGGTTGGCAGGCAATACTTATAAAATACCGTTATCAATTCAAAATCCTTTCAACTGACTACAGTTACCCCTAAAATACCGTTGCCGAAATACCCGGAATACCGTTATCCTTAAAATACCGTAACCGAAATAACTGAAATACCGTTATCCTTAACATACCGATACCGAAATAAATGAAATATCAATACCTTTAAAATACCGTTACCGAAACAAATGAAATATTGTTATCCCTAAAATACCGTTACCGTTATTTTTAATTTTCTGCTTTTGATAATTTCACGTGGTTATTGAGTATTTTTTGTACATTAAGTTGATAAATTGGTTCTTTTTTTAATCTCGTTTTTTTTGTAAGAAAAAATTAGATTCATCGAAATAACTGACTACCGTTACCCTCAAAAAACCGTTACCGATATAACTGAAATACCGTTAACCTTAAAATACCATTACCGAAATAACCCAAATATCGTTATCTTTAAAATACCGTTACCTAAATAACACAAATACCGCTATCCTTAAAATACCGTTACCGAAATAACCTAAAATATCGTTACCCTAACGATAACCGCATTCGTTTCGGTTACCATCCATGTAAATTTTCTTAACTGCTATGCGATGTCGCGTTTATTGTTAAAACCCGAGTAGGAAAATAAACTGTTCACAACAAGTAGGGTAGAGTACGGCTAAGGAACACATACCGTATCTATCGTTTTAGCGGTTCTGTGTTTGTACACAAACCGAATGCAGTACACTACATTGTCTGATGAACGCAAACGCTACGATTATGTACTGTACTTTCAACACATATTCACATCCGTAGCGTACCGAATTCGGGTTGTGTGTATAATCACAAACACTAATTAGAGAGAATAGCGTATGTGTTTTCTACGCAACCAATATGCTTGTGTACTGTGTTCGCGATGTGCGGTACGGAACCCTTAAAGTACGGTTCGTTAGAGTTTATTTTCCTACTCTGCACTATAGGTAATTTGACCCATTTTTGTGGCAAAAAGTAATTTTTTGCACATTCAAGAATGAATTTTTTGTTAGTATTCATTTAAGAACACATCAAGGCAAATAATGGCTAGTTTTGTTTTTTTAAAAAATTATCAACGACTGCTTAGCAAGTGGTCAAAGTCAATGTTTGTGAGCAAAGTGTTAAACGCAGTATACACAGTGCAATTTGGTCGAATTTTTAAATTTCTTTAAATAGTTAAAAAAAAAAACATAAATTTAAACTAAATATTGAAAACAAAACTGATAGTAAGTGCTTAATGGTTCAAGAGAAAGATTTAATTAAAAAAATTTTTTTTGTTGGCGAAAAAACTCATACTTCTGACATAACTTTTCCCAGTAAAATTTTTTACAATCGGTTGCCAACCACACCAGTTCTGAAACTGGTTCCTCTGCAACCGATTCTATGGAACTAGTTCCGGAACCAGTTGCACGGAACTTATATGAAAGGTATGACTGACATGGAATCAATTCTAGAACTAGTTCCAGAACTGGTTCTAGGGCAACCGGTTCCACTTTGGAGCTATACAAGTGGTTGTTTTTGGGACAATTTCAAACAAAAATCATCGGTGTTAGAATTGACAGTAGAAGTGGTTGGAAAGGAAAAGTACCCAGGAAAATTTTTTACAATCGGTAGCCAACCACACCCATTCTACAACTGGTTCCACTGCAACCGATTCCATTGAACTGGTTCCGGAACCAGTTCCTGGATCCTACATGGAAGGTGTGGGTGACGTAGAATCAGTTGCATAACTAGTTCCAGAACTGATTCTGGAGCAACCGATTCCACTTTGAAGCCATAGAAGGGGTTGCTTTTGGGACAATTTCAAACAAAAAGAATCGGTGTTAGAGTCGACAGTAGAAGGGGTTGTGAATGAAAAGTACCCAGGAAAATTTTTTACAATCGGTAGCCAACCACACCCATTCTACAACTAGTTCCACTGCAACCGATTCCATGGAACTGGTTCCGGGGATCCTATATGGAAGGTGTGGGTGACGTAGAATCAGTTCCAGAACTGATTCTAGAGCAACCGGTTCCACTTTGGAGCTATAGAAGGGGTTGCTTTTGAGACAATTTCAAACAAAAAGAATCGGTGTTAGAATCGACAGTAGAAGGGGTTGTGAATGAAAATCATCTATTGTACAACCGATTCTTTGGAACAGAAAATTTTCCTGCCCAGGAAAATTTTCTGTTCCAAAGAATCGGTTGTACAATAGCTGCTTTTCATTCACAACCCCTTCTGCTGTCGATTCTAACACCGATTCTTTTTGTTTGAAATTGTCCCAAAAGCAACCCCTTCTATAGCTCCAAAGTGGAACCGGTTGCCCTGGAATCAGTTAAGGAACTAGTTCTAGAACTGATTCTACGTCAACATACCTTCCATATTGGATCCCTGGAACTGGTTCCGGAACCAGTTCCATGGCATCGGTTGCATTGGAACCAGTTGCGGAACTAGCATGGTTGGCAACCGATTGTAAAAATTTTTCCTGGGTGGGTATTGTACAACCGATTCTTTGGAACAGAAAATTTTCCTGGGTTAATTCAAGTTTTTTTTCTGAAAAATTAACTTTGGATAAGCTTTCAAAAAGTTTGCCAAATTTGGCTGTGTTTACACAATCCGAAACGTGTTTAATGAAGAATTTTGAGTTTAACTTGTCAATTTCATGTTGCGATTTTTTCGTTTTTTGAGAAATATCATTTTTGGTAGGCAGCCTCCGCTTGTAAAATAGTGAACTTGTGGAAATTTGGTTGGATGAGCAAAAGAAAGAGGAGAAGAATACTACTGTTTACAATTATATTGTTGGTAAAGCTGAATGCGGCAATCAGTGTTGCCAACTCTTGAAGGCGGGAAAGCACCGTGAGCATTATGAAAACGGGTAAAAAGGGTAAAAATTTACCGAAAATGGGGTAAAAAAGCACGTTATCAATTTTTTGAAAAATGTAAATAAAAAATTTAAAAACAAATTTTAACTTTGAAAAATCGTGTAAAAAAGGTTCAAAAAATAACCAAAAAAGGGGTAAAAAAGCACCAAACTAATATTTTAAAATTTTGGAGTTTAAATGTAACGAAGTTACTATTTAAAATTGTACTACAAACATTGTGCAATAATGTATTTCTTGTATAGTTCGTTTTATTTTTTAAATTTTGACAGAAAATTCAAGAAAAATTTTAAAAAACGAGAACAAATACCGAAAATATAAACTGTACAAAAAGCACTAAAAGCACTGCTTGAAATTTGAAAAAGCACCGTAAATACCCGCTTTTTTTAAACGGGTATTTGTAAAAAATCACCGGGTACGGGAAGGAAAAAAGCACCAAAAAATACCCGAAAAGCACTGAAATGGCAACACTGGCGGCAATGTTTTGAATGAGAATCGGCTTATGGGAAGGAGAAAGTGCGAATTTTTTGTAAAAATTTCTCAGTTAGATGGGAGAGTTCTCATAGGAAGATAAACAAATTTCAGATGCAAAACGAACTCTTCCTAAACGCTGAATTTATTTTGGCAATTAAAACTAAGCCAACTGCAGCTTCAATAGGGCTTCCAAAGAAAGAGTATCCTGAGAAATCTGAACGAACAAAGAGGAAATTTTAAATAGCTTTATTAAACAATAAAAATGAAATTACTTTAGATAATGAAATGTAAAGCAAAATTTTAAATAGCTTTATTAAAAAAAAAATACTTTCTACAAAAGTTTCTACTTGTTCAATTTTCTACTATAATATGCCCCAGATTAAAAAAAATAATTTTTTATTTTCTTTTTTGAGATTTTGGACAAAAAAAGTTTGCATTTTACACAGTTAACATTTTTACCCAAGCAAATCAAAACAAATTGTAAAATTTACGCCACCGTATTGGATCCGCCATTTTGAATTTGAAAAATCTTGCCTCAGATTTGAAATCAGCAACCTTGAAAACCCCCGTATGTAGATTTTCATCCTTATTCAGTGATTCCTTCTAGTTTTGGCCAGAAAATGGGGTCATTTTACCTATAGTGCTCTGGTTAGAACATAAAAGTATCTCGCAAAATGGTTTTAAATTTTTTGCAGAAAAATAAAAATAATATATTATTGCGAAACCTAATTTTGAGCTCTTCGTGAAATATTGATCACATAATTTTGGCTGAAAATTACCAAATATTTTTTTTTTTGTTTCATATTAAACGATTTTCCGAAAATGTTTATTTTGGAAGTGGAATGAGTCGCATTTTTTCTGGAACAGAAAAAAACTTAAAAATAACACAGTACAACAAAATAAGAAAAATTTGATGCATCGGGATTGCGACATATCATTTCTAATAGACTTTGGGATGCAGATCACAAATATGGCCTTCGAATTTTAAAGTTAGCTATAGTTTAAGAAATATTTGCAAGAACGATTTTGTAGGAAAATTAAATTTTTCAATAAACTTTTTGCAAAAAAATATAAAATTGAAAGTAATAACGCTATTTTTTGCAACATCTTAAAATAATGAAATATGCCCTTTAATTTGATATATTGCACGTTTTGACAGCTGCGATAATATTCCCTATATATACATTTAAAATTGAAATTTCTCTTTTTTCACGATTTCGTTAATAAATAATATGCGATGAAAGGAATATCTAATATTTGAATTTGTACCTTTAGTAAACATCTCATGTTACTTAATTTATCAAAAAAAATCGCATTCTCCGTTTTAATTTTAATTTAATATTGACTAAACCTGAAAAAGACTGACTTTTTTAATACCTAAAAATTAAGGAGTCTGTGACAAATCTTAAAATATAAAACCCAGATAAAACCATTCAGAAATATAAAACATATATTTTCTAATTAATTTCAACAAAGTTTTAGACAATTGAAGTCCAAATTTCCAAAAAAATAAAGATTTTAAAAAACGCATGTTCCAAAATGTACTTTATTTCCTTTTGCCATAGTAAATTCATATAAAATTTATTTGAAATAAAAAAGATATAAATTGTGTATTTCAGATTGAATTTTCTGCAAATGTTGATGCAGAAGTTGTGATTCTTTTGATAAAAAGTATGTAGTGGAATATAAGTTTACGTCATATGTAAAGATTTTGCAAATCCGATTAAGGAATTTTACTAGATTTGCAAAATAGGAAAATAAGTGAAGTTTTCAATTTAATTGCAATTATATCCTAGATCCTTTACCTAATCAAAATAAGTTGATATGTTTCTAAAAGCCCAAAGTCTATATTTTTAAACCATATTAGGAACTATCCGTGGCTTAGTCAGGTGACTGCCTTTTTGCTAAAAGTTAAATTTGCAAATATTTCAAAAACTAGAGCTAATTTTGAAATTTGGTGTTCACATTCGTGATATTCATCCTAAAATCTATCAGAATTCATATGTCGCATGCCCGATGCATTTTTAGTGTTGTACTGTGTAATTGATAGAACGAGGTTGTTGATATTGGATATTATTTTTTACGAGAAATTTAAAAATACTTTTGGAAAAAATTGTATTGGCAATATACTTGCTCAAAGTAAAAATACGCGAAAATGTTTAAAATAAAAATTTTACTATTTTCATTGTGGGCGCTGTGGTATAATGGTTAGCGCGTTGGGCTGTTACACGTAAGGTTGCGGGTTCGAGCCCCAACCAAGGCAACATCAATTTATTAAAAATAATAATATGTATGAGATTTTTCTATCCCTCATACATATCGCAGCGTCCTCCTTCGGTGTTCCCATAGCACTTAATCTCACCGAAGTAAAATAATATAACAGGGCTATGAACTAAAATTCGCCAACTCTTCTTCGCCAACTCTTCATCAGATGGCGCGCAACAATTGTTCTAAGATTCAACGTCTCGCGCAATTACAGTGTTGCCATATTTGAAGCCCTTCATCTTTCACCACGTTTCACTTCTTCTCTATCCCTTTCTAAAGGAAGCAACACGTTAATTAATAGGAAGAATTTCCTGAGTGTTGCTTCTCTTAAAAAAAAAAAAAATTGTATTAACTACTATGCGTTCCTTGTTAAAACATAAAAGTATCTTCTAAGCATTTAGTGAAGCAATTTTGGTTCAAAGCGATTGCTTTTTCGCACTAATTTTTTGTTTGCAAAATGGTTTTAAATTTTTTATTATTTATTGCAAAATCTGATTTTGAGCTCTTCGTGAAATATTTTTCACATAATTTTGATTCAAAATTATCAATTGATTTTTTGATTTTTTCATATTAAACGATTTAACAAAAATGTTAATTTTGAAAGTGGTATGAGTCGCATTTTTTTGGAATATTAAAAAACTTAAAAATAATTGACTGAATGAGAGTATTGATATTATTTTTTACGGGAAAGTTAAAAATACTGTTGGAAAAAATTGTACTGGCCATATACGAGATAAGAACTGAAATTCGAGAAAATGTTTAAAACTAAATTTTATCAATTTTATGGCACATTATTTCCTTACAGACTAAGATACATACATATATCAAATTAATACATACATATATATCAAATTAATACAGAATCAATTGAAGAATCAATTAAAATACATTCTTTAACTTTTTTATCAATCAATAAGAAACAAACTAGAAAAAAATATGTATCGTCTGTAGGAGTTGTTATTTTCAGTCAAATATTATATTTTTAGAAAAAATAATTTAAATAATTTCGTTGTTTTCTGTTTTAAAACAAAAAATTCAAATATTTTCGGTTTTATTTTTTGTTAAAATAGTTTCTTTATATACAAAATTATCCCAATTCAAATTACAAAAATTCTTTACTCATACACACAAATCAGTAGTCCTTTTTAATTGTGTTTTCAATTAATTTAATATGTATTTTAAGTTGTTTTTAAGGATAAAATATTGTGATTGTATGATTTTAAAAAATATCTGGAATTTTATTAAATATTAAAAAAAATATCGTTTTTTTTTGAAAATTTTTTCCATAAATTATTTACAAAGATTGAGTTTTTACTGAATTTTATAGCATTTTTTAATGAAAAGTCTAAAAAAAATAGAAAAAATGGCTTTTTTTTGGCAACGATTTGTAAAAATGGCATTTTTACAAAATAAGTGAAAAAATGGCCGTTGTCGCCAAGAGCTACAGGTTCTCATCGCACAACAATCATTGAAACTGTGCTGGGTGTCAGGTCATAATAATATTCAAGAAAATGAAAAACCGGACGAGTTGGCTAAGAAGGGAGCAAATATACAATGTGGCGCGGAATGTCACCCGATTTTCTTTGACTGTAATTTTTTTAATAAATGAAAAACTTTAGTTTTGCTTTTGGATTGTGTTTACTTGATGTCTAAATGTTTTTTTTCATTAAGCAGAAAAAATAATATCTCCAAAGTAGCCGCCGACAGAATTGATGACCATTCGGGCCCAATTTATGGCATTTTCCATCACTCTTGCCAGAACTTCCGGCGATAAGTTCCCGCATTCCTGACGGATATTCTCTTTGAGGACTTCAAGAGTCTGAGGCTTGTTGACATAGACTCGTGACTTCAAGAAACCCCACAAAAATAAGTATAGAATGGTTAATTCGGGCGATCTTGCCGGTCAGTGCAAATCACCAAAACGAGAGATAAGGCGACCTGAAAATGCAGCCTTCAGAATTTCGATTGTAGGTGTGCAGTATGCGCTGTTGCTCCATCCTGCTGTAACCACATGTTTTCCAGTCCCAATTAATCCAGTTGAGGTAGGAGAAAGTCGTCGAGCTCAACAGAGCCTCGCCGTTCACATTAGTCATTTGGCCCGCGGCGTTTTCGAAAATATAAGGTCCGATGATGCTTCCAGCGTCAAAACCACACCATAAAGTAACTTTGAGGGGGTGTAATGGCTTTTCGTGTATTATTCGCGGATTTTCGGTGCCCCATGAGCGATAATTTTGCCTTTTCACGTACTCACAGAGATTGGAATGGGCCTCGTCGCTCATGATGATTTTCGATGAAAAGTTGTCTTCCTCGTGGTCAAATGACCTCGAAAGGCAAAAGTAGATCGCAAATACAGGATCCAGGCAAACAAAGGCCCTATGGAGACTTGGCAAGAAAAACGATTTAAGAACACTACTGCTTATCAAAAAAGCAGGCTTTAGGAATTACTGAATTCGCTAATCGTTTGGCGAAATTTTCCGGAGATCAGCAGCACGAAGTCATCCGGGTATACAACCACCTTTGTTCCCTCCATTGACGCTAGGAATTTACCTAAAAAGGTAACCGGAGAATAATGTTAAAAAACTTTGAAATCTATCATAAATACACAGACCTTTGTATTTATGTATTTTATACTATAGAGAAACTATGCCACTTACAGTTCTCTCGATAACACTATGGAACATTTTTGGGATTGAGAAATTCCAAGTCAGGGTGATGGTACTAGGTCAGTGTAGTAAAACCCTCAAAGGGTTTGGCGTTCGTATGTGTCATTTTTTTTTATGACCTTTTAAATTTTTTCCTTATCTTGATGTTTTTTCGCTTAGTTGTAACATTTTTTCAAAAACGTAGTTTAACATAACTCGAGAACCACTTTTCCGATTTTGATGAAACAAATTTAGAAAAATTTAGAATTACAATTTCTCTAATCTGTTTCTATACCGTTTTCCTATATGTGCAACACTTTCGAAGTTAAAAATGAATGTATGAAGGGAAAAAAGTATTTTTTGCCTAAAAATTTAAATATTTTTTTTTAAAAATTCATAAAAAATCCAAAATGGAAAAAAGTGCCAAAACTAATTACTTTCGCGTAAAGTCACATAACTCATGAGCAAAAAAAGGCATAGATCATGAAAATCGATGCACGCGTTTCTCATTTATTCACAATTAGGTAAATGTATGAATTTCAAAAATTTGCTCCAGATATGCACAACAGTATTTGGAGAAAACATTGACACTCACAAGCCGAACTCTCTCATATTTTTCTACTGTACTAAAAGAGAAATATTGATGTGGCAACACTGGTTCTGTAATGTTCACATAAAACATGCATTGTCATTATACTTCTTCTCTTTCTCACACTGGTTCTGTGATTTTTGTCATTCAACAAGTGCCGACGAATGCGAACAGTAAAAGTGATTTTTCTCCAGTTTTTTAAAAGTGAACAAAAGAGAACAGAATATGGAACTGTGCAAGCCAGATATAAATAGCTTTTGCTACTGCTGTGGTCAATATGTCTCAACACATAAAAAAAGGGGAAATTTCAGTACTGATTTTGTTCAAACATACGAGATGTACTTCAACCAAAATGTTATAGTGAACGAAAATTGGGTACCAAATATAGTGTGTAAAAGCTGCTACAACCGTCTAATGGATTGGAAAAATAGAAGACGTGAAAGTATGCCATTCGGTATCCCAATGACTTGGACTAATCCTGGCGAAGGTCACAATCCATTGAATTGCTATGCATGTGCCAATAAAGGAGCCGCAAAAAGGATAAGAAAATCGTATAATTACGTTGGTGTTGCAAGTGCCGCAACACCATTGCCTCATTCGGACCACATTCCTGTGCCAAAAGCTTCTAGCCCAGATATTTTCTCTTCTACGACTGCTCCGACATATCATGCACGTGATGATTCCCCATATGAGCCATCAGTATCCAATGAGCCAATTTTAATAAATCAAAATAAGCTTGATTCAATTGTTGCCAAGTTGGAATTAACACAGCATAAATCGGAAGAGCTGGTTTCCATTTTGAAATCAAACAATTTGTTGGCACCCGGTGTGAAAGTCACAGCTTATCGAAGTCGTCAGGCAACACTCCAAAGTTTATTCCTTGTGAATGATGAAAAAACTTCTGCATATTGCCCGGATGTAGGAAAATTGATGGACGCAATGGAAATAAAATATGAAGCAGATGACTGGAGATTATTTATTGACAGTTCAAAACTCAGCTTGAAGGCGGTTTTACTGCATAAGACCAATAAAAAACCTTCAGTTCCAATCGCCTACAGTACAGAAACGAAAGAAACATATGATGCACTGGAAAATATTTTAAAAATGGTTAACTACGCCAAACATATGTGGCGCATATGCTGCGATTTAAAAGTTGTAGCAATGCTTTGCGGTCTTCAAAGCGGCTATATAAAATATATGTGCTTTTTGTGCGATTGGGACACACGATTTTCCGGTGACCAATATGCATGCCACGGATGGAAACTCAGAGAGCACAGCAGGTTACAAACGGCCAATATTATTCGTGAGCCTCTAGTGCCGAAGGAGAAGATATTGCTGCCTCCACTGCATATTAAACTTGGAATTGTTAAGAATTTTATCAAAACTGTCGCCAAAAGAGATGAAGTTTTCTTGTGTTTGAAACTAATTTACCCGAGACTCAGCGAAAGTAAAATTAAAGAAGGTAAGTTATAATATCACATTCATTTCCCATGATTTTCCATCTTAACAAATTAATTTTTTCCAATCAGGCGTACTAAATGGTCCAGATATACGAAAGCTGATTAAAAGTGACGCATTCAACAATATTTTGATTGACGCTGAATTGAATGCATGGCAGGCAATCAAAGAAGTAATAGAAGGCTTGTTGGGAAAGCATCGTTCTAACAACTACGATGTTTCTGTCGCAAGGATGTTAAGAGCATTCTCGGAAATTGGTGTCCACATGTCCTTGAAAATCCATTATTTACATCATCATCTGGACTACTTCAGCAAACAATTGGCTACCGAATCTGATGAACAAGGTGAACGCTATCATCAAGTTGCTATGCCATTTGAAATGAGGTAATACTGATTTTTTATTTTTTCAAACTCATTTTAATAAAACAAAAACTTACAGATATAGAGGCAAAAAGTCGCCGAGTGCAATAATTGCGGAAATTTGCTGGTGGAGTAAGTTAGTGTGGCAAGACAAGGATGATCTTGATGATAAAGAATTTTCAGGAGATGCAGAAGGGCCAACAGTGGAGTCACACATTGACATTATGTGTGGTTCAGAAACTGATGATAGCGATGAATGCGATGCCACTAGTCCCGAACAACCACCATCGAAAAAGTCTAGGCAATATTTATTAAAATAAATAAAAATAAATAAATAAAATAAAAATAAAAAATTATAAAAATGTTTACTTAATTTTTTTAGTAGTTTATGGCCAGAAGTCTGGAGTTATTGGGGAAAATTTATGAAAAAGGCGATAAATGACACTTTTTTGAATAAAAACAAATATCAATATTCTTGTCAAAATGGGATACCTTCACTTAATTGTAAATAAAAGCAGAACGCGTTTAATTTTGTTTATAGGTTATGTGACTTTACATGAAATTAATAACACTTGATCCTTTTTTCCGTTTTGGATTTTTTATGAATTAAAAAAAAAAAATTTTAATTTTTAGGCAAAAAAATATTTTTTTTTCTCCACAAATTTATTTTTACCGGCAAAACTGTTGATTATAAAGAAAAACGTTATATGAACGGATTAAAGAATTTGTAATTCTAAATTTTTCTAAATTTGTTTCATCAAAATCGGACAAGTGGTTCTCGAGTTATGTTAAACTACGTTTTTGCCAAAATGTTACAACTAAGCGAAAAAACATCAAGATAAGGAAAAAATTTAAAAGGTCATAAAAAATGACACATACGAACGCCAAACCCTTTGAGGGTTTTACTATACTGACCTAGTACCATCACCCTGACTTGGAATTTCTCACCCCCCAGATTGGCTGTTGTACTGTGTAATTAGTGCTGTCGCAGCAAACTCGGGCAAAGGGAAAAAATGCATAAAAAACATTCATAAATAAAAAACCCGAGCAAATGCCAATAGCAGTGAGCTCCCCGAGTAAAAAAAATTGATCTCGCGCAATATCTAATTATATCCAATTTGATATTGTTTAAGATCTGCTGTAATATCTAGCTGATCCAATTAGATCTCAAAATTGGGTGTATCCAATCATATCGTATTAGATCCCATTGTATATATGGGGATAAACTAAGATCAAGTTATATCTCAAAATTGGGAGGTCCAGTGATATCTTTGGGGATAAACCTAGATCTATTTTGATCCGAAAATTGGCGTATCCAGCTATATATTTGCGGATATTTTTAGATCTAATTTGATCCGAAAAATGGCGGATCCAATTAGATCCAGCTATATATTTGGGGATAAACTTATGTCTAATTTGATCTCAATTTTGGCAGATCAAATTAGATCCCGCAATATATTTGTGGATAAACATATATCTAATTTGATCCGAAAAAGTGGCAGATCGAATTAGATCTAGCTATATATTTGGGGATAAACTTAGATCTAATTTGATCCGAAAAATGGCACATCGAATGAGATCCAGCAATATATTTGTGGATAAACTTAGATATAAATTGATCTGAAAAATGGCAGATCAAATTAGATCCAGCAGTATATTTGTGGATAAACTTAGATCTAATTTGATCTCAATTTTGGCAGATCAAATTAGATCCCGCAATATATTTGTGGATAAACGTATATCTAATTTGATCCGAAAAAGTGGCAAATATATCACTATATATTTGGGGATAAACTTAGATCTAATTTGATCCGAAAAATGGCACATCGAATGAGATCCAGCAATATATTTGTGGATAAACTTAGATATAAATTGATCTGAAAAATGGCAGATCAAATTAGGTCCAGCAATATATTTGTGGATTAACTTAGATCTAAATTTATCCGAAAAATGGCAGATCGAATTAGATTCAGCAATATATTTGTGGATAAACTTGGATATAAATTGAATAGAAAATTGGCAGATCAAATTAGATCCAGCAATATATTTTGGGATTTAGTGAGACCTAATTTGATCCGAAAAATGGCAGATCGAATTAGATCCAGCTATATATATGGGGATAAACTTGGATCTAACTTTAACCGAAAAATGGCAGATCAAATTAGATCCAGCAATATATTTGGGGATAAACTTGGATCTAAATTTATCAGAAAAATGGCAGATCGAAGTAGGTCCAGCAATTTATTTCGGTATTAAAATGGCAGATCGAATTAGAAACAGCAATATATTTGGGGATTGACATCTAAAAGTATCCATAAAAATGACAGATAAAATTAGATGCCGCATTATATTTGGGTACTACGTAAGATCTCCATTTATTTGGGATTAAATAAGATCCCAGACATATATTGCCAACTGTTCAAAAAATAATAGACTGGCAGAGCACTGATTGTATAAAAATTACAATATATTGTTAAAATAAGGTTTAAACTCAGAAGGTAACGAGTTCAATATGCATTTCTTTTACAAAATGAATTTCTTTTTAATTAAATTAAAATTTTTTTTTCTATAAATTTTTTTTATAAAATTATATATTTATTTTTTTATTAAATTGAAATCTTTGAATAAAATAATTTTATTTACATCTTTTTGACGCTCTACACCATTTCCAATTGTATTAATTGTTTTAAAATTTATCAATTGTATTTCAGAAATAATCAATTGAATTTCAGTTTTATCAATTGTGTTTCAGAAATTATTAATTGTATTTCCGAAATTCACAACTGTATTTCAGAAATTATCAAACTGTATTTCAGAAATTATCAATCGTATTTCCGAAATTATGAAATGTATTTGAGAAATTTTTCTCTATTAGCTATGAAATTCTGAAATAGATTTCATTATTTCTGGACACAACTAAATAAATAAATAATTAAATTTGCGTAATATTGTAGTTTCTGAAGTGCAAATAATATTTTGTGATATACAATTAAAATTTTCTAAAATACATTTAATAATTTCTGGAATACCTTTTTTCGATGCTTATAAGTTAGCTCGAAATGCTTTTATCATTCATTTAATTTGTAGCTATCACACATCTATAACAAGTCTCGTTAGATTAGAGTGTAGAGGTCTTGGCTGACAATATCTGGTGGACTGGGTTAAATTTCATGTTTTTAAAAGCAAATATTAAAAAAAGTTTTCTCAATTTTTTCAAAAATGTTTTTTGAAATCTATTTTTTTGCCAAGATAGTTAATGCAACGTTCTGCCAACGCATAACCGACCATCGCCAACGGTTTGCCAGCATTGTGCCGAATTATATTTTTCTGTCTGGGATGTTAAACTTAAACCTATTGTATATTAACATTAATTAACACTATATTTTTATTTTTAGGAAATACATTTTTATTTTATTATAAGTTAACATTAAATTAAATTTTAGATAATGGCACCAATTTGTAGTTGTAATTATTATATATTAAATCGTATATTCATAAATATTCTATACAGTTAGACGAGGTTTATGGAACTATTTAACTTTATAAAGTGTTTATAAATTATAACTTAAATGTACAAATATATATGTTAAATGTACGTGAACAAATTGTTGATATGGACCCACAAATTGTATCTCAACTGATATTGGAATTATTGTACCATTACCATACATCAATATATATTGAATGATATACATATATTACAATATATGACTCTGTATTATAAATATTGTTAATGAAGTAATATATCTGATCATATTTTTTATAGCGCCATACATAGTTTTACATTATTCAAATTAAACCATATATGGAATTGTATTCAAAATGTTGATGTGGTACCAAATTTGACCATATATTGTTTAAATTGTGCCATATATGACAATATATTGTTTAAATGATACCATATACATATGTCTATATATTAATATTGTTTAAATGACACCATATATCAATATATATGGGACTATATATGGTAGCATATATTATCATATCTGGAACTGTATTAAAAATGTTGTTCATAAGGTATCATTAGGGTTTGGGAAATCCCGAGAAAAGTTTGCCGGGAATTCCCGGGAAAATAATATATTTTTCCCGGGAAAACGGGAAATTTTAAAAATATTAAATTTTTTAAATTGTTTTTTTTTCGAATAGGATTTTTTAATTTTAGTCATAAAAAACATTTTAAATACCAACACAAAAATGTCATTGTTAAAATCTTTTAAAAGAGAATCAATTTATTTGACAAACAAACAAATCTTTGCCAAGTAATTAGGAGAATTTCAACGAATAAAGATTTTTCGCATAACTTATTCAAAATTTAAGTAGTAAAACCTAAAAACTTGGTAAAATGTTTAAAAGAAATATGAAAAAATAGCTTTGTTTCTTACAAATAATCGCCCTTACTATCTAAATTTTTCAAATGTATAATTTAGGTAAAGTCGACTTTAGTTAAAATATTGGGTGGCAGTATACCTTGACTTGGTTTATTTTTGGAGCATTTTGATTGGTTAATTTATTTTTAACCAATCAAAATATTTGAAAATATAAATATTTTTGTAAGGTTTTCATACACAAAATGAACAAAACCGTTTGATTAAAAATAAAGTCGACTTTAAATTTAAAATACTCCTTTATATTGACCCTAAGTAACGTTTTCATTAATAAATATGAAAAGAAAATACTAATGGTTAACGGTGGTATCTAAATTTAGTTATCCGACATCTAAATTTGGTTCACAAAAAAAAAAAAAATTGATGGTCATGCAACTTCTCTTGAAGAAAACAACAACAAGAATAACGTTTCAGCTAAAATTAGCAAAGTACCCGAAGAAAAAAGTGTAAGCTGAATAGGCATTAAAGGTTTTATTGTAGGGCAAACATCTCCTGAAATGGTATCCAAATTAGCCGCAGTCAATCCGCACCATAACTAGATCTTCGTTTATTCGAGAAAGTCTTTATAATAAAAACCTGGCATTGCAAAAACAGAAGCCGATGTAAAGAACATTATATTAAATTACTACAATCATGTAAAAGATATCATGATAATAGAAATGTCGAGCAATATTTCTAACGATGGGAGATTTACTATAATCTTAGATGAATGGACAAGAATATCACAAAAGAGATATTTGAACATATGTATAAACGGAAATAATTAATTTTATAACCTGGGGTTGGTTTATATATCAGGAAGATGTAATGCTGATGAAATAAGAAGAATTGTAGAAATAAGACTAGAAGAGTTTTATTTGTCTTTGGAAAATAACATTGTGGCCATCATATCTAATGGGCCAAGTGTGATGAAACGGTTTGTTTCCGATAGTCCAGTAGTAGGTGCTTTCTGCTGGAATCATGCAATTCATTTGGCAGTGCTGCGAGTAATTTATGTGAAATCAAATGTTCAACATTCTGATATTTTTTACCTTGAATTCTCACTACACAGACTGAATTTGTACTGAAATAGTGTTTTTTTTAACAAAAATGACCTATATAGGTGGTTTTCATTAACAATTTTGTTCAAAAATATTTCCCGGGATTCCCTGGAATCAAATTTTTTCATTCCCGTTTCCCGGGAAATAAAAAAGTCCGGGAAATCCCAAACCCTAGGTACCATATATAAACATATATTGTTGAAATGGCACCATATATCATAATGTATGGTTTAAATGTCACCATATATGGTAATATATTGCTTAAATAACACCATATATAAATATATATTATCATATGTGGAACTGTATTAAAAATATTGTTCATGAGGTACCATATATGGGCATATATTGTTGAAATTGCACCATATATGATAATATATGGTTTAAATGGTACCATATATGATAATATATGGTTTGAATGGCACCATATATGATAATATATGGTTTGAATGGCACCATATATGATAATATATAGCTTAAATAACACCATATATAAATATATATCGCACTATATATAGTACCATATATTATCATATCTGGAACTGAATTAAAGATTTGGTTTATGAGGTACCATATATGACCATATATTGTTTAAATGGCACCATATATGATAATATCTAGTTTAACTGTCACGATATATAATTATATATTGTTTAAATGATACCATATATAATTATATATTGCTAAAATGCCACCATATATATTAAGATATAGTTCTATATATAACTATATATGCAATAAGATCAACCATGTTATGTAATATATAATTATATATGCCATATCTAATATTATGAAGGCCGATATCTAATTAGATGAAATTATATATGGCATAATATAAGGAAAATTTTTCGGAAAAAACGTCATATATAATTATATATGGATATACATAACCACATGTCTAATTATATATTGTAATATATGCCACATATGATTATATATAATTTTTTTTACTCGGGTAGACAGGATTATTAGAAACATGCTGGATGCATTTAAAAAGATACTGTAGCCAAAAACACCAGTACTCCCGGCTGAAGAATTATCACACAACCCGTGTGTTTCTAACTGGGGGTTGTGCAATTTATACTGACGGGTTAAGAGTTAACTAATAGTTAACCCAAAAATTTGTTGTTGTTTTGTATATAATTTTTTTCATTTTCTTCTGTCTATAGTTAAGTTAAAGTATGAGACCCATCTTTAGTTGTACAAGGCAATAATTGTGGATCTGAGAGATTGATTTTGCATTTTTTTAGTTTTATTTAGTGGGGTGGTTTCGATTGTTAGTTCTATGGTTAGTTATTTCGTTATTTTTGATGTCGTTGCCGAATATAAATTGCTTTGTAATTTGTGTCGGTATTCAGGCTGTGGTAATATCAAACTCATTTCTCTTAATACAACTTAAAGTTAAAATTCTGGAAATACTTGTCGTACTAAAAACTAGTGGTGGTGGGTGTCGTGATACTGATGCTACTGGTTCTACTTGTTCTTCCTTCGTTCAGTGTTGTTGAGGAGTTGTTGTTGTTGTTGTTTATTTCATTTAGAGTTGATGGTGTGTGAAAAAATGTGAACAGATTGTTATGTAATTGAGTTTGGGCAACTGTTTTATTTCATTTACGTGTGTGTATGTTTGTAAATATTTGTGGGTTTTAAACGTTTATTTTTTGGTTGTTCTTTTTTTAACCATAATTCTCATAGTTATTGGCTTATTTGCAACATATTTATATATGGATGATGTTAGTATCTAACATACAATATCCAAGCAAGTGTGTATATTTTGTTTTTGTTGTTTCCAAATTTTCTTTTAAACTGCTTTGTTGTTGGTTGATATTTCATGTTGATGGTGCTATTTTTTCTCTTTATCCTTTATGGCAATAATATTACTATTCAATTATGTACGGTTGAGTGAATGTATGAATGAATGAATGTTCGGATGAATAGTTGAATGAGATAGATACTATGTTATTGTTAATCAGGGTCAAATCATTTCAAATTGAAAGGATTAACTTATGGGCATGTATATCGGTTTGAAGAATTTTTTTTAGAAACGTATAATTTGTTTCTTCATAATTTTATAGAAGGGCGTATATATGTATAACATGATACCATTTAAATAAATCCTATTAATTGCCTGTAAGTTATATTAATATCGCATTGATTTCTATAAATACATCAGTAGTGCGATTCTCTAACTTTTTAACGACAAAATTCGGTAGTTAGATTGTCAAAATTCGATAATTAACTACAATTGTCGTTAAAACTGATTCCGTAACTTTTTCTACCGAATTTTGTCGTTAAATAATGTCGTTAACTTCCGACAATTATTGTTAAGTTAACAACAGAAAAACAGTTGTAGGTAAGGTAAAATATGAGTTAAATAATTTCAAAATGCGCTAAAGAAATGTATTTTATTGCAAATTTCTTAACAATTTACATTAAGAATAAGGAACTGGCGTTTGTATTAAATTCAATTGCTCTCGTTTAACAGCGAATCAGTGAATTAACAGTGCTTTGATACATACTACTAAATAAATACTGGTTTTTTCGACTAAAATTTTTATAAATCGGGAAAACAAGGATTTTAGGAAATTCTCTTTTCATAGAATATAAATGGAATAGCATCCAATATTTATAACGGCTTAGTGCTTAAAATTAATTACATAATTTTTACCCTACATGTGCAAATAAAATTAATTCAATTAGATCGTATCAATTCAATTGAATCAAATTAATTCAATTGGATTACCCGAGTAAAAAAAATTGATCTCGCGCAATATCTAATCATATCCAATTTGATATTGTTTAAGATCTGCTGTAATATCTAGCTGATCCAATTAGATCTCAAAATTGGGTGTATCCAATCATATCGTATTACATCCCATTGTATATATGGGGATAAACTAAGATCAAGTTATATCTCAAAATTGGGACGTCCAATGATATCTTTGGGGATAAACCTAGATCTATTTTGATCCGAAAATTGGCGTATCCAGCTATATATTTGCGGATATTTTTAGATCTAATTTGATCCGAAAAATGGCGGATCCAATTAGATCCAGCTATATATTTGTGGATAAACTTATATCTAATTTGAT
Source organism: Leucophora obtusa (assembly GCA_949987735.1). NCBI lineage: Eukaryota > Metazoa > Arthropoda > Insecta > Diptera > Anthomyiidae > Leucophora > Leucophora obtusa. Next base: position 43,573,281 of record OX465297.1, read on the forward strand.
CTCAATTTTGGCAGATCGAATTAGATCCAGCAATATATTTGTGGATAAACTTAGATCTAATTTGATCCGAAAAAGTGGCAGATCGAATTAGATCTAGCAATACATTTGGGGATAAACTTAGATCTAATTTGATCCGAAAAATGGCACATCGAATTAGATCCAGCAATATATTTGTGGATAAACTTAGATATAAATTGATCTGAAAAATGGCAGATCAAATTAGATCCAGCAATATATTTGTGGATTAACTTAGATCTAATTTGATCCGAAAAATGGCACATCGAATTAGATTCAGCAATATATTTGTGGATAAACTTGGATATAAATTGAATAGAAAATTGACAGATCAAATTAGATCCAGCAATATATTTGGGGATTTAGTAAGACCTAATTTGATCCAAAAAATGGCAGATCGAATTAGATCCAGCTATATATTTGTGGATAAACTTAGATCTAATTTGATCCGAAAAAGTGGCAGATCGAATTAGATCCAGCAATATATTTAGGGATAAACTTGGATGTAAATTTATCCGAAAAATGCCAGATCGAATTAGATCCAGCAATATATATGTGGATAAACTTAGATCTAAATTTATCCGAAAAATTCCTAATCGAATTAGATCCAGCAATATATATGGGGATAAACTTGGATCTAAATTTAACCGAAAAATGGCAGATCAAATTAGATCCAGCAATATATTTGGGGATAAACTTGGATCTAAATTTATCAGAAAAATGGCAGATCGAATTATATCCAGCAATTTATTTCGGTATTAAAATGGCAGATCGAATTAGAAACAGCAATATATTTGACATCTAAAAGTATCCATAAAAATGACAGATAAAATTAGATGCGGCATTATATTTGGGTACTACGTAAGATCTCCATTTATTTGGGATTAAATAAGATCCCAGACATATATTGCCAACTGTTCAAAAAATAATAGACTGGCAGAGCACTGATTGTATAAAAATTACAATATTTTGTTGAAATAAGGTTTAAACTCAGAAGGTAAAGAGCTCAATATGCATTTCTTTTACAAAATTAATTTCTTTTTATAAAATTAAAATTTTTTTTTCTATAAATTTTTTTATAAAATTATATATTTATTTTTTTATTAAATTGAAATCTTTGAATAAAATAATTTTATTTACATGTTTTTGACGCTCTACACCATTTCCAATTGTATTAATTATTTTAAAATTTATCAATTGTATTTCAGAAATAATCAATTGAATTTCAGTTTTATCAATTGTGTTTCAGAACTCATCAATTATTTTTCACATTTATGAATTGTATTTCAGAACTAGTCAATTGAAGTTCAGTTTTATCAATTGTGTTTCAGAAATTATTAATTGTATTTCCGAAATTCACAACTGTATTTCAGAAATTATCAAACTGTATTTCAGAAATTACACAGTACAACAGCCAATCTGGGGGGTGAGAAATTCCAAGTCAGGGTGATGGTACTAGGTCAGTATAGTAAAACCCTCAAAGGGTTTGGCGTTCGTATGTGTCATTTTTTTTTATGACCTTTTAAATTTTTTCCTTATCTTGATGTTTTTTCGCTTAGTTGTAACTCGAGAACCACTTGTCCGATTTTGATGAAACAAATTTAGAAAAATTTAGAATTACAATTTCTTTAATCCGTTCATATAACATTTTTCTTTATAATCAACAGTTTTGCCGGTAAAAATAAATTTGTGGAGAAAAAAAAATATTTTTTTGCCTAAAAATTAAAAATTTTTTTTTTTAATTCATAAAAAATTTTAATTTTTAGGCAAAAAAATATTTTTTTTTCTCCACAAATTTATTTTTACGGGCAAAACTGTTGATTATAAAGAAAAATGTTATATGAACGGATTAAAGAAATTGTAATTCTAAATTTTTCTAAATTTGTTTCATCAAAATCGGACAAGTGGTTCTCGAGTTACAACTAAGCGAAAAAACATCAAGATAAGGAAAAAATTTAAAAGGTCATAAAAAAAAATGACACATACGAACGCCAAACCCTTTGAGGGTTTTACTATACTGACCTAGTACCATCACCCTGACTTGGAATTTCTCACCCCCCAGACAATAATCCCAAAAATGTTCCATAGTGTTATCAATCGTATTTGAGAAATTTTTCTCTATTAGCTATGAAATTCTGAAATAGATTTCATTATTTCTGGACACAACTAAATAAATAAATAATTAAATTTGCGTAATATTGTAGTTTCTGAAGTGCAAATAATATTTTGTGATATACAATTAAAATTTTCTAAAATACATTTAATAATTTCTGGAATACCTTTTTTCGATGCTTATAAGTTAGCTCGAAATGCTTTTATCATTCATTTAATTTGTAGCTATAACACATATATAACAAGTCTCGTTAGATTAGAGTATAGAGGTCTTGGCTGACAATCTGGTGGACTGGGTTAAATTTCATGTTTTTAAAAGCAGATATTAAAAAAAGTTTTCTCAATTTTTTCAAAAATGTTTTTTGAAATCTATTTTTTTGCCAAGATAGTTAATGCAACGTTCTGCCAACGCATAACCGACCATCGCCAACGGTTTGCCAGCATTGTGCCGAATTATATTTTTCTGTCTGGGATGTTAAACTTAAACCTATTGTATATTAACATTAATTAACACTATATTTTTATTTTTAGGAAATACATTTTTATTTTATTATAAGTTAACATTAAATTAAATTTTAGATAAGAGCACCAATTTGTAGTCGTAATTATTATATATTAAATCGTATATTCATAAACATTCTATACAGTTAGACGAGGTTTATGGAACTATTTAACTTTATAAAGTGTTTATAAATTATAACTTAAATGTACAAATATATATGTTAAATGTACGTGAACAAATTGTTGATATGGACCCACAAATTGTATCTCAACTGATATTGGAATTATTGTACCATTACCATACATCAATATATATTGAATGATATACATATATTACAATATATGACTCTGTATTATAAATATTGTTAATGAAGTAATATATCTGATCATATTTTTTATAGCGCCATACATAGTTTTACATTATTCAAATTAAACCATATATGGAATTGTATTCAAAATGTTGATGTGGTACCAAATTTGACCATATATTGTTTAAATTGTGCCATATATGACAATATATTGTTTAAATGATACCATATATGTCTATATATTAATATTGTTTAAATGACACCATATATCAATATATATGGGACTATATATGGTAGCATATATTATCATATCTGCATCTGTATTAAAAATGTCGTTCATCAGGTACCATATATGAGCATATATTGTTGAAATGGCACCATATATGACAACATATGGTTTAAATGGCCCCATATATGGCAATATATTGCTTAAATAACACCATATATAAATATATATGGCACTATATATGGTAGCATATATTATCATATGTGGAACTGTATTAAAAATATTGTTCATGAGGAACCATATATGGGCATATATTGTTGAAATTGCACCATATATGATAATATATGGTTTGAATGGCACCATATATGATAATATATAGCTTAAATAACACCATATATAAATATATATCGCACTATATATAGTACCATATATTATCATATCTGGAACTGAATTAAAGATTTGGTTTATGAGGTACCATATATGACCATATATTGTTTAAATGGCACCATATATGATAATATCTAGTTTAACTGTCACCATATATAATTATATATTGTTTAAATGATACCATATATAATTATATATTGCTAAAATGCCACCATATATATTAAGATATAGTTCTATATATAACTATATATGCAGTAAGATCAACCATGTCATGTAATATATAATTATATATGCCATATCTAATATTATGAAGGCCAATATCTAATTAGATGAAATTATATATGGCATAATATAAGAAAAAATTTTGTGAAAAAACGCCATATATAATTATATATGGATATACATAACGACATGTATAATTATATATTGTAATATACGCCATATATGATTATATATAATTTTTTTTACTCGGGTAATTTTAACATTAATTAACATATATGAATGACTGTTTTTCACACTTTATTAGGTATTTACTTAATTTTTTTCGTGCTTTTGAATTTGTTTGTAGTGATAATTGTTTGTAATGATAAAATATTCAGCAAAAATATAAATTTTTGTGGCTCTGCTTGTAAGCGAAAGATACTACTTTCATTGCCATTACATATACGTAATTGTAATGAAATATTTTTTATTTCCATTACATTCAAGTAATTGCAATGAAATTAATTTTAATTATTACAAAATTAGACATTGATTTTTATTGCCGTTACTTTTATACAAAGGTAAATATTTTTCTTTTTTCGTGTGCTTTAATTTGAATTCTTGGTATGCTGATTCGTCGCTTAAAACTCAAATAACGAATAAATAAGCTTAAATTTTGGGGACTCATAGTATAAAATACCCCATAAGCGCTCCTTAACCACAATATTTTATATGAAAATTTATAACTTTGCCAATAAAGGCGCGCCTATAGAAAAATCAAACGTATTTCGCTTTTATGTTATATTGCATAAAATTAATGTTTTTTTTTTTTCATTTCATTACAATTAATGAATTTTTTTTTTAATTATATTACAAAAAAGTAATGGAAATGAAAATCAAACCATTACTTTATATAATAGGCATGAAGATGAAACTTTCATTACCATCACATAAAGAAATTGTAATGAAAATGTAATGGTAATAATTTTGCACCATATCTGGATACAAGTAGCACTAAAAATGATCTTCTAGTTCTGCAGTGGTGCTAAAACCATTTATATTTTTTGCTGCGATATATATAACCTATTTCAAAATAACTAGAAAATAAATATATAGCAAACCGAATGACATATTTTTTTCGAATCGCGGAACGCCAAAAGCGTTAAATTTAAGGTTTATTTTTAATCTACAGAAGTATTAGAATTAATTCCATTAGGTGTTTGTTATAAATGCGACTGAACATTTTTATTTTTTTTTATTTCTTTAAGAAGTTATGCTTTACGCGCTCTACCGCGGTTTTTTACTTTCTTAATTGATAAACTGTGTGTTTCTTAGCGAAATTAAAGTTATTCAAGTAAGTCGTGAGTATACGTGATTGAAAAAATAGCTGTGAATCAGCTACAAAGTTAATGACACATTTTTGCGATTAACGCGATTTCTTTGTGCTGTTACAATTAGAAAATAACTTATTTAACTTTTTGGTTCAACGCGTAATCAATACAAGATTTGTGAAAAATCTCACCTATGCAAACTGCGAAAGTTTCGTATAACTCAACTTTTTGCAATTTAGTCGCTGAATGAACAAATTCAAAATAGAAAAGCAGGGGAAATCACAGTAATCGCAAAAATGTGACAATAACTTTGTAACTGATTAACGGCGATTATTTTAAACTCGAACACTTACAACTCACTTGAATAGCCTTAGTTTTACTAACGATCCAACAGTTTCACATTACAAAAGAAAAACAAGAACCGCGGTGGGGCGCGTAACGCCTTTGAAGACACTTAATTAAATTTTAAGTCGCTTTTATTACATGCACTTACCTTATGGATTATATAATAATACTGCTATAGGGTGAAAAAATACACTCTAAATTTAACGCATTTACGCTTTTGCGATTTAAAAAATAACTATATGGAACGGTATTCCATATTTTTTAAGCCCGATAGCAGGCAAAAAACCACGAAAAAACATTCTAATTAGCCGGTTTTAAAAAAAAAATTTTGTTCATACAAATTTTGCTTTTCATTTTGTTTTTTATTTACAAATACTTTTTGTTTGGCATTTTTTATTTCTTCCGAAATTTGTCGGTAACTTTTTCTAACGAATAATATCGTTAACTGAAATATAGTGAATCACTTTTTCGGTAACTCAACCGACAATTATCGTTAGTTAACGAAATCGATAAAATCGTTAAAAAAGTTAGAGAATCGCACTACAGAAAGGACTAAAAAATTAAGATAACCCGTTGACGAGCAAACTCCACCGGCGCAGATTTGATTGCGAAATTTTTTTCAGATTTGGACTGATGTCTCAAAATTATTATTATGCTGTCTTTGGCCTTTATTATGGGCCCTATCGAAGAAATATGGAACTAAAGCTAAACAACCCAGGAAAATTAATTTACAGTCGGTTGCCAACCACACCAATTCTGCAACTGGTTCCAATGCAACCGATTCCATGTAACTGGTTCCAGAACCAGGAAAAGTAGCTATTCTACAACCGATTCTTTGGAACAGAAAATTTTTGTGGGAGTTTGACATTTTTTTTAAACCTTTACTTTGAATTTTTTAACTCCAAAAATAATAACCATTTTATAAAACTACCCAGGTAAAAATCTTTATATATGCCCATGTGAAAATCGAAATATATATGAACATACATGATCATGCATGGGCATACATAGTCATATACGTACATGCATAATTCAATGTATGACCATACATGATCTCATATATTTCCATATACTTTTGGATCCGAAATTTGAGGGTATATGGAGGTATATGGCCATATATAATCATATATGAGCATACATGATTCATATGTGAGCATATATGGTCATATATAAACATGTACGGTCATATAACCTCAAATTTCGGATCCAAAGATATATGGAAATATATGAGATCATGTATGGTCATACATTAAACTATGCATGTACGTATATGACAATTAGGGTTTTTCTTTTCCCGGACTTTTTCATTTCCCGGGACAGCGGGATTTTTTTCTGAATTTCCCGGGATCCCGGGAATTCCCGCTCGTTAGAAAATGAATATATCCGACGTATGTTTACTTGAAAAACTCGATATCTATTAAAAAAACTTACGACAAAGTTCATCTTTTGGTTGCAGTCATGAGAAAATCTACTTAATATACATATTCTGAAATAAGGGCTTAATATAAAATATCCATATCTTCCATCTTTTTCGAGATCAATTCGTTTAACAGTTTAAATAGCGAACTAATATGCAGGTAATATATTTGTATGGAAGGCAGTCTTAATTTTAAAACAACTCTTAGAAATACATTAATTAAATATTAATTCGAGGTTTAAACGGTTAAACAAATTGAATCATAAATGCTTTCAGGATATAATGGAATTGTTAATGGGTGCAAATTCGTATCGGACCAGCTTTAGAATCAGAACTAAGATCGATTTTTTTATTAAATATGGAATCCAAAAATTTCTATTTCTAGATTTTCTGTTTCTATGCAGATTTTCAGAAGTATTCGCCTATTTTTATTAAAAAGTTTAAAAGTGAGTATTTTTCACACAAATTTTTAGGCAAATCGTCTAAATATTTTTATAAAAATAGACACTAAAATATTATTAAATAGTTTTATAATTTTAATTGGTATTTATACCCTACACCACTATGTGGTCAGGGTATTATAAGTTTGTGCTGATGTTTGTAACACCAAAAAATATTGGTCGTAGACCCACCTTATAGTATACCGATCGGTTCAGAATTTTTTTTTATTTCGATTTAACGATGTCCGTCTGTCCGTCCGTCCGTCCGTCCGTCCGTCTGTCTGTCTGTCCATGCAATCTTGTACGCACTCTACAGGTCGCACCTATTAAGATATTTCGATGAAATTTGGTACATCGACCTATGTTGGCCCAAGGACGAACAAGTTTGATTTTTTTGAACATCGGTCCATGTTTAGACCTAGTGCCCATATAAGGGTCCTACCAAAATTATATTGTTTATACGCTGCAGGTCGTAAATATTAAGATATTTTGATGAAATTTGGTACACAGACCTATATTGGCCCAATAACGCAGCCTATTGATTTTGGTGAACATCGGTCCATGTTTAGACCTAGTGCCCATATAAGGGTCCTACCAAAATTATACTGTTTATACGCTGCAGGTCGTAAATATTAAGATATTTTGATGAAATTTGGTACACAGACCTATATTGGCCCAATAACGCAGCCTATTGATTTTGGTGAACATCGGTCCATGTTTAGACCTAGTGCCCATATAAGGGTCCTACCAAAATTATACTGTTTATACGCTGCAGGTCGTAAATATTAAGATATTTTGATAAAATTTGGTATACAGACCTACATTGGCCCAGTAACGCAGCCTATTGATTTTGGTGAACATCGGTCCATGTTTAGACCTAGTGCCCATATAAGGGTCCTACTAAAATTATATGGTTTATACGCTGCAGGTCGCAAATATTAAGATATTTTGATAAAATTTGGTACACAGACCTACGTTGGCCCAAGGACAAAGCCTATTGATTTTGGTGAACATCGGTCCATGTTTAGACCTAGTGCCCATATAAGGGTCCTACCAAAATTATATTGTTTATACGCTGCAGGTCGCAAATATTAAGATATTTTGATGAAATTTGGTACACCGACTTATGGCAACCGAAGGACGAAGCCTATTGATTTTGGTGAACATCGGTCTATGTTTAGACCTAGTGCCCATATAAGGGTCCCCCCAAAATTATATTGTTTATACGATGCACGTCGTAAATATTAAGATATTTTGACGAAATTTGGTACACAGACCTATTTTGGCCCACGGACGAAGCCTATTGTATTTGATGAACATCGGTCCATGTTTAGACCTAGTGCCCATATAAGGGTCCTACCAAAATTATACTGTTTATACGCTGCAGGTCGCAAATATTAAGATATTTTGATGAAATTTGGTACACAGACCTATATTGGCCCAATAACGCAGCCTATTGATTTTGGTGACATTAGTTGGCTTTTACCCAGACTGGTGTAGGGTATTCTATAGTCGGCATGCCCGACTTTAACCTTTTTACTCGTTTTTGAATAGAATTTTTTTATGGCACAACTCAGTCCCGTTCAAAAATATATTTTTTAATATATTGTATTTTTTAAATATCCCAGAGGATGATTTGCGATGCAAATCGAAATATCGGAAGAAAATTAAAAATAAAATATTGAAAAATAAAATACAAAATATTTGGATATTTATTTTTTTTAAATTTATGACCTAAAGCCAAACAATACTAAAAATATAACAATACCAAATTTCAACAATATTTAATCTAACAAAAACATAAAATTTTAAAAATACAACTGAAATAAAGGAATAGCAATTGAAGTTTAAAGGAAATTATTTGAAGTAATAAAAACTCAAAACAATCACATCAATTGAAAATACGAAAATATTATAATTTTTTTTTAATTTTAATGCCGAGTTTTTTTGGAGGTATAATACTGGAGCCGAAATACTGATTTTGAAATGTTGTGATTGAATATTGATTTATTTGAACAAAGACCATTATTAAAAAATATAAAATTTCCGAGGTACGAGTATTTTTCTTTGCATTTAATATTGATAATGTCTAATAAAATTTGTTTTCGGTTTAACTAAACCCAAAAAATTCGGTCTAAATAATAATTTTTATATTATATATTATATTATTAAATTTTAAATCCCATTTATTAATTTTAAATATTTTTTATTTAAATTATTTTTAAAACAATCAATGCTTTTAATTGAAATAAAGCTTCCAAAATTTTAATATACCAGCTAAAACTTCTGTAAAAGATTAAAAAAAATCCCGGGAAATCCCGCACTAAATTCCCGGGATTGCGGGAATGAAAAAAGGGCGGGATTCCCGGGAATCCCGTCCCGGGAATTCCCGGGACATAAACCCTAATGACAATGTATGCCCATGCATGATCATATACAAGTCAATGTGTGATCATGTGTGTTCATATATATTTGGATTTTCACATAGGTGGATACATACAGGTTTAATGTATGTTCATGCATGCTCATAAACATTCTTGTATGTCCATTCATAGATACATAAATCACCATACGTGCATCCATATATTTTCATACATGTGCGTTAACGAAATTTGAGGTAATATCTGCATGTATGATCATACATTTTCATGTATGTTCATGAATGATCATACATGTAGATATTACCTCAAATTTCGTTAATGCATATGTGGGAAGATATATGGATGCATGTATGGCAGTGTTGCCACTTTTTGAATAATTATCCAAAAACGGGACTGTTTTAACATTCCTTGGATAACTTTTGAATAATGACATTTTTGTGTAGTTTTTGTGTAATTTCGTTTTTTGCTGAAAAATTTACTAAATTCTATCCTTTCAAGTCCGACAGATGAAAAAATGAGTTTGTTTGTGTAACATGAACTACAAATTTCGAGTTTCTGGTGAATTATTTTTGTAAATTTTTTCCACACGAAACCCAATTTAGTTAGAGGAAGTCAAAAATGTTGTTTTATATTTTATTTGTATATAAACCCCGTATATTGTTAATTTTTTTAAAAAAATATTTGTCAAACTGCTTTTTATGATTTTGACTTCCTCATGACTGAAAAAACTAGCATTTTTAAAGTTTTTATAACAGTTACTGATCTTTGATCACACAAAAACTTTTCTACAGCAACAATATAGTCGGGCACATCAAAATATCTTTTAAATAATTAATGTAGTCTCAGTTACCCTGCACAGATCATTTTTACTATAAATGACACCCTATAATTGATTATTTATATGTCCCTTGTACAAGGTGGCGCAAAAATAACCTTCCGATGTTTTTTGGCTGTAATTAAAAAAAAAAAAATGAAAAACTTTGATTCTTCTTGTGGATTATTTTTATTTGGTCTTTTGATTTTTTTTACATCAAGTCGAGAATATGATGTCATGTAAATGGCCGCCGCCACAGTTGATTGTCATTTGAGCCCTTTTTATGGCATTTTCAATCACTTTGGCCAAAACTTCCGGCGATAGGTCCTCACATTCTTGACGGATATTGTCTTTAAGAGCTGCAAGAGTCTGAGGCTTGTTGACATAAACCCGCGACTTCAAAAAGCCCCACAAAAAGAAGTCTGGAGCGGTCAAATCAGGCGATATTGCTGGCCAGTGCAAATCGCCAAAACGGGAGATTAGGCACCCGGGAAATGCGTCCTTCAGCATATCGGTTGTGGCACGTGCAGTGTGTGCCGTTGCACCGTCCTGTTGGAACCACATGTTTTCCAATCCCAATTCATCAAGTCGCGGCAAAAAGAACTCGTTGATCATTGCTCTGTAGCGCTCACCATTCACAGTAACCGTTTGGCCCGCGACGTCTTCGAAGAAAAAAGGTCCGATGACTCCTCCAGCGAAAACAGCAACCCATACAGTGACTTTGAGCGGGTGTAATGGCTCTTCGTGGGTTACACGCGGATTTTCAGTGCCCCAGAAGTGTAAATTTTGCTTATTTACGTACCCGCTAAGATGGAAATGGGCCTCATCACTCATGATTATTTTTGATGAAAAATCATCTTCCTGTTGGTGCTGATTAAGGATGGCTTGAGCGTATGTTAGACGCGATTGGCGGTCAGCAGCTAACAGCTGATGCACCTTCTGGATTTTGTACGGAAACATCTTCAAATCTTGTACCAAAATTCGCTGTAAAGACCGTCGACTGATACCCATTTGCGTGGCATGTCGTCTGGTCGATGTCGACGGCGCTTCCATGACATCCTCGGCTACAGCAGCAATATTCTCTGCAGCATCTCGTGTTGTGCCAGTCTCTTCGAGGCGAGCGGCTAAACGTCGCAGTGTTTCACCAGTAGGCGTTGGACGGCTAGGAAATCTGCGACGAAATTCACGTTGTGCCAAAGTCACCGACCGATTATTGGTCAAATAAATAGTCACCAATATTCCGCGTTCTGGAGCAGTGTAGCGTAAAATTGTTTATTAACGTGTATTTCGCATGTGTTTACTACACAAATGTCAAAACTGAACTGACATTAGGGGCCAATCGCAAAATTTATAGCATTTTCTGATAGGAGGATTACTTTTGCGCCACCTTGTAGTTAAACTGTGTCTAAATATTAACCGATTTTCTCCAAATTTAGTTCATATTAGTGGAATGTAAATCAAACATCTTCTACCACTTTTCTGTCGAATGAAATTAGATTTTCCTAAATTTGAAAAAAACTTCGATAATTTTTTGTTATGTTTTTAAAATCTGGAAGGCATTTTAAATTCACATGCTAGACGTGCATTTCTTTAGAGTTGAATGACATAGTTCCCGATGGGTCCGTGGGTTCGGCCAATGAAAATTAAACTCTACGATAGTGTGACATTTCATAGCAACTTAACCAGCGAGTAGGAAGTGGCAGAATTATTTCCAAATTATTTCGATTCTACTCTACTGTGCGTAGTCTAAAGGGCCGCATATGTGCATGTATTAATTTTTTTTTTTATAAAAATAACGATTGTTTTAAAATAATAATAAAAATATAAAGGGTTTTCACAAGGGGTGTACTATTTGTTGTATCGTTGTATCGTCCTAACAAAAAACAGAGTTGTTAAAAATTAAATTGAAAAAATACAACATTTGAGAATAGCACGATACAACATTTTTACGTATGTTTAGTGTCCTATGTTTGAGTGTGCTAACCGATAGAAAACTGAATAGAAAATCGTTGTTAAACACAAATAAAAATTTTAACAACTCTGTTTTTTGTTAGGACGATACAACGATACAACAGATAGCACACCCCTTATGAACAACCTAATAAATTTTTGTGTAATTTCATAAGGTTTTGGATAATTTTTGGCCTAGAGCTGTGTATTTTTTTGTTTTACTGGTGGCAACACTGATGTATGGAGATTTATGTATCCATGTATGTATGTACACTAGAGTGGTCCAAAAAAACATTAAAGTTGGAATTCGCGATCTCCACAATGTTGCCCCTATTCCTTAATGTCTAAAAACTCTCTGTGGCAAGTTTCAGCTAAATCCGCTTTTAATTAGAGGTAGCAGAAAAAGTTATCTTTTTAGAATTAGTAATTTGTCTCTAGAGTAATTTATACAAAAAGTAGGGTTGACTTTAAATTGAATTATTTCTTAACCTGTACGCTATTTTTTAACAAAATCTGGTCTTAATTAATGTAAACAAAAGGAATTTGAAATCAAAACTTAAAAAAATGTAGTAACTTTTAAGTAGTTCGCGGTTTTTTTTAAATTTATACAAAAAAATACATATTTTAGTCAAATTTTCCGAAAAGATGTAATTAAAAATTCAACTTGTTTTTGTCTTGTATGCGCAAATTTCTCAAATCTGATCTTTATTTTAACGAAGATTATGAATCAGCAATCGAAATTTAAAAAAAATTTGTGGTTAATGAAAATTCAAAAAAACTCAAGTTTTTTGAGATATTTTCCCAATTACCTGTAAACGGTGTCATCGAAAAATCCAATTAGTTATACTTTTGCAATTTACTTACCAAGGGCCTTCATTATATATAACACTGATTTTAATTTTAAAAAGGATAACAGATATCCTTGCAAATTAACTTAAAATTTTCCTTTTTTTAATATTTCGCTATTATTTAGCTTCCCGACTAAAAAAGATGTTATATAATCATATATCACCATATATAAACCAATATATACGTCCATATCTAATTTGATCCGAATATTGGAATATATAATTATATCAAGCGAGATAAGCATGTTATCTCACCTGATACAATTTGATCCGAAAAATGGGTCTATCTAACTGCATCAAATTATATATAAATACATATAATTTGATGAAGATTTTCAAAGAAAATTTTAGTAAATATTATTGAGATCACTTATTTCATTCATATTAAATATAATGCTTAATGTTTAGAACAATTTTTGCTAATAAACTTGGAAATAGGTGACAAAATAAAACACTACAAAAATTTGTCGGAACAACTTTTTCTAGGTTAGAGTTTTTATCTTTCTTATAAAATAACTGAATTAACTAATTAGAAATTTTTAAATCAGTTCGAGGCCAATTTCCTTATTATGAATTAATATAATAAGTACTTTTTTTCAAAAACTGCTATTTTTCTTCAGCAGGATACTCTCCTGACAAATACTTCACAGATTTTTTGCTTTCAAAAAACCTCTACACTTTCAGGAATGAAAAGACGATCGTTTCGGGGATTACGCCACCACTTTCTAAAGAAAACTGATGAAGGGGACCTGGAAAATCCCCGAAACGATCCTCTTTTCATTCCTGAAAGTGTAGAGGTTTTTTGAAAGCAAAAACTCTGTGAAGTATTTGTCAGGAGAGTATCCTGATGAAGAGAAAAAAAACACAGTTTTTGAAAAAAGTACTTATTATGTTAATTCATAATAAGGAAATAGTCCTCGAATTGAATTAATAAATTTCTAATTAATGAATTAAAAAGGTCGAAAAAAACAAATTCTATTTTTTAAAATAAAAATTAAAAACCAACATGATAAAAAATTAACTTTTACAATTAATTTTTTTTTACGGAAAAATAAATTAACTTAAACCATATTTATTTCAACATATGTTTGTCTAATTTTTAAATTTAAAAGTAAAAATAATTATGTCGACCTTTAATTCCACAATAAAAAAAAAAATCCTTTATTTCTTTAAAATAATTTTGAGTTTAATAAAGAGTATTTCGCTAACTATTTGGAAAATATATGTTAAATTCAATTATAAACATTTATTTATATGTCAAAGTGCAAAATTCAAAACCAGATCCACAATTTCTGAGTTTTTTTTTTTAATTTTTATAGTGCAATTAAACTTTATAAAATTTTGTATAATTATATATCATGTCAGATAAATTTATACATAAAATTATTACAATTTTATATTAACTTTTTTATATATTTTGATATAAGATTGTTTAGAGAAGCTTATACGCCATTATATATAATTATGTATAAACTATATTTGCAGATCTCTTAATATATGCCTGGAGACCAAATCGCATATGATTATATATAACGTCATATCAAACACATTTATAAAACCAAAGTGTTAATATAAATGTATGTATATGGTCATATAAAGCCACACATATAAACATTTATAATTATATCAAATCATATAAGATTATATGAAAACTTTTTTAGTCGGGTTGCTATAATTTTATTGCTACCAAAAACCCTATCTCACATTATAGAAATTTCCACAGATACATATATATTAATGCAAAAACGAAATTTTCAATATAAGAAAACATCATGATCAAAGTTGAACATTTTTTGTATGAAATTTTAAAATTTCGGGAAATCCGCGACTCCGATTTCAATTTTGATTTGAAAAATATATTAGATTTGATATGTCGCGATCATAATAATTATATTTAATTTTTCTCATTTTTTCCATTATTTTTAATTAATTTAAAATAATAGAACAAGTACAACCTCGAAACTTCAATTGCGATGTGCTACCTCTAAACAAAACTTTTTTGGTGTTTTTTTTGATCAGACCACATTTTTTTTCAAAGTGGCATATTTGTAGGGTTGTGGAGTGTGAAAATTCCAACTTTTTTTTTGGACCAGTCTAATGTACACCCAGAAAACAATCCCAGTTGTGGCCACCGAATTTGTTGCCAATCGAATTCGTGCGGTTACAACAACTATCTTTATATTCAATTATATTTTCCGTCGTGAAAGCCAATATTCGGTTGTCTAATTCAATATTATGTTCCACATAAATATTATTATGCTCCACAAAATTTTATTGAAATTAAAAAAACTTTTTTTGAATTTTCTGGTATTGAACCCAGCCATTCAGGTTAATAGTTCACACTCTTACCGACTGCAGCACAACTACTTTTAATTTTCTTAGCCATATTTGCTGTTTATACATATGAATATTTTATTTTTATTAAAAAAAAAACTTATAAATTGTTGTCTTTTCCGGGATTCGAACCCGGAAATCCGGCGTACTAGGCCAACTACTCACCCACTAAACCACAAACACTTATTAATTTAAATGTCTAATTTTGAATTTATATGTTTTGTTTGGAAAACAAATATAGTATAAAATTCGTTTACCACACTGAGAGAATTATCCTTCATGATATTAATGATATAATTTCATAGAATTTTTTTCGTAGAACCAATGAAGAATTTCATTATGTATATAATATTTAATTAATATTATAAAATTTTTCATAACTTTTCTTTCATAAAATTTCATAATTTCATTAAAAAAATTCATTGAATTTCATAAATTCGATCTCCATAAATTTAATGAAAATGTTCTTTATATATATGAAATTGTTCAATAGTATTTACTCTTTTTTAATTTTTTTTATAAAATATCGTCATTTCCTGAGAGAATATTCTTTTATAGTTTTTTTTTTAAATTAATTTTGTATTATTAATTTTGGACTATGAAATTTTTTTATAAATCATATGGGCATTTCCATCATGTCGAACGGGACCGTCGTACACCTTTAAAGTGAAAAAAAGTCAAAATAAAACGGATTTTTATTTTGACAATAGGCTTTACTTAAATCTTTTTATTAGCCCTACAATTGGTGCTGAGGTTGATTTTTAGCAATTTTTCGTTTTCAAGATAATTGTAAAAAAACAAGGCATTCGCACGGGACAAAAACAGAAGTGGTTTTCGCGGCTAACAATTAAAATGCCGATTTCAGCGAAACCTGAAGCAATATTTCAATGTGACTAATTTTACACTGTTGTGCATTGATGTCCTTTAAAAATGGTTGTAATTTTACCCAAAAACGATTCATATTATTTTTTTAATTTAATTTTATTCACTGTCGCACGTGACATGTCGCACGGGACAGTTTTTTCCATCATGAGATTTATGTTATTTCTGTTGCTCTTTTTACGAAATTATATACAAACAAGCTTAGTAAAAATGTTTTTAAATCGACAGAAGTATTCAAGGTATTTATTTTAATATAATAACCAAAAACAAACTTAAAAGAAATATGTAGTATGAATTAACCCAGCAAAATTGTGGGATGGAAAGAACCCATTGTAGAACAACTTGTACGTGCATGCAACCTGTTATAATTTATGTTCTATCATCGGTGATTTTTGTTTGAGATTGTCCCAAAAGCAACAGGTTCTTTTCCTCCAAACTAGAACAGGTTACTTTGGAACCGGTTCTAGAACCAGTTATAGAAATGGTTCCGCGACAGTGAAACCTTCCATTTTGATTCCCAGGAATCAGTTCTAGAACCTGTTCCACGTAACCGGTGGTAAAAATACCTGTTCTAGAACAGATAAGGCAACAAGTTCAAAAAAATTTTGCTTGGAAGTATTTATTTATATGAAAATATAAAACACAGTTTTTTTTTAGAATAGGCAGTCCTAGCTGCTTTTACTTCTTGACCATGGTGCATGCCAATTTTAAAAAAAATTTTAAAGTATGTATTTACATAAATAAATCATATACATAAAAAAAAAAATTTTAAATTTTTAAATTTCACACTTACGATGTCGCACGTGACCAACTGTGTATAAGTACCAAGATCACAATTCTTCTTATTTTTCAGGTAGGTTTTTTTTATTTTAATTGTATAAAAAATCTCTGTTTGTAATCAATATATGATGAGCTTTCTGCGTGTACTTTCGACGCACTGATAACAAATGTTGTTTTTCAATGTCGCACGGGACATCGAAATATGCGATAATGCAATTCAAAAACTTACAGTTATTTTCAATCGAATTGTTTATTATGCATTCTTTTATGACTCTTTGTACCTTTAGAAATATTTTAGAAAGCAAAAGTCAATGCATAACGTCTCTGTTTAAAAACTTTTATCAAAACAAAATGTGCAATAGAAATATCCAAATAAGAAAAGATGCGCTTGTGCGAATTTGCATTCGAATACCTCGAAATGGGTTATGAATAAATGCGAAATCTTTTTACGTTATTTAAATTTGATTGTTTCCCTATGAAAATATGATAAAACAAAGTGTTTTCAAGAACTTTTAATATTTTAGTCACGGTGGACCTTTCGGTGGAAATGCCCATATTCATTTTTTCTAAACTTTTTTTTATGAAAATTAATTTAATGAATTCTTTCTTTAGATATATTTTGTACATCCGTAAAATATGCTACGATTTTATTACGCCTTTTGCCTTTGCTAAGTAGTTTTTATTTATCCACTCCAGCTTAGCAACGACAACATGAAACTGCTTCATAAATTTTATGAATCCCTTCATTGGCTGAATGATTTATTCATTGGACGAGTGGCTTATTAATTTTATGAAAAGTTTCATTAATTTTATGAACTTTTCATAAACATTGACTTTAATGAAACCTGTTTCATAGATTCTATGAAAAGTTTCAATGGACGAGTTTCAGTGACAATTTTCTTTGAAAGTATGAAGAAATTCATTACTGAAGTTATCATCAGTGCAATACCAATTATTAGTTATCAGTACAATCCACAATACAATCCACAATTCGGTTGGTTCTACAGAAACTCGACTTTAAGGTCATATTTGATTAGCATACCCGTATTTGTAGTTACCACTTTCGAACATTGAAATTTTTTTAATAAAGGTTATAGATAACAACAATTTTCTTCTATATTCACTAAATAAATGGCTGCTTCTACTGCATAGAATTACTAAACTGATACTAATTTTAAAATTGATTGGAAATACCAAGAATTTGTTAAAAAGATGGTTTTTTAGTTCAATTTCCCTTTTTTTAATACCTAGTAAAATATTTTTGGTGTAGTATTCAATTACATATAGGTAACTCCAAATAAAATAACGTTCTGACAAATTCATTTTAATGGTTTTGATCGAATTCTAACCAATCTTTTTCCTGGGTGTAGTTATCATTATAACTAAATATCATTTATTTCTACTGACTTTGTAGTTAATTTTTTAAAAGTTAAAAAAACGAAATAAATGAAAAATCATTATTTTTTTTTAAAGATTTTGTGGTTAGTTTATTAACATTTAAAAAAAAATGAAAAGTTCTTTTGATTTAAATGAAAAGTTAGTAGACCGGTTTTCAATTGATTTTTCATTTATTTTAAATTACGTTTTCGGTTAATTTAAACTACAAACTATTTTGAGTATAGTACTGCGAAGTTGCCAAAACAAAAAAAAGTTGAATTTAAAGGAGCTTTTTCACAAACAAAAAAATCAATTTTGTAAAAAACATTTTTTTACAAAATTAGCTCGCAACCGTATTTTCACTCGGAACCTTCCGACAACAAACCTTTTTTAACAAAACGATCAATTTCTGTCTGTATAGTACTGGAAAACCACTTTTTGCAAATGTTGCCGTAGCACTCTAATGCAATTATTTGGCAGTGGTTTTTTTTATAAACCACAGAAATTTTTGTAAATCAAATACTGGCAAAATGTTTTTTGCAAACGCTGTCAAACCGTCCCAAATGAGTGTTTTGTCAGTCATTTATTTTTAACACCACGGTAACGAAGTGGAATGCCAGTGCTACAGTTTGTACCACTAGCAATTTCTTTGGTACAAAAAAATCGGCTGACGAAAATCGTTGTCCATGTAGTTTATCTTTGATGTGCAAGAAAAAATCATTGAGTGCCAAGTCAGGGCGGTACGGCGGATGCCCAATTAATTCGATCTATTGAGTGCTCAAAAAGTCACTTGCCTGTGCCGATGTGTGAGAGCTCGCGTTGTCATGGTGAAGAATTATGCGTTTTTGGAGGTTGGTTTTTTCTTTTTTATTAACTGTTTCATGCAGAATGAACTGTTCTACGTCGTTCTAAAGGCATTCTCGCCGCATGACCTTTTTTCCACCAAAAAAACAAGCGACCATTTCTTTCGAAGTGCTTCGAGAGCGAACAACTTTTATTGGATTTCGTTCATAAAACACCCATACAGTCGAGTGCTGTTTAGTTTCAGGCTCATATGCATACATCCATGATAAATCACTTGTAACGATCTTATACACGTCTTTTTAAGCACCGCTATTATATTTCGTGAGTATTTCTTTGCACCAATCGATCCGAGCTTCTGTTTGAGCTGATGTTAAAATATGAGGAATTCAACGAGAACCAATAATATTTTCTACGGTTAAATTTTTATACAATATTTTATTTCTTCTGGTGGAACTTATGTCCAAGGTAGCCTCAATCTCAGAGTATGTCACATGGCCATCTTGCATTATCAGTTTTTGGACAGCATTAATGGTTTCTCGGACAACAACTGAATTTTAACAACCTTCTCGAAATTTGTCCTGGAGCGAAGGACGGCCGCGATTAAATTCGTTACACCAGAATTTCACCGTTACAAACGATGGAGCTTCATCACCAAAAGTTGAATTTAATTTATTTGTGCATTCTTGTCTAGATAATCCACATCGCGTGTTAATTACATTTTTTTTTTGCTGAGATACGATTTTCACTTTTTTGTAAACCACACAAATAATGCTCAAATGACAAAAAGTTATAAGCAAGGTGATGTTCAAAAATGTTTAACTTTTTAGTAGAAATATCAGCTGGGGCCTAACAAGTACTAAAGTGGATAAGGCTCACTACTTAAATAGTTACCCACGTATGTTTTCATTTAGATTTTTGGCAGTGCTTTAAAGTTAACGTGTCTTTAAAGACACGTTGGTAAATAATGGGTTAATATTGATTTTAAGTGAAACATAAAATACTCATAACAAAATTTTAAAACTAAGTTCCGCGTTTTCCTTTAAGGCGCTAGAATCATATAGCTACTTTCCGTTATACCCCAGCAAAACCTTGGTAACGGGTTTGATCTTTTTCACGCATTGCCAGGCAATGGATACCCCTTTACCCTTGGTTTTAAATACCTAAAGTAATATCCCAGGAAAAAAAGTGATGAAAAAGAAGTAGTAAAAACATAGCAACAGTTGAATAGGGAGTTGTGAAAATTTGTGGTTTTCACTGATGAATTTAACATTGGCTTGTCATAGGAGGGAAGTTGTTCTTTTTTGAAACAAATTATGTATATTTGAACCAATGAAAAGGAAGTTCTTTTTCACTTGTTTTTATTTTAATTTAATTAAAACAAAAAATTGTCATGCATCGTGTGGGGTTTGAACCCACACTCGTTGGCATTTCAAGCAGACGCTCTACCCACTATGCTATCGCTTGTTATAACTGATAGCTGACTTTTAGCTGTCTTGTTCAGTAAATTGTCTTTATATTCATTTCTTTAATTTTTTATTAACAAAAATATATAAAGCGGCGAATACGAATACGAAATATATAACATATTGGAAAATATATGAAGTTGTTTTTTTAAAGTGTTTTTTTTTTTTATAAAAGTAATACACTCAGAAATAAAGCTGTAAAAATAGGAGAAAAAGCTACTAAAAATTATGTAACTAAAAATGACCTTGCAAAAAAAACTGCTGATATTAGCAGATTGTTTTTTGCTAAATACTAGTAAGATAAGAAGGAAAAATAAAACTGTAAAATTTACAAAATTTTGGTTATATTTAAGTTAACTTTTAATACGAATTACCTTGATAAAATCCGTAAAAAAATTTCCAGCATATTAGTAAATAAAAAATAGTTTTTTGTACAAGGTAATTTCTAACTTATTTTTCTAGTTCTAACTAAAATGTTTACAGAATTTCTCTTTTTCTGTTATATTTAGTTTGTAAATATATTTAGTAAAAATTTGATCAAAATGGATTTTTTAATTACAACTTTTTAAATACAAACAAAATTGTAATATTTACCTTTGTAATATTTGAAGAACTACATATTTATTTAGAACTTCTATATTTCCATAAAAATTATTAGAAAATAAAAAAAATTTAAATCGTTTCAAAAATTAATTTTTGAGTGTACAAAAATAGAAAAAAATAAAAATTTTACAGTGAAAACTACAAAAAATTAATAATTGTGTAAAAAAAGTTCCAAAAAATTTGTTTCGACCTGGTGGGATTCGAACCCGCAACCCTCTGATTTCTGTGCCAGCACGTTCCTATGCAACCCCCATACAAAATAATAACTTCTTATCACCCATGAAAAAGAACTTCTGACTAGCATATATTTATTGCAGCATTAGATGTTGTTTAAAACCCATTCCTAAGGGAGTAATTCTTTGTGATGTAATGAAGGAAGTGATTAATTTAGAAGCCATTCCACTTATTTTTGCTGGGATATTACTAATATTGTGATACATCAATACTTATCTGCGAAGTATGAAATAATGAGTTACCGATATAGAGATATATCACTACTTATTTGGAGCCTTTAAAGCAATATATTACTGATATTGTGTTATATAATAACTTATTAATAAGGGTAAAAATAATAAGTTATTGGTATTTCATTATATATAAGTAGGATTTAATAAAAATTTATTATCTAATTACATTGCTCGGATCTGTGTACTTTTAAACAAAGTCATTACTGGTAACGTCTTATTTTATTCCCTATATGTAACCAATGAAATATGTACTAATGTGTAATGACTTAATTCACTCTATAAAAGTATGTACTTATTTTAGCTAACTAGTGAATTTAATATTACAAGTAACAACTTATTTCAGAACTTCCTTCGTAATCACTAATTTTAGCCTATACCGGTACGATTTAGGCAACCATTTACCTCCAATGACACCCCCATGTAAAAATAATGTGTTATGCGACCAAAGTGTAAGTACCCTACGGGAAATTTTAACAAACTGTCACCGAACTGGCCCCTTTATATGAAAAAGACTGGTCACTTTTACATGGCGTTGTCATAGGAGGGGGAAATTGACCCCATATGACATGTCACAAGACAAATCACAGGACAGGTTCCTGAACTTTGTTTTTTATGAGAGTTCAGTAACCTGTCCTAGGATTTGTCTTGTGACATGTCACAAGGGGTCAATTTCCCCCTCCTATGATAACGCCATGTAAAAGTGACCAGTCTATTTCATATAAGGGGACCAGTTCGGTGATAGTTTGTTAAAATTTCCCGTAGGGTAGTTACAATTTTTAGATTCTTTCTACATTACCGTTTACCTGGTAATAGAAGGTTTTGCTGGGACGGTTATGGTTTTAAAGCTTCATATTTCAGGCCCAATTTAGCATAAAACTGGAATCATCATAGTCGATCGAAGCTCGCAAGAGCAATGTTGGTTGAAAAACTCGAATTTTCTTTAAGATATACCGATTAATGTCCGATAAAAAAATATCAATCGCTACATACATCATTTATAGCCATTTGAACTGGTGGTACTTTAAGCGCCGTACCCTATTGGGTTGTAAATAAAATGTCTATTAAAACTGCAACATTTTTGTTGATGACCATAGATATTTTGTATCTTATCTGTCTTTATTTTAAGTTAATTACTTTTACCTTTATTTTACGCGTATTTTATTATTACAAGTAGTAAAAATCATAACAGAATGTAAAATAAACGTTTAACTAAAAGAAAATAAAAAAAAATTATAAGATCATAAAAATATTGTCGACACAAACGAATTGATAACTGATGGTTTGTTGTATGGATGAACGGTTCATTGTTTGAATGTAACTGGGTGCAAAACTCCATACAACAATAGACAATGAAGTAACTCACGTACCACAAAGGAATATAATGCAATAATAAAAATGCGATTATTATTAAGGATATTTCCATATTTACGTGGTATTTTTATTGTTTTATAAAATTGTTCCTAAATTTATTATGTTTTTTTATACTTATTGTGGTTGAAGGGGATGATTTGCGAAAAATATGTTTCATAATTTGGCTACAAAAAGTAGACTGACAAAAAGACTAACCACGGCAAATTGGTTATTTGTGGTTAATTTTTATATTTATTATTCGTTTCGTTAGTATGAATAACACAAGTGGGCGTGTCACCATCGCTATTATCACCGGTATTACAAATTTATGTAATGCAGAGTTGTATAGTTTACTTTGATTATGTGTAAATCCTCCTTTTATGATTTTTCTGGGGTACAAAAGATGTCTAACGGGGGGAGTGTATAAACACATGTTTTGTTTTGCATTCATTGATGATCTGTTTGGCAGCCAGTCACCAACCAACACCCAAGAGCATGAACTAATTATGTTATGTTACAGTACATATGTCTGATTGTTTTTAATTTTTTCTTCATAAATGTTTGACAAGTGAACCAATATTGCAACAAATTGTGGCAATTAACACGCTCGTTATGGTTTAATTGAAAAGCCAACTGTCGCGTGTACTAATATCAAAATATGATTTGTTTTAATATTAAAATAAATTGAAATACACAGAGTAATTTAAAACCTTAACTTATTCTTAACTGATTTATGTTTAGTTAGTTTAGTTTATTGATTCAAACTTTGTAAACCCTTCTACTTGCAATTATAACACTAATGATTTTAGTTTGGAATTGTCTCAAAAGCAATCGCTTATATAGCTACAAAGTGGAACCCGCTTCAGTAGAATCAGTTTTAGAATCGGTTCCAGTGGAACCAGTTCCAGAATTGGTGTGGTTGGCAAGTGTCAGACAGTGGAACGAAAAAAGAAACTGGTATGATAGTAAAATGACAATGAGAAAGTACACTCTAATTAATTTTTGTTTAAATTTACCCAACTTAGAGTAGGAAACTGGACTCCTTGGTAAATTTACTCCCAGTGCGTAAATAAAACAAATCACACACATGATACATAAGTTAATTACACACAAAAAGTGTAAATTTACATTGAAAATGCGAAAAAAGAATTTTCCAGAGGAAAAATCCTCAGAAAATGAGGGATATTCTGTGGGTCTTCTTCAGAATTAGAGGGTTCTTATGGAAGAAACATTTCTCGAAATCAGTTTTTTATAGGCAGGGTCTCCTCAGCATCCGGAAAAATTGTTCACAAAATGTTTGCTCCAATGGAGTATTAATACACTCCTATAGTAAAAACAGGTCAGGTCCGGGAGAGATCCCGAGGGATTCATATTTATAAATATAAAGCAATCTAACCATCACCTTTTTTTGTAAACAATGCTCTTTTTGCTCAATTGTAGTTACTTTTTAAGACATTAGTGCGGTTTCATTAGCACAAATTCTAATGCCAGAAAATTTCAGTAGCAATAAAGGGTAATGAAATTTTTTTGCGTTAGCATCAGTCAACTAATGCCAAAGAAATTTCAATACCAATGAAAAATTCCCAAGTATGATTTATAGAAATTTTCAGTTTAATGTTCATAAGTTAAAATTATTATAAATAATTAAAATTTTCATTAATAAATAATTCAATTTCATCAAAAATAATTCAAATAAAGATTCAAACAAAACTCTAATTGAGTATTAATGGTGTTTTTAGATAAAATTTACGCTGACAACTGTTAAATGATGGAAATAATTTAGAGTAACGCTTATCATGATGACGACTTAGGTAGGAAACAATATTGAAAATGCTTTTTATTTGCCAAATAAATTTTGAAATGAAGTTTCACTTATGAAAAATCGAAAGAAATCAATTTTTCGACCAAAACTCGTTCAAAATTATTTGTTTTCGAAAAACTGATATCACCATCGCCATTAACGTGCGAATTTCTTTAGAAATGAGCTATTTGATACGGGAGAAAATACATAAAAATTGGTTGGAGCCTTAAAAATAACAAAAAAGAGTAAAAAATCAAAAAAAAAAACGCCTTATCGACAGAAACTCGTCTAAAAAACAAAAAAAAATTTTTTTTTGGAAAAAATGATATCGCCATCGTTTTAAGCGTACTATTTTATCTTGGATAGGATATATTTAAAAAATTTGAAATCGGCGAATTTTTTTAATATACCTACTAAAAAAAAACTTAAAAATTAACGCGTAAAAAAAGATAGATTTTTCGACAAAAACTCGTCCAAAACCTCAAGAAAAACATTTCAATTTCACCTTGGAAAGGTAATATTTAAAAAAAAAAAATGAAATCAGCCGATTTTTTTTTTATTACCTACTAAAAACACCTTAAAAATAAAATTTAAGAAAAAGTAAAAAAATTGAAATTTGGGCGCCTCGAAAATGATTGTTTTGATATGTTGTAGTGGAACTTTTTTTCCTCATCGAAAAATCGATGGCACAATATCGACAAATTTTTGTCCTTATATTTCTATGGTATACTGCTTTTTGGACCATAGTTTATTTCCTTTTTTGTTATTTAGAATTGTCTACTAATGTGGAAGTCTGAACATTTTTATATTTTTCGAAATTTCCTAAATAATGTTCAAAAAAATCAGAAAACGACACTTTTTAGACTTAAAATTTCAGCAAATAAATTAACTACATTACAATTTCTTTAGTTTTTTTAGTCTACTAATATCCAGGAAAAAGTTTTATTGCTTTCAGGAAGAATTTTTTTCCATTGCAATCGACTAAGTGTTACCAAAACTTTTGCTTAGCAAATCCCTTTTGCTGAAATTACAAACTTTTTTGCAAGCACGCTCTTGGCTAAAAATTTTTTTGCCTTTACTAACTTTTTTTTTAGTAAAGACCTCAAGCCGAAAAGTTTAATCCCATGTATACAACGGCCTTCATGATAGTTTAGATGATATTGATTATGCAGATGGCGTCTGTCTTCTATCCCACCGCTTCTCTAGCATGCAATCCAAGATTCAAGCCTTTGCTACACTTGCGGCCAAAGCGGTCTTACAAATTAACATCAACAAAACTAAATCAATGCGCATGAATTCTTAATGCAACACGAACTTCCAGCTTTCGGGCCAACCCATTGATGATGTTGAAATCTTCTGTTATCTGGGGAGAATAATTTCTAAAAGAGGGGGCAGCAAAGAAGATATACAGAATAGACTGTGCAAGGCAAAGCAAGCATACGGCATGCTTAATAAATTCGGGAGATCGCAAAATATCTCAAATCACACCAAAATCAAGGTTTTTAATAGCAACGTGAAATCTGTGCTTCTGTATGGCTGTGAAACCTGGAATATTTCGAGTCGTGAAATGAGTTGTATGCAAGCTTTTGTAAACCGCTGCCTCAGGCGTATACATAGGATATTCTGGCCTGCCACGATATCAAATCGCGATTTGTGGAACTTAACCAATCTAATTCCTTTAAGTATGAATATCTGATTGCGTAAATTTAGTTGGCTAGGGCACACAATGAGAAAGCCAGCGGATGATTTAACTCGACAGTCCGTTGAATATAACCCCCAAGGATCCAGGAGACCTGGCAGACCTGCGAACACTTGGAGACGCCAAATAGAGATCGAGTTGCATGAGCATGGTGTGTCCTGGAGTGAGATGAAAATGATGTCTACCGATCAAATACAATAAAGAACATTTGTTGCGGCCCTATGTTCCACTGGGAATTAAAGGATTAAATATATATACAAGGTGGCGCAAAAATAACCTTCCGATGTTTTTTGGCTGTAATTTAAAAAAAAAAATGAAAAACTTTGATTCTTCTTGTGGATTATTTTTATTTGGTCTTTTGATTTTTTTTACATCAAGTCGAGAATATGATGTCATGTAAAGGGCCGCCGCCACAGTTGATTGTCATTTGAGCCCATTTTTTCATTCATCACCAATCATGAGTGATGAGGACCATTTCCATCTTAGCGGGTACGTAAATAAGCAAAATTTACGCTTCTGGGGCACTGAAAATCCGAGTGTAACCCACGAAGAGCCATTACACCCGCTCAAAGTCACTGTATGGTGTGCTGTTTTCGCTGGAGGAGTCATCGGACCTTTTTTCTTCGAAAATGTCATAAAAAGGGCTCAAATGACAATCAACTGTGGCGGCGGCCATTTACATGACATCATATTCTCGACTTGATGTAAAAAAAATTAAAAGACCAAATAAAAATAATCCACAAGAAGAATCAAAGTTTTTCATTTTTTTTTTAAATTACAGCCAAAAAACATCGGAAGGTTATTTTTGCGCCACCCTGTATATACAACCGCCACAGTAAAGCACGGAGATGGAAATATTATGGTATGGGGTTTTTTTTCGAAAATGGGATTTAGTCTAATTCACCGTATTACTGATACAATTTTTTTTTAAATATATTTGTATTTATTGAATCTTTCTCTACAATTAGCAGGCATAATCTACAGGACCTTCTTAGCTCAGTTATGCTGAATGGGAAATGTAACTTTCATGGACATTCGAACATGATAACAATCCCAAACATACGCCACGGATTGTAAAAGCCAAGCGCATATACAGGATTCACTCAAGGGGAGTGGGGGGGGGGGGGGGGGGAGCTAAACATTTTTCGTATCTTATACGGTAGTCCTATCTATAGATATTTTATGAACTAGATGCAAGAAGGGTATAAGACTAGGGTCCCAATCGCTATCGGATGGCACATCGAACCGGCTATCGGGCAAAACAATTGCATCAATTGCCTTAGTAGCACATAAGAATATAAGGGAATTTTCGCATAAAAAAATTAAAAATGTGAATAAAGAGGCAAAAAAAATCTCTAAATTATGAGAAAAAAATATAAGAAAAAAATACTGGTAGTATCAGAAATAAAAAAAGTGCAATAACTTATGAAACATCTGAAAATAAAAATTTTTGAGAATGAAAACTGATCACTAATTTCTGCATATTTTTTTTTCGATATTTTCATATTCTGTATGATGTCCGATTACAT
The DNA here is from genome assembly GCA_949987735.1 of Leucophora obtusa. Taxonomy (NCBI): domain Eukaryota; kingdom Metazoa; phylum Arthropoda; class Insecta; order Diptera; family Anthomyiidae; genus Leucophora; species Leucophora obtusa. Next base: position 43,601,646 of record OX465297.1, read on the forward strand.
CTCCTAGTCCCAGTGTAGAAAATCATTACCAGATATGTGGTTATGTAACTACATACTTGTTAATGGTAACTAGTTACTTTTGTTAATACATTTCTTATTACCTTTATATGGCGATGTCGCGAAAAATAATGAGTTATGGTTACACACCAGCATACGAAAAATCAAAAAATATATCGTTACCTATGTGCTTACCAGTACTGACAAAAATAATGAGTCTAATAATAAAAAAATGAATTATATAAAAAAAAAATTTTTTTATTGTATTTTTTTTTTAATAAATTTGCTGGCGCGGGAATCGAACCTTTGTCTACATATTGCCAGTCAATAGCTCTACCATCTGAGCTATATCGACATGTAATATTTAATAGATAAAAACATAATTGACCTGCTGCACACAAGTAAGCTTACTCGCCAACATACAAAAAATCAAAAAATATGTGTTTAAAAAATATTGAGTCTAAAAATAGATTTCAAAAAATTTTTATAAAAAATCTAGAAAATTATTTTCTATTTGAAATAATGATAAAAATAAGTCATTATTATATGTTTTAAAATAATACAGAAGGTAAGTGGGTGTCATTACTGGTAGTCCAAAAAATAATGATATGTCATTACCGTTTCTACACTGGGGTTTTATACTCTTCTTGCTAGAAGTTGAAGTTTTAATACATGTTGTAGCATATATTTGCCAAGTTGTTCCAAAAAGTACCAAAAAAGTGATTCGAGAAAATCTCGTCAACCCCATTTCGACATTTATTGAATGTTTAGTTAGTTTTCTTTACTGAAATAACTACAAGATTTTAATGTTCTGTTTTGTAAAAATCTTTTAAAAAATAAATAACATTTTCATAGGAAACACAATGGAGATTCTGATATCAAAAAATTCTCAGAATATGATAATAGGAATGTGCCCTAAATTGTAAAATTTTTTGCAGTGCCTGTTATAGTTTTGTAAGAAAAATTATTACAAATCCTAAAACTTTCATATCGAAACTAGAATACAAAAAATGTTTCAGTGTCAAAGAGTTTTTCGAATACAACAATTTTTCCTAATGTAATAGGTTTAATTTAGAAGAAGTGCTTAAGGGGCAGTTTTATAATCAGAACTAGAGTCTTTGAAAATTTCTTATTTAAGAAAAATTTAATAAAAAAACGTTCTGAGAACAAAATATATAAGAAAATATCAATATTTGTTTTAACTATAAAACTGCCCATAATTATTGCAGCTTTTAATTAAAAAAAATAATTTTACAAGAAGAATGTCCTAACATTTGAAAGGTTTTCATCTTGAAAAAATATTTTAAATTTTACAAAAGTAAACAACTACCCTAGTAAAAATGATTTTTATATAATCAGATACGATTTTTATATAATCATTTATGATTTTATACAATTATAACTTGTCGAGTATTGTGAAATATATATTTTTATATGATTATATCAAAAGATATTTAATTATATAAAATTGTATTAACCAGATCCACCATTTTCCGGATCAAATCATGTATGGGTTAATATAATTATATAAAAAATATATTATTTGATCCGAAAAATGGTGGATCTGGTTAATATAATTTTATATAATTAAATATCTTCTGATATAATCATATAAAAATATATGTTTCACGATACTCGACAAGTTATAATTTCATAAAATCATAAATGATTGTATAAAAATCATATATGAATATATAAAAACATTTTTACTAGGGTAATGAGGAAACTTTCTCGATGGGTTCCTTCCAACCCTAATGAAATTCAGATATGTGGTAGAGCTCTGCGGCAAACGACGCCATAAATCCAGGTCACAACAAAACCTTCTACTATTACCCGGTAAAGAGTTTTGTAAGAAGAAGTTAAGATATGTAACCTCCTACTTTTCTATTATAAAACGTATTATTCTACCAAGGGCATGGTAATCGCGGTAACTCCCTAAAAAACACTCATTACCTCTACACAGAGAGAATTCTGCTCGGCGAATTTTAATGAGATTTTTGATTAAACTTATGAAGTTTTCTTTACAAAAAAAATTGAAAATTTCTTGTAATTGATGAAAAAGTTTCATATATTTTATGAAACTTTTTCATTGAGTGTATGATACTTTTAATAAATAAAATGAAAATGTTCACAACATTTTGTGAAAAATTCTATTAATTCAATGAAAAGATTCAATGGACAAATTCCAATGAAACTTCATCAGTTTTATTCAAAAACGCATTAATATCTTGCAGATAATTCCCACAGTGTATGTTAAAAGTAATGAGTTTTTTCAATTTAAATATTTTTTTATTTGTGTATTAAATCAAAATTAACATGTTTTTAATGCTACATTTACATTTAACCAAAAATAATAGTTTTTAAAAACTATTTCTACTTACTTGTCAAATTCAATACAAATTTTTAATCAAAAACCAAAAGTTTTTAAAAAGACCCCAACAAAAAAAATTGCAAGTAATACTTTACAAACTACTTCTTTCAATACTTCACAAGTATCTGTTAGTGTATTCTTATTGCTTTTTCAGAAGTTATTCTGAACAACTTCAAAAAAGCACTTCTTTCATTGCTTCCAAAGAATCCGTTATTACATTTTTACAGTTTTTTTAGAATTACTTCTGAACCACATCCAAAAAATCACTTAAGTATTGCTTCTAAAGAGTAATTGCTCTAAAAGTGATCGTAAAAAGTGGTTTTGGTAACAATTGGCATTTCCAAATAGAGGGTCCCGGGTTCGATTCCCGGCGGGACCAATTTTTTTTTTTTTTTTTTAAATTTTTTTTAAATATTTTTAATTAATTTGTTTAAGTTCAATGCTTTTATAATTAAAAAATTTTTAAAAATAATTATATATAAAAAAATTGTGAGAAATTGCTTTTTATGCACTTATAAAAATAGTACTGAAAACAATATTGAATTGGAGTGCACCTTTTACACTTGTTTAATAGTACTTTTATTGAAGAGAATAAGGAACAATATCTCGTACTAACAAAGTGGTGTTTTTATGCCGGTCAACTTTCATATCAAAGAATAGCTCAGCGGTAGACCGCTAGACTAGCAAATCTGATATTTTTTAATGTCTTATTTGTTTTTTAAATGTAAAATTTTTCTACGGCAAAAATTCACAAAATTTAGAATATGAGAATTTTCATATCAAAAAATCTGCGAGCCGATATTATAGTAAACACTTAATTAAAACCAAATACTTAAGTGATATTTTTTCCGATATTTTAGGGTGTCTCTGGTCATTACTTACGGTTGAAATGGTATTCCTAAGAAAATTAAATTTAAAAAATGAATTAAGAAGTTCATTTAAGAGATTTTAATAGTAGTGCACTTAAATTTCAAAACAAAAATAACTTTAAATATAAGGGCCAGTTCTGCCATATAGTCAGAACTAAGCACGCTTGTTTTCATAAGTTAATAATTTCGTTTGAGATTGATCTTTGTTTTGACAATAAAATTGGCCCTAAATATTGATTCTTAAGTAAAATGAATCAAAAAATTTGTTAAATTGCAAAAAATGGTTAACAATTTCAATAATAATTCTATAAAAACAAGCTCATTATAAAAAAAATTTTAGAATTATCTGTTGAAAAAATGTAGAATCTGTCATGTTTCCTTAACGAAGAAATTCCTTCTTGAATCTAAAGGCACATCTACACGGGATAGAAAACTCGCAAGACTATGAAAATGCAGCTCTGTATAAGTCTACGAAATGTATTCTCTAGACCATTGACAAGTGCTGTCATACACAATTTCGTTAATTAGCAACAATTTCTAAAATGTTTTGTAACATTGTTGAAGATTTCAGTTTATTAAATTCACCTTTTGGTATTTTGAGAAAAAAATATTCTTCGAATAAATAGTTGACAACTAAAGATGGTACTTTTACGATAAAAATTAGTGCCAACAATATTACAGGTGACAAATTTAGCGCAAACTCTACGAGATTTCTATACCGTGTAGATGTGCCTTAAAAATCTACACAAAATCTTGTTTAATGTGAAATTCTAAAATGTCTGTTTAAAAAATTTATTGTGTTATCCCTTATAGCATTATTTGCAAAAAAAATAAACTTGTAACGACTTATTTTCGCTATGGTATACTCAGCCTCTGTCCAGTGTTCGTTACAAGAAATAATGTACACAGCTTTATTTAATTTTAATCCATCATTCCCAATACCTCACCGATGCTTTTCCACCTTTTGAGATCCGGATTCTATATCTGAAACCGCTTATTTCTTTCATCAGATTCAGTCTCCTCGTCCTTGATGTATCCTTGAGCAGCGTCTACCTTGGTGGCATTTGACAGACTACTCGAGAACCTAAATACTTGAGGTATATCCCCTTGTCCGTCCTCTGGGACTGCTTCGTCGATCATCCCTGCCAGCTTCTGTTGACTGGCCTTATACCGTTGACACGATTCACATTTCCTTACATAGTTTTTCACATCCCGGAACAGTCCTTGGTACTCGATCCACCGAAATCTCGTACACTTCTGCCAGTTCCTTGACCCGTCTAGAAAAGCTATCGGGTCTTTGCTCCCATCATATTTAAATGACCACTTTCGTACCTGTTCTATTACTTGTAAGTAGCCCTCGTTTTCATCCGCTCGTATTTCGGTATCCGTATCGGCAAAGCTAACCGTGGGTATTTCCGGCGTAATTGGTTGTAAACTCGACGCGGTATTAGCACCTGTAGATACAAATTCGTCTCCATGTGATGGTGACACAGCTCTAAGGTGTTTTTGTTGCAACGATTCCAGCCTCTCCAACACCTCGGCATTGTATTCGCCATTTTTGATGAAATCGGCCATACGTTTTCTCAATTGCTCTACCGTTCCCTCTATTGCAAGGCCGAACTCGCCAGCGTATGTGGTTAAATCCTCCCGCCGTAAACTGTAGATCCACTTTGTGCTTACCATTTTGATTCGTTATAGCTTCGTGTTTTCTTTCTTGTTAATTAGCCTGCTCGGGCGCCACTACGGGACGACTACGACGACATTGTGAAATGTATTGTATTTGAATTTAATTAATTAATAAAGATAATATTATAAACATTAAAAAGGAGAAATCGATTGTGTTTTTACTTAAGGTTTACGGGTCCTCAAGTAGACCCTGGACGCGACTGGACTACCTCAGTCGACGACAAAACCTTGTTATACCTTTTCCAGGATCCTCCCACATGGTCCATCACTCATAGAGAGTACGGTTGATATAGAGGACGCCGTGTGAAGGCTTACTGTTATTCGCAGGGGTAAGACCAAGCCACAATGGTGGAACTCTGATAGTGCCAATACACGGGCTGAGTGCAGAAGACTGTTCAATGTGGCTAAAGGATCGAGTGACTGGCCTGCCTACAAGGCTTCGCTGAACAGATTTAGGACATGATTGTCTTCCTGTGACCAACACAGAAGATTTTCCCATACGAAGCCCAAGGATTATAGCCCAATAAGTCTATCTTACTTTCTATTGAAGACCCTGGAGGGAATTATCGATGTGCACTTTAGGATGTCCATTGAACCAGGTCTGCTATCTGCCTCCCAACATGCCTAGAAGGTCGACAGACCTGCTGCATTACTGGACTTGGGGGCTGGATGATACCATCACCGAGTTCATCATAAGTTTGCTGGGGCATAGTGTGATTGTTTCCACGCCCGGCGCATCGACGGTACCCAGAGTGGCGGTGAGAGGCACCCTACAGGGGAGTTAACTGTCGCCACTTCTTTGGAATCTGACCATTAATCGTATACTGGTTCAACTTGAACATGTGGGCTGTAGGGCAGTTGCTTATGCGGATGATGTGGCAGTTGCGGTATCAGGTAAGTACCCGGATACTCTGTCGGACCGCATGGAGTCAGGCTGCCGATACTGAACGGCGTTGAGCTAACACTTTACGATAGTGACAGCTATTTGGGAATTATCCTTGATAGAAGGTTGCAGGTAGAGTGTCTAAGCTGACTTAGATTGCCATTTATTGCTGTAAAAAGGCCATTGGTGTGAACTGGGGTATCAACCTAGGAAATCTGAATTGAGTTTTTGGTACAGTCATCAGACCCATACTGATGTATGAAGTTACTATTTGGTGGAGTGCGCTGGCTAAGGGTACTCACAGGATTCGGAAGGATTTTCCGGACTACGGGCGCTATTCGTACCACTTCGACGAAGGCGCTATTAGTTATAATGAACTGGTTACCAAAAGACCTTCTCAAAAGGCTGCGAACGTGGCTATGAGGCTGCGGGCTATTAGGGCATAGACATACAGGGCGCGTGGACATGCTAAAACACTAGGCTTCCAGGGGGACGCCTCGTTGCGTGTCGATTATCGCAACACACAACCCTCGTTCGATTTTGAGTTCAAGACTTGGATACCGGACAGATCGGAATGGTCAGAGGAGCTCTACCTACCTATGGGGGCACTCGAGATTTATACGTATGGCTCCATGAGGGATGGAACTCTCCTTTAGGCTGCCAGATCAGTGTTTTATTTTACAGGGTGAGGTGCCGGCCATACAGCGAGCTATGTCTTGAGTAAGGTGTCTAGGGATATCCTCGGAGGATATCGTTGTTTTCACCGATAGCCAAGCGGCCATAAATTCCCCAGTAGGTGTGTTTACCACATCGAGGATTATCTATGAATGCCGGGTATCTCTGGAAGAGATGGCCAGACATTTACGATTGACACTCATCTGGATGCCGGAAAATGGGGACAGTGAGGGAAACAATCTTGCAGATGAACTGGTTCTGAATATGACGGTGTTACATGATTGGGAGATCAATCACACGCGCGGCATACCGCTCACGGCGGGCGAGTAGCAGGTTGACCGGCACTACCTGCAGCTTGCCATGGCCAGGTGGAAAATGAGCTAACCTGCTTGGGTACGAGGAAGGTGTGGATTACCCCGTTTCTACTTGCGCAACTTAATGGCGGTCTTAACGAGACATGGCGCTTTTGGCATACATGCACGCAGAATGGGACTTCACTATAATAATGATTTTTGCAGGAGCTGTCACGATGAGGTAATCCGTGCCAGTGTCCGGATTTCATGAATAGGAGGACTCTCCGGTTCTGAGTGATCTGACGGACCTGTTTGATGCTGGCATTGGCAGGGTAAGTCTATTCATCGCCTAACGGCTCTGCAGGTGTCACAACGGTAACACGATTTGGCAGGATCCACATGAGCTGGCCAATATGGCGGCTGCCTCTGGAACCTAAAGCTGGCCATACACTTGCAATATTATTGTAAAACTTCTCGTTTTAGTTCTTTATTCTATTACCAAAGTCACGGACTTATTGAACCGCCTTCGCACTTTAATTGTGGTTAATATATTAGATTTTATTTTGCTAAATATTTAAACAATATTTTGTGCACTGCCAGTACCAAAAATTTTGTATTTAACCCTTAAATACATGATCTCTTCGATTTTAACCATTTTTTTACATATGATTTCTAAAGGCGTGTACATTTCAAGAAAAATACTAAAAAAATTTATTTTTTAAAAAAGGTTATTTATATTGAAATAGCTAAACTGTCATTATTTTAACGTGTATTAAAAAAAACAAACAAAAAAAATCTTTAAACTATGAATTATATATTTATTATGAATTTTACTACGAAGATACCACTTTAAATATTATTTAAACAAACATTTTTGAAAATTACACTTTTTGTAAAAAAAAAACGTGTTTTAAGATTTTTCAGAAATATATGAAGCAAAACCAAGATTTTTCCTATAACTGTTTAAAAAATCTGAGCTAAACTATAAGAATACTTTATACAGAAGGGGCCTACTCCCCAAAAATGCAGTTTTGTGCATCAAGTGGGTTTTGTTATTAAAAAACAGGTATGTTGCCAAATGGCTATACCATGCATTTAAGGGTTAAAGTAATGCGAACATACCAAATGTGTTACATAGTCAACGCTTTGTCAACAGTGAAATTTCATTGTAATCCAATTTCATTGTAATATGTGGGCGCTGTGGTGTAATGGTTAGCGCGTTGGACTGTTACACATGAGGTTGCGGGTTCGAGCCCCAACCAAGGCAACATCAATTTATGAAAAATAGTAATATGTATGAGATTTTTCTATCCCTCATACATATCGCAGCGTCCTCCTTCGGTGTTCCCATAGCACTTAACCCCACCGAAGTAAAATAATATAACAGGGCTATGAACTAAAAAGCTTCAACAAAGTTCGCCAACTCACCATCAGATGGCGCGCAACAACTGTTCTAATAATTCAACATCTCGCGCAATTACAGTGTTGCCATATTTGAAAGCCTTCATCTTTCACCACCTTTCAATTCTTCTATATCGCCTTTCCAAAGGAAGCAACACGTTAATTAATAGGAAGAATTTCCTGAGTGTTGTTCCTCTTAAAAAAAAATGACTGAATTATTTCCAAAATATTTTGATGCTGCCCCAGTCTGCGCAGGAGAATAAGTAGTTGGAAATAGTATACAAAAATCTTGTAAACTTTTTTAATACGATTTTGGATAATTTTTGACTACAGCTGTGTAATTTTTTGATTTACTGGTGGCAACACTGTAACAAAGACGAGTTTTAATGAAATTTTACAGTAAACTAATGAAGTTTTCTTTACAAAATAAATGAAAATTTTCTTTAATTTGGTATATAAAAGCTTCATATGTATATTTTATGAATCTTGTTTTAATGAAACTTTTTCATTGAGCACATCAAACTTTTAATAATTAATATGAAATTTTTCACAACATTTTATAAAAAATTCCATTAATTCAACGAAAAGTTTCAATGGACGAGTTCTAGTGATAAAATTAACGGAAAGATGTAAATCTGCGTATAGAAATACCACTGTAAACTTGTGGCATACTCAAATAACCATCGCAAGTTTTTAGGCTTTCTACAAACTTTTATGTAGGTTTATTCTCTAGCCACAAGCAAAAAATGAATATCAATCAATTAATGTAATAACGAACATTTAAACAGAAATTCAATTCAAACCAATTTACGATAAAAAAAATTAATGAAAATCCCCAACATTGAAGTATACAAACATTTTTGGGTAAAAGCCAAATACAACATTGAAATTTATGTATATATAAACTTTATACATACACAATCACCCAATCCAACACACACCATACCACCTCGAATACACAACATAACAACAAAGTATGGCTAGTCGTAAGAAAAGTCTAGGAAGAGGAAGTTAGTGTATAAAAGGCAGATGAAGAAGAAGAGATATAAGCAATGAAAACCACTTACAGCAACAAATGAACAAATAATAATTTTATGAGGGTAAATTGAAATAAGGAAAAACTCCGCCCTGCAGTAAACAGAAGAACGAACAGATGAAAAACAAAAAATTAAAAGAATCAGCAGAGCACCATGCGATAGATAGACAGACAACTACTTAAGTGTATAAAACTTTTGCAGCTAAAGTAAACACAACGACGTTGTATAAAATACACAACAAATTAAATACGAAACACTAAATTGAAAAAACATCATAAATTTTAAGGGGAAACTAACAAAGAGAAAAAAATGCAAAATTCCCGTTATTATTGCCAGAAAGAGGCAACTAATAGTAAACTCAGTATATGACTCTCTCTTTTCTATCTGTATTTGAATAAAGAAACTTAAAGCAGCCATATTGCAGAATTATTGCGATGTTAATGTATGAGTGTCTAAATTGAATTTTGGTTATGTATGGAGTAGTTATTGTTTTTTTTTGCTTTGTGCAGACATTTATGAATTATTAAAGGTAAGAGCCTCCATTGACTTCATACTCCATATAGACGACGGCGGAAGTTGTTTAAAAAGCACTAAATAAGAAAACAAAAACAAAACAACTTTAGTTGAGCTTTAGTGTTACCGCTACTTATTGTTTGTCGGTATTTCAAAACTAAAATCTCCAAAAATACCCAAATCAATATGTATTCGAGTACTAAAGCACCGTAACTTGTTTTTCACGTGGAAATTTTTCCCTCAAACTCTAAAGGCCTTAAATAGTAATTAAACAGACTGGTTTTTGCTCAGTCTAAATGCAGTATAAATTCGAATAAACCCAAAACGGTTTTTTTTGCCTCGGTTCACCGGGTTTTTATTGCAATATATATTCTTTTTATTTTTTCATATTTATTTTTATCGGGACATACATTAATTTCATTAAAGGAATTAAATATGCTAAAATCCCAAACGTGTTTTACAAATTGTGAAAAATAAACTGTTGGAGGCATGTCCCTATCCGGATTTCATTCTTGCCTAAGGGACTCGTCAGGGGACGATGTTTTTACATTGTTTCGACATTATATATTTGCGACTTCACTGGCCCCATCTCTGCGACCTCTGCACGAAATCTGTGAATAAATGAAGTGACCGAGGAAACATCACTAGACAGAATCTCGCCTCCAATTTTTAAAAACCGAATACCGTGCCGCTTTCTAAATTTGTTAAACCATCTGTCACTTGCTCGAAATGAATTTTCATCTTTATCGGGATATTCTTTACTAAAATTTATTTTAGCTTTCTCCTTTAATATGGCTCCTGCCAATGTAAACTTCTTTTCACGTTGGTTTAAAAACCACACATAAAGGCGACTTTCCATTTTCGGATATTCAGCGTTATGCAAAGATTTATTTTCAAAAATTCAAATTCAGCAAAAAAATTGCTAAAGACTAATACACTTGATATACAAGACGTTTTACTAATTTTTCTACTAACTTATTTTTTTTTAGTGTACAAATGACCAAAATGTACATAAATAGATAAAAAAAAACATACAAGGAATAACATACATAACTTCGGGATTCCCTTTTTTATTTTTAATTTGTTTAAGCAACATAGAAATAAATATGAAATTCCCAAGTGTTCACAACTAAAAAAACCGTTCGCAAATTCGAAATTTTAATTCTAATTTAAGAGCGTCCAATGTATTAAAACCACAGATTCTAATTTTTGGAAATTCGAATTACTGAGACTTCGAATTTCTGAGCGTCTAATGTATCCAAATATTTATTTATATGTTAAGGGCATACAACCTTACGCAGACCAACAAACGAAATCGCCAAATCTGCACTTGATTGGAACCCTCAGGGCCAAAGACGTCCCGGCCGTCCTCGCAACACGTGGATTAGAATGACAAAAAGCGAATAACGCTTCACAATTTCTTTTCCTATTCCTATCCTTGTTTACAATTTTTTTTATTTTTTATGTATACGATCATTTACTTGTCTTCAAGGGAAAAAGGACCGTATATATATGTATATATATGAGCTTATATGAGCTTAAATGAATCAAGGTGCGTACTGAACACAAAAGTCGATCATGGTGCTAAGATCCACTGGGTGTTAAAGGAATGAATATATATTAGGGTGGGTCGATTTAGCAAACGATATTGCGTCATCGATTTTTCGAAAGCTTTTAGCATGGTGAAAAAAAAGTTACACTACGACATATCAAAAAAATCTATTTCGAGGCTCACAAATTTAAATTTTTTGCAATTTTCTAATAAATGCTAGATTAGCGCCATCTTGAGGTGGCTTTTTGAAACAACTAATAAAGTTGTAAACTAAGTTTGTACTAAGTTTGTACTGATATTTATAACACCAAAAAATATTGGTCCTAGACCCACCTTATAGTATACCGATCGGCTCAGCCGCAAGGACGAAGCCTGCATGTTGCAAATACGAAGATATTTCAATGAAATTTGGTTCGTTGACTCACACGGTCCCAAGGAAAAGGCTTATTGATTCTAAATAGGATCGGTCCATATTTGGACCTATCGCCCATATAGGCTATATTTTTGATTTTCTCTTCTTTTATGATTTTATAGAAAATTTGGACACAAGTCTGTTTTAACCCATTCAAATTTCGGATCGAAACATTAGTTGGCTTTAAATCAGACTGGTGTAGGGTATTTATAGTCGGCATGCCCGACTTTAACTTTTTTACTCGTTTTTAACTAAAGAAAGTTCGGAATCAAAAAGTACCATAAACAAAGGGTGTTTTATGGACGGTCATATAAACACTTAGAATCAGCCGGTTTTAATTGAATTCCAACAGATTTTTTATTAAGAAAAAGAATTATTAGTTTGGAGAAAAATTTTGTGATTTTAAAGACTATCATGGCCTTATACAAAATTCTTACAAAAAATATATACTAACTGTCACAAAGCCGAACCATTTATTTGATAGGAAGGGCAAAAATGAGCCCTTGTGATGTGTCTCAGATTACGACATGTTATTGAACTCTCTCGCACATCCCTAATAAATGTCACGAAAAGATCAAACCTTACTCCTATGATAACACCATGTAAAAGTCGTAGTAAGGGTGTTTTTTTAAGCCCGATAGAACTTGAAATTGTAAAAAATAACACAAAAAATTAAATTGTAATCAAAATTTTTTTTTATTGGAAAGATCAATACGTGACATTAACATTTGAAAATGATTTCGGGCATATGGGCACCGCGGCTGTTCTTGACGAAGCGCATTCTGGACGTCCAATTTTGGGCCACTTTTTCGAGCACTGCTGGCCGTATGTCACGAATAACACGAACAATGCTGTCCTCCAAGGCATCAATTGTTGCTGGTTTATCAGCATAAACCAGTGACTTCACGTAGCCCCACAGGAAATAATCGAGAGGTGTCAAATCGCACGACCTTGGAGGCCAATTGACAGGTCCATTTCTCGAAATCAACTTATCGCCAAATTTTGATTTCAATAAGTCGATGGTTGCGTTCGCCGTATGGCACGTAGCGCCATCCTGTTGAAACCACATCTCCTCCGGATCAATGTCATCCATATTTTCAAACAAAAAATCATTGATCATGGTGCGGTAACGATCTCCATTGACCGTAACGCGAGCTCCGGCCTCATTTTTGAAGAAATAAGGTCCGATGATGCCACCAGCGTGAAAACCGCACCAAACGGTGCATTTTTCTGGATGTAATGGAGTCTGTAGGGTCTCTTGTGGATTGGTCTCACTCCATATGCGGCAATTTTGCTTATTAACAAACCCGTTAAGCCAAAAATGCGCCTCATCGCTGAACACAATTTTGCGTCTATAAGTTGCGCGAATCGACGACTGATTTTCAAAGTAAATTTGGATAATTTCGTAGCGTTGTTCAAGCGTGAGTCTATTCATGATGATTTGTCAGAGTATACTGAAACAAATAAAAAAAAATGTTTCATCAAAATTTAATTTTTTGTGTTACTTTTTACAATTTAAAGTTCTATCTAGCTTAAAAAAACACCCACCCAATAACACCATGTAAAAGTCGTAGTACTTGTATGTATAATACTACATAAAATGGCGGTATACAAACCACTTAACATTCCCATATTGATTGCATAAAATTGGTTTTAAGTATTCATTTTTATTTAAAAACCATTTCATCGAAGATCCAAATGAGATAATTCTGTTCGAGGGCTGTAAAACGAAAACTATTAAAACCATTTGCGCAATCTATCAAAATTACTTACTGTTAATATGTTGCCTTTATATTTTGCAGATCTTTACTTTAATATTAATAAATTTTTTTTATATATAAGTTTTATTTTTAAATGAATAGAAAATATTTTTTTGTAATTTTAAAAAAATATATATTTGACAATAATACTGAGCAATCTAATATTCGGTCGGAAAAATATTTGGATCCTTGCAGCCACCAAATAATACGAGTTATTATTGCTTCATATTATATTAAACAGTTTCATCTACTAAAAGTTTCTCCCCAGCAAAATCTTTCATTACCAAATAAGTGGTTATATAATAGAAATTCATAGCTCCGCATAACTTATTTTTTGGCGTCTAAACTCATTATTTTTGTTTGTCGTGGTCGTTTTTATAAGTAATCACGCTTACCCGCTCGCTTACGAAAAAATGAGAAATAAGTAGTTATGAGATTTTGAATAATAAGTGGTTACACACATGCTTTCAAAAAGTTTAATTATAAGTAGTTATCCGATTGCTTACTTGATTCTTAAAAATAAGGAGTTAGGCAAATACTATTAGCCTATGGAAATACATTCAGAAAAGTTTAAAGTTTTCTCTAGTGTGTAATATTAGGACTTGTCATAAAAATTTAAACATAAAACATATTTACATATACATAATAAAAAAATGTAACTGTTTGAAAAGTACTTATTTAAACTAATACGAGTAAGTCATTATTTTATATTTAGAAACAATGCATACAATAGGCCGTTATTAGGAAGTCATTATTTTATATTATAAAATAATGCAAAAGGTAATGATATATCATTTTTGGTAATGTAGATAGTAATGAGGTGTCATTACCAATATTTTGCTGGGTCTAACCGAATTTTTATTTTGAGTTTAGTTGAGATACAAAATTACTTTTTTCCAAAGCGATCCAATAGTTAGCAGAATATATTAATTGCCGTAAAAAACAAATATTCTTTCGGATTATAAAAAATTTTATATACACAACGGAAATAGTTTTTCCATAATAAAAATACCATATTTTTGACCGATAGCTAATCGATATTTTTTCTGTATGCAGATCCGAATATATTGAACTTGCTTTCATCGCTAAACATAACATTGGCCCAAAAAATTTCATCTTTTCCAACATGTTTCTTCACTTTCTATGTATAAGACTATGAAAGCCGTTGTTCCTTAGGACGCTTCGAACTGTTTCTGGGTAGACTGAGGCAATGTCATTCATTAGATTCAAGTGATTAGCAATTTCCACTATTAGTGTCCTAGGATTTTTTTTTATTTCATCCAGTATCTGACGAACTCTAGGAGTCACTATTAGTGGTCGACTACTTCTAGGCTTACTTGCAAAACTTTTCGTTTGGTTATATTTTCTAATTATTTTTTGGATAGTAGCCTTTGAACATCCAACCAAATCACCAACTTCCCTAAGAGGTTTTCCTTCATCTTGAAGCTTTATAATAATTCGGCTCTTATCCAAACTCATTTCTTTTCCTATTTGCTTCATTTTTTAAAATTTACACTTTTATTTATGCAAGCAAATTTACTAAATTATTTTTATCAATATAACGGTAAATTTACAACAAAAAAAATTCAACAGTTGGGTGCATTGTTTCAGCACTTGGTTGTTTATTTGTGGGTAGTATGTTTACTTTTCTGTGTCATGAAAAGGTACTTTTGCTCGTTTAGACAATGTAAGAAGTTAATAAAAATTTTTTTCCATACTTAATGTTTTAAATGAAAAGAAATATACTATGTTGCATAATTTTTTTTCGGAAATGCAATTATATTTCATAAAACTGGATTTTTAAGGAGGTATGTATACTTTTCTGTGGCACTGTATGTATGTTCATGTCTCTGGATTTTGAAATGTTACTGTTCTGAGTAACGTCACAAATGACAGTCCTTGGTAATTGCTATATGGGCTAAATCACAGTTTAAATAAATATGTGATCCAAAATAAATAAAAAGGTTACAGAAAAATGATTAAACAAATTTCAGATACCCCATTTAAAGCTTGGGCGCAGTGTTGCCATAAGACACAGGCGAAAAGGTGCTAGATTGTCGAAAAAATAGTGCTAGAAAGTGCTAGATTCAAAATAAAAAGTGCTAAAAAAGGTGCTAGATTTTTTTTTGTTTTTAACATGCATTAGGGGTTTTTATCAGAGTTGGCAACCGATTCATAAGGTTAAGGCCAGTTTACATTATAAGATTTTCGGAAGTATTTTGCTTTAGTACACATGCAAAACATAGACAAGGTTGCAAAATCTTTCCGAAAATCTTATAGTGGAAACCAGTCTTTTTAGTGTTAATGGATAACGTTATTTTATAAATATTTCGTTAGGGTATTTTAAGGTTATCGATATAAAAAATTATTTCGTTAAATTGTTTAAGATTTACCGGTATTTAAAGTTATTTCGTTTGATTATTTTAAGGCTTTTTAAGTTATTTCGTTATGGCTAGTTTACACTGTACGATTTTTGGTATGATTTTGCTTTAGTACACATGCAAAACATATAGGCTGGATTTCAAAATCACACCGAAAATCTTATAATGTAAACCAGCCATTAGTGGTATTTTAAGGTAAATGATGGTCCCTAGGATATTTAAAATTTTTGAGTTAGGGTCTGTTAGGTTAAACGGTATTTTAAATAATTTCGTTAAAGTATTTTGCGGTTAGTGATATTTTAAATTATTTCGTTAATGGTATTTTTAGGTTAATTGTAGTTATTTGAATTCATTTTAAATCGTTATTGATGTTTTGGGGTTAGTGTTGACAAACCATGGTTTTTATTGATATATTGAATTATTAATAAAAAAAAAAACTATGCATTTCATACAGTCGCCATTTCAAAGGGTCACCATTTATTGCTGGCTTTAAATCAGTAAAGAAATTAAATTTGGATATAAATTAGAAACGTTCTCCATAGAAATAATTTCAGATTTTGAGGCTAAAACATATCAGATTCTACAGAAAGATTAGCTATTATACGAAATATTGTAGGTTTTGTTAACTATTTCGTTAGAAAAATCATCAATTATGTGAAATTTGTTCACAGAAATGCCTTCAGATTTTGAAAATATTTTTTTATATTGATAAATCTTCAGATTCTAATGCCTTTTGCGGTCAAGAAAATTATATTTATATAGAGAAACCTAATAATTATATTTATATAGAGAAACCTAATTTTAAATTCTTCCTGCTGTAGAAAAACTATTTAAGATTCAGAACATTTTTACTGAACAATATTTTTTGTTAGTCCTATACTTTTGTAATTTTAATATACATGCAGGAGCACCAGAGTCTTAGCAATATTTCTTTTCGAAACAGATTTTTACCATTCTTTCCAAAAGTTTAAAAATCTGCTAACAACCTCAGAACGGCTGTACTTTAAGGTCATTTCGATTGCCGTTAACAATCAGATGTTGGTTTTCAAATTAGAACTCTTTTGAAAGTGATCTAGTGTGAACTTAAGTCAGAAATGCCAAACTAACTTTTCTTATTTCTTCTTTTTAGAAATTCGTAAATATTGTTATGCCAATATTTAACAAAAAGTTGGCATGATTGGTAAAGATATTTATTCACTATTCAACTTTAACCCAATTCAGAGAAGCTGTATATATGTGTGTGGACTGTGATATTTGTAAATCCTGTTATTTCTTGAACTCGAGAAGTATTTCAAGACATTTTTCATATAGATATTGAATTATTTAAAAAAGTGCTAAAAAATTTCAGTATTTTTAAAAAAGTGCTAAACTAGCACCTATCACTTTTTTAAAATTTTTGGGTGCTAACTCTCAAAAAAAAGTGCTAGATCTAGCACCTAAAGTTCTAAAATGGCAAGCCTGCTTTGGCGGGATCCGCCATTGTACCGAGCCCAAGACCTCAAAAGCCCTTGATTATTTCATTCTCAAATGCCCCCCCCCCCGTAAAATGTTGTTCCCTAAATAAAGTTTATATCACCATTTATGGGAGTACAAAATCGCCACAACTTGAAAACACTGTTTAGCTGAGCTTAGTTCAGTTGAGCGTTTGGTAAATTGAAACTACGATGCCTGAGGAATAAAATTAAATGTTTCGTTTTATGAATTTTTGTCTCATTCTCACTCACTCATACTATACTGTCTGGCCGAATAACTACGAGTGTGTGCAAGATTGTCGAGGGGTGCTTTGTTGGTGTTTTTCAATAAGAGAGTGAGTGACCAAAACAATAACACCGTATGAAAGTAGCTGTGTGTGTGTATGTTAATTAGTAGTGGAGTGAGGGCAACCATTGGACATTTGATGTTGATGACGATAATAATGAATGCAACAATGGCAACAATCTTGCTGCCTGTTATACAACGCCAGCAGCAGTAGATACTCTGCTCCAACGAAGCCTTTTAAATAATCTACAATGCTATTCGTTTCAATAACTCAATTCTGGCGGTGGTTTGTTTTTCTTGTTTTCGGGTGTGTTTTTGTATGGAACATGTTTTTGTTATTGTATTGGTGGTTGGAATGATGGTTGGTTGGTGGTTAAACATTTGCGGCTCGTTTACTTGGCTGAATAGTTATCGTTGCAGCTCTCAGTTCAAATTGAATTTTCATTGTGAATGTTTGTTATTCATTAAACGGCTAAACTGTAAATATTCGTTTTTTGTTACCGTCGGCGGTTTTTGTGTTTTACAAACCACCATTTTTCCTCTCTCTGTATATGTGTGAGTGTGTAAATCTAACCGGAGAACAGTTTCTTATTGGAAAGAAGATATGTGGTTTTGTTTGCATAGAAGGAATTTTCTAGTAGGGGGGAATTGGAAAATTGTTAAAATAACCAAAAGTGTTTTTCTTTTTCTATTAAAACTTAACTTAAAAACCGGATTCTAGTGCATAAACGTTTTAGTTGGCCGTTAACAACGTCATTGATTTAACAACTTGTTTTTTGATTTCTGGTGCTCGGAATACCAAACTGAAAACAATTAACATTTTAATAAAAAAAAACACATAATTAATAATAATTAAAAAAAAATATTTAATTATAATTGAATTTTAATTAATTTATTTAATCGATGGATTGTAAATTCTAATTCAATAAAGCAACAACAAAAAACAATCAATGACTGAAATATTCAATAATAAATCAATTTAATTATAAAAGAATTTAAGATAAAAAAAATGTGCAGTGTTTAAGTGAATATAATTGAAAATTAATGAAGATATTAAATAATATCCAGTGTTTTTATTAAAGAAAAGGTTAAAAAAACTTGAAAATTTAGTTAAAAATATAGCTCTTGTTGAAACAGTACTGTGTGTGCATGTCTACACTGCAACAACGGTTGTCCTCAAATTCCATATTGCTTAAACAATAATGGTTTTGGAACAACAACACAAACCATCACATCAATCACCCTCACCTCAACAATTATCACCTCCTACCGTCGGTGTTGCAAATAACCACAGCAGTAACAACAACAGCAACAACAGTTCAAACGGTGTTCCTGCAAACATGCCGTCGGAGGGTTTACATCCCACCGCTGCACTACAATTATATGCCGCCGCCGCTCAATTAGCACCCGGCGGTGTTCGTGTTCCCCCTTGGAGTCCTTTTCTACAATTCGGTGTACCGGGTGTCTTCGGTGGTGCACCATTTTTAGGTCGGCCTCGTTTTGAGGCATCTGCTCCACAGAATGCCGCCGCTGCTGCCGCCTCACAAATGGCGGTTAATGCCAGCAATGCTTTTGCTAATTTAACCGGTCTTAGCGTTGCTATGCGTAATGTTTCCGCCGCCCAAACGACGGCAGCCGCTGCCGTTGCAACGGTTGCAATACAACATCGTCTTATGATTGGGAATAGACAAAATATGCCTCCAACCGGCCCACCTAGTGAAGGATCGAATGACGATGCTGGTAAGCTAGATAAATTTTGTTAACCTATTGCCGTCGGATGGATTGAACAATATAAAAAATGCAGTCTGACAAAAACACTAACTAGGGCTGGGTAGAATGTTTTGCGAATTGGGTTTTATAGACTATTTATTGGCAATAATGGGATGCCTTATGGGCAAGCTTATTCAAAAAGTTGGAAAATTTTGCACTAAAATATATCTGTCAAATTAAGATAGTGGAAAATCGGAAAGCCATTTAGGTGCCTTGTAGGTTAGGTAAGAGCAATAGATGCCTTTCATCTTAATATGTACCAATATTTTTTCAAGTAAAAACTAGCAAAAAAGTTAAAGTCAGATATACCAACTATACGATACCCTACACCTGTCTGGTTAAAAGTTAACTAATATTGGGATTCGAAATTTCAAATAAAATATTAAAAACAAATTTGTAAAATATCAGAAAATTATTAATATATTTAGATTTTGCCTAATATTGGGCAAAATCTAGCACTCATATGGGCGCTAGGTCCAAAAACGGACCGATTTTATCAAAAATCAGTAAGTCTTCGCCGTCGGCCCGTATCTTTAATTTATTTAATTAAAATATCTTTCACAAGTATGTATATTCACCAATCTATGTGGCACATTTATATGGGCACTAAACATGCATGATAATTATTTCAATTCCACAAAGAAAATCTGACAAGTTATTGGAAACGTTTACCGTTTCTTCAAAATAATTGACTTCAATAATAAATAAAAAGCTATTTAAAGACTTTCCCCTAAATTCATAAAAGCTTTGTAAAATTATAGGAGGTTTATTGAACAAATTTTGTATGAAAATGTTAATGACAACATTATATTATATTATGTTAATGACAACATTTAATCAATAGTTGTTTAAAATCTTTTTATCAAAAACAGCACAAGAACAAAACAAAGTGTCAAAGAATTTAGTAGCTGAGATGCAAAACTCGTTCGTTACACATTAACTAAATTTTGGGAAGAAGCAAAAACTTGTTGCGGCTAATTAAATTAACAAAATTAGTTGAATGATTTTAATTCTTAAATGTTATGCCATTCTTGATTAAAAACTCAACAGTTGAAAAATCGAAAATCTTCTCACAAATCGCCTAAGAACTGTCAATCAATCAATTGTCATCTCGTTTTTTAAATTTTTGTAACGAACGAGTTTTGCATCTCAGCTACTCAATTGCAAAAACAGCAAATTTTTGGGTTAACTCATAAATATTAATGAATTTTAACTTTGTTCCCATCGGAAAAATTTTTAAATTTTCGCCTTCACGTATAAAAAAGGCCAGTACAAAAACTTTCTTCGAATTTTCAATGAAAAATTCATGTTTCGCTAAATTTAGGTAAGCTTAATTTTAGCAAGCTGCTAAATATAAGACGATTTTAGTTAAATTAGCTAAGGAATTTGTATTAAATTCATTATGAAAATTTTGTAGCTCCTTACAGATCACACACAACGAGCATCGAGCCTCTTGTTAGAATAGAGTTTATTCATAAGAGCAACCCTGTATTTGAAAATATAAGGCTTTTTTATTATTAGCTGTGTTTTCGACTTAACTATATCCATTAACTCATAAAAAAACTCAAAGTGCATAAAAATGTGTTTAAGGCGAAAACTAACACATTACTTTTCGTATGCACGTTAACTTTCAACACGTATAATTATCAACGTTGAAAACTCAACGTTTATACATTTTCACATCTAACGTAATTTATTCGCGTTACTACCTAAAAACTTTTGCTGACGTACTTTCGATTATAACGGAACAATTATAAATATAATCTGTGTACAATTTTTTTGTACTACAATCGGTTTAACGTAGATTTCCTTTCAATACTTAACTTTGATAGGCATGAGATAAAATACAACTATTGTGAGTGGAATTTTTCGTTTTTCTGGCGTTTAATAACAGAACATTAAAAGGAATTTAGGACCAATACTGGAATAAGTTTAACAAAAGTATTATGAATAAAACTTATGTTAACTCTATGTTAATTTTCATTATGAATACCGCTGTTTAAAATTATATTGTTTTAAATTGGCTGACCAATTAAAAAAAAAACACAATTTACTAAAACCTAGTAAATTGGAATTACAAAAAATATTAGTTGAATTCTAAATTTTAAGACAAAATAACATAAAAATTAGTTTAAACGAATCAGAACGCGTTTAACAGATTGTTGTTCTTACTTTTTTAAGAGTGTATAAAATATCCCACTGCTAAGAAAGCGAGTATGTGTTAGTCTGGCAGGAAAATTTTCTGTAATACTACTTTGCCTTTTTAACGCCTTCTACTGTCAACTCTAAATCCAATTGCAAAAAAATTTACTGGGTTTTAGTATTATTTATGTAAAACTTTGAGACGGCTCTTTTTTAATTAAACTTCAATCGCCCAAAAATATTGGGCAATTTTTCGTGTTTCAGTTTTGGGTGCTTTTTAATAATTAAAATTGGGTAATATTTGTATTTACATTATTAATCCCAAAAACTGCGATATATCGCAAAAAGCGCTAAATTGTTTCATTGGTGTTAAATGCAATCTTTTCAAACAATTATAATCTCCATAAACGTCAAAATAGACAGTGGAAACGATCCAGATTATAAAAAAAGATTGAAATAATGATCTATGAGATTATAAACTCGTATATACTATGATATCATAAAAACAATGTAGCGTTTTTTTGCTCCATAAACCGCTAAGCAACGGCATTTTTATCGTTTTTTAATTTTTTTTTATAGTTGGTAGCATTGAACAAATTGTTGCCAACATTGAATATTATACGATAATCTGCCAGATTATTAGATTTATTTTGTATGTACGAGTATAATCTTTAAAATTTTACATGATTATTGAAATAGTCTTATTTAAACAAGATTGTAGCTGCTTGTAAATATTGCAGTTTGCATTTTGGTTTTAGCTGAAACCGCGTTTAACCACATTGTTTACGCGTCTTACTTATCCACGAAAATTCTCTCTGTGTAATAATTACCCTTTAAGAGAGAAATTAAATTCAATAAGACATTTTTATCGTGGTTTGAAGATGATCTGGCGAATGCATTCACAGACTGTGCGTTGACGTTTTTTTTTTTTTTTTGAGTATTCCCGATGTGTTTATTCCAAACATAATTCAATCGCCTGCTCGCTGAAGAATCATAGCGATAAAACCACATTTAGTTTACGTTACGTCGAAATCAACTTTAATCTTATGTTCGTTCAATTATGTTAAAGTTGAGGATTTTTCCCCAATTGGAGATATTTTTACTTTGTTTGCATCTGGCAAGCCTGAACAGCAGAAGAAGTTATAAGGAAGCCGTTTTCTTTTTCACTGCATTCAAATTTTTAATGGAACTTTACCTTTTTATTAACAATACTATGTCCAAGTTTTTATATTTTCTACATTTGTTTTATTAACCTGATCCCCTTGAACTTGTACGTTTCTAAGCCCGCAATTAATATAAACATTTTATTCAATATGTAATGTTACAGATATCACATTTAGATTATAATTTCTGTTAAATTGAATAAAATAAATTTAATTGATTATTTCTAAACAATATTTTATACAGTTTTAAATTGAAAACTAATCAGTTAAAATGATGTGAAATAATTAGGGAAATCTTTAGTACATTTGTAATGATTCTTATCAAAAACTTATTTAATTAATTAAATCTGCGAAACTTTGTGTGAATGTTAAAAGTGAAATATATTCATACAGTGCTGAAGAAATGTGTTAAATGCATTCAAAGTAGTACGATCATTTTCAAGTTAAGCTATAATAACTTTCTCCTAGTAAAATACTTTATTTTTTTTTAATCGCTTTATTTATTAGAATTTTATTCGATTCAATAACAACTTAATTACATTATTTGATGTTAAGACACTTTTGTGAATGGTGCGGGTAGGCGCCTTATTTCTTGCGGTGAACCTTAAATTGCTCAATATGAATCTGGTCAATATCGAGAAAGTATACCGAGCCAAATTTTTTAAAATAGATTACAGGTTCTAGAACTGATCCCTGGGAGTCATAATTAAGCGAGTAAATAGCACACAAAGGGTTTCTCTACATACCATTTATTCGCTTAATTACTTTTGTTCGCGATATGCCAAAATTCATGGGTGGTCTTTACACTCTCGTCTACAAAAAGTGCGAATAATAAGTTACATTGTTATCCATAGTGAAAGAATAAGTGGTTGCCCAGAAGCTAGTAAATAAAGGGTTACTCTTACATTGTGAAATAATTTGCTGCTAAAACTTGGTGGAGAAATATGCTTTTCTGTTTAATGAAATTCTGAAAATAAATAAGAAAATCTAAAAATAACTTCAACGTTTTTTATTAACCTTTGAGATTTTTCCAAAATAGTTTTTAATTTAGAAAATTTTCTATTTAAGGCCAATCCAGATACTCACAGTACCAGTGAACTGCAGCAGTGCTCTCAAATTTGTTTCTTTAATTTATCGAAAACTATTAACTATTTTTAAAAATTTGCCATTGCGTTTTGTTTGAAGGCTTATTTAGAAACTTTTCTAACTTCTCGACAGCGGTAAAACATTGGCGACTTTGCGTTTATCTGCTTTAGGCTTTAGTTGTAAAAATTTTCAAAGCCAATTAATCTATTAAAATAAAAAAAATAAAAAATACTAAATCGATACTTCTTTAATCAATTACCAGTTAGTAATTATTTTAT
Source organism: Leucophora obtusa (assembly GCA_949987735.1). Taxonomy (NCBI): domain Eukaryota; kingdom Metazoa; phylum Arthropoda; class Insecta; order Diptera; family Anthomyiidae; genus Leucophora; species Leucophora obtusa. Next base: position 43,625,673 of record OX465297.1, read on the forward strand.
TAGAATATACACTCAGAATAATACGTCTGTTGGCTGGACAGAAAAATTTGTTTCTTTAACAAAATTTATTCCTGTTTTTGGCCTAAAATAAAATTTGTTGATTTTGAAAATTTTTTTTGTTAAATTTAGCAAATCTAAATTTAATTAAAAAAATTTTAAAAATACAGTTTTATTTGTAATTATACTGAGTCGTACAATTTTTTAAATTAAGTGCCTCGGGACCCTACCCAGTACCAGTCCATATCATCTAAGGGCATATAATGGCACTCCATTGCATCAAACATTTTGTCCGTTTTGCTCTATCTCGCTTAGTTTTCGAGATATGGGCCATTTTATAAAGTGGAACATTTTTACTAAAAATTTCCAAGGGTCCAAGGTCCCATCATGGTCCATTTTTGGATAGAGATAACCCCCTTCGCCGGGATTTTATATGGTTAGGGGTAGTCGAAATTTTCGTAAATTTTTCTCTATCCCTCTTAGTTTTCGCGATATGGGCCATTTTAAAAAATCGGGAGGGAAAGAAATAGCGCCATCTTTACAACTTTGGATACACTGGTCGCGGGTAATAACAAGGTCATGAGAATATTATATTTTAACAATAAATTGTGTAAAAATTAACGAATAGGTTCTTAAAAATTAGTTATAAAAGTTATAAATAATTTTAAAAATTAACGCTCAAAATTAGTTAAAGTACTGAGAATTTTTAGTATTGTGTTAAATGAAGATAAATTAAATCCTTGTTAAAATCAGTGTTTCAACTCAAAGTTTGTTAAAAAATAGTGAAATCGATTTGATACCTATTTGACAGGTTTTTCTACTGATGTATTACATGCTGATTATTAAACCATGTATGAAATGCGCGCTTGTTAAATATCTTAGGCTGTTTTTATTAACATAGCTTCAGAGTTTATGAGAATATTCAAAAATTGTTCGCCAAGAATATATTTTTTTCAAAATTTGACCGATCGTTATATGAAAATTGGGTCTGTTTAAATGATAAATTTACACATATGAGTAAAGTGTGAGTTATCGATTACAGAATAAGTAGTAGTTGTTTAAGTAGTACAATAGTATTTCAGTTTTGTTATTTTAAGTTAAAATAACAATAATTTGTAGAAGACGTGTAAATTTTAACTATATTCGTAAGACCCCAGTGTAGAAACGGTAATGACATATCATTATTTTTTGGACTACCAGTAATGACACCCACTTACCTTCTGCATTATTTTAAAACATATAATAATGGGTTACTAATAATGACTTATTTTTATCATTATTTCAAATAGAAAATAATTTTCTAGATTTTTTTGAAAATTTTTTGAAATCTATTTTTAGACTCAATATTTTTTAAACACTGGTAAGGATATATGTAACCACATATTTTTTGATTTTTTGTATGTTGGTGAGTAAGCTGACTTGTGCGCAGCAAGTCAATTATGTTTTTATCTATCAAATATTACATGTCGAGATAGCTCAGATGGTACAGCAATAGACTGGCAGTCTGGAGTCCCAGGTTCGATTCCCGCACCAGCAAATTTTATTTAAAAAAAAAAATACAATAAAGAATATTTTTTTTAATATAATTTATTTTTTTGAAAATCTATTTTTAGACTCATTATTTTTGTCAATACTGGTAAGCACATAGGTAACGATATATTTTTTGATTTTCCGTATGCTGGTGTGTAACCATAACTCATTATTTTTCGCGACATCGCCATATAAAGGTAATAAGAAATGTAATAACAAAAATAACTAGTTACCATTAACAAGTATGTAGTTACATAACCACATATCTGGTAATGATTTTGTACACTGGGACATTAAGGTTGTCCACAAGGCGTGTACTATTGGTTTTATCGTTGTATCGTTCTACCAAAAAACATAGTTGTCAAAATTTAAATTGGAAGTATACAACATTTGAAAAAAGCACGATACAAAATTTTTACGTATGTTTAGTGTCCTATATTTGAGTGTGCTAACAGAGAAAAAAACCCAATAGGAAATTGTTGTTAAAGTACAATACAAAATTTAACGACTCTGTGTTTTGTAAGAACGATACAACAGATAGCACACCCTTTGTGAACAATCTAATTAAAAAAATAAAAACAACATAAAATACTGAGAATTTGTAACATTCATTTTATTCAGTCATTTTGGTTTATAAAACAGTAAACCAAAAATAATGTATATAAAGCGGGCCATACATTTGCAATATTATGGTACAACTTTTCAAGTGTTGCAAGCATATTGACCGTGTATGTATTAAATTGAAGGTTGAGCAATATTATGTACTGAATCGAAATACTTCTGATTTTCATTGGACAACTTGAAATATTGCATAATCTATTGGCAACACTGTGCAATTTTAACTTTTTGTGCTGTTTATGTTTGTGTGCATTTTGAGGTTATGTTGAATTCATATTTGCATAAAATATTGTGGCGATCTTTTGTTACATACATATATGTTGCAATTTATGGTATTGTGTGTGGCAAAACGAGAAAAATACTGTACCATTATATTGGACATAATATTGCAAATGTATGGGGGGCTTAAGTAATTTTTAATAGTTGTTTAGACAAAACGAAAGAAAATGTAAGTTATCCTGTTAGTGGTCCTGTTTTCAAGTGAAATATACTTTGTTTTTTGGAGCGAACTTTACACACAAATTATTTTAAGTGTAGAAATTATTGAAAAATTATTCAGACAAACAAAATCTATAGCGAAAGGCATAAGTAAGAAATTTTTAAACAAAATTTACAGCGACTAACTGAAATATACAATTTTTATTCCCACTGGCATTTTTCTCAACTCCATGGAACTTGCTCATATTTTTTTTTATTTTTATTATATGATCTTCGTTTTAATAAAAATATATTTCATACAGGTCTGAAAACTTTTCTTTACATATTTGCCCTACGGGGAAAGGGACCGGTCCCAGGTGACACGCAGGATAGGTCCCAAGGGGGCGGAGACCGGTCGTTGATCGGCCTTTTTATTTGAAAGAGGCATATCACTTTAACATGGCGTTGTCATTGGAAATGACCAATTGCCACAGTTTAGACACCTTATGACAGTAAGGTGGTGTGTCTAAAAATAGCTTTTCAAATAAACTAATAAAAAATTAAGAATGAAAAATAATCTACTTCGCGTTGGAGTACGGCTCGATAACACGACCTCCTGCTTGTAAGGCAAACGCTCTACCATCTGAGCTAATGTTGATGGCTGGCTGATGGTAAAGTTGTATATTTTTCGTTTCTGTTCAAATAAAAAAGAAAAAGCAAACACTACAAGCAAATACAAAAAATGGAAAAGAAAAATATAGAAAAGAAAACAACACTAACACACACAAATATAGTGGAAGTGCCTTCAGTATGCCCCCGATTGACCGGTCACGGGATAGGTCCTTTAATGGCAGTTGACTCGTTTTTTGCGTTGGCCATAATTAAATTAAAAAATCAATTAAAAATTAGAAAATTACCTCAAAAACTCTGATAATATAAATAAAAATTTAAAAAATTGCCCCTAAGTTAAAAAGAAAATTAAATGAAATACCAATTGTTAAAACTAAAACAGCTTTAACATTAAAAAACGTTGAAAATACAAAACTTAAAATTTTTTAGCAAAAAATTATAAAAATTTAAAATAAGAACTAAAATAAGCCAATCGTAAAAAAATAAAGTTCAAAATAAATAAAAGAGTAAAATAAATAAAAAAATATTTTAAAAAATATGCCGCGAATTTTGTTTTTTATTTCGGTATCGGTCAAGTTTTTTAAAAGCAACAGTGAAAGAAACGAATCAGAAAATACTTAGAAAATTAATTCATTCTCTTTGGTTCATATTTGTACTAATTTAGTAATATGCCTTCGGTTGACCGGTCACGGGATAAGTCCTTGGAGGGCAATTGACTCCTCATTCCCCGTAGGGTGGCAACAACTTAATTTAAGACTTAATTTTGAAATGAAAAATTTCTCTAACAATCAATTTACATCCTAACAAACCACCTCTGCATCTAACTCTCAGCTTTTTTTTTAAGTATACTATCCCCTCCCAAATCTGATTTAGAACACCTTTTTTATTTTCTAGCATTACCTCCTTCCTTTCAAAAGTCTGCCAAAAATTCCCTATGTCAAGCAAAAAACTGTCCAAGTCCTCTTTTCTACTTTTTTAAATTTTTGCTGCCAATAAAAGTTAACACTTTGAGAACTAAAAGGTTTACATGTCAGAGAATCTACGAGTAAAAAAAATTAAATTTTTGTCTGTTTTGGTTACAGTTTTCGCATAACTCGTATTTCAAAATGATAAAAAATACTTTTAGTTTCCACCCTTTGCTTTTGTAGAGTTTTTTGTTGTTGTTTTTGTTAAGTTATGATTTAAAACAATACATTATTTACCCGATAGTACTTAAATTGAAGTTAATATAATGTAAAAAGATGTAATTGTTAATTGCTTTCAGAAGTGAACGCAAAAACGTCACCATGATATGTGCTATTTATATGGCCATGGAGGTAAATATTATGTTTAGGGACATACATATCGTCGCTGCCCTAAGAAAATAGCTGTATGTTTTCCCCAACTTGACAGGAGAGCAAAAAAATTAATTTCCCAGCAAACAAAGATGATCATTAATGACTCATAATTGAGCTCCAAAAACATAAACATTTGTCCACTTTTTCCTATGAAATTGGTCCGTCCAAAAGAGCCCCCTGTGTGCTCAGAAATGACTCCCAAAAAAGAACGTATAAAATTTAAATTTTCTTCATAAATTTAAATAATTTTGGAATCTTCTTTGAGTCCGAAAAATGAACCCTCCTTTTGATACAGCTTTTTAGATTGTAGAGACAACTTTTTGGATTGTTTTCTGAGGATTCATATTTTTTACCAAAAAAAAGAGTGTTTTCAAAAAAACAATAATCATTTCTATGGGCCATTTAAAAATCTTATTTATGTGCGCTCCGGAATTGCTGGCTGGGTTTGTTATTTCTCGATATTTTGTTAATGTTATATTTTTTATTTATTCCTTTACTACTTTCCCATAATTATAAACAACAAAAAAGAATGCCTTTTAAGGCGCATAGGCGCTATTTAAGAGTTTTCCTAAAAACTACACATAGCTATTTTTAAATTGCCATTTGGTATGTACCTTAATTTTGCTTTTTATGCAAATAGCTATTTTTGTTTATAAGGATATTTTAAAATGCTGAGTTCTTACAAAGTAATTGTATTAAAATTGGATGATGGGCTTCTTTTAATATTACTTATGATGTCATATGCAACATTGCACTCATAGAAATAAATCTGTAAAAACAGCAGAAAAAGCTAATAAAAATTAGTTAAAAATGATGTTGCAGAAAAAACTGCTGAAATTAGTAAATTTTTTGCTAAATACTAGTAAAATAAAAACAGCAAACATAAAACTATTAAATTTACAGAATTTTAGTTGTATTTGAGTTAACTTTTAGTTAAATGAAAATAACAAATTACATTGTAAAATCTGCAGAAAATTTTGTTTAATATTAGTAGACTCAAACAAGCAAAAACAAAGCGTTATATTGACAAAAGTTTTGTTATTTTTAAGTTAAATCTATTTGAATGCAAATAGCAGTCTATCCTGCTAAAATCAGCAGAAATATTCGCTGATTTTAGAAAGCTCGATTTTTATTTGTATTCCCGACTAAAAAAGAAATTAAATACTCATATATCACCATATATAAACCCACATATATGTTTCTATCTAATTTGATCCGAATATTGGAATATAACGGGTTTTTCAATAAGAGCGCTACAAAAGTTTTTTTAAATAAAACAAAAAGGGTTTTGGATATCAATGAAATTCTTTATTCCTGTGAAAGTACGTTCGATGCCATTATGTATGGAAATCGATCTCTTTTGCATGGCCACCACGGGCACGCTTGCAGAAGTCCAGATGCTGAACCCAATTTTCGACGGTTTTCAAGCATAAATCGGCCGATACTGCTGCAATTTCACGTTTGATATTCGTACGAAGTTCATCAATCGTCGCTGGATTGTTGGCATAGACCATAGATTTGAGGTAGCCCCACAGGAAATAGTCCAACGGCGTCAAATCGCAGGACCGAGGCGGCCAATCGACTGGACCATTTCGTGACATAACACGTTCTCCAAACTTGGTTTGCAATAAATTGATTGTGACATTCGCTGTGTGGCTTGTGGCGCCGTCCTGTTGGAACCACATGTCCTCCAAGTCCATATCATCCAATTGGGGCTAAAAATATTCGGTTATCATTGAACGGTAGCGATTCCCATTCACAGTAACGTGCCGGTCTTGATCATCACGGAAGAAGTACGGCCCAATGACGCCGCCGGCCCATAAACCGCACCAAACCGTAATTTTTTCGGGATGCAATAATGACTCATGGAGTACGTGTGAATTGCTATCTGACCAATAACGAATATTTTGTTTATTGATGAAGCCATTCAGCCAGAAATGAGCCTCATCCCTGAAGATGATTTTTCGATGAAAATCCGAATGATTTTCAAGTTGTTGCTCAGCCCAATTCACGAACATACGACGCTTCTGGTGGTCAAGCGGCTTCAGTTCTTGCGTCAATTTGATCTTGTAAAGATGTAGGCCAAGATCTTTTCGCAAAATTCGCCACAACGACGTCACAGAGATGCCCAACGCTTGCGAACGACGTGTGAGAGACACATTTGGGCTTTCTTCAACTGAAGCCTCAGCGGCAGCAATATTCTCGACAATACGGGCACTTCTTTGTCTCACTGGCACGGGAACATTTTGTAATGTGCCTGTGGATTCAAATTTTTCCACTAGACGCTAAATTGTTGATCTGCTAGGACGATTATGACGACCATAAATTGGACGCAGCGCTCTTAACGTTGAGGCCACTGACTCCGAATTTCGGTAGTAAATTTTAATAATTTCGACTCGTTGTTGGCTTGTATATCTTTCCATCATGAAATGGCAAACCTTACTGAAGAGAAATGTCAAAAGAGCGGCAAGAAATATGGCGTCGTTTGCTGTCCCTGTCTTTCTACTTTTGTAGCGTCCCTGTTGAAAAACCCTTTATAATTACACTGAGAGAATTTTCTGCATGATATTAATGAATTTTTGCATAAAATTAACGAAGTTGCACTGGAACTCGTCCATTGAATTAATGGAATTTTTCATAAAACGAAAAAGTTTCATTAAAAGTAAATTCATAAAATATATGAAGCTTTTTCATCATATTTAGGAAATTTATTTACTTTCTGAAGAAAACTTCATTAGTTTACTGAAAAATTTCATTAAAACTCGTCTAGCAAAATTCTCTCTGTGTCTATCAAGCGAGATAAGCATGTTATTTAAACATTTTTCGGATCAAATGGTATCGATCCGAAAAATGGGTCTACCTAATTGCATCAAATTATATATAATTACTAGAGTTCGTCACAAAAATTTGATTTTCGGATATCATTTTTAAAGTTTTTGCATAGAAAAAAAGAATGGAGGTTTTTTTTCTTTTTTATTTCAACTCCTTCCACTGGCGCAAGTTGGCTAAAAACGCTAATTTTAAGACCCTTTTCCTCCAGAGCAAAAACAGCTGCATTTATAGGAAATCTGATTTTACCATTCGATTCTACAACAAAATTTAATACACAAAACTTTTTTTTTTGCATTTTCAAAATACACCAGATAGCTATTAGAGTGGTTCGAAAATCCGCTTTTTTCAAAAACTTCTAAAAAGCAATTTTTTTATTATACATAATGAAAATGTATTTCCGCCGGAGAACATGGGTACAAAAATTTTGGATACACCGCGAACCGTTAAAAAGTTATTAGCTAATCAAATTTGGATTTTTTTTTAATTCAATGAAAAAGTATTTCAGCTAATTAAAATGCAGCTTTCAATACTCGCTGCGGCATTATAAATTTATTTTTTGTAATGACAAAATAATTTGTAAGTTTTGTAATATTTATTACAACGATTTTTTTTACTAAACATATTTGATTACTAAATAAATTTTTAACGGGTCGCGGTATATCAAAAATTTTTTTTACCAATATTCTTAGCAGGGAATATGTGTGTAATAAAAAGGTAACTTTTTTGAAATTTTTGAAAAAGTGGATTTTTGGACCACTCTAATGACTATCTGCTGTATTCAGAAAACGCAAAAAAAAATGTTTTTTATATTAGTTTTTGCTGTCGAATTCAATGGTAAAGTCAGATTTCCCAGAAATGTAGCCGTTTTTGCTCTGCAGAAAATGGGTCTCCAAATCAGCGTTTTTGGCCGACTTGCGCCAGTGGAAGGAGTTGAAATAAAAAAGAAAAAAAAAACGCCATTCTTTTTTTCTATGCAAAATCTTTAAAAAAGTGATGATATGCGAAAATCAATGAAAAAAAATTTTTTTTGACAAACCCTAATAAATACATATAATTTGATGAAAATTTTCAAATAAAATTTTAGTAAATATGTTGAGATCACTTATTTTCATTCATTTCATTTCATTCATATTAAATACTAATGCCCGACCGAACAGTTTGGCTAACAAAGTGGGTATTGATCGATCTTTGGTATTTTGATGCAATACAGAAAAATTTTATTGATGGAAAGATGTTTGAAATGAGGATGGAATGCGATTTAGACCGTTTTTAAGACGCAGATTGTCCTTAACCCTCTAATGATATTCTTCTTCTTCTGATTACGATAATATTTAAACTATATATTTGGCGTTGAAAATCTACTGTGGAACAATTATTGAAATTTTAATTTATCGCTTTATTTAGGCGATATAGCACAACAAATGTTGAAGACGTATCTAGAAAGCCAGTAGTCAAATAATTTCGGTTTTTGCTATAAATAACACTATCAGTAAAATAAAATTACGTACCAAAAATTGTTGATCAACTATTGTTTTTTCAGAAGTTATGACGATTTTCGCCTTTTGAATATTACGAAATTTGGCTAGTTTTTGAGTTAGAGAGATATACGTAGGACGTTTCCTGCGGTTATCCTGTGAGTCCTGGAGAAAAAACTAGCTTTGTTATTATCGATAATGTACGCCAGATCATAAATGTATTTTTGGCGATATTTTAAATATTTTTTTCTTTTTTAAAAAGTTATTTTTTTCAAATTTACTAAATTTTTACTTTACATGCTTCTCGCTTGAAAACCGTTCCTCATACAAAAAAATTTTGAAAGCAAAAAAAGTAGGTAATTAAGTTTTCTGTGGATATAATACAACTTCCCAGTCAGAAAAATACAAACGGGAAAGCGATGGCAAAGCACTTTAACAGGTGGTGCAAGTACTGGAAAAAAGAGCTTTCCCATTCCCAAAATGATTACATCATTAGACAAAAGGACCGGAAAAGCACTGGGGAAAGAAAATTTTTGAACATTGGCAAAACGCTGGTAAAACCAATAAATAGTTGGTCTGGAAATATATTTTCCAAAATAAAATTTAAAAAAAGTTCGTATGTATTTTTTTTTGGTCCTGCTGTGGTTTGAACCCAGGCCGTCAGATTGGCAGACAGAGAATCGGTAAAAGTAGACGCTGAAATTTAAAATACTTTTGATAGTTAAGCACCGTAAGTTGTTTTTCACGTGGAAAAATTTCACTCGAAATTTAAAAGCCTCAAATTGCATTTTAGATTATAAAAATTAAAAGTTTTTTTTCATTCTATAACAAAGACACAATCACGGTAAACACAAAATGTCACTTTTTCCAAAGAAAAATAATAGTCTTGTACATTAAATTTTCGTGAAAACAAACTCTACACAATTTTCACGTGAAACTCATTATCGTGAAAAATTATTTTTTTTATAAGGAATATAACAGTTTCTTCACGTGAAACTTAAACAACTTACGGTGCTTTAAGTCTAAAAGATCCTTTTTCAGCTAACCTCTAAGAGCCTCTAATTGATTTTTATAGTCTTTCAAAATTTAGTTTTTTAGTGTTTTTTAATTTTTGTCTTATTTTCACTTACTAAAGGAAAGGAATTAAATATGCTAAAATCCCAAACGTATTTTACAAATTGTGAAAAATAATCTGTTGGAGGCATGTCCCTATCCGGATTTCATTCTTGCCTAAGGAACTCGTCAGGAGACGATGTTTTTATAACTTTTGGAAATATTTGTTAAGTTAAATTACAAACTCAATAAGAATTTCTTGTTCTCGTCTAGGAGCGTTATTAAACATTCAAAATATCAATAATTCAGTTCGAGGCCAATTTCCTTATTATGAATAACATAATAAATACTTTTTTCAAAACCTACTATTTTTCTTCATCAGGATACTCTCTTGACAAATACTTCATATAGATTTTGCTTTCAAAAACCTCTACACTTTCAGGAATGAAAAGACTTTTGTTTCGGGGATTCTGAAGGTCCCCTTCTTCAGTTTTCTTTAGAAAGTGGTGGCAGTAGTGCAATGCAATTTTAAGCATCAAAATCTCATATAAAATGTAGTCTACTACATTAACAAAATGAGAATGCAGCAAACAATAAAATATGTTTTCGAAGGTCGAAAAAACAATTTTTATTTTTAAATAAAAATTAAAAACCAACACTCTAAAAAAAATACATTTTAAAAAAGCTGAAATGAAAATCAAAAAATACTTAACTTTGCATTACTTTGGAAAAAAATATAGTGTTAAAAGGCCCAAAAAAGATTTAACCCTTTGACACGGGAATTTTAATGGCTGGGAATTTTCCGGCCAAACTTCGTGCAAATGTAGATCTATACCCTATAAATATTGTTTGTTACTTTTATGGCTTTGCAGCAGCCCCTAGCGGAGATATTTGGAATTAAAGTTGAAATATTAACATGCTGCCGACCCCGAGCGGGTTAATATTTTTTTAAAAATTTTAATTTTATATTTTTTCTATTACTAATCTCTACATAAAATCTTTTGAGTTTTTGAATTTTATTCATCACACAATTTTTGAGACTAAACTTCAGCCTTTTTTTAACTTTTAAATTTTAACACATTCTCAGCAGCGTTGATCATCACAAGACAAAACGCACTCTACTGATCTCATGTTGTTTTGAAATTTCACAGCCTGTATAAAATTTTAATAAGAACAAAATAACGAACCGAAAACAGTAAATGAATAGCGCTTTGGCTAAAATTCAAATCAGTGACGAGTTGATGAAGTCGACGTACATTATAAATTACGCCACTCGCCAAAGGGTTAATTTGTATGGTTTGAAGTATTTATTTGCTATAATTTAGCAACACAATTTCACCCAGATTTAAAAAAAAATATATATATTTTTGGCCGGAATTGACCATCGTGCATTGTGTTAAAAATTTATCAATATTGTAAAACTTCTTAATAAGACTAATAAGACTAATCAGCTGGATAAAAAATATTTCTTTATTTTTAGCTTGAATTTTTATTAAAATAAAACCCGCATGCAATTTTCATTCAATTGATAGATTTATTTAAACTTATGTGAAAAATTCTTTCGCCGAAATTAGTTTTCTTCTTTTTTCTGAAGTATAAGGACTCTGTCAAAAATTTTTTTGAAAACTAAATACAATCTATTTTATTTAAAATAATTTTTAATTTATGTTTTGCGATTTTTTGTTTAAAATAATTTAAAATTTTTTAAACAAAATTTCAAAAATTACATTATTATTTTATAATAATGTTCTAGAATAAATGAATATTTAAATTTAATATGGCAAAATAAAAATATTTAACAACCCTACTAAAAAAAATTATATGACTTTTGATATTATATATAAATATATCCGAAAAATGAGAACATCTAATTATAACAAATTAAATCGTATTAAGATCATATTAGATCTAATTTGACACAATTAAATCTAATTTGATGGAATAAGATATAGTTTGATACAATTTTATCCGGATTTTGTCCTCATCCAAATGTATCAAATATAATATAATCATATTCAACTAGATGTAATGGTATATAATTTCATACAATTATACATAATTATATGAGGCATATGTAACTATATATAGGTCTATATATAATTGTATATTGTAATATGTTGCACTATATATTGTGCAATATATAACAAGATATAGTTATATATTTAGGATGTAATTTCGTAAAATTTTATATAATTATATCTTGGTATATATGTACGTTCCAATATATAATAATACAAAATTTTATATGATAATACATGACTATATCAAAACTTTTTTCGATTTATATGACTTTATAAAATTGCTTCTTGTAATATATTGCAAAATATGTATTCATACAAAAATATATTACATTGTATAATATTGTATATCAAATATATAAATATATCTTTCCTAAAATTACACTTCATATAGTGCAATATATAATAATATCCAATTATACATCTATCTATATGTCACTACATATACCACATATAATTACATATTTTTATATACGAGTGTGTCTATTTTAATATATTTGTATTACATTATATATAATTTGATATATTTGAGTGGGGACAAAATGCGGATCAAATTGTCTAAAACTATATTTTTATCAATCAAGTTAAGTCTAATTGTATCAATTTAGATCTTATTTAACCAATTTAGATATAATATGATACAGTAAGATGTTCTCATTTTTCGGATAAAATCATGTATAATACGATATGTCACAAAATACTTTTTTTGCATGGGTAAATAAAATAATAAACCTAACGAGAATTTATAAACTTTTATAAAAAATAATTTAAAGTATCAGTTACTAATACATAAAAATTTATAAAAACAACAACTACATAAATAAAACAAACGAAAAACAACAACAATATGCTGATGTTTTTCTCTTGTTTTATGAAATACTTTTGAGCGATAGAATAAAAAAAATGTCAAGCAAATTGCAGTTTTAAGCAATTATTTAATCTATTGGATTAATTTTTAATTGACACCTTGAGAAATAATTTAACAAATCGTTTTAATTGAAAACAGTTGAACAATATTTTTTTGTGGGTTACTTCCCAACCCTGCAAACATGTAACTAAATTAAAAGGTTAATAAAATTATAAAATTGTTTGCCTATTATTTTTTTTTTCTTTAAATCATTTCTGTAATTAAAACCCCCGGACAATTTTGTATCGAAAGATTTAATGAAAAATATATTCATTGATTAATTTGATTTAATGTTTTGATAACCAAATATTTTTTTAATAACTTTCCAATCATTGTTTTTAGACAAATACACACACACTAAAATAATAATAACATCTATGATGATGAAAAACAAATTAATACAATTTTGGGAGTGTATGTGTACAAAATTTAGTAAATCCATTTTTTGTATGTATGTTAGTATTCGATACGTGCACACTTTTTTATTTTAAAGCCGAAAGTCATTAATCATTTTGCAAAATGAAATTATAAGAGAAGAATTGAAAATAGCATGAAATGAAAACTGACTGAACTTTTTTATGTTTATGGATTTTTCACTTCTAAAGCTTTAATGTTGTAAAAGTGTTTTGACTTTTTTTTTTGTCTATTTTTTGTGCTAAACAATTTTTGATACCTACTCAAGCCAACGATGCGTAGTAAACTTTGTAAACCCGCCTGCTTGTCAACTAAACATTTACGTCAAGAGTTAATAATAAACGTCGTGAAAAACTCGTTGACACATCCTTTGATAAACTATGAAAATTCTATGTGCACATGAGAATGAGGATGAAGATGATTTGCTTTGTGTATACTCGTAAGCCCTGGTACTCGTATATTCATATTTATAGTTTGTTTTGCCACTCACATTCGTTTCATCACCATTTGTTTTATTTTTGGAGTTTAGTATTTTTTTTTGGTATTTTACACATTCAAACATTTTCATTTTAAACGGAAATGAAAAATGTCATAAATTGATCGAATTCATTCATCATTCATATTACTTGTATGTATGTAATAATTGTATGAATTTAAATTATTTTAAATTGTATTAACCCTTTAATGCACACATTTTTATCTACAATGAAATTCCAACATGTCTTTGAGTCGACAAATAAACAACGCAGGTGTTTTTAAAATTGTATTTCATTGCTTTAGTTAGGAGATAAGATCCGAAACAGGTTGACAGTGGATCCATAAAAGCAATGCCAAAAGAAATTCGAATTTGTGAACAATTTATCCCATATACCAGGATTTCTTAGATTGTATAAGTGTATAAGGGTGAAATCAAAAAATGTGGTAACTTTTTGGGCCAAATTTGTGAGAAGCAAAAAGTCTTAATATTTGGGTTTCTTCTTAATGGAATCAGTAAGTTTAGTCATTATAAACCTAGTTGCAAAAAATTTCTTCTACAAGTTGTCGCAATAACTTGTTTTGAACAATTTTTTTTGTGGTAACGGAGTTTACATTTCTACAAGCAAAAGGTATAACAAAAAAAAAATGCGTAAGAATTTTCTTCAATTTATTAGTTTTTCGTATTGGGTTTTCAACATGCTTTTCAATAATATACAATTTGAGTTTATCAAATTAGCGGTTTCGCGAATAAAAATACGATTCATTCCGCGAAAGAAAATTATATTTTTTTGATTTTGTATTTTTGCTCCTTTTAAATGCTTTTCAAAAATATAAAATTTTTTAAAATCCAATCAGCGCTTGCGAAGTTACAAAACAATATATTAAAAACATAACATTTCGCGATCAAAAAATTCTTAAATTGTGTGAAACAAATTTAATTTGTCCAACTAATGTCAGTAATGGCTCGAAATATTGATTCCAAACCAATGAAATTCAAAATTAATCGTTTTTCGCTCCAGCAGTTAAGGGTAAAAAACTGATAACTTTTTTTGATTTGACGCAAAATTGTTAGTTGAATTATCTTTTGACGCATAAATTTTTGTCGATTCACCTCTGTTATTGGTTATTTTAAAATATTTTAAACATTTATATACATTTATTTGAATGCAATCCGATGCAAACAATTTTGGTTACGGAGTTTACAGTAACGGAGTTGACATTTGGTTACTTTTTTCGTTTTCATTCAGAAACGCTTTGTCAGAATTTTCTTTCCGAAACAAAATCGTATGATGCCTACAAGGTGAATCCAAATATGCCATGGTTTTTCTCACTAGTTAAATAGTTTGGTGTAAAAATTAGGAACGGAGTTTACAACATTTATTCAAATCTTATTAAAGACATTCTTTTTTATATCGAGAATGTTACATGCTGCAGAAAAACTTCAAGTCTGTTATACTAGATGATTACTTACAGTGCAACGATCATTTCAGTATAAATAACATTATACTTTTCGCAATATAATTAATAGATAACTTTAAAAGTCTGGTATATGCATTTTTACCAAAAATTATGACGACAAATCGTTACAGAGTTGAAGTCGTGTTAGCATAGATATACGAAAAAGTTTGTAAAATGTATTAATTTTCGTTAAAAGAGTTACTTTTCCTCTTCATAAAAATTCTTACAGTAAGTGTTTAGCTTCATTGGTTATTAAAATATAAGCTATTAAAGTTGAAAAACCTTAAAAATTGGTCACAAATTTTATGTATTTTAACCAAAAATTGGTCAGATTGTTATAAATTTTGTAAAACAGGTGACAACGCGCTGATATATATCGAAATATATAACGCAAATGTAATCCATGAATTAGAAATTAGCTGGTTACATGGTTTTTATCACATTTTTTGATATTGTAAACAATCATGCTTTTACTCACTAGTAAATACGGCCGTATATGACCATTACACAGTACAACAGCCAATCTGGGGGGTGAGAAATTCCAAGTCAGGGTGATGGTACTAGGTCAGTATAGTAAAACCCTCAAAGGGTTTGGCGTTCGTATGTGTCATTTTTTTTTATGACCTTTTAAATTTTTTCCTTATCTTGATGTTTTTTCGCTTAGTTGTAACTCGAGAACCACTTGTCCGATTTTGATGAAACAAATTTAGAAAAATTTAGAATTACAATTTCTTTAATCCGTTCATATAACATTTTTATTTATAATCAACAGTTTTGCCGGTAAAAATAAATTTGTGGAGAAAAAAAAATATTTTTTTGCCTAAAAATTAAAATTTTTTTTTTTTTTAAATTCATAAAAAATACGAACGCCAAACCCTTTGAGGGTTTTACTATACTGACCTAGTACCATCACCCTGACTTGGAATTTCTCACCCCCCAGACAATAATCCCAAAAATGTTCCATAGTGTATCAGGGCAATAAAGTTCTTGCAATTTAAATCGTGTTTTATGGACATAAAATATGTATTAGGGTGGGTCGATTTAGCAATCGATATTGTGCCATCGATTTTTCGATAGCTTTTGCCATGAGGAAAAAAAGTTCCACTACGACATATCAAAAAAACCATTTTTAAAGCGCCCAAATTAAAATTTTTTGACTTTTTCTCAACTTTTATTTTTAAGGTTTTTTTGGTAGGTAATAAAAAAAAATCGGCTGATTTAATTTTTTTAAATATTACCTTAGATAGCAGTTTTTCCAAAAAAAATGTTCTTGAGGTGTTGGACGAGTTTTTGTCGAAAAATCGATATTTTTACGCGTTAATTTTTGAGGTTTTTTTTAGTAGGTATGTTAAAACAAATTCGCCGATTTCAAATTTTTTAAATATATCCTATCCAAGGTAAAATTGTACGCTTAAAACGATGGCAATATAATTTTTTCAAAAAAAAAATGTTTATTTTTTATCGATGGCACAATATCGACAAATCTTTGTCCTTACAAATCGGCCGACCCTAATATGTATTTATTCGCAATCGAAAAATATGGATTTAGATTTAAAAAATATGGATTTATTATTGTTTTATTTAATAGTTTTCAATATTACACTGAAAATAATACTTCAGTAAAAAAATTTGTCAAACTGATTTCAAATCGCTTTGATTAATTTTTAAAAAAATTTTAGTTGAAACATGGATTTAAAGAAAGATTTTTAGTTATCTCCATTTAAAACAATACTGAAAACCTTCATTAAATTTTGAGTTCTAGTTTCCAAAAATTTTTATAACTAATTTTTAAGAACCCATTTGTTAAATCTTACACAATTTATTATTAAAATATAATAGTTTCATATTTCTGCTATTACCCGGTACCAGTGTATCCTCGAAAACAAAGTGAGATAGAGCAATATTAACGAACATTTTGTGATTTGTTGACATTCATTTCGGAATTAGCAGATTTGGTGAAAGTAAAGTGGTTGGTCTAGATAATTCCAAGGCGTTCCGTCATAAGTGGCACGGTGCACTTCTATCAAAGTTTATTGCTTTTGTTGTCAGTAACGATTTATCTCGAGCTTTCTCAGAAAATGTGCTATAAGTTTTGTTATAGATGGGGTCTCATCAGACGAGTTTCACAAGCCAATAAAAGACTTGGTTGGGATGACCATATTCGAAGAGCATTATATATTTATACCCTACACCACTATGTGGTCATTATACCCTACACCACTATGTGGTCAGGGTATTATAAGTTTCTGCTGATGTTTGTAACACCAAAAAATATTGGTCGTAGACCCACCTTATAGTATACCGATCGGCTCAGAATTTTTTTTTCGATTTAACGATGTCCGTCTGTCCGTCCGTCCGTCTGTCTGTCTGTCTGTCCATGCAATTTTGTGCGCACTCTACAGGTCGCAAATATTAAGATATTTTGATGAAATTGGGTACGCAGATTGGTCCAAGGACGCAGCCTATTGATTTTGGTGAACATCGGTCCATGTTTAGACCTAGTGCCCATATAAGGGTCCTACCAAAATTATACTGTTTATACGCTGCAGGTCGTAAATATTAAGATATTTTGATGAAATTTGGTACACAGACCTATATTGGCCCAATAACGCAGCCTATTGATTTTGGTGAACATCGGTCCATGTTTAGACCTCGTGCCCATATAAGGGTCCCACCAAAATTATATTGTTTATACGCTGCAGGTCGCAAATATTAAGATATTTTGATGAAATTTGGTACATAGACCTATGTTGGCCCAAGGACGAAGCCTATTGATTTTGGTGAACATCGGTCCATGTTTAGAACTAGTGCCCATATAAGGGTCCCCCCAAAATTGGCTTGGTTACAAACTGCAGGTCGCAAATATTAAGATATTTTAATGAAATTTTGTGCGCTGACTCACATTATAGAAAATTTTGACACAAGCCCCATTTTAACCCATTCGAATTTCGGATGCAAACAATACACCAGACTGGTGTAGGGTATTGTATAGTCGGCATGCCCGACTTTAACCTTTTTACTCGTTTTGATTGATTGCTATTATCACTGTGAGAGCACCAGGCCGGTTTATCTAAGGGAGATAAACGAGCGTTTTATAAGGTAAAATGTAACAATTGGTGTCAGCATTGCGACTGGTTATTTTGATTGCAATAGAAAAGAATCTGGTTTATTTAAGGGAAATAAACCAACGTTTTTAAAAGGTAAGAACGTAACAATATTTATCCGAATCATTAAATTCAAAACAAAATGGCATCGATTTGTTGTTGCATATTTTTGCACATTTTGACTTTAAGTGCATATTTGATACCTTTTTAATGCATATTTTGTGCTTTTTAATGTATATTTGTACAAATATTTAATTTTTAGTAACATTTTTTAAATTGTAAAAAATATAAAAATTTATGCGACTCGATTCGATGAAAATTAAATTTTTTTTTTATTATTAAAAATAAAAATTTTCTGTGTCTATTTGCAAAATAACTATCTTACATATATTTTTATGTTTTAAAGTGCTTTATTTTTGCAAATATAATCGTTTTAAGTGCATATTTTTTATGTTTTTAATGCATATTTGTCTTTTTTAGCCGCATTTTTAGGCGCATATTTTTGATTTTTAAGTGCTTGAAATTCCTTGCCCTACTAATAACACTACCCCATAAAGGGAACCCAAACCATGAAAACTGTTGATATTTTCATTACAATTTTGGGCGGCCTAATAAAAATGAATGCCTTCGAATTAAAGGACAGAATTTACTAGCTACCGTAGAAAAAATAAGGCATTTTTTGCTTTAAATGTGGAATTTCGGCCAAATTGCCAGATTCAATAGTCTTTAAAATTATAATTATGTAATATGCCAGTTACCAAGAAGGGCTTACAATAGGGTAAAATTTATTGACACCCAATTTTTGATGAGATAAATGCAATATTTTACAATAATAGAGAACAGCAAAAATTTTATAATTTTTAAGGTTATATTTAAAATTTCTTTAGAAAATTATTAAATATTAACCAGGTGCAAAAGTGTAGCATTTGTCTTCCAAAAGAAAAATGCCACATTTTACACAGTCAAATAAAATAGTTTAATTTTGTTCTTGATTTTCAATTAGGACAGGTTATTTGATTTGCGTTCATTGTTAAAAACTTAAAGCAAAATATCTAAACTCTGTTACACTTTTGCTGCTCACTGTATATGTAAGGAAAATTATATTTTATATGCTTGTTGGCGAAATGTTATCATGGATTTTTCTTTTTGATAATTAGTTTCAAATATTAAAAAACAAGAACAACCAAAAATTTGACCCATACTTTCATTTCTTTTTAATACTATTTATATACTTGTTTTTACAAATTTTTAATTTTCTTTTTAATTTTGGGGGGATTGTTGTGATTATAATTAAAAAATCAAGATAAAATAGTGGCATAATTGGAAATGATTAAAAACTTCACTCCTTTTTTTGCTTTGCATGTTTTTTTCTTTTGTTTTTGGTAAATGTCTGTATTATAGTTGTTGTTGTCGTAAAACGTAATAGACACATGATTCTACTATTGCAAAAAGAACACGAAACATGTTTAGGTGGCATGTGGAAAAGTCATTTTCTTTGCCCATTAAGTCATTTGACACTATGTCATGCAATGTTAAAAATGTATAATGAAAATAATACAAAAACAGAAACAGCATAAACAATGAATTTCGCTTGAATTTGTGTTTTTTTCATAATTTCAGTTTTTTTCAGTGAATTTAAGGAAAATAACTCTAAGTTAAACGTAGAATCTGAATAAAGTTGTTAAGCAGCAGGCATGTGTTGCATGTTGTACAAAAAAAAAACAAAATAAGTAAAAAAAAAATGCAACAGCACCAAATGATAATATGCAACAACCCAGTGGTAGTATAATAATGTTGCTTGCCGTTGTTTTTTGTTGCATTTTATGTGTCAAAAGATATATATTTTTTTTATTTTACTCTTGTTGTCGAAGAGTGGTGTTGCATTGGAGGAATGGTCAATTGCATACAATTGTACTCACTTACTCCTACCGTATATATGTATTCTGCTATAGAAATAGACTATCATTTATAACATAATCATAATAAATTTCAATTACCTTTTTCGCCAGTCTCTCTTTTGCCATACAACCCAATGGATTTTCAAACACAAATGTTGGAAATTATTACATTATGATGATGCATGCATTTGATTTGTGTCGTAAGTGCATAGTAAAGTATAAATGAGGAAAATAAATGCAACATGCAACAAGGATTTCAGGCTCTTGTTGCGAGTATTTGAATGGTGTTCATATAAATTAAGTCATTCCGTTGAGTTCAAAAGGAAAAAAAATGCCACTACTTAAAAGTGACACCCCTTAATTTTAAGTTATAAGAATTATTTGTCTCTAGGGCGTTGGCAATGTATGCATGTCTCCTCCTACTTTTCATTTTTGTAGATGTTGTTGTTGCACTTTTCGGTTATTTTGAAATGCATTTTGTTTGTTGTATTGAAATAACACATAAAAAGAAAAACAACCTCTAACACCGTTAATGACTCTATTATGATAAGATTGTTGGCAGTATGTATTTTATGGTACATATTACTTTTTTAAATTGACCATTTGCGTTGACCATTACAAAAGGACTTTAAAGAATAAATTCATTTCGTAATCATTTCGTAACTCCCTATAAAATTCATTTGGTGAGTGAATTAATTTTTTAACAATACTTCGGGAAATTTTGAAAAATCGATTTTTACACTAACAGAATTTTCTGCATACTAGTAATAACTTTTTTTACTTTTTCAATAACGTTTTGCTGGAAATCGTGCATTGACACTTGTCATTAAATTAATGCAGTTTTTCATAAAATTTTATGAAAAATTTCACACTATTTATTAAATATCTTATACATGCAATGAAAAAGTTTAATTAAAATTAGTTTCATAAAAATTATGAAGCTTCCCTGTGGAAAAAGGAACCGGTCACCGGACACGTCACGTGACCGGTCCTTGGGGACCTAGTCCTTGGACCGGTTCTTTTATATGAAAAGGACCGGCAACTTTAACATGGGCTTGTCCTAGGAGGGGGTCAATTGCCCCTTGTGACGTGTCACAGAACCGACGCAAAAGAACCAATCACAGGACTGAAGCGAAAGAACCTGTCATAGGACTGACAGAAAAGAACCTGTCACAGGATTGGCGTAAATGAACCTGTTACAGGACTAACCCAAAAGAACCTGTTCTCAGAACTGACGCAGAAGAACCTGTCACATGACTGACACAAGAGAACCTGACGAAAAGAACCTGTCAAAGTTTGCAAAAACTTGCATTTTTGCAAAATATGCGACTACGAAACGATGTCATTTTGTTCTAAATTTGATGATTCGGATAAATTTTTAGTTCACATTAGTTTTTAACTATCGAAAAAATAATACATGGAGTTCCTTCCCCTCTCAAGTACCAATTTAGATTTAAATTTTTGTTATTCCCAATATATTTGTGCCAGGAATTAAATTCTACAAATCTTATTTGTTTTACTTCAGTCAAATGCCTGATTTTTATGAAGTTTTAAAATTATTTATCTTTGGTTATTTATTACATACAGAAAATTAAAACAGAATTTCCAAAAAGTTATCTCAATTTGTGAACTTGATTTTAACTGAAACAAATGGCTTTCAAAGAAGTTTAATTCTTCCTAAAAAAATTCAAAAAAGCATTTTAAAAGAAATTACAATTCGGAATATTTCGATAAAAAAAACTATGTTTAGTCCCCATGTCAGACATTATTCGGTACTTAAGTTTTTTGAAATACTAACATGATCTCACCAGTTTCTGGTTCAGTCCCATTTTCACCTGTCACGGGACAGGTACTTTCAGACGGGTGCTCTTTTCACCAGTCACAGGATCGGTACTTTGAGACCAGTCCTGTTTTCACAGGTGACGGGACAGGTCACCGGTTAGGTACTTTCAGACCGGTTCTGTTTTCACCGGTCACGAGACAGGTCATGGGATAGATTCTTTTAGAGCGGTCCTGTTTTCATCGGTTACAGGACAGGTGCTCGTGTCAAAACTGACCCCTATTTCCCCACAGGGTTGTTTTATAAAATTTAAGAAATTTTTCATTCACTTCCTCAATAAAATTTCATTTGTTTAATAAAGAATGAATGAAGTTTATATGTAGTTCACATTTTCATTGGTAAATGAATGCTTTTTGTTCGCTTTGAGATCACATATTATTACATTTTCCTTTAAACTATTTTCAAATTAAAGATGATAAAATTTACAAGTAAATTACAGAGAATAAAAATTAAAAAAACGATAATTCCAGCAGGATTGAATACGTATTTTCAGATTTCGCTACAAATGCATCGATACTGAATCTAAGAATATGGAAGATCAACGAATAGCACGCAAAGAAAAAACATAGTTTGGATGACCATTAAAAAAAAAAGTCCGCCGCACACCCTCCAATATGAAGTATTTTTGCAAAGAGGTTTCAAAAAAATTTTTTTTTACCGAACGTAGGGGTCGCATTTTTACATTTTTCGGTATATCTTTTGCATTTACAGTCGGATATTAAAGTATGATACATCGATGTTTTTCTCTCTAGGAGACCAGTGTATTGCTCTAAGGGCAATTGACCTCAAGTATCCCGTTCTAGCAGTTACCCACCAGATCTCAGTTTCTACAACCCTAATGTACCACCCTAATGTCAGAAAATTAAAGCTCGCAAAAAATCATTAAACTTTTGCTAAGGAAGTTTTTCGATAAACCCAGTACAAATTTTTTTTATATATCTTGGTTGCCGAACGTAGGGGTCGCCTTTTTAACTTTTTTCTTTGGATTTTACCTTTATAGCAAAACACAGGTCTTATGGCGGCCCTATGTTCCTTGCAGGAGTAAAAGGAACAAATATTGATATATCACACTTTAAAATCTGACTTTAAGTGCCAAAGCTATAGCGAAAAATTAAAAAAGGCGACCCTTTTGCCTTGCAAAAATATTTCATATTGGAGGGTGTACGGCGAACCTTTTTTTGCGGTACGGTCTAATGACCATATTCGAAGAGCATCATATATTTGTGGGTTTACGATTGCGACAATCATATTATTAAATACCTTTCTTATCACCATATGATCCTTAAATTACCAAATTATGATTCTAAAATGATCCCAAAATTATCATATTATAGTCCTGCATATCGTAATATGATCAGAAAAAAATAACATTAAGACGATGCCGCAAAAATATATTGTCGCTATTGACAGAATTTCTATTGCCTCAACAATAATTCGGTAGTCACAACTGAAAAATTCTGTTATCACAACCGAAGCATTCGATTGGCAATAAATTCGATTGTAAGCACGAATCTGTTTTCTGGGTGTGTATATATATCACAATGGGGGTTATTATAAATATAGAATTAAAGAGTAATTTCTTTCAGAACTCTGATGACCGTATATTGAAAAATCCACCCTTTTAAGATTTTTTGAATGAAAATACATATGAATGTTTATACACTAGTTCTGGACAACCTGTAACCAAAAACAACTATAATATAGTCATTGTATTCTATGATATTTATTTGATAACAACTAATTTGAAAAATTAGGATAACAAATGGTAATGTTTTCCATTTACAATGGTTCGTTTTGTTTTTGTACAATAGTGAAAAACAACTTTTTCATGTTTTCTTTGCTGCTTTTGCTTTTGTATTTAAATGTTCTTTTGTTGGTCATTTTGTATATTTGGAGTTATTTTTAGTTAACAACTGACTCCTAACACTTACATTCACTAAACTCTACCTTGGTAACTCAAATGTAGGTACTCTACTCCATATAAACCATAAAGAATTTCCACAATGATATTATAAACAAATGAACATTTATGATTATGTTCTCACACAATCTGAATGAATTTTCCACTACAATTATATTTGAAATGTTTGTTAATAAGTAGTGGTAGTTTCGGGGGTGGGGATTGGGTATACAAAATGATTTGTAATTAAAATGTTTTTTTTTTTTTTTTACTTTTATCATACGAGTACAAAACCAAAATACATACTAACCTGTTCATATGGTTACACCAAACGACACATAGCCCAACAAACATATAGACATTTTCGTAGTCAACTTAATGTTGATAATTGAAATATATGATTATGAATATTTATTATAGTTGAGTATGAAATTATTTTGCCTATAAGTGAGTTGGTCTGTAATTAAACTTAAAATATATGGGCCACTAACTCATCCCCTGTCCCCAACCAATCTCTTCTTGAGGGAATTTTAGTTTAAAAAAGGCACAAAAACTCTTGATATGTAAATAATAAATCCAACTAAATGAATAGTTTTTTTTTTGTGGGGGATTGTTTTTATTAATTGACTTTTGTAGTTTTGTTATGTTCAATCCAAATAAACAATTTGAGTTATTTATTTATCCATAAGGGATCAAAATAGATTATTTATGTTCATGCGTAGTTGTAATATGAAACTATAATTATAATTAATTTTTCATGTTTTCCTTTTAATCTTTTTTTAGGATTTTCCGCAGACGGCGATGATGAAAGTAGTGCTGCTAAACGTCGTAGATCTCGTACAAATTTTAACTCATGGCAGTTAGAAGAATTGGAAAGAGCCTTTTCGGCGAGTCATTATCCTGATATTTTTATGCGTGAAGCTTTAGCCATGCGCTTGGACTTGAAGGAGAGTCGTGTTGCGGTAAGTTTAGTTTTAAATGAACGATTTGTATAGTAGAGATGGGCGTGTGAGCGAATTTCGGGTCACACTTGTTCACGAACTCAATTTCCACACTAAAAATTGATTTTTACTTACGTTCAAGCACGACTCACGTGTGTTATTTAAATTGCACTCAAGCTCACATACTTAATACCCACAATAGGGTGTTTCCATACAAGAAAGTTCTTCGAATTGTAGAATTTTATTGTAGTATTCTTATGGACAAGGTTACAATTAATTTAAATGTTTTCCATTAAGATCTGGATATCAATTTTATATCTTACAGGCAATAAACGATAATGAAATGACACTTACACACAACAAATTAAAAACGCATTTAAATAATGAAATTGATAACATCGATTATGTTTTAATTGGTTTTGCGCCTATCACGCAGATCATACTATCAATTGCTAAAAATTGTATACGATTAATTGAAACGAAAAATTAAAATATTTAACTGATTTAATTAAATATTTGTTTGGAAACAAATTTTATTTTAAATTTGGCAGATATAAACATAATTGACCTGCTGCACACACATCAACATCAACATGCAAAAGATCAAAAAATTTGTGGTTACATACACTGCAGTGTTGAAAAAATATTGAGTTAAAAATTAATTGCAAAAAATTCTAGAACATTACTTGATATTTGAAATTATTATGACAGCAAGTCATTTGTAGCAACGCATTATTTTTTGTTTCGAAATAATGGAAAAAGTAACTAGTTATTAATAACTCATTATTATATGTTTTAAAGTAAAAATGTAATCCAAAAAAGTAATAATATATCATTACCGTTTCTACACTGAGCATTTAAGCATACACTTAGAATAATACGTCAGTAAAAAAATCTTTGAAAAGGGTTTCAAATCGATTTTGCTTATTTTTTAACAAATTTTTAGTTGAATCACTTCATTTAACACAATACTAAAAATTCTCAATAATTTAACTAATTTTGAGTGTTAATTTTCTAAATAATTTATAACAAATTTTTAAGAGCACATTTGTTAAATTTCACACAATTTGATGTTTATATATAATATTTTCATATCGCTCACACTATCCGCTAGATGGCGCCACCAGTGTATCCGAAGTTTTATAGATGGCGCTATTTATTTCCTTCACACATAAAATTGCCCATATCTCGAAAACTAAGAGAGATATAGCAAAATTGACCAACATTTCAGAATTTGCTGAAGGAAAAAATAAATCGTTTATTTTGTACCGGGGAGTTTATTTAGCGATATCACATTTTCATCTTCCAGGTGATAAAATAGCGATAGGTACATGATTTTAACTTGTAACATTTTTTTATATATTCTCCCCTTGATTAGACAATTAAAAATAAGTTTGTATAGCATGTTGTATATAATTTTAAAAGAAATTTTGTTGTCTAATAATTTGATTTTAATAGAAATTGTATTAAGCCTAAAAACAACATAATATTGTGAAATGTAATTAAAACGACAACACTATGAAAAATGATGTCTTAATCATTGAAATCGGAATAACGGTTATGAAATAGCGAGCATTTAAACTTTAAAGATATTATTTGATTTAGATTTTTTTGAGTTTTGAAAGAAAGTACTCCGATAATATATTTTTACGAATATGTGTGTTTGCTTTTACTATATTTGCCTAATATTATATATCAGTGGAAAGCTTATTAAAAACTGTATTAGATGATGTAGAAACCCCTGGTTGTATAACAACAAAAATATTTATTTGGGAAAAATTCCATTTTTCATACTTTTTTGAAATTTATGAAATTTGAAATTATTTTTAAATAACAGGAATGTACTCTTAAAAAGAAAAAGTTTGATACCCACACTGCATATATTAAGTAGTCAGGGAGGGGTTGCCAAATCTTTAAAAATATAGACCTTCGGGAAAATTGTCTCAAACGCGAAGTAGACCGAATATCGAAAAAAGCCGCACAGAGAGAATTTTGTTGGACGAGTTTTGATGAAATTTTTCAGTAAACTAATGAAGTTTTCTTCACAAAGTAAGTGAAAAATTTCTTACAATTGATGAAAAAGCTTCATATATTTTACGAATCTAGTTTTAATGGAACTTTTTCATAGAGTGTATGAAACTTTTGATAAATAGAATGTAATTTTTCACAATATTTTATGAAAAATTCCATTAATTCACTGAAAAGTTTCAATGGACGAGTTCCAGTGCAACTTCATTGGTTTCATGCAGATAATTTTGTCAATGCGAAACACCCCCTCACTTAAATATTATAAGGATGAATATATGTGAATTTGGTCCTTAACCAAGTATACGTCCCCATACAAAACCACCTAAAATTTTGATGTTTTGTGTTATGCCATAAATAAATAAGCAAGCTTGAGCACGTTTTATACACCGATAAATAGGCCTCTGAAATACCTTTAGAACAAATATTAAATAAACCGAAAAAACGAAAAATGGGGCCATTTTTGACCCAGTTTTGCTTTACTTCTTCAATTTGAAAAAAAGTGCGGCTGAAGCACATCGATTGCCATCGATTTCAACGTGCGAGAGACGGTTTGTGCGGTTCAGAAGTTATGATTTTGACACGGAAGGCAAAGGTCAGCTTAAAAAAGTCAGCTAAAAAAGTTCGAAGATGATGCATTGGAGGCATTACTCGTTGAAGGTTTTTGTCAAACTCAAGAAGAACTCCCATGTGAAAATTTAAATATATATGAGCATACATGATCATACATTGACTTGTATATGATCATGCATGGGCATACATTGTCATATACGTACATGCATAGTTCAATGTATGACCATACATGATCTCATATATTTCCATATACCTTTGGATCCGAAATTTGAGGGTATATAGAGGTATATGACCATATATGATCATATATGCGCATACATGAATCATATGTGAGCATATATGGTCATATATGAACATGTACGGTCATATACCCTCAAATTTCGGATCCAAAGATATATGGAAATATATGAGATCATGTATGGTCATACATTGAACTATGCATGTACGTATATGACAATGTATGCCCATGCATGATCATATACAAGTCAATGTATGATCATGTGTGTTCATATATATTTCGATTTTCACATGGGCTTGGAAAATCATTGGGAGTCACTCAGCAGCAATTTCAAAACATTCCAAGGAAGCAGGATTCATCCAAAAGCAAAGAAATTGGGTGAAGTCGAGAGACGTTGAAAGACGATTTTGCATGTCGGAAATGCTGCTTGAACGCCATAAAAATTAGTCACTTTTGCATAGAGTCATTACTGGCGATGAAAAATGGATCCATTACGACAACTCGAAGCATAAGAAATCGTATGTGAACCCCGGCCAACCTTCCAAATCAACGACAAAGCCGAATATCCATGGCGCCAAGGTAATGCTCTATATTTAGTGGTACCAGAAGGGCTGAAATCGGACCCAACGATTACAGCGGACCTGTACCGAACCCAATTGATGCGTTTGAAGCGAGCATTGCCCGAAAAGCACCCGGAATATGCGACCAGGCATTAAGCCATAAAGCGGAAAATACACGAGGGCACATTCGTGAAAAAATTCGCATTTTTCTGTGAATATGTGTTTGTGTGTGTGTGCGTGTTGACATCGTGCAATTCGTGTTTACAAAATTTTTTGATAATTTGTGTTCCCTACTCAATGTTTCTTCGTGTATCATCCGCTTAATATTCTATCATTCCAACGCCCGGTCACGAGTTGCAAGACCGATTAAAAACTATTTAGAAAATAATGGTTGGGAAATTTTGCCTCCGAAATTGACTCAATTCATTCTTGG
This sequence comes from Leucophora obtusa, assembly GCA_949987735.1. Classification (NCBI taxonomy): domain Eukaryota; kingdom Metazoa; phylum Arthropoda; class Insecta; order Diptera; family Anthomyiidae; genus Leucophora; species Leucophora obtusa. Next base: position 43,654,348 of record OX465297.1, read on the forward strand.
GCTCAAAAATGAGCAGTTCTTTTGGAACGGAATTCATATGTTGCCAGAAAGATGGGAAATGGTCATAGCTAACTATAACCAATATTTTGGATAAATTTATATTGTACCAGTGTTTCACAATAAACGCCCAAAATTAAAAAAAAAAAAAAAATCCCGCATTTTTAAGTTATACACCCAATAAGAAAAAAGTGAATCTTATTTCTGACTATAAAATTACTACCCAGTAAAACCTTGGTAATATATGGCTACTACTATGCATATTACCTGGTAATATATCAAACCGCTTACCCTTGCATTACTTTGGACCCTTGCACCTTACCCTTGCATTACTTGTAAATACCAAGTTCATACGTTTGGGTGTTTTATTGGTATAAATCTATAAAATTTTAGAAATTCTATTTTTTGTTAAAAACCCGTGAATTTAAAACTGATATTCGGTTAAAAAAATTCAAATTTAAACAATATCAGCCTTACTATCACTATTTTTCAAAGGTATATTTTTGTTAAAGTCGACTTTATTTTAAAGCAAATGTTTTGTTTTTACCGTACCATACAAAATATTTAAAATAGAACTTTTAAAATAATGCCAAACATATATGTACATTCAAAAATGTTGTTTATTTTTATTGAAAATCAAAACAAAATATTCAAAAATAAAAATGAAATTTGTAAATAAATGTAAACAAAATTTGAAATAAATAAATAAATATAAAATAAAAACAAATGAAAACTTCAAATTTGAAATAGAATTTTAAGGTACATTTTAAATATTTTGTATGGTAAGAAATTTAAAATAATAGTCGGCTTTTGTGATTTAAAATCGACTTTTTCTTTTTTATAGTAAAGGTGTATGTTTTTAAAAACTCCTTACCTGTAAGTTCAGAATAACATGTTACTACCCAGTACCGGTGTTCTGTAACTATGTGAGAAGTTTCTCACATAAAAATTGCAACTCTGCCATATTTAAAACAGAGTGAGAATCATAATGTCAAATTTAGCCAGAGGTATGTAAAAAAATTTACTTATATTCAGTTTGAAATTTTGTGAATCACCCTGTTTTAAATATCGTAGACACATCGTAGAGTTGCAATTTTTATGTGAGTAACTTCTCACATAGTTACGGAACACCGGTACAGGAAAGGGAGTCAAAATATTGGTTTTCATATAACCAGAATCAGTTGAATAACTGGTTCTAGAACCGGTTCTAAAGCAACCTGTTGTAATTTGAATGAAGTGAACCTTTTGCTAAAACCAAGATAAAATTAACTTTTTCTCTCGTACTTAGTTATTCTTCATCACGTCAGAAGTCCTTTATAAAGTTGAATTGAATTGTAATAGCAACATATTTTTATCGCTTGTATCAGAAATATGTATGAAATAAGATGGAAGAATCTACACAGTTCAATAATAATAATGTAAAGTTAGACAAAAAAGGACGAAAAAATTTTTTTCCAAAATTTTCAGTAGCCTTGAAATGGTAAAATTTTTTGTTTCAAAATGTGCTAATTCAGTGGATAATTATGACATAATTTTGACTTGATAGAAAAAACAAACCGATTTTTATGTAGATTTAAATGTAGTGATTCTCCTCTTTTATTAAATAAAATGACTAAAAGAAAGGAATTGCCAAAAGGTCATCCTTTGAAAATCTAAGGTTCTTTTAGAGGACACCAGACGTAACTATTAAAATCTGAGTGCACAGTTTTAGTACGCACGGTCTCTTCCTCCACGTATAAATATATCGATTTCTCCATGGATGTGAATGACCATTGCACGTTGTAATGGGTAAAACTTCACACAAAAATAACCAGTTATAAAATACAAATAAGAACCTATGCTAATGCAGTATAAGGTGTTCTTGAGCCATGTTCTTCAGCCTGTTCAATGCATACTTTACTATATTTAAAAAAATAACCTGCTAATTTCAGCAGTTTTTCCTGCAAGGCCATTTATAACAAATTTTTTATAGACCCTATTCGCTAGAAGGAGATCGATTAGGGGTGCCGATTGAGTGCGTCACTCATAACCTTTGCCCATAACCTCCAACCTACAATCAGAATTTCTCTTTGGACAACACTGTTGGCAGTTCTAGTAGTAATTTAGTTCTATATTAATTTATTTAAAACAGGAATGGAAAATAAGGTTTTGATTTTGTACCAATTAGACAAAAAAGTTCTACATTTTCTACCCTGACGGTACTTTTTCTACCCTCAGACCTGAAGACTATTTGCTCTAGAAAGAATTGTAGATTTTCGTCCCTAACAAATGTATTGTTAAACAACGAAAAATTTTAAAAAAATTTTCGTATTTTGGCATTTTTCGTATTTTTGTGCATGGATTATTATCAATAAAATAATTTTGCGAATCGATTCATTGAAAAGAAAAAAAGTTTCGTTTTATTTATTTTTTACTAAATTGGGTTGAAATATTTTTATTTAAATCAAATTATAAAGGCGCGTATATGTAATATAAAAAAACACCTCTAAATAGCTCTATTGTGAATGGTTTAGGCTATTAATGGGTATTTTTTGATATACCCCTCGCAGTTTTCTTTTGCATCTAAATGCGCAGTAAGAAAATATTTACAAGTTTTTTTTTGGTAAGAATTCTGCAAGTCGAACACGTATTTAAAGTATTAAACTACAGCAAGTTGATATAAATAAAAAATTTTAAATTTGGAAAATTATGAAAATGTACCAAATGAATCGCCGTAGTACCAACAAAGGCCCAATTTTACCAAAAAAAGTACAATTGTACCATCTTTTCCATCCCTGATTTAAAAGTTAGCATATTTCTAAAAATTATTGTAATGATTTTTTTGTTAGCAATTAAGTTATTTCTTTGAAATTATTCTAAAAATATACACTTTGTTTTAGATAGGTATGGTTCCAGAATCGACGTGCCAAAGTTAGAAAACGTGAGCATACCAAAAAAGGACCTGGCCGACCTGCCCACAATGCCCAGCCACAAACCTGCTCTGGTGAACCCATCCCGCCTAATGAATTAAAAGCTAAAGAAAGGTAAGTTAAATAGAAATAAAATCAAATGTTCACATGCATAATAGTTTTGTTGGTTTCTATAATCAAAACAAATTAATTTTTGTTTTATATGTCAATTTAATTTATACGGCTGTTATAGAAATCAACAAAATGTTAAGGCATTTGAGTATAAGTATTTGTCTTTAAAACTAAAAGGAAAATAAAAGATAAGAGAGAAATACTAGAGTGTTCTGTAAAATAGAGTTGAAAAATAAAGTGATTAACCAAATCAGTATCGAATTCGATGAGAATTTGTAGAGTTATTATTCAATGTAAAACCCAGGGACATAGAAACCAGGAAGTACATACAAACTGATCATTCTCTAATAAATATATTCGCCGGGACGAAATATTTTAAATGCGTTCGCAAATGCTTCTTACAAAAACTATCTTGCAAACGCTCCGGAAAAAAATTTAACAAAATGACAGAGGCTTCGCGACGGAATCACGAGGCAAACTGCAATTACTAATTTTCCGACAATGATACACTGTAATTTCCAGTGTTTAAGCTTCTTTTTAAGACAAAAAACTATTTAAATATAATGGATAATATTCAAAACTCTGAAATAAATAATTATTTTCAACTTTTTCTCTCACGTATGGAAAAATCTTTATACATGTGAAAGTACAGACCATGTTTAGTAAAACTACATATCAGTTTTTATTTTTATCACGACATATATTCTTTTTAAAGGATTTAAAAATATATTATAATGGCAACATATTTTTTAATACTTCGTCAGCTTAGTATTGGTGGGTCCCACATACCAATATCGAGAAAAACTGTAAAGAAGGTTTATATTAATTTTTTTTTAAATCTACATGAAAAATATATATATTTTTTTTTCAAAATTATTTTAATTTTTGTATTAACGGACTTTTTATATTTTCATATTAAGTTAGAATATTGTCCTACCTCAAGTCCAAATTCTAATATGATATTGTCATATTACATTTTATTTGTTGTTTCAAAAAGGTTGACCATTTTCATGATAGACAATACAATTGTTTTGTTTTGTTCATCAGTTGTCTGCAATAAGAAAATGATGTTTGGAACACACAAACCGAAACATTACATAATGTACAAAACTTCAACGGGTTGAGAATTTTGTACTTTGGTATATGAACTGTCTGATTTGGTGAAATTCAGTCATAAATCAGCACTTTTTGAAAAGCAACAATTTTATATATTAAAAAACCCTTTGAGTACTATATTATGTCTGTTTGTGTGTTCTTTGTCAATAACATTTGTAAAAACAACAATTTTATTCTTTTGGCAACTGCGTACTCGATACTGCTCAATATTTTTTCATACAACCTTTTCCCGAAAGAGTTTTAGTAGGTAGAGTTGTAGACTAGATAAGAAGGCACTACGCACCGCGACTAATATATATCTCTTGTGCTGGCTAGAGTTCCCTAAAAATTCAGGCTACCAATAAATCCTATAATCCCATTAGGAGAATTTTCCCAAATGTCAGAAGATGACAAGAAACGGTCACCCAGAAACCTGAGTCTCCTGTAACACAGCCTCGGACATTCGCAGAGAATATGCTCCGATGTCTCACTTTCCAGCTCACAAAACCTGCAAACATCAGTGTTCGACCGACCCTGTTTGTGAAGCTGGTACCCAGTGTCCAGGTAAATATCCCGTAATGGTTCTTAGGTCACCCCTGTCGAGTGACAATTATCGCCTTGACAAGGAAATAAATCACTTGCCCTGTCTGTGACCAGTAGAAGTTTCCCAATGCCTAGCAAACTCAGTCTCTCTCCGCAATCGCAGTTTTTCCCTAACCCCCTCGGTATTCCACAGAATGGTTTCTGGCCGACGGGCTCCACAATTGGCTAAACAATCAGCTCTTTCGTTACCATCGTGCCCCTTATGACCAGAAATACACCCCAGTGTACATAGAAAAAACAGTAGGCACCAACAATTTGAATTTGTAACAGCAATCACATTTTCTTTTAAATTGAAATTTTATTCCCAACAATTTTTTTGTTTGAAATATTTGTAATTTGTTATCTTTCATATAAAAATTGTTTAAAAATAAAAATTCAAAGTTACAAAAAAAATAAACTTTTTTTATTGGATTTTTAGTATAGTGTTAAATGAAGATAACTAAAATTTATTAAAAATCTAATGACGCCATATATCGGGCAATAAAAAAACATAAAAATATTTTACTTTAACAACAAATTGTCTAAAGTTTAAGGAATGGGTTCTTAAAAATTAGTTATAAATAATTTTGAAAATTAACACTCAAAATTAGTTAAAGTACTGAGGATTTTTAGTATACTGTTAAATGAAGATAACTAAAATCTTTGTTTGAATCAGTTTTTCAACTAAAAATTTATTAAAAATTAGTTGGTGCCCTTTTAAAAAGTTTTTTTTTGTATTTACAAATTTGGTATGAGGAAGGTGTTTAAAAATTTAATTAGAATTATGTAAATTCTTTCTGTGTAAGGATGTTGTTTCTATCGAGATTATTGAGAATCCTTATGTACTCATTGACGAAAATTTTTACTTTCCCTAATTCTATAATATCTCCGTGAAAATGTTATCTCTATTAAGAAATGGACCTTGGTGGGACCTTAGACCCTCGGAAATTTTTAGAAAAAAATGTCCACTTTATAAAATGGCCCATATCCCGAAAACTAAGGGAGATAAAGCAAAACGGACAAAATGTTTGTCCCTTTCATACCCTTAGATGTTATGGACTAGGCCCGGGGAAGGCCCCGAGACCCTAAATTTGAGCAAATTTTACGACTCAATATAATTACAAATAAAACTGTAGATTTACTAATTTTTTAATTAAATTGAGATTTGTTAAATTTGACAAAAAAAAATATTTATAAAATAATATTTCAAAAAACAGGAATAAATTTTGTTAAAGTAACAAATTTTTCTGTTCAGCCAACAGACTTATTATTTTGAGTTTGCTTTTGGGTATTGAGTACTCGTAAAAGCAGGCGGCATAGAATACTCAGTACCCAAATACCCAATACTTTTACTACCCTGGTTGTTATTGTAATGCAGCAAAACAATAATGAAATAAATTTGTTTTTATTTATGTATGCACAATTTTCTAAACGCCAAACGGTGGTGTATACAGCAAAACAGTGCTTATGAATTGCTAAAATTGCGAATAAAGAGCAAAGACGATGCTGAATATCTCCGATACGAAACAAAATATCGAAAAACGGGGCTATTTACAATATGTATGATCCATTACTAACTCATTTTTTTTTTCAAATATGGTCGGTGGGTCAAATCAAGAATAAGCTGATGACTAGAGTTTGCTGTTCGGTTTTAATCGAAACCGAAACCGCGGTTTCCAAGCCCCAAAACCGAAACCGAAAACCGACAAAAATAAGTCGGTTTTTAATAAATATTTTAACCAATTAAAATTATTTATTAAATTGCATATTATTGAATCTTGAATTTCGAAAATGCTCAGCTCCTATTTTACAAAATTTTGTATTTAATTGTAATGAACATTTTCTCCATTAAAAACTACTTTAAAGAATTTTTTGTTTCTGTTATTTAGAAAAAAATTGCACCAACAAGTCAAAAGGTTTAAGAGATATTGAGTTTCACATATTCAGTTTCACCTTATTTCGCGAAATTTATAAAATTTTAACTTTACATTGTTTTAAACAAATTCCTAAAATTTAAATTTGAAATACAGCTTTAGTTGCCGAAAAAAAATTTATTTATAACGAGTTTCCGCGTTTATTTCTTTTTTTAGAAAGGCTTCGAAATGGCGTTATTGCCTTTAATTATTCAAGTGAGAAATTCAATCGAATTTTAAAAGATATCTTGGACGTATTAAACTATTTAATTTTTATGCATATTAATTTATCATATATTTAGTTAGAATATTGTTATATTTAATTAATTTAAAATAATTCTGTTAATATCACAAGAAAACCGAAAAATAACCGAAACCGCGGTTTTTATAATTTTGAAAAACCGAAACCGCGGTTTCCAAATTTGTCGGTTTTTAGCAAACTCTACTGATGACTTGTATCCCAAATGGGTATCAACTTAGAAAGGAGATTTTCTTAAGTTCAATGATAATATAAATTTTGAAAAAAAGGATCTAGATTTTTTTTTTTTTTTAATTTTCAATCGCCTTCAAGTGGAATTTTGTTTTAGTATTTAATTTCAGCGGAAATTTATGACATCTTATTGTCTTGTTAGAAAAAAACTAATGCTTTAATAATAATATAGGGATTCACATTTTTAATATCAGACACATGTCGGTATCATAGAACTTGTAAAATCACAAAGGCCACAAGCCCATACTTTATACAAAGTCCTTTTAAAACGAGTAAAAAGGTTAAAGTCGGGCATGCCGACTATACAATACCCTACACCAGTTTGGTGTATTGTTTGGATCCGAAATTCGAATGGGTTAAAATGGGGCTTATGTCAAAATTTTCTATAATGTGAGTCAGCGCACCAAATTTCATTAAAATATCTTAATATTTGCGACCTGCAGTTTGTAACTAAGCCAATTTTGGGGGGACCCTTATATGGGCACTAGTTCTAAACATGGACCGATGTTAACCAAAATCAATAGGCTTCGTCCTTGGGCCAACATAGGTCTATGTACCAAATTTCATCAAAATAGCTTAATATTTGCGACCTGCAGCGTATAAACAATATAATTTTCGGGGGACCCTTATATGGGCACTAGTTCTAAACATGGACCGATGTTCACCAAAATCAATAGGCTTCGTCCTTGGGCCAACATAGGTCTATGTACCAAATTTCATCAAAATATCATAATATTTGCGACCTGCAGCGTATAAACAGTATAATTTTGGTAGGACCCTTATATGGGCACTAGGTCTAAACATAGACCGATGTTCACCAAAATCAATAGGCTGCGTTATTGGGCCAATATAGGTCTGTGTATCAAATTTCATCAAAATATCTTAATATTTGCGACCTGCAGCTTATAAACATTATAATTTTGGTAGGACCCTTATATGGGCACTAAGTCTAAACATGGACCGATGTTTACCAAAATCAATAGGCTGCGTTATTGGCCCAATGTAGGTCTGTGTATCAAATTTCATGAAAATATCTTAATATTTACGACCTGCAGCGTATAAACAGTATAATTTTGATAGGACCCTTATATGGGCACTAGGTCTAAACATGGACCGATGTTCACCAAAATCAATAGGCTGCATTATTGGGCCAATATAGGTCTGTGTACCAAATTTAATCAAAATATCTTAATATTTACGACCTGCAGCATATAAACAGTATAATTTTGGTAGGACCCTTATATGGGCACTAGGTCTAAACATGGACCGATGTTCACCAAAATCAATAGGCTGCGTTATTGGGCCAATATAGGTCTGTGTACCAAATTTCGTCAAAATATCTTAATATTTACGACCTGCAGCGTATAAACAGTATAATTTTGGTAGGACCCTTATATGGGCACTAGGTCTAAACATAGACCGATGTTCACCAAAATCAATACGCTGCATTATTGGGCCAATATAGGTCTGTGTACCAAATTTCATCAAAATATCTTAATATTTACGACCTGCAGCATATAAACAGTATAATTTTGGTAGGACCCTTATATGGGCACTAGGTCTAAACATGGACCGATGTTCAAAAAAATCAAACTTGTTCGTCCTTGGGCCAACATAGGTCTGCGTACCAAATTTCATCAAAATATCTTAATAGGTGCGACCTGTAGAGTGCGCACAAGATTGCATGGACAGACAGACAGACGGACGGACGGACAGACGGACAGACGGACATCCTTAAATCGAAATAAAAAAAAATTCTGAACCGATCGGTATACTATAAGGTGGGTCTACGACCAATATTTTTTGGTGTTACAGACATCAGCACAAACTTATAATACCCTGACCACATAGTGGTGTAGGGTATAATGACATTTGACATGGTAATGAAAAACTGAATTTTTTACTCTCCATTGTCTCTTTTTACTCTACATGGTATCTTCTTTTACGTATATGGGTATTTCCATGGTCACATACGTGACAGTCGTATGTTTCGATGAGATGAAAAACAAGGAGAAACTTATTTTGTTTTAACTTCTTTATATCTTTGCGTAGTACGCAAGTAGCTCTATATTTAGTAACTGATAACATTTTTTTAATATGATTAGGAATATTGGTTTATTTTACAGTTTTCAGAATTATTAAAACTCTTTTATTATTTTTTTTTTGCAGCGCGACGTAGCGTGACATAAATATCCTATATGATTCATGTGAATGTGACAATAAAATCTCAATCAAAGGAAATAAAAAAATTACCTTTTACCTTGCATTTGTTGTACCAAATATTTTGTTATAAGAGTCCTCTTTAATGGTCACTTTAAAACAAGTTCATATTAAGGAGAAAATATTATTAAAAACGAAAAAAAATTACCAACTTTTTAGTCCGTTTTATACTGGAAATTAAGATAAGCTTTGGACTCTTTATTTTAATTATATTTAACGGCCTGTTTATGTATTACGAAAATGGTCTAAACTACTTTCGTTAAAAATACATGGGAAACAAAGCCCCTATTTATGTATTACGAAAATGGTTTAAACGAAAGCAAAGTAACGAAAATTTGTTTTGTTTCGTAATTGTCAATTGCTCTCGTTTTGAGTATTTTCGTAATAGATAAACAGGCCCAAAAACAAATGTTCGTTACTTTGCTTTCGTTGAGGCGATTTTCGTAATACATAAACTAGATCTTAAGGCTGAGTTACCCAACCGTAAACGTATCTGTAACGAATCAGCTGTTTCGATACCACAAGAAGAAATGTATACAAATGGTTACTAACACGTAAATGTGAACGAACTTGCCGGATCATTCTGTTGAAATCAGAATTTTCTATCCGGCATCGAAACAGCTGAATGATTTTAGTCGGAAAAAATATGGAATGAATAAAGAAAATAGATTCAAACAACAAATAAGGAATAAAAATTAACAAATAAATGGAAAAATTTAGAATAAAATATAAAACCACATGAAATAGATGCTAAATATTAATGTCGTTTACGATAATCTATAAGTGTACTTTTTAGCTACGGCACGGTACAGTTACATCACATTTACGTTTACGGTCCCATAATCCGCCCTAAAGTATTTTTTGATTTTTTGTCGGCTTTTAATTTTTCGGTCACGGTAGGCCTTTCTGTGGAAATGTCCATATATCGACTTTTCCATGGGCGAGAACGACCGTTGCACGGTGTTTTAAATGCATATTTTTCAAATTCTGATACATATTTTATGTGCATTAATAAATTATTTCCCATATTTCTTAATGAAAATGAAAAAAAAAAATCCACAAACACTTTCCTAAAATTTTGTTTCGTTATCTTTCTTTCACTTATTCCAGAGCACGAAGAAGAAAGAAATTGGCAAAAGCCATTGACAGACAGGCTAGAAAACTACAGGCTAAAGGTATAACCGTTGATTTTGAAGCACTTAAGGCTGAATACATATCCCAACACAAAGCCAATGGTACATTTTCTGATTCAGATCTCGAAGACGACAGCATACAAATCGATGTCGTGGGCGGTGCTGATAGTGACGACGATGACGATATGGACTTTAGAAGTCCACGTAGCAGTGATTTAGCCAATAACAGTTACTCGCCCAGTGGTAGTCCCAATGGTATGGGCAGTCCCATGTCAAATGGCGGCCTCGATAATCGTGACGATGACAACAATAGTAATCATCATAATCCTAATGGCATCGAAGGTTGTGAGAAAACATTCTTGTTTCCCGGCAGAGCAACGAATTTTCATTTAAAATTACAAAACACCTCATCATCATCATCCTCCTCCTCACCCAATCATCAACAAACCTCACCGATTAGTATACGACGTAGTAATCCATTTAGCATAGAATCTCTGCTATTTAACAATACATGAGTTTTGTAGACTATTGATAAAGGTTTATACCAAAAACAATACACACAAAATACGAATTATAAAGGTTGAATAATGGGAAAAACTAAAATAGTTAATAAAAAAATAAAAATTAAAAAAGTAACAACATGACAAATGGTTGGCTCATTAACATAACACTTTTGGTACAGTGTTTTAAAGGAATTCCACAAAAGTGAAGACGATGAAGACATTAACATCATTCTCATAATAATCATCATTACTCCTTCCTGCAACATGAAAAATGCATAAATTTACAAAATTTGGTTGTTGCTTCACTGCAGTTAAAATATTTGGCCAGCTTTTCTTTTAACACCAAACATAATGATTTAATTGTATTGTACTTAACAACGAGAAGAGTTAAACAAAATTATTGTAGTACTATATGTTGGAACCGCTTAAATTGAAAGCTGTTTATGAGCGAATCATAAAAGAAATTACTTTATGAATATACTCCAGGCATCATAAATTCATACCAACATACGCAATTGAAGGTATCCAACATTATAGGTACCTATAAAGGTTATAAGGAATAAATGAACAAACCAGTAGCCAGCCTTTCTCCCCATACCCAACACTCCACTCATTTAGCCAGCCAACCAGCCAGCCAAAATAAAATAAAAAAAGCAGCACATTAAATTTAATGAAATCGAAATTCTGAACAAATTGCGCAATATTAGAGTAATTGACTTGTACTTGTATTATAATGAATGGTAATTTTAATTAAATATAAATAAAAATGTAGACACAAACTAACATACGACACATGGAGTGCTAGTATAATATCAGATCAGATATGACAGACATAATAACCATACAGGTAACCAAACATGCGCATACAAACACACACACTACTCATTCGTTTGTTCGCTCGCTCGCTTTATACTAAACAAAAATATAATTTCATTAAAATTACAAATGAGAATATTAAATAAAATATCAATTGACTTTATTAAGTATTTATATTCTACACCCAGAAAACAGATTCGGTTCTGACAACCCCATTTGTTGCCAATAGAATGGTTCAGTTGCATCAAATGAATTTTTCGGTTGCGGCTACAGAATTATTCTTGATGCAACTGAGATTCCCTTGCCACAGTCAAATTAGTCCTGTCTCAATTGGTTTTCTGTTGGCACAACTGAAAAATTCTGGTACCACAACTGAACCATGCGATTGGCTATAAACGCAGTTATCAGAACTGAATCTGTTTTCTGGGTGTATGAATGTTTGACTTGTTTTCTACATATCTACATTTAAAGGCTGCCAGATTGAAAAAAAGTCGTTAATTTGCCAGATTTAAAAAAAATCATTAAGAAATCCTCTCAATAAAAATATAACAAATTGATTTTTTTGTGACTATTTCACTCTCACAAAAATTCCATTTTGACGACCAACCGCATTGATTCGGGTGCACCAACCGGATCTAGTTGTGGCAACCAAATTAACCCGAAAATTCGGTTGTCACACCTGAATGGCAATCGAATTCGGTTGCCACAACTGAATTCGGTTGGGGCAACGGAAACAGTGCGCTTGGCAAAAATTCGGTAGTCGCAATGGAATTTTTACGAGGTTATGGCAACCGAATCAATTCGGCTGTGACAACGGAATTGTTATGATAGTGTTTCTAAAAAGAAATTTTCGGTAGAAAATTATTTTGATACTGTTCCAAAGAATTGGTTGTACCTACTTTTGCTTTGTAACTACTTCTACTCTCAATTTTGATACCGATGATTTTTGTTTGAAATTGTCCCAAAAGCAACCGCTTCTGTAGCTTCAAAGTGGAACTGGTTGCCCTAGAATTAGTTCTGCAAGTAGTACTAGAACTGATTCTCCTTACATATAATATCCATCGAACAGATTTCTGAACTAGTTTCCCAAAAGGACCAGCTTTTCGAAAAGCGCCGGAAAAGCACTGGGAAAACAAAATTTTCAACGTTGGCAAAACGCTTGCAATACCAATAAATAGGTGGTCTAGAATAATGTTTTCCAAAATAAAATTTAAAGAAAGTTTATATCGTCATATTAAATCAAAAAAGCCGAAAAGCCACGTTCACATTATCACACAAGTGCTTATACTTTTATTCACACAAGTACGACAAAAAGTATGCTGAAATTGTCTGGTTGTCAAAAAAGTATAAAAGAAAATCTTTTCAGTGTTCAGACTGTTATCGACACACACAACAAATAAATTAAAATAGTTTTTTTTCTTCTATTATTACTTTTTTCACCATTAGTTGTTTTTAATTGTTGTTTACATTTATTTGTGAATAACACAACACTTGTGTTGAGACAAGTGGTAACTTTATGAAATATTTCAAAAAATAAATCTTGTCAAAAATGACAAGATTTATTTTCGTTACAAAATGTTTGTAACGAACAGTGTTCACACTATTATACATTTTCATTATACAACACATTTCTATAACACACTTGTGTGATAATCTAAACGGGGCTTAAGTAACATTTAACAGGAGAAGCAAAAAACTTTTTGAAATTGTTTGTGATTACACTTGGGGCTTTTTAGAATTTTGTTAATAAAATCGTCGTGTTAAGTCGTAGAAGTGTAAAATTTTGCAAGAATATGTATGATACGGTGCATCAAAATCGATCAAAAAGTCGATTTTGAATTTTTTGTAACTTCCCAGGTAGAAATTGCCAACGTTACAACAAAAGTTGTACTGGGAGAGCACTGTTTTTGACGAAATGCCAGTACTACTTAAAACGTGCTTTGCCAGTACTGTTTACTGAAATTTAACAAGCTTTTTTTAATTTGTTAAAATTAAAAATTTTATAAATTTTACGTATTTTTACATCTATTACACAATTATTTATGTAAGAGAGACATCGCCATTCTTTTCTTGTGAAGTTTCGAAAGAATACATTAAAAATCTGTGATGTACACTAAGAGGTCAGTAAAGTTCTAGCAAACTACTAAATTTGTTATTAAATGTACTGGGATAATACCAAAAAAATAAAATCCCAAGCCTGTGCCAACGTTGGGAACTAACTACGGCCAAGCGTTTATTGGTGTTATCATTTCGACAACATGCCAGTACAGTGAAAGTTAAAAATCCGACGCATTGCCAGTACATGTACTACCGCCTCCGATACCGGGCCAACATTGTGCCGTTTGTATTTTTCTACCTGGGTTACGGCTTTTTTGACTTTAAGTATATGACGAAAAAAAAATTTTTAAATTAAAAACAATAAAAAAAATGTTTTCTTGCAATCGGATTGAACTCAGCATTTTTATAAAATCATTGCTCTACCAGTGACTTTTGTACTATTGGAAAATTCTGACAAGTCTAAGACCATTCTTTGCCATTGGTTTTTGTTTTATAAACCACCGAAATTTTTGTAAAATAAATACACTGAGAGAATTATCCTTCATGATATTAATGATATAATTTCATAGAATTTCATTATGTATATAATATTTAATTGATATTATGAAATTTTTCATAACTTTTCTTTCATAAAATTTCATAATTTCATTAAAAAAATTCATTGAATTTCATAAATTAGATCTCCATAAATTTAATGAAAATGTGCTTTATATATATGAAATTGTTCAATAGTTTTTACTTTTTTTTAATTTTTTTATAAAATATCGTCATTTCCTGCGAGAATAATCCTTTATAATTTTTATTTTTTTTCAAATTAATTTTTTATTATTAATTTTGGACTATGAACTTTTTTTTTATAAATCATATTAATTTTTTCGAAGCTTTTTTTATGAAACTTTTTAATTTAATGAATTCTTTCTTTAGATATATTTCGTACATCCATAAAATATGCTACGATTTTATTACGCCTTTTCCATTTGATAAGTACTTTTTATTTATCCACTCCAGCTTAGCAACGACAACAACCAACTATAATAAATAATAGTAAATGAAATTGCTTCATAGATTTTATGAAGCTCTTCATTGGCTGAATGATTTATTTATTGGACGAGTGGCCTATTAATTTTATGAAGAGTTTCATTAATTTTATGAACTTTTCATAAACACTGACTTTAATGAAACCTGATTCATAGATTCTATGAAAAGTTTCAATGGACGAGTTCCAGTGACAATTTTCATTGAAACTATGAAGAAATTCATTACTGAAGTGACGATAATTCTTTCAGTGAATCTAGAATTGCAAAATAACCCGATTTACCAGCACTATTATTGCAGAGAAAAGCGAAGATTGGTCTGTTTTAGTTAGATGAAATAACAAAGGCTTAGGGCCATAAAAAAGGGTCGAAAAACGTAAAATTTTTAATAAGTTCTTTACAAACAAAAATTATTTAATACAATTTAAAAATAAAGAACTTTTAAAAATTCCCAGGAAAATTTTTTACAATCGGTAGCCAACCACACCCATTCTACAATTGGTTCCACTGCAACCGATTTCGGAACCAGTTCCTGGGTTCCTATATGGAAGGTGTGGGTGACGTAGAATCAGTTCCAGCACTAGTTCCAGAACTGATTCTAGGGTAACCGGTTCCACTTTGGAGCCATAGAAGGGGTTGCTTTTGGGACAATTTCAAACAAAAAGAATCGGTGTTAGAATCGACAGTAGAAGGGGTTGTGAATGAAAAATAGCTATTCTACAACCGATTCTTTGGAACAGAAAATGTTCCTGGGTTGTCACGAAACTAAAATACACATAAGAAAAGAAGTTCATATAATTAGTTTCGTCTGATCTGCAACAATTGAAGTTTCATTAAAATGTGAATATTTTCAATTCACAGATACCGTCCTTCTTGTGAGTCAATTTTGAACCAAAAATTTGTCAAAATAAAAAAAAAAATTTGCAAATCTGGCAGCTCTTTTATGTTACACAAATTTTACATTTTTTTGGTTTTTAATTCTGTTGTTGTTTTTTAGTTGTCTGCCATTAAATTAAATGATTTATAACAAATGGCTTATTTTATAAAATATTTTATTTAAGTACATACATAATTACATGTATAAAGGTAATCACAATCTCTCATATTTAGTCCCACAATTTGTAAAGCAAAACTTCTAACATTTAATGAAAAATATTAAATTTTTCTTAGTTCAAATTAAATTACATTTGAGAGACTGTGAATGCTCTTATAATATTTATTCGTTATTTTTATTATTATTTTGTATATCTTATTATTTTTTATTATTCATTGTCAAACAAGGAAAATTAGTCTTAATATAATTGAGGCATAACTTTTATTTATTGTAACTATAATTTTTTATAGGTACATATATTTTTTATAATTTTACGAATTTTGTTTTATTTAACTTCACTCATACCCCAATGATTAAAGAGACTTGTTGTTTAGCATACATACATAAATTTTTATAATTTAATTAGGTTGTTCATAAGGGGTGTGCTATATGTTGTATCGTTGTATCGTCCTAACAAAAAACAGAGTTGTTAAAATTTTTATTTGTGTTTAACAACGATTTTCTATCTGTTAGCACACTCAAACATAAAACATTAAACATACGTAAAAATGTTGTATCGTGCTATTCTCAAATGTTGTATTTTTTCAATTTAATTTTTAACAACTCTGTTTTTTGTTAGGACGATACAACGATACAACAAATAGCACACCCCTTGTGAAAACCCTTAATGTAAAAGTATGTACTTGTGTATGTATTTAATTATATGTATAGAATAAATTTGACTTGTTGTTTTTTTAAAAATTATTTATATGTATTTTTCGGGTAATTGCTTTATTAAATTAGTGTATTACAATTTCCTATAACACAGTGCAAGAAGAAATTTCAGTCTCAATGATTCCAACGCGAAATGAAAGTGCATAATCGTACATTTTAACAAAGCTTCAATGCCCTTTTGTAAGGAATAATTTAAGGTGGCCTCATATTTTAAATGAGATCATTTAAATCGCTTTGATCATTTTTAACACAATTTTGCATAGGTGGACTACAAAATATCTGAATATAAATGACCAACTAGTCTTGAGTTTCCGAGCCGGGATCTCCGTTGAGGCAATAAAATACAAGTCCAGTCCAACTTCGCAAACCCTTTGAGGGATGTTTGTTAATAGTTTTCTTTCATTTCGCATGGTAACCATTGACCCTGACGGCTATGACTAAATTTGCACAGTGGTATTGTAAATAAACTTTCCTATAACCTAAAAATTATTATTTTTATTATTATTTTTTAAAGACTTTCACAGAAATGTTTCCTATTAATGTGTATGTATCCACAAATATATGTATGTGTATGTACATAAATATTTTAAATTTAAAATGAGTATTTGTACATACACATTTAATTATTGTATATTTAGTTTAATATATTATTTAAGATGTGTATAAGTTATTAGAGAGTAACAAATAAAATTTTAAAGAAAATAAGAATAAAACAAAACGTAAATAATTAAAACTAAACCGTGTCTTTTTATTTTGAAAGTAAAAAAATTTAAAAGGTAAATTTAAACGCTTAAAAAATAAAACAATTAAAAAATTAATGTCGAACATGCCGACTATATGAAACCCTACACCACAGTACGATTTGGGTCATAATCCTGAAAGCGGATAAAATTTCGGGAAGGGAATTTTAATTAACGATGCAATAAATACGGTGAAATAATTAGGTGTCATAAAATTTGGGTCTAGGTCTTGTACAACATAGTGTAAGGTACACTTCTACACTCAAAAAAGTTTGTCGGTAGAATCTACTGAAAATAACAGTTAAAACGAAGATATATGCAGTTTTAAAAGCGGCAAAGTATTGTTATATGTACCTTCAAAACAATCATAACTATTGTTATCAATATATCTAAAAATGTCGTAAAATTAACTCACAAATTTTTACAACAAAAATTGTAAAACAATTGTTTTTTACAGGTAATTTTTTTGATATTATAAAAGTATATTTTGTTAAAAAAAACTATTTATTTTCTTTCGATTACAAAAAGATATGTAATTACTTCAGCTACTTTAAATGTTAAGTAAAAATTTCAAACGCTTTTCGAGTTATTAGGTCTTTATGCATTGGAAATACAATACAATTACGAAAATATATCAGTAATAACTAGGGCTCGAGTTTTTATGCATAATAATCGTGTTTTATGCACATAAAATATGTACTAAAAATTAAAACTAAAGAAATATGCATTTATTATGGATTTATTTCAAAAAACATAACAAATATAACAAAAACTATTCTTATCTATATCTTACAAATATAGATAAAAGATCGTTATTAAACGTTTATTAAAAAATGTCATGCATAATCGTTAAAAAAACAGTTTGTTAATCTCTCGTTTTATTCTGGCAACACCCTTATTTAATGTGTCTCCACTTTCAAATAAATTGTTAGTGATTCATAAAGTTAGTAAACGAAATGACTCGTTAATCATAGGTGAATAATGTTGTTTTGAAGATTTTACCAATAAAAATAACACTGTGAGACAAATGGTAGGGGTCAGTGATCGGGAAGGATTCAAACTATCGGGGAAAGTTTTATCGGTAAAAAAGAAGTTATACGTGTCCCGGCGTTTCGCTGGGTCAACCCTAGGAATCGAGATATATCGATTTTACCTTTGGTGGTCTTTTTTTTGACATAACTCGAGAACCACTAGTCCGATTTTACTCAAACAATTTTAAAAAAATTAAAAATTACAATTCCTTTAATCTGTTCATATAACGTTTTTCTATATACTCAACAGTTTTGCCTGTAAAAATAAATGTATGAAGAAAAAAATATTTTTTGCCTAAAATATTAAAAAAAAGTAATAAACAAAAGGTTATTGATTTTTATGGTAGCGGTAACAAACATTTATTTTTACCGGCAAAACTGTTGAGTATATAGAAAAACGTTATATGAACAGATTAAAGGAATTGTAATTTTTAATTTTTTTAAAATTGTTTGAGTAAAATCGGACTAGTGGTTCTCGAGTTATGTCAAAAAAAAGATATATCTCGATTCCTAGGGGTGACCCAGCGAAACGCCGGGACACGTATAACTTGTTTTTGACCGATATAACATTTCCCGTTGGTTTCATCAAATCCCGATTTTGACTGTCGCATAGTGTAATTTATAATAAATCAAAACATGACAAAAACAATTTTTATACATATCTTGGTTACCCATGTGAAAATCGAAATATATATGAACACATAATGATCATACATTGACTTTAGGGTTTGGGGTTCGGGAATTCCCGGGAAATCCCGGGAAAAGTTTGCCGGGAATTCCCGGGAAAATAATATATTTTTCCCGGGAAAACGGGAAATTTTAAAAATATTAAATTTTTTAAATTGTTTTTGTTTTAAATTTTAGTCATAAAAAACATTTTAAATACCAAAACAAAAATGTCATTGTTAAAATCTTTTAAAAGAGAATCAATTTATTTGACAAACAAACAAATCTTTGCCAAGTAATTAGGAGCATTTCAACTAATAAAGATTTTTCGCATAACTTATTCAAAATTTAAGTAGTAAAACCTAAAAACTTGGTAAAATGTTTAAAAGAAATATGAAAAAAAAAGCTTTGTTTCTTAGAAATAATCGCTCTTACTATCTAAAATTTTCAAATGTATAATTTAGGCAAAGTCGACTTTACTTAAAATATTGGGTGGCAGTATACCTTGACTTGGTTTATTTTTGGAGCATTCTGATTGGTTAATATATTTTCAACCAATCAAAATATTTGAAAATATAAATATTTTTGTAAGGTTTTCATACACAAAATGAACAAAACCGTTTGATTAAAAATAAAGTCGACTTTAAATTTAAAATACTCCTTTATATTAAGGGTCAATAATTTTATAAGTAACGTTTTCATTAATAAATGTGAAAAGAAAAGACTAAAGGTTAACGGTGGTATCTAAATTTCGTTATCCGACATCTAAATTTGGTTCACAAAAAAAAAAAAAAAATGATGGTCATGCAACTTCTCTTGAAGAAAACAACAACAAGAATAACGTTTCAGATAAAATTAGCAAAGTACCCGAAGAAAAAAGTGTAAGCTGAATAGGCATTAAAGGTTTTATGGTAGGGCAAACATTTCCTGAAATGATATCCAAATTAGCCGCAGTCAATCCGCACCATAACTAGATATTCGTTTATTCGAGAAAGTTTTTATAATAAAAACCTGGCATTGCAAAAAAATTAAACCGATGTAAAGAACATTATATTAAATTACTACAACCATGTAAAAGATATCATGATAAAAGAAAATATCGAGCAATATTTCTAACAATAGGAGATAGGAGATCTTAGATGAATGGACAAGAATATCACAAAAGAGATATTTGAACATATGTATAAACGGAAACAATTAATTTTATAACCTGGGGTTGGTTTATATATCAGGAAGATGTAATGCTGATGAAATAAGAAGAATTGTAGAAATAAGAGTTTTATAAGTCTTTGGAAAATAACATTGTGGCCACCATATCTAATGGGCCAAGTGTGATGAAACGGTTTGTTTCCGACAGTCCAGTAGTAGGTGATTTCAGCTGGGATCATGCAATTCATTTGGCAGTGCTGCGAGTAATTTATGTGAAATCAAATGTTCAACATTCTGATATTTTTTACTTTGAATTCTCACTACACAGACTGCATTTGTACTGAAATAGTGTTTTTTTTAACAATTTTGTTTAAAAATATTTCCCGGGATTCCCAAATTTTTTCATTCCCGTTTCCCGGGAAATAAAAAAGTCCGGGAAATCCCAAACCCTAATTGACTTGTATATGATCATACATGGGTATGCATAGTCATATACGTCCATGTCTAGTTCGATGTATTACGATACATGATTTCATATATTTCCATATATCTTCGGATTCGAAATTTGAGGGTATGTGACCGTACATATTCATATATGACCATATATGCTCATACATGATTCACATATGCTCATACATGATCATATATGGGCATATACCTCCATATACCCTCAAATTTCGGATCCAAAGGTATATGGAAATATGTATATGAGATCATGTCTGATCATACATTGAACTATGCATGGACGTATATGACTATGTATGCCCATGCATGATCACATACGAGCCAATGTAGGATCATGTATGCTCATATATATTTCGATTTTCACATGGGTATTTAATAGTTTAAAATAATATTTTAAAGACAGTTTAATATTACGAATACTGAATGTATTCGAATGACGATTATGTTTTGATTAAATCAACATCACTATTTGGTTTAGTTTTTTTGTATTTTATTTGTACACCAATTTGTGAAAATTTAATGAAAAAACGCTTAAATGGTGCAACTGTTCCAGATTTTTTTAATTTGTTAGATACAAAATGTTGGATTTATATATTCTTAGGTGGATGACCCGGCAACAAGTCTTTAAATAGATATAAACATAATCAGTGTGTTCGTTTACTCGAAATTCTTACTACTTTTACTACAATTGGAAAGTTTTGTTTACTTTTTGTATTGAATTTTTTCAGCTGTAGTAAAAGTAGTAACTTGTAGTAAGTAAACGAACACGCCTATTACTTATGGTTTCAACTGAGACTTTTATTTTCCAAATTTTATGAAATACTTATTTCAGGCTTTACCCTACTTCAACAGATTGTTAAATTTATAGTTATTAAAGGGATTATGCATACAGTTTTTGCCAAATTAGCTTAAAACGTTTAATTAAACTGTTTAGAAACATTAAACAGAACACTGAAAATGTTTGTATAAAATTTTAAATTTAGCGTAAATAAACAAGGTTTTTTTTGACGATTTTTCTTAAAAAGTTTTTGTACATTGAAAATTATCGTTTCACTTCCGCACAAGATATTGGTGCATATTTTCAAGCTGCTAATTCCTTAGTGGAATATTTATTTTCAATTTTACTTTATTTTGCTAGAACTTAAATTAAAAATACTAGATATTTTTTGATTTTTTTAAAGCCATCGTTTTTTTTTTTTTTTGTAAAACTTTTTTAGTTTAACTTTAATTGTCTCACTTTTCTTCTAAATTTTTTTCACGGCATCATCGACTAGTTTCAAATGCAATAAAAAATGCCATTTGCAAATTACACACAAAGATAACAAAATTATTTTCGTTGTTGTTACTTTGTAGGTTTTTTTCAAATTTCATTACAAATTTTATTTCATTTGTAGACACCAGGTAAAGACGACAAGAAAGAAAAATACAAAATATATATAACTGCAGTTTTGGAAAAATGTGCAAAAATTTGGGAAATATGTAAAATTAATGAATAATATGTAACAATATGCATAAAAATTAACATTTATAGCACAATATGCAAAAATCGATTAACAAATCGATGCCACTTTATTGCAAATTTGTTAATTCGAAAAGACATTGTTAACCAACTAACGAACATTACATTAAAATCCAGGCCCTAGCATTAAAAAATATAAACTAAGCAAAAATTTTTAAAAATTCTACAAAAGTAATTTTTTTGTATTTTTTTGAAATAACTAACAAAAGTAACATTACTGTAAAAATACTATTTTGGTCGTTGTTTATGGTTATATTAAAAATAACTCCTTTAAACAAGTCTTACGAAATGCAGTCAGTAGTTTTTTTTTTAATAACTGTCAAAATAATTGTTTTGTATTTTTTGATCCAAAAAAAACAACGATAATTACAGTTAAAATCAACAACTACTGGTTACTACACAAACAACTGTCATCCCAGCAATAGTAACCCAGCAAAAATAAACACGATTTTAGAAACTATGCACACCAAGAAGCGCAGTTTTAGCGCTACTCTCTTCTTTCCCTTCCAAAAATGCAATAAAAGAAGGCAGAGTTTTTGATGTTGTTCTACTTTTGTTGTAATTTAGTGCTTCTATGTATGACATTGTGAACAAAAATCATGTCAAATGTACGAAACGTCATATTTTCCCCTTGTATTCTGTGTTCCGAAGTTCATGGCGATGCGACACGTCTTCCCGATATCCGATTATCCTAATTTTTTGGGGAATGTAGTTTTACACCCAAATAAATATTTCGAGGGGTTAGTAACTCAAAACAACATTTTGTTGGAGTACCTTAAGATACATTTATAGTATTAACATAAACTAATTCTGCGCTACTTAAACCAATATCTTCCTTTAGAGTTGTTCTCAATCCAAGAAGATTTGTACGGACGGAGCCACTCTAATTTTCATTTGAGCGGCATTTTATAGCGGTCTTTGAACTTCGGTTAAATCTCTCTATCATTCCATTTGATGAAGGATGGTAAGGTGTTGTTCTTGAATGTTTAAAGCCGAGAAATCTTAATAACTCTTTGACTAGTTCACATTGAAATTGTTTGCCTTGGTCAGAAGTTATCTTCGAGGGAACACCAAATCTGCAAATCCACTTTTTATAAAGTGCTTCTGCGACAGTACCAGCTTTTGTATTCTTTAAGTAAATAACTTCTGGCCAACTTTAAAATCTATGTATATAGTAAGAGAGTAACTGTATTCATTGGAAGGTGGCAAAGGGCCAATGTGTTCAAAGTGAGTTGCAGGATCATCAAAAGAGCCAATAGGAAATTTGTTTTGACTCTGAACTTTAGATTTCTGACTGTCTATGCAATTCCGTGACCATAAGCGAATATCTTTATTTATTCCAGGCCAAACAACTTTAGAGGTTATTAATTTTAATGTAGCGCAAATTCCAGGATGAGATAAATTATGAAAATTTTCGAAAACTTTCTTCCGAAGACTTTTAGGTCTGATCAATCCATGAGAGTGGTCACAGTAAACAGTCGCTGATTTATCGAGGAAACTGGTTTCGCTAAGTTTAAGCGATGTGGATGACGTCAATTAAACAGGAAGTTTTTCATTCAAATTTTGTTGCTCATGGAGATCTTTTAGTGTAATATTTGACAGAATAGTGATTTCGATATTTGACGGAATAGTGATTTCAGCCACAACGTTGTTTGATCCATAAATGGGACGGATTGTTGTGAAAAATTAACTTATATAATCCTAGGTGTACATCAGAGAACTGTAAAATCAACTTTTTTCCAGGGTTGGCAGGCAATACCGCTAAAATACCGTTATCGATTCAAAACCCTTTCAACTGACTACCGTTACCCCTAAAATACCATTACCGAAATACCCAGAATACCGTTATCCTTAAAATACCGTTACCGAAATAACTGAAATACCGTTATCCTTAAAATACCGATACCGAAATAAATGAAATATCGATACCCTTAAAATACCGTTACCGAAATAAATGAAATAGCATTATCCCTAAAATACCGTTACCGTTATTTTTAATTTTCTGCTTTTGTTAATTTCATGTGGTTATTGAATATTTTTTGTACATTAAGTTGATAAATTGGTTCTGTTTTTAATCTCGTTTGTTTTTTGTAAAAAAAAATTGCGGGAAGCATCAAAATAACTGACTACCGTTACCCTTAAAATACCGTTACCGATATAACTGAAATACCGTTAACCTTAAAATACCGTTACCGAATTAATCCAAATATCGTGATCTTTAAAATTCTGTTACCGAAATAACTGAAATACAGTTATCCTTAAAATACCGATACCGAAATAAATGAAATAGCGTTACCCTTAAAATACCGTTACCGAAATAACATAAAATATCGTTACCCTAACGATAATCGCATTCATTTCGGTTACCATCCATGCTTTTTTCTTGATTTAATCATAGACTAAAATTCTTATTCACATTTAATCAATCAACAATACTCAATGTTGAATAAAATCACTATTATGCTGGTGAACGCGTAGTTCGGATCAGTTTGAGTCGTCTGTCGAACATGTTTTATTGAAATTTAATCACTCAAAAAAACTCACTGTTGAATAAAATCACATTGATCGAACATTCGAACTCGCATGAATAAATCAAAGTTTAGGTGTTTTATAAAATTAAAAAAAAATAAAATTTTATTCTTTTATAATGGGAATGTACACTGTACCATTAATTAAATGTGTTTCTACAAAATCGAATCGTGTAAACCCCGTCGTTATTGTTATGAAATTATTTTTCTTTTATTTGGTTGCAATCATGAATAAACTCATACGCGTTCATTTTTGTTTTTTCTGATTTATTCTACATCAAGATAATCATCGTTGATCCGAACGAATATGAATGAAATGAATGATATGAAAACAACCAATGATTAAATCAACAATGCAGTGGGCGGTGTGGTGTAATGGTTAGCGCGTTGGACTGTTACACGTGAAGTTGCAGGTTCGAGCCCCAACCAAGGCAACTTCAATTTATGAGAAATAGTAATATGTATGAGTTTTTTCTATCCCTCACACATATCGCAGCGTCCTCCTTCCCATAGCATTAACCCCACCGAATGTGAAATATTTCGGGGTGACTCTTGATAAATCCCTTACGTGGAATGATCATCTTGACTCCGTAACCAAGAAGACCACCAGGGCATATTATGCCTCTCAGAGGCTCTTTGGGAAAACATGGGCTCTAAGACCACACATGGTCTACTGGTCATTCAACACCATTGTGCAACCTATGATCACGTATGCTGCCTTAGTATGGGGGCCAAAGGTTGAGCAGTCAACGGCAAGGGATACTCTGAAGAGATTGTGTCGGCTGGTGTGTACTGGCATTACGGGGGCTGGAAGATCGTGCCCGACGGATGCCATTGGGGCCATGTTGGGTATTTCACTATTGCATATTTCCATGTAGGAGGCTGCAAACATAGGCTCACTTCGTCTTCGGGGGGTCGGGGACATGAGGAGCGGGGACTTAAAGGGTCACATGAGGATCGCCGGGATCTTTATGGATGACCCAATCTTAAGGGTCGCGGATAAAATGATTCCGGAGCAGATTTTTGTCAGGCATTTTGACATTATGTCATTTGACAGAAATATGTGGACCAGCCAATCCTGGCGGCCCAAAGAGGGGGCTCAGATATGGTTCACGGATGGCTCGAAGCAAGCTAATGGTGACACGGGGGCAGGTGTCTTTGGACCCAGATTCCAACGTGCTTTACCAATGGGCAAGTACCCCTCCGTCTTTCAGGCGGAGATTTTCGCTATCTGCGTATGTGTGAGAGAGTGCCTACGGAGAGACACGGTTAGATCCCGCATCTACATTCTTTCTGACAGCCAGGCTGCGCTAAAGGCTCTAGGAGCTTACGGGGTATAATCTGGTCTAATCTGGTCTCAACGAACTCGGTAGGAACAACTCCCTTTAGGATGGATTCCTGGTCATGAAGGGCACGAGGGTAACGAAAGGGCTGATTGTCTAGCCAATTGTGGAGCCCGTCGACCATTCATCGGCCCGGAACCATTCTTTGGGATACCTAGGGGTTATGCTAGGGAAAAGCTCAGGCAATGGAGAGAGACTGAGTTTGCTAAGCATTGGGAAACTTCTACTGGCCAAAGGCAGGCCAAAAGATTTATTTCCTTGTCCAGTGGAGTATCAAGGCGACTATCGGCACTCGACAGGGGTAACCTTAGGACCCTCACGGGATACTTAACTGGGCACTGTGGGCTCAGGTACTAGCTTCGCAAACAGGACCGGTCAGACACTGATGTTCGCAGGTTTGTTTTGTGAGCTGGAAAGTGAGACATTGGAGCATATTCTCTGCGAAATTCCGAGACTGTGTGACAGGAAACTCAGATTTCTGGGTGACCGTTTCGTGTCTTCTTCGGACGTTTCGGGAAATTCTCCTAACGGGATTATTGGCTTTATTGGTAGCCTGAATCTCTAGGTAACTCTAATCAGTACAAGAGATCTATATTGGTCGTGGTGCGTAGTGCCTTCGTATCTAATCTAACCCCACCGAAGTAAAATAATATAACAGGGCTATGAACTAAAAAGCTTCAACAAAGTTCGCCAACTCACCATCAGATGGCGTGCAACAATTGTTCTAAAATTCAACATCTCGCGCAATTACAGTGTTGCCATATTTGAAGCCCTTTAAAAAAAAAAAAAAAAAAACAATGCAATAAAATCAATTGGTTTGATTGATTTAAAATCAGCAACGAATATGTGTATTTGAGTATATTCGGCGCTTGAACGCAAACGAATGTTTATTCGGGTGTTGATAACGTATGATGGTTTTGCAATCAGCAGTTGCAGTTCTCTGGTGAACATGCGTCAATCGTCCTTTGAAATAAAAATATAATTGGTGTCGGTTACAATCCTAAAATGTCTTTCTTCCAGCATGAACCGAAAATGTTTAATGCTTTCATAAATTTCCAGCAGCATCATATGCGCCATATTTACATTGAGGAATAAATAGCTTCTTAAAGAAAAAGGTAAGTGGTTCCTCTAAGCTTTTTGGATTAAGTCTTCGTTGCAAAACAGCATCAATAGCAGTGTTAGAGGCATCTACATATAAATTTCATTCGGATCCAGGAGACGGGTGACATAAAAGTGTTGCATTTGAAAGAGCATTTTTTAAATTTTCAAAAGCACTAGTTTGTTTTTCTGACCATACTAAAACTTCTTTCTTTTTAGGATTCCTCTTTTGAAACTCATTTAAAGGAGTTTAAAGTTTGCTTCAAAAGGGATTGATGAACGATTATAATTGAACAAACCAAGAAATCTTCTTATTCTTGAATGGTTTTGGGCTTAGGAAAGTTTATAATGGCATCTACCTTTTCAGGGAAAGATTTAATGCCATTTTCATTCATAATGTATCCCAGAAAGGAATACATTATGAATTCACTTTTCTCCGGATTAGTTACTACTCCATATTCATTTAAGCAAGTAAAAAGTTATTTGAGGTATTGTTTGTGTTCTTCAATATTTGACGAGGCAATTAAAAAGTCATCAGTGTAAGGAAATACAAAATCTAAACCTTCAACAATCTGATGGACCGCTTGCATATCTGAGCGGCATTACTGAGGCTAGAGAGCATTTGAAGATATTCAAAAAGGCCAAATGGTATTATTATTTCTGTTTTTTCTACGTCTTGAGTAACTGCAATCTGATGGAAAGCCTTAACCAGATCAATTTTCGAAAATATTTGCTTCCCATGAAGAATTGACTGAAAGTCTCTTATATTAAGAATTGGGTATTTATATGCAATTGTG
The DNA here is from genome assembly GCA_949987735.1 of Leucophora obtusa. NCBI lineage: Eukaryota > Metazoa > Arthropoda > Insecta > Diptera > Anthomyiidae > Leucophora > Leucophora obtusa. The sequence continues at coordinate 43,682,313 of OX465297.1, forward strand.
TAGTTGTTAAAGAATCTGTATCCACCAAATGGGTGCCAAGTATCACTTGGTTTTTTACCATATGCAAAGCGCTAGCCCAGCGACTTTTTTATCATTGTACTATGTTGTTCGAATTCTTGCTTGGCCTGTTGAAGTTTAACAGGATCTAATCTACGACCTTTCATTGGCTGTGTGAGGACGATTGTTTCTGTAATTTTGTTCGGTGTGAATTTGTTTCGAATTCTACTGAAAATTTCTGAAAGTGTCTGTTTTGTTTTATATTTCGTTTGAAATAATAATTTAAAATTTTTATCATAGAGGCAGATAGATAGTTTTCATTTTGACTTGTAAAAATTTTGAAAGAAAATTTGATTTTTCGTTGGTATAAAGAGCAAACGATCACGTATCAATAAAAACTCATAAAACGAGATGTACAGTTTAATTGGCCAGGAGGGCGAAGAGAAGCTCTCCAGATTTTGGCAAAATTGTTCGGGGATTTTAATGAATATTTTTTTTTGTTTATCTTTGACACATCGAGACCTTCAAAAATTCATCATTATAAACAAATAAAAGGAAAAGGAAAATAATAAACAGCATTAAATTCTGATGTACAAATAAGGTTGCTGTTTTAGTTTAAAAAATTGCTCAGAAGGAAATTCGTCTCCGAGAGATCATCTATCTTCAACTTCGAATTGGTTCGTATATTATCCTTATCCAAAATTTTGGTCATAATCGACAACCACATACGTCATAGAACTTAATCAAAATTCTTATTCAAATCAAAGAATGATTAAATATACCTCAATATATAAATCATTAGGGTGTGCCACGACCTTTAAAATTCTATAGTAATAATTAATTTAAAAAAAAAATTACAATAAATGTTCTTTGTTGTATCTTCTCAGTTTGTTAATTAATTGTTTAAGTTTTTTTTAAATCAATTTGCTTAAATATCTAATTATTCATTAATTTTGATTTTATTTTTTTTTATATCAAATTTAATGGTACCCTAATGAACAAATTTAATTATAATTGTTCTCTCTTATACAGTTCTTATTGTTTTTTTTGTTTACCAACTCAACTTTTACATACTTTCAAATTCCCAATATTACACTCAACTTACACACATAATATTTAACATAAGCACTCATTCTCTCTCAGGATACTCACACAAAATATAGTAATAAATAAGTTATTTACGCAGCTGTTCGATTGTCAATTGGCGCCCGTCGACGAGAACAAGTATTTTACGTAAGTTGCATGTTTATTTCAAAATTTTTTTTTAAACAATTGAGTATCTTTTAGATACTAATATACTTTCAAACTCTCTATTTCTTCTATTTTTGGCATTAGGGTGGCCATACTAAATTTAAATAAACCTTTTAAATTTCCTATTACTCTTTTATTTCTTTTTAATTAAATTCATTAATTTTAAACTAAAATACCTTTAAATTTTCTCATTAATTTTATTAATTAAGTTTTGTTCCAAATCTTTTAATAATTCTTTCTTTTTATGTTTTATAAATAAAATAATTTTGTATTCGATATCTCTTATTATTGATTCCTTGTACTACTGATCAGAGAAGTACGATAAACATTGGGCCGACTGAAATCTACCCTATAGTCGGCAAGGTAGGGTGGGTATAGACCAGGGTAGTCTTAACATCTAAGACTACCCATAACAATCATCAACATCCCTTAACTATCCTTTTCTTCATTTTTATTGTTATCGTTTTGTTTAGCTACCTAATTTTAATATTTTTGTTAATGAGCCTAAATCTACCTCAGATGGGGCAAGAACACACCCCAGCCCTGAGCACGGCCGGCTTTATAGGTAGCCCTGCCCTGGACGAGGTAGACCAAGGATGGAAGGTTCGTTACAGCTGACAATTTGTTATGATTTAGTGTTTGATGCCTTATTTCTGATTAAATTTGGTGTTGAAGTTTCTGGTTGTGTTTGGAAATTCAGCGAAATTTTGTTGAAAAGCATCATTTACATTAAAAGTTTTGATTGAATTTATATCAACATATTTTATGATACCCTTACTCTTCCTTTTACATTTAGGATCAATCAGTAATTTGTTTTTAATAGTAATAACTAATCCAAAATAATCTAAAAAATTACTGCCTAAAATTGGGGTTTTAAGATCAGCTAAAATAAATGTCCATAATAATTTCTTCTTTAGGTTAAGATTTAACTCTAGCAATTTCGAACCAAATGTTTGAATTCTAAAACCAGTTGCAGCAAATAAGGGAACGAATGTATGTTGTTGTTGTTGAATGTATTGGAAGAATAGAAACAGAGACTATTAATTATAGAGATAGGAAATCAAAACGTACACTATGCACTGGCCCTCTGTTGAAATTTAGTATTACCTGAGCAACTATTTAGTATCAGTTTAGTATCAGCTTAGCCTATATTTTAAAACTAAAAAACTGCTCAGAACTGCTCAAAATAAGAAAAATCCAAGCGCGGAATATATTCAAATAATAAAATTTGAGGTATCCGTTTGTTTTTTGCTTTGTTGTTTGTTATTATGTAAATTTAAATAAAAAAAGAAAAGTATACATTTTTTTAACAAAGTGCCATCTAGTGATAACGATATTTTTAAAAGTTATTTTTTTTGGTGATGCCATACCCCTGAATAGAAACGTCAGCACCAGAGTCTATTAAAAAATTAAATTTAGAAAGTGGATTACAAGCAATTAATCGACGACTTTTCAAAGGATTCCCAAAATCACTCGTCGTCATTAGTGTTGAGGAAGAGGGTTTCCCGAATTAGAATTAAAAGCACAAGGAGGTGCGCATTTAGCATTTAGCACGCTCTTTAAAACAAGCGATGATAGTAGCAAAGAGTCTGATTAGATATATAACGTTATCGGTTGTTCGAGGATGATCTGAACTGAGCTCGAGAAGAACTAGTACTTTTACTTACGACCTCAATTAATTTAGTTTTTTGTTTAGTTCATCAAAGCCAGATTCCCCTTTTCCTATAGATAAAATGTTAGGTTTTGGACACTCTAACATACCATCTGCTACATCTAGCAAATAAGACAAAACTTTGTTCACATTCTCTAGGGAGTTTTGGTTTTTATCCAAAAAGAAAACATAATATCATCGGATATTTTGTTGCTAGCTAGATTTTTAATTTCTTGAAAACGGTGACTTAGTTTCTGATCTCCTAATTTTAAATCATTAAAAATACGATTAAACTTACTATCATCACTTTCTTCATACATAGTTAGTTGAGATTGAGAAGTTGAGATTTTAACATCAATTATTTATCTTGTTGTGGTGGATTGCGAATTAAGCCTAAAATTTTGTTGATATTAATGGAGACATCTAAGGATTCAATAACTTTTTAATAATTGATGTTGTCAGAAGTAATTTTAAAACTTTGAAATTTTTCTTCAGTTGTTAACTCTTTCACTACAGTGTACACTAGACCGTACCTAAAAAAAAAAGTTCGCCTTACACCATCCAATATGAAGTATTTTTGGAAGGCAATTAAAAAAAATTTTTTTTTTGCCGAACGTAGGGGTCGCCTTTTTTAATGTTTCGTTATAGCTTTGGCTCAAGGAGACCAGTGTTTTGCTATATAGTAAAAATCCAATTAAAAAAAATTTAAAAAAGCGACCCCTACGTTCGGCAACCAATATATATAAAAAATATTTCTACTGGGTTTATCGAAAAACTTCCTTAGCAAATGTTTAATGATTTTTTGCGAGCTTTAATTTTCTGACATTAGGGTGGTACATTAGGGTGTAGCAATAGAAAAATTGTGGGTAACTACTAGAACGGGATACTTGAGGTCAAAATGCGAAAAACACTGGTCTCCTCGAGGGAAAACCATCGATGTATCATACTTTAAGATCCGACTGTAAATGCCAAAGATATAACGAAAAATATAAAATGGCAACCCCTACATTCGGCAAAAAAAAAATGTTTTTTTGAAACCTCCTTGCAAAAATACTTCATATTGGAGGGTGTACGGCGCACTTTTTTCTTTGCCTGTAAGGTGGTACGCTCTAGTGTACTTCCTTAAAAAAATCTATAAAATTTGATAATGCAAAAAAAAACTTACTAGTTTTTGTAACTAAATTTATTAAGCTCTTGGACTTCAAATAAAAATCTTTATATGTATAAGTAGTTCAACATGACAATGTAGTCGCGATATTTGTTAATGAAGTCTAATTTTTTGAATATAGGGGGTTTTGGTGGTTTTCATAAACTAATAAAGACAGGTAATTGAATTTTAGCATTTAGCTTCGTTTTATGACGAGAAGAAAAATAACCAAAGGATTTTTGAACAATTATCTTAATTTTTGCATTAAAAACACAAAAATTGTTTTTTCGGACTTTCTATATTTTCATACTCGTATATTTAGTTAGAATATTCTTCTACCTCAAGTCCAATTTCTAATATGATATTGTCATATTAGATTTTATTTGTTGTTTCAAAAAGGGTTGATCATTTTCATGATAGACAATACAATTGTTTCGTAGACATCACTCTACTCTTCAGTTGTCCGCAATAAGAAAATGATAACTTTCTTACTCAAACCGAGACATTACATAAGGTACAAAACATCAACGGGACGAGAATTTTGTACTTTCGTATATGAACTGTCTGATTTGGTAAAACCAGCTATGAATGTTGAAGGGGTTACGTCATTTTTGTTGGATAGGAGGGGGAGGGGGGCAAACATATTTTTTTCTAATTTGAGGACTCTTAGAATCTGAAGTCAAAATAACGATACATCAGCAAAAAAGTCGGTAGTGAAAGGGTTAAAATAAAAGCTAAATTTGTTAAGATGTTCTTATTTATTTTTAGATTTATTTATTTAAAGAGTTAAGCAACAATATTTCTTCACGAAGTTCTAGCAAATTATTTTATTATTTTTTTCTGGATAAAAAATATTTCCTAACTTTTGGGTAACCACTTATTCTTTCACTATGAGTAACCATGCTGGTAACTCGTTATTCGTACTTTTTTTTTGTAAACGAGAGGGTGATGACCAACCATGACTTTTGGGACATCGCGAACAAAAGTAATTAAGCAAATAAATAGCCTGGTAAGTAGTGAAACCCTGTGTGCTACTTACTCGCCTAATTACTTGGTAATGTCTGTTTTCTGGAAACTGCAGATGCAGAACGACGACTGCAGATTTTGATGTGCATATCACGAACTAACGCTATGGTTTTTTTTTTTTACCAAAATACGTAAAAACCGTCAAATTTAAAAGTGTGTTACGGAAATTCTATATTTACTGAAATCGGGCTTAGGTATATCCTTATGTTGCTGGTAACATCATCACTTATTTTCGGCCTTCTCTTTAATAAGACTTAATTAAATAAATACGTTCGATAATGGTCATTGTACCATAAAGTAAAACATTAATAAACCATGTGTTCCAAATTCCAATAATAACAAAAAAACAGAACAAAAAATCAATATTGTTTTTATAATTCTATGAATTGGTTTATTTTAATATAATATAAATATTCAACAATAATTCTCACACATTCTTAATTCATACAAGCTGATTTTAACTAAAGATCATAATAAACAAATTGATTATAAGCAAAAAATAAAAAATCACAAGCGAAAAAAATCAACAACAATAAAAATTGAAAATTAATTCATCCATAAATCAATTTGCAACAGGAAATCTTGTTTTTATGGATGTTAATTAAATAACTGAACAAATTAACAATAAACGAATGAACTAAACTCGTCATAGGTACCAATGAACATCGATTACAGCCAACAACACACATAAAAAATAAATAAAAATTAAACCTCTAACATATGCAGCGATCACATATGTATGTATACTCGTATATGTATGGAACAGCAGGATTTCAAAGAGTGAATTCATATGTTAATAAAATTTTGTTACCGTTAAATTCATAAAAAATAGTAGAATCTTTGTGTCACTATACCTGCATAAAATTTCCTCCTGAAGAGCATGGATCAACACTCATAAAAAAAAGTAAGTACAAATGTCTGTTAAACGCCTTCTGATTCAATTAAACAAATTTTTCCGTTATTTTGTCTAAAATTTTTAAATGATTTAAATTTTTTATAAATCCAATTTATCATTAAAATTATTTCATCCGTATTTAAACTAACTTTGTACGCTAATTTTGAGTAATTTGTGTTTCTTAACTTTATAAAAATTTCAGCTAATTTAACCCACAATAATTTTTTAATTATATTTTTTGTCTCTGCTATCAATATGACATAGAGATTGCGCTATATTAAAATTTTTTTATTATATAATCGAAAAATAGCTTGTATCTCAGAAACTAAGGGACATAAAGCAAAATGGACAAATATTCGTCACTACACTCACAATATTTTATCCTTAAAAACAAACTAAAATACATATTAAATTAATTGAAAACACTATTAAAAAAAGGACTACTGATTTTTCATTATATTCAAACCATTTTGCTATTTATTTTCAAACATTGTTTAAACAATCCAGAAAAGAAATAAAAATAATTGAAAAGTCTATTAAAACAATCATCAATTTTTTAACTGACAAAACGTAAACAAAAACGATTTTGTGGTTTGTTTTTTCATATTTGAAAGTTTTTTTTTTGTTTCGATTTTCAAAACACTACACCATACACAACAGACACGTTCATATTTTTATTGGCTATGTTTGTGTGTATGAGTAAAGAATATTTCTTGTAATTTGAATTGAAATAATTTTGTATATAAACAAACTATTTTAACAAAAAAGAAAACCGAAAATATTTGAATTTTTTGTTTTAAAACAGAAAACAACGAAATTATTTAAATATTTTTTCTACAAATAGAAATCTAAAAATAGAATATTTGACTGAAAATAACAACTCCTACAGACGATACATATTTTTTTCTGGTTTGTTTATTATTGGTTGACAAAAAAAGTTAAACAATATGTTTCAATGTATTTTAATTGATTCTTCAATTGAAAACAAACTTTACCTATTACTTTTTAAATAAACCTCAATCGGTTATGGAAAATATATTGTGAGTGTATGTATTTACCTATAAGTTAATCGTCTGTGACTGACGTGGTAGTCTAACAGACATGAAGTTGCATTGTCAAGTAAATCCACGTCAGCCGCAAACCACCACAATATTTTTTCCTTAAACTCAACCGAATATGTACATTAAAAGAATTGAAAATAAGTTAAAAAAAGGACTACCCACTTTTCGTTTAAAACAATAGTATTTTGTCGTTTATTTTGAATTGTTAATTAATTAACTGGCAAAGTCGGTAAAAATAATAGATTTCTCGTTTATTTTAAAATTAATCGTATTATAAGTGTACTACCATTTCCATTTCCGGGAAGTTGAAATTTTAAGCGACATTTTATCAGAATGTTGTAATTAAATCATGAGCCAGATTCCCGCAAAAAAATAACTTTTTTTTTAAGTGCAAATAAAAGAACACGAACAACTATTGTTACAACTTTAACTCATATTTGTAATAAACGAACTAAATCCTCCAACTCTAACCTGTAATGTTTTAAGTAACAATAATTGCTATCGAATAACTCTCCATCACGACTGTGGTAATTTGCCCACAGGTAAAATTTCTGCTAAATTTAGCTCAAATTTCCTAGCTAATTTAAGTAAAACTGTGTCTATATATATAGCAGTATGTAAAATCTAGCTTAGCTAAATTTAGCAGACCATTATTTTCAAATTCATTGAAAATTCGGCTGGCGCAAATGTAGGTAAATTTTCAGTTATTTCAGCAGAGTTTGCAACTATTTGTACGGACTTCTTCAATTTGTGTACAATTCTTTAAGAAAATTTTAAAAGTTTTTTTCACACAATGTCCAGTATCTCGGTGATACACTACACTCAAAGAAAAGGTGAAAAAAAACGTTTGCTGATTCAGCAATATATTAGTCAAAATCGTAAAAAATTTGTAAATTCAGCAAAAGAAATGTCTTTATCAGCACACTTTTGATACAAACTAAATTAGTAAAAAATTAGGTTAATGCTGAAAAAAATGTAACTAGAACTTTAGCTAAAAACAGGAATTCCAGCAAAAAAAAATTCTTAAAACTACACCCAAAAAATATCTTAGTTCTTTATAACGAAAATTTCAACTATATTATAGGTGAAATATCCCTAACTAGTATATAGTTGAATTGGTTTAGTTGGTGTCAACTAAATTTTTTAAATATCAATAATTCAACTATGACTTTGGATAATAGCAACGATTTGCTAGGTGGAATTAATCAAATTTTAACGATAGTAGCTATTAACTACTTCCAATTCATAATTGGTTAATAGGAATCACATATTTTGCTTTAATAGTTTTATTAATAAAAACAAAATTTACATTTCATTTATAAAAAATAAAAATGCCTGCTATAGTAAAGTGTTGTTTTTTTCAAACGCATCGTATAGACCAAATACAATTAATATTGTTATTAATATGTATTTTTATTAATTCTAATTTAGTAGTTTGAGGTTAAGAAGAAGAATAAACCTTCCTCAAAAGTTATAAACACATTAAATTTGCAAATCAGACTAGATCTAGTTTCTGCCCTTTTATGGACAGGCTTCATCAGTGATCTTCCATTAAATTGTATTATTGTTTATATTTTTATTGTCAGATTGTCTCTATATGAATAATTTCAGAAGTGATCAAACAGACATATACAAACATTCTACTTCAGATTTTCTCTGTTTATCTTCTTATTTCCTTCTGCATTTGCCATGTAATTTCCAAATTCTACAATTTGCTATGTACTTAAAAAATATAAAATATTTTTCTGCGTTGGGAGGGTAAAAGGATTTACTACTAGGTCTTTCAAGGGTTGGAATCGCAGAGTATTATTATAATTTGCCCTGTCATTTGTTGCATTTCCTCATTGCTTAATCTTTCCTTACTGAAAATTTAAAGAAATCATTTCGTTAATTTTAAATAAGATTAAAATAAATACACCAATATCAACTTACCACCTCCAAAAACATTTTAGAAAATTTTAGTTTACATTTATTTGGAAATTAACAAATATTTTGTAAATAAAACAATTTTTATTTGTTTTTCTTCATAAATAATTACAAAATATAGATGTCAATTTTAAATACATAATTTGAAATGTTACACACAGAGAAAAAATATGCCATTTTCCAAATGAAATTCGGTAACATCTACTAAAATAGGTTGTTACAACTGAATATTGGTTATAACAACAAAATTCGGTTTATACAACTGAATTTTTGTTGCAATACCCAAAATATTAAGAAATCGCATTCCAATATGGTTTCACCAACCGAATTTATTGGTTGTAGCAATAAAAGTTCTTCGAAAGGTGGGCTTGTCAACGGATCTCTGCTCGTGGACCTTTCTCCGCTTTGCCAATTTGTCACCCTCAATATCTGAGGGATTTCACTTAGCCCCATCGACTCTCTTCACTACAGCTGACGAGCTGTATGCGGTCTCATTGCGCTTAAGGTACTAATCCACCAGAGCTTGGCATTTAAGGCGGTCCTGTTCGTCGCGCTCATGAAGGGAGTGGTGTCTGTGATTTTGTCTGGTAAGACGCTGGAGTACTATGGGTGGTACCCTCATTGCCTAGGAGGTTGACCATTGTCTCCTGACTCGAGGCGAGCAGATCTTCATCGGATGAGTTGCACAGCAATCCAGTTTTTCTATCATCACCTTTGTTGTTTTGTAGGTTTAGTTCATTTTTACAAAAACGAAAACATTCATTTTAGACTTGAATTTTCAGCAAATAAATTTACTAAAGTATAAATTCTCTACAAATTTTTATAGTTTTTTTCAGTCTACTAATATTCAGCATAAAGTTTTATTGATTTTACAAAATAGATTGCTATTTTTTTTTGTGGTAATAATCAGTTCGCTGATTTTCAGCAAACCCCCTTTTGCTAAAAATTACCAACTTTTTTGCAAGCACACTCCTGACTAAAAATTTGCTGACACAGCAACATTTTTGCTGACTTTACTGATATTTTTTTTGAGTGTTTGCAAAAATATTACAATCGACACGTGCCCTGGCGTCAGAGGGAGCTGTTAGCGACTAGACTTCTTTTACCACTAACTAGCCATTTAGGTTCTTGGCACTGCTACCAACCACCTTAGCCTTACAATTGGGGGATAAAGTATGAGGATATGAGAAGGATTAAAAATAAGAAGGATTTGTGAGTTAATAGTGGGAGAAGGAAGATTGGAGAGGGCGAAGTGGGCAACTTTTAGTCATGCCACTTTCCGTATTCGGCACCCTCAGATAACCTTCACCCATCATACAAACCCTAGAGCATTTAAGCATCCGCATCGCGGCAAGGTTTTTACACGGTAGCGGTGATTGTTACCCGTTACTCGGTTAATCGATGAAATTCTTTTAAATAATTGTTTGAGTAATTAGAATTGGTTAAAGAATTTTTAATTTGGTATTATATATTTTTAGTGAGTTGTATATTCTGATCAATTTCACAAAAATTCGTTTCGAAATACAATAAAATATGCCTTGAAATTGGAAAACTTACACATAAAGCAACAATAAAACTGTTGTTGTATTGTGTTTAATTATAAAATTTCAAGGCATATTTTATCAGAGCTTGAATCAACTCACATAAAATTTGATTCATTTCATGAGTCACTGAATAATTTATAATCATTTTAAATCAACGATTTAAAACCGAATAAAGTCAGATATGACTTAAAATTTGTTAAATTTTGTTGGGATTGAGTTATTATCATGGATGGTAACCGAATCGAATGCGGTTATCGTTAGGGTAACGATATTTTAGGTTATTTAGATAACGGTATTTTAAGGATAATTCTATTTCATTTATTTCGGTATCGGTATTTTAAGGATAACGGTATTTGAGTTATTTCGGTATCGGTATTTTAAAGATAACGATATTTGGGGTATTTCGGTAACGGTATTTCAAGGTTAACGGTATTTCAGTTATATCGGTGACGGTATTTTAAGGATAAAGGTATTCCGGGTATTTCGCTAACGGTATTTTAGGGGTAACGGTAGTCAGTTGAAAGGGTTTTGAATCGATAACGGTATTTTAGCGGTATTGCCTGCCAACCCTGGTTATTATTTGTTTTATGATTATGCGATTCAAGGAATAATTTGTGTGATTCTTTGAAAAGTATTCTTTGTATAAGAAACACTTATAGAAAAAAGTCTTTAAAAAATTTGCAGAAAAAAGTGCTGTAATTAGCAGATTACTTTTGCTATATATTAGTAAGATAGGAATACCAAAAGTAAAACTGTTAAATATACAAAAATGTATTTATATTTTAGTTAAATTTTGTTAATAGAAAATAATAACTTAACCTGTTAAAATCAGCAAAAAAATTTACCAAATAATTAGTAGTTTTAAAATTTCAAAGTTATTTTTTCGATTTGTTTTTAATGCAAATGTTGCTTTTCAAAAAGTATTGAGGGTATTCACAGTTTAAGTGCTAACGTGCTATCATTGTAAAATAGCATGATTTTTGAAGTGTAAAATAATATTAATTTACTACTTAAAATAGTACGAACTGTGAAGTCCATCATTGATTTATGACTGGTTTAGCAAATCAGACAGTTCATACACAAAAGTACAAAGCTCGTCCCGTTGAATTTTTGCACCTTATGTAATGTCTCGGTTTGTATGTTCCAATCATCATTTTCTTATTGCGGACAACTTATTAGTTGGGGTGAGGCCCACAAAACAATTGTATTGTCTATCACAAAAATGGTAAACTTTTTTGAAACAACAAATAAAATGTAATATGACAATATCATATTTGAATTTAGACTTGAGGTAGGACAATATTCTAACTAAATATATGAAAATATAGACAGTTCGAAAAAACAATTTTTTTTATTTTTTAATGCAAGAATTAAAAAAATTGTTTGTTTCTTTTTTTCAACTTCTACTATATATTCATTTAAGTTGTTAATTTTTTTTTTATTTTATTACTTATAAATTATAAAATCTACACTCATAAAAAAGCCCGTACAAATAGAATAAAATTGTGCTGGCGCAAATTCATGTACTATTTTCTGTTATTTTAGCAGAATTTTGACCTATTTGTACGGACTTTTTAAGACAAAATAACAGAAAAATTAGTTCAATTTAATCAAAACGCGTTTAACAGACTTTTGTACTAACTTTTTTTTATGCGTGTACCAAAATGTGTAATTTTTGGGAAAAAGTTATGAAATAAAATTGCTGAAATTGTTCGAGTTACTTGAATAATTTAAAACCTTACTCAATTAATCGAGTAAGTCATAATCCCAAAATCTTGTTACTCGGTTAGTCGAACAAAGCCAAACTCGAGTAATTTGAATACCCTAGTACAGGGGTGGCAAGACTTTTTTCGCTACGTGCCAGAAACGGAGAATTTTTTTTGTAAAAATTTCTCGCGTGCCACATTAATTTTAGTTGTCTTTTAAAAGTCCTTTTTTAAAATTTGGAAAATTTCTCTTAAAAATATCATCGCAGATGTACATATTTATCAGCGCTACGGATAATCCCCATGAAATAACCCCAAAGGGAAAAATTAAATAACATCCAAAAAATGATGTAAAAATGTTTGACGGTAATTTAATTTTTGGGGGTTTATTTAATCTATAAATATTGAGATTATTTCATTATGAAAAATTCCCAATGAAATAAAATTAAAACAGTTTGAACATTATTGCCTTTTAATTTTTTGGGAGTTATTCCATTTTTGGTGGTTATTTCATTTTGTTAAGAAAAGTTAAATTATTGGGCGCCATTTATTATTTAAGTACATAAGAAACTAGTTGAAAATGTGCTTCGGGCAAAAATTTGAGTTTGTTAAAATAAATCGCGCAGTTTTTATCATCATAATAATAAAAAAAAGCGCATGAACAGAGAAATTTCTATTTCAGATGAAATGGCTCTTCGAAACACGATCAAAACCCAATTTCAAATTCCGACAAAGGGGGTGATTTCATTATGAAACTTATTTTCAGCTTTTATTTTATTGAGGGTCATTTCGTAGGACCTATTTTCCCTTTAAAAAAAACTTAATTTTTTAGATCCAATTTTATTACGAGTTGATTTCCATTTTTGTGCAATTTTCTGGTACTTTTTTTTTCTCCAATTATGAGGTATTTTCTAATCGAAACATTTAAACTTCTTTCAATTTAGAATTTTAGAGATTTTCCCAGAATTTTCTGATAATCGAATTTGCGAGTTTTTATTAACCATATTTCTTTAAACAAAATATGATGGCAATACAGAGTTTTGTTAATTTTAAAAAACAATTTACAAGCTCTATGAAAAATTTCACCATTATGGAGTTAAATCACACATTTTTGTAACGAAATTTAACATTTAACTGAATTTTTTGCCGGTCTTCTAATAGTTTAAATTTTTTGAAAATATCCAACAAAACGTCGTGTGCCACCTAAAATCCACTCGCGTGCCACTACTGACACGCGTGTCATAGTTTTGCCAGCCCTGCCCTAGTACTAATATTATAATGTGATAGCAGTGTTCTAAAAATTTCTTAGTTTACCGTTGAAATGTTGTAACAATTGACTTTTTTCAAAGACAGCTGTAACGAATGTTTATATGTTTATATATCATCACCTAAAATGCAAAAGGGCGTAACAACAACAAAAATTTAAGCCGATTTTCTGGCTGATTATGATGCACTAGACTAAATTACATTTTCCTAAAAAATTTTAAACTTATATGTCGAAATAAGTCTATAGTGGTGTTTTAAACAAGAGAAGAAAATATAGAATATCTTTAATTCTACGTTTTTTTTTGGTTCTAGTGTAAAAAAATAAAAAGTGTTGTTACGCCCTTTTGCATTTTAGGTGACGATATGGAGTATAGCAGAAAAAAATCTCTCCAAAGAAATGAATTAATTATGTTAAATGTCTGTTTGAGAGTTAAGTTCAAAAAACAAAAAATTTATAATAAAAATATGAAGAAACTATAACGGTGAGCTATAAAAATTAAATCCTACATGTGAACAGACAACAAGAAACACTTTAAAATCAATAAGAAATCTTTATTAATTTACGAGACGAGTTAACAAAATTCAGAATATGAAATGGTTGGTTACGGTGGAATCATATAATTTGACCATATGGCAGCAGCAGCAGCAGCAGCAAGGTAAGTAAGTAGTAGTCAAACAGACTGATAGACCCTTCATAACGATATACACACTCACACAGATAATATTGTTTGTGTTCGTAACTACATCATAGTAAATTGGATGATTTGTATTTAACTTTTGCCAGTTTATCCATACGTATGGATTAGGGATGCCAAACGGGAAATCCCGAATCCCGAAATCCCGGGATTTTCGGGATTGGCAAAATCCCGAATCCCGGGATTATTTCTCAAAAATCCCGGGATTTTCTTATTTTTTTAATATTAAAATAAACGCAAATAAACAAAGTAAGCAATTTTAGATTACCTACGTTTTTTCTTGAATTTTCTCATATTGACAAGAAATTGATGCCAAGATATTGGTAAAATTATAAATTAAGTAGATTACACTATGGAACATTTTTGGGATTATTGTCTGGGGGGTGAGAAATTCCAAGTCAGGGTGATGGTACTAGGTCAGTATAGTAAAACCCTCAAAGGGTTTGGCGTTCGTATGTGTCGTATGTTTTTACCGGCAAAACTGTTGATTATAAAGAAAAACGTTATATTAACGGATTAAAGAAATTGTAATTCTAAATTTTTCTAAATTTGTTTCATCAAAATCGGACAAGTGGTTCTCGAGTTATGTTAAACTACGTTTTTGCCAAAATGTTACAACTAAGCCAAAAAACATCAAGATAAGGAAAAAATTTAAAAGGTCATAACACATACGAACGCCAAACCCTTTGAGGGTTTTACTATACTGACCTAGTACCATCACCCTGACTTGGAATTTCTCACCCCCCAGATTGGCTGTTGTACTGTGTTATTGGAGTAAACTATGCAAAGACTTTGCAGAAAAATTTGAAATTTTGGTAAACATTATTAAGTTTTTGAGGAATACATGCGAAAAATCAAGTTTGTTTGTTATTTTACCGATTTATTCTTCCAAGCGAAATTCGATTTCTGAAACCTAATTTTGGCTGGGACTGTAAGTTTGAAATCTTCCATGAAAACATTTGATAACGATAACCAAATAACTTTGTTGTTGTAATTACACGATTGAGTGTGCAAGGTTATCGCAACGAATCTGTTTTAAAATCTGCTTACAAAATACTGGGCGCAAGTGTACTTAATGACAGGCCTTCATATATTATCCCAGCCAGAAAAATACAAACGGGAAAGCGATGGCAAGGTATTTTAACAGGTGGAACAAGTACTGACAAAAATTGCTTTCCCATTTCCAATATGATAACGTCAATAGACAAAAGGACCGGCAGTTCAAAAAGCGCCGGAAAAGTACTGGAGAAACAAAATTTTTAACTTTGGCAAAACGCTGCCGAAACCAATAAATAGGTGGTTTGGAATTATATTTTCCAAAATAAAATTTAAAAAAAGTTCATATGTATCTTTTTTGGCGCTGCCGTGATGTTTTGTAAAACAAATACTGGCAAAACGATTTTTGCAAACGCTGGCAAAGCGTCCCAAATGAGTCTTCTGCCAGTCATTTATTTTTAACGTCGCGGTTACCAAGTGGTATGCAAGTACTTGATTTTTTGTACCACTGCCAATTTCTGACTGAGATGTTTCAATATTCATAAAATGTACCACATTATTAATTAACAACTATTAAACAATTATAAAACGCTTTATTCTATAAAAAAATTAGTTACATAACATAAAAATTTTTACAAATAAAGGAAAATTTAAATCCCAAATCCCGTAAAATCCCGGAATCCCGAAAAATCCCGTAGTCCCGAAAATTCCGGAATCCCGAAATCGGGATCCCGGGATTTCATACAAAATCCCGAATCCCGGGATTTTCAAATATCAATCCCGATTGGCATCCCTAGTATGGATGCATGTAACAGTCAAGTCAATAGTATGTGTGAATATGAATATGGCTTAATCGAATTATTAACAACAATAATAAAACTGAACAAATTTTTTCTGTGTTTCGTTATTGAAAACAGAATATTGGGCTGGTTAAGATGATCATAATGTGAACAGGTACAAAAAATATCATAAACAACATTTTTGATGTTTTCTTTAGTACGTTTACGCGTTTTAAAGAAGGCTTAAACAAAAAAAGAACAAAGATGAAAAAAAAAGAAAATAAAGTTGTTAAACGGATGTATAAGAAAGACTAACAAAATTTAATAACAACATCATCTACAGCAGCAGTAACAACACCAACAGAGTTCGTAATCTTTAAGAAAATTGTTTAGTAGTGAAGCGTATATTGTATTTTTTATGATTTATGAACTTTAGTAGAACTCTTACTGATGCATTTGCCACAACAGTAACATTATTAATAACTTTTAGGAATAATTAAAAATCGACCTGCTTTTCAAAATAATCTTGTTAATTATTTTCGGTAAGTGAATCATGTCAATTTTTCAAATTTAAAGTAAAGATTTTGGGAACATCGTTTTTCTTTTCTGATAAAAATTTTAAATGTGTAACTACTCGTATATTGAAGTAAATAACGAAACTTCAAGAAATATGAAATATAAATTCGCCATACATGTGAAATAAAAGTTTTCAATATTCTCAGCTGTCGGTAAATTCAACCTACATGCATACAATGTGTCAGAGAAAACTGGCGGCGACAGTGAATGTGTTTCCGCTAATTCCCTAACGTTAAATTAGGTAGAGCTTCTTTTAAAACTAAGAAAATGTGAAATTACGGCATCACATATATACAGTTGTGGCCAACCATTTAAGTCAATTCAAGTTTTTTCTAATTTTATTGTTGTTGCCTTTTATTTTTAAAGATCAAAATAGTGGCTAAATTCGCCACAAAGGGCAAGGAGATGGTTCAAAAAATTGTACAGAATTTTAACGTAATGTTTGTTTTTTATTTTGTCACTTTGTGGGCGTGGCTTCGGACGAAAATTTAGCGATATCAACCTTTTATCAAATTTCATAGTAAAATTTAGGCAGTACTGATTGGTTTTATACAAACTGTATATTTTTGGAAATCCTATAAAATTTCCTTAAGTCCCGCATCATTTTTATCTACAAATAGTCACCAGACTAAAAATTGCAGCACTTTAAACATGACAAAATTTTTCTTTGTTTTTAGCGATTTTAAAAGAAAGTTAACAACACTGAAATTTTAACATGAAATGCTTTTTACTATAACGTAAAAAAATCTTGACTGCTTTGTTATGTTGTGGAAAGAAAAGCGTAAAACTATTCACTTTAAAATTTCAGTGCTGTTAACTTTATTAAAAATCGCTAAAAACAAAGAAAAATTTGGTCATGTTTAAAGTGCTGCAATTTTAAGTCTGGCGACTATTTTTAGATAAAAATAATGCACGACTTAAGGAAATTTTATAGGATTTCCAAAAATATACAGTTTGTACAGGACCGATCAGTACTAGCTAAATTTTACTATGAAATTTGATAAAAGGTTGATATCGCTAATTTTTCGTTAAAAGCCACGGCCACTTAAAACAAGTGACGAAATAAAAAAACAAACATTACGTTAAAATTCTGTACAATTTTCTGAACCATCTAATTGCCTTTTGTGGCGAATTTAGCCACTATTTTGATCTTCAAAAATAAAAGGCAACAACAATAAAATTAGAAAAAACTTGAATTGACTTAAATGGTTGGCCACAACTGTATATATATATTAGGGTGGCCCTTAAAAAAAGTGTTAAATCTTAAGGTCTCACCCTCCAGAAATATGCGAATGGGCAAAAAAAGTGATAAATACGAAGTTTTGGGCCAATCGAAAAATGTTTAGAGGTCGCTCAAAGCGATTGAAAATTGCAAATGCGTTTATATGGGGAAAAATGACTTTTTTCGAGACTTATGTAAATTTTTCAATTATGGGAAAAATGTTATTCTACATGTTAAATTATTTGATATAAAGAGATAATTAATTATCTATTCAAAAAGGTATAAAAATTCAAATTCGGTTAAGAACCAGCCCAGTAACAAATTATTACTTCATTGAGAAATTCGACCACACGTCATAAATATTTTTGAAATCGATTACTAAGTTATAATTTTTTTACTTAAAAGACTCAAGGCTATGAGATATGGAACAAGATATTATGCATTTTGGTTCGATTATTTTTTGCTATTTTACCATTTAGTTTTTTATAAACCAATAAGCAGTTTTAGTTATTATTCCATAAGTTTTTGGCCTTAATTTTAGGAGTTTAATAAAACACTAGCCGTTTTACTTATTTGTCTACCAGTTTTTTTTTGTGAGTGTAATTCGCTTAATTTTTATTTTTTTTACTTAATAATACAAACATTTATTTTTTTGGAAATATAATATTCTATTGACCAAAAACAACATTTTCCTCGAAACGATTTAACGTTAATTATTTCGTCCAAAAATTTTACCATAGTAACGTCAAACATTATGTTATAATATTTCAAATCACATTTCCTAAAATTAATTTTGTAAATTAAAAAAAAAAATTTTTGGGGTCATTTTGGGCACCAGGTCCACATAGGTTAATGATGTCCAAAAATTTTTTTTTGTTAACCTTGGGTAGCGATGATAAAAAAAAACAACTAACATTACAGAAGTAGCTAATTTTTAATTTTAAATATTTTATGACAGCAAATAAGCCGTGTTATCACCAAAAAACGCAATTTCCTCGAAATCCGCAAAAATCAAATCGTTGCCCTACCCAAGTGTGCCAGTGGATATTTTTAAATTTTTTTATTTTCATTCTCTAAGGTGTTCTAAACAAGCTACTGGACTCCAAACCTCAATTTTTTCGGTTTCGTTGAAGAAAAAATTTTGAAATTTGAAATTAGAAATTTCAAAAACGTCCCAAAAAATTTGTCCGCGTATGACGTCATCTTACGACAGGTTTACGACATCCAATAAAAAAATCTTGTTCCATATCTCATAGCCTTGAGTCTTTTAAGTAAAAAATTATAACTTATAACTTCTCAATGAAGTAATAATTTAACCTTTTTTGGTCTGGGGCATTATTTATTACTGGGCTGGTTCTTAACTGAATTTGAATTTTTATACCTATTTGAATAGATAATTATCTCTTTATATCAAATAATTTAACATGTAGAATAAAAATTTTTCCCATAATTGAAAAATTTACATAAGTCTCGAAAAAAGTCATTTTTTCCCTACATAAACGCATTTGCAATGTTCAATCGCTTTGAGCGACCTCTTAACATTTTTCGATTGGCCCAAAACTTCGTATTTATCACTTTTTTGGCCATTCGCATATTTCTGGGGGGTGAGACCTAAAATTTGAACACTTTTTTTTTGGTCCATATAAGGGGTGGGATAGTGTCGTATGGGGAACCTTTGTAATAACATTTGGATACGCTAGAACCCTTTATTTTGTGAGGTTCGTAAAAAAATGCATGAGCCAAAAAATGGGAAATTTTGGGTGATGGCATCTGGCCCCTCATCGGGGTCAAAGTTGGGACGGCAGGGAAAAATCCGAACATACCTACCCCCTATCTTCATCCCTGAAAGGGTCTCCCATACAAATTTGAAGATTTTAGGAAATTGTTAAAATTTGCCCCTAGTGGCTCCTAGGGTGCCCCTAAAGGGGTCAAATATATGACCGACTCCTATTTATTTTTTAGCCCCAACATTTTTTCGGAATATACCTACTCCCTATTTTCACATCCTAAGGGGTTTCCCATACAAAATACACTTCACAGACTGGAAAAAAGTGCTGAAAAAACACAAATAGCCCAACAACTTCCCCGGAGTTGCCCTTAGAGGGGAAAAACGTAAGATCGACCCCCATTATTTACGCCCTCCGAAAACTTTTTTCAAACACACCTACCCCGTAATCTAATCCGTAAGGGGTTTCCCATATAAAAATGACATTTTTAAAAAATTTGTCCCAAGAATGACCCTAGGGTGGTCAAATATGTGACCGACCCCCAATATTTTTTCAACCCCAATATTTTCTCAGAACATACTGACCCTCGATCTTGAACCCTTAAGGTGGTCCCCATACATATTTTTAATTTTATATACATTTTTTTTATACAAATATTTTTTAAATTTAGAAAACCAAATTTTTTAAATTTTTAAAGCCGATTAAAAAAAAAATAAATCGTCATGTTAACAATTAGCGTGGTTTTTAATCACCTGGATTTAGAATTTTTCATACAAAAAGTGGATTTATTAAATCCAAAAAAAAGCTGGATTTAATAAATCCATAATAAAAGCACAAATATATGAAACAGCCTATTAATTTAATGTCAGAAAAAAATACGAATAAAAATTAAAAGAGAAACAAAAAAATTGAAAAACTAACAAATAAGAGGTTTTTATTAAATTTTTTTTTTATGAAATATGTTTAGAAAAAAAAAACTACACCTCACCACATACATATTTTTATTCTTGGATATGGAGAAATAGCTGAAATAGGAATGGCAATTTTTCACTCTACAGTAAGTAATTTAATTAAATCCAATTAGTGAATATTAAATATTGCAATGGAATTTTTCAATTGTGTAAAAATATAAATTGAAGTGATAAAACTGAAAAGGCAGACTGTTTATCGCTGTTTTATATAAAATATAATTAAAAATTAAAAGTTAAATTAAAATCCTTAATCATCGAATTCGGTATTAAAAATTAGGGTGAAAGAAGTGTCGGACAGAAAATTCTTTTTAAAATAGGGAGAATCTAACGCCATCTGTTGAGCACTTTTAAAAATACTTTTTGGATTTATTAAATCCAAGTGATTAGAAAAAACGGCTAATATGTCTTCAAAAATCGTCAAAAATGCGATAAATCGCTAAAGTTGGCAGCACTGATGACAGAAAATAGCTGTGTTGTAAAATAAAAATCTCTTTATATTAGACACCGAAATTTAATTTAAAACAATTTTGAAATCAATAAAATAAAATGGCATCAACATCGACCGGCGTTGCGAAAAGTTTAAGATCGCGCACCGAACTTTTTTTGATGAGAAAAAATTTCCATCTAGAAAACAAGTGCTCAAGAAGGGGCGTCCAGGATGTATGGCCGGTGTTTACGAAAATCTAGCCAATTTACAGAAAAGACGAGGGGAACGAGAAAATGAAAAGGAGCAAGTTTTCATCCACCGAATCTAGTGAAGTAGACACTCACAAGAAGTTGCCAACGACGAAATGGTTTTGCGTAAGAGACTAACAAAAGGAACTAGGGGCAGATTTGAATGCATAACTCCGGCACTGGGATGGCAAACTGTTGGCGGACTTGCAAGGCGGCCGAAAAAAAGTTGATCGACTTCCTATTATCGTAACGTATGATGGAAACGTGCAGCTCTTGGGCGTGCCAAAGACACCGTCAGGTAAAAGAAAAGGCAAACGTATTGCAGAGGCCATTAATGAGCCTTTGTTTGAGTGGAAAATCACTGACCGTGTCCAAGCTATTTCATTCGACAACACCTCAACGAAAACTGGTCAATTCCAAGGCGCCTCGCTATTGCTTGAGCAAATACTGGAACGAGATCTTTTCTACCTTCCGTGCAGACATCGTATTTATGAACTGCAGTTAAAAGAAGTTTTCGAAGCTAAATTCGGCAAAACGTCTGGGCCAGGAGTGCTAATGTTTGCCCGTTTTAGGAACAATGGGAAAATATTAAACACAAACCTTTCCGTTAAGGCATATAAGATGATGAAGTCGCAGCTAAAATACCAGTTCAAGTTCAAATGGAGATCAAGTCGTTTTGTTTGGCTCAATTGAATGAGAAACAACCCAGAGACGACTATAAGGAGTTTCTTGAAATTGTTTTATTGTTTCTTGGTGAAAATATTCCGAATTATCGTTTCAGCCCAACAGGACCTATCAGTCATGCTCGATGGATGGCGAAAGGTATATACTGCCCAAAAATGTTTTTGTTCCTCAAACATCTCTGTTTAAACAAAAGAGAATTAAATGGATTTCGCGATGTTACTATTTTCATCGTAACACTTTACGTGAAAGCTTGGTTTTGCACCACCAGAGCAACCGAAGACCCAAATAATGATTTGAATTTTTTGAAAGCGATTGTTGGATATGCTTCAATTGATCAAATTGTGTCTCAACGATTGGTAAAAAGATTCTGTGGACATCTCTGGTATCTCAGTGGTGAAGCTGTTGCTCTTAGATTATTTCATCCGAGTATCCCCTGTGACATCGAGCGAAAAATGGAGAATGCAATTCGTATTGAGGAAGAGAAAGAAGAATACGAGGAAGAGTTGTCTGACGATGAGATGGACGTATCGTCCGACGAAGACAGTAATGAAGAAGGGAATGTGGATGATATCGAGGAAGAAGACGAAGATTATTTAGAGGATAGTAGCAGCCACGACCATTCCCGTCCAGTACATGTTGTGGGCTTCGAAGGTGTGAAAAGAATTACCTTTGCATCAAAACAAATAAATCAAGACCTAATGGAGAAAGATTTAAGCCATTACGTCACACCTCAGACTTCAAAATTTTTCGAACAATTCGGATTGTCAAAATATTTTATGATTGCTGATCTAGAAACCTGGAAAGAGCGTGAGGACTACCGGCAATCGCTAGACATACTGCGTAAACTGCATGTTGTCAACGACGCTGCTGAAGGAGGTGTAAATTTAATAGAAGACTATAGCAACGTGCTGTGCCCTAACGAAGAAGAGAAAATATTTTTACTTCAGGAAAAAATATCCATCACACCCCGGGTAAAAATCTTAATATGGTGTCATATATAATTATATCTTATTTGACAAGTCCCCATATACAACGACATACAACTTGATCCGAAAAATGGGTCATCTACTTGTGTCTAATTATATCAAATTAGATATAATTTGATACTGTTTGATCCGAGATTTGTCCATATCCAGGACATCAAATTACATCTAATTCGATATAAAAATATCTGATTTTATATAACATTGTCTAAGAGTAAGTATACTTTTTATTCATACCGGCTATTAAATTGATATTGAAATTTCTATAGCTTTAACAATTTTAAAGGCCCAAATTTTATAACGTAAAATAAAAATTAATTAGAAATTTATTAATTCAGTTCGAGGCCAATTTCCTTATTATGAATTAACATAATAAGTACTTTTTTCAAAAACTGCTATTTTTCTTCATCAGGATATTCTACTAACAAATACTTCACAGAGTTTTTGCTTTCAAAAACCTCTACACTTTCAGAAATGAAAAGACGATCGTTTCGGGGATTTTCCAGGTCCCCTTCTTCAGTTTTCTTTAGAAAGTTGTGGCAATAGTGCAATGCAATTTGAAACATCAAAATTTCATATTAAACGTAGTCTACTACATCAACGAAATGAGAATGAAGCAAACAATAAAATATGTTTTCGAAGTCTCTGCAAAGATATAACCAACAATAGAAATATTATGAAAGTTTTCTGTTTTTATATTTCGTACCGTCGGTACATGTCTTTGCAGAGACCTCGAACTGAATTAATAAAATTCTAATTAATCAATAAAAAGGTCGAAAAAACAATTTTTATTTTTTGAATAAAAATTAAAAACCAATAAAATAAAAATTTTAATGCTTTTTTTGTCTTCTAAATCGTACGCATCATTTTTTAATATAATTTTATATGCAAAAAATCACGTGAAAATTATTTAGCTGTGGAGAAATTAACTCTTAATTTATATTAATTTGTATGAGATCATATAGAAAGTTATATAAAATTACAAGAATATATTTTTAGTATGACGATATATATAGTGTTATATAACTTAGAATCGAACCATATATAATCATATCGGTCACTACATATATTTTGATTAGTTTTATATGGCTTATATAGTTATATATGGAGTCAGATGTGGGGATATGTAATAACATCAATTAACGTACAAAAAATTCATTGAAAAAATAATATCAGATGTAGTTGTATATAATGATATGTGTCTTAATGTGACTCCATTCACCGTCAGATATAACCCAATCACATTATATATAACAATATATAAGTATTTTTACTCTGGACGATAAAAATCAAGGTTGGTTACCGTTATCGCTAAAATACCGTTTCAAATTGAATACCAATACCGTTATCGATACCTCTAAAAAAATTTCTAAATACCGTTATCGTTACCGATACCGTTATTTTTATGGGTAGTTACCGCTATTTTACCGGTATTTATTATTTTATATAAAAATTACAATTTTTTTATTTTTTATTTTATAATCTTGAGTGTTTTTTTTTACAAAAAATTTATAGATAATAATTTTACTTATTAAAACTACCAGTATTGAATTTATAGCTTAAAATCTGTATTTTCAGTACTTAAAATTAAAAATATGCCATGTTTTTACTTGTTTCTATATGTTTTTACAATAATTTTTAATACCGGTACGTACCGGTATTGCTGTAACGGTATACCGTTACCGAAACAGTCTTAAATACCGTTACCTTTACCGTTACCTAAACAAACGAAATCTGATACCGTTACCGTTACCCTTACCGTTATTCGTTTCGGTAACCAACCTTGATAAAAATAATTTAATTTGATTTACATTTGTGAACTTTAAAACATTTTCGAATTATAATGCCATGTTTTTTTAATACTCAATAAAATTATAAATTAAAAAGCTAACAATCGGGATTTTCAATTTCATAAAAAAGTTTAAAATTTGTATGGGGACCACCTTAACGGTTCAAGATCGAGGGTCGGTATGTTCTGAGAAAATGTTGGGGTTAAAAAAATTTCGGGTGTCGGTCAAACATTTGACTACCCTAGGGTCACCCTTGGGACTGTTAGAGCGGTCCCATTTGTATGGGAACCCCCTTACGGATTAGTGATAGGGGGTAGGTGTGTTTGAAAAAAATTTTCGGAGGGCGAAAATAATGGGGGTTAATCTTACATTTTTCCCCTCTAGCGGCAACTCCGGGGAAGTTGTTGGGCTATTTTTTTTTTTTCCAGTCTGTGAAGTGTATTTTGTATGGGAGACCCCTTAGGATGTGAAAATAGGGAGTAGGTATATTCTGAAAAAATGTTGGGGCTAAAAAATAAATAGGAGTCGGTCATTTATTTGACTCCTCTAGGGGCACCCTAGGAGCCCCTAGGGGCAATTTTTAACAATTTCCGAAAATCTTCAAACTTGTATGGGAGACCCTTTAAGGAATGAAGGTTGGCGGTAGCTATGTTCGGAAAAAATGTTGGGTGGGAAAAATTAATGTGGGTCCGTCTTACATTAGTTTATATTAAAGCAAAAAAAAAATAAATTGGAAAAATGATAATTCGAGTTTGTGTTTAGAGCCACTGCTTTCCAGGACATTTTACAAAAATTGCTCATTTTGTCAAAAATTTAACAAAATTTTAATTTTTTCATCAAATTTTGCACAGTTTTCGAAAAAGCATCACTTAAATTTGTTTACACTATAATTATCTTTACATTTGTTTAAAAAATATTTAACCCTTAGTGGCCTGGGGTCAGAAAAGACCCATGAAACTTAATATTAATTATGACTACGAGATTGTAAAGCCATTAAATTGATAAAAAAAAAAATCGCAAGTAGATAAAAATAATTATTTTATGTAACGCGATTCATATGGGATTAATTTATATACTTTTGGCCAAAAACGCCCCACTAGGAAATTTACAGAATAACACCTTTCATAATTTTCGGAAAAATATCACTTCAAATCAGTGTTGTCACCAGTAAAACAAAAAATTACACAGCTGTAGATCAAAAATTATCCAAAACCGTACGAAATTACACAAAAAATATATTTTTCATATTATTTCAAAATAAACTCTCCTGGGCACAGTGGAGAAGAATACAAATATTTGGGGAAGAATTTCTCCATTTCTTACCGAGTGATATGAAATTTCACACTGTAAGTTTTGGATGGCCGAAACTGCGGGAGCTATGCCATTCGACTCCAAAGTTTTGCCATTTTTCTATTTACAAACCGATTTTTAAAGACGTAACATTTCTATCATCTACAAAGTGCAAAAGTTATTTGCAATTTAAAACAAAAATTTAGCATTTTTGCTACATTTTTGCTGTTCCGTGTTTTTGCCTTCTGCGAAAGCAAATTCAGTCCAATTTCTCAGAAAATATTATAACAAATTATTCTAATAACTAAAGTGAATTTCAATGCAATATCTTTTTCAGGATTTAAATAGCATGTTTTTAAATTTGAATATTAAAAAATGGTATTTTATCCATTAAAAGTTTCTTTCTGAACAAAGAATTTATGTTTTTCAGAAAGGCTACTTCATTTAGATGCATTGCATGCAAAAATGTTACTTACTTCCTAATTATTCTCTCCCATACTCCTCAAAATTTAACTGTTTATATTTAAATTAAACCAATTTTTCTCTGAGTACAAAGTTGAAATTAAAAAAAAAGCTGGAGTAGATCCTCCAAGGCGTCCGTAACGTGATGGCATAAGTCCTGTTCAACCCTAGCTTTAAATGACGGCAAGACAGAAAAAAAATTTAAAATAGCGTATTTGTAAAATTTTGCCTGTTTTCTTTACTTTTTATGTTAATGGTAGCAAGGCAGACCTTAACATGAAATTTCTTTGCAGTATGTGTCTCAACAAATTTTCTTTTAAACTATAAAAATATAATATTTTTTTAAAAAATTTCATACGATCGGAAACATGTTGGATTTACAGAATTCTAAAATAATCTGATTCTGCTCCACCTTGCTGCGTTAGAAAAATTTTTGTCTGCTCAAAGCCCAGTATCATGATAACTACAGGAAAAAAAATTTCAGACATTAGAAAGTCACAATCATAACAAACTCAAATTTTTCCACTCTTTCGCTGAATTTTTAAATGTTCTTGCAAACCAAGAGAAGTTTTAAAAGAAGCTTGACAATTATTTTCGCAAAAAATAAACAAAAGGCGGTGTTTTAAACAAAACAAAAAAATACATAACACCCTTTTTGATTTCTTCTAAATAGGGTTTCGTGTTGAAAAAATCTACAAAACTGATTCACCAGAAAATGGAGATTTGTGTTAAATGTTTCACTGACAAACTCGTTTCGTCTAAATACCGACTAATTTTTATTAAATTATTAAAAAGCTCCGGGACTTTTAAAAATTTACGGAAATTTATGTAAAAAGTGAAATTACACAAAAACTACACAAAAATGTCATTATTCAAAAATTATCCAACGAATGTGTAAACAGTCCCGTTTTTGAATAATTATTCAAAAAGTGGCAACACTGCTTCAAATTGATCAAAAAAATCTTTTTTCCATTTGATAAAAATTATTATTTTGTGTAATTTGATCCATATAGGGTTAATGATATCAATTTTCGGCAAAAAAAGACCACTTGGAAATTTTCAGAATAACGTCTTTCCAAATAGAAAGCAATAAATGCATAATAAAGAAAAGCTTTTAATTAGAATCTAATACGATTACAAAACTAAAATTGCTATTAACATACGGAGAATCTATAGAGAATTGCACTTGTTCGTTAGTTTTGTACCCTCTATCGCATATCCCAATTTAATAAAAATCTGATAAATGTTATTCTGTAAATTTACTAGTGGGTATTTTTTGTGAAAAGTGAGAACATTAACCATATATGGATCAAGTTACTCAATATAATCATTTTTGTCAAGTGAAATTTTTTTTTTATTCATTAAGAGTGATATTTTTCCGAAAATTATGAAAGGTGTTATTCTGTAAATTTGCTAGCGGGGCGTTTTTGGCGAAAAGTATAAATATTAACCCCATATGGAACACGTTTAGAGTTGCCAGACGAGCTTGATTTGGCTTGATTGTCAAGCTTTTTCAATGCGTATCAAGAGCAAAGAAAAGATGTCATTTGTCAAGCTAAAACGGAATTTTAGAAATTTTTCCGTCAAATTGATAAGAAAAATTAACCATTAGCAAAAAAAAACCTAATTGTTTTTAAATGTACCATGACTAATTTTTACGGATAAGTGACTGTTTCCATGGTAGTAAAGCATAAAAAGTCTTTCTTTGAATGAAAAGGAAACGTTTGAGTTAGAAGCTAACAAAATGAGTTAGAAGCTTACAAAATGCTGTAAAATATTTAGAAAAAACATATGATTTTGGAGAAAAATCATTTTTTTATCAACTGCTGTTTTAATATAAAAAACTCGTTGTTGTCAAGGAATAATTAAGCAGAGCTGCCATTTATTTTAAAAATATCAAATTCAATTAATACTGATATGTAGAATGCAGATAACTGCTGCCTTCCGGAAGTTTTTGAAGAATTGCCAAAAGACATATCCATTGACAACATATGGGCCCATTTCTTTAAAAAATGTGGTACAAAGAATGTAGAAAATCTGTATAAATTATTATCATTTAAATTTTCAAGTCGATTTTGCATTTTTTTTTTGCTAATTTAACTGAATTTTAAGTTGTCAAGAAAACTCATGCCTTTTTTTAATGCCAAAAAAAAAATAAAGCTTTTTCCTCTGAATGTCAAGCTTTTTGTCAATTTCGATCTGGCAAGCCTAATCACGTTGCATAAAATAATTATTTTTATCCAGTTGAGATTTTTTTTATCAATTTAATGGCTTTACAATCTCGTAGTCATAAATAATATAAAAGACCCATGAAGGTCTTTTCTGACCCCATGCCACTAAGGGTTAAAGATTTTTTAAACAGATGTAAAGATAACAGTCCGACTAAATTTAATGAAATTAAATTTATTTTCCGAAAACTATATAGAATATGATGAAAACATTCAAATTTTATTAAATTTTTGACAAAATAATCAATTTTTGTAAAATGTCCTGGAAAGCAGTCGCTCCAAACACAAACGCGAATTATTATTTTTTCAATTTATTTTTTTTTTCTTTAATATAAACTATTATATGGTACAAATAGCAATCGACATCTCCAAATTGGGCATTTTAAAAAATCTTTAAAATTAATTTTAAAAAAAAATTCACTAAGTCACTCGTTCGGTTTGTCTCAGCTGCTTCTTGGGCTATGGAATTCGTCCATGCACATTTATCTTTACGAGCACTGAGTTTTACTTCTCGATCTAAACTAGCATGTTGGTTTTGAAGAGCTGACCTTTCATTTTTCGTTGTGGCAGAATTGAGTGCAGCTTTAAGCTTTTTCCTTTCATTTATGATCCGCCATGTCTCGTCCGATATCCATTCCTTTCATCTTATTGATTTAAGACCTATGTATATGTTCTGTGGCTGCATTTGAAAACGTTTTCTTTATTAATTGCCAGTCTTTTCGTTGATCGTGAGTTATTGATGTCAACGATTCGTTCAAGGCACTTAAATAGTTTGATGAGACCAATGGGATTTTCAGTCTGTTTACATCGAACCTCTTTGAACCACTTCTTTCCTTTTAAACGCACACTATCAGCATCTCTTTGGTTTTGCACATCCAACAGTGAACCAAGCCATTTCCTGGAGATAGCTATATGATCTATCTGGTTCTCTGTAACATGGTCAGGTAATACCCATGTTATTTTGTGTTTTGTTTTTTATGGGAACAAAGTGCCTCCTATGACTAGGGTGTTTTCCGCGCACATGTTTACAAATAGATTTCCGTTTTTAGTTCTCCTGCCTAAAACATGCACGCCCATTATACTTTCCACGCCAAGGTTGTTCGATCCTGTTTGGGCATTGAAGTCGCCCATTACCGCCAGAATATCGCCACGATTTGAAGATGTTATCGCACGATCCAAGAGGCTGTAAAATTCTTGTTTCACTCCAACCTCGGAGACCTCGGTGGGTGCATAGCATTGGATGCATGTGAGGTTTCTAGCGCGCGTGCGTAGTCTTATTGGAATTATGAGGTCAGGGTAGGGTTTCCAGCTAATAAGAACATTGTGTACTTCCTTGGAGAGGAGAAATCCAACACCAGATGATCTATTGTCGTTGGCTGCCTTACCAGAGTATAATAAGTCCATTTGTTGTTCTTGTTTAACCTGTGTCAGGCCATCTCATTTCACTTATGCCCAAAAATATTAAATTGTAGCTCGTAAATTCTTTACATAGTTGAGCTAGACGCGATGGTTCCATTAACGTTCTAACAGTCCAAGTTCCAAACCTTGTCCGGGTTCTCATGCCAAAGGTCGTCATCGGTAAATCAGATCGTTTTGTTTCATTTGCTTCGGTTTCGGTAATCATTTAGTTTTAAGACGAAGTAGCCGATTAGGCTTCCGCATCCGATCCTGGTGCTGGAGTTGCCAGCTGCCTTCCAGGCAGGCACTGATGTTGAGTTTTTCAAAGGGTATGCTTGTTTCTTCCTCCTACTTCCTGAGACTTTGATCTAACTCAGGGTATTCTGTTGATAAAAACTAAGTTTCAGAGATAGTTTACTCTTACTGACCTGAGACGTTATCTTAACCATAAGGTTACTTAGCCGCCTTCTCACATTCGCTAGCTTTGAACGGGTGTTCCCAGGGAATACCTGGCCTAAAGCCTGAGGTCGTGAGCTACATAGACCTTGCAACAAAGGAATCGTTCCTGGCCACTCCCAAGTGAGTGACAATCAAGAACTTTCCACCTTTACTTACAATTCCCATTCCCCAAGGGCATCACATAGATGATCTGTAAACATGCAGATCTAAGTGGTCCTTTACATAGAGCAAGGCAGAAAAAAGTTTGGAATATTTTTCTCGGCTTCTCGTCAGTGTATATTCTGCAAGATTCGTTATTCAGTAAATAAATAATAACATAAATGTTTTATATAGGGGTGGATGTGTATTCAAAAATCCTTTGATTCGGTATCAAATTTGTGTATACGCTCAAAAAGTTTCACATTTATTACATGTCAGTTTTTTGTGTAATTGTTTTAACTGCAATTACAGTTGTTTTCTTTGAAAAAGAGAAAACAATTGTTATGACGGCTATTTAAAAAACAACTAACGAAAAGTGCTGTATTTCGTAACAGTTATTTAAAGCAGATATTTTTAATATTATAATAAACAACTACCAAAATAGTATTTTTACAGTATATATGTATACAAATATTTCAAATACAATATGTCAAGTAGACTGAAATAAATAGCAATGCGTTTGTAATCGAAAGAAAAAAATTTTTTAATATATTTTTATAATATCAAACAAATTAACTGTCAAAAAACCGTAGTTTTTACCAATTTTGTATGTTGTTTTAAAGAACTTTTAATAAACTTTTGTTAGTTAATTTTACAATACTGTTAGTTATTTTTAATGCTTTGTTAACTATTATGTAACTATGTTTCTATTTATGCCTTTATCGCCTTTTTAACTGAATATACCTTTGTTTTAACTGTTATTTTTAGTAGATTCTACTAATCATAGCATCACATCCCAGGGTTATTGCGTGATATGCACCAATGGAGGACAAAAGTAATTTTACTTCCTCTGGTGAAGCATCTCTGTTGTGTGCTATATAGCAAGAGGCAATTATAATGTTGCGGACACTTGTCAATTTAATTTTCGCTATTGCAAGATCCGCTGAGCTAAATTGAGTACATAGAAAAATTTGTATGTTCTGTTTGGCTATTAAACAGAATCTATGCTTAACTTTGTCTCTGATGTAAAGTATTTTCTACGGAGTGCCCTGCAACCCCTTCACCAGCGTGTTATAGACCTAGCGTTCCTGAACGATCTTTATATCGAGGTCCTTCTCAGCTATAAGAACACGCAGATTATCTGTAGCATTACGCGAATGCTGCAGGTAAATCTGCACAACTTTTATCATCCCAATCTTTGTATGCTGTATTGGCTGGGTACTTAAAATTGCATTTTACGTAGCAGACTTTATCCCTTCCGTCAGTATCAGCGGACTCCTATGCACGGAAAACCTTTACATTAGCTTCCCGCCTTCTCGGGTGCGTAGATACCCAGCTCTGAGATGACCAGCATATAGCTCATGTTGTAGTTTAGAGGCTGCTGCTCATGAAAAATAGACCAGTCATCCATTGGAACCTCAGGATTTTGAGCCTTGAGACACTCTAGTTGTATATATCTTTCCATTGCCATCCTTGGTAACCAAGTTTTGGCGCGAGATGTAGAAGAAATTTCAGATTTAAAGTAAGGCCACCCTACACTCTAAAAAATGTTTGTAAATTTACTACTATAAAATGGGTAAAATTTTGTTTAATTTTACGAAAATTCGGTAAATATAAACAAAAAATGCGTAAACTCGTTTTGTACACACTTTCATACGCAATAATACGCACACAAAGTATTTTTAGACATTATTTGCTTATAAATAAACACATTGTGCCTAAAATTACTATTGTTTTGTTAACTAAAATTTTTAAGCACAAAGTTGGTAAATATACTATCCAATAATAGTAATAAATACTCTGACATTTCAAATTGGAAAAAATTGAAAAAAAATTATAAATAATAAAAAGAAAAAGCGAAAACGGATTATTTTTTGTGAATTACAACATTTCCACAAACACATTAGAGTCTGGAAATAGCAACATAAGCATGAAATAGTTTTTGGTAATTATTATTAACGCATGTGGTAGTAAGAGAGACACGGCCTACGCAGGAACTACTGGGTGCAATAACTCCTGCTCAACAAAATGCCTTCTTTGCAAGGGAGGCAGTCAACCAAGAACCGTCAACAATAACGGGAGAAAACGCCGTAAGAGAGATACGGCCTAGGTAAAACAACTGGGTGAGATGACTCCTGCTCAACAAAATGCCTTCTTGGAAAGGGAGGCAGTAACCGTCAACAATAACGGGAGAAAACGCCTTAAGAGAGATATGGCCTACGCAGGAACAACTGAGTGCAATGACTCCTGCTCAACAAAATGCTTTCTTTGCAAGTTAGGCAGTACTCAATGAATACTGACTTTGTTGAGCAAGAGTCATTGCACTCAGTTGTTCCTGCGTAGGCCATATCTCTCTTAAGGCGTTTTCTCCCATTATTGTTGACGGTTACTGCCCCCCTTTCAAAGAAGGCATTTTGTTGAGCAGGAGTCATCGCACCCATTCAATAGTTATAACAAATTTTTATATGAATTTTATACAAATGCCTTAAGATCCCAAAACGACTAATTTGGACATAAACGATTATGA
The DNA here is from genome assembly GCA_949987735.1 of Leucophora obtusa. Classification (NCBI taxonomy): domain Eukaryota; kingdom Metazoa; phylum Arthropoda; class Insecta; order Diptera; family Anthomyiidae; genus Leucophora; species Leucophora obtusa. Next base: position 43,715,383 of record OX465297.1, read on the forward strand.
GAGAATGACTCGGATATTATTATTAATAAAATACGTACTAAAAATTAATTTGTTATTTTATTTAAAAAAATGTTTGGGTGGTGCTTAAAGTTAGCACACCTGTGGTAAATGTACGCATTATATTTTATTTTTACGCACTTTCTGTGGATTTTTGCGTATTTTTTGTGGATTTTTACGCATTTTATGCGTACATTTACACGTGAAACGTGCTTTTTTACACACAAATTTAGTAAATTAACACACTAATTTCAAAATTTCATTTAATTTTTACGCACTTTCAATGTAAAATTAAAAATTATTTGTGCACCAACTTAAACACAATGTGCGTATTTTTTTTCAATTACGCACATAGAGTAAATTTACCCAATTTATAGTAGGAGTTCAGTTTCCTACTATAAGTTGGGTAAATTTCAACAGAATTTAATTAGAGTGTATGCATCACTGATCGTAGCGATGCATTTGCTAAAGAAATTCAGACAATAATGGGTTGGTTGACACTAAATGGCCAACATTGGCATTATGTTGGTGAAATCAAAAAACTATGCTTTGAAAAACTTTAAAAGATTTTTTTTTTCGAAAATATATTTTATTTAAGAAAAAAATTAATTGCAATTGTTTTTAAATAAAACATGGTCGTGCCGTGATTCGAACTTGGGCGCTCTACACTCTAAGCTAACAATACATGTAATACAATCTTGCGCTTACATAACAAATTTATGATAACAGTGGATACACTCTCAAAACAATTCCGTTGTGACAATGGAATTTTTTCCAACCGAATTGAGCCGGCTGGTGCAACGACGTAATTCTTTTGCCCCGATTTCTATATCGGTTGCCACAACTGAATTTGGTTACCACAACTTGATTGTTTTGAGAGTGTAGCATATAAACATTGGCATAACGTCTGTGAGAACTCACTTGCCAACGCTGGCATAACGTCAGGAAAACCAAAATATAGATAGATTGTCAACGAAGATTTCAAAAAAATGAACTGCCTGTTTTTATAAAAAGAATTAGATGAATTCGTTAAAACATTTTTGTGAAAAACACAAACTTAAAAACATTTTTCTTTAAATTATTTTAGCCGCATTTGTTTTACTTAGCTAACTACCTCACTCTAAATGACAAAATTGCCCAAAAGTACGGGAACTCACAGAATCACTTTTCTAGCCCAAAACTTAGTTAAAAGAAAAAATTAAAATGCACATAATTTTAGGCTGACAAATCGCACAGATGCACATATTTTTTGCATTTAAAAGTTTTTTAAACTTTGTTCAGTACTTTTTTATATATAAAAGTTTTTTAAACTTTGTTCAGTAATTTTTTATATATAAAAGTATTATTTTGCGTATTTCTTTGCTTAATTAAAATTGTATTATTTGTTTATCATTACACCAGCTGTCCCTTTTACAATTTTACGAAGTTAATAGTAAAAAGAGACACACACAAATACACCATTTTGAGCGCTCTCATTTGCCCAATTTTCGAGTACGGAAATGCTTTTTGGTAAGAATGGTTTCCGCGGTAACATAAAGGATAATTCAGCAGAAAAATTAAAAGACAAATTTTTTTTATTAATTGCCTGATACTGGTAAATAAAGAAAGAAAATTTCAATATAAAAATGTTTTTTATAAAATAGTCAGAGGCACAAAATTTTAGAAAAGTATCTCCAAGAACGCAAAAAGGTAAAGCTTTTTGAAACTTTTTAAATATTACAATTAAGAATGGCTTATACCCATAAAAGAAAATTTAATTTTTAAGGCATATTCTAAGTTCTAAACTAAGTTATATATTTCAAGTGTAATTTAATTTCTAGGTGATTTCAGTTTTCAAAAATTTTAGCTTTTTTGTCAATATTTAAAGTTTTTTGCCATCCGTTTCCTATATGGAGTAGGAGTTGTTGTTTTACCCATTGTTTGCCAAGCGTCGACTCCGTAGGAATTTTCAGGTTCCAATACTAAATGAAAGTAAAATTCCAGAGGATTTTAAAAAGTTAGCTCGGTTTTTTATTTTATGGCCTCTTGAAATATCTGTGTGGCGCGAAAGCTCAAAAATATTGCTCATTTTTAGAGTTAGGAACTCTCTCGCCTTTACGAATAAGTTAAATTTCAACTGTTCCTTTCGCTTCTTTTATTTTATTCGGAATTATCAAACAAACCATTGCCATAATATAATCTTATACTGATAGAAAAAATCCTGTAAAAAAAGCAAACAAAAAATACTCAAAATTAGTTAAAAGGGGCCCTGCAAAGAAAATTTTTGAAGTTAGTAAATCCTTTTTCTAAATATTAGTGAGATAAGAACAGCAAAAATGCAACAGTTAAGTGTACGAAATTTTAGTAATATTTGAGCTAAATTTTGTTTAAGCGAATTGCAAATTTACCTTGCTAATATCGGCAAAGAAATGTTGATGAATATTAGTAGAAATCGTTATATATTCAAAAGTTTATTTATCTTTAAATTTAATTGAGTTGAATACAAATAACGGTCTCTCCTGCTGCAAGAAACAGAAATATTTGCTACTGCTTTCTGCAGTGTAGATTTTTATTCGCATTAAAAAATTCAAAAAAAAAAAACTAAAAACTTAAAATGGTTTGTGATGTTTTAGTCGACTAATATCCAGGAATTTTTTTGCCGAACTTAGCAGTGTAAATTGTCATTTTCGATTAACAAAAATTTAGCTGAAATTTAGTAAATTTAACAGATTTTTTCTTGCTGTTTGTACTTCTACTAATGTTTAGCAAATGTTCGGCTGAGTTCAGTTGTTTTTTCAGCAACATTTTTCGAAGACTTTTATATTAGTGTATGAACAATTGAAAAAAATTCTCGAATGAACTAGTGAACTAAAAGAACACACTAGCTCAAAAGTAAAATTGATTGAAATGAACTGTGAACTATAATCCCCAGTTCTAGTCATTTTTATTCCGATTGTTTGTTTGTACAAAATATTTCATTTTGTATGGAAATTTCCAGGTGTCCTGACATTTTTACTCACAAATTCTAAGCCGATTTCGACAATTTTTAACACCAAACTGGTTATAACAAACAATTTAAATAAAAATAAGCTACTGATAGTGCGTCTCTGTTACGTGAACGTGATTAAAATTTCAAGTGGACATCAAATTAAAATCCGAGCTGGATTTGCAAAACCCTCTGAGGATTTTGTTTTAGCAAGAAGCTGACCGCGATGTTTAATTTGCATGCTCTTCTAAAACCGCAGAATCTATTTTTTGTGAAATATATTGCATGAAGCTTATTGGGACAAATCCGAATTTATATACATATGTATTTGATTTGCAGTCACTTCCAGAATAAATTTCTTGTTTCTCCTAAAATACGCTTTTTCATAGACAGTTAATAATTATACAAAAATTAAAAAAGCCAACAATATAATGCTTAATTTATGGTGGAAACAAAATTGTAAAATGTCAAAATTATGCCATTATCACCCTATAGAACAAGGAGATAAAAAAGTTAGTAAAAAACATTTGTAAATAGTTTTCAATCGCACTTTACTATTTACACGTACATATATAGTGATTTTTAGTTGCTGATTTCAGCAAAACAAATTACTAATTTTTCAAAAACGAGTGCTAAACTTAGCAAAAAATATACTAATTTAACAACAAGTGGATACTTTAAGGAAATTTTATTTACAAGAATTCGTGGCTTTTTTAGAATTCTTATTTAGTTTATATCAGGCACGTAGCCCCCGAAATGATTTGACAAATTTTGAAACGTAACAAAATACATCAAAAGAAACATTTTTTAAAAAATGTAATAAAAATTTTTTTTTTGCAACTTTTAATTGATAAGAGGCTATTTTTTATTGTTACTATTAATAGTTTTCGTCATATTTATTATAAGATAAACATAAAATTGATAAATTTATCTTTGGTTTTCCACATGTGTCTATTTTAATCACGTTCTCGTCACAAAGACGCACTCACTATCATTTGCTTTTTATTCATATTATTTGTTTGGTGTTAAAAATTGTCGAAATCTATTCTATTTTCCTAATTCTAACATAATGCACCATTGGCGGGCTTAGGACGGTCTGGGGTGGGCTTTGCCCACCCTAGACTGCTTTTTGACCACCCCAGAATTTAAAAAAATCTACCTATAATTCTTGCATCTGTGATTTTGATGGCAAAAAGTATCACAATATAATTTTTGTTTTTAAATATCAACTAATCCTGTGTTTTTTGTTGGGAAAATGTCTACTAGTTTCCTAAGAAGTTAATTTGTTGGAATCTAAGGTCAGTTTATAGTCAGAACTAAGATTTTTTTTTGTCTTAAATATTTCTTAAATAAGAAATGGTGATTGGAAAATATAGCAGAATCTTTTTTGATGAGACAAATATCTAAGATTTAAGTATTTTAAAGAATGATTAGTTAATATCTAACAAAATAAACACTACTATTTTGATGAGATTTCAATATATCTCACAGTTTTTGGCTACCTCGATTACTTAAGTGTTTAAAATATGGGGTTAGAATGGGTTCGAAATGGGACGAAAAAAATTAGGTTAGATTTCTTTACTCTATCAAATATACAAATTTCATACTAATCTGAGAATAAGCTTGAAATATATTCCTTGTATGAGGGAAAATAGATGCTCTTTTCAGAGTTTTCTATAAAAACATTATTGAGTTATGAGCAGTGTTGCCACCAGTAGATCAAAAAATTACACAGCTGTAGGTTAAAAATTATCCAAAACCATAGGAAATTTCACAAGAGAATTAAAAATTTTTTTGTTGTATTATTTCAAAGAATGGCTATTTTATATACAAAAAATTACAAAATAGAAATATGAGGCCCTTTGGACCAACTCTCCTGCACATATTGGGTTAACTCAAAATATTTTCGAAATAGTTCAGTCATTTCTTAACGGCTGGTCTTTCATACTGTCGGAACCAAAATAATTTTGAGTTAAAGTTTAGAAGGGCCACAAGGTTTTTCCACTGAACACAACATATAAACGTATTTTAATTTTTAAGTTCATTGGAAATATTAGTTGGACAATATATTTGTTTTTTAATTCCTTTCCCTATTTTTAATTCCCAATACCATATTTATTAATTGATTTAGGTAATGTCAAATAAAATAACTTTTTACCAAATTCAATGGTTTTGATCCAATACCAACCAATCTTTTCCGTGAGTGAAAATAAAGATTTTTCATTTTCACAAAAAATTTCCAAAATGTTTTAATGGATATCCGAAAATTTTATCCGTTCTGCTGACATTTGAAACATGATGTTTAAATACAGTATACCTACAAATATCATACAAATAGTGAATTATAGGGCGCCATGTTACTACAAAAAAAAATCTCTTTACATTAAAAGCACTAAAACTGTTACAAAAACTTTAACAGTTCTAGTGCTTTTTGCAGACAAACTCCTTTTATCTAAATATCTCTAAAAAGTGAAATTACACAAAAACTACACAAGAATGTCATTATTCAAAAATTATCCAACGAATGTGTAAACAGTCCCGTTTTTGAATAATTATTCAAAAAGTGGCAACACTGGTTATGAGAATTTTATCAGAAGTGAGAGTCATTTTTAATTTTTTTTTTTTTTTTTGTATAGAAAAATTGTAAGTATAATGTCGAAAGTGTTTTTTAAGATTAAGAGTCTGAGAATGGGTAAATAAACTGCGGAACTTAAATGGGTCCCTTGCCCACCCCAGAAAAATGATCTACGTACGCCTATGTAATGGACTATCATAAGTAGGGGGCAACGCCTGAGTGTTAGTCTATCGTAAAAAAAACATTAGAAATAGTGAGTAAAAATGTGAGGACGCTCGGAAATTTTCACACAAAATAAAACATTTTGTTCAAACAAACAATCGGAATAAAAATGACTAGAATTTGGCATTATAGTTCACAGTTCATTTCAATCAATTTTATTTTTGAACTAGTGTTTTCTTCTAGTTCACTCGTTCAGTCGAGAAATATTTTCAGTTGTTCATACACTAATATAAAAGTCTTCAAAAATGTTTGCAGAATCTGTTTGCTAAACATTAGAAAAATGCAAACAGTAAGAAAAAATCTGTTATATTTACAAAATTTCAGCTATATTTTAGTTAATCGAAAATGATAATTTACCCTCATAAAATCAGTAAAAAATTTATTGGAAATTATTCGACTAAACCATCACAAAGAATTTTTAATTTTTATTTTTTTTTTTATTTTCTTAATGCGAATAAAATCTACACTGCAGAAAGCAGTCTACTATTTTCTAGTAAATATTTTTGTTTATTGTAGCACGAGAGTTCATTATTTGTATTCAACTCAATAAATTTAATGGGGTCATTTTGTAAAACTAAAATAATTTTCGTTTGCGTATGTGATCAAAACGTAAACTCTAAAGTTTTGTATTTTATAAGACGAGTCGTTATTTGCGTTTGTTGTCAAATTTAGTAAGTGCTGCCAAGTTCTCAAAAACGTTGTTAAAGTCATTTTTGTCAATTATTGTGTATAAAAAATTTAAAAGTTATTTTGTTATTGTGTTTTTTTTTATATAAAAAATAAAATGTTTCCAAGCTCAACATTTATTTTTATTTCGAATATATACCAGCGAAGAAAACAAATTCGCATACAGAGACGTTATCTCCGGGATGCTCACGATTTTTTTGATCTTCCGGATGATCAGTAGGTATAATTATTATATAATTCAAACTTTTTATTAAAACCATTTCTGGAGATTCTCATTTTATTTTCGTGTAAGCAAAACTACTTTTACAAATATATATGAAGAAGTGGCACCACATTTTCCTCAAACATACAAAGGCACAGCAATTCATCCAAAATTAAAGTGTACAGCGTTCTTAAGATTCCTTGGCTCGGGTAGCTACCAACATAGTGTGGGAAATGATTTTTTGACATGTATGTCGCAGTCGGAACTATCTGTTACTATTACAGAATGTTTGGTTTTATTTGAGAAACACTTTTGTCTGAAATGGATACGTTTTGCTAAAACTGCAACGGAGGAAATGGAAGTAAAACGTTTTTTTTATGACAAATACTGTATTCCGGGAATTATACACTCATAGAAAAAAGTTTGTAGAAAAGTTATTAAAACTGTTTGTACTTTAACTTAACAAACTTTTAACTAATTTTTAGTTTAAATTTAATATTTAGTTAATTTTCTTGCTACCTCCACATTACTAACTTATAAACTTTTTTGCTATTTTTTTTTTGCTGAATTTAGTTACTAATTTTTAACAATAAATTTGCTAACTTTACAGTATTTTGCTGAGTTTTAGTTACTAATTTTTAACAGAAGATTTGCTAATTTTACAAATTTTTTGTAAACTAAACCACCAATTTTGGAGCGCTTATAAACAGAATGTTAAATGACTCATAAAAATTACTGCATATTTTTAACTCGACAAAAATAATGCAAAAAGTTTTTAAATAAAGCTAAATTGAAATGGTTGAAAATTTGTCATACTCATAAAATATCTAAATTATTAAAATTTATGAGAAAAGTTTCTATTTATCGTAATACATTAATTTTCAAAGATCAAGGTTTATTTTGGACGAACGATTTTAATATGAAAATTGTGATTAAAAGTATCTCTTGGGAGCAAGTGGAGTTTACGGGGATGACCCTAATTTTTTCCCCCAATATTGTACTTTTTAAGCTTATTTAAAGAATACGATATTTTTAATCGGCCACACCTTGTTTCCTGTGGGTGGAGCTTTAGAGCTGAAAATGGAAACTCAAATAAATTCGGAAGTACATATCCGATCAGCAAACAATGAAAATCAAAAGAAGGTTTTCTGAAATACATTTTGTTATGGTTAACATATTATTGTCTATAAATATTACCACTTTTACAAAAAATCATTCTTGGGAAATTTTCATTGGCATTCAAATATAATTGGCATTACTTTATCTCAATTTCAATGCCAACAAATTTCATCACCATTCAATGCCAATGAAATTTTTTTTCAATTTGCATTGATGAAAACAATGGTAATGAAATGTACACATAATTGAAGAAAAGGCATTGTAATATAAAAAAAATATAAGAAATACGAAAATTTTTAATTTTTTTTCTTAATTTATTCTTTTATTAAAACATGAAAACAAATACTTCTTTCATCAATTATAAATGGGCATTTAGGCATTGAACAATGCCAATTGAAAAAATTTCAATTAATTGACACATTCAATAAACTGGTCCCAAGTATGTTTTTAAATACACATTTATTATTTGTTTATTAATTTTCATTTCATTCGCTCCTTTTTTACCTTTTCCAGTCCACTAGTAATCTGCAAAAGTTTTGTTGATTTCAGAAAATTTTAGCAAACATTTTGTAGATTTAACAGTTTTTTTTTGCTATTTTCATTCTACTATTATTTAGCAATTTTTTGCTGATTTCAGCAAGTTAAATTGTTATTTGCAATTAACAAAAATTTAGCTCAAATATTACTAAAATTCTGTAAATTTAACAGTTTTTTTTGCAGTTTTCATTATATTAATATTTAGCAAACTGATTCTGCTAATATTAGCAGTTTTTTCTGCAGCATCATTTTTAACTAATTTTTAGTAACTTTTTCTGCTATTTTTACGGACTTATTTGTATGAGTGTAGGTGTTGTGGATGGCACACATGTCCGGATTAAGGCTCCCAAGACGGATGAAAAACACCTGTATTATAACCGCAAGGGATTTTATAGTCTCAATGTGATGCTGGTACTACATATTAAAATTGTTTTATAAAAGTTTGTTTCATAATTTTGTTTATTTAATATTTAAAGGTATGTGACCATAACATGATTATCAACTTTGTAGATGCAAGACACCCAGGGGCAAATCACGATTCCTTTATTTGGAGATCAAGTTATGCTAACCAATACCTTGAAGGTGAACACAATAGGGGAAAGTTTACCACATGGATAATTGGTAAGTTAAATAAATTGTTTGTCTTCAGAAATGCTTAAATAATTTTACTAACGAGAATCCACATGTACATGTTTGTTAGCCTTATGTGTCTTAAGAAAAACATGCAAAAATTCCAATTTCTTGCGGGGTCCTAAAAATAAAATTCGGGAAATATTTGGAGGGAAAGATTTAAAACATAAGCAACGCCGGAATGAAAACTTATATTGATGGTACAAACATTCGTAATATTACTCTTGTGTGCACAAATTTCATTTTTTTAACAAAACGCGTTTAATAAAAAATACAGTCATGCCTTCCAATAGCGTACTACGGTTTTCAACAATTTGTCCGTCATAGGAATGTGACCCCTACTCGGGGGGAGTTGATAACGTAATGGTTACAATTATTTTCACAAAAGTAAAGGCTTCATTAGTCTAATCGTAAAGTAAAAAAACGTATCTGTAATCAACTCAATGTGTTAAAATAATATAGAAATATATTTTTTCATCTTTTTTCTATGCATTGAAACTGTTGTCAAGTAAAATCGTAAAAAAGTTCTGTTGAAAATAGAAATTTTCTATTTTATTACTTGACATTTAATTCTATGCACAAGAAAAAGATAAAAAATACAATATTTTTATTTTTCGTACTCTTTTTATTCATTATGTGAATGATACGTTACTTTTTTTACGATACTTCCAAACTAATTTGGGCTTAAAATATTTATAAAGGTCCGAGTCCAAGTTATGTTGAGTTAACGTTATTGTAATGAAACTTTAACGCAATTTTTTTTTAATTATGAAATTTTTTATATACATAAATACATTCAAAGCTCACAGATCATTTAGCTGAAAGCATATACAAAGTTTTATTTGCAATGCCTTTTTTCTATTAACAAATAACACAGTAATTTTATACTTGCCATGTGACGTAGTGTAGGTTGTAGGTCTAGTTTATTAGGTCCATTATCAATTTAAGAAATCTGAAGTTGTTGGTAAAAATCTATTTTTTGAAAGTTCTCAGGCCAAACAAATTTTAACGTAATTAGTTTTCAATAAATTTTTAAATTTTTAACGAGCTTAGAAAGAGAGATGGTTGCGCTTTCCAAAAAATATATACATATGCAGACCTGAGGATTTCAATTACATTTTAATTACAATTACTTGTAATTTGTAATTGGAAATTTTTAATTACAATTACAAATAAATGTAAATGAAATTAAAAAATAAGTAGACAAACATCAAAATATTAGCCCACACAAGACGAAATACACTGATGATGGCTTTTGTAGCGAAAGCCGAAAATACGTATTCTGTATTGCTGGTCTTATCGAATTCTTTCAAATATATTTTTATTCTTTGTAATTTACTTGTAAAAATTGTATCATCTTTCTTTGATTTGAAAATAATTTAAACAGAAAGTGATATTAATTTATGATCTAGAGTCAAACTAAAAAGAACATTCATTTACTTAAAAATAAGAGATCAACTAAATATTCCCCGATTCATATTAAAAAAACTCAATTACATTTCAAGTAATTGAAATTGATAACCTGTTAAAAAACACAGCACTACTTTCAGGCAAGCCGACGATATATAACCGTATACATATACATTTGGAAATAATTTTGGAATAAATTAGAATATATAGGTTTCGAAAAATTATGTTCGAAAAGATGTCGAAGTTAAAGAAATTAGAAGAAAGATTAAAAAAGACACGTATTATTATAAGTATCTCCCCTTAATTTTATTTCACTTGCAAATATGCAGAACTTGAAAAAGATAATTCTTTTTTTGAATAAACTGGCATTAAAATTGATTAATTTTATGAATTATTGAATAATTCGTTATAACTTTAAATCAATGATTTGATATTGAATAAAGTGAGGATGTGATTTATCCGAATTTCAATTGATTCGATTGAATTATTTGATTAATGACTTGATTCCTGAACTTTGAATCAAGGCAACCATTTATTGTTAAATTAAATCAATTCGGTTCATTTTATGAAAAGAATCAACAAAATCAAATTGATTTTTTGAATAAGATATTGATTGAATAAAGTAGGCAATAATTCAATCAATAAAATGAGTCGCGAATCGATTCGTACAAAATTGAATCAGATTTAAAAACTGAATTAAGGAATTTTGTTTTTAAAGGTCTGTAAATATGTATATATATTTGGAAAGATATTCTCTTTTCCAAGGCGTCCAAAAAATCAAAATCGATTAAGAAATAATTAACATGTTTTTGTCTGCACTCTTAAAAAACTTGTTTTCAGCACCATAGCGTTAAAAGATGTTGCCCGCTATTGATATTGTTCGTTATTGGAAGTTGTCACTGTATTGATTACGATCGGTATTATAATAACACATAGGTAAAATCTAACACTTAAGTGAAAATGTTTCACAAATTGTAAGAATTTAAGGTGTTTGAGCATAACTTACGATTGAGATACCTGCTTATCCTAAGAGAAACCACATTAAAAAATTGTTTGAAGAGTTCATTTAAGTGGTTTAAATAGTATACTTAAGTTTAAAAACAAATTTAAGTGTTCACTATAAAAATTACACTTGGAATCTTGGCAAAAAACCTACTTTCTTAAAGCGGTCTAATGGACATGTATATATGTATTTGTTATTACTTTTTATAAAAAATTGTGTATATAATTTCAGGAGATTCGGGGTATCCACTGCTGCCATACCTTATGACTCCATTTCGGTCTCCTGCTAATATTCAAGAAGAAAATTTTAACAAACAATTTTGTAAGAGCCGAAATGTTATAGAAAGATGCAACGGCGTTCTTAAATCTAGATTTAGAAGTATAATCGGTGACAGAGGTATGTTTTTAATAAGCAAATTATTATTTAATTGTTATTTTATAAAATATTTTTCAGGGTTGCAATATTCCCCCCCAAAAAGGTACACAAATTGTAAATGTTTGCTCTGCACTTCACAATGCCTGTATATATTACAAAAATGACTGGCCGATACCAAATAAAATTCAAAGCCAGGAAGTAGATATAATTATAGACGAGGAAATAGACAACCCTGGTGCTGTCGATATTCGAAGACGACTTTCACAAAATCTTGAATTGGTAGAAAAACATTATCCGTTTTGTAAATATTTTTTCAACTTAATAATAAATTGCACCAGTTTTATAGTATGCGCTAAGTACGATTTTTAACTTAAATTTTACATATGAAATTTTTTATAATTTCTTATTTAAGAACAATTTGAGTAAAAATTCGTACTTAAGTAGTGCTGACTATAATACTGGTCCTTTGATATCTAAACATAAAACTTGGTACATAAATTATTTAAGTTTTGCCCATTTTGGCTCGACTGTTCCGTTTTCCACCCCGCACGTTTAAATGGCTATACATTTTACCTTTCTAAATATTGAGGCGATTTAAAAACTGGAAAAACATACAATCATTTTTTAATTCTTCAATAAATTTGATAAAGTTATTTGCATGAAAATGTATTCATGCGAAGGAAATTTGTGTTCCAGAGGAATGTCTCCCTTACTCATTATGAACACGTCATAAATCCGATGGATATTTTTCAACACACTACAAATTTAGGGCCAGTTTTAAGAAATATTTAAGACAAGAATCCTTCCTTGTTTAGACTATAAAACTGGCCCTTATATTTTTTAGTAATTTCTGAAAAGAAGTCCCATCAAAAATGTTCAAAATAAATATTCTTAACTAAATATTTGGTAACTTTGGATAACATTTTTCTACCATTTTTTAATTATGAATTCAGTGAAGATATTAATTTATTTTATGGGTTTTAAAGCACTGAATTATCTTTATCCAGTAAAAATGTAGCCATTTAAAAGTATTGGGCTGCAAACGGAACAGTTTCTCTAAAATGAATTAAATAAGGGAATATTGTTTTTTCAATTTTGCATGAATTTCTGACCAACAATTTATAAAAAGTTAGCCTTTGTGGTTCACAAAACTAAGTTTCATTTTCTTTGGGAATTCCTTAAACTTTGTGAATGTTTGTACCTCTAAGGCTACATTAACTCCTAAAGTACCCAAAGTTTTCAAACAAAAAAAAAATCAGTTTCCACCAATTTCCATTTTTGACCGAGTTAAGTCCTGATTAATTTTTTTAAACGATAAAACATTAATGTAAAAACTGTTTAATAATTTAATTTATTAAAAAATTAATAGTATTTTATAAATTATTTTAAAGCTAAAAGATAACTAAATAAAGTAAGTAAGTAAAAAGTAAAAGTTGTTTAATATTTTCAAGTTATAAAATCCAAACAGAATTTAAACAAATTTATTTCGTCCATTCTGCCAACACCTGCATCGCATTAGCAATTCTTTTTTGGGTTTCTGTTAAATCTTTCAATGTTATCAACATTTCTTTTTGGGTGTTTGCTTGCTCCTTTAAAACTTGAAGCCTTTCATACTCAAACCCCTTTTGACATTTATTTGGAGTCAAGTCTGTGGGTGTCTTCCGTTTCTGTGGCTCATGTTTTTGGGGTTGCTCGACAGAACCAGCATTCATTTGTAATATTTCATTTTGGTCATGAAAAACCGCATCATCGAGCGCTACATTTGAAAACTGTCCCGCAGTTTCCAATCCAAAAACTTCACCCGGAGGATTTGCTGCAGTTGAAAGGCATATAATTGAATCCGCCGCCTGTTCTATATGCGTTAAAGGTATTTGTGGGTTTATGCCTCCTCCCGTTCCTGCTGCTTTCAATTTATTTTCGCTTATTTTTTTCTTAGTCCGGGTCTTAAAATCAAACCAAACCTGGTGAAAGAATAGAACAATTATTTTTGTTACGAAAAGCATTATCGTATTTTAAAGACTATAGCTTAAGATTAACACTTATGTTACAGAGGATATAAAATTAATAACATGCTTCCTTTTTTGGAAGTCAAAAATCAAATCTGGGACGTAGAATGGGACTGAAAAACATTGGGAAAATTGATATTTTCAAATATATTTATGCAGACCCTCAATGTGGATTACGCAAATGTTGTAAAAAACTCGCTTATGTATTTATTTTATTTGTGTCCTCTGTCACATTTTCAAATTTCATTAAATTTTAAAGAAATACCTTAACGGCTCTTTCTTGTGTGGAAGTGGCATTGAAAATAACTGAAGTTACAAAAACTATTGAATATTACCTTCCTCCATTCTTTCCAGTCACGTTTTGGGGGACCAACTGCATTTGCTTTTTTTGCTAATTCTTGGAAGGATTCTTCCACTTCTTTGCGGTTGCTACCGAACATAGGAACTCCTCTAGCTAATTCCACATTTTGAGTCATATGTTCTAGCATTATATCCCATTGACTACTTGTAGTTTGTTGTTTTGCCTAAAAATTAACAAATTCGATGATATTTTATTAATTTATATTAATATTTCATTAAATACTTACCATTTTTGTAAGAATTTACTAAAATATCAGAAAATTTAGCGAAATTCCACAATTAAAATACTTTGAAACGAATAAAAATTGTGAACGTTTGGTTTTGACAATTAAAGCGTTGGCAAACGCTTACTTCTGTTTTATAAAATACACTTTTTTTACAATAACGACAAATTCGTTTGCCTACTTTTTGGAAAATTTAAAAAAATTTAAAAATGAAAAAACGTTTAAACGAATGCTACGTTTCGTGTTACAAAATGACCGACCCCATAAACATAAATTAATGGGGTCATTTTGTAAAACGAAACTTTGCTTTCGTTTGAACGTTTTTTTATGGGGTCATTTTGTAACTCGAATGAAAAACGTTTTTTCGTTTTCGTTTGAAACGTAAACGAAAATATTTGGTATTTTATAAAACAGGTAGTAGTTTGCGTTTGTTGCCATTTGCGAGTTATTATTGCCAGACAAAAAAAATAATATTTGTGACATGGAATTACAAATTATTTAAATAAAAATTTGTTCATAGAGTTTTCCAAGTCTGTTTAGCCTGATTGGTAAATGAGTTCTTATTTTTAGTTCTAATATTCTTAAGGTCCAGGTATCGAATCCTGTGTGGGGCAATTTTTTTTTTTTAGTAGTTTTTTTTTATGATATATTTTTGGGCATTTTTTCCTAATAATATGAAACAAATATATTTAATAAAAATTTTATATTGTACAGAAAATCAACCTAAATAAGAAGAACCTTCCATTAGCGGATAGCAAAGGAGTACAAGGTATGGTTTGTTAAGATGGCCCTTAAGTTTCGAATTGTCAGTTTTTAGTTTTAAAACCGCTCAATTTGTTTCATTTGGTCTCAAACGTAGAAGTTTATATATAAATAAAATTTTTTTTAAATCGTGTCTTAGCGCATCTAAAATTAGATATTTTTAAAATTGCCCAAAATTTCACTAATTTGCATATAAATTTAAGTGCTTTTGCATAATAATTTGATTTTTTATAACGATTTTTGTGTGAAAAATTCGTTTTATAAGACGTTTATAAATTTAAAAAGTGATTGTGCATATGACCCTAACAGGATTATTTTTTATTGAGAATAAAAAATATAGAAGTATCATATTTAACTACTTCATATTTTTAAACCCATATTTATACAATTTTTATTCCAAAAATTGCAATTATCTAACTTTTTATGCAAAAACTTTAACTTTTTAATAGGAAACGACAACTATTTCTGTTCGTTTGAATATGGCATAATATTCGTTTGCAAACGTTTACTTACTTCTTATAAAATACCGTTTTATTAAGGAGTTTGTCTTCGATTATAATATTGCCAGATTGAAAAAAAAGAAAATATACATATTTTTTTTGAGTTTTACAAAATTTAAAAAAATTAAAAATAAAAAAACGTTCAAACGAAAGCAAAGTTTCGTTTTACAAAATGACCCCATTATTTTTAATTTTTTTAAATTTTGTAAAACTCAAAAACAAATATGTATATTTTCTTTTTTTTCAATCTGGCAATATTATAATAGAAGACAAACTCCTTAATAAAACGGTATTTTATAAGACTTAAGTAAACGTTTGCAAACGAATATTATGCCATATTCAAACGAACAGAAATAGTTGTCGTTTCCTATTAAAAAGTTAAAGTTTTTTCATAAAAAGTTAGGTAATTGCAATTTTTGGAATAAAAATTGTATAAATATGGGTTTAAAAATATGATGTAGTTAAATGTGATACTCCTATATTTTTTATTCTCAATAAAAAATAATTCTTTTAGGGTCATATGCATAATCACTTTTTAAATTTATAAACGGCTTATAAAACAAATTTTTCACACCAAAATCTTTATAAAAAATCAAATTATTATGCATAAGCACTTAAATTTATATGCAAATTAGTGAAAATTTGGGCAATTTTAAAAATATCTGATTTTAGATGCGCTAAGACACGATTTAAAAAAATTTTTCTTTATATATAAACGTTTGAGACCAAATGAAACAAACTGAGGGGTTTTTAAACTGACAATTCGAAACTTAAGGGCCATCTTAACAAACCATACTTTGCACTCCTTTGCTATCCGCTAATGGAAGGTTCTTCTTATTTAGGTTGATTTTCTGTACAATATAAAATTTTTATTAAATTTATTTGTTTCATATTATTAGGAAAAAATGTCCAAAAATATATCATAAAAAAAAACTGCTAATAAAAAAAAATTGCCACACGCAGGATTCGATACCTGGACCCTAAAAATATTAGAACTAAAAATAACAACTCATTTACCAATCATGTTAAACAGACTTGGAAAACTCTATGAACAAGTTTTTATTTAAATAATTTGTAATTCCATGTCACAAATATTATTTTTTTTTTGTCTGGCAATAATAAATCGCAAATGGCAACAAACGCAAACTACTACCCGTTTTATAAAATACCAAATATTTTCGTTTACGCTTCAAACGAAAACGAAAAAACGTTTTTCATTCGAGCTACAAAATGACCCCATAACTTTTGAATATATAACAATTTCTTTACAGCTTTTTTTCTACTAATATTCAGCAATATTTTCTTAGACAATATTAGCAAGGTAAATTTGCAATTCAATTAAACGAAATTTAACTCAAATATTACTAAAACAGTTGTATTTTTGCTGTACTTATCTTACTAATATTTAGCAAAAAGGATTTACTAATTTCAAAAGCTTTCTGTGCAGGGCCCCTTTTAACTAATTTTGAGTACCTTTTTTGCTATTTTTTCAGGATTTTTCTATCAGTGGTTTGTTTGATAATTCCGAATAAAACAAAAGAACCGAAAAGAACAGTTGAAATTTAACTTGTTCGTGAACGCGAGGGAGTTCCTAACTCTAAAAATGTGCAACAGATATTTCAAGAGGTCATAAAATAAAAAACCGAGCTAACTTTGCAAAATCCTCTGGAATTTTACTTTCATTTCGCGTTGGAACCATCGGGCTTGAAATTATTATTGCGCTTTGAAATAAGTCTAAGATCATATTGGAATGGCGCACTCCATTGCAAATCAAAATAATAATGATGTAATTTACTTTTAATATTTAACCTTTCCGATAACCTATAAAATTGTAATAAAACCCCAGCAAAAAAAAGATGCCGAAGCAGTAGAAAAAGCACTATAATTGATGATCTAGATGTACTTCTTTTTTAACATAAACACTAATGAGTTGAGTTGTCATAGGAGACGAGTACTCCAACTTCAAGATTCTTCACAAAAAAAATTATGTTTTTTTATTTTACAAAAGTTCTTAATTGCCACCATCGAGTATCGAACTTGCTACCTCACGATTGCTAGTCTAGCGCCATTTTTCTATATATATACATATTTTTAAAAATTAAAAAAATATTGAATTTAAACAAATTAATTATAAATATTAAAAAAAATTAATAGAATAAGAAAAAAATGAAATAAAATAAAAAAATGGAAAAAATATTGGTCCCGCCGGGAATCGAACTCACGACCCTCTGTTTGGAGATGGCAAATGATACGAAAATCACTTTCTACGATCACTTTTAGAGCAATTACTCTTTAGAAGCAATACTTAAGTAATTTTTTGGATGTTGTTCAAAAGTAATTATAAAAAAGCTGTAAAAATATACTAACGGATACTTTAAAAGCAATGAAAGAAGTGATTTGTTGATGTTATTCAGAATAACTTCTAAAAATGCAATAAAAATACACTAACAGATACTTGTGAAGCAGTGGAAGAAGTAGTTTGTAAAACATTACATCCAAGTTTTTTTGCAGGGACCTTTTAAAACTAATATCGAGCAAGGAAACCGCACAAATAAATTAAAAATTTGTCCAAAAAGTATTAACATATAATTTCACTGTTAAAATCAAGTAACAAAACTATGAGATACAGTATTTAAATTGTTTAATCCATTTTTTATCAACATGTCTCTAAAGACACGTCTACCTATTCTTCTATGAAGTTTTGTCAGAAAATTCGCACAAAATCCATGCTTGGCAGAAAATGGGTAAAAAAATATACTCCATATCACAAAAGGATTGCAAAAAATTTTAAATATTGACACAAAACTGAAATTTTTGTAATATCAAACAAGTTTTAAAAACCTTTAGGCCTTAACAGATATTTTTGGGTTCTTACAGATATTTTTATAAAATTTTCTGCCTCTTTCAACTATTAACTTCTCTTTTTACTATTAAAAAAAATTGTAAAGGGGACAGCTGGTGCAATGATGAACAAATAACACCATTGTGAAAATTCAAAATTTAAATTAAGCAAAGAAATACACAAAATAAAACTTCTATATATAAAAATTAACTGAACGAAGTCAAAAAACTTTTAAATGCAAAAAATATGTTTCTGTGCGATTTTTGAGGCTAAAACTATACCCCTTTTATTTTTTTTTTCTTTTAAATAGTTTTGGGTTATAAAAGTGATTTTGTGCGTTCCCGTACTTTTGACTTTTAGATAGAGGATTTTGTGATTACTCTCATTTTATTAAACTTTACACAAAAAGTAAAGGAGCACACTTAACATAAAATAACGAGTTTTTTTAAATTTTATAAGCTTCTCCAGTAAACAAAAAAAAAACGGGAAAAATTAAACAAAAAGTTTTTGAAAAGCCCCCCCCCCCCCCCCCCGAAATAAATTCCTAGCTACGTGCCTGGTTTATATTTGTTGTTTTTGATATATTCTAACCCCCAAATTCATAAACACTTTGTAAAATTACAGGAGGTTTATTGAACAAATTTTGTATGAAAATGACGTTTTGTAAACCTGCTATAACTTTACAAAGCATTTATGAATTGAGGGGTTAGTTTGGAAATAAAGCTCATTAAATTTCCTTTTATCTCTAATGCATAAAAAGGTAATAACTGGAGAACCGTTTGCAATTTTTACTCCAGATTTTAAATATGTAGAAGTAATTATATATTTTTACAATCGAAAGAAAAAAATATTTTTTTTATTCAATTTAATTTTAATAACTTTTTTTTGTTTAGATTTAGTACCTTTTTGTTAATTTCAGTAGATTGATGAAAATGCAATTTAACAACAATTTACTGAAATTTAGTAGCGTCTACTAATTACACTGCGTGACAAAGTCTTGACTTTTAAAAATTATTAGAGCTCTGACCATCAATTCTATATATTTCGGACATGCTGATTACAATGGCGTATTTTATTTTCCAATCTAAGGTACAGATTTTTCGCTAAATGTCTTTAAAGTTTGACGGTTTTCCATTTAGTTTTTATATACACAAATTTTCAAATGCAATCAATATAAAGTTTTTTGTGGTGAAATGTAGGCACAGGATCTTATATTAAAACCATTGTTCGCGTTCTATATGGATTTTTACGATTTTTTAAGGTTAAAACCAATTGAATCGCTGAAAGCAAAATCGGCCATAATAAATACTATGGCTTAGTAAAGAAGCAATTAAAAGGAAAATATTTCAACAACAAAAAAATGTAGTCATCTATAGCGGCCTACACGTTAAAATTGCAACTTTTCAAAAATTTTATATGGCAGCATAGCTTTCCAAGTTGTCCCCAAAGTCCAACTTTTAGTATAATATGGGGTCACATCTAAAAACATAGTATCTTAACTTTAGCATCTTAAAATGTGTTTAGTACGATACTAACATTAGTAAAAAATGTATTTATTCCCTACGGGAAATTTTAACAAACTGTCACCGAACTGGCCCCTTTATATGAAATAGACTGGTCACTTTTACATGGCGTTGTCATAGGAGGGGGAAATTGACCCCTTGTGACATGTCACAAGACAAATCCCAGGACAGGTCCCCGAACTTTGTTTTTTATGAGAGTTCAGTAACCTGTCCTAGGATTTGTCTTGTGCCATGTCACAAGGGGTCAATTTCCCCCTCCTATGACAACGCCATGTAAAAGTGACCAGTCTATTTCATATAAAGGGGCCAGTTCGGTAACAGTTTGTTAAAATTTCCCGTAGGGTTGTGATAACTTTTGCAAATGGAAACTGTTTTGCTTGAAATTTAGCAAGAACAGTTTTTAGGAAATTATAACAACCCAGCAAAACTTTGGTAATGGGTGCGACAAACGCATGCATTACCTTGTAATGTGTACTCCTTACAAGTATAAAAATTGTTCAACATAAAGTAATTGGTTATCGATAATTGGATACATAATGCATTACTTTGTAATGAATACTCTTTACCTTCATCATTTTTTGAATCATAAAGTAATTAGTTACCGAAAGTTTATTACATTATGCATTATTTTGTAATGTATAATCCTTACCTTGAGCATTATTTAGAAACACAGAGTAATGAGTTACCTATAGTTGATTACATAATGCATTACTTCGTAATGTATACTGCATACATATATCATTATTTTGAAACAATAAGTAATGGGCTACCGAATGTTGATTACATAATGCATTATAAATAAATATAAAGTAATTACTATTACAAAATACATTGTTTTAATATAAAAATTATTTACTTAGATAATTTTTTATTTAAATTGTGTAATTATAGGGTAACTAATTACTATTTCAGTCCTTATAATTATATGCGTACCCGACTAAAAAAGTTTTCATATAATCTTATATGATTTGATATAATTATAAATGTTTATATGTGTGGCTTTATATGACCATATACATTTATATTAACACTTTGGTTTTATAAATATGTTTGATATGACGTTATATATAATCATATGCGATTTGGACTCCAGGCATATATTAAGAGATCTGCAAATATAGTTTATACATAATTATATATAATGGCGTATAAGCTTCTCTAAACAATCTTATATCAAAATATATAACAAAGTTAATATAAAATTGTATTCATTTTATGTATAAATTTATCTGACATGATATCTAATTGTACAAAATTTTATAAAGTTTAATTGCACTATAAAAATTAAAAAAAAACTCCGAAATTGTGGATCTGGTTTTGAATTTTGCACTTTGACATATAAATAAATGTTTATAATTGAATTTAACATATATTTTCCAAATAGTTAGCGAAATACTCTTTATTAAACTCAAAATAATTTTAAAGAAATAAATAAAAGAAATTTTTTTTTTTCATTGTGGAATTAAAGTTCGAAATAATTATTTTTACTTTTAAATTTAAAAATTAGACAAACATATGTTGAAATAAATATGGTTTAAGTTCATTTATTTTTCCGTAAAAAAAATTAATTGTGAAAGTTAATTTTTTATCATGTTGTTTTTAATTTTTATTTAAAAAAATAAAATTTGTTTTTTTCTACCTTTTTAATTCATTAATTAGAAATTTATTAATTCAGTTCGAGGACTATTTCCTTATTATGAATTAACATAATAAGTACTTTTTTCAAAAACTGTTTTTTTTTTCTTCATCAGGATACTCTCCTGACAAATATTTCACAGAGTTTTTGCTTTCTAAAAACATCTACACTTTCAGGAATGAAAAGAGGCTCGTTTCGGGGATTTTCCAGGTCCCCTTCATCAGTTTTCTTTAGAAAGTGGTGGCGTAATCCCCGAAACGATCGTCTTTTCATTCCTGAAAGTGTAGAGGTTTTTTGAAAGCAAAAACTCTGTGAAGTATTTGTCAGGAGAGTATCCTGATGAAGAAAAATAGCAGCTTTTAAAAAAAAAGTGCTTATTATATTAATTCATAATAAGGAAATTGGCCTCGAACTGAATTAATAAAGTTCTAATTAGTTAATTCAGTTATTTTATAAGAAAGATAAAAACTCTAACCTAGAAAAAGTTGTTCCGACAAATTTTTGTAATGTTTTATTGTGTCACCTATTTCCAAGTTTATTAGCAAAAATTGTTCTAAACATTAAGCATTAGATTTAATATGAATGAAATAAGCAAGGTTGGTTACCGAAACGAATAACCGTAAGGGTAACGGTATCAGATTTCGTTTGTTTAGGTAACGGTAAAGGTAACGGTATACCGTTATCGAAACAGCAATACCGGTACGTACCGGTATTAAAAATTATGTTAAAAACTTATAAAAACAAGTAAAAACATGGCATATTTTTAATTTTAAGTACTGAAAATACAGATTTTAAGCTATAAATTCAATACTGGTAGTTTTAATAAGTATAATTATTATCTATAAATTTTTTGTAAAAAAAAAAACACTCAAGATTATAAAATAAAAAATAAAAAAATTGTAATTTTTATATAAAATAATAAATACCGGTAAAATACCGGTAACTTCCCATAAAAATAACGGTATCGGTGACGATAACGGTATTTAGAAATTTTTTAGAGGTATCGATAACGGTAACGGTATTTAATTTGAAACGGTATTTTAGCGATAACGGTATTATAACGATAACGGTAACCAACCTTGGAAATAAGTGATCTCAATAATATTTACTAAAATTTTCTTTGAAAATCTTCATCAAATTATATGTATTTATATATAATTTGATGCAGTTATATAGACCCATTTTTCGGATCAAATTGTATCAGGTGAGATAACATGCTTATCTCGCTTGATATAATTATATATTCCAATATTCGGATCAAATTAGATATGGACGTATATATTGGTTTATATATGGTGATATATGATTATATAACATCTTTTTTAGTCGGGTAACCAATTATTCTCAGCCTCTTCGTAATCATATGGGAAACCAATTACTTTTTTAATATCTATCTGCAACTATGTAACCCATTACTCTTCATTTTTTTGTAAGTATACTGGTAACATTGACACATTACTTTGAGGCTCATCGCCTGTAAAATTCATCAGTGAAGTAAGGTATAAAGTAACCAGTCCAACTCTATGGCGATACATTACTTTACCCATTATTTGGTAATGTGTGGTTTTGCTGGGAAATATGACGAAAAATACTAGTATCAATAAAATATAGCCACTTATCAATTAAGAGGTGCGGAAAAAATTTCAGTTTCCTATTTGCAGGCTAATTTTATAAAGTTTTTTTTTCAGTAAATTGGAGGATTGTATTCTCTTTAGTTTCTAAGCTCTTTGATTATGCCTACACTGACAGAATATTTTACATAGTATTAATGAATTTTGTCATTAATCCAATGATTTTTTCATTGAAAAGTCCCCAAAGAACGCGTTCATTAAATCAATGAAACGTATTCATTAAATGAACACTAATTGAAAAAATATATTTTTTTTGCTTTACTTTTTTTTATTTATTATTTATTTTTATTTTGTTAATTTTTATTTGTACATATATTTCTTTTTTGTTTTTATAACGTTTTTGACATCTCCCTGAACTCGACTTGAACCCGCAATCACCGGAATGTAAACATTGCCGCGTTACCGATTGATCTAAATAGCCAAAACAAAATGATGTCATTATTTGGACTTTTATATTTAAATAATTTCAGTTTGCAACCCTAGCGTTCATTACTGGAACATATATCAATTTTAGTAATTAGCAAATTCAAAACCCTTACTAAAATTATAGTATATCTTACGGGTTAGGTGCAAATATATAATGAAAAAATTCATTAAATTAATGAATTTTTTTTTTGAAAATTAAACAAATTTTTTCATTAAATCAATGAATTCAGATTAATGAAATCGATTCCTTAATAATATGAACGAAAATTCTATCAGTGTAGCACACATAACTAATAAGGATTTTTACAAAAACGCCTTCAACAAAAAGATTTTTCTTATAGTTTTTCAAAAATATTATTATTTTCGACGTATTTTGCTACGTTTTAAATTTGCCAAATCAAGCCCCCCCCCCCCTAGCTACGTGCCTGCCACAGAGAATAAAAACCGAAAAAAATTCGATAAGGCCAGCAGGATAGAATACGTATTTTCGGCTCCCGTTACAGACCCATCCTCATTATCCACGCCTTTATGGGTTATTAATTGATAATGCTCTACTTATATTAACTGCGCCAGTTTTTAAAATTGTCGAAGTTTTCCTCGTCTCCTGTAAAATTTGTATTATTATCTCTAGCCCCTTATCCGCACCAGCCCTTTAATTGCTGATTTCGAGTTTTTTTCAATAAATCAATGTATCAATTTTAATGAAATCGATTCATTAATGCTATGAACGAAAATTCTATCAGTGAACGTCAGATTTTCATAAAGGAATAAAGTTTAGGATTTTCTCATGAATCTGTAAATCAAATAGGTATATAAAAATTTAGGCCTTTTTAGTATTTTTTAGTAATTTTGGGAAACATCCCATCAAAAAACCGGCATAACTTAGTTTATTAAACAAATATTTAGCAATTCTGGATAACACTTTTTTACTATATTTATTTTTTTCATTTACGATTATACGTAGTCAAGATTATACATTACGAGATTATAAACCAATGAATTATCTTTATCCACCGTTTAAAGGCAATGTTTTGAAAACAGAACTGTGTATCCAGAATGAGTTAAGCTTCCCAGGAAAATTCTCTGTTCCAAAGAATTGCTTGTACCCAAGAGGATTATCCGTTTCAAAGCATCGGTTGTAGAATAGCTACAATACTTTTCCTTTACAACCCCTTCTACTCTCAATTCTAATTCCGATGATTTTTATTTGAAATTGTCCCAAAAGCATACCGCTTCTGTAGCTCAAGATTGGAACCGGTTGCCTTAGATTCAATTCTGGGACTAGTTCTAGAACTTATTCTCCATCAGTCAATCTTCAATATAAGATCATCCATGGAATCAGTTGCAGTGGAACCAGTTGCAGAATTGGTGTGGTTAGCAAGCGATTGTAAACATGTTTGTGGGTTGTATACGTTACTGCACGAATAGGACGATAGGTGGGTCTGATGAAATAATTGTATTAGAGGCTTCCTGTTCCGAAACAGGATGTCAATGTTGACCACCTCAATTAATTAATTCTTAATTAAGTCTGTGCAGTTTTAAAAGTGAACTATGGAAATATAAATTTAACTCCATTTGCAGTTTATAATTTTGCAATTATTGCAATACAGTGCATAAAAATCTTAGGGAAGACACGGATTAGACTGAGGGGAGTTTCCAAATTCAGAAATTTCGACTTGTGGATAACCCCAGAGTGTAGCAAGCACATAGAAAATTTTCTCATACATACATTTTTACTATACACTCTCAAAACAATTCCGTTGGTACAACCAAATTTTTCCCAACCGAATTGAGGCGGCTGTTACTCAACTGAATTCAGTTGGGGCAACCAAATTACGAGGTTGCCGCAACCGAATCAATTCCAAAAATTGTTTTGAGAGGGTGAGAAACACATAGCTGCTTTTGCGAACTTCCTAACCGTTAGAGGTATCGCGAAACACTTTGATGACAAAATGCACGACCAATAACGCTTTTGAATGCAATAATGAAAAAAATTCGAAAAATGGCACACCGAGGCTCGGTGACGACCTGTTATTGTATTCACAGGCGCACAGATATTTCCAAAAATGTACATATTAGGTATATTTGTAATCGTGTAAATAAATACGATTTTCAACAATGAATGATACCTGAAATTATTACAAATAAAATGGCAAAGTTACGTGTCTGTATACAACTTTAGCACATTAATATGAATTAATAAGAGTTAATTTTATATTAGTTTCTCGAAAAGACTTACTCCCGTCAGCACACTTAAAATTATGAAAACAAATATGTATACATACATACCTACGTGTAGAATATCTACAAATTAGGAAATAATCCTTTTATTTATGAACATTGTGAGCGTTTGTGTTTTGTTGTTAAACAATACCATAAAATTCAAAGAAATCTGACTAATACTACACTAAGAAAACAGATTCGTGCTGACAATCGAATTTGTTGCCAATTGAATGGTTCAGTTGCATCAACCGAAATTTTTGATTGTGACTGCTGAATTGTTATTGGGGTATCCGGAATTATTTTGTCACATTCAAATAACTCTTAATTGGTTTTGTGGTGTCACAACCGAAAAATTCGGTGACCGAGCTATTCCATTTGCTCTGTGAACACATGTTCATAAAAATAATGTGCAAAATAAATCTACACAAAGAAAACAGATTCGTACTTACAACCGAATTTGTTGAAAATCGAATCGATTGCCGTGACCGAATTTTTCAGTTGTGGCAACTGAATATCAATAGAGTGTATAGTCATTTGATAATGGCAACATAATTTCTATTGCCTCGACAATATTTCGGTAGTCACAACTGAAAAATTCCGTAGTCACAACCGAAGCATTCGATTGGCAATAAATTAGGTTGTAAGTACGACTCTGTTTTCTGGGTGTACAACCGTATGGAGCAGAGTAAACTAAAATGTGTTTGTTAATGTATGTTTTTATTTTTTTTTTACTTTTTTTTTTAAAAAGAGTAAATATAAATATTTTTTTTTATTAAATAATATCCTTTCTTTCCCGTTTTATGGATCACCATTAAGTAGTTTCAATACTTATTTTATTATTTAACAAATTTTTTAATGTTGACGAAGTCATCTTTTTGTTCTTTGGTTTGGGGATGTTCGTTTTTCTAATAAATATATAACTTTCATTCTTCGGGTTGGTAATTGTATTATTGAGTAGCTGCTGTAAATGAGCGTAGTTGATATTTTTCGACAGTGGATTTGAAGGAGATTCTATAGACGAATATTATTTAGAGAGCGTACTGAGACAAATTCCGATCCTAATGAAATTTGGTTGGGGGATTTTAATTTATCACCCATCTTGTTCTTAGCGCCATCAACATAAATATAAATGACAACTCCATATAGGTAACACGAACAGAGTGTTGAAGTCAATAGAGAGTTGTAGAAAACTACAATAACTAATTGCGATTGAGATTTGTTTAGTTTTTTTAAATGCATATCCTTAATTACCCATCTTATCAATCACTAAAATAATGTTTATGCATTATTAGTTCAATTATTTGGAATCAGAATATAAATATATTTTATTAAATATTTTCGAATATGAACTAAATACGCCGAAATCATTCGTTATTACTACAACACCACTGTTTTTATTTTCTTCATTTTTTTTTAACACATCTGAAGAATGAACGCGCAAACCTTTTTAATGTTGACCGAGTATTTGTGCTCCAGCTGATTTACTCAGCATGATATTCACGAGATTCATGGGAATATTAATTTCATGGCAATTTTATTGCTTATTAATTTTTCAACATTTTCCACAAGTTTCTGTTTTTTTTTTCTTAATATACATGTATTTACAGTATGTATATGTGTAGCAAGGCTTGCGAGGAATTAATTCTTTAATTTTAAGTTGAAATAAATATGCTGAAAAGCATATTTCGTTTGACAAAAGCGGATTTTTAGCATATTTTTATCAACACAAGATTCAGTTTTTATTATTTTTTTCAACAATAAATACACTGTTTTTTTAAATGATTAAACGCGTATACGTTAAAAAACCGTCAAAAATGTTTATCTTATACGCAAACTTAACAAAAACGCGGCTAGTAAAGTAAAAATTGGAATATTTTTTACGCAGCATATTTTTGTATGTGGTAATTTAGCATATTTTTAGCATAATGAATATTTCAACATTTTTATAATTTTTTGTTTGGCATATTTTCAGAATATTTTTCTTTTTTTTCGCGATTTAGCAGAATTTAGTATATTTTTTCGGTGATTTACCATATTTGGAACGAAAGTTTCGGGCAACACTGCACAATGCCAATTGAACAAAATTTAATAGGTTTGAGGTTAAAAAGAAGAATAAACCTTTTCTTCAAAAGTTATAAACACTTTCAAGTTGCAAATCAGACTAGATCCAGTTTCCGCCTTTTTCTATGGACAGGCTTCATCAATGATTTTCCATTAAATTGTATTATTGTTTATATTTTTATTGTCAGATTATCTCTATATGAGTACTTTAAGAAGTGATCAAACAGACATATACAAACATTCTACTTTATATTTTTTTGATTATCTTCTTATTTCCTCCGTGTCACCTTTTCGCAAATGTTGCCTCATTGACGTAGGGGTTTTACGTACAAGTACAGGCAATTTGTGTATATTGGAGACGGACTGCCAACAGGGCATTTTTATTTTTTACAGTACCCGTGTAAAAAATATCATATCTGGCCAGAACTCAGTATATATTACCAGATCTAATTAGATCTCAAAATTGGGAACAATTTTAAGATCTAATTAGATCTGATCAGATCTAGGCATATTTGGCCAGATCTAAGTAGATCTTACCAGATCTAATTAGATCTAAAATTTGTCCCCAATTCCCCAATCAGATCTAGGCATATCTGGCGCAATTGTCCAGATCACTTTAGATTTGGACAGATTTGGTACTACACCTTTTGCAACTGTAATTCAGAAAATATCAATTGAAATTCAGAATTTCCATTTGAAATTCAGAAAATATCAATTGAAATTCAGAATTTCCATTTGAAATTCAGAAAAGATCAATTGAAATTCAGAATTTCCATTTGAAATTCCGAAAATATCATTTGAAATTCAGAAAATATCAATTGAAATTTAGAAAATATCATTTGAAATTCAGAAAATATCATTTGAAATTCAGAAAATATCAATTGAAATTCAGAAAATATCAATTGAAATTCAAAACATATCAATTGAAATTCAGAAATCGTCATTTGAAATTCAGAAAATGTCAATTGAAATTCAGAAATCGTCATTTGAAATTCCGAAAATGTCAATTGAAATTCAGAAATTGTCATTTGAAATTCGGAAAATATCAATTGAAATACAGAAAATATCATTTGAAATTCAGAAACCGTCCTTTGAAATTCAGAAAATATCAATTGAGATTCAGAAAATATCATTTGAAATTCAGAAAATATCAATTGATATTCAGAAAACATCAATTGAAATTCAGAAAATATCAATTGAAATTCTATTGATATTTTCTGAATTTCAAATGACGATTTCTGAATTTCAATTGATATTTTATAAATTTCAATTGATGTTTTCTGAATATCAATTGATATTTTCTGAATTTCAAATGATATTTTCTGAATTTCAATTGATATTTTCTGAATTTCAAATGACGATTTCTGAATTTCAATTGATATTTTCTGAATTTCAATTGATATTTTCTGAATTTCAATTGATGTTTTCTGAATAATAATTGATATTTTCTGAATTTCAAATGATATTTTCTGAATTTCAATTGATATTTTCTGAATTTCAAATGGAAAATCTGAATTTCAATTGATGTTTTCTGAATTTCAATTGATGTTTTCTGAATTTCAATTGATATTTTCTGAATTTCAATTGATATTTTCTGAATTACAATTGCAAAAGGTGTAGATCTGATCAGATCTTGCCATAAGGTATTATCTCATATGCCATATCTGATCATATTTGATGAGATCTGGTACAGGATCTAGTTAGATTCAATCATATCTATTTAGATCCAAAAAGATCTGATCAGATCTAAACTTTTTTACACGGGTAAAGTGTTATTTTTTCATACGCGTCGTATAGACCAAATACAATTAATATTGTAATTAATATGTATTTTTATTAATTCTAATTTAGTAGGTTTGAGGTTAAGAGGAAGAATAAACCTTTTCTTCAAAAGTTATAAACACATTAAATTTGCAAATCAGACTAGATCCAGTTTCTGCCTTTTTTTTATGGACAGGCTTCATCAGTGATTGTCTATTAAATTGTATTATTGTTTATATTTTTATTGTCAGATTGTCTCTATATGAATGCTTTAAGAAGTGATCAAACAAACATATACAAACATTTTACTTTATATTTTGTTGCTTATCTTCTTATTTCCTCCGTGTCACCCTTTCGCAAAAAATTTCATTGGCGTTAAATGGTAATGAAATTTTTTTGGCATTAACATTGAGATCAAGTAATGCCAATTGCATTTCAATGCCAATGAAAATTTCCCAAGTATGCCTAACGTGCAATAATACAACACAAAAGATTGTGTGGTTATTTTGATTGCAATCGAATAGAACCCGGTTTATTTAAAGGAAATAAACCAACGTTTTAAAAAGGTAAAAACGTAGCAATATTATTCGATGAACACAAAATTTAAAGCATATAAGTTGTTAATTCATTCAATAACATTAAAAGCTTTAGGAATGAATTTAATGGGAATAGTATATTTTTTAAAACTGAATTAATTTTTTCTTGAATTAAATTCGAATTGAATTAACTGTTTCGAAGTTCTGGTGTGTAGTTGAAAGACGTCCGTAAACCTTTTTGTTTTGGCCGCATTATAAGCATTTATTTCATTTGTTAGTTGAGCTCAGCTCAGCTAAATAAGTCGTCTGTGTCTGTCTTTAAGTTTGGTCGTCCGTTTGCCTGTCCATCTATCTGTTTTAACCTGCAAATAAAGAAATAAATGAAAATAACCGAACAAATGAATTGTTGGAACGGTGTCGTATCATGTGGAGTTTGAGTTTAAATTAAATTGAGTTGAGTTAAATTAACCAAGTGGAGCGAGCTCGCACGAGTATCTTTGTATGGACTATGGTTAGTCGGTTGGATGGTTGGGTGTAAAGTCTTTTTGTTAACTGTTTTGAACTGGTTAAACTAATAGTGTTATGATATGATTATTATTTTATTATGATTATGATTTTAATGTATGAATAATATTACCAAAAAAAAAAAAATTATATTAATAAAAACAGAAACAAAACAAAAAAAATCGTATATGGAAGATTGGATGAATGGTTGGTTTGTTTGGATGGATCTCAAACAGGGATAATTTTTTCATTTTTTATTATTCATTTCATGTGGTTGTGTAGATTGAAATGTATATTTTGATAATTGTGCGTGACTTGTGAACTTGTTTCCTTTTCTTCTGCTTCTTCTTCTAATCCGCCTTTTCAGTTTTTTTTTTAAAATATTTATTTCGTTTTCAGTATTGTTTGATTTGATTCAATTGGTTTTACATACAAATGAATTGTAACCAACAGAATTAACAGCAACAACAATAGCTTTTTAAAATGTTCGTGGTTGTTGCTTCACACGTTTGTTGTTTATTGTTTTCCAATTTTGTTTGGATTTTTCAATAAAGACATCAACTGTCTGTTTTGAGTATTGTTATCGTATTAGTTGTTTTACTTTCTTTTAATTTTTAACAGAAGCTCTTAATCTGTTCTTTTCGAGAATCTACAAACAACATTTAACAAGGCTGCCAAATACTTAATGGTACTGTAATTATATATAGACGAAATGAACAATTTTTCACAGAGATAAATACTAACTCCATCATAAAAAATGCTTGTTAGTTTATACTGTAAAATAACTAAAGTTTTGTTAAAAAAAAAATATTAAATTTACAGGCATTATTATAAATATTCCCAGTGACATATCATTATTTTTTGAACTACCAGTAATGACACCCACTTGCCTTCTGCATTATTTTAAAACATATAATAATGAGTTACTGACAATGATTTATTTTTATCATTATTTCAAATAGAAAATAATTTTCAAGATTTTTTTATAAATTTTTTGAAATCTATTTTTAGACTCAATATTTTTTAAACACTGGTAAGGATATATGTAACCACATATTTATCGATTTTTTGTATGTTGGCGAGTAAGCTTACTTGTGTGCAGCAGGTCAATTATGTTTTTATCTATTAAATATTACATCTCGATATAGCTCAGATGGTAGAGCTATTGACTGGCAATCTGTAGACCCAGGTTCGATTCCCGCACCAGCAAATTTTATTTAAAAAAAAAATACAATAAAAAATATTTTTTTCTATATAATTTATTTTTTTTGAAAATCTATTTTTAGACTCATTATTTTTGTCTGTACTGGTAAGCACATAGGTAACGATATATTTTTTGATTTTTCGTATGCTGGTGTGTAACCATCATTATTTTTCGCGACATCGCCATATAAAGGTAATAAGAAATGTAATAACAAAAGTAACTAGTTACCATTATAGATAGATTTTTTATTTTCTTTTGTTTATTTTAAATTTATAATAGAAAAGAAAATACATACCAGAGACTATTAATTATAGAGATAGGAAATCTAAGCTTACACTACTCACCGATAGAGGGCGCTGGAATTTAGTATTACCTGAGCAATTATTTAGTATCTGTTTAATATCAGTTTAAAAAGTCAAAAACTGCTGAAAACTGTACAAAATAGGAAAAAAACAAGCGCAGAATATATTCAAACAATCAAAATTGAGATATCTGTTTGTTTTTTTGCTTCGTTGTTTGTTATTATTTAAATTTAAATAAAAAAAGAAAGTTGTCAATTTTTTGAACAAAGTGCCATCTAGTGATAACGATGTCGTTACAACTTATTTTTTTGGCGATGCCATACCCCTGATACGTACATTTTGGCATCTCAAAAATCGAGGAGTTTAAAAATATAAATTGTTCTAAAAATAAATTGTTTTACAATTCATCTTTATAACAAAGTATACTAATGGTGGCTAATGCGGTGGCTTCAGCCAGACCAGTAGTTGCATTGTTTGCGCAACATCTACATTTGAGAGGTAGCGATAAATTTTGTATTTTTTTGGTAGGTAATACGAGCAGTTTTGAATTAATTTGATATAGAAATAAGAACCTGTGTAAAAAAATGAGATCTGGCCAGATCCCATTAGATCTGGTTGCATCAAATCTCAGAATTGGGCACAAACTCGAGATCTAATTAAATTTCTGTACAGATCTGGAGCCCCTACTTAAGCAGATCTAATTTGATCTAGATTTATATTATTGATAAAAGAAAAACTTTCAATTAAAATTAAAGAACTTATACCTCTAAAGTCAGTTTTTACAGATCAATTCTTGAATCTTAGGCTACTGAAGATACGATATCCATAATCTGACGCTTTATTTATAAAACAGTGCTTAGAATCGAAGAATTCTTCTTACCGAAAAAGGCCTCTGGTCCTGAAAACGTTCTTCTGTCAATAGAACTAGTGTCTTAAACGTTTTTTAAATGCACATATTCTCAGAATCTGAAGCATTTTCCATAGAAGAAAAGAGCTTAAAATCTATGTTTTGGTCTATAGCAAAAAGTGGTGAGAAAAGTCTTCTTTATGTCGTTTGGACAAAACTCAGCAGAAAATCTCACGGATTTTTAAGAGATTTTTTCCTATAGAAAAACTATTGGATTGTGGAAGCTTTTTCTAGAGAACAATCCTAAGATTGCAATGACGTTTTTCTATCAGAAAAACACTAATATCCTGAGGCATTCTTCAATAGAAAAACTCTTACATTCTGAGAACTTCTTTCTAAATAATAACCCTCACATTCTTAACACATTCCTACACTCATAAAGAAAAGTTAGTACAAAATTTTTTTAAATGTGTTTTAATTCAATTGAACTAATTTTTCTGTTATCTTTTCCTAAAATTAAGGATTAAACTTAGATTTTTGTTAATCAAATTTAGCATAGCAATTACTTTCATCCGTATTTAACCCTAACACTCCTGACACGGATACCTGGGTACCCGAACGGAGTTTAAAATCAAATATTTCTCAAACCAAACAAGTTACAAATTCGAAGTTCCGTAAGTTCCTTCAACTAGCCCTTTTCTAAAGTTTTTTCACATTTTAAGCCCTCTTGAATTATTTGGGCTAGCTATGGAGCCAGCCAAAGACAAATAGTCCTTACCCTCCTGATAAGGGTACCCGGGTACCCGTAAATTTCTTCATACATTTTGTATGAAAAAAGTTAAAATAATAGTATTTTTTTGGTTTGTTGTGTCCGATGCTCCTACAGCAACCAGGCAAACTTCTTTAAAGATGTTTTTGTTGGTCAAAAGCTAGAGAGAGAGCTGCCCGAACTTTGAGGTATGGTGTAATTCGATAAAGAGTGGCCCCTTCGTCCAAGGCAAAGACTGTAAATTATAGAGATAGGAAAACTTTTTAGTATCACTTTAGTATCAGCTGAGCCTAATTTAAAAACTGCTAAAAATAAGGAAAAAACAGGCGCGGAATATATTCAAATAATAGAATTTGTGTTATCCATTTATTTTTTTGCTTTTCTGTTTGTTATTATTTAAATTCAAATAAAAAAAGAAAATTGTAAATTTTTTGAACAAAGTGCCACCTAGTGATAACGATGTCGATGTCTGGTTCAAGGCTTTCGTTGCCAACTCCACGCCAAGTGATGTCAAAAAGCTTCGACGAGACCTGTGTCTTTTTTGGCATTTGGATGGAGGCTAGAATATACACAAAATACACCCAACGCTGCCGCGGTGATCATGTTGAAATTTAGACACCATCTGGTCCATGACATCAACTCCGCCTTTGGTTATGTTATACAAGCCATTAGTCTCCTCTTTCCCATTTACCGCTGGCTCCTCTCGCGTTTAATTCATAGTTGACAGAAAGTAAACGCTTTTCTTCTTCTTGGTATTGACAGATAAAATAGTTCCACTTTTGTTGAATGCATATCGGGGTGAACTTGTATCGCCTTTAGGGTTTGGCCGTGGCAACTGTAGTGAAGTTCAAAAATTGTCTTTTATCACATTTAGACCAGATTGTTTGTAAAAATCAATCAGAGCTAAAACCGTATTTTTGCTTACGTTTACTTGTTGCTGGTGGTTTTCCTGTGTAAATGATTCCATTTATAGGATAACCAGCGGCTGTGTTACACAACCAATATATTTCGATTCCATATTCTGCTGGTTTTTAAGGAATATACTGGGTAAAACTGGTTCGATCTCTAAAGAAAAATAACTGTTCATCCACTGTTACGTTTTGACTTGGATAATAGTTTGTTTGAAGATTCTTCACCAGTATGTTCCAAATATCGGAGATGGGAGCGGTTTTGTCTATTTGTTTGCATACTAATCTTGCAAACACATTGTCGAAACGTATTATACATATATATTTCTCTATCTCCCATTGGAGCATAGGGCGCCAAAGGCTGTTTATTTAGCGATTCGTTAGCAGGGTAAGTTCAGAAAATTTGGGTGCTAGCTCTCCTTTATTAGATTGGTAATAGGGCTTCTATCCTTGTGTCCAATCCCACGTTGTAGTCATGCTTCAGAAATCGTTCATTCATCATTTACCTACTTTCCTGAGACGCCAAGTTGTACATGGCCATTCAGGTTACATGACTGTGCGCCTTTTCACTCTAGCTATTCAGCGGGTGCTGGAAAGCCATTGCCCAGAAAATACTTTGTCTAGGACCGGAAGTAGTGAGCTGCTTGAACAGTCACTCCCAAGTGAATGCCAGTCAGAAACTTTCCACACTACGTGCAACTCTGATGAAAGTCCCAATTCAAAACGTATAACGCGTAGTATTTTCAGAAATCTATCGCGACTCAACGATACTTTGTAAAATGGATGACTGTGATTGCCCCAAAGAGTTGATGGAGAATGATTGCTGGCACCACTCATTCCCATTACCAACAAAATTCTAATAAAAGCTTCAAGTTCTTCCATTGAAATCAAACGAAACTCGCGAGAATTCACCTTTAAAACTTCAATATCGGCTACGTTCTTCCGGTTGAAATCCAATGATATTTCATAAACTTCATTGTTGCTGTGTCTTAGGATCCCCATGTTAACAATTAAGGGAATCCCCCTATAATTGCAATGCATTTTGTTGGTATTACGTAAATTTAAACAATAACATAAAGGTAAATACACACGGGTACCGAGGAGTCTACGTATATAAATGTTATCAGGAGTGTTAGGGTTAAAATAACTTTGCATGATTATTTTTAGTAATTTGTGTTTAATTTAAACCCCAATTATTTCCAAATGATTATATTTTTGTGTCTGTGCCATCAATATCACAAATAGGTGGCGCCATATTTTCATATTTTTTTGTATAATCATAAAATGGCTTATATCTCGGAAACTAAGCGAGATAGGGCAAACTGAACCAAAATTAGTTACTCTGTACTTATTAGTCCTTGCAAACCACCTATACTCCCAATAATTAATATGGCACTGTCTCGGGACAGATCCGGAGAGTTCAAAAACACAGATTGTATGCGACATTTTAACAGAAATTTTCAGTTAAATCCATCGGCGTACCTAGACCATTTTTCTGGGGTGGGCAAGCGACCCATTAATTTTCTGCTGTTTATTTGCCCAAAAGTACATCTATTTTTCTGAAGAAAACCTCGTACAAGGAATGTGTTGCAAGCTATATTTTCAGATTATTATGAAAGAGAAAAGAAATCTAAGATCAACCTGTCTAATTCGTGTACTTCGGACGAATCCTTTCTAACCCCATATTCTGATCACTTAAATTACCGAGGTGGTCAAAAACAGTGAAATGTTCATCTTACAATTTTTTTTCTCCAAGAAGAAACTTCCTAGTTAGATATTAACTAATTATTCGTTTAGAAAACTATGAAATCTAAGATATTTAACTCACCAAAAAAGATTATGCGTTATATTTCTATTATTGAACAACTTTGCGATTCTAATAATTTTTCTTAAAGAAAAACTCTTATGGTCAATTTTATAATCAGAACTAAGATCGATATGTTTTTTAAATATTTCTTAGGTAAGAATTTTTCAAACAACTTTCTTATTTAAGAAATATTTAAAACAAAAATCGATCTTAGTAAAGTGTAGTTTTTTCAAATGCGTCGTATACACCAAATACAATTAATATTGTCATTAATATGTACTTTTATTAATTCTAATTTAGTAGGTTTGAGGTTAAGAAGAAGAATAAACCTTCCTCAAAAGTTATAAACACATTAAATTTGCAAATTAGAATAGATCTAGTTTCTGCCTTTTTATGGACAGGCTTCATCAGTGATCTTCCATTAAATTGTATTATTGTTTATATTTTTATTGTCAGATTGTCTCTATATGAATAATTTCAGAAGTGATCAAACAGACATATACAAACATTCTATTTCAGATTTTCTCTGTTTATCTTCTTATCTCCTCCGTGTCACCTTTTCACAAATATTGCCACATTTACGTATGGTTTGTACGTACAAGTGCAGGCAATTTATGTATATTGGAGACTATAGAACTGACCCTTAGATTGCAACAACTTAGCTGCCTACGAATCTAGTAGAGATTTTCCCAAACCAAAAACACAGTATTAATTGATATAAAAAAAGTAATATTGTGATACTTTTTGCCATCAAAATTATAGATAAAAGAATTGTAGGTAAATTTTTTTAAAATTCTGGGGTGGGCCTAAGTCCGCCAATGGTTAAATCAGTAAAGTTTCTGTGGTATTTCGCAGTGGGTAAAATCTAGCTTACCTAAATTTAACAGACAGACCATGATCCTCAATTTCATTGAAAATTATGCAGATGCAAATACAAGTACTCAGGGGTGTAATGAAAATCGAAATCGAACAATTTTTCAATCTAGAATAATTAGTTTCGCTAAAATAAAATTGGCTTCAAATTATTATTTATCGGTTTATTTGACTCATAACATCTAAATTATTAAATAAAAAATAATTGGTACTGTACAGATCTTAAAATATTAACGATTGCAAATCAGATCGTTTTTGTTTTCGATATTCATCACATGCCTGACTATTTCTTTTTAGTAGAATTTTGTACTATTTACACGGGCTTTTTTATGAGTGTACTGAAAACTGTAAGATTCTGACTTTTGTTACAGAGGTTTCAATAATTTTTTGCTATAGAAAAATTGTTAGATATTAAAGACTATTTCCGACAAATTTTTATTAATAAAAATCATCAGATTTAGAAGATTTTTCAAATAGAAATTCCTCAGGTTCCTGGGACTTTTGATTAGATTCTTAGGACTTGCTCTAGCAAAACTGTCGGGTTTGTAAGGACTTTTTCCTATAAGGACCTTTTCCTATATATAAGGACCTTTTCCTATAGAAATAAGTTTGCTGATTCTATGACTGTTCTATTCTAAAAAGTCCACAAAATATAAAGTTCTCTCTCTGAATCTGATGTTTTTCCATAGGAAAAAATAACAGAATCTAAGCCATTTCCTACATAAAGGCGATTTTTTTCTATAGGAATAGGTCCGCATAACCTAATGTTTTTTTTTAGGAAGAAGTATCCAGAATTTTTACCCATAGGGACCTTTTCCTATATATAAGGACCTTTTTCGACAGAAATAAGTTTGCTGATTCTATAACAGTTCTATTCCAAAAAGTCCACAAAATCTAAAGTTTTATCTATAGGAAAACTCTCTCTCTGAATCTGATGTTTTCCCATAGGAAAAAATAACAGAATCTATGGCATTTCCTACATAAAGGCGCTTTTTTTTCTATAGGGAATAGGTCCACATAACCTAATGTTTTTTAGGAAGAAGTGCCCAGAATCTTTACCCATAGGGAAAATTACTTAGGCTTTTTGCATAAGATAAACAGCTCAGAATTTGTAGTTTTTCCGTGGGGAAATCTATTAATAAAATATTTAAAAAATATTTATTCCTTTTATTTCTGGACGGTATAACTTATTATATTTGGTAAACTTATGCTCAAAAATTTTAAAATTGTGAAATTTCTTGTATAATTGACTTACGCATTATTTGTAATTGTTTTCATTTATGCACTCGGAGTAATTTTACCATATTTGTGCTAGGAGAAGAGTTTGCTACTAGAATTTGTGTAAATAAAAAAATAATTCGAGTGTAGGATTATTTCTTTCTTTTTCTTCTTCATTGAATCTTCTGCGTAGCAGCAGTTAAAAATACTTGTATTCCTTTCATACCACCGTTTGTGAATCTCTGATTTAGTTATACCCGGTTTAGACAGAAGAGTTGATCTCGTACAAGTCGGATAACCTGCATAATCCAGCACTAAACAAGTGGATTAAACAATATTTCAATATTTTTATTTAAGAGTTAATCCAACTTTTAATGTGGTTACTATTACTAAATGACTCTGTTTTAATTGAGTAGCTGAGATACAAAACTCGTTCGTTGCAAAAATTAAAAAAAAAAAACGAGATGACAATTGATTCTGACAGTTCTTCGGCGATTTGTGAGAATATTTTCGATTTTTCAATTGTTGAGTTTTTAATCAAGAATGGAATAATATTTAAGAATTAAAACATTCAACTAATTTGGTTAATTTAATTAGCCGCAACAAGTTTTTAGCTTCTTCCCAAAATTTAGTTAATGTGTAACGAACGAGTTTTGCATCTCATCTACTCAATTCTACTAATTGTAGGTAACGCTGTTCTTTGTTATAATGACGGTTGGCAACACTAAAAAAACACACAAAGTCAGATTAAAATTATCGTCTTAACGTTAACAAAAATATTTTGGCACTGTGGACAAATAAATTGCCAATGCCGAAATTTTCCATATTCATCATGGGCCGGATCGCCATCGGCGCCACCTTGGTATTTCAAACTAGAGATAGGCACGTGAGTCGATTCTATGAAATATTTTCAAGTCATCAGCATACAACAGAAATTTAGCTTTATAAAAACAAGACGAAATGTCATTTATAAATAAATTAAATAGAAGTGGACCTAAGATGCTGCCTTGAGGTACACCGGAAGTTTGAATGTACGGATCAGAAAAGTAGTTTTCTATGCTAACTTTACAAATTCTATTTTATAGATATGATTTAATCCAAATTAAAAAAATAGAATGAAATCCCATTTGATGTAACTTGGCAAGAAGAATGCCAAGAGATTCCTTACCAAAGGCTTTAGAAAAATCTGCATAAACTGTCTCAACTTGGCTACCTTGTTCTAAGGCTGATATACATTATTCATTAAAAACTGCTAAATTTGTTGTAAATGATCTACCAGAAAAGAAACCGTGTTGATTAGGAGAAATCCATGATTTAGTAATAAAAAAAAGTCTTTTATAGAGAACAGTTCAAATATCTTAGACACACAGGACAACTTAGAAATAGGTCGGTAACAAGTTACAACATTCCTCTTGAAAACCGGTGTAATTGTTGCCAACTTCCATCGGTCAATAAAAACACCTTCCTTAAGACACAAATTAAAAATGTATGTCAATGCTAAAGTAATAGAAGATGCAAACTTCTTTAATAAGTGAGTACATAAACCATCAGCATCCGATTTGTAATTATCCTTGATTAGCAAAATGCCATTAAAAACCTCATCCTCAGAAATAACCATATAACCAATGTCTAACAGAGACATGGAACTAGAAAAGCTAAAAATATTACCATTTGAAGGCTCAAAATTAGATTTAAACGAGTAAAAAGGTTAAAGTCGGGCATGCCGACTATAGAATACCCTACACCAGTCTGGGTAAAAGCCAACTAATGTCACCAAAATCAATAGGCTGCGTTATTGGGCCAATATAGGTCTGTGTACCAAATTTCATCAAAATATCTTAATATTTGCGACCTGCAGCGTATAAACAGTATAATTTTGGTAGGACCCTTATATGGGCACTAGGTCTAAACATGGACCGATGTTCATCAAAATCAATAGGCTTCGTCCGTGGGCCAAAATAGGTCTGTGTACCAAATTTCGTCAAAATATCTTAATATTTACGACGTGCATCGTATAAACAATATAATTTTGGGGGGACCCTTATATGGGCACTAGGTCTAAACATAGACCGATGTTCACCAAAATCAATAGGCTTCGTCCTTCGGCTGCCATAAGTCGGTGTACCAAATTTCATCAAAATATCTTAATATTTGCGACCTGCAGCGTATAAACAATATAATTTTGGTAGGACCCTTATATGGGCACTAGGTCTAAACATGGACCGATGTTCACCAAAATCAATAGGCTTTGTCCTTGGGCCAACGTAGGTCTGTGTACCAAATTTTATCAAAATATCTTAATATTTACGACCTGCAGCGTATAAACAGTATAATTTTGGTAGGACCCTTATATGGGCACTAGGTCTAAACATGGACCGATGTTCACCAAAATCAATAGGCTGCGTTATTGGGCCAATATAGGTCTGTGTACCAAATTTCATCAAAATATCTTAATATTTACGACCTGCAGCGTATAAACAGTATAATTTTGGTAGGACCCTTATATGGGCACTAGGTCTAAACATGGACCGATGTTCACCAAAATCAATAGGCTGCGTTATTGGGCCAATATAGGTCTGTGTACCAAATTTCATCAAAATATCTTAATATTTACGACCTGCAGCGTATAAACAGTATAATTTTGGTAGGACCCTTATATGGGCACTAGGTCTAAACATGGACCGATGTTCAAAAAAATCAAACTTGTTCGTCCTTGGGCCAACATAGGTCTATGTACCAAATTTCATCGAAATATCTTAATAGGTGCGACCTGTAGAGTGCGTACAAGATTGCATGGACAGACAGACAGACGGACGGACGGACGGACGGACGGACGGACGGACAGACGGACATCGTTAAATCGAAATAAAAAAAAATTCTGAACCGATCGGTATACTATAAGGTGGGTCTACGACCAATATTTTTTGGTGTTACAAACATCAGCACAAACTTATAATACCCTGACCACATAGTGGTGTAGGGTATAAAAAGTCTGCAAACATACTCACAGATTCAGTACAAGATTGGGATATTTTATCAGCGTATTTTACGAATGACCAAAAATATTTAGGATTATTTTTAATATCATCTTTCTTTTCAAGAAGATACTGTTTGTACAAAAACTTATTCAAACAATTAAACTCATGTTGATAATGAATAAATTTATCTTTACAATCAGTAGATCCTGATTTCCTGAAACGTTTATGAAATTTATTACGAAGATTTTTAAGTTTCTTAAGACCACTAGTGTACCATGGCAACTTGTAAGGCTTAGCCCTTTTAAGAGGAATATTTTCTTTACATATACTCAAAACTTTATCCAAAAATTCAGCATAACATGTTGATGTTGATAGCCCGGAAATGATTTCCAACCAGTCAACTCGATTAAAAATAGAGTTAAGTACATCAAAATTACAAAAATTAAAATTGAAATTTAAAGAATTTAAAGATTGAGAGCATTTAAAAAAGTCATATAATTCTATTTCAATGACTAGTGGCAGGTGATGAATATTAGATTGCGATCTTGGCAGTAAACTCTCGTATAGTTTAAACTTACAATCATGAGGAACAAAAATTAGATCCAAAAATCGGTTTAATTGTTTAGCAATATGATTAATTTGGATTAAATTCAAACCAATCAAACTATCAATAACCTCAATTTCATGAAATTTATTTACATTAGTCGGTGATAAAATAGTATTATCATAAAGTTATGACCAAAGAACATCAGTTCTAGAACTAGTTCCAAAACTGATTCTATTGCAACCGGTTTCACTTTGGTGCTATAGAAGTGGTTGCTTTTGGGACAATTTCAAACAGAAATCATCGGTATTAGAATTGAGAGTAGAACGGTCTGTAAAGAGCTACCTTTTTTGGAACAGAAACTTTAGTGGGTAAGTAATTACTAGGGCAAGGAATTTCATGCACTTAAAAATGGAAAATATGCGCCTAAAATATGTGGCTAAAAAATATAAGAAATATGCACTAAAAACTATTATTTTTACAAAAATAATAATATGTTCTCAACTTTAGCATAAGTAGATCATCATCAATGATTAACCCATCAAAGCAAACGACACTGATGGTGGTTTTGTAGCGAAAATACGTATTCTGTTTTGCTGGCCTTATCGAATTCTTTCAAAAATTTTTATTCTTTGTAATTTACTTGTGAAAATTTTATCATCTTTCTTTAATTTGAAAAATAACTTAAACAGAAAGTGATATTACTTTATGATCTAAAATCGAACTAAAAATATTCATTTACCAAATAAAAATATCAAATATGCATACCATTCATTCATATTTAAGTTAGTTATTTTCCAAACAGGCAACACAACTCAAAGATTTTCCATAGGTCAATAAGGTTTTTAAGAATGTTTATTTTGATTGAATCAAAATATTAAAATTTCAATTTTTGATATTTTTTTTCCAAAAAAAAAATGCTCCTAATAATTAAAAATATGCACAAATATGCATTAAAAAGCACAAAATATGCATTAAAAACGCACCAAATATACATTTAAAATCAAAATATGCAAAAACATGCATTTTTGATAAAATATGCAATTATAAATCGATGCTATTTTGTTCTAAATTTGATGATTCGGATAAATTTAGAACATATTAGTTTTGGACTATCGAGAAAAAACTTGCATTTGCATGGAATTCCTTGCCTTAGTATATACCATTATCACATATAAACCCGTAATGGTTAGCGCGTTGGACTGTTACACGCGAGGTTGCGGGTTCAAGCCCCAAACAAGGCAACATCAATTTATGAAAAATTGTAATATGTATGAGTTTTTTCTATCCCTCATACATATCGCAGCGTCCTCCTTCGGTGTTCCCATTAGTGCTGGTAAATTCGGTTACTTTTCAATACTCGATACTACTCGATAATTTTGATTTGGATACCCGATACTACTCGATACTTTTAACGGTTTTTAAATTTAAAATTTTTTAAAATTTTTTGGTAAAATTCTTTCAAATTGTGTATGGTAATTCAATATTTAAATTTACAAACATATTTTTAAACTTCTTCACCAACTATTCATTGCGTTTTTCATAGTTTTTTAACATATTATTTTAAATATTTTACTTCTATTTTTTTCTTTTAGCAAAGTTGTAATTTTGTGACAAATATTTTAGCAGAGTCACATTTTTTGTGGTAAATATTTTAGAGGAGTCACTTTTTTATGTATTTTGTCTGTCCAAAATGCAACTCTGAAAATATCGAGTAGTAGTTTTGAGTATCGAGTACCCAAAAAAAAAAGACAAATACTCGATACTCGATACCCACTACTCATATTTTTACCAGCGCTAGTTCCCTTAGCACTTAACCCCACCGAAGTAAAATAATATAACAGGGCTATGAACTAAAAAGCTTCAACAAATTTCGCCAACTCACCATCAGATGACACGCAACAACTGTTCTAAAAATTCAACATCTCGCGCAATTACAGTGTTGCCCTTCATCTTTCACCACCTTTCACTTCTTCTCTATACCCTTTCCAAAGGAAGCAACACGTTAATTAATAGGAAAAATTTCCTGAGTTTTGCTTCTCTTTACTTCTCTAAAAAAAACCCCGTATTCTACTTGTAAACGGTGTAAACCTGTATTTTTAACTTGGTAAATTATATTTTAGCTTGAAACTTGACAAGACCTAAATTAAC
The DNA here is from genome assembly GCA_949987735.1 of Leucophora obtusa. Taxonomy (NCBI): domain Eukaryota; kingdom Metazoa; phylum Arthropoda; class Insecta; order Diptera; family Anthomyiidae; genus Leucophora; species Leucophora obtusa. Next base: position 43,759,701 of record OX465297.1, read on the forward strand.
TTTTCATAGATTTTTTTGACTTGATAAGAGAACTATTTAAATGTCTTACAAAAAGTAGACATTTAAACCGAAATTCATTGATTTAAATATTTCCATTCTTTCATCCTTAAAATTGACGTTCTACATAAAATATGACTTAGGCCCGTTAACTTATCTCAATTTATGCCCTGGTTAAGACCTCTACTAGCCTTAACCACTGGTAAACATATTTTTTGAATAACTTATCTAAATTTTAACCAAGTATTTCTTCTAACTAATGCTAAAATTTAACCATAGAAATTTCTATGGTTAAGAAACTTAACCAAGGCTATTTTAGAACAATTCACCCTACATAAGATATTTTAATAAATTAAACTTGTGCAATCACATTTACACACGAGAGAACTGGTAGAGATAGAGCAAAAAGCACCTCTAAATCGCTCTATTCTGAATGATTTAAGCTATTTAGAGCTGTTTTTGCTCTACCTCTAGCAGTATTCTCTCTAGTGTAAATGTACCTTAACGATGATTATTAAAAAAAATCTAAAGCGCAGCTTTAACCAAACTTTGACTAAGAATCGGTTATGATACATATAAGTATTTTCGATGTGCATTTCCTACTTTACCAAAACTTATAAAAATTGCATCAGTACTTAAAATCGTGCAGAAATTTTTAGGTTTCTACGATTGCTTATGGAAATTGGCCTAATGTAAGAAAATAGGAAAAAATTATCTTTTTATGGGTTCAAAGAGCCAAAATCTGCCTTGAGTAATTAAAACCAAAAATTATGACCAATATTAGAGAAATTTGATACGAATTACACACCTCTACAAAATGAAAATTCGCTGCTCTTAGAAGCTTGATACATACTTTAAGTATTTTACTTGTTGATTCCAAATCTATATTCCGAATTCGTCTCTCACTCTCAAATTGGAAAAAACTCATGATTAAAAAAGCTGAAAATAGCTTTTTTACCTATTTTAAAACACTATAGAAAACGCATCCAAATAGCTTAAGACTTTTCGTTACAATTGTAGTAAATAATGAACTTTGTTCTCTAAAATACATAGGACAACATTTTTTTAATTTGTGTTCCGTTATAGGAAAAATTCTTTTGAAAACCACTCTCAGAAAAACAATTATTCCATCAATTTTGGATAACTTGCATTTAAGGATTTAGAATCAAATTCAAAATGAATCATGTATCAAAGCTCAAACTGCTGAAAGTTTATTGAGGTGTATTATCAAGGATTTGCAGAATTTTGGTACAACGTGAAGTATGAGAATACTTACTGAATTTAAATCTTAATTATAAAAAGCGCATAGAAATCATTCTCGATTTAGCGAAATGTGAACCAATCATGTTTTAATTATTGTAAAAGTATCTGAGGAACCCATGGATAACCCACAGTTTTGACTCGCAATTACAAAAAGATACAAAATCATGCACAGCGATTATTTTTTTACTCTATCACAAAATTTCCGCTGTTTTTTTTGTAATTTTATGTGCTAATCTTTCCGCGGTTTTCTCGATCAGCACGAAATACAATTAATATTTAAAATTAACTACTTTTTTTATACACTTACCAAATGGATTTAATTAAATCACCTCGCGTAGTATGCAAAAAGACACAATCATTTTATAGTATTTAGCGACCACGAATCTTAAAAAAAAACGACGTGGTCAAGTGTATTATTTTTTTTATGACCAAAAACGCACAAAAAACCGCGAGAAAAACTTTTAATTTTCCCATATTGAAAAACAAATTTTTTGTTATTAATTTTTGTTTTTCCTTTTGTTGTTATTCTGACATTTCATACTAAGGTTAACTACCCAGAGTTAAAATATTGATAAGTTATTATGGTTAAATTATCCTAGGGATAAATATTTAGTATTGGTTAGTTACCCATGGTTAAGTTGAAGTTAACTTCTCGAGATAAGTTAATGGGCCTTAAATGTTTTCTACAATATATTAATAAAACAAACCAAAATAAAAAAATGTTACCAAAAAACTGGTACTTTTCGATTTTCATTCCCTTTTCCCGGGAAACCGAATATGAATTTTTGCCATTTATTTTGTAGGTATTAAAAATACCCAAAAATATAAAGTCGCCTAAAACAATTACTTGAAAATATGAATAAAAAGCCAAAAAAAAAACAGCGTGAGTCATTTTCGACTCACGCACACTCACTCACGCAAAAATATTACTCACGCACACTCACTCACGAACAATTTTCTTCTACTCACACTCACTCACGTTCACGTGAGTAAATTAAGGTTTTACTCACACTCACGCGTGATCACGCAAAATTCTGCTCACATGCCCATCTCTATTTCAAATTCACAGCGTTAAAGTTTTAACCGTCAAAAACTGCATGTGTAAACGATGAAGATTAAAAAGTTGTATTAATTTTAATCAAGTAGATTAGTTTCGCCGTCTATACGAGCTATTATGCTTACAATAGTTAGTCAGTACAAGTATTGTATTGAAAAATCTGTTAATTGAGCTGTAGTATGATCAGTTCATCTATTGAGAGTAGTTTTTCAAATGATGATTCTATTTGTCGGTCCATCAACTCATTCTTTTGTTGATTTTTGGGGTGTAATCAAAGTGTTTATGGTCGTGATGTTTAATTTATTCACAATTGGTATATTTCATCTTTTTTTATTATTTTATACTTACTTATATACATATATAAATTTTTTTTTTTATTAACTTTCAAAAACAATTTTATTACAAGTTGCCTGTGTTGTACGTATCAATGTGTATAGATATTGTTTCTTAATAATATTTGATAATTTATTTCATTGTGCGATGATTAGTATAATATTCTTCTTTTAATCTTTCTTCTTCTTCATCATCTTGTTTTATGTTGTTTTATTTTTATTGAAATTATCCATATTTTATGGCCAACACCTTTAAGCAGCTAATATATAGTTAATGTTTTTAATCATGTCATTTTCAACCCAAAAATTATAAATTATAGTTAAATATTTGAATGTGTCGATAATAAAATGTGTATTTTGTGATTTAATTAAGTTTGAATTTTAAACAATGAATTAACTGTCTGTTAATAAAAAAAAGATATCATTAGGAATAATATGAAATTTATAGATAAAAAATGATGGTGATATTATGTTTCCCATAAATTTAAAATAATTTAATTGATATGTGGAATGAGAAAATATGTTGTTATAAGTACAAATATTGTTAATTATTAAGCAAAGTAAGTTGTTTCGATTTCACGTGAAAAAACTGTTATACTCCATATAAAAAAAAATGATTTTTCACGATAATGAATTTCGCGTGAAAATTGTGTATATATATATAGTATTATATATTTATATATATATATATATATATATACAAGACTATTATTTTTCTTGTGACAGTTTTTGTTTATCGTGATTGTTTCTGTAATAAAATAAAAAAATTCTTCATTTTTAGAATTTAAATTAAAAATGAAAAAAACAACTTCCGATGCTTTAGTTCAAACTTTTTATTGATAGCAGTTTTTTCAGTCTCTAGTTCGATATTTTTATTTGTTTATTTTTTTGGTTACTGTGAACTTCGGAGAATACAGAATTCTCATTTATTTAAAATGCCCAGAAGGCTGTGAAATTAGAACACACGCAGAGAAAAGATATGGTTGCAATATGATAACGAATGCAAAACTATATTGCCTATTGCCATACTTGATTCCATTCTTGGGAATTTTTCATTGGAATTGAAATTTAATTCGCATTACTTGATCTCAATGCCAATGCCAAAAAATTTCATTACCATTCAATACCAATGAAATGTTTTTCAATTGGCATTGATTAAAACAATGCCAATTGATTAAACAATGCCAATGAAATGTACACATAATTGTAGAAAAAAGCATTGTACCTATACAAAAAAAAAATGTTTTATAAAAAAGGAAATTAAGACAACAATGTAAAATTTCAGAGCTATAGACATTTTAAATATTCACTACTTTATCAAGTTGCATCAAGTGTACTGCTGTTCGCTTTTATTTCAACACTTATTAGCCTAGATGGATCAGCCCGTAGTAATGTAAACTTGACGAAATAGCGAATATAAGATAAGAAATACGCGAATTTTTTAGCTTTTTTTTTTCTTAATTTGTTCTTTTATTAAAACATTGAAACAAATGTTTTTTTCTTCAATTATAATTGGGCATTTAGGCATTGAACAAAGCTAATTGAAAAAAATTCGCCAAAATTCCAACATTTTGGAGTTATACACCCAATAAAATAATTTTAAATAAAAACATTGAACTAGAGGCTGAAAAGGCTGCTCTCACTAATTTTGATAAAGTTCGAACAACCAACCCGTGTAAAAAAGTTTAGATCTGACTAGATCTTTTTGGTTCTCAATAGATATGATTCAATCTAATTAGATCCTGTACCAGATCACATCAAATATGATCAGATATGGCATATGTGATAATACCTTATGGCAAGATCTGATAAGATCTAGTGCCAAATTTGTTCAAATCTAAAGTGATCTGGACAAATGCGCAAGATATGCCTAGATCTGATCAGATCTAATTAGATCTCAAATTTGTCCCCAATTTTGAGATCCGATTAGATCTGGTAAGATCTACGAAGATCTGGCCAGATATGCCTAGATCTGATCAGATCTAATTAGATCTCAAATTTGTCCCCAATTTTGAGATCTAATTAGATCTGGTAAGATGTGCTGAGATCTGGCCAGATCTGATCTTTTTTACACGGGAAGTTTTGTTTTCTTTGAAAACAAAATAATAAATCTCAAACTTTTATTTTTTTAGAATAAGTTTGCTTTTTAAAATTAAAATTTCTACCATGACAGTCTCTAGCCATTTTCCCAGGATTGTCCCAAACAGTGGTCCAGTTCCAGTTCTTGATTTTAGGTATTCCCATAGATACCTTTAATAGGTAATTTTGGCCATTTGGTACTGTTGGAATAGTTTAATAAAAGAAAACACTTTAAAAATATTGTACTACCCGTGTAAAAAAGATGAGATCTGGCCAGATCTCAATAGATCTCAATAGATCTTACCAGATTAGATCTGATCAGATCTAGACATATCTGGCCAGATCCTAGTAGATCTTACCATATCTAATTAGATCTCAAAATTGGGGAAATTTTTGAGATCTAATTAAATCTAATCAGATCTAGGCATATCTGGCGAAATTGTTCAGATCACTTTAGATTTGAACAGATTTGGCACTAGATCTGATCAGATCTTGCTATAAGGTATTATCACATATGCCATGTCTGATCATATTTGATGAGATCTGGTACAGGATCTAATTAGATTCAATCATATCTGTTTAGATCCAAAAAGATCTGATCAGATCTAAACTTTTTTACACGGGTACATACACATTTGGAAATTTTATTGAATCAAGTTGTTTTTAATTTTCTTGTGATAGAATTTAGAATTTAATTCGAAAATAAACTTTTGAAGATCTTTATAAATATTCCGCTACGATTTATTTCTCTAACAAAGGTTATGGGCCCAGGACCGTAAAATTAATATTTAAACTGACGTCGTTATTTAATATTGAAAAATTAGAGGAAGATAATTATGATGGCTGGCGCATTCATATGCGCAGTATTCTTATACACACAGATCTGTGGAGATACGTATCCGGTGCAATTGAAGAGCCTGAGGATGGAGATGGTTTGATAGAATGGAATACAAAAGATCAAAAGGCCCTTTCAACAATATTCTTATGTATGAAAAGAGCTCAAATGGGTGTGATAAGAAATTGGAAAAATTCGAAAGAAACGTGGATGAAACTAGAGGAGAAGTATCAACCTCAAGGACCTTTAGAAAACTATTGGGAACTAAAATGACAGGTGGTCAGACAATGTCAGAACATCAGAGAAATTTCAGTGACATTGTTGAGAAACTAGCTGAAGTAAATATTATGATGAATTATTGAATATACCTGATGAATTATTGGTAATAATATTACTAAACAGTTAATCAGACAATTATGAAATGTTTGTGGTAGCCATGGAGTCGCGTGCCTCCCTTCCTTCCTTAAGTGGTTTGAACAACAAAATGCTCGAAGAATATGAAAGGAGATACAGTATGGTAGAAGTCGAAGATCAACAACAGATTTTTTATTCAAAAGGTAAAACAAAGACAGATTGTGATGGAAATAAACAAAAAGATTTAAAGTTCTTTAGTGCTCACTTTGGCGTGATTGTTGGAAATATCAAGCAGAAGCGAATGGTATGTTACATGGTTTGCAATCGAATGATTTGCAGCAAAATACATTGATGTTCGATAGTGGTGCGACGTGCCATATGTGTTGCAGTGACATAAAGTTAAATAATTTTCGACAATACAAGGAGAGAATTGAATTAGCCGGTGGTTACGTAATTTTTTCTAAGGGTATTGGAGATATGAATTTGGTTACGGATGCTGGAGAAACAATAGAATTAAAGGACGTACTTTTGGTAGCAAAATTAAAATACAATTTTTGAAGTGTTTCAAAATTAATGGAGAACAATCAAAAGGCTATCTCTAAAGGTAATTTGGTGCAGGTTACCTATAAGTTATATTGACTGGATATAAGAAAGTCCAGCTTTACATTTGTCATGCAAGATCTCAGCAAGAGGCATTTGGTATGTGTACAACAAATAATGATTTCATGTTATGGCATAAACGTTGGGGCCATCTTAATATAAAAAGTTTGTCCGAATTATCAAAGAAGGGGATGGTATCAGGGATGAATATTAACAATATTCCAGAGGATTTCAATTGTGAAACTTGTCTTAAAGCTAAAATTTGTCTTCAGCCTTTTTCTAAACAAGCTACATATCGGGCTAAGGAAGTATTAGAATTGGTTCATACAGACATTTGTGGTCCAATGAGAATACCTTCTGTAGGTGGTTCCCTATATTTTTTTTTGTTTATCGATGACTACTCTCGAATGATGTTTGTGTACGCCATCAAGAAAAAAAGTGAAGTTTATAATGCTTTTACAAGGTTCATTTCTATGGCGAAAAGACAAACATCAAAGAAATTAAAAACTCTAAGAAGCGACAATTGTCGTGAATATCTTAGTTCAGAATTTTCTCTTTGTATAACCAAGCTTGGAATAAAAAGGCAATTTTCTGTTGAGTATACACAGCAACAAAATGGTGTAGCGGGACGTGCAAATCGCACTGTTGTTGAAATGGCACGTTGTATGCTTGTAGGATCAAACCAAATAAGGATATATGGGGCGAAGCTGTATGTACAGCTGTCTATTTGAGAAATAGATGTCCTTCGAAGCCTTTAAATGATAAAACTCCATTAGAATTGTGGAGCGGTGTTAAGCCGAGAGTAACACATTAACGAGTTTTTGGTTGTAAAGCTATAATGCTTGATAAAAGGCCTGGTAAATCTAAGTTTTCTGCTAAGGGTATAGAATGCGTTCTAACAGGTTATTGTACTGAATCAAAAGCATATCGGTTGTTTATTAAGAAGGATAGAAAATTATACAGAAGTCGAGATGTTAAGTTTTTAGAAAACTCTAGCGAAATGGGGGATCAGGACCATAACTTTTTAGTTGCGAATCACATTTTTGATCCAACTGATTTCGTACTTAACAGCCAGAACTCGAGCAATGAGGAAGAATTAAGATCCAATAATGTTGAGTTTAGAGACGAAATTAGTATAGTTTCAGAATTTGATGATATATACTATAGAATTTTAAGATCTGGTAGAAGAATCCGTCTTAATAATGTACTATCTGCTCAAACAGAAGAATGTTTTCAAGACCCGAAAACTGTTAAAGATGCAATGTCAAGAAGTGATCATATTGAATGGTTAGCAGCCATTAAGAAGGAGCATGATTGTTTATTATCAAAGAATACATGGGTTTTGGTTGACAAGCCACCAAATGAGCCAACTGTTAAATGTAAATGGGTATTTACCATAAAAAAAGATAAATACGGGAATGTAGATCGTTATAAAGCCCGATTAGTTGCACCAAGGGTGTAGTCAAACATATGGAGTAAACTACACTGAAACATTTTCGCCAGTTACTAGATATTCCACAGTTAGAACCGTTTTAGCGCTAGCAGTAGAATACAAACTTTTTGTTCATCAGATGGATGTCACCGCAGCTTACTTGAATGGCGAGTTAGATGTAGATATATTCATGGAACAGCCTGAAGGATTTGAAAAAGTATGCAAGTTACAAAAATCTCTTTACGGCTTAAAGCATTCTGGTCGTAAATGGAATGAAAAATTTGATGGAATACTTAAGGAAATTGGTTTTATTCGTAGTAAAGTGGATCAATGCGCCTATGTATTGAATAAAGATAGTGAGTTCAATATAATTATTGTTTACGTAGATGACATTCTTTTGGCATGTTCAAATGAAGGTACCATGCGGCGTGTCAAATCAGCAATTAGTAAAAAAATTGAGATAATTGACAAAGGTCCAGTTGATTATTTCCCAATAAAGTTATCACAGATGCAAATTATAAAATAATTATTAGAAGATCACGGTATGCAATTAACCAGAAAAGTTAGTACTCCTTTGGATCCTGGCTCAAATTTCAAAATCTGTGAAGATTGTACAAGTTGTAAAAAGGTTGATATTAGCAAATAACAATCCTTAATAGGATCATTAATGTATATTGGGATGTGTTCGAGATCTGATATAGTTCATGCTGTTAACAAACTGTCGCAATTTAATAAAAATCCTCACGCGGTGCATCTTGTTGCAGCACTGCAGGTACTTATCTAACACTACTGATTTTGTACTTCATTATAGGCCAAATGGAAAGGAATTGCAAGGATATGCTGATGCCGATTGGGCTTCTAGTAGTGATGACAGAAAATCATATACTGGATATGTTTTCCTTTTGGCTGGTGCAGTAATATCTTATGAAACGAAAAAACAGCCAACAGTTGCATTAAGTAGTACTGAAGCAGAATATATGGCTATATCTGACGCCGCGAAAGAAGTAGTTTATCTGAGAAATCTTTTTCAAGAACTTGGTTTTGGCCAACTGGTGGAACATGCAACTACAATTTATGGTGACAATCTCAGTGCCCAACAACTAGTATGAAATCCAGTATATCACGCAAGAAGCAAGCATATCTATATACGAATTCATCACGTTGCAGCATAAGAAGTTAACAAGCAGTGTAGGAAAATAAACTCTAACGAACCGTACTTTTAGGGTTGCGTACCGCACATCGCGAACACAGTACACAAGCATATTCGTTGCGTAGAAATCACATACGCTATTCTCTCTAATTAGTGTTTGTGTTTATACACACAATCCGAATTCGGTACGCTACGGGTGTGAATATGTGTTGAAAGTACAGTACATAATCGTAGCGTTTGCGTTCATCAGACCACCGTAGTGTACCGCATTCGGTTTGTGTACAAACACACAACCGCTAAAACGATAGATACGGGTTGTGTTCCTTAGCCGTACCCTACCCTACATGTTGTAAGCAGTTTATTTTCCTACTCTGTTAACAAGTAAACTTGGTTTAGAAGAGAGTTTTCATTAAGGGAAAATGTTGGAATAGTTTAATGAAAGAAAACACTTTAAAAATATTGTACTACATACACATTTGGAAATTTTATTGAATCAAGTTGTTTTTAATTTTCTTGTGATAGAATTTAGAATTTGGAATTTAATTCGAAAATAAAATTTTGAATATCTTTATAAATATTCCGCTGCGATTTATTTTTCTAACAAATACTAACAAAAAATTAACATAAAGTATGAAATGATTTCATAAATAATGATATGATTTCATAGAATTTTTTTTTCGTTGAATCAATGAAGAATTTCATTATGTATATAATATTTAATTAATATTATGAATTTTTCATAACTTTTCTTTCATAAAATTTCATAATTTCGTTAAATAAAATCATTGAATTTCATAAATTAGATCTTCATAAATTTAATGAAAATGTTTTTTATATTTATTTATTTATTCGAAATATTTTCCATAAATTAATTTACAAAATAAACAAAAGGCGCCGGGTGACTAGACCATGTGCGCACAATGTTTTTATATATGTATGTTAGGGCTGGTCAAATTGTATGGAATTTTTTTGATGAAGCGTATGGCAAAAACAGATATCAATATAGATTCTGAAAGGTGATAAAAATACCTTTCAAACAAGCGCAGATTAAGAAATCTACTATAATTCTATCCGATTTTATGACGAATTTAATTAAATTATTCTATGTATATATGGAAAAATATCTATTTTGAAATTTTGGGGATCTCCAAATCCGACTTAGAGCTATGGTCTCTTGAGCAAAATTTCTCAGAATCACCTATAGATTACGTTTTTGCTATACGCTTCATCAAAAAAAAAAAATTAACGCGCCCTAATGTATGTATATGAAATTGTTCAATAGTATTTACTTTTTTATTTTTTTTATAAAATATCGCTATTTCATTAATATCAAAAATTTTCAAACAATTTGAATTTTGTATTAAACATTTAATTCTCAAATACAATGGTTTTATTTAACCATAAGGCCGAGTTTTAGTGATATGCATTAATTTCCATACTGAGAGAACTATCTTTTTCTTTCATTACATATATTTTGTACATCCCTAAAATATGCTACAATTTTATTACGCTTTTTGCATTTGCTAAATACATATTTTTTATTTATCCACTCCAGCTTAGCAACGACAACAACCAACTATAAAAATAAATAATAAATGAAATTGCTTCATAGATTTCATGAAGCTCTTCATTGGCTGAATGATTTATTCATTGGAGGAGTGGCCTATTCATTTTATGAAGAGTTTCATTAATTTTATGAACTTTTCATAAACATTAACTTTAATGAAACCATTTTCATAGATTCTATGAAAAGTTTCAATGGACGAGTTCCAGTTGCAGTTTTCATTGAAACGATTAAGAAATTCATTACTGAAGTAATGATAATTCTTTCGGTGTATATTCATATACGTGAAACAATTAATTTTTAAAAATTTATAACAAAACATTAATAATAAGTGCCGAAATACCATTAAATAAGGGAGTTGATTATTACAACTATCCCCCAGTCTATATTAGAAATAAATATGTAGACATATGTATATTGCAGAAAATGTCAAAATTATGTTATCTTCAGTGCAGACCAGTCAATTGCGTACATATTTATTGCCGCCAACACACCTCGCAATAATTCTTTGCAAATCTTCGTTAATAATTATTGCTGAGATAAAATCTCAGATGATATTTTATTATACACTGAGAGAATTATAATCACTTCAGCAATGAATTTCTTCATATTTTCAATGAAAATTATCACTAGAACTCGTCCATTGAAACTTTTCATAGAATCTATGAAACAGGTTTCATTAAAGTCAATGTTTATGAAAAGTTCATAAAATTAATGAAACTCTTCTTAAAATGAATAGGCCACTCCTTCAATGAATAAATCATTCAGTCAATCTATGAAGCAATTTCATTTATTATTATGTATTTATTATAGTTGGTTGTTGTCGTTGCTAAGCTGGAGTAGATAAATAAAATTATTTAGAAAATCCAAAAAGCGTAATAAAATTGTTTATAGCTATTTTACGCATTTACAAAATATATCTAATGAAAGATTTTATTAAATTAAAAAGTTTCAAAAAATTTTATAATAAGCTTAATTCAATTAATGCAATTTCTTAATAATATTTCGAAAAAAAATTAATATGATTGTCTACGACAGCAAATATTGTTTATAATGAAACCATTTTTTTTGTGTTTATGAATTTTATATGAATTTCAATTCATTATTCAAATAATTTCTTATTAACTTGGATTATTATTATTTAAATTTAATTAACTGCTAAATAAGCTGAAATCTATTCCATTTAAATTTTATATTGAATTGCCAACTCTATGAAAGAGTATAAATATTACTGTTCATTTATCTAAATTAATATTGTTTTTGTAAAATTAAGTAACCGAGGCTTAGTGGAAACTAACAACTAAGACTCGGTCTCTTTTTGTCTAAAAACACGTTGGTGGTAAGGTCGTATAAGTAAAATAATATTTTAAAACAAACCCATTGTTTTATTATTTAATTAAAACCCAGCTGAATCTTCCTTAAGAACTTCGATTCACCCTAAGGTTATAAATACAGTCCATTCTAAATCATTCCTTTGGAACCCTTTAGCAATTAATTCCCAAAAGATATTGCATTTTTATTTATGGTCCATCGCCATTTGAACTAGCAATTCCTATAAGCTGGTGACGACACTCCATCATACTTCATCATACGACTCCAACATAATTTCATCAAGCTGAATAATTTTCATAAGTGTAAACGGAAAGAAGATATAATGAGGTGAGTTACAAAAAAAACCACATGGATTTTTTTTGCAACTACAAAGGCGAACAAAGATAATATAAAAATGTTAGTTTCATTCTTGTTATAAACGGCAGTATGAACACGCATGCTTGCATAAATTTATTGAAAAAAAGCCTACATTTTTACGTGAGAAATCCAATTTAAATTATTTAAAAGATTGGCTATAATCAAATTAATAGTGATATTACTAGAATATTTGTGAAGAAAAAGAGGGAAAATTATTTTAAACAAGAATATACCCCATTTTTATTTTTTAATCGGAACTTTAATTCCAATCAAAGTGAAATTTTTCTAATTATGTCTTAAAGACAAAATATCCAAAAAGCAAAAGATCAGAGGAGAATATATTGTTGGCAAAACTGCAGTAATATTCAAGTGTTGAAATTACAAAAGAATTGTAAGTCAAACCAATTTATTTCTGAATTATTTTAATAACAGAAAAAATTATTCGTGACCTTTAAAATAGAGCTAAAATTTTACATAAGTTTGTCATAAAATCCCGTTAAGAGATAACAAAAATATATAGATATACATATATGTACGTAATTTTTACATAGCAGAAAATTCCAAAAAATAAAATCAAAAGGGAATGTGGCAATTGGATATTTTTTGAAGTTTTGCATTAGAGGGGAAAGAAAAATTTTCTGATATCGAACCAAGCATTTTAAGAAAAAACAAATTCTCTTAACTCGTCATTAATTATGGTTTAAGAGACAATTCAAATCATATAGTACCCACTATCCAACGACAAAAAAGAATAAAACCCCGTTTCAATTTGTACAACTTGTAGAAACGAGGAACAAAACTCAATAATTTCCCCTAATAATAAAACAATAAATTTTTTCCAATATATGTTATAATCTAATTTGCTCAGAAAAGGGTTTCTCCTTTCCTTCCTTATAAAAATAGTTCTCTTTGAAAAAGCAATAACTGAAGATCTACAACAACACCTGCATTCGTACTGAGACTTTAAAAAGCTGGAACGAAACGAAATTTATATCATCGCATGATATAAATTTAGAGTAAATAAAATACATTTGTGGTTAAAAAGAAGAGAAAAATTTAAAAAACTTCATAATAAAAAAAAAAAAAACAAAAGAAAAAACAAGATAAATCAATAATTTTTACAACAAAAATTGTTTATACAATAAGCATATTGTAAATCTTGCGGTTATTAATCATTCAAACGTTTTTGGAAATAAAACTCTGAATTAAAGTTATATGAATTTCTAATTAAAAGTTACACAATTTCACGATTGGACTAAGCAGAACCAAGAATTATTAACGGTTTTGTTTATTATAAATTAAAGTTAAATTTTACTAAATCAACTAGATTTTTCTGCCCCAAATTTTTAGTGTCACTTTATTCGAGTAAATACAATAATATTTCAGCACTCACTAAAATCGGTTAGGTGCCTTTAAAGTCTTGAAATTTCTCTATTAAAATCTAAATTTATTTAAATTTCATTTATTATATGATCCATTAGTTTAATTTTCTCGGAAAAACTAATATTTACATTTCAAAAGGCGGAAATCCACCGAACAGCGTTTTCATTTTACAAACTTAACTTTTGTATATTGTTTGCAATAGAGTTTTTTTTGGAAATTCACTTCAAAGTTATATTCTCAAGTCAATATGAGTTTGTCGGATAAGTACATTTTCGAGACTGATGGTCTTATTAAATTCTGTAACAGACTTGAATCTTCATCACTCGAAGACCAAACGGAAACAAGACTGGAAGTGGATCTGCAAACGCTGACAGATAAATTTGCTAGAGTTGAATCATGCTTTCAAAGTGTATATTTAAGCGAAGAAAAAATTCTTCCTGAAAATTTTAAACAGTCTGCTGAGAAAAAGTATGATGCATGCTTAGATTCGTTCCGAAAAACTAAATCTTTTATTCTTGAACTTCTTAAGCAGCTTCAAAGTACATCACCCAGTTATATTCAAGAATATTCAAGCATTGGTCGACATCATTTTGAGGACAGTATTTCTTGTGTAAAGCTCCCTCACTGCGATACACAAATATTTAGTGGGAAGAGATATGAGGACTGGCCGGCCTTTAGGGACATGTTTACAGCCCTATATATAAAACGTCCGAATTTGTCAGCTATGGACAAACTTCTTTATTTGAGAAGCAAGACAACTGGTACAGCTGCAAATATTGTTGCGAAACATGGCCTGACTAAAGACAGTTTTAAGCTCGCTTGGGAAAATCTTAAAACTCGCTATGAAAATAAAAGAGTATTAGTACGAAATCAGTATGAAATTTTGTTAAATATTCCCGCGGTAGGATCGGAAAACAGTGAATCCATTCAGGACTTACAATCGACAATAAATAATTGTATAGCGTCACTAATGTCATATGGAATTTCATTGGAAGATTCTTTCTTGGTATATATTTGTTCTTCTAAACTCCCTCGAGATACTCTTACTATTTGGGAACAATCTCTCTGTTCAACCACAGGTCTTGAGACCTGGGCTCAAATGGACGAATTCCTAACGTCTAGGTTCGAAGTCGTCGAAAGATTGAACCGTTCTCGATTTAATACTCAAATAGTGAGCTCAACTACAAAATCAAATAACAAAGTTCAGTTTGTCCCTACTAGTAACTCCAATTTTTGCTGCAAATCTTGTGGAAAAAATCACGCTTTGAAATATTGTCCAAAATTTAGATCAATGAGTGTAAATGAAAGAATTCAGCTTGTAAAATCGAATAAGTATTGTTCGAATTGTCTTTCACACACTCACACGAATGCAGATTGTCAAAGTATTTTTACATGCATGCATTGCAAACAACGTCACCACTCTATGCTTCATTTAGGGAATAGAAATATTGATAACGCAAATTCTCAGAATAGAATACAAACGACAGCACTACATTCGGAATTTCGGCAGTTGACGGATTCTAATGTGAATTCAGGGGTTGAACATTTATCTAATGGAAAGAATTCGGTAGCATCTGAGGATATTGTAGAAGTTCAGACTAAAATCGGTTCGTATTGTTCTACGGGCAATGCGAATGTATACCTCCCTACTGCTCTTGTTTATATAGACCTTTCTGGGGAACGATTTTTGGCTAGAGCTTTAATAGATCAGGGTTCACAAAGATCATTTATTGCTGAAAAAGTTCATGACCAATTAAAACTGTTTACGAGAAAGGCTAACTTTGCTATTCATGGCATGGGCGATAGTGTTCAGAATTCAAACAAACTTTCTGAATTTATTCTCACAAATAAAAAGTCTGATGTCAGAATTCGAACTTCGGCAATTGTACTAAGAAAACTTACGAATGTTTTGCCTACTGATTCTGTCGAAAAACCAAATCTTTCAGAATTAGATGGATTGGAACTCGCAGATCCTCATTTTTTCAAGTCAGCTCAGATTGATTTAATTCTGGGTAGTGACATTATTCCTCAAATAATTTTACCCGGTGTAAAACACGGTATTTTCAAAAGCGTTATGGCACAAAATACGGTATTTGGATACATATTTTCTGGTCCAATATCAACGGGTGTATATGCAAAGGCCACCAGTTCGTCTTACACTACAGAAGTTAAACCTATAAATGAAGATTTAATAAGTCAGCAACTTCGGAAATTTTGGGAAGTTGAAGAGGTTACAGGAAACCGGCCCCAATCAAAGGAAGATCAATACTGTGAAAATCTTTATCAGAAGACATCTTATCGAGATTCAGATGGACGTTACGTCGTGAAACTTCCTTTCAGGGTCGAGTACCCCCACGACATACATCTTGGCTTTTCAAGACATGCGGCGTTGGCCCAATATATTGGTCAGGAAGTTATAATATCCAAGAAACCTGAATTGTCGACAACCTATAGAAATATTTTAGAAGAGTATTTGAATCTTGATCATATGGAACCTACATCTTCAATCGAAAATAGGGTAAATGGAAATGTAAGTTGCTATTACTTACCTCATCATGCAGTTTTCAGACCAGAAAGTCAATCTACAAAAACCCGTATTGTGTTTAACGCTTCGAAACGATCGAGTTCCGGACTTTCTCTAAATGATGTACTCTATGTAGGACCCTCTCTTCAATCGGATTTAATCCTAATTATTCTTAATTGGCGTTTATATAAATATGTATACAATGGTGACATCGAAAAAATGTATCGACAGATTAAGGTTCACGAATCTGATTATCAATATCAAAAAATTCTATTTCGTAGATCTCAATCAGCTCCTATTCAAGATTTTTGTTTAAAAACCGTAACCTTTGGTGTTAGTTCTGCTCCTTACCTAGCAATCAGAACTCTTCACAAATTAGCCGAAGATTCTCGACAGCAATTCCCTATTGCCTCTAAAGTACTTCGCAAAGAAACTTATGTTGACGATATTCTCTCCGGTGGTCATGATTTAACTTCTACCCTAGCAAGTCTTTCTGAAACAACTCAAGTTTTAGAATCAGCTCACTTTCCACTGAGAAAAATAACGTCAAACCACCCCCAGATATTAAAAGCCGTTAAATCCGAAAACCTTTTAAATTCTGAATTTTTGAAATTTCCTGATACTAGTTTTTCTAAAACTCTTGGCATTCAGTGGAATGCGCTGACCGATTCATTTCTCTATACAATAACTCCTATAGATACATCTCCATCTGCCACTAAACGTCAAGTCCTATCAACTATTGCCAAACTTTTCGATCCGGCAGGATGGCTTTCGCCAGTCATAGTTCAGTCAAAATGCTTTTTACAGAAACTTTGGCGAGAGGGAAAAGATTGGGACCAATCCATTGCACAGTCGTCTCTCGAATGGTGGAATGAATTCGTAAAAAATCTTCAAGATATCCAGCTCATAGAAGTACCCAGGTGGATTAAATATCAGCCCAGTGATATGGTTCAAATCCACGGCTTTTGCGACGCCTCCGAAAAGGCATATTGTGCTACGCTATATCTTCGGACGGAAAAACTTAATGGCGAAGTTTACTCAAATTTAATGGTTTCCAAAAATAAAATAAGCCCCGTGAACCAAGTCACACTTCCACGCCTGGAACTATGTGGTGCCGTATTATTATCGAAGCTTGTAAAGTCGGTGGTCTCAAGTTTAGCTATTTCGGACTTTGAGTTATTTCTATGGTCCGATTCTTCCATAGTTTTAAGTTGGTTAGAGAAACCCCCACCAACATGGGGGACATTTGTAGCTAACAGAACTTCAGAAATAGTCCAAAACGTTGGCCATATTAAATGGAGACATGTTTGTTCTACCGATAACCCGGCTGACCTTGGCACACGAGGATGTAGCCCAATAGAATTAAAGGATCAACCATTATGGTGGAACGGACCCCCGTGGTTACTTCTTCCCTCGGAAAAATGGCCAGTATCTATGCCACAGTTTCAAGATCCTCCTGAAAGAAAGAAAATAAAATCATTTCATATATCATGTGAGTCTGAACACATATTGGATCGGTTTTCATCATGGGATAAAGCAATACGTGTCATTTGTTACGTCTTCCGATTCTTGCATAGCACTCTTGCAAAATATGTTGATCATCGTATTTATAGTTCTTCAAAAATTTCGCAAGAGGAATTTGAATACTCCAAAAGAAAACTGGTTATATTAACTCAAAAAATACATTTTTCTGAATATCATAATTTAAATAATGGAACTTCCCTTGAAAGAACAAGTTCTCTTCTTCCCCTTAATCCCTTTTTAGATAAATACGGAGTAATGCGCTCGAATGGTCGGTTGGCAGATTCTCTATTATCATATAATGAGCGTCATCCGGTAATAATTCCTACGAAATCTAGATTTTGTTTTCTCTTTGTAGATTTCATACATAAGCTACTTCTACATGCTGAACATCAGTTAATGATACGAAGCATTCGACAAGAATATTATATTCCCCGACTAAAGCCAGTGGTTAAAAGCTGTATATTTCGATGCAAGACTTGTGTTATTGCACGTCAGAAGGTATGTCAGCAAATTATGGCTGCTCTCCCGCCGGAGAGAAGTACCTTTTCAGTGCCGTTTCATATCACAGGAATAGACTTTGCGGGACCATTTCAAGTGAAATCATCCATTTTAAGGCAATCTCCTTATTTAAAATCTTACGTGAGTGTGTTTGTTTGTTTTTCAACAAAGGCTATACATCTTGAGATCTGCTCAGATCTCACAACGGACGCATTTCTCGCTGCATTTACGAGATTTATAAGTCGAAGAGGACTGCCCAAGAAGATAATGTCCGATAATGGAACTAATTTCGTGGGAGCCAGCAATTCTCTTCGATTTCAATTCCAAAAGTTCCTTCAAACCGCTGAAATGGAAGTCTCATCCAAATATACTGCCCAAGGTTTCGACTGGTCATTCATCCCACCAAACGCTCCCCATATGGGAGGACTATGGGAGTCTGCTGTAAAAAGCTTTAAACTCCATTTTCGCAAAGTAGCTGGTTCACAAAAATTTACGTTTGAAGAATTCTCCACTCTTTTGGCTAGAATCGAAGCGGTTCTTAATTCAAGACCTCTTTCCCCAATCTCAGATGACGCTAGAGAGTTATTAGCCCTAACTCCAGGACATTTCCTTCGCGGATCTCCGCTGTTAGCTTTCCCAGAGCCTGATCCTGATAACATCTCACTGGTAAATCGATGGGAAAAGATAAAAGTATTGCATCATCAATTTAGCATCAGATGGAAAAACGAATACCTTATCCAGCTCCAAAAAAGATATAAGTGGAAAAACCCTGAAAAAAATCTTGAAGAAGGTCAGTTCGTTATAGTCAAGGACGAACTTCTACCATCTCACGAATGGCGAATGGGCAGAATTCAAAAGCTGCACTATGGAAGGGACAATTACGTTAGAGTGGCAGATGTTTTAACCCAAAATGGAACAATAACTCGCCCAGTGGTAAAATTGTGTATTCTCCCAGTCGCATAAATTTCTCATATTTTCCTTTATTTGTAATTAATTTTTCTTCACAATCATATTCACCCCAAGGGTTTATCCATTTGTTTCTTATTTTTATTTATCTATTTATTTTTCTTATGTAGAACTCCCCAACTGTCTCGCTTCTATGAATGCAAATTGTGCTACCGGTTCCACTCAATCAGGTTTTGCAAGGTTTTTCTTAAAATGAGTATTCAGCAGCGACGTCGGACAGTGGTATTAAAGGGCTATTGTGGTAACTGTCTAGCCCGGTCACACAGGACTAGGAACTGTGTCTCAACAATGGCCTGCTTACATTGTGGTAAGGATCATCATTCTCTTTTACACCTCTCAAGAGAGCGTGAAGACACCTCCTCAAGAACACCAATATATATTACTTCCAATAACCAACAACGATTATCACGAAGACCAGATGAAACTAATTCAAGGACGCCGATGTATAGTTCTGCTGGTAATCATCATCAATCACGACGTGATCTTAGAAACAATATACAGCGGCGACAACTTCATTCTGCTCGGTCCTCCAGAGGTCCCGAGACGCATCATAGAATCAATCAGAATCGACCAGCAGTCCGTAAACTGATCAATACTGCTATTCGCAAACTGAAACAGCTGCAAACTAAAGTTTAAAGCCAACAATTTGATCGGGGGAGAATGTCTACGACAGCAAATATTGTTTATAATGAAACCATTTTTTTTGTGTTTATGAATTTTATATGAATTTCAATTCATTATTCAAATAATTTCTTATTAACTTGGATTATTATTATTTAAATTTAATTAACTGCTAAATAAGCTGAAATCTATTCCATTTAAATTTTATATTGAATTGCCAACTCTATGAAAGAGTATAAATATTACTGTTCATTTATCTAAATTAATATTGTTTTTGTAAAATTAAGTAACCGAGGCTTAGTGGAAACTAACAACTAAGACTCGGTCTCTTTTTGTCTAAAAACACGTTGGTGGTAAGGTCGTATAAGTAAAATAATATTTTAAAACAAACCCATTGTTTTATTATTTAATTAAAACCCAGCTGAATCTTCCTTAAGAACTTCGATTCACCCTAAGGTTATAAATACAGTCCATTCTAAATCATTCCTTTGGAACCCTTTAGCAATTAATTCCCAAAAGATATTGCATTTTTATTTAATGATTTATAAAAAAATTTCATATTCCAAAATTAATAATAAAAAATTAATTTAAAAATATATATATAAGATAATTCTTTTAGTATGGAAATTAATGCACAAATGTTTAAAAAATGTTTAATATAAAATTACAATTGTATGAAAATTTTTAAAAATTAATGAAATGACGACATTTTATGAAAAAATTAAAAAAAAGTGAAAACTATTAAACAATTTCATATATATAAAGAACATTTTCATTAAATTTACGAAGATCTAATTTATGAAATTCAATGAATGAAGTCATGAAATTTTATGAAAGAAAAGTTATGAAAAATTTCATAACATTAATTAAATATTACATACACAATGAAATTCTTTATTGATTCTACGAAAAATATTCTATGAAATTGTATCGTTAATATTATGAAGGATAATTCTTTCAGTGTAGTTTGGCATTTATAAAAAAGGACGCCATTAATAAAATAAGAGAAAATTAAGCAATAAAAACAAATAAAACGAATTCAATTAAAAATAATTAAGTACAATTCAACTAATCCCAGTGTAGAACCGGTAATGACATATCATTATTTTTTGGACTACCACCCACTTACCTTCTGCATTATTTTAAAACATATAATAATGAGTTACTGATAATGAATTATTTTTATCATTATTTCAAATAGAAAATAATTTTATAGATTTTTTAAATCTATTTTTAGACTCAATATTTTTTAAACACTGGTAATGATATATGTAACCACATATTTTTTGATTTTTTGTATGTTGGCGAGTAAGCTTACTTGTGTGCAGCAGGTCAATTATATTTTTATCTATTAAATATTACATGTCGACATAGCTCAGATGGTAGAGCTATTGACTGGCAATCTGTAGACCCAGGTTCGATTCCCGCACCAGCAAATTTTATTAAAAAAAAATACAATTAAATAATTTTTTCTTAAATAATTTATTTTTTTGAAAATCTATTTTTAGACTCATTATTTTTGTCAGTACTGGTAAGGACATAGGTAACGATATATTTTTTGATTTTTCGTATGCTGGTGTGTAACCATAACTCATTATTTTTTACGACATCGCCATGTAAAGGTAATAAGAAATGTAATAACAGAAGTAACTAGTTACCATTACCAAGTATGTAGTTACATAACCACATATCTGGTAATGATTTTCTATACTGGAATTATAAACAAAACACAAAGAAATGTAGAAATTTTGGAATTATACAAGGGTGCATACAAGTAAGCGTCGTAACCTTCTTCCTTGAATTATTGCAAATTATGAGTTAACATAAGGTCGGCAATAACCAATTTTATACCGTTGTTCCACCTACGTATTTAACTTATTGCTAAGATCTTTACTATAGGCTGGGGGTACCGTTGGTAGTTGGCAATGAAACTAATTAATATTTTCCACTTTATCCTCCCAGGTTTCGGACAACGGCAATCAGAGGTGTGTATAGTCCTCCAACCAACAAAATATAGGAAGGGGTTCAGCGAGCGTATCAAGTAAGTTTACAAGCCTCCGTGCTCGGTGTTCAGGATGGCTTTGGATAGTATGTTGAGGTTTTAAAAAAATACTTTAGGCCAACAATTAGATTTAGGGGATCAACGGTTGGATCCATATCACTCAATACCCACTAATTTTACAAACGACCCTACTAGGGATTCACGTAAAAAACAATCCTATCATGTTCTATACCCCTGAACTCAAAGTTATGACCCTGGTAGACTTCAGGCGACACCTTACATTCGAGATTAGCGAGCTACTCTTATATTACCGCGGTTAATGAGGAAATGCTGATTATAACAAAAACCTGAAATATTTCAATGACCCCCCTTACTTTAAACAAATATAATCTGATAACTTATCTGTCCGAACTAGGGTTTGGGATTTCCCGGACTTTTTTATTTCCCGGGAAACGGGAATAAAAAAATTTGTTTCCCGGGATTCCATTTTCCAAAGACAAATAAAACTCTTCTAGTCTTATTTCTACAATTCTTCTTATTTCATCAGCATTACATCTTCCTGATATATAAACCAACCCCATGTTATAAAATGAATTATTTCCGTTTATACATATGTTCAAATATCTCTTTTGTGATATTCTTGTCCATTCATCTAAGATCTCCTATTGTTAGAGATATTGCCCGATATTTCTTTTATCATGATATCTTTTACATGATTGTAGTAATTTAATATAATGTTCTTTACATCGGTTTAATTTTTTGGCAATGCCAGGTTTTTATTATAAGAACTTTATCGAATAAACGAAGATCTAGTTATGGTGCGGATTGACATTCCGTCGACTGCGGCTAATTTGGATACCATTTCAGGAAATGTTTGCTCTACCATAAAACGTTCAATGCCTATTCAGCTTACACTTTTTTCTTCGGGTACTTTGCTAATTTTAGCTGGAACGTTATTCTTATTATTGTTTTCTTTAAGAGAAGTTGCATGACCATTAATTTTTTTTTTTTTTTTGTTGTGAACCAAATTTAGATGTCGGGTAACCAAATTTAGATACCTCCGTTAACCATTAGTCTTTTAGGGAAATATTTCCATACTCCTGACATTTTATTCTTTAATATAAAAGAATATATTAGTTTGAAAGCAGATGTATTAAAATAAAGTGAACTTACTTGAAAATATCACATTTATTAATGAAAACGTTACTTATAAAATTATTGACCCTTAATATAAAGGAGTATTTTAAATTTAAAGTCGACTTTATTTTTAATTATACGGTTTTGTTCGTTTTGTGTATGAAAACCTTACAAAAATATTTATATTTTCAAACATTTTGATTGGTTGAAAATAAATTAACCAATCAGAATGCTCCAAAAATAAACCAAGTCAAGGTATACCTAATATTTTAACTAAAGTCGACTTTAACTAAAATATACATTTGAAAAATTTAGATAGTAAGAGTGAATATTTGTAAGAAACAAAACTTTTTTTCATAATTACTTGGCAAAGATTTTTTTGTGTGCCAAATTAATTGATTCCCTTTTAAAAGATTTTAACAATGACATTTTTGTTTTGGTATTTAAAATGTTTTTTATGACGAAAATTAAAAAATCCTGTTCTAATCAAAAACAATTTAAAAAATTTAATATTTTTAAAATTTCCCGTTTTCCCGGGAAAAATATATTCCCGGGAATTCCCGACAAACTTTTCCCGGGATTTCCCGGTAATTCCCGCCCGGGAATTCTCGAACCCCAAACCCTAGTCCCAACACTCCAGGCAGTTGGCACAAAAATTTTCCTGCTACTGTTTCTCGCTTTTCGTGCTCCCAAACCTTACGAGAGAATGAAATAACATTGCCATTTAACCTAACCAAAAATTTCATCTATACTCACTATTTCGTTTCAGTAAATGCGAGATCCCTTCCTTTGCAATGGTTGTCAAAAATCCGAAGAGACGGATATTTACCAGAGCCGATAAGTTTAGTTTAAATCAGGGGTATGGCATCACCAAAAAAATAAGTTATAAAAATATCGTTGTCACTAGATGGCACTTTGTTAAAAAAATTTACAATTTTCCTTTTTTATTTAAATTTAAATAATAACAATCAAAAAAGCAAAAAACAAACGGATTTCTCAAATTTTATTATTTGAATATATTCCGCGCTTGTCTTTTTACTTATTTTGTGCAGCTTTCAGCAGTTTTTGAGTTTTAAAATATAGGCTCAGCTAATACTAAACTGATACTAAATAGTTGCTCAGGTAATATCTCCATAATTAATAGTCTCTGTTTTAAATTGCATTCAAAGCGTCATATAATTTCACAATGTATTCGACAATGTTAATTTTTTTTAAAGAGAAGAAATACTCAGAAAATTCTTTGTATTAACTAACGTGCTGCCTTCTTTGGAAAGGGGATACAGAAGAGTTGAAAGGTGATGAAAGATGAAGGGCTTCAAATATGGCAACACTATAATTGCGCTAGATATTGAATCTTAGAACAATTGTTGCACGCCATCTGGTGATTTAGTTCATAGCCCTATTATATTATTTTACTTCGGTGGGGTTAAGTGCTATGGGAACATCGAAGGAGGTCGCTGCGATATGTAAGAGGGATAGAAAAATCATACATATTATTTTTTTTTCACATTGATGTTGCGGCCGCTGGGGATCGAACCCGCAACCTTATGTGTAACAGTCCAACGTGCAAATCATTACACCACAGCACCCAAAAATATGTAAAAGTATCGTAAGAGTCACTAAAAAATTATACAATTAGACTTTAGCTCACACAGGACAAACCCAAACATGGTGCATAATGTCCATTGAAATCATGGGGGAATCATTCCTTTCTCTCAGTGTAAATCGCTAAACGAGCAGCGTGGCATCTCTAAAAATGCGCATATACTTTTCAACTTTGATGAATTATGTGTCATATTGAAATACTTTAACAAATTTTACTTTAAAATTTCAAACACTATATTTAATTGTTTTATGAGAAATTTGATTGTTAATTTTTCTATGAAAAATAAAATTATTTTTATATCGTTTTGAGATTTCCAATTAAACATTTGTCTCTGCCTTTTTCAATAGGTTATGGGCCATTTTGTTTGAAAATTAAGACAAATTAGAATCTCAAAATAATATATTGTTTGAAAATGTCTACCGCAAACGCAAGAAATCGAAATAGAGTAACTAGTAGAATTCGGGGCAGAAGTAACAGATAGAACCATACCAAGACGGAGTAAAAGAAAACCTAAGAAGGTACTAAAGGGTCTTATGGTAGAAAATAAAATTCCAGATGAACCTTTGACGTATGAAGAATCCATGAGTTGTCCAGATAAGGACGAATGGTTGAAAGCGATCAACAGTGAAATTAACTCCCTAAAGGTCAACAATACTTGGGTTGAAGTAGGTCTTGCGAATTCCAAAAACATCATAAAAACCATATGGGTCTTTAAAATTAAAAACGAACCAGATGAAAGGAAACTTTATAAGGCGGTCCTCAGAAGAAAGACATCGACTACGAAGAAACGTATTCTCCGGTACTACGCTATATATCACTCAGATTACTGATGGCTCTTGCAGCAAGATACAACTTAAAGATAGAGCAAATGGATGCTGTTACGGCCTTTTTGCAGGGTGAGTTGACTGAAGAAATTTTTATTCATCAACCCGAAGGTGTCGAGTGTGAAAAGTCAAACTCGGTTCTAAAACCCAATAAGGCTTTATATGGCTTAAAACAGTCAACTTTAGTATGGAACATGAAAACTTGGAGAAGCTAAGAAATTCTTGAGTATTCGTATCATAGCTGTTAAATTTCGATTACGATTACTAATCAATTAGATTACATTTTGGAAAGAATTGTATTGATCTCTATTAAACAATTTCTGATTACTAATTGATTATGATTACAAATAATGTAAAAGTAATCAAGATTACTTGAGATTACCATAAAATAATCAAAAAGAATCAAAAGTAATCAAAAAATAATTCGACTACTTTCTAAGATTACTTTTGATTCTTTTTGATTATTTTGAAAAATATTCGGCATGAGTTACAGTGCCTTAGTAGAATTTTTGCGTGATTGAAATGTTCTGAAATGTCATTTGAAAAAACATTTTGGATAAGTTTTCATGGTAAAAATATAGAAATTACTTTGGTTGTTTTTATTTATTATTTATGATTCTTTTTGATTATATTTTTTCATAATTAAAAATAATCCTGATTACTTTTAGATTATTTGGAATCATAATCAATTAGTAATCGTCCAAAACTGAACATAATCGTAATTTAATCATTACTTCACCTTTAAAAAGAAAGTAATCTAATTACTAATTATTATGATTAGTAATCATTCCCAAGAAACATTTTTACGGACTCTCCGGCACGTACGAATTCATGAATCCGGCTTTTACGGCACGTTAACAGTCCGTAATGTACGTATCCGTCAAGGCTTGTACGTATACGGAACATTAACGGACCGTATAAACGGATTTTCGAACACAATACGTTTTAACTTCGTATTGGTGTTATTATATATGGTTTGTTTACAAAATAAAAAAATATATTTTTGTAAAGTCGGTGAAAATACTATTATATGGAGAATATGCAATAGAGGGAATTCTTTCTATCACACCGTTAATCAAACAACATCAAGTAACAAGGTAAGATTTATGAAACTTAATGTTTCACAATGTTTTGTATATAACATGTGAGAATTTGCATCGTGTACACAGTAAATTAAACCATAACTAATTTATTGTCTCTTTTCCATATAGATGTTGGATTTTACTCCGGGTCCCTAAGTGCTGGATAGATAGGTAAACCGAGCTGGATGTGCTAAATATTGTAATTATAAATAATAATTATTAATGAATTTATAAAAAAAAAGAAAAAAAAGTACTTTGTATTGAAAATAATAAACATATGGTCTAATTTTGTTGAAAAATCGGTAGGATACGGACAAGGAAATACTCCGTTATTACACGGCATAACGGTCTGGCATTGACGGACTTTCAGCGGACTAGTCCGTTTTTTACATGACATAACGGTCCGTAAACGGTCCGTCATTGACGGACTTTAAACGGACTTGTCCGTTTTTAACACGACATACCGGTCCGTAAACGGTCCGTCATTGACGGATTTTCAACGGATTCGAATCAGTTTCGATGTTCCTTATGATCCGGAGTTGGAGTATACGGAGTTGGATTCCGTTTATGACGGAGCGGAAACGGTGCGTAAACGGATCGAATTGTTTCTTGGGTTACTTAACAGCTATGATTCGTATTACAAAGGCAGATAACAATATTTATTTAGATCAAGAAGATTATATTGATACAATTTTACAGAAGTTTAATATGGCGGAATGCAACTCAGTGCAAGTTCCAATGGATCCAAATCAGAAACTCTAAATCTAAAGATGCTTACCCTTATCAACAAGCAGTTGGAAGCTTGATGTATCTTACACAGTGTACAAAACCTGATATTTGCCACGCAGTAAGTTATTTGAGTCGTTTTAAAAAATCAAGAGCACTGGAATGCTGTCAAAAGAGTCTTTAGATATCTAAAAGGGACAAGAAATCTAAAACTTTGCTACAAAAGTGATGGTAAATATGAATTAATGGCTTATTCCGATGCAGATTGGGCTAAAGAAAAATCGACGAAAGAAAAACGATGACAGAGACAATCAGACAATAAAAGTATAAACAATAATACAATTTAATGGAAGATCACTGATGAAGCCTGTCCATAAAAAGGCAGAAACTAGATCTAGTCTGATTTGCAAATTTAATGTGTTTGTAACTTTTGAGGAAAGTTTATTCTTCTTCTTAACCTCAAACCTACTAAATGACCGGTTATGTTGTTATGTTGCAATCGGGTGCAATTTCTTGGTGCAGTAAAAGACAGCACACAGTTGCGCTGTCGTCGAGTGAGGCAGAATATATGGCGATGTCTTCAGTAACACAAGACGTACTTTGGTTAAGAGGTCTTTATTTTGAGGTATGGTTAAGAGGTATTCTTGTGATAATTCATCATTGACATTATCATATATGAAGTCATTTTAATTTAGGGATGAAACAATCAAATCTTAAGATAATAGCTATATTAAAATTGTATTTATCAAATCCTCCCTGAAAAATCTCCAATTATAATTGTAATTAAATAAATTTTAGCTAAACGCACATTTTATGACCAAAAGTTATTGTTTTGTATTTAACTTATTGTTAAATCAAAAATATAATAACAATTTTGTGAAATAATGCCAATATAAAAAGTTTTCCCTTTTTTTGTAATAAAATTTAAAGAACAACCAAAAGACCATCGGTATAGAGGAAAACAAAAGATTTATTCACTTAAGGATTCATAGTGCATAATGAATTGAATTTGTAAAAATTTCTATAGCAGACGCGATCATAAATTTAATATGTATGGGGATGAAAATATAAAGTTGTATTTTATTTAGTGATGTAAGTACCAACGTACATATGTATTTATGTAGTTGTATTTGATGTTGAAATTTTAACATATTCAACCAAGTAGAAGAAAATCTGAACAGATTGTTATAATTGAGTTTTCCCTGACCGCCTCATTTCGTCTTGTTAACGATTATACAACGTACAAAATATACTTGTAGTGTATCTAGTGTGTTGCTATAACACCAAATATGATACTTATGACGATGATAATAATAATGAAGTACAAGTACTTATGTTTGTATGTTTGATAGGTATGTACGATTATGAACTTGTTTTAGCCAAAAGATATATGGGGGTGAGTGACTTTTAATTTACTTTACAATCCTTACCGCAACAAGAATCCCCAGAGGGTTAAACACCGTCACCACATCATAACACCAAATACACAAATAAGAACTTGTGTATTGCAAATACGAACAGACAATACAACAACAATTGTATGTACTATGTATAGGGTTGCCATCCGTCCTCTTTTCCCCGGACACCGTCCTCTTTTTTAGGGCGTCCGGGGAAGTCCTCCTTCTTTTTCAGTAAGTGTCCGGGGATGTCCTACTTTTTGCACTTTTCTTCATTACTTTTTTTTTGAATTGTTGGCATCGCTGTGTTGTCACTGTATTTCACTTACTTAATTTCCAAATTTGAAGCTTATCAGCAGTGAGCCAACTGTTGAATTAAAAAAAATTAACATTGCTTTTAATGATGAAAATTTATTTAATGAATTCCTTATCCTGAAAAATTATGTAAAAGACTTAAATTCAATTAACATGACTGATAACAAGATTGGTGCGATTTTTTTTTAATTAAAAATGATTTTTGCTATGAAATGAAAAAACTTGGTGGGTTTTATTTAGTAGGTTTGAAGTTAAGAAGAAGAATAAATATTTTTTAGAAAGTTATAAACACATTATTAATTTGCAAATCAGACTAGATCTAGTTTCTGCCTTTTTTATGGACAGGCTTCATCAGTGATTTTCCATTAAATTGTATTATTGTTTATATTTTATTGTCAGATTGTATCTATATGATAATTTTTTTTCAACAACCTCTCTGTAGGAACCGAACCCATGCACTCCTACATTACAAACTTAACTATACTAGAGTTTGACAGCTTAGCCATCTAACCCACGGTAAGGCCTTGCTTATAGTGTGGCTAATTTATAGTTTTCTTTCCTATTCGGCTTTCTGTTATTGTTTTTACTCTCAGAAGTGATCAAACAGACATATTTTTTCTTACCAGCACATAATGCCAACGTAGAACGTATATCTTTAATCAAAGCGCAGTAGACACCAAAAAGAAATAAATTGAATCCAGAAACTATTTCTGAAGTTATTAGAGTCAAATATAATTTTGGTAAATGAATTGTCAAGAATTTTATGAATATTTGAAGAAATGCGACAGTAATATATTGATTCAAATTGGAAGTATTGAAAAACATTCATGAAACCTTTTACAATTCGTATCAAGAAATTATAGAAATATACATTCCTGAAAATGTATGTAATGAATTGGTTAATCGTTGTTTTTTTTTGTTTATGTACCATTAATTTAAATTTCAGAATGATGTTTTGTTTTTTGTGAATTTTTTTTAGTGGGAATAAAAATTGTTTTATTTATAAAATAAATTTTTATTTATATATTTTATCGTGTTGTTGATTTTTGTAAAATTAATTTATTAATTTATAAAAATTGTCCTCTTTTTTAAGACAAATGTCCTCCTTTTGTGAGGTTGACGTCCTCTTTTTCTCAAAATGGAAATGGCAACCCTAACTATGTATAATACCCAAACATATTTATTATACCGAAATAAAAACGAAGAACAACTTGAAAGATGTCAAAAATTAAGAAAGGCTCTAAATAGTATAACGTGATGTTTGCCATAAATACAAACATACAATAGCTGTGCGTACATATATCACACTTCCACACAGAGGTTTAATGAATTAAATCTTTTACGGAAGAATTTTTCAAAATTTTACTTCATTTTCTTTGAAATAAATGATTTTACTGTGACTTAAACTTGAGACGTAAAAAAATATTTAAAATATAAAGCAGTAGATTTATTTGGTTGTCACAATTAAATATACATATTCATGAGCCAATTGAAAAGTCGAAAAGAAAAATCGAATCTAGTAGGTTTAAGGTTAAGAAGAAGAATAAACATTGTTTTTTCCAAAAGTTATAAACACATTTTAAATTTGCAAATCAGAGTAGATCCAGTTTCTGCCTTTTTTATGGACAGGCTTCATCAGTGATTTTCCATTAAATTGTATTATTTTTTATTTTTATTTATTTGTTTTCCATTTCCTGTACAACAAGAGTGAATCTTATAATTATAGTACAGGAATCCAATATTCTTAAAGGACAGTTTACAAAATTATTAAGTACATACTAATACAAACATTGAGTTTAATGAAAAATAAAAATTAACATATTTAAACGAAATAATATGTGTACATTTAGGCAAAAAATGCAAATAGGAATTTTTTAAAACTATTTGCGTTGCTATTGAGTTGTTGGGTATGTGGAAGTAAATTCCAAAGACGTACTGCATATACAAAGAAATTCCATTCAGATACAAGATAGTGGTGTAAAGGGACAATAATTTTCCTTCCTCTTCGTGATCTGGCAAATCGTATTTTGTCGTAAAGATATTGTGGTGTTTCAGTATATATTATTTTATGTAGACATACAAGTACTCGTATCTTAAGGAGATTTTCAAAAGATACACCATATAAGTTATTGGCAACTTCAGAAATATGATCAAACTTTCGCAATCCATAAACGTATCGAAGAACATTATTGTATAAAACATTTAACTTACGTTTGCTAGTATCATCACAACTTGCAAATACTTCACATCCGTATATTAACCCAGGAATCAGGTATGACTTGGCAAGGAGTATTTTAATCTTCAGCGGAGTAAAGTATTGAGTTGCCCAAAGCGACCTTAACTTGATATAAGTTTGACCGACGAGTGAGTTTATATGATCATTCCATGTTAGATAGTTATTAAAAATCAACCCGAGATTTTTGGCAGCATTAACAAGCTCTATTTTTTCTCCATTTATTACAATGTCATCTTCAATGACAGGCACAATTGTTTTTTTATGGATGACCATGCACTTTGACTTCAAGGGATTTAGACATAAGCCATTTGCAGTTGCCCAGAGAAATATCCTATTTAAGTCGTCATTAAGTTTAGCTATATTTTCAGCAACAGATCTAGCAGGGCTACTTAAGTACAATTGAACATCGTCTGCATACATATGAATTTTGCAATGTACTAGTTGGTTTGGCAAATCATTAGCATAAATTGAAAAAAGCAATGGCCCAAGGATGGACCCTTGGGGCACTCCTCTAAAAACATTAATTGGGTTTGACGTTGCATTATTCACCTGGACAGATTGAGAACGATCGTTTAAATATGAGCGCAAAAGCCTCGTTGACGATGGGGAGAACTTAAAAAAATTAGCAAGTTTCATGCACAGTATATTATGGTCAACCGTATCAAATGCTTTGGAATGATCGAGGAGCACCAAAAAATTCAATTTACCATCATCTAGCTCACTACGTATATTTTCAGAGACATCCAGTAAAGCAGTTACGCAACTATGATTTGAGCGAAACCGGATTGTTTATTGGTTAACAAACGATTTTGTTCAATGAAAGAGCACATTTGTGCATGTAAAAGCTTTTCTAACACTTTTGAGAGGAAACATTGTTTATATTTTATGGTCAGATTGTCGCTATATGATAATTTTTTTCAACAACCCGTCGGCTGTAGGAATCTAACCCATGTACTTCAACATTACAAACGTAACTATACTAGAGTTCGACAGCTTAGCCAACCAGCCCACGTATGGCCTTGCATATAGTGCAGCTAATTCATAGTTTCTTTTCCTATTCAGCTTTCTGTTATTGCTTTTTACTTTCAGAAGTGAGCAAACAGACATACAAACATTCTACTTTAGATTTTTTGTTTATCTTCTTATTTCCTCCGTGTCACCTTTTCGCAAATGTTGCCACACTAACGTATGGTGTTTACATTAAAGTGCAGGCGATTTGTGTATATTGGAGATGGACTGCCAACAAGGCATTTTTTTTTAATTTTCTTAAGTAAAGTGTTGTTTTTTCAAACGCGTCATATATCTCTGTTGCCACAAAAAATCAATTAAGTCGGCAAAGACGGTTGACACATAAACCTGTTTTCTCTGTCTGAGCTGATCAAACACACATTTCAAAAATAATTTATTTTTTTAAAAACAGTATATTTTTCAATATAAAATACTTATTTAAATTTTTTGATTTAAAAATACAAAAGTTGTTTTTTCAGTCTTTCTATATTTTCATATATTTAATTAGAATATTGTTCTACCTCAAGTCCAAAATCTAATATGATATTGTTATACTAGATTTTATTTTCTGTTTCAAAATGGTTGACCATTTTGATGATAGTGTAGAATTATGTTCGTTGTCAATACCATTTAATCTTAATATATAAAAGAATAACGTGACTGACTCACTGATTCACTGACACAACATCGCCCAGCCCAAACCGCTGAAGCTAAGACGGGATTTTTGGAAATTCCTATCGGAGCGGGTAATAAGGGGAAAAATCTCCCCTTGACGGCCTGCCAAAACCGTTTTGGCTAGAAAGCTGACATTAAAAATATGTATTCCTTGGAGTATGGGCTAACTTATCTGGAAAGTACTTTTTTGAATTTTGGACAGGGACGTTGTAAAACTGGGGGTGCAAAAATGGAACACTTCTCCATTTCTGAACCCCCATTTTACCCCTCTTTACGGCCTCCACAAACCGCTGGAGCTAGGAAGTTGAAATTTGGTATGAAGGTTCCTCCCATGTGGTAGACATCCACTAAGGCGGCATTTTTGGAAATTCTTACAGAGAGGGGCAAAAAGGGGAGAGTAGAGTTCAAAAAAGTATCTTTTTTAAAAATCTTTTCCCAAAAAATTACTTTGTCCAAAAAAAGTATCCTTTCCAAAAAAAAATACCTTTTTCCAAAAAATATAAATTAAAACAAAAACCATTTATAAAAAATTTAATTTAAAAAAAGTACCGTTTTTCCTCTCTCCGTTTTACGACCCCCCTTAACGACCTGCCCAAACCGCTGGAGCCAGGAAGTTGAAATTTGAAATAAAGGTTCCTCCTCTGTCGTACACATCGGCTAACACTGGAGTTTTGGAAATCCCTACTGGTTGGGGCCAAAAGCGGAATGTCTCCCTCTTGACGGCCTGCCCAAACTGCTGGAACTAGGAGGCTGAAATTCGGTACATAGGTTCCTCTTCCAACGTAGACGTCCGCTTCGAAAGTAGTTTTCGAAATTTCGAACGGGAGGGGCAAAAAAGAAAAAGTGTCCCTTTTGACGGCCTGCCCAAACTGCTGAAACTAGGAAGCTGAAATTCCGTGTGTAGATTCTTCCTCCAGCTTTGAAGCACTTTAAGGCGGGATTTTCGGAAACTCCTACCGGGAGGGGGACAGATCGTAAAAGTTTCCCCTTTGACGAAAACCCTTTTGGTTAGAAACTTGAAATGTAAAAGATGTGTTGCTGGGAGTATGGGCTCACTTACGGGAAGGTACTTTTTGGATAGGGACATTGCAAAAATGGGTGTTCAAGAAGGGAAAAGTGCCGCCTTATAGGCCTGCCCAAACCGCTGGAGGAAGAAAGTTGTAATTTGGCATTAGGGTTCCTTCCCTATTGTAGACATCCGCTAAGACTTTTGGACTTTTGGAAATTTCTACAGGTAGGGTCAAAAAACGGGAAAGGTCTCCCCCTTGACGGCCTGGCCAAACTGCCGGAACTAGGGAGCTAAAATTCGGTATGTAGGTTTTTCCACCAACGTAGACGTCTGCTAAGACGGCATTTTTCATACCGGGAGGGGTAAAAAGGAAAAAGTCTCTCCTTTGACGGCCTGGCCAAACTGCTGGAAATAGGGAGCTGAAATTCTGTATGTAGGTTCCTCCTCCAACGCAGACGTCTGCTAAGACGGCATTTTTGGAAATTAATACCGGGAGGGGTAAAAAGGGAATATTTTACCCCCTTGATAGCCTACCCGAACCACTTTGGCTAGAGAGCTGAATTTTATAATAAAGGTTCCTTGAAGTATGGGCTAACTTATCGGCAAGGTATTTCTTGGAACTTTGAACAGGTACGTAGTAAAAATGGGCGTTCAGAAGGGAAAAATTGCCCGCTCCTAAAATTTTTTTATTTGATTTCTAAGCTTTTTAAATAAAAAAAATCAAAATTAATGCACATCCCCTGCATAAAAAGTGTTATCGCTTGGCTTTTGGATGACTTTTTCCATATCGCCCTTTTCGCCAATGGCTCCACGATATGGGTAATATAATTACCAAAATTTTTCTCATTCACCTTAACGCTGTGGACTAAAAATTTAAATTTCTGAAATTTTATACATATTTTGATAGAAAAATGGATTAGTTTTCGATACCACTTTGTAACGCTTAAACGTGAGATTTTACTGCTAAAAACAAATATATTTCTCTTATTTTTTTCTTCTCTATTACATATTCAAATTTCATTAAAATCAGAGAGAACCCATTGGGATACCTTGTACGATGACAGTTGGAAAATCACATACGACGGTATAGTACCGGAACTTATAAGATATATAGGGCATGATGGAAAGATGTTCCTTCTCTAAGTAATGCTAGCAGGGAAATACATTTATTCAGCGAATGACCAGTAGCTACAATGAGATATATATTCAAAAAAGAAGATTTATTTATTTATTTATTTACATCATTTTAGTTATAATTAAAATTATAACTAAAAAAAAAGCACTAGCTACAAAGGCTATCGGCGTTCAAAAAAGAAGATAACAAGTAGGGTTCTTCAAAATCGTATGGGGAAATTAGGCTCAGCCAAATTTTTGCTCCTCAATGCGGGATCGTGGTGAATAGACTACGGCAATATATGTACCACATTTTAGCGAAATTGGATCACGTTTAGAGTTCCCTAAAAATCGCAGGTTTTTCTAACCTTTTGTATGGAGATCTACATATAAATAAAAAAGAGTTTAAATAAATTTTTTTATTAGTTAAGACTATGTCGTTCAAGATTATTCCATAAATTTTGAATCAAAATTTTATATTCTTTAGGAATATGAAATAATATCTATTAAATTGCTAACCGTTTTCGCAATATTCACGTCTTTATGAATTCGTGAAAAACACAAAATATTATTAATTTTAATTTTTTTTTGAGCCAGCCTGCACGAAAAAAATTTTATATATAAATTTAATTGTCTTTCTTAAAGCTATAATTCAAAATTAATTAGAACAGCATTACAGAAAGGATAACGTTATCCTGGCAATTTTTCATAAAATATGACTTTTTGCCTTTTGTTTATTAACTTTTAAAATATTGGGCGAACTTTTTAATTCGAAATTTCAATAGAAACTATACTTCATGCAGATAACGGTTTTTGGGAGAATAAAAACTCCCCAGTGAAATAGTTCCATTTTAATTGATTCTTCAATTAAAATACATACCTATTACTTTTTAAATAAACCTCAATCGGTTATGGAAAATATATTGTGATTGTATTTAAAAATTTTTTATTTTTGTTCACCTATAGCCGTAACTTTATTCCCATTTATGGAACTTAAGATGAAAACTTTCTTATCTTTTTTTTGATTGCATAAACTTCTAAAAGGTAGTCAGTCTTGCATTTTGAAGCAGCCTAATAACCAGTTATATCAAAACCACTGATGCATATTCCCCAGCTGGGAAAATATACTCAAGGATACTCACAAAAACGCTTAAAAATTAAACTGAACGTCAACTCGAAAAAGAACAAAACCCGTTTTAGACTAAACCGGGGAACCTAGGATCTAATTTTTTCCATGAAACAACTATCCTAAAAAACTTTAGATTTCAATAAGAAAAACATATCGTCTCTGCGCCTAAGAAAATAAATATTTTGTGAGGAGACCTACAAAACGGCTTTATTTATAAATAAATTAATTATAAATTATTTTTTTACACATTAAATTCAGTTTTGATTAAGAAAGTAATAAATAAAAAAAAATGTTTTCAAAAAATAATGATGGAATTCACAGTTTAAGTGCTAAAGTTAGCACATTGTAAAATAGTATGATGTTTGAAGTTTAAGCAATAAAAAGTTGTAAAATTTACGATAAATGCTAATTTACTACTTAAAATAGTATGAACAGTGAATATCCTCTACCAATTCATTTAGTAAATAAGAAAAACAGTATATAATCCAAATTTTATCGGCTAAATTAATTGGTTTTTGTAGAGATTCGTTAGCAGCCGATATATCTACAATTATTTTTCTGACTCTTTTTTGCATGCTGGCGATAAAATTTTGGCAGGTCTTAACAAGTTTTTTTGGACAAAATTTCATAATTGATCCTTATTTTGGAAAAATTTCTTTTATATTTTTGGCTTAAACTCTCCCCAAAGATTTTCGAGAGTGTTCAAGTCTGGAGATTGTATTGACCAGTCAAGCAGGGTCACATGATTGTCTTGAAACTAATCTTTTTCTAACTTAGAAGTAAGCTTCGGATCATTATCCTGCTGAAATGTCCATCGGAGTGGCATACTTTCCTTAGCGTATGTCAACATCGTATTTTCCAAGATGCCTTTGTAGTGAAAACTGGTGATAGTGTCGGTAATTCGATGTATTGGAAAGACAACATACCACGAAAAACAAACCCAAAAAATAATATTACCTTGCTGCTTGACTGTCTTCTTTGTAAAGCGAACATGGAATTCCTTATAATTAGGGTGTGGAACACTCCTAAATTTATTTTTGTTTCACCGCTGCACAAAATGTTTCAGCGTCTGCTCCGGACCAATTGAACTTATTTCTTGCAAACGGTGACTTAGCCTTTAAATTTTTCTGTCTGAGCAAAAGAACTCTTCTGGCAATCTGTCCGGGTAAATTAGCTTCTTGTAGTCAATAATAAGTAACAATACGTATAAATATCTGTTGTTTTTGATCTCTTGTTTGGTCTTCCGCTAGTTTGAACCTGCATTTTAGGCTTTAAAGCATCTCTTACAAAACAATAGCGGCCGATCCATTGTTTTAGCAGGAGAACGAAGACTTTGCCCATTTTCTCTTAGTCTCGAGGCAATTTTTCTATATTTATACCCTACACCACTATGTGGTCAGGGTATTATAAGTTTGTGCTGATGTTTGTAACACCAAAAAATATTGGTCGTAGACCTACCTTATAGTATACCGATCGGTTCAGAATTTTTTTTATTTCGATTTAACGATGTCCGTCTGTCCGTCCGTCTGTCTGTCTGTCCATGCAATCTTGTGCGCACTCTACAGGTCGCAAATATTAAGATATTTTGATGAAATTTGGTACGCAGACCTATGTTAAGATATTTTAATGAAACATTATAGAAAATTTTGACACGAGCCCCATTTTAACACAATCGAATTTCGGATCCAAACATTAGTTGGCTTTTACCCAGACTGGTGTAGGGTATTGTCTAGTCGGCATGCCCGACTTTAACCTTTTTACTCGTTTTCTGTGGTGTTTGATGTCTTTTTTGGTCCTCCGCTATTTTGGACCTGCTTTTTAAGCTTTAAAATATTTCAAAGATAGCGAAGACTGAACATTATCCCCTAGTCTCTAGGCGATTTTTCTCTCATCCGAAGAACAATGACTATTTCGACTTATTAATGATAGATTTTTTTTGTTTCATTATGAATAAATAAAGGGTGTTTCAATAAGAGCGCTACAAAAGTAAAAAAGTTTAAATAAAACAAAAACGGTTTTGGATATCAATGAAATTCTTTATTCCTGTGAAAGTACGTTCGATGCCATTATGTATGGAAATCGATCTCTTTTGCATGGCCACCACGGGCACGCTTGCAGAAGTCCAGACGCTGAATCTAACTAATTTAGAAGTCCCGAAGTTTTGGCAACAATTTCAATATAAAAAACATCGGTTAAAACGAACTCGCTTAAGACGAACACTTGGTTAAAACAAACTGTATGTGATAGTCTCACAAACAAATTTCTATATAATTTTCCACTTTTAATACGAAATTTATAAAATTAGACAATTTTTTCTATATTTTCTTTTTGGGTTCTGACAAATTTTAAACCGAACACACAGACATGTTTTCTTAAATATATTGCAAACAATATATTTAGGAAACCAAAATAAAAGATCCCAGCCAGCAAATTCGGAGCGCTCATAAATAAGATTTTTAAATGGCTCATAGAAATGATTATTGTTTTTTTGAAAACACTCTTTTTTGGTAGACAATATGAACCCTCAGAAAACAATCCAAAAAGTTGTCTCTACAATCTAAAAAGCTGTCTTTAAACGAGGGTTCATTTTTCGGACTCAAAGAAGATTCCAAAATTA
This sequence comes from Leucophora obtusa, assembly GCA_949987735.1. Taxonomy (NCBI): domain Eukaryota; kingdom Metazoa; phylum Arthropoda; class Insecta; order Diptera; family Anthomyiidae; genus Leucophora; species Leucophora obtusa. The sequence goes on from OX465297.1 coordinate 43,798,445, forward strand.
TTTAAATTTATGAAGAAAATTTCAATTTTATACGTTCTTTTTTCTGAGTCATTTCTGAGTACACAGGGGGCCCTTTTGGACCGACCACTTTCATAGGAAAAAGTGGAAAAATGTTTATTTTTTTGGAGCTCATTTCTGAGTCATTAATGATCATCTTTGTTTGCTGGGATTGTAAAATTTTTAAAGTTGTTTCAAGGAAATTTAAATATTTTGTGGATAATTAGAATATTTTAAATCAATTTTACTCCGGTCAATAAGAACCTCGTTTACAACGAACTAATTTATCTAGTCCCCCGGAGTTCGTCTTAAGCGAGTTTTACTGTATTTATTACTTTGACCAAGTACTGAAAGCACACCTACACAAAACGAACATACAGTAAAAACAATGGGAAAGCCCCAGACATTGCCATATTCAAATTTTTTAAATAAAAAAGAATTATCAAGTTTACTTTCAGTTAAATTAACTAAAATTAAACATAAAAATAACAAGCAAGTGTACATATTTTTTGACCACATGTGTAAGTCTCTAAAGCAAGTGGAACAATTTCGGTACTTAGGAGTGGCTCTCAGTGAAAACGGAATATGTCATAAGTACCTAAATACCGTTGTTCTCCAATTGAGTGGAAAGATTTTCACATAAAAATAGCAATTCTAACATACATATTTAAAACAGGGTGAGTAGCATAATGTCAAATTTAGCTTAAGGCATATAAAAAAATATACTTAAAATTATTTTGAAATTATGTGACTCGCCCTGTTTTAAATATGGTAGAGTTGAAATTTTTATTTCAGAAACGTTTCACATAGGTACAGATGACAGGTACAGATTATCAGCTTCTGGTAAGCTATATTTTGTTCTAAATAAAAATTTCAATGAGCATCAAGAGTTACATATAACTCTACCTCCCTATTAAACCTTAAATATGGATGTGATCCTAGGCGCATGCAACAAAAATTAAAAGGATAACAGGAAATTTCAATAGGTACAGAATAAAGAGCGTTCCTATACTTTTAAGTAAAACAACTTAAAAAGAAGATTGAAGGAAATAAACTCAAATGGCTCCGATATCTCATAATATCAGACAAGCGCCTACTGACATGCGTTGAGGAAGCTAGACCTAATGGTATGAGAAGAAGAGGACAAAGAAGAATAACTTTTAGCAATTAATAAGAGCCTGAATGAATGTAATATAGATAGGGTGACCAATTTTTTCTGTCTTCAAATCAGTAACAAATTTTAAAAATATAATCAACCAAAAAAAAAGCAACCTACTTAATTTGTTTTCCCCCGAATGTTCGGTTGCTGCAAAAAAATTTTCCGGTTAACCTTCATACCATCCTAAAAAAAAATTACACATTTCTGCCTATGGTTCTATATCAGTGATAGGCATTTCTATGCACATTGGATAAAAGCAAACAAATTTATTCAGTCTCGCTTGAGCATTCGTTCGATGAGGTTTTGTCGACGCATGTTGCTAGCGTTACACTGAACCAAATGTTTGACGAAGAATGGGAATTCGATTTCACGTTTACTGAAATGTTTTTCGGTAAACGAAAATAGGTTATTTTTGTTGAAAAAAGGACAATCGTTGTGTTTTCCCATCTACGAATCGAGTTTAACTATATATACCTTTATCGCCACACAGAGAGAATTTTGATGGACGAATTTTAATGAAATTTTTCAGTAAACTAATGAAGTTTTCTGCACAACATAAAGGAAAATTTTATTAAATTCGATGAAAAAGCATCATATATTTAATGAGTTCAGTTTTAATGAAACTTTTTCATAGAGTATATGAAACTTTTGATAAATAAAATGAAATTTTCGACAATATTTTATGAAAAATTCCAATAATTCAATGAAAAGTTTCAATGTACGAGTTCCAGTGAAACTTCATTGGTTTTATGCAAAAATTCATTAATATTATGCAGATAATTCTCTCAGTGCATGCTGAATAGAACAATAAAATTTAAATTTTTAACTGCAACTTTGTCAAAAATTCTAAAACGTGTTTTTCTTTCAAAATTTAATTTTTAAATTATTTTCTGTTTTGTTCTATTTTATATTTGAGAGAGGGAAAGTTACATCTCACTCATACAAGCACAAAACTAAGGTTGTGTGTGTTTGCCGATCCCTGTTCTATATAGGCCCCAAGACAAGACATGCTTAGAATGGAGCCTGTACAGACCCAGAAGAACAAATATATAAGTTTTTTATTGTAATATCACGGGAAAAAAGACTTCACTTAAAATTTTTAGAAATGAACTTCCCTTTGGGTCAACTACGACCCTAGGATGGTATGAGTGTCAATACTACCGAAGTTTCATTCAGGCCAACCAATTTCTATTGTCAAACATATATTGCATTGCATAAGCTGGCTAAGTTTTTCTAAAAAACACGTAAGGTTATTAAAAATGTTTTATATACAACTTTAAGGTTTTGTGTACTTTTTTCTATTGGAAATCCCCCAGATTCTAAGCATTTATTCCTTTCGATATACCCACAATATACCCTCAGATTTTAAGCATTTTTGTACGGAAAATCTTCAGCTTATGATGACGTCTCCTACCCTCAGAAAACAGATTCGTTTCGACAACCATTCTGACAACCGGACAATTGAAATTTTGATACAACAGTCAAATAAATGTCGTACCAAATAAATCAGTACACGATTTTTTCAAGTACAAGTGACCAAAAATCAGTACATGTACTTATCAAAGCAGTACGAATGGTCACCCTAAATATAGAGCCCATATCAATCAAAACAACTGGAGAAGATTCTGAAAAAATCTCTACACTGTACGTAAGGTAGACAGAGGTCTCGAATAAGCACATAAGTAACAAAATAAAAATCCATTTGTACCTGTCTTTATTTGGTAGTTAATTGTGTCTAAGAAAGCTTTTTGTAGGAAATGAAAAGAATAACTTACAATTAGCTGAAATCATCCAGCATACTTTGTTTTGAAATGCTGCAGTTTTCCGGGATTGTCAGAGCTTTTGAATACTTATTAAAATAGTTGAGAGTAATGCTAGATCTTCAACCGTAACTCAATATGATGAGGAGACATAACTCCAACATTATTAAATTTTCTGGGTTTTGGATTATGCCCAAACATTTTTCGGAAATAACCACTTCAGTTCTTTTAAAACTCTGCTTAACAATTTCCTTTCATAACTTTATGTGTATGTAAACGTATGTTTAACTACCCGCCCTATTTCGCACTATGGCTCATAATGTTCATAATGACAAGTGTTTCTTACAAAAGACCTCTAGTGTTAGGATATTATATTTGGTTGTACGAATATATAAGTCCGTATGTAACATAGGTACGTGTGTGTACCACATAGTACCATTCGACCGGTTTGTTTGCCGCTGTTGTGGAGTACATCATTAATTTGTTATACGGAGATTATCTATTTTTATTGTTATTAATGGCAAACAATTTATTAACACAATAAATGTTAAAATTCACAAAAATGTAAATATGAAGCAATATGAAGCAACTGCTGGTAATACAAAGGGGACATTTTTGAAATCATTTCAGTTTGTAATTTGAACTCTCAGGATTCTCTTTTTAAATAACCGACCCCATCCGTACATATGTTTGGCAAGGTGTCGACATTAAAAAATGCTAATGATGAATTTATTTATAAATGTCTTTTCAATACCTGACACATATTTAGAATAATAAATGAATTGCATTTATAAGTAGCAATGTGAGCATATAAGCGGCACTAAACCCACAATAAACTAATTTAGTAGCAACAACAGTTTTTCACAGATTGGAAAGCTCAAATAATACACAGTGAAACAGAGCCTTTGTGGTAACTAAATTTTTGCCAACAGAATGATTGGTTGGAGATACCGATATATTTGTTTACGGAAACAGGAATTTTGTTAATAAAACAGAATTTTGGTTAAAACAATATATTTTTATTGTGTCAGGAAAGATTTTAATTACGACAACTAAATAATTCGTTTCCTTCAAAGTATATATGTTTTTTCGAATTTCATTAAATTTTGTTTACCCGTTTTCAAAGGATGTCCTTTGAGTATCCTGTGAATTCTTTGATCAAAATTATAATTAATTAACGTCTTTCAGTTTTCTAAATTTTGTTTCATTTAAGAATATGTGACCTTCTCCGAGAAAAGGAACCTAGTGTGTCAAAAAACGGGTTTCGATAAAAATGAGAAAAACATTAAAATTTTATTTTTAATTTAACTTTAAATGCGTTCTTCTCAAAACTTCATTTTCACACACTAGGTCCCTTTTCTCGGGAACTATTTTTTTTTAATTTTACGAAATTTCGACTTCGGCTCTTTCTCGGTTCTAAGTCATACCCTTTGCACGAAATATAGTGAACCATGTGTTCTCTCAAAATAATTTATCCCTTTAAAAAGCCCTAAGGTAAACAGTGGCTAAATGCAGACTTGCGAATGTCGAATGCAGAATGATGTCGAATCCCTCTGTTGGATCTCTCCTGTCCCATTTCCCTCTAGAAGGAAAACTGACCCAATAGGGTCTACAGAAGTCGATCCTAGGAGTAGAGTAGTCCGACTCTAGGCTCAGCTGTGGGGGCAGCTGACCACGACGTCTGGCATGACCATAGGTTCTACCCTTCCAAGAACCAGTAGCAGCGAATATCGCCGCACTGCTAGCAGAAGCTGCCACCACATTATAAATCAATGGGAATAACATGAAGAATCGCATTGGGAGCCTGATATAAAACCATGCAAAATCAACATTCGGTTGTTAGTGTCAATGTCTGAGGGCACCTCCTTGGCCTCCTGTCTGACGAAAGATGACTGCTGTTGGCATATATTTGCCGTTGCCATATCCACTGCCGATGTTCCCGTTATATGACTGCTGGCGACTGTTGTCTCCACCGTGACCGCCGGTAGTCGCAATCACTGCTAACACCAATGTTTGGGCGTACATTACCGCCCGGCTTTTATTTATCTTTTCGAGACTTTCCATGTATAAAACCTTCTACCTTTCTATCGTTTAAATTAGATGAACCGCCGACCTACTAGATAAAACAGACGTGGACCTGGAAGCCGCCCATTATGGGGGAAGGCTCACCTGGATTTTAAAAACCACGAGATCAAAAATCCCTCCAAGCTGCTCACTATGAGAAAACAAACATTCGGACCGATACTGAAATGCAGTTACACTCAACCAAAAACGTCTGTAATTGCTACTGAAAAGTTTGCTGTTATTACGGGAAATTTAACTGTTTTGAGCTCAGCGGTATTTTTTGCTAATTTTACCAACACATGTCTGCTGATCTGTAGTACAATAAAATTAGTAGAAAAAATTAGTACCCGCTACTAAATTTTAGTAAAATTTATGTAAACTGCAATTCAAAATCGATTTGCTAAAATCAGTTAAAAAACTTACTAAATATCATAATTTTAGTACAATGAAATTAGTATAAATAATTAGTTGCAGCTACTAAATTTCAGTACATTGTTTAATCTTATTTCGCTTAATACAGCAGAAAAAAAAGAAAAAAACTACATCCTAAGATGCAAGAATTGCACTCAGTCTTTAAAGAAAAGCCAATGACGATTCCTCGATGGTGGGCGAAGGCACATTATATGAGGCGAAGGCACATTATTAATCAATGTATATAAAAAATAAAAAACAAATAAAAAAGAAATTAAAAAATGTACGAAGTGAAAACATTTTGACCAAAAGGAAATGTCTAATGAATTCTCTACCAACGTTTTTAAGCATATTTGGGTTAATATATAAAATACTCTTTATCCGATTATTCCCAAATTTGGTGGACATGTAAAAAACTGCGAGATATAAATTTTGTTCATACACGGTTTTTTGAAATTTTGCTGACTTCTGAGCGTAAAATTAATTTTAAACTTTAAACGCATTTTCCCACAACCCTGAGTTCAAAATCGCTACCGCTGTACAGCCAAGGCGGGTTAACCGATTTCGATTCAAGGTTTTTCCTTTCGTAGACAACTTTATTTAAAAAAAATTAAAAATAAAAATCGGGCCACGATAAGGACTAAAGAATTTATCTGGGATTAAGAATGATTTTACATTTTAATTTTCCGATAATTAATGAAAGCTGCACACTGGCAGCCGATTTTGCCTTTTTTAAAAAAAGCCAGTAAGGAAGTGGCAATTCTGGCGATTTTGGCTGGGGAAATATAAAAAAACTGATATTTTTTAAAAATACTACAATAATTTCATTTAGTATCAAATGTACGTCTAAAGAAAATTGTGATTTTGAGGACATCAATAATACAGATCCTTTAAATTTAGTTGAGTATCTCTTAATCGAGGTAAACAATGAAGGTAGGAAATTACTTGTAGGGAGTGTTTATAGGCCTAATAAAAACATTTGTACTAGGCGGTTTATTCAAATTTTGGAAACGCAAACAGCATTGTACGATGATGTTATAGTAGCAGGAGATTTCAATTCAAACCTTTTAGTTGATAGTAGTTTTTATGATGACTGTACCTCGCTTGGTTTAATATCACCTAATATCTTAAATCCTACACATTTCACTGCAACTAATAATACGCTTTTGGATTTGTTTCTCGTGAGCAATGAACTTAATATACTACTCTATGATCAATTGTCTGCGTCGTGTTTCTCCAAGCATGATCTCATTTTCATGACTTACTATTTCCAACTTGTAATACCAGTTGAGAAAATTACTTTTAGAGATTTCAAAAGTATTAATTTTAGAATTCTTGATAAAGAATTTTTTAAAATCGATTGGAATGTTTTGTATTCTTTGTATTCTGTAGATGATCAACTTTCTTTTTTGGAGCAAAATCTAAATTATCTGTTTGATCTAACTGTACCAATAAGGACAAAGATTATTAGTAATAAACAAAACCCCTGGTTTTCATCTGAAATTAAAACTTATATCAATCAAAGATATTTTGCGTATGCTCGTTGGAAAAGATTTAAAACTACAACGCTTCATGAGGATTATCTGACTGCTAAAAGAAAAACAAATAAAATTATTAAAAAGGCCAAATCTGTTTTTTACGCTGAAAAGTTTTCTTCCGCCATTGAATACAAAAGAACATGGCAAACGATACGCGAAGTTGGTATCGGTAAATCTACGAATGAAGAACCATGTTCGATTGATGCCGATACAATCAATGAAAAGTTTTTAAATGTCCCTATGGTTCAAGCAGATCAAAATTATTATATCAATAATAATTCGAATAACAATTCTGAATCTTTTTTTTCTTTTGCTGCCGTAGATCAATGTGACGTTTTATCCAGTATATTGTCTATAAAATCCAACTCTATAGGAGTGGACGGAATTAATCCAAAGTTTCTAAAGATTCTATTACCTCAACTACTTCCAATGATAACATTTTTATTTAACAGAATATTAACTTCAAGTTACTTTCCCTGGAATTGGAAAATAGCTAAAATCGTTCCAATACCCAAAGCTGGTTCTGATTATAGACCAATAGCGATTCTTCCATTTCTCTCTAAAGTATTTGAACGTATTATGCATAACCAAATGACTTGTTTCTTAGATAACAATAACTTGTTAACAGATCGTCAATCTGGGTTTAGAAAGAAACACAGCTGTATAACGGCCTTAGTTGATGTTACAGAGGAGATTAGGGAGAAACTTGATGATGGCAAGACTACATTTTTAATACTTTTAGATTATTCAAAAGCGTTTGATACCGTGGATCATAACATTCTTTGTTAGAAACTTAATAATTTTTTTAATTTCTCTTCGACCGCTACTCAGTTATTATCAACATACCTACGTAACAGATATCAGTATGTTGAAACTGGAATCCGAAAATCCAAGGCACTGCCTGTGGCAAGAGGAGTACCTCAGGGGTCCATTGTTGGCCCACTATTATTCTCACTGTCCTCTAATGACCTCCCAGGCATTTTAACAAATGTTAATGAAAGAATGTACGCGGATGACGTTCAACTTTATACCAGTTGTATTAATGCCTTAATTGACCAGTGTATTATCTCTATTAATCAGCAACTCGATCGTATTTATACATGGACAACGGCAAACGGTTTAGGAATAAATCCGAAAAAATCTAAATGCATTGTAATTCAAAAGCGACTTGCCAAACTAAATATTATACCCAATATATTTATAATTAATCAACAAATTCAAATAGTAAAATCTGCTAAGAATCTCGGAATTTTTTTAATGACACTCTTTCGTGGTCGAACCACATTAACTATGCTTGTGGTCGCACTTTCTCTATGATTAGAACTCTTTGGCGGACCCAGCATTGTACACCTATTAGAATAAGAATACTACTTGCCAAAACTTATCTGATGCCCGTTTTACTGTATTGTTGTGAGCTATTTGCTAAATGTGATACAACTATGTAGTAAAAGGAAATCGAACGTTGCATTTAACAACATAATCCGACACGTGTATGGACTTAATAGGCGTTCTAGTGTATCATTGTTTTCTTCTCAGCTATATGGGCTTTCTTTGGATAATCTACTAAACATAAGAGTCTTAGTTTTCTTACATAAAATAATATACACCCATAAACCTGATCATCTGTACAGCAGACTTTGTATTTCAGATATAAGCAGGGGAAAACGAATTAGATCATTTGGATACAAAAGTTTAATTTCGGAGTGGCATTTCTACATATTCGCAGTAATTCTCTGGAATTCTATACCCCATAGCACGCAACTTTTAAGTAAAGCACGAAAATTCAAAGAAAATATTTTTAAAAGTTTTCGGCATAACAATTTGAAAAAATAATTATTTGATATGATATGACTTATGAATTATTTGATATGATATGACTTAATCATTTAAATTGATTTTTTTTTATTTTTATATTTATTGTTTAAATTTAATTGTTTAATTGTTTTTTATATTTTATATAAAAATTTTAATTAGTTATTAACTTTTTAAGTGATTAATGATTTCATAAATTTACTTATCCTCAGTTCCATAATGCAAAATAAGACTTTTAGTCTTGTGTATGGAGCACTTCTACAAAATAAATAAATAAAAAAAAAATAATATGATTTTTAAATAAAAAAAATAAAAATTAAAAATATTGTTAACTGAATTTTTGACAAACGTTCAAATATGCCATTTAAAATGCTGTTGTTACAGTATTTAACCCCCTTAAACTGCAATTTTTTTTTTTTTTTTTTTTTTTTTTTTTTAAGAGAAGCAACACTCAGGAAATTCTTCCTATTAATTAACGTGTTGCTTCCTTTGGAAAGGGGATAGAGAAGAAGTGAAAGGTGGTGTAAGATGAAGGGCTTCAAATATGGCAACACTGTAATTGCGCGAGATATTGAATTTTTAGAACAGTTGTTGCGCGCCATCTGACGGTGAGTTGGCGAACTTTGTTGAAGCTTTTTATTATAGTTCATAGCCCTGTTATATTATTTTACTTCGGTGGGGTTAAGTGCTATGGGAACACCGAAGGAGGACGCTGCGATATGTATGAGGGATAGAAAAAACTCATACATATTACTATTTTTCATAAATTGATGTTGCCTTGGTTGGGGCTCGAACCCGCAACCTCACGTGTAACAGTCCAACGCGCTAACCATTACACCACAGCGCTGCTGAAATCTGCTGAAATTAGCAAAAAAGTATACTAAAAAAGAAACAAACTGTAAAATCTAAAAAAATTAATAATTTTTTTTTTTTATTTCGATCATAACAAGCGTATAATTACTTCATCATACTTGAAATTTGGAGTCAAAATTGTAAACGGTTCTGCAGTTATTAGCTTTTTATGCATTGGAGATAAAATAAAATTTACTAAATGTTATTTCCAAACCAAGAATAGTAAAAAATCAACGAATTCTTGTAAATAAAATTTTTTAAATTAGTATATTTTTTTGATAAATTTAGCATTCGGTTTTAAAAATTAGTAAAATGTTTTGCTGAATTCAGCAGCGAAAATTAGTAAAAAAAATCAGTAATTTGTAATAAGAGATTAGCAAAAGTGATTACGAAAAAAAATTGTACTAATAATCAGTATAAAAGTAATATAGTGCGATTGGAAACTGTTTACAAAGTTTTTTACTAACTTTTTTATCTGAGTGTACCTATAGTAACAACCCATCCCAATAATTCCGAAAAAGGTTTATATTGTCCCACTATTATCAATACCCTGACCTTCACCTTGTACCAGCTGGTACCCGTTTACAGCCAGACCCTCCGGGTATATGCCGGCTAATTGAAACAAATAAATAAAAACACCAAAAAAGTACCAGTAAAAAGTCTCAAAAATCCCTTTTGAAATTTTGCATATGGTTAAAATACCGGAAAACGAAAAAAGAACCGAATATTAAATTTTAAAATTAACCGTCTTGTATAATGAGTTGATTTTTTTTTAAGTTTAAAGGGCAATTCAAACGCTCTCAATCCCTGTCATTTCATATCTTCCATAACCTGGTGTCTTCAAATCCAATGAAATGTGCAAAGAAATTTGAAAATAACACGGAAACAACAACAACAACGAAAATAATTTTGTTGTTGCTTTGTGTGTTAATTTCAAATTTCTTTGCACATTTCATTGCATTTGAAGACACTAGGTTACCCACTATTGGGGATATGAACTGTCAAATTCGTGAAAATTCTCTTTTTTTAATGAAATTTCCTATCCCCAATACTGGGAAATAGTTGATATGAATGGACAGGGATGAATATCGTGTGAATCAAGCATAATAAATAAATTTTAATACAATTATTATGTTACCAATAGAAAAAAATAAATCAAAAAGTAATCAAATCGAAATCAGAAATTATAATTTCAATCGAAACCAAACTAAAGACACAGTCAAAATCAGAATGTGTGTGTTAAACGTTCATAATATTCATAAATAAATTCATTATTAAGTGAGCGTAACATAATAAATTTTATTTTAATAAATCCAATTAGTTACGGACAAATTATAGACAGAATAAAAATAAAAAAAATATTGATATTATTCGAGTTGAAAATAATCAAATAAACAAGAAACATTCAAATAAATATTAAGGAAGAAATAAAATTCAAACGGCTAATACTTAATAATATTATTAAATATGAGAAATAAAAAATAATAAATAAAACAACTTACAACAAACAACGCAATATTTATTTATGTATTTTATGGATTGTTGGCATTTAAATGATAAGATTGTAACTGAAACGTACGACTGTCTTTCTATTTGTATGATGTACAATTGAAGAACTTTAGCTATCTGGCTGACTGCCTCTTTAACTAGCTGATGGTGGGTTGGTCGGTTTATTGGTTTATTTGTCAACCATTCATATTCAGTTAGACATGAACAGATTTTTGTGTTTTTTTTGAACTGGGAATGAATACCATACGATTGTTTTTTTATTATTTATTTATTTTGTATTATTTGTTTGTTTCAGTTTCAACGAAATTACACTCCAGAGACTTAACATATACAGTAGTTAGTGGCACTCATACCATTCATACGTTAAGTGTATAAGTACGTACATATATTGACGATGTTCATGTCTGAAAATTTGTTGTTAAAGTTTTTCATTTTTTATTGATTTGATCCATGAAGGGATCATATTTATGAAATAAATTAACAGGAACAAGAGATTATTTTAATCAACGACAAATGAGATAATTGGAACGACAATTTATGACGAAAAAACAAAGAGTCATGTGAACGTATGTATGTATGAATGTACATTACATGATGACCCCAACAGAACTCAAGGGGGTTTCCGTAATGTACTACTCAGTCAATTGTACAATTTGGGGACAAAAATACACATGGAATAAATATAAGAGTTTTTTTGACAATGAATGTTAACAATATTAAAAAAATTAAAACATTGGACCAAAATGGCTGGGGAAACACTTAATGGGTCATATGAATAAAACTTAGCAATTACTTCGAAGTAATTACTTTGGTCTTAGAAATGTCTTTTAACTCCAAATTTACCAATTGGCTGGTAGAATCATACATGGGAATTTTTCATTACCATTGAATTTTCATTACCATTAGTTCATACTAATGACAATGAAAAAAATATCATTACCATTTAATGGTAATGAAATATTTTTCATTAGAAAAATCATTACTAATGGTAATGAAATTACACTAATGTATAAAAAAACTAATTACAATTGACTAAAAACCATTTGTTACAAAAAAATTCAGACAAATGAAAACGAACAACTGGTTTGGTCAGGGAATTTATAAAACATAATTTATTAAGGAGGATCCATTTAATTCCGTTAAACTTTACCTGGATACAAATAACAATGGAATGGAAAGTAATATTTAATTTCAAATGAGCATGAGCCTGAATGGGCATATTCCATCTTCGATTTCAGCGAGTTTTACTCCATTTTTACGTTTTTCTGTCAATGGCAATTTTTTTTTTTTAATTTATTCATTATCAATGGTAATGAAATTGAAAATCATTGTCATTAATCAATGAAATTAAATTTTAGAATCATTACCATTAATTAAAAAAATGGTAATGAAAATAATTTCATCATCAATTAATTAGTCCACCTAATTAATTAGTCCCATGTATGGGTAGAATAGCATGAAATGTAAACAAAAATTAAAAAATTAAATTTCTAGTCTACTCCCAAGCAGATTAGATTTGTGAAGTAATTGCTTTAAAAACCCTGTATTTCCTCCTATAAGTAATATCTATTTTTTATTCATACGAGCCAATATGTTGTTTAGACCACACTTTTCTGAATGTTGGAGATAGAAACATTTTTTCTTGGGGGTTCGTATATAGAGATATACTCGTATAAGATAATTACAAAAAAATGGCGATGTGGGTCGCTAATACTTTTGGACTTAATAAGTCTGCTCGAATTTATGTTATTTTCGATATTATTCTAAAATGATTAAAGTGGCTCTGAGAATATGGATTAAACGTAAGCCTGGGTAATACTATATTTACACAACACAATACCTAGCTAGTTTTCGTACAAAACAGTATTACAAAAGCCAGCTTGATCAAATAGATTATCGAAGGCCTATGCACATTAAAGCACCAGTTCTCACCAAGTTTTACTACACGGACACCTTGAGACATTTTTACTGAGCAACGCACCCGCAATTGTTTATATAAAAAATGAAAAACTAATTCAAAGCCGATGATTTCCAGAAAAAAGTTTTGAAAATGATAGAAAACTGTTCTTGTTTTGAAACATATTTACAACAGAATTTGAGAAATTTAGGCTAGAAAATCTAGGGACATTTTTTGGGGGTTTCCAATAAAGAATAACTAAGTTTTAAGTGTTTTCCTATCAAAACCCTTGGAAGAATTATTGATTTTTGTAAAGAAATTTCAACTTTAATTCAAAAACATCAATTGGAATTCAGAAAATATCAACTTAGATTCAGAATTTCCATTTGACGTTGAGAAAATATCACTTGAAATTCAGAATATATCATTTAGTGTGCGGAATATACCAATCAAATTCACAAAAGCATTAATTATAATTCAGAAAATATAAGTTGAAATTCAAAGATGATCAATTAAAATTCAGAAATCATGAATTGTAATAAAAAAAAATTAAGAAGTAAAATACTAATTGAAATTATAAAACATTAATTGAAGTTCAGAATATGCCAAATGTAATTCAGAAAACATATGAAATTCATTATACAACATATCAATTTCATTTCAGAAGGCATCAATTGAGATTAAGAAATTATCAATTAAAAATTAAAAATCCGAATTTCAATTGTTATTTTCAATCGACCTTTTCTGAATTTAAATTGATATATTCTTCTGATATTTTCTGAATTTTAATACACGTTTTCTGAATTACAATTGGTATATTCTGAATTTCAAATGTTGTTCTCCAAAGTTCAATTTATATTTAATGTATTATCATTTTTTATTTGATTATGTTTTCTGAACTCAAATTGATATTTTCTGAATTACATTTCCAACAGACATAGTACATAAATACAAAGTATGTTTGACATATTCAGCAGAAACAGAGTTTATTTTTTAACTACATAAAGGTTTTATTTCGTACAAAAGTATTCTAAATTATGTTATTTTCATTATTTTGTTGCATATATTTCGGTTTTTTAAATAACGATAACGAGCTGATTTTCTATATTCCAGTTGTAGTAAAGAAGTCGTCAAACATAATACAAAATTTTAAAATATTACGGAGATTATGATCATTGTTCTATGTCCATGTTCTTCTAGGTATTATGTTCAAAACTGTTTCGATCATAGGTTTAAACTTCCAGTTATGTCTGAAATATTTCCGGACATAATTCCAAGAACGGAATTTGTCACCATCAGAAACAACTGCTCGACCACGTGATGCATAAAAAACCTACTATGGACTTGAAGTTTGGAAAGCTTTATCTATCACCACCGATGATAAAACAATCATATTTTGCATGGATGAGGTCTGCGAGTTTTTACCAGGGTTGGCAACCGTTTCATAAAGTTAGTGATAAGTGATAACGTTATTTCAACTGTATTTCGTTAGGTTATTGTAAGGTTAACGGTATTTTAAGTTATATCGTTAAGTTATTTTAGGGTTAACGGTATTTTAAGTTATTTCGTTAGGGTATTTTAAGGTTAACGGTATTTTACGTTATTTCTTAGTATATTTTAAAGATATCAGTAGTTTTAGATGTGCCTATATTAGTAATTAACTTTAAATCCAAAAACATCGAATACTCGTAATTAGAAAATTATTAGGTTGTTCACAAGGGGTGTGCTATCTGTTATATCGTCCTAACAAAAAAAACAGAGTTTTTAAAATTTTTATTTGGCTTTAACAACGATTTTCTTTTTAGTTTTCTATCTGTTAGCACACTCAAACATAGGACCCTAAATATGCGTCAAAATGTTGTATCGTGCTATTCTCAAATGTTGTATTTTTTCAATTTAAATTCTAACAACTCTGTTTTTTGTTAGGACGATACAACGATACAACAAATAGCACACCCCTTGTGAACAACCTTTATGTTTCTATTCAATGTGCATATCATATGAATGAATGCACACAGAGAAAAAATATACCATTTTCCAACTGAAATTAGGTTACACCTACCAAAATAAGTCGGTGCAACTGAATATTGGTTATCACAACAAAATTCGGTTTATACAACTGAATTTTAGTTGCAATACCCAAAATATTTATGAATTACATTCCAATATAGTTTCACCAACCGAATTTATTGGTTGCAGCAACCAAAATAGCTTTAGCAATTCGGTAGGCAATTTGTTTTCCTGTGTGTGTTTATGCTTACCCCTCAATTCATAAATGCTTTGTAAAGTTATAGCAGGTTTACAAAACGTCATTTTCATACAAAATTTGTTCAATAAACCTCATATAGTTTTACAAATCGTTTATGAATTTAGGGGTTAGAATACACATTCAAAAAAATAGCGAATTTGCGTCTAAAAGAGCTATGAACATATCACCAGCTTATTTTGGTATGAACCGCGTGGCAAATAGTCATTATACAGAAAAAGGATAAAGAAAGTTCACTCCACTTTTCACTTTTTCCTTGTTGCGTGCACAATTGGATATCTCAGATACGATACGAGATATCGGGAAACGGGTTTCGGAATGAGAAAAAAATTATTTCGATTACATGTGATTCATGGCTAACTCAATTTTTTTTTCAATAATGGTCAGTGAAACCAATAATAAACCGACGATATTACTTTTATCGGATAAGTATTTATTGACTTATTCAAAATTTTATTTCCGCATGAGGAAGGTTAATTTAAAACGAATCCCATATTCATTGGGATAAATCTAATAACAATAAGAACCAAAATTTTAAAAAAAAAATTTATACGGAAGCTGGTTTCTAAACATATCGTAACTAGAGATGAGCGATATTTTCATACCGGTGATTTAATCACAGTTATTGATAAATCACTGGTAACGGCAGTGATCAAATATTTCAAGTCGCAGTTACTCGGAATGTCGTTCTTTTAATATTTTTGTAATATTCTTTCTTGCAAACTTCATTGTGCACAGTAATACATGTTTTTTTTCAATAGCAGTGACTTGCTTTCACACTCTTCTGAATAAAATGTCTCCTTCTATCATGTCTTTGTTACCGGTCGCAACTATTCTTCTTTTAAGGCCCGGTTTTTAGGAAGTGAATAATCTTTAAACTTAGTTTAACGCAGTTTGTAACTGGAATACTGCTTTTAAAATGTGGTTTATTTTGTTTTATTTCAATAAAAAAATAAATTATACTCAAGAAAGAGTTTTTCCGGCAAGTTTTTGTTAATAAACTTTGAAAAGGCTGACAAAATTCGTTTTCGGTTTAACTAAACCAAGTTTAACTGACATCTTAAAAACTCGCCATAAATATTATTTCGTTTATTTATCAAAAAATCGCAGTCTTTTCCATAGAAAAACCGTGATTACGATCACAGTTTAAAAGTACAACGATTTGCAAATCACATTCACTGAGAACAATGTTACTGAAAAATCGCCGGATCGCCCATCTCTATTACAAACCCGTGATCACGGTCACTGTTTAAAAGAACGGTGATTTGAAAATCACGATCACTGGTAGCAGCGTTATTCAAAAATCACCGGATCGCTCATCTCTAATCGTAACGCCTTAAGTTTCTGTTAAATGACGGCCGCTGGATGTAGCTTAAATTCTACATAAATAAATTAATGGTGTTAGAAATTTGACTATAAAATTCGTCCTATTATTTCCGCAATAAACTATTTGAACCCAAAATTTGTTGTAATTAGATCTGTTCCACGAAAAACATTACTTTCCAAATGCTATAAAGGCGACGGAAATCGTAGAGCGAGTACAAAAATTATATTTACCTATATCCGCTTCCGGTTCCCAGTTTGAAATAAAATATAGAAAATTTTGTTATGTATTTCCACAAATCATGTTGTTACTAATCTTGCACAATATAAATGTATGGAAATCTGCTTTTCGTATTTGCTAATTTTTTGTTTATCCTCCTTTAATGTTCTCTTTTTAGTGGCTATCAAGAGTATGTGATTTAATTTCTTTTTTTAATTCGTTGAATTTGAAACTTTTTTTATTACAATAAATTGCGGTTTTTACTTGCTTGTATTTTTATAAATATGGCGAAACTTGCCATGTAATTAATCAAAACAAACTCATTCAAACTTATTTTTTTTCTTTTGTTAATTTGTTTAGTAAAAAAAAAAAACTTAAATTCTATTTCGTTAGGGTATTTTAAGGTTAACGGTATTTAAAGTTATTTCGTTAGTGGTATTTTAGGGTTAAAATTAGTTCATTAAAAGGGTATTGAATCGTTAACGGTATTTTACCATGGATGGTATCCGAAACGATGCGGTTATCGGTAAGGGTAACGCTATTTTAGATTATTTCGGTAACGGTATTTTAAGGGTAACGCTATTTCATTTAATTCGGTATCGGTATTTTAAGGATAACGGTATTTAAGTTATTTCGGTAACGGTAATTTAAGGATAACGGTTTATTGATTATTTCGGTAACGGTATTTTAAGGTTAACGATATTTCAGTTATTTCGGTAACGGTATTTAAAGGATAACGGCAGTCAGTTATTTCGCTGCATCCCACAATTTTTTTTTTTTAAACAAACGAGATTAAAAACTGAACCAGTTTACTAAGTTAATGTACGAAAAATACTCAATAGCAACGTGCAATTACCAAAAGCAGAAAATTAAAAATAACGGTAACGGTATTCTAGGGGTAACAATATTTCAATTATTTCGGTAACGGTATTATAAGGGTATCGTTATTTCATTTATTTCGGCATTGGTATTTTAAGGATAACGGTATTTTCGTTATTTCGGTAACGGCATTTAAAGGATAACGGTATTTCTGTTATTTTGGTACCGGTATTCTAGGGGTAACGGTAGTCAGTTAAAAGGGTTTTGAATCGATACCGGTATTTTAGGGGTATTGCCTGCCAACCCTGTATTTTACGGTTAGTGTTTGCCAACCATGGTTTTTACTGATACATTTTTTTTTACATTGCCTTTAGGACGCTCTAAAATATTTTAATCTATTACGAAGTTTAACAATATACACAATTTTTTTATCTTTTCAGCGACTGCGCGGCTGGATATAGAACAACCCTGTTCGAAGGCACTTACTACTTTTTGAGCTAGTTTAAGATCACTTTGGTAGTGTTCGCAACCACTTCTACAGTTTCTTCTAATATAAAAATATTCATTGAAATATTTATCATAACTCCTACTGCTAAACGCGGTATTTTTACTTTTTTTTTTAACAAACGTATTGATATGTTTTGATTTTTATTGTATTCGTGCAAAATAATTTTTCATCTATTCATTTTAGAATCCACTGGAAAAAATAGAAAAGTAAGAGTTGTTGATTGATAATGACATAATAAAAATCTAAACAGAAGAAGATACAAGATATATACATACACCTTTCTATTGGTCTCTAAACATTTTAGTTAAAACTACTGAAAATTAAAATTGCTTTGCAGAAGAATTGCTGAAATTTACAGATTAATTTGCTAAATATTACTAATATAAGAACAGAAAAAATAAAATTGTTACCCTGAATTCATAATTCCTGAGTACTGCACTCTGCAGATTGGAATGTATTAAAACAGAGATGGCATGATATAAAAAATATGTTAGTGCGAAAAAGAAAGGAACAAAATCCACTCTGCGCATAGTAGAGTACTCTAGCATTGTGAATTCAGTTTTAAATGTACAAAATTGGAGTTATATTTCCGTTAAATTTTAGTTTATAGAATAAATTTTACTTGTCTTTAGTAGCTTTTTCTGCTGCATTTACTTACGAGGAAATCCCCCCAATACGAACCGGCAGATCTTAATGAACTTCGGATAAGTTGTAGAGGAGAAAAATTTAAAGGATATGTATTTTTTATTAGCTGCCCAAACTCATATGTAAGGGTTAAAAATGGGGTACAGAAATGCCCAGTTTTTGGTTTATTCGTTTTATTTCATATTTGTTCCAAAGTAACTATAGGAAAGGCAAACGAGAGGCATTTGAGAGGCCTCTTTATCGGTGTATAATAGATGCTTAAGCATGCTTATTTATTTATGCCATAACAAAAAATATCAAAATTTAAGGTGGTTTCCCAGTTGGCCAATCATCATCGATGAAATGGTCTTCCACGGTTTCTTTAAGACATTTTTGAATTTTTCGCTAACGACATTTGTCGCTGAAATTGTCTTGAAAGACGATGTGAAGGAAATAATCTTTAACGATAAGCTGTACGAACAAAATTGTAGCTGATCGTGTATAACATTCTGTTGGTGACAAGTTCAGCGACATTGTCATGCATTGACCACATATTATAACTGTCGTCTTACGACTCCGTTGACGACAAGGTAAGCGACATTGCCTTAGATGTCTTATTTTCAGAAATTCTCATTTAGTTCATCATTTTATTGCTTAAATATAAAACTTTGATATTAAATTTTAGTATTAACTTTGCTTAATACAAGCTCTTTATTGTTAAATTAATAAAGCAATTTTTGAAATGAAATGTTGTTTATTTAAATGAGTTAAATTATTTAAATAAAAATTCAAATTAACAGCAAATAAAAAAATTTAATTTAAATTAAGAAAAAAATAATATATTTTTACATATGCAAAAAAAAATAAAAAACCGTTTTTTTCGCCGTTTGTTTTTCATTTAAGTAAATAAAAATATTAACTCGATGAGACATTTTTAGTTAAAATTTGTTTGAAAAATAATGAAGAAATCAGTGTTGTCAGTGACAATCTAGGCAAAGCTGTCACCAGCAATGTCGTCTGCGTTAGCATTGTGAACAATGTCGTCTATTTTGTCGTCGACGACAAAGTGGGAGAAATTGTCGCCCAAATGGTCAAATAGAATTCAAGGACAATCTTAGCGTTTATGTTGCTCAGGTGGTCGTGTACGATTTTGCGGACATTCGTTTGAAAACGTCGTCAACTTATACCTGTATACATCCCCATACAAACCCAGTTGGCTCTGTCTTGAAGGCATCCTCGACGCTGGGTACACGACCATAGGAATTCGTTAGCAAAATCGTACACGACCACCTGAGCGACATTTTCGCTGAGATTGTCCTTGAATTCTATTTGACCATTTGGTGAAGGGCGGATTATGGGACCGTAAACGCAAATGTGATGTAACTGTACCGTGCCGCGGCATGCCGTAGCCAAAAAGTACACTTATAAAATATCGTAAACGACAATATTATCATCTATTTTATGTGATTTTATATTTTATTCTAAATTTTTCCATTTATTTGTTAAATTTTATTTCTTATTTGTTGTTTGAATCTATTTTCTTTATTCATTTTATGTTTTTTTCCGACTAAAATCATTCAGCTGTTTCGATGACGGATAGAAAATTCTGATTTCAACAGAATGATCCGGCAAGTACATCTATATTTACGCGTTGGTAAACATTTGTATACACTTCTTCTTGTGGTTTCGAAACAGCTTATTCGTTACAGTTACGTTTACGGTTGGGTAACTCGCCTAGATGGTCACTGACAACACTGATTTCTTTATTATTTTTTCAAACAAATTTTAACTAAAAAACTTCTCATCGAGTTAATGTTTTTATTTACTTAAATGTGAACGAAGTCATAAGACTACAGTAATAATATGTTGTCGCTCACCATTTCGTTAACATATTGGGTTATACAACATATGTATGTATGACAATGTCGCTGAACTTGTCACCAACAGAATGTTACACACGATCAGCTAAAATTCTGTTCGTACAACTTTTCGTTAAAGATGATTTCCTTCACATCGTCTTTCAAGACAATTTCAGCGACAAATATCGTTAGCGAAAAATATCAAAATGTCTTAAAGAAATCGTTGAAGACAATTTCATCGATGATGATTGGTCAACTGGGATATTTAGGGATTTATATATGTGAATGTGGGGGTGTTTCAGCTTTTTTCGATATTCGGCCTACTTCGGGTTTGAGATGAATTTCCCCGAAGGTCGATATTTTTAAAGATTTGGGAAACCCTGGCTACTTAATATGTACAATAGGGGTATCAAACTTTTTCTTTATGAGAGTACATTCCGGTTATGTAAAAATAATTTAAAATTTCAATTTCTTTTTTGTCGATTTTTGAAAAGCGGCCAAAAAAGTCCAAATAATTGAAGAGTTCGAGGGTTAAAATGTTCCACAAAAATGTTCCTCGTAGTATTTTACATAAGTTCGATGAACACTTCCTATACCTAAAATGGAAGACTCACATGGTTTCCTAAAGGAGGGAAACTTTAACCACCCCAAAAAATATATTGCCACACTCATAGAAAAAAGTTTGTAGAAAAGTTAGTAAAACTGTTAGTACCTACTTCAACTTAACAAATTTTTAACTAATTTTTAGTTAAAATTTAATTTTTAGTTAATTTTTTTGCTACCTCCACATTACTAACTTACAAACTTTTTTGCTATTTTTTTTTGCTGAATTTAGTTACTAATTTTTAACAATAAATTTGCTAACTTTACAGTATTTTTCTGAATTTTAGTTACTAATTTTTAACAGAAGATTTGCTAATTTTACAAATTTTTTGTAAACTGAACCACCAATTTTGGAGCGCTTATAAACAGAATGTTAAATGACTCATAAAAATTACTGCATATTTTTAACTCGACAAAAATAATGCAAAATTTTAAATAAAGCTAAATTGAAATGGTTGAAAATTTGTCCTACTCATAAAATATCTAAATTATTAAAATTTATGAGAAAAGTTTCTATTTATCGTAATACATTTAGGTTGTTCATAAGGGGTGTGCTATGTGTTGTATTGTTGTATCGTCCTAACAAAAAACAGAGTTGTTAAAATTTTTATTTGTATTTAGCAACGATTTTCTATTCAGTTTTCTATCTGTTAGCACACTCAAACATAGGAGACTAAACATACGTAAAAATGTTGTATCGTGCTATTCTCAAATGTTGTATTTTTTCAATTTAATTTTTAACAACTCTGTTTTTTGTTAGGACGATACAACGATACAACAAATACCACACCCCTTGTGAAAACCCTTATTAATTTTCAAAGATCAAGGTTTTTTTTTTGGACGAACCATTTTAATATGAAAATTGTGATTAAAAGTATCTCTGGGGAGCAAGTGGAGTTTACGGGGATGACCATAATTTTTTCCCCCAATATTGTACTTTTTAAGCTTATTTAAAGAATACGATATTTTTAATCGGCCACACCTTCTTTCCTGTGGGTGGATCTTTAGAGGTGAAAATGGAAACTCAAATAAATTCAGAAGTACATATCCGATCAGCAAACAATGAAAAATCAAAAGAAGGGTCTCTGAAATACATTTTGTTATGGTTAACATATTAGGGGTTTTTGGCATTACTTTAATGTCAATGCCAAAAAATTTCATCACCATTCAATGCGAATGAAATTTTTTTCAATTAGCATTGATAAAAACAATGGTAATGAAATGTACACATAATTGAAGAAAAATCATTGTAATATAAAAAAAAATATAAGAAATACACGAATTTTTAATTTTTTTTTTCTTAATTTATTCTTTTATTAAAACATGAAAACAAATACTTCTTTCATCAAATATAAATGGGCATTTAGGCATTGAATAATGCCAATTGAAAAAATTTCAATTAATTGACACATTGAATAAACTGGTCCCAAGTATGTTTTTAAATACACATTTATTTTTTATTTATTAATTTTCACTTCATTTGCTCCTTTTTTTACCTTTTTCCAGTCCACTAGTAATCTGCAAAAGTTTTGTTGATTTCAGAAAATTTTAACAAAAATTTTGTAGATTTAACAGTTTTTTTTCTATTTTCATTCTACTATTATTTAGAAATTTTTTTGCTGATTTCAGCAAGTTAAATTGTTATTTGCAATTATCAAAAATTCAGCTCAAATATTACTAAAATTCTGTAAATTTAACAGTTTTTTTTCTGTTTTCATTTTATTAATATTTAGCAAACTGATTCTGCTAATATTAGCAGTTTTTTCTGCAGCATCATTTTTAACTAATTTTTAGTAACTTTTTCTGCTATTTTTACGGACTTATTTGTATGAGTGCAGACTTAAGCACTTAAAACGCCGATACACTTATATCTCTTTTGGTCACCTGTACCAGAATCAGTTGTCAGAACCTTTTTTCTTCTAATAAGAGCGGTAGTTTTATAAATGATTTAAAGTCTACCTAGAATTGTTTTATTAAAATTTGATTTTTAAATTTTTTTAATTTAAAAAATCACTTTTGTTGTAATAAACTTTTTGATTTCTCCACTACGATTTGTGTTAGATCAAATATGTCACAACCTTTTTTGACTACCTTAGGTTCTAAGGAATGCGGCAGCAATTTAAATACAAATTTTCATTTTTATAATGCTGTTGAGCTTAAACCATTGCTTTTAGGGCTTTTTTTGGTTGGCCTAGTGATCACTCATTCATCAATTTAACATGGATTTTAGTTGACTTAGCCACTGTTTTTCGTTCAGTGCAAAATACCTCATTATTCAACTGCAAAACTATTAAACGAATAGGAGCGATCAACGATAATATTGCATAAAATATTTTGTAGTCCCTATGAGAACATCAGTAAATCTCTTATTTCCCCCTAAAATATTTTTAAATTGATGTTAATATATATTTTAGCTTTATTTTCGTCTCAGTGTTAAATATGAATTTCAAATAGTTACAATATTTTTCTTTTTTAAGAAAGAATTATTCATTTGCAGTTCTTTTCTCTTTTTTGTTTTTGAATTTGGGAATTATAGATACGTTACTCATAACCAAAATGTGCATCCGTTGTTAAAATACCAAATTTATTGACCATCAGTCACCGAAACACTATGGCATGAATACATGCGAATGTGATTGCTTACACCGACCGCCATTCCTTTTTACATGTCCAATTGTATAACGGCCATAAATGACAGACGATAAGCCATTTCGTTTTGCTGACTACACTAATATTGCCATCTTTTTTGGAGCAGAACATCATCGCACACACAAGCATTTCATTTCAGTTTTTGGATTTTACTAGTAAAATGCTAGATGTAAGCAAGATGAATATGAGAGAGGGAGGTGGGGGGTACCTTTTCAAACATTTTATTCGATATATTCATAATGGTGCAATATTATTAATACGTTCGCTCGTTATCAAATGGGTTCTTCATGCAAAATGGACATGTTACTGTTGCATCCATATATCGTATTTGTTTCACTTTTTTATTTCCACTTTATACTTTCCCAATTTTTTTTTTTTGATCGACACATGTGCCAGACTCCAAAATATTGTTGCAATTGCTGCTCAAACACATGTGTATGTACAAATTTATATTGGTATGTGTCTATGTAGTCAACCAGGTCCACATGCAATATCCAATCTGGTTTGCAATTTAAATGTATCCAATAAAATTGTAATGTACGAAAGACATATGAATTATGATTCTAGATTTACCATACATATTTGTATACGAAAAAAAAAAAAAACAGAATAAAATTCATATACAAATGATATGAATATCGATATTGCACAAATACAAATGTATGTATTTACAGTAAACCTCACAATTGAGCAACCTTATTTATTAATATTGAAATGAACACTTACTGATTTTGAGAAATTAGGTTATCAAAATAAAGTCAATTATCGTTTTTCTACAATTTATTGCACTCAGAGGAGTTCTGAGGTAGCTGTTATTTTTAACTGCACTTGCAGTTATTTAGGTTTAGATTGTTTAAGTTGAAAGAGGGGGATCGGAAGTGAACACATTTTACACAACTGACTCATGTCCAAAAATAGGACATACAAGTAAGCCCGAAAGTCGGCTTAGTGCGCGCTCTCGTTGCAATTATTAACTATGGCAAAGGTAATTTAACTATTTTGATAGTTATGTAAAATTTAACATACAAAAACTATTGCCATTTAATAACATTTATAATATGAAATTTTTTAAAAGTTTTAATTTGTCTTCTATGCATATCAATTGTCTTATAACTCGCATTTTTTTTGTTTTTATAAATAGTATATCCTAAATGTAGAAATAATATACGAGTTTCACAAAGTAAGTGAAAAAAACTAAATTAGAGAACTAAAATTATACTACTCTGGCCAAGCATACCCTATTTTTGATATCTGGTGTTATATCTTAGATATCAAGTCAATTTTGCATACAAAAATTAAAAAATGTAAATGGAAATACAATTTAATGGAAAATCACTGATGAAGCATGTCCATAAAAAAGGCAGAAACTAGATCTAGTCTGATTTGCAAATTAATAATGTGTTTATAACTTTGAAAAAATGTTTAATCTTCTTCTTAACCTCAAACCTACTTAAGTAAACCTTTATAGTTTTATCCGATAACAACTTTATGCCATATGCCGATTTTTCAATTGGTTTTAAAAACAACAGCAATTATCAATTAATTTAAATGTAATTTCAGTATCCATCCTTTTATTATGAATTCCAATTGTTTTTAACTGTAATTTCCAGTTGATTTTACTGACATAATTCTCTGAGTGCAGTGTTAAAAGCAATTATGTGAGTCAGTGTATACGGTTTGTATATTCATAATTTGATGACGATGATGCACCATCGAAAAAATGAGATTGTTGCATATTTTAATAGGTTTTCACAAAATTTTATGAGTTGTCATTATCAGGGGAATAGTTACAATCAAATATGAACTAAATACTTAAGAATTTATACATTAATATTTAATTTATAAAAAAAATTACCGCTATTTCATGCAATACGCTTAATATTTTGCTACGAATAATTAAATCATATTACTATACCCTACACTACTATGTGAACAGGGCATGATGAGTTTGTGCTGATGTTTGTTACAAACAAACATATTGAACCTAGACCCACCTATTAGTATACCGAAATAAAGTTTTAAAAAGGCACCAACAATGGAATTTGTAAATTAAAAAAAAATAGGTTATTTTATTTTTATATATAAAAAATATCAATTTACAAATATTTCAACAAAAAAAATGTTGGAAATAAAATTTCAATTAAAAAAAATGTGTTTGTTTTTTACAAATTCCATTATAGGTGCCTACTTTCTTTTGTGTACGGTTCTCAAAAATTAACATATTTTGACCAAAGACGAAGATTATTGGTTTTGGATAGAATCACACTATCGGACTTGGCGCCCTAAAAAATTCTAAAAAGGTCCCCCTAAAATTCTCTTGTTTGCACGCTGTAGGTCGCAAATGCGAAGATATTTTAATAAAATCTGATACACTGATTCACATGAACTCATGAACAAAGCCTATTGATTTTAGGTAGGATCGGTCCATATTTTAACCTAGCGTCCATATGGACTATATTACCGATTTTCTCCTAAATACGCTTAATATTAAGAAAATTTTTACAGAATTCCACTTCAACCCATTAACATTAATTGACTTTCTATCGGACTCGTTTAGGGTATCATATAGTCGGCATGCCTGACTTTAACTTTTTAACTCGTTAAATATAGATTTTGTTCCTCATCTGTTCTTGGAATCGAACTATTTAAAAGAATCTGCTTCCTGAACACGTATTTTTTATAAGTGGTAAATACAGGTGTTAAAAGTAATTCCACTATTCTTTTCTTGTTTTTAACAGAATCTTTGAAATGAAAGCATTTTTGAATGTGCATACATCCCCATTATATTAAAACATTAAATAATGGCTTATAGAAGTGCTTAAAAATTCTATTAAAACAATCACTCACTTATAAGCTGTATTTTGGCTCATACCTATCCACGTTAGGTATTTAAATCTACACTCACAATATATTTTCCATAACCGTTTGAGGTTTATTTGAAAAGTAATAGGTAAAATTTGTTTTTAATTTAAAAATCAAATAAAACACATCCCAGCTAAAAATCGACATATATGAATACATACAGGTTAAATGTATGTTCATTAGACCGTACCTCAAAAAAAAAAGTTCGCCGTAACCCTCCAATATGATGTATTTTTGGAAGGCGATTTCAAAAAAAATATTTTTTTTTGCCGACCGTAGGGGTCGCCTTTTTAAATTTTTTGTGATATATCGATTTTTTTGCCTCCAGGAGACCAGTGTTTTGCTATATAGTAAAAATCCAATTAAAAAAAATTTAAAAAGGCGACCGCTACGTTCGGCAACCAATATATAAAAAAAGTTCTACTGGGTTTAGCGAAAAACTTCCTTAGCAAAAGTTTAATGATATTTTGCGAGCTTTAATTTTCTGACATTAGGGTTGTACATTTGGGTGGTAGCAACTGAGATCTGGTGGGTAACTACTAGAACTGGATACTTGAGGTCAAAAAGTCCTAAGAGCAAAACACATCGACGTATCATACTTTAATATCCGACTGTAAATATCAAAGATATAACGAAAAATGTAAAATGGCGACCCCTACGTTCGGCATAAAAAAATAAAAAAATTTTTTTTGAAACATCCTTGCAAAAATACTTCAAATTGGAGGGTGTACGGCGTACTTTTTTTTTTGCCTGTAAGGTGGTACGCTCTAATGTTCATGCATGCACATAAACATGCAGTCATATCCATACATGGATACATAAATCTCCATACATGCATCATATATGTCCACACATGTACATTAACGAAATTTGAGGTAATATCTACATGCATGATCATGCATGTTCATGCGTGTTCATGGGTGTTCATACATTTACACACATGTAGATATTATCTCAAATTTCGTTAATGCACCAAAAAATGAGAAGTAAGTAGTTATGAGATTTTGAATAATAAGTGGTTACACACCTGCTTACAAAAAGTTGAATTATAAGTGGTTATCCGATTGCTTACTTGATTCTTAAAAATAAGGAGTTACACAAATACTATTAGCTTAAAGAAATACTTTCACAAAAATTAAGTTTTTCTAGTGTGTGATTTTAGGACTCGTTATAAAAATTTAACATATTTACATGTCGTCACCTAAAATGCAAAAGGGCGTAACAACACTTTTTAATTTTTAACACTAGAACCAAAAAAAAACGTAGAATTAAAGATATTCTATATTTTCTTCTCTCGTTTAAAACACGACTATAGACTTAATTCGACATATAGGTTTAACATTTTGTAGGGAAATGTAATTTAGTCTAGTGCATCATAATTATTCAGAAAATCGGCTTAAATTTTTTTGTTACGCCCTTTTGCATTTTAGATGACGATATAATAAATAAAAATATATAAAATTTAACTGTGTAAACAGTACTTATTTAAATTATGACGAGTAAGTTATTATTTTATATTTAAAAACAATTACTACAATAGGGCGTTATTAGGAAGTCATGTTTTATATTATAAAATAATGCAAATTGTAATGATATATCATTTTTGGTAATGCAGATAGTAATGAGGTGTCATTACCAATATTTTTCTGGGTAGTGTTGAAAAAAGATTGAGTTTGAAAACCGATTTTCAAAAAAATTTACTAAAAAAAATCTAGAACATTACTTTAAAAAAAATAAGTCATTATTGGTAACGCATTATTTTTTGTTTTGATATAATGATAACTAGTTATTAGTAACTCATTATGTTTTAAAATAATGGAGAGATTTAGTCTGTGTCATTACTTGTAATCCAAAAAATAATGATATGTTTTTACCGTTTCTACACTGGGTGGTTCTGAAAAATTTTACTACTAAGGGCGATATTTTAATAATTAATTTTTAATATAACATTCATGAAACGATAATGACACATCGTTATTTTTTGGACTACGAGTAATGAAAAGGACTTACTTTCTACATTATTTTAAAACATATAATAATAAGTCACTAATAACTAGTTACTTTTTCCATTATTTCAAAACAAATAATAATGCGTAACAAATAATGACTTATTTTTTATTATTATTTCAAATATAAAATAACGTTACAGAATATATTGTAAATTTTTTTCCAATCTATTTTTATGCCCGTAATCTGGTAAAGTTGTTATCTGTGACAATTTTTGGGCAGGTCTTAGAAGCACTGTTTAAAAAAATTAAGTTTACCAACCCATGTGAAAATCGAAATATATATGAACATACATGATCATACATTGACTTGTATATGGTCATGCATGAACATACGTGATCATATATGACTATGCATAGTTCAATGTATGACCATACATGATCTCATATATTTCCATATATCTTTGGATCCGAAATTTGAGGGTATATGGTTGTATATGTCCATATATGATCATATATGAGTATATATGACTCATATGTGATCATATATGGTCATATATGAACATGTATTGTCATATACCCTCAAATTTCGGATCCAAAGATATATGGAAATATATGAGATCATGCATGGTCATACATTAAACTATGCATATTCATATATGATCACGTATGTCCATGCATGATCATATACAAGTCAATGTATGATCATGTATGTTCATATATATTTCAATTTTCACATGGGAAAGCTTGTATTGTTCTAAAATCATTTTTTTAAATTTTAATTTAAACAACAAATTTTCAATGCCTCAGTAGCTCAATTGGTACAGCTGAGGTGTACAAAGATTTTGTTTCTTTACAGACCTGGGTTCGAAATCCACTTGAGGGCTATTACATTTTTTTTTTATTTTTATGACAATATTTATTATATTCCACAAGACACGTGACAATTTTTTCTTTGCAAAATATAATTTTAAAATTTGCAATTATAACATCGAATAATTGCAATAAAATGGTGAAATAATTACGAAGTTAATAAATTAATGTTTTTATTGCCAAATTATTATCTCAGCATTTTGCAAAAATGTTTTATTTCGCTAATTGAATTTTTAATTGCAAAATTTCTTAAGTAATATAACAAATTAAAATGATAATTATTTTTACACTAATTCAGCGTTTGCAAAATCTTTATTATATTAATAATTTTGCAAAATCCAAAAATGCTTTAAAAAAAAAAATTAAAAAAAATTAAAATTGTGAATGAAAAACTTTTACACCAAACAAATAATAAATAAAAGAAAAAAAATGTGCGTTTTTTGGAATATGATATTTGGCTTTGTGAAATATAACAAATATTGTTTAAAAAAAATTGTCATAGCCCTCAGTAGGTTTCGAACCCAGGCCTGTAAAGAAAGAAACTTTTTCTACGCAACTGCTCTACCAATTGTGCTACTGAGACTTTAAAAATTTATGTGGTAATTCATAAAAAAAATTATTTGGTATTTGAAGCTTGCTATAGCTAAAGTACATATTTCGCTTAATAAAGAGTTATTAGAAATCTTGATTCATAATTGTATTTTAACTATAAATTAATTTTTCGATTTGATACTGGCAACACTATTGTTTATTTTCTCTCTTCTCCCAAATAAGTCGCAATTTATGTACAAATTTAGTAAACGATTGACTCGGTAATTGGAAGGGAAAATGTATTTTTTAAAATTAGAGAACTAATGATGTGCTAAGATAAATTTAAAAGCCATTAAAAATATTTTTTATTTTATTTATAAAGCAAATCAATGCAAATGTGTGTAAAAAAGTAATTTTTTAGAACATATTATTCGAAGCATACAAAAGTAATCGAATTTCGAATAATGTTTTGACAGTCTGCACATCACTATTGTTTTGATTTTTCTTTTTAATTTTATTTTTACATTTTTTTGTAAATTTTTTCGAAAAAGGTCATTAGCAACACAATTGTTGTAGCTTTTTTTAATTTGATGGATGCAAGTTGTTGGAAGCCACATATTCTAGGGATGGGATGGCTTTAATAAATCATTTCATGGCTGAAAATTAAATAATTAACATTTAAATGGTGGCTTCCTCACTCCAAACTTTATAAAAGGTTTTAAGTTAATGAGAGTCGACTATAAACCTATATTATTTTTTTCGTTATTAAGCAAATATGAATACTGTTTTTCACAAATTAGCTTAAAATCCTGCAATAAGACTGTTGTAAAAGTTTATGAATTAGACCATTATTGTTTAAATTCAAATAAAAAAAGATTATTTTAGAACTATATAGCTTTGGAAAATTTGATTTATTTTATACAGTGCTTCTAAGACCTGCCCAAAAATTGTCACAGATAACAACTTTACCAGAATACGGGCATTAAACTCAATATTTTTTCAACACTGGTAAGGATATACGTTAGGGATATAACTTTCTTGCAAATATCATTTCTCCCAAAAGGCAAAATCAAATAGAGCATGGAAAAATATTAAGAACTACGGTTTTACTTTTTCGTAATCGTTAAAAAAGTTCCCGCACCAAACGCATTGAAGTTTTATATAAATCAATTTTTTTTTAATTTAAAAAGAGTAATATTTCACTCAAATTGGTGAGTTTTTTCTAATTTCTTAATACAAACATCAGTAAAAATCACCAATTAGTAAAATAAAAAAAATAATTTTTAATAAAAATAAAAGCATATTAGAAATTACTTGCGGTCCGGGAAGTTTTTTCACCACATTGATTTAAAAAAACTGTTTTTATTAAAAGGACATTATTATCTATTTGGTTTTGCCTTGGGAGCTTGCACGCCAAAAAATGTATACCCTTATATACATATGGGGGATTTCATGTCAAGTGACCCAACTTTTGAAATCGAAGTCTTCCGATTTGGATGAAATTTTCACCAGGGTTAGTCCTATTGGATAGTAGTTTAGACACAAATTTTCAACAAGATCGGTAAAAAAGTTACTGAGTTAGAGGGGGTCAAAATTTGACATTTTGGCCAAACAGGTGTTCTTTCTCATCCATGTAACTTTTTACCAATTGGTATAAGAAATAGTTGTCCCAACAAATTATATCGCCATTTCTGCACTCTTTGGAAAATTTTTTTTTTTTAAATTACAAAAAATTTTTTTCAATATTTTTTTATAAATTAAAACTTTTTTTTTTAAATGCCCTACGGGAAATTTTAACAAACTGTCACCGAACTGGCCCCTTTATATGAAATACACTGGTCACTTTTACGTGGCGTTGTCATAGGAGGGGGAAATTAACCCCTTGTGACATGCCACAAGACAAATCCTAGGACGGGTTACTGAACTCTCATAAAAAACAAAGTTCAGGGACCTGTCATGTGATTTGTCTTGTGACATGTCACAAGAGGTCAATTTCCCCGTTCTATATTATTTTCAGAGTGCTGAAATTTGGAGTCATAAATAAAACATAACAGATTCGTATTTATGAGTGTATTAAAAAATTATTTTTTAAATTTTCAAATACTCATAAATGACTCAAAAATTAATCATAAATAACTCATAATGGCTCAGAAACTTCTAAATTTCCAATAATGCTCATAATTCGGACTCTTTGAAGAGTCATAAGAAAAGAAATACACCCTCATATGGCTATGAAGAAAAAGGCCTTACGGCTCCTTTATGAGTATTTTTGGATTCTAATTGTACACTGGGATGCAATTTAATCAATTATTTTAATCGGTCAAAGTATTTGTTAAAAACCGCCTTATTTTTGTCGGTTTTCGGCTTTGAGGCCTGCAAAACTGCGGTTTCTATTTCAATTAAAAACGAACAGCAAAAACTCTAGGGATATGTATAAAAAAAAAACAATTTCTAACTCAAGACGAGGGTTTTTCAATGTTTAGCATATGCACTATTTTGAATTTTTTCTATTTGTGTGTAAGTGTTTCTAAAACCTTAAAAATAAAAAATAAAATGGAATAAAGCAGTCGCATCTAAGATGCGATCTTGATGAGAGCACTGGAGGCTGTACTTCGCTGCATTTCTTTTGAGGTTTACTCCAATACCATCACATGCTTCTTTACCATGAGGAGTTGGATGAAAATGCCACTCAGCTGGCATTCCAAAATATTTTTTATGAGCTATAAGATTTGCGAAGCTACTTTTGTTTTTAAAATGTAGACGAGCTCCGTCCGAAACGTAGTATACCTTCTCTACTGTAAATTTAGATTTTAGATAATTTAGTATTATCTTCTGGTATTCATAAACTGCAACGGTAACATGTTTTAAATCGTCGGATATGATTGCCATACTTTTTTGTTCCAGTTCTTTATCTTTCATGTAGTAAATAACTACTGTGAATATAGTTGCTTGGTCGTTATTGAAGTGGAATGACTGTATGGCATCCTGAAGAACATATTTATAGTTCTCTGCAAAATCAAACGAAATAACGAATTCACCAGACTTCAAATGTATCTTCAAATCCTTGAAGAATGACCACTGCTCTTTGACTAAAAAGTCATGGGTTCTCAAATTTAGCAATCCTCTACACATTTATTCCACAAAATCATGCACATTTGAAATGATTGTTTTCAATGTGCATCTTTCAGTCTGAAGCCAAGATTCAAATTTGAGTTCCTCAATACATTCTCGCTCAAAAGAGTTAATTAAATGTGGTTTTCGGGCAATTTGAACATTCACCTAAGTGGCACGAAGTTGTTGCATTTGGACCATACATGGGAATTTTTTATTACCATTAGTCATACTAATGACAATGAAAAAAATTTCATTACCATTTAATGGTAATGAAAAATCATTACTAATGGTAATGAAATTACACTAATGTATAAAAAAACTAATTACAATTGATTAAAAACCATTTGTTTACAAAAAAATTCAGACAAATGAAAACGAACAACGGGTTTGGCAGGGGAAGTTATAAAACATACTTTTTTAAAGAGGATCCATTCCATTCCGTTTAAACTTTACTTTGATACAAATAAGAATGGAATGGAAAGTAATATTTAATTTCAAATGAGCATGAGCCTGAATGAGCATGCTCCATCTTCGATTTCAGCGAGTTTTACTCCATTTTTACGTTTTTCTGTCAATGGCAATTCTTTTTTTAATTTATTCATTATCAATGGTAATGAAATTAAAAATCATTGTCATTAATCAATGAAATTAAATTTTAGAATCATTACTATTAATTAAAATAATGGTAATGAAAATAATTTCATTACAATTGATATCATCAATTAATTAGTCCACCTAATTAATTAGTCCCATGTATGATTTGGACACATAGTCAATTTAAGGCAATCGCGGTAATCGTGCAAATCTTCTGGAGAATCATTTGTTAAGTACTTTAAGTTGATTTCCTTCAGCATCAGTTTAACATTTTCATGGTAAATGCAAACGCATACTGTGTGAGTTCCGCTGCTTCCTGCCAAAACGCAGTGTTTTGGCCTCAGTTGGGTAAATTTTATGAAGCCAATTGAAATGTTGCGAATAACTCATTCAGGTCGCAGACAATCATTCTCTTTTGCATTTGAATTTTCTTGCCATCGATTCGTACAGACACCCAGTCTTTCATCCCTGGCATCAAGCGACTCATATCATCTCGCTGATAAAACTGAGTTACTAGAGCTTCAGTTTCGCACTCTAAAGTTTTTCCCTTCTTTTTGTTTGGGAGTGAGAGAATCCCATGCTCAGCAATCAATTTTTTAGCAATTCTTGCTTTCCGTTGAGACGTTCCAAACTCAGTCATTATTTTTGCACAACTCCATGTCAAGGGAGCAAGCGTAAGAAGTTGAACTCTTTCAGCTCTACTCTGTGACGTGTTGTATTTCTCTTTTATTTGTTCAAGAACTTCTGCTACAATCCTTATGATATTTGTTTTGACACTCACTCTTTGAACGTATACTGTTTATTTTCGGGTTATAGGGTGAGGGTACTTTACCAAGCACTTTTAAACATAAAAACACTATATTTTTATTTAAACGTTATAAAATAAATTTTGTAATTATTTATTTTTGAGTTTTGTTTATATCATTATATTTAAGTGTATTTACAACAGTTCAAATAAGAATTAGTTTTAGGTTTGTTATACATAACGTTAATTATTCTAAAAAAAAAGAAAATGTTTTCAGCACAGTATTTATTATTGTTGATTATCGCGCCAAAGATAAAATGTCAACTAGCATCCCAGTGAAGTACGCTGTAGTTGTGCCTGCTGACAGCTGATGTTTATCACATGTAGGGTGCGTTGTTGTCTACAGCTTTGCCATTGTTCACTAGCGTGAACATCCTCCCGGGACAAAAGTGGACACGTAAAGTTCAATGGTCCAGATGGTTGACCGACTGTCGTTGGATTTTTTCCATTGACTGGAACTTTTACTCGACTTACACCGCAAGGTTGTGGTCATACCCACCCTTAAATCTGATGTTTCGATTTATATTCACTTGTGTTTTACCCAATTTACCCTCATCCGAGAATATTCTGCATTTTCATAAGTGCAAAATGAAGTCGGATACTCGAATTTTTGGAAAATATTGCTCACGTCAATTAGCGGCAAAAAATAAAGGCGATAAATAGGGAGGATGAAAGGTATTTGAAAATTTGCACAACTTAAACACTTCATCAGCTACAATTAATTAGGTGTAAAAATAGTTATGATATAAAAGGATCTAATGCGATTAAGATTCAATTTTATTAAATTATTTATCTTTTCATTTTTATTATTATTATTATTTTTATTATTATTATTTAATAATAATTTATTTATTATTACAAATAAATAAAAAAAAATTTAATTTGTCAACATTTCTATAGAAAAAAGTGATTTTATTCCTGGGATTAACATATTGTGGGTACTACAGTATCGAAGGTATGAAATGCTAGTTAGGTATGTTATATTCCGTTGGAAAGGTTAATTTGTCTAGTTTCTCAGTATAAGTTTTATTTCTAAGGTTTTAGAAACACTTACACACAAATAGAAAAAATTCAAAACGGTGCATATGCTAAACATTGAAAACTCTCGTCTTGAGTTAGAAATTATTTTTTTTATACATATACCACTCGCATCCCACTCAGCGACCAAACCAAAAAAAAGTACCCATTTAAAAAAAAAAACTAAAAGAAAAGTTTTAATTTAAAAAAAAATATTGAAAATTTTTTTTTAATTAAAAAAAATTTTTTTTTGAAAGATTGCAGAAATGGCTTTATAATTTGTTTGGGACAAATTTTGCTTACACCAATAGGTAATAAGTTACATGGATGATGTAACTGGCCAATCCATGTAATAAGTTACATGGATTGGCCTGTTTGGCCAAAATGTCAAATTTTGACCCCCTCTAACTCAGAAACTTTTTTACCGATCTTGTTGAAAATTTGTGTCTAAACTACTATCCAATAGAACTAACCTTGGTGCAAATTTCATCCAAATCGGAAGACATCGATTTCCAAAGTTGGGTCACTTGACATGAAATCTCCCATATGTATTTCAGTAATTAGCAAATTCAAAACCCTTATAAAATGATAGCATATCTGACGGGTTAATTGAAAATATATAATGAAAAAATTCATTAAATTAATGATTTTTTCATTCATTCAATGAAAATTATTCAATAAATCAATGAATTAAAATTAATAAAATCGATTCATTAATATTACGAACGAAAATTCTATCAGTGTTGTAAAGTTTCGATTTGGTTTTCGCTTAATATTTGGAGCTAGGCAACAATTAAGTAATACGCGTTTACTTTTCTAAAATTTGCTCACGCAAAATTACATTAAAGGGGAGCAAAAATAGAACTCAAAATTATTAACAACAATAAGTGTGTTGTACTAAAATAAACTAGTTTTCAGAACAAGTAGAAAAGATTCAAAATTATTAAAGTTGATACAAGCAACAATGAAGAAAACTAATAATATATAATGATAATGTACCACCGTGCGACGCACAATGCTTCGTCCCATGGAAAAAAAAAAAATTTTTGTCTGAAATTGTGATTAAAGAAGGATTTTTTAAAGATAAGTAACCCAAAGAAATGTGAAAAAAAATATTTGGTGTGATTGCTTTTGCCGCCAAGAGAGGGCGCTAAACTCAGAGAAAAATGATTTTTTCGCGAAAGTAATTCTCAAAAATACATTTTTTAAAAACTTGTTCTAGGATTTGTTTTTTAATTACTTCAATATATTTGTAGTTAAATTAAAATATGGATTTTAGTATATGTTTACAAAACAACCACTGATGAAGCATGTCTATAGAAAAAGGCAGAAACTGGATCTAGTCTGATTTGCAAATTTAATGTGTTTATAACTTTTGAAGAAAATGTTTATTTTTCTTCTTAACCTCAAACCTACTAAATTAGAATTAATAAAAATACATATTAATTACAATATTAATTGTATTTGGTCTATACGACGAGTTTGGAAAAACAACACTTTATAGAATTATTTCTTATTGCTCCGAAAAACACATTTTTTTTTGTTGAAAATCCAAAAATTACTTAAGTTTGATAGAGTATAAAAAAAATTTTATAAAATTAGATATTCTTTTTTTCCCTTTTTTTGTAAGTTTATACTGTTATATAGTAGATCATTAAAAAATTAGTTACTATTTTTTACCACAAATTTAAAAAAAATGGATTTTTTGAAATGCCTAAATTCATGATTTTTACACAAATTTCACGCATTTAAGAGTGTTTAGTATTCAAACCATGTCAACCTTCCATTCTAGGTATAGGATGTGTTGAGCGGACTTTTTTAAAACACAACGAAAAACATTTTTGTGGAAAATTCTAACCCTCTAACTCTTTAATGCAAGGGAATTTTTTGGCCCCTTTTTAAAAAGGGACAAAAAAGACCCGTCAGTAGAAGAATTAGAGGGTTAAAATGTTCCAAAAAAAAATGTTTCTCATAGTGTTTTATATAAGTTCGCTGAACACATCCTATACCTAAAATGGAGGATTCACATGGTTTCTCCTTAAAATCGAGGTTTGTGGGACATTTGAGCACCAATTCTGAATAAGTCCGAAATTAACCATTAAACACATTTAAAGTTTTTACTTATTACTGGCACTTAAGTTAAATTTTCAATACCGATGTCTGCAACGACTTATAATAGAATTTCATGACAAATATTTTTTCGGAACATTTTAACCCTCTAAAGTCCAAAAAAAGTCCCTTTAATTGAAGAGTTATAAGGTTAAAATGTTCCACAAAAATATTCCTCGTAGTGTTTTACATAAGTTCGCTAAACATACCCTATTCCTAAAATGGAGGATTCACATGGTTTCCTATTTTAATCCTATTTAATTTTTTTTTTTGTTTTAGAGAAATCATTTTAAGCGTTTAAAACCCATTCTTTGTGAAAGGCATTTTTTTTATTAATGGATCGATTTTACACAAATATGGCTTGACCTTATATCGTGCTAAATTCACATCACAATCGGATAATTTTTGCAGGTTTTATAAAGATTTTAAAATAAATGATATATGGCAGGACTAAGAGTCCTTGCTTCGATTTTGATAAAAATTGACACAAACGTTTCCAGTTTTATGTGCATCTCAATGGATACTTTTTGTAATTTTACGTCCATTTACGTGGCTTATATAATATTTTTAAATTTCAGGACCTATGGGAGGTGGGCGTGTCCTTGGCCCAATATTTCCAAAAATTAAAATTTTTCTTTACAAAGGGGTTCTATGTCAGTATACCAAATTTCAAAACTCTGCCTCCACTCCTTCTATTTTTGTCCAATCGTTATATGGGATCAAAGCACTGTGCGCCGGTATCCAGAGTGGCAGTAAGAGGCACCCCACATGGGGTGTTCTGTCGCCGCTACTCTGGAATCTGACCATGAATCATCTACTCGTTCAACTTGACGATGTGGGCTGCAGGGCAGTTGCTTATGTGGATGATGTGGCAATTGCGGTATCAGGTAAGTACTAAACGGCTGTAGATTATATTTTGAATGGCGTTTAAACACGCATGATAGCCTAAAAGTTACTTCAGGTCGAATGGTATATGCCTGGTAAACGAATGATTACACTATGCGACAGTCAAAATCGGGATGGGATGAAACCAACGGGAAATGTTATATCGGTCAAAAACAAGTTATACGTGTCCCGGCGTTTCGCTGGGTCAAGTCT
Organism: Leucophora obtusa; assembly: GCA_949987735.1. NCBI lineage: Eukaryota > Metazoa > Arthropoda > Insecta > Diptera > Anthomyiidae > Leucophora > Leucophora obtusa. The sequence continues at coordinate 43,837,264 of OX465297.1, forward strand.
AGGAATCTAGGAAACCTTCACTTAATTGTGAATAAAAGCGAAACGTGTCCATCGATTTTCATGATCTATGCCTCATTTTGTTTAAAGGTTATGTGACTTTGCGTGAAAGTAACACGACTTGCCTTTTTTTCCGTTTTGGATTTTTTATGAATTTAGAAATAAAAAAAATTAATATTTTAGGCAAAAAAATTTTTTTTCTTCATACATTTATTTTTACCGGCAAAACTGTTGAGTATATAGAAAAACGTTATATGAACAGATTAAAGGAATTGCAATTTTTAATTGTTTGAGCAAAATCGGACTAGTGGTTCTCGAGTTATGTCAAAAAAAAGACCACCAAAGGTGACAACTTCCCCTACATGATAGTTACTTACTTCAAATCGATATATCTCGATTCCTAGGGGTGACCCAGCGAAACGCCGGGACACGTATAACTTCTTTTTTACCGATATAACTTTCCCCGGTAGTTTGATCCCTTCCCGATCACTGACCCCTACCATTTGTCTCACAGTGTTATTAGCCAGTAAAAGAACAAACAAACCCGGTTAAAATCTTAATATGGTGTCATACATAATTATATCATTTTTGATAAATCCCCATATACAACGACATACAACTTGATCCGAAAAATGGGTCATCTACATGTGTCTAATTATATCAAATTAGATATAATTTGATACAGTTTGATCCGAGATTTGTCCATATCCAGGACATCAAATTATATCTAATTCGATATAAAAATATCTGATTTTATAAAATTTAGTCTGATAGTAGGCATACTTTTTATGTATACCAGCTATTAAATTGACATTGAAATGTCTATGGTTTTAACAATTTTCAAGACCCAAATTTTAAAACATAAAATAAAAATTTATTTGAATACTTTTGTCTTCTAAATCGTACGCATCATTTTTAATATGATTTTACATGCAAAAACATCATGTGAAAATTATTTGGCTATGGAGTAATTAACTATGAATTTGCAGATAACTAAATTTGATGTTGAACTATATATTAATTTGTATTGGATTATATAGAAAGTTATATAAAATTAAAATATATTTTTAGTACAACGACACATACAGTGTTATAAAACTTAGTATCAAATCATATATAATCGTATCGATCTCTAGATATAATTTGATTAGTTTTATAAGGCTTATGTAGTTATTAGGGTTTGGGGTTCGGGAATTCCCGGGCGGGAATTCCCGGGAAATCCCGAGAAAAGTTTGCCGGGAATTCCCGGGAAAATAATATATTTTTCCCGGGAAAACGGGAAATTTTAAAAATATTAAATTTTTTAAATTGTTTTTGTTTCGAATAGGATTTTTTAATTTTAGTCATAAAAAACATTTTAAATACCAAAACAAAAATTTCATTGTTAAAATCTTTTAAAAAATGAATACATTTATTTGACACACAAATAAAATCTTTGCCAAGTAATTAGGAGCATTTCAACTAATAAACATTTTTCGCGTAACTTATTAAAAATTTAAGTAGTAAAGCCTAAAAACTTGGTAAAATGTTTAAAAGAAATATGAAAAAAAGCTTTGTTTTTTACAAATAATCGCCCTTACTATCTAAATTTTTCAAATGTATAATTTAGGTAAAGTCGACTTTAGTTAAAATATTGGGTGGCAGTATACCTTGACTTGGTTTATTTTTGGAGCATTCTGATTGGTTAATTTATTTTCAACCAATCAAAATATTTGAAAATATAAATATTTTTGTAAGGTTTTCATACACAAAATGAACAAAACCATTTGATTAAAAATAAAGTCGACTTTAAATTTAAAATACTCCTTTATATTAAGGGTCAATAATTTTATAAGTAACGTTTTCATTAATAAATGTGAAAAGAAAAGTCTAATGGTTAACGGTGGTATCTAAATTTGGTTATCCGACATCTAAATTTGGTTCACAAAAAACAAAAAAAAAAAAAATTGATGGTCATGCAACTTCTCTTGAAGAAAACAACAACAAGCTAAAATTAGCAAAGTACCCGAAGAAAAAAGTGTTAGCTGAATAGGCATTAAAGGTTTTATGGTAGAGCAAACATTTCCTAAAATAGTATCCAAATTAGCCGCAGTCAATCCGCACCATAACTAGATCTTCGTTTATTCGAGAAAGTTTTTATAATAAAAACCTGGCATTGCAAAAAAAGAAACCGATGTAAAGAACATTATATTAAATTACTACAATCATGTAAAAGATATCATGATAAAAGAAATATTGAGCAATATTTCTAACAATAGGAGATTTACTATAATCTTAGATGAATGCACAAGAATATCACAAAAGAGATAATAATTTTATAACTTGGGGTTGGTTTACATATCAGGAAGATGTAATGCTGATGAAATAAGAAGAATTGTAGAAATAAGACTAGAAGAGTTTAAATTGTCTTTGGAAAATAACATTGTGGCCACCATATCTAATGGGCCAAGTGTGATGAAACGGTTTGTTTCCGACAGTCCAGTAGTAGGTGCTTTCTGCTGGAATCATGCAATTCATTTGGCAGTGCTGCGATTAATTTATGTGAAATCAAATATTCAACATTCTGATATTTTTTACTTTGAATTCTCACTACACAGACTGCATTTGTACTGAAATAGTGTTTTTTTTAACAAAAATTATTTATATAGGTGGTTTTCATTAACAATTTTGTTCAAAAACATTTCCCGGGATTCCCGTTTCCCGGGAAATAAAAAAGTCCGGGAAATCCCAAACCCTAGTAGTTATATATGGAGTCAGATTTGGGGATATGTAATAATATCAATTACCATACAAAAAATTCGTTGAAAAAATAATATCAGATGTAGTTGTATATAATGATATGTGTCTTAATGTTACTCCATTCATTGTCAGATATAGCCCAATCACATTATATATGGCAATATATAACTATTTTTACTCGGGAAGGGATAAATAAAATTAATGAATGGTGAGACATATACAAGTAATGATCTTCAAGCAACGACGACAACAAATCGTTTTCATTCCAAGTTACTGAGAAGTGAACGAATCTATTCTATGCATATAACAATGAAGTAATGCACCCTATGAATTTAACTATATATGTATGTAACTGCGCAGTATGTTCATATTACCTTATACTTTTGAATAAAAAAAGCATTTGTTTACTAAAAAAAGGGGAAGGTTAGGTTGCTTTACATTAGCTGTTTTATAAAAATGGATCAATCGGGATCTCTCCTGAGGTATCTTGTAAAGCTTTCCATTGATCCATTTCTATTAAACAGTCACGTGGGTCACCGTGATTGTTTCATAAAAATTCATTCCTGAGAAACGCTCTCGCTTAGTTTTCGAGATACAGGCAATTTTGTAAAATGGCGGTTTTTATAAAATGGAGCAAAACGGACAAAATTTTTGCTCCTATGGAGTATTAACACACCCCAATAATACAAATAGGCCAGGTCTGAGAGTAGTCGACTGGGGTAAGTCCGAACAAAACGGATCTTGTTCTCTTTATTAGGTATAAGCTCAGGGGGCCCAGACTGCCGAGATTGAACGGCGTTGAGCTTACACTTTCCGATAGTGACATCTATTCGGTAATTATCCTTGATAGAGGATTGCTATGGAATCTGAACTCTCAGGCTAGAGTGTCTAAGGCAGCTTCTGACATTTATTTCTGCACTCAAATAAAAAAGTCTGTAAAAGTTACAGAAAAAACTGTAATATTACAGAAAAATTAACTAATATTAGGCCAGCAGACCGATTAGCTAATTTTAGCAAAATGTGTCTGTAATTATTAGTAAAGTCAAAGTTGTGGAAAAAATTTGTAATAGTTACTAAAATTTAGTATAATTTTAGTATATTCCTAATGGAAATCAATTTGCTAAAATTAGCCAAATTTCTTACTAAATATTAGTGAAATTTATTTAGAAGCAAAAATTAGTAATTTTACTATATATTAGTAAAATTTCTGTAAATTTAAAATGGAAATAAAATAGTACTTATACTAAATATTAGTATGCATACTGTATTTTATTTCCAAAAAATCTAAAATAAAATCCATAAAAAATGCTTGCGAATAGTAAAATTTATTTCTTTTTAGTTATAAAATGAAATGTAATTTTAAATACGATTTAATTATAAGTAAAGTTTTAAAATTTAAATAACTTTTAGATGAATGATACATTGAATGTATGTATATAAAAAGATAAAAAGATTTATTATAAATATATGTACTAAATAATAGGCTTTTGAGATCAATATCAAATTGATATTCACAATTAAATTAATTTTTGGAGTATTAATATATATAAGTATTTAAAAGAAAGTCACACATTCATTTAATGCAAATTTTCATAAGTATTCACTTTTAAAAGTATAAAAAAAATGCCCACATTTATTCCAAATTAATGTAGGTACATTTTATTATTTATCCATTACGCTCGGTTTCATATTTAAAGTTAACTTGAACTTAATGATATTGAAAGATAAAATGTAAAAAATTGTATACGAAATAACAAATTAAATAACTAATGCTTAACTCAAAAACCTTCAGTATGAGAACCACCGTGTAGGTTTTTGAGTTTACTTTTATTAATCCATAATTTTTTGTTGTTTCGTACACAAATTTCTTGGCATTTTCTTTTGTTTAATAGTGAAGTTAAAGACTTCAGTATGAAACTCAGCTGTAAAGATTATAATTAGAAATTAAGAGTTTCAAAGTTAACAAAAGTAGGCAATTGTTATTTCCTTTAATTAATAAATTGATGCGAAAACAGCGAAAAATACCATGTTTTAAACAACTTAAAATGTGAAATTATCAAATTAACTAACATAGGAGTAAAATTTATAAATTTTTCTCTTCATTTATATTTTTTAGATAAGTTGTCAGGCTAAGGATTGCTCTTGATAACTTGTCTTTAGGAAAATTGATTCCAAAAAAATGTGATTGAAGAGCCATACATGTTTACATTCAATCGGATATTTAAAATGAAAAACCACATAAATATGAAAAAGACATGTCAAAGCCCCTAAAATACTTTCTAGTTTATAAGTAACAGTGTCAAATTTTACAAAAATATATTTATAAACTGCGTGCTATTAAATCATTAAATTATAAATCATACCATTACCACGATCGCCGTATTCGCCTCCACGCTTAAAGGATACCGACACTTTATTCTTCCAAGCTTCACGTGGGCTACAAAACTGAAGATAACAAAATAGAAGTTAATTTTTGCTACATATAAATTAATATAAAGATAATAAACTTACTAAAAATGCACACATAAATTCACTAACAGCATGAACCTTTGTACCCACTGTAAATATCTCATGAATAATATCTTCGAAACAAATAATGGGTGATTTTTTGCCATTGATACGAGCAAAACCTTTTTAAATACCAATTCACGTATGGTCAGGGTTCGTATTTGCACGCACATGTGCGCACATTTTCACACATCTTGCACTTGCACATGTGCATATGCAAATTTGTGTTTATACTTCGCACATGCACATGTGCATGTGCAAATTTTTGTTGATACTTCGCACATGCACATGTGCATGTGCGCATTTGACTTTATACTTTGCACTTGCACATGTGCATGTGCGAAAATATTTTGCACTTCGCACATCAAGATGTGCAAGTGCAAATACTATTCGCACATCGCACATGGAGATGTGCATGTGCGGATAGCATTCGCACATGCACATGTGCAAGTGCAGTACTTGCACATTACACATCAACATGTGTATGTGCAAAATGTGCACACATGTGCGCGCACATGGATGCAAAAAATCGTGAAATTGATAAAAGTTTCAATATCAGAAAAAACGCCGAAACAAGAAAAAAAATGCAAAAATTTTTAAAAATCGTCAAAATTGAAAAAAAAACACCAAAAATCGCCAAAAATTTTAAAAATTGCCAAAAATGAAAAATTTTGAAAAAATCGTCAATATTTGAAAAAATTGCCCCAAATTAAAAAAAATCGTCAAAAATTTAAAAAAGTCGTCAAAAATTGGAAAAAATCGAAAAATTTGAAAAATTTGAAAAATTTTAAAAATTGAAAAATTTTGTAAAAATTTGAAAATTTTGTAAAAATTTGAAAATTTTGTAAAAATTTGAAAATTTTGTAAAAATTTGAAAATTTTGTAAAAATTTGAAAATTTTGTAAAAATTTTGAAAAAATCGTCATAACTTGAAAAAATCGTCAATATTTGAAAGAATTGCCCAAAATTAAAAAAAATCGTCAGAAATTATACAAAATTGCAAAATATCGTAAAAATTTTGAAAAAATCGACAAAATTTGAAAAAAGTACCAAAATCGTCAAAATTTCAAAAAGTCGTCAAAAATTGGAAAAAATCGAAAAATTTGAAAAATTTTGTAAAAATTGAAAAATTTTGTAAAAATTTTGAAAAAATCGTCATAACTTGAAAAAATCGTCAATATTTGAAAGAATTGTCCAAAATTAAAAAAAATTGTCAGAAATTATACAAAATTGCAAAATATCGTAAAAATTTTGAAAAAATCGACAAAATTTGAAAAAATCGTCAATATTTGAAAAAATTGGCCAAATAGTCAAAATTAATTTAAAATTGAAAAATTTTGTAAAAATTTGAAAATTTTGTAAAAATTTTGAAAAAATCGTCATAACTTGAAAAAATCGTCAATATTTGAAAGAATTGCCCAAAATTAAAAAAAATCGTCAGAAATTATACAAAATTGCAAAATATCGTAAAAATTTTGAAAAAATCGACAAAATTTGAAAAAAGTACCAAAATCGTCAAAATTTCAAAAAGTCGTCAAAAATTGGAAAAAATCGAAAAATTTGAAAAATTTTAAAATTTTGTAAAAATTGAAAAATTTTGTAAAAATTTTGAAAAAATCGTCATAACTTGAAAAAATCGTCAATATTTGAAAGAATTGTCCAAAATTAAAAAAAATTGTCAGAAATTATACAAAATTGCAAAATATCGTAAAAATTTTGAAAAAATCGACAAAATTTGAAAAAATCGTCAATATTTGAAAAAATTGGCCAAATAGTCAAAATTTAAAAAAAATCGTCAAAAATTAGACAAAAATGCGAAATATCGTAAAAATTTTGAAAAAATTGTCAATATTTGAAAAAATTACCAAAATCGTCAAAATTTCAAAAAGTCGTCAAAAATTGGAAAAAGTCTGAAAATTTAAAAAAATTGCCAAAATTGAAAAATTTTTAAAAAATAACAAAATTTCAAAAAGTCGCCAAAAATTGGAAAAAAATTGCAAAATGCCAGAATTGAAAAAGTCGTAAAAATTTGTGAAAATCGACAAAAATTGTTTCTCGAATATTTCTCTTGTTCCAAAACCGTTGTCCGTTTTCATCTAACTCATTTAGTTTTCGAGATACGGGAGATATTCCAAATAAAAGCCCTTTTCGCTTAGTTTTCGAGAAAAACGCGATTTTAAAATCTAGCAATGCAAGACAAAATCTAGTTCCGCTATGGGGGTATTGGTGGCGAGTGTTGAACTTTGGTGCACTCAGTTTTCCTCTTCTAGTTTTCGAGATATGGACGATTTAAATTTTATATAAGCGATTTTCGCACTTATTTTTCACAGATGACTCACTATGACTTCCGTGTTCCAAAACCGTTGTCCGTTTTCATCTAACTCATTTAGTTTTCGAGATACGGGAGATATTCCAAATAAAAGCCCTTTTTTCTCTACGACGCTTAGTTTTCGATAAAAACGGGATTTTAAAATCTAGCAATGCAAGTCAAAATCTAGTTTCGCTATCGGGGTATTGGTGGTGAGTTTTGAACCTTGGTGCAGTCAGTTTTCCTCTAGCTCTTCTAGTTTTCGAGATATGGAAGATTTAAATTTTATTTAAGCGATTTGCGCACTTATTCTTCCACAGATGACTTCCCTGTTCCAAAACCGTTGTCCGTTTTCATCTAACTCATTTAGTTTTCGAGATACGGGAGATATTCCAAATAAAAGCCCTTTTCTCTCTACGCACTTATTTTTCCACAGATGATGCGAAAATCGCTTAACTAAAATTTAAATCGTCCATATCTCGAAAACTAGAAGAGGTAGAGGAAAAGTGACTGCACCAAAGTTCAAAACTCACCACCAATACCCCGATAGCGAAACTAGATTTTGACTTGCATTCCTAGATTTTAAAATCGCGTTTTTCTCGAAAACTAAGCCTCGTAGAGAGAAAAGGGCTTTTATTTGGAATATCTCCCTATCTCGAAAACTAAATGAGTCAGAAGAAAACGGACAACGGTTTTGGAACAGGGAAGTCATCTGTGGAAAAATAAGTGCGAAAATCGCTTAAATAAAATTTAAATCTTCCATATCTCGAAAACTAGAAGAGCTAGAGGAAAACTGATTGCACCAAGGTTCAAAACTCACCACCAATACCCCGATAGCGAAACTAGATTTTGACTTGCATTGCTAGATTTTAAAATCGCGTTTTTCTCGAAAACTAAGCGTCGTAGAGAAAAAAGGGCTTTTATTTGGAATATCTCCCGTATCTCGAAAACTAAATGAGTTAGATGAAAACGGACAACGGTTTTGGAACACGGAAGTCATAGTGAGTCATCTGTGAAAAAATAAGTGCGAAAATCGCTTATATAAAATTTAAATCGTCCATATCTCGAAAACTAGAAGAGCTAGAGGAAAACTCAGTGCACCAAAGTTCAACACTCGCCACCAATACCGCGATAGCGGAACTAGATTTTGACTTGCATTGCTAGATTTTAAAATCGCGTTTTTCTCGAAAACTAAGCGTCGTAGAGAGGAAAGGGCTTTTATTTGGAATATCTCCCGTATCTCGAAAACTAAATGAGTTAGATTAAAACGGACTACGGTTTTGGAACAGGGAAGTCATTGCGAGTCATCTGTGAAAAAATAAATGCGAAAATGAATTTTGCGATTTTTTTTAATTTTTGAAGATTTTTTTCTAATTTCACCATATAATTTTTCATCGTTTCTAATTCTGACGATTTTCATGATTTCGAATTTCTGACAGTTCTGCCATTTTCGATTTTTTTTTTTAATTTTGACGATTTTTTAAAATTTTTGACGATTTTTCAAATTTTGACGATTTTTTCCAATTTTTGGGCTTTTTTCCAATTTTGGAAAATTTTTCAAATTTTGACGATTTTTTGAAGATTTGTCAAATTTTTCACAATTTTTCGATTTTTTTTTCCAATTTTTAACGATTTTTTTAATTTTGGCAATTTTTTTAAATTTTGCAGATTTTTTCAAATTTTTGACGATTTTTCAAATTTTGACGATTTTTTCTGATTTTTTCCAAAATCGGCGATTTTTTTAAATTTCGGCGATTTTTTTTTTAAATTATGCAATTTTTTTAAATTTTAAAGATTTTTTTAAATTCGGCGATTTTTTCATATTTGTCAATTTTTTTTTTTAATTTTTGGCGATTTTTTGAAAATTTGGACAGTTCTTTTTTAATTTCGGCGATTTTTTTTTCAATTTTGGCGATTTTGTATCCATTTTTGCATTTTTTTTTAAATTATTATCGATTTTTTTTATATATTTGCGATTTTCGACAATATTAGCGATTTTTTTCTAATGTTAGCTGTTTTTTTAATGCACGTGCATATGCACTTGCACTTACACTCGCACATGTGCATGTGCGAATTTGTATTCGCACATCGCACATGGAGATGTGCATGTGCGAATAGTATCTGCACTTGCACATCTTGATGTGCGAAGTGCAAAATATTTTCGCACATGCACATGTGCATGTGTGGAATATGAAGTCAAATTCGCACATGCACATGTGCATGTGCGAAGTATAAACAAAAATTTGCACATGCACATGTGCATCTTTTGTCTGCACATCAATTTTTGCACATGTGCATGTGCAATTACGAAGCCTGCGTATGGTACCAATATTGGGATAACCATATGTAATTGTAAAATTATGTATCGCTTTTCCATAATTTTATGGTTTTGTCATTTTCCGAAGCCGCCGAAGCAATAATATTCTCTGTTGGATGACAAGCAGTATACAACACAGTGTCGGTGTGACCCTGTCATTTCTGGACCACCTCTTTCGATTATAGATTCCAGATGTAAACCATATTAACTGCCGGAAACAACCCCCAAAAAAATATTTCAAACATTTAAAACAAATTTATAGATAAAAAAAATTCTTGCCTTTAACTAACATTTCCTCCAGTTACTGAAAAATTTGCAAAAATACAATATTTTTCATTTTTATATCCAGTGTAGGTTTTTAAACATTTTCCTTTTGAATAGTCCCATAATTTCAAAGTATTATCCAAAGTAGCCGCCAATATATACTTGCCATCATCTATTAAAGTCCTCAAACACAGACCACTAGCTGTATCCCAAATACGACATAAGCCAACATAGCTAGAAGAGACAATTAACGAACCATCACGATTAAAATGAACGGCCGAGACAGGTCAATTCATAAAATTTCGAAATTATTTCTTTTCCCACTTCTGGTACTCACATGAACTCGCCAACCATTCCCCATTGGGTGAAAACAGCTGATACTGCCTTGGTATGACCAGCCAAAGTAAACTTTAAAGTATAATTGGGTTTTACGGATAAAGACGATTTATTTGAAGATGAGGACGTTGTTCCGGTCGAAGATGATGTTTGAAGAGTATTAGGACCTCTGGGTGCGGTGGGCATATGTTGTGGAGCAAGTACCCCAGGATGACCACCATGTACTGGTCCAATATGTACCATTTTTATAAATTTTTAAAAGTTATTATTTTAATTCACTTTATTTTTTTAACTATCAAAACACTACCGAATGTTTTTGTTGAAAAACCTCGTGCTTAGAGTTGTGTCGTTCATGAACGAATTAGTTCATTTGAACGGTTCAGTTCATTGAACGATATGAACCGTTCAAATGGTGAACGATATCGTTCACCATTATTCGTTCTTTTCGTTCAATCGTTCATTTCGTTCAATCGTTTATTTCGTTATTTTTTTTTAGTCATAGAAAATATGTATCCCTTTCTTATTAATTTTAATACAGAATTTAATGTTTTCCTTAATAATTTACAATTTTTAATAAAATTGTAATTTTCTGACGCTATTAGTCTATGCACAATAAAATTAATACAAACATCATATCGCTGACATGCAATCGGCTCTTGCAGTGATGCCAGAGATCAAATGTCACTTTTAGTTTTCATTTTAATTTTGTAATAGAAAAACAACAAAAAATTTGGTAAAAAAGAATCGAAAAGTGTTAAATTTTTTTATTATTTGTCGGTAAATATTAATGTTTCATAAAATTTGTTGTTTTTCTAAAAAAATCTATGATATTTCTTATCCATGAAATGGTCAAGTGTTCTCCTTTGCAATTGATATCATTTTGACGTTTCGCTGCAATGGTTTTGACATTTCATATCATATAATTTATTGCATTTGAAGACCGGGTTAGCACGCGTGCAATTTACAGTTGTTTATATTATATATGTTTAAAGGAAAACTGGTCAATATTTTGTTACAATTTATATTTAAGGATTTTTTTCTTAATAGTCTATAAATTTTTATATTCATTTATAAAAATGAATGCAGTTTTCATTATTTGTAATTGTCGCCATAATGCGCAATTACAAAAGCACCTCCCAGTACGACTGCTCTTAATGAACTAAAACAGCAAAAACAGTAACATCGATACACACGATGGAAAATTGAGTTAGGAAACACAAAATATCAAAAAATTTTGATAACACGAATGTCAACACGATACATTAGCGGCCATATAGACTTCCAAGTATGCTGTACAGTAGAGTTATGACTTTTTTATTTTTTTTGCAAATATCAAATTTTACATGCCATAGCCAAAAAGGCCATACAAAAATATTAAGAAACGCAATCTTACTTTTTCGCTACTGTTAAAAAAGTTCCCGCACCAATAGGGTTGAAATTTTGTCTATATTGTTTTAGTTTAATTAAAATATTCCTCCGAAGTTTTAAACAAATGAAATTCAAACGATGCGTATTAAAAGCTATTTACGGTAAATATTACGAAACCTTTTTGGAGGGACTTTTGGATACATTTTTTGTCGTTTACAATAATTCTTGTAATAATTCGTTATGTAAATTATGCAAAATCCCCGAGCAAAATTTTTTTTAGAAATTGCATTTGGTGCGGAAGGTTTTTTTTGATAAAATTACCCGCAAACACGATTTTTATTATTAATTTAGTATTGCCTATTACGTGGTGAGAGGTAAAATTTTTGTTCAAAATGAGTCATAACCCTACTGTACAGCATGCTGGCCGGCTGTATGAATTTGACCATGTAATGTCTAATTTGACGGTTTGTCAAGCATGTTGGACGAAAAACAAAATTTTTTGATTTTTCGGCAAGTTTAACAAACACGCTTTACCGTATATTGAAAAAAATCATCAAACATCGGAGAATTTTAAGGATAACGTTAATAAATAAACTAGGGATGTGCTATTAATCGATTAATCAAACAGTATGATTAATCAGAACTTTGATTAGTCAATTAATTGATTAGTTGAAAATTTGATTAATCAGAATTATGATTAATCGATTAATTTGAATTTTGATTAATCAAAATTTGAATAATTTCAATTAATATTTAAAATAGAAAAATACGGAAATTTTATCCTTGTTTTGTGGCGATACTTTATATAGCCCCAAATAAAGAGAATAACAAAGGTTGTTTGCTCACTGGTCAGACTTGACCAACTCCGTTCCTAAATTTAAAGTCTCTATTTTGAACTGGCGTTAAAAAGCGTCGTCAATGGAGAAAAACAAGATATTATTTAATTATTCATAAATTTGATTAATCAAAATCATGATTAATCAATTAATCATTATTTTGAATAATCGAAATAACTGATTAATCGATTAATTATGTTTTTGATTAATCAAAATTATTGAATAGTCGATTAATTGATTAATCAGAATTTTGATTAATCACGAAGTTTGATTAATCGATTAATCGCACATCCCTAAAATAAACTAAAAAATGCAAAACAGAAATTCAAAACTGAAATTCCAAGAAAAAAATTAATAAAAATAATTTCGTCATTATCATCCGCTGTGTTGATTTTGTGGTTTTGAAGTAAAGTTTTACAGCATGCTTGTCCGTGTATACCAAAAACCATTTTTTGTTTGTCAAACAAGCTGGACAGCATGCTTGCTCGTATATAGGCCGCTATTGACATAAGCGGACTTTATACGATCAAATACACGGTCAAGCATGCTGTAAAATGTACCTTCAAAAACACAAAATTAACACAGCGGATGATAATGACGAAATTATTTTTTTAATTTTTAAATTTTTTCTTTGAATTTGATTTTTTTTTCTTCTGTTTTTCCATTTTTTAGTTTTTTTATTAACGTTATCCCTTTCTTGTCACAAAATAACTTATTAAAAATGTAAAATTCCCTAATGTTTGATGATATTTTCCATTACACTGTAAATCGTGTTTGTCAAACCTGCCGAAAAATCAAAAAATTTTGTTTTTCGTCCAACATGTTTGACAAGCTGTCAAATTAGACACTACATGATCAAATTCATACAGCCGTCCAGCATGCTGTACAGCATGCTTGATTTTCTATAGGTCGCTATACACGAAGGGCATTTTGTGACGAATGTTCCTTCGTGTGTAGGCAGCTTTAGAATAGAAAACAATTGTACCATTTACAGTAAAATTCTTTTAAGCTAAACTTGGTTAAAGACGAATTATCGGTTAATACGAACTAATTTGAAAGACGTTTTGGCATCAATTTTCGTATAAAAAAGATCATCTGCTTTATTAAACGCTTCGTCATATTTATTGCCGATGATTGATTTATGAAGCAGTTTCATCAATATGATAACTCTTTCTTTCACCGAGTGTACGAATATGGATGATAAAAATACATATTGAAAAAATTGCAAACTAATTTGTATTTATAGCAAAGAAATATTTGAAAAAAATCAAAAAAAAAACGTGGAAATATAAACATTAAAAAACAACAAAAAAATTTAGAGAACAAATCTATTTTTATTATAAATGGAAAAAAACGCTTAAAAACAACTTGGTTTTCTGGTAATCATATTGCAACAAAAATTTCTATCAGGTTGTGTATATTTTCAAAAAAAAAAAAAAAATTTAAACTTCCAAAATAAAAAAGATTAGTAATTTTTTTTGCTAATTTTAGCTAATCGGGTTTCAAAATTTAGTAAAATTAAATTTGTAGATTTAGCAACTCAAATTAGTAAAAAATTCTGTAATTTGTAAAATGAGAATACCAAATTATTTTACTAAAAAACAACTTTATACTAAAAATTAGTATAACACTAGTATAATAAAATTGGAAACCGTTTTACTAATTTTTATACTAACTTTTTTTTTTACTGTGTTAAAAGGCCATTGGTGTGAACTGGAGTAATAACCCCCGAAATGTCAGTTGGATTTTTGGTGCAGTCATCAGACCCATACTGATGTATGGAGTGTCTATTTGGTGGAGTGCGCTGGATAAGGGCACTCACCGGATGGAGTTCGAAAGAATTCGCGGACAATGGCGTTGCTGGTTACGGGCGCTATTCGTACCACTCCGACGAAGACCCTATTGGTTATATTGCACTTTTTATCTATAGACCTTAGGGCGGGTCGATTTGTAGGCACAAAAATTGCTCAAGTGACAAGGAAAATCGTATTCTAGGAATCAAAATAAGAAACTTTGCCCGAGGAACCATACCTCCAAAACGAATTGTGAATCCCCGAATTTTGACCCGTAGGGTCAAATTTTGAAAAATCCCGCTTTAACCCATTTAGAGTTCCCCAATCGAGTCCAAATGTATGACCGACCGCCACTAACTTTGGAGGGCCGACCCACCTATGCCAGTAGCACACCCGCTGGAACCCCCCAGGGTGTTCGGCAAAAAAATAAAAAAAAATTTTTTGAAAATGCCTTGCAAAAATACTTCATATTGGAGGGTAAACGGCGAACTTTTTTTTTGAGGTACGGTCTAATAGGCAGCATAACCCGATTCTTATGGAAATATGTACCGGAACGATCCGAATTTTCGTATTAATCAGAGATGGGATTGCCACTCTGGCTTTGACGATAATTATAAACAATTATCTTAAAAGCGCTTCAGAACAAAAGTATGTTCTATCTTCTACTTTGTTAACTTGTTTGAAATTAATGTCAAAAAGGTTTTAATTTTTAAATACTGTTTTCAAATCTCCAATTTTCAAAAATTTTTTCAAAGACATTTAAAAAATCAAGATTTTATTAAGCACAATATTAGGGATTAAAAACTACAATACTTTTATGAACTCCTTCTTTCATTTGACCAGTGCAACGATTTTGTTTCAATGGATTTTCGAGAAAACTGCGATTTTCGTTACTTATTAAGATTTTAAGCGGTTGTTTTCAAAATTGTATTGCATATGTTAAGTGCACATTTCCGATTTTTTAAGTTCATGAAAATCACTGTCATGGTAACTACAATTTATACGCACACGCAAAGGGAAAATATGGTTGGGATCAGACTTGGGGGATTTCAAAAACATTTAAAGTACAATTACTTGTAATTTGTAACTGAAAATTTAAATAAACTATATTTACATTGTAAATGAACATTTTCAGTTTGCAAATTATATTTAATTCTAATTGAAAGTGATTTCAATTACCCTTTCATTTGCTTTTAGAATTAGAAAATATTTTGTTGTTAAAAGCTTCAAAAAAAAATTGCCTGGGATAGGCGAAGACAAGCATAAAAATATTATGTCATGTTGGATTGATCCCTAACTCGCGCTTTTAGACATTATTTCTTTTCCCCATAAAATGTAATTGTAACTCACATTTTTTCAATTACAATTAAGTACATGTAATGTTTAATTACAACATGTGATATCAGCACGTAGAAAATATTGTTAACAGTGTAATTTCACAATGCATCCGAAATTATCATAGTAATTGTTGTCGAAACCATACCAATAATTGTGAACATGATCTCTCTCAATCCAGATAGTAATATTATTGTTATTGGAAAGAGAGGTATATGATTGTCCAGAATATATGATTGGAGGAGAATAATATGTTAACCGATTAGAGACAGATTTTAAAAATAAAATAGTTCTAGGCGAACACATAATTTGTAAGTATGATTATTAGATTAATAATTTGATTGCAGCACAATGTATGGCAGTACTGAACATAGTTTTGTAGCCAAGATGCAACCATATCTCTTCTCTGCCTGCAGATACATTTTAAAAACAAAATGTCTTTGTGGAAAAAAAGATACTATAAAAGTTACAACTTTCGTATTTTTATGCAAATTTAAAATATCTGAAACGATTGATTCTAACCAGATCCTAAAAACTCATAAAATAAAAAAAAACAAAATGATTACAAGTGTTTAGAGGTAAATACGTGTGAATTTTCCAAATAATAAAAACAAGGGTTATAAAATTAAATATTGCAAATGTCAGCATAATATTATTATAAAATTGACAACAAATATAACATCAATAAACAACAATAATAAAAAATAAAATAAAAATCAAATTAAAGTTCAGGACCCTTGACACAGAAAATTCATATGAATACACAGACAGGATAAAGTTAAAAAGTTACGACTCAGTGGAAGAAATCAAATAATAAATAAGGACGCAAAAAGAAAAACGCAAAGTAACCAAAAATATGCATATAAAAATCTTTTAACCCTTTTTGTACATTAACTTTTTTATAAAAGTGTATATTTGCAGATTACGTACTAATAAAAATCAAATCATATTCGTTTGTTCAAGAATCTATGTTCCTTTCCCTAGTAATTCCTTGTTGGTAAAAACAAAATGAAAATAAAATAAACTACTTATTGAAGCAACAAAATAACACCTTAGGGGCTTTAACTTTTAAAATCATCATAAACACATCATGTATACGATGGTTGTTTGAGAAGTATTTAGTCTTAGTACATAAAAAATTACAATTTAATTGTGTAAGTGCAACATATTTTGTTCCATTTGGAATAATATAAATTTTATATTATATTACCTACGGGGAATATATGTATATTTTAGACAACATATACCTCATACTCTACGACATTTGATAAATATCAGTGTACTTAACTCTTGAGAATGTATTAGATCTACATTAGGGCGAGTCGATTAAAAAATCGCCCAAGTGACAAGGAAAATCATATTCTAGGGATCAAAATAAGAAATTTTGAACGAGGAACCATACCTCTAAAACGAATTCTGAATCCCCGACATGTAAAGTGCCAAAAATGGTGATTTTTTGAAATGTTTTTATGGGGTGCCACTGGCATGGGTGGGTCGGCCCTCCAAAGTTAGTGGGGGTCGGTCATACATTTGAACTCGATTGGGGCACTCTAAATGGGTCAAAGTGGGATTTTTCAAAATTTCACCCTACGGGTCAAAAGTCGGGGATTCAGAATTCGTTTTAGAGGTAAGGTTCCTCGGGCAAAGTTTCTTATTTTGATCCCTAGAATACGTTTTCCTTGTCACTTGAACGATTTTTTTGCCTGCCTACAAATCGACCCGCCCTAATCTACATTGTGCACATCATACTTGGAACTAGTTAATTGATGATTTCATTGGCATTACAATTGACCAATGCCAATAAAATTTTTTGTCATTACAAATTGATCAATAGAAATTTAAAAAAAAAATTTTTTTTAAGGAGAAGCAATACTCAGGAAATTTTTCCTATTAATTAACGTGTTACTTTCTTTGGAAAGGGGATAGAAAAGAAGTTAACGGTGGTGAAAGATGAAGGGCCTCAAATATGGCAACACTGGCATTATTCAATGCCTTAATGTCAAATTATAATTAATGAGAAAAGCATTTGTTTTCATGTTTTAATAAAAAAAAACAAAATAAGACAAAAAAAATAGACTAACCAGTATTAAAAGAAAAGTGAACAGTAGGGTTATGACTTTTTGATTTTTTTTTGCAAATATAAAATTGTACATGCCCTAGCCAAAAAGCTCATAAAAAATATCAAGAAACTCAATCTTACTTTTTCGCTGCTGTCAAAAAAAGTTCCCGCACCAAAAGGGTTGAAATTTGGTCTATATTTTTTTAGTTTAATTAAAATATTTCTACGAAGTTTTAAATAAATGAGACTCAAACGATGCGTATTAAAAGCTATTTACGGTAAAAATTACGAAACCTTTTCGGAGGGACTTTTGGACACATTTTTTGTCGTTTACAATTATACTTGTAATAATTCGTTATGTAAATTGAGCAAAATCCCCGAGCAAAAAATTATTTTTAGAAATTGCATTTGGTGCGGAAGGCTTTTTTTTAGTCAAAATGACCCGCAAACACGATTTTTATTTTAAATTTAGTATTTCCTATCACGTGGTGATAGGTAAAGTTTTTGTTAAAAATGAGGCATAATCCTAGTGAACAGCGTATATTTGATGCAACTTGATAAAAAAGCGAATATTTATAATGTTTACCGATCTGAAATTTTATATTCATGTCTTAATTTTTTTTTTTTTTTTTTTTAAATAATTTTTTGCTTTTTCTTCAATTATAATTGGTTGCTTTGAGGCATTGGTGTACATTTCACTACAATTGGTTAAATCAATTAAATGTTGTGGCATTTATTTTTCTTTGATGTACCACCAATTTGAAATATCAGATCAAAACCCACTTTTATCATAAGTAAATAATCCTGAAGTAAATAACCACAAGTTTCTATGTTTGAAGCCCTCTTTTTGGGAAACGTCGTAAGGACGGTAATCGGATTTAAGCATATTATTTTTATGCATATGATCGTTTCACATTTATCGTCCCAAATTTACGTCTGTCGCAATTTGGGCTTTAGCACTTTGGGAAAATTTTTTTCTTTGTGTATTAAAGATAAAGATATCAAATAAGCAGTATTCTAAAGAGACCAATCTTCTAATTTAGATCTTGGTATGTTGCTTATACTTTCCAAGTAAAATTTGGTTTGGTTCAAAACTCAAATTTTAAGTAAAAATCACTTTAAGGGCAAAATTAGATAATTTTTAATGCAAATTTAAAAATTATTATGGAAAAGTAGTATATTTTGATTAAAAATTTTCAAATTAGTTAAAATTTTATCAATATAAAAGTTTTACCGAAAAGGCGCTAAAAGCGCTATATAAAAAACCGGAAAGTGCCATCCTAGCGTCTAACAGAAAATAATGCGAGTTTTGGGTGTTGAAAACGCGCTAAATCTAGCGCGAAAAGTGCTAAGTTCGCATCGCTGGAGTAAAATGAGATTTTTTTTGGCTTGGTAAAAGAAAACAAAATGAAAGAATTGCAAAACAAATTTTATTTTTACATTTTTTAGTTTTCACTTTTTAGCTTTTAAATTGTTATTTATCAGTGTTGGCAACCGATTCATAAGGTTAGATGTATGATCTTTTTGAGAGAAATAAATAAAAAATTTAAAGTTAGGGTATTTTAAGTCTAACGGTATTTTAAATTATATCGTTTGGGTATTTTAGGGTTTACGATATTTTAAATAATTTCGTTATGGTATTTTAAGGTTAACGGTACTTTAATTTATTTCTTTACTGATAGTTTAGGGTTAACGGTATTAATTTAAAGGGTTTTAAATCGTTTTTGGTATTTAGGGTTAGTGTTTTATAGAACTGTTTCTGGGACAGTAAAGCCTTACATTTAGACTCCCAGGAATAATTTATGCACTTATAGAGATCCATGCAGTAAAATATGAAAAAATGTCAACATAACACAAACTTCCGTAAAATAAACAATCATTCATTTTACAAATTTCTTTGTTAGATTAAATAATTATTTAATGAATGATTCAGTTGCCAAATCGATTAACTCCATAAAGAAAAATGTGTGAATCTCAATGAGAAAATAGTATTTATGTTTTTTTTTTAATTCCTGTTAAATTATAAATTTTGCCATTTAGTAGTGCTAATACAGTGCAACCTCACTTAACGTAACTAATAGAAATTTTGGCCGTTGCGAAAACTGAGTTTGTTGCGATAACCGAGTCACAATTTTTTAGGGTTTAAATAGAAAAAAAAACTAATTTTATCACACATTTAAATCATTTATTTTCAAAATAAATTCATTAATGAATGTTTTTTTAGTCTGACTCTAGATCATAAATTAATATCACTTTCTGTTTAAATTATTTTTCAAATTAAATCTAAGTTGAGTTGTTAACATATTCGATTTGCTTTCAACTTTCACATAAGTAGACGATTTTCAATTATTAACCCAATCAAGGCAAAATGACACTGTTGATGGCTTTGTAGCGAAAGCCGAAAATACATATTCTGTCTTGCTGGCCTTATCGAATTCTTTCAAAAATTTTTTATTCTTTGCAATTTACTTGTGAAAATTTTGTCTTCTTTCTGTAATTTGAAAAATAGTTTAAACAGAAACAATAAAAATATAAACAATAATACAATTTAATAGAAAATCACAGATGAAGCCTGTCCATAGAAAAAGGCAGAAACTGGATCTAGTCTGATTTGAAAATTTAATATGTTTATAACTTTTGAAGAAAATGTTTATTCTTCTTCTTAACCTCAAACCTACTAAATTAGAATTAATAAAAATACATATTAATTACAATATTAATTGTATTGGTCCAGAGTTTGCTGTTCGGTTTTAATCGAAACCGAAAACGCGGTTTTTGAGGCCTGAAAACCGAAACCGAAAACCGAAAAAAATAAGTCGGTTTTTAGCAAATACTTAAAGCAATTAAAATAATAAATTAAATTACATATTTTTGAGCCTAGAATTTCGAAAAGGGTTCAGCTCCTATTTTACAAAATTCTGAATTTAATTTTAATGAACAATTTCTCCATTAAATATTATTTTAAAGATTTTTTGTTTTTACTATTACAGACAATATAAGCTGAGGATTATAATTTTATAAAAAAATTGCGCCAAAAGTAGTAGTTTAAGAGATATTGAGATTCAAGTATTCAGTTCAGATTTTCACCGCTTATTTTTCAAGAAGATTTATTTCGTAGTCCGCGAAATTTATTGTATACAATTTTAACTTTATATTGTTTTAAACAAATTGTTAAATTCCAAATTTAATCTCTTTAAATACAGTTTAATCTGCCGAAAAAAGAATAAAAAATTTTAATTTATAACGGCTTCCGCGCTTTATTCCCCGGCAATGGTGTTATTGCCTTTATTCGAGTGAGAAATTCAATCAAATTTTAATAAATATCTTGAATGTATTAAGATATTTAATTGTTATACATACATATTAAATTATTTTAAAACAATTCTATTAATATCACAAGAAAACTGAAAAATAACCGAAACCACGGTTTTTATAATTTTGAAAAACCGAAACCGCGGTTTTTGAATTTTTCGGTTTTTAGCAAACTTTAGTATTGGTTACACGACGCGTTTGAAAAAACAACACTTAACTAGAAAGTGATATTAATTTATGATCTAGAGTCAGACTAACAAAACATTAATTTACCAAATAAAATATCAACTATACATACCCCTCATAAATTCATTAATTTTATTAAAAATATGTATTTACTACCATAGAAATTTGTTTTGGATATTATACAGTTAGAACAGTCAATAAAGTGTTTTGAAATTAAAGTTTTATTAAATTGAAAGTTTAGTCAATCGATTTGGCAACTGAAGCATTCAAATATCAAACAACCTTCATATACCAACCAACAAGAGAGTTGAGACATTTTACTTTATTTCGTTTTGAGAAAAAGGCTTCAAATTGACTGCTTAAAACACACAAATTCAGCACAAAATTTACATTTCAATAAACAATAATCAAATGCAAGGGTTATTCTATAATATTATTAAACAAAAGGAAGATATACCTATAAAAAATATTTACATATTACGAATAAATTTTAATTTATATCTTTTCTCAGAAATAACTTTTATTATCAAATAAATTGATACAATAAAATGATTCGACGTCAGAACTAAATATTATCGTGAAGTCATTACTAAGGTCATCGTCGTAATCCTCAATGGTTCCAAAACGAAAAGAAAATACACTATTGCTAAGACAAAATACCTACTATTGCTACACTCAAAATAATAAGTCTGTTGGCTGAACAGAAAATTGTTTACTTTAACAAAATTTATTCCTGTTTTTGGCTTAAAATAAAATTTGTTGATTTTAACAAATTCTTTTGTTAAATTTAACAAATCTAAATTTAAGTAAGAAATTTATAAAACAAAAGCTTTATTCGTAATTATACTGAGTCGTAAATTTTGTCGCCGGTCTCAGTCCATATCATCTAAAGGCATGTAAGGTCACTCCCAAGGAACAAACATTTTGTCCGTTCTGCTCTATCTCGCTTAGTTTTAGAGATATGTGCAATTTTATGAAGCGGAAAATTTTCATTAAAAATTTTCGAAGCTCCAAGGCCCCACCATGGTACATTTTTAGATAAAGATAACCCCTTTCACTGGAGTATTGTACGGTTAGGGGTGGTCGAAATTTTCGTCAATTTTGCTCTATTTCACTTAGTTTTCAAGATATGGGCCATTTAAAATAATCGGGAGGAAAAGAAATAGCGCCATCTTTACAACTTCGGATACATTGGTGGCGCCATCTACCGGGCAGTAAGAGAAACATGAAAATATTATATTTTAACAATAAATTGTGTAAAATTTAACGAATGGGTTCTTAAAAATTAGTTGTAATTAGTTTTGAAAATTAACACTCAAAACTAGTTAAAGTGCTAAGTATAGTGTTAAATGAAGATAACTAAAATCTTTAGTTAAATCAGTGCTTCAACTAAAAATTGGTTAAAAATTAGTCAAATCGATTTGAAACCTGTTTGACAGATTTTTCTACTGACATATTATTTTAAGTGTAAGAATAAATAAGATTGGATTTTCATCGTTTTAATGGTCATTTTGGTAAAATGTACAATTTTGTATGGAGATTCTAGAGAGGTCTTTACAGTTTCATGCAAAACTTTTGCACCTCTAGATCGATTTCCACAATTTTAGTAATAAGCTACTGGGCGAAAATAAGTAACCGGTTTAGAGTCTTTGCACCAGTGAAATTCACCGACATATGTAAGATTCAATATGTTGAATTATTTGTCGGAAATTTACAAAGTAAATATAAAGCCGTTGTTCCCAACAAGGGGCGCTTGCCCCACTGGTAGGGTTGCCTCACGGGCTGGAATGGCCTGGATTGTCCAGTTATTTTGGCTATTGTCAGCTAAGATACAATTTGTCCGGTTAAAAAAGAATTTCTTTAATTTTGAAAAATAATTATTTTATTAATTATATATTTTTATTAATTAATTTAATATTCAGCAGTAAATAAATATTAGCCGTAGTAAGTGATTGCTGTACAATTACATAACTGCACAGTTGCCTTAAAAATCGGTTAAAAATTGAATTGCCTTAAAAATCGGTTAAAGGATGAGTTTTATGGAAGCAAAATTGCAACTATTTAAAAAAAAATTCATGAAACAAAAACTTTCAGATTAGTAGTAAATCAGTTTTTAAAAAATCCTGTTACTTACTTGGAGCAACAATATGATTTCGGAGACGAATCACTTTACAACAAAATTTCTATTTTAAATTTAAAACAATCTCTTTTATCGTGGGATAACTTATCATAGCTTCCAAAAGTTTTAGAAATATCAAATTTAATTGACAAAGACATGTTGTACACTGACTTCCGCTACCTGCGAGAAACCTCTGATAATTTGCCGAAAGATATTCGAATTGATAAGATATGGTGCATTTTTTTCAAAAAAGCGATAAAAAATAACGTACAAAATCTATATAAATTGATCTCGTTTGTTATACCCTACACCACTATGTTGTCACGGTATTATAAGTTTGTGCTGATGTTTGTAACACCAAAAAATATTGGTTCTAGACCCACCTTATAGTATACCGATCGGCTCAGAATTTTTTTTTATTTCGATTTAACGATGTCCGTCTGTCCGTCCGTCCGTCTGTCTGTCTGTCCATGCATTCTTGTGCGCACTCTACAGGTCGCAAATATCAAGATATTTTGATGAAACTTGGTACACCGACTTATGTCGGCCCAAGGACGACGCCTATTGATTTTTGGTGAACATCGGTCCATGTTTAGACCTAGTGCTCATATAAGGTTCCTACCAAAATTATATTGTTTATACGCTGCAGGTCGCAAATATTAAGATATTTTGATGAAATTTGGTACACAGACCTATTTTTACCCAACGACGAAGCCTATTGATTTTGGTGAACATCGGTCCATATTTAGACCTAGTGCTCATATAAGGGTCCTACCAAAATTATATTGTTTATACGCTGCAGGTCGCAAATATTAAGATATTTTGATGAAATTTGGTACACAGACCTATTTTGGCCCAAGGACGAAGCCTATTGATTTTGGTGAACATCGGTCCATGTTTAGACCTAGTGCCCATATAAAGGTCCCCCCAAAATTAGCTTGGTTACAAACTGCAGATCGCAAATATTAAGATATTTTGATGAAATTTGGTATACCGACCTACCGAATCATATGTAGTAGACCCTAATTCTACTGCTTATTATTTGGATATTAATAATGAGCACCCATTACTGAGATTTTGCTGGGGTAGTAATTTAGTGATAGCAAATGCATGTAAGGAACCAACCTTTATTCTTTTAAACGAATGGATGTTCCTGACATTACGTTTATTAGCGATAGTAGGTCTCAGATAATTAATACAGATTGAGGACGAACTATGACACGCACTGTGATGCTGTCACCAGAATCCTCCCACGTGCTCCACCGCTTAAAGATAACAAGGTGAATATAGTGGAGCCCGTGTATGGACTAACTGAAGCGCTTAACAAAGCGTCATCAATAACATGCAAGCCCATTACATAAGTACGCAAAAAAAAACACTATGGTGGAACTTTGATATTGCAAATATACAGCCTGAGTGTCTGTTTTTTTCGAGTACCCAATACTCAGAATTACTTATCTACTGAATACTTTCAGATATTTACTTTTCAGTATTAATGTGTTATTTAGTATAAAAAATTAAGCAATATTTTTAGAATGGAAGGATCAACAATTTTATATTTATAAATCAAATAGGATTTTTCGTGCCCTTTATATCCTATTCAGAGGAACCGTTTCTACAAATTGAAGGTCTAAATATTAATCGATTCTATTTATTTCAATAGAGCTTGTTCATTTCGTCAACTTTGACAAAACGACAAACAGACATACACAGAAAGAATTTACAAAATTCTAATTAAATTCTTAAACACCTTTCTCATACCAAATTTGTAAATAAAAAAAAAACTTTTTAAAAAGAAATTTGTAAATCCAAAAAGATTTATTTTTTTTCGAACTTTGAATTTTTATTTTTAAACAATTTTTATATGAAAGATAACAATCTACAAACGAGTTACAACAATGGCCTTGCAACTCTCTCAATATTTTTTATTTGAAAAAATATAATGCGGCTTGGAACAGTAACGAACTCCGACTGGTTAATCAGGGATGGAAAAGGCTCACTTAATCGGGCTCTTATACCAAAAAATGTTAGATCGCTCTTGCATATTTAAAAATGTAAGTAACTAAAAAATAGCTTCCACTTTGGCTCGTTAAAAAAAAATTAAAATTAAATATTTATATATTAGCAAATATTAGCACAAATTGCGAAAAAAAACCTTTGCAAAAAGCGAAATTTTTGCAACAATATAATGTCGATCACTGATAACCTCTTTTAATTCATTTTCTGTACCATAAAGCCTTTTTCGAATTCCGCCGTTATTTTTCAGCTTTTTAAGTGCGTTTTTTTTTTTAATATTTAACCTAGGGATTAAATTTTTGTACCATAAAGTCTTTTTTCAAATTCCGCTATTATTTTTCAATTCTTTACGTGCGTTTTTTTTTAATTTATAATCTAGGGGCTATAATACACATTTCATATAACAAAGTTTGGTGGCTAGTTGCAAAAAAAATCGCGAAAAATAAAATTTGCAAAAAAGAAAATTTTTGCATCAATATATTTGTTTGCAGAATCTAAATCGCTGATTACGTTTCCTAATTAATTTTTTGTACCACAAAATCTTTTTTCGCGTTCCACTTTTATTTTGCAATTTTTTAAGTACGTTTCTTTTTCATTTATAATCCACGGACTATAATACACATTTCATACAACAAAGTTTGGTGGCTAGTTGAAAAAAAAAAAAAAATCGCGAAAAATAAAATTTGCAAAAAGGAAACATTTTTTTATCAATATATTTGTTTGCAGAATGTTAATCGCTGATAAAGTTTTTTAATTAATTTTTTGTACCATAAGGCCTTTTTTCGCTTTCCGCGATTATTTTGCAATTTTTTAAGTGTGCTTTTTTTAAATTAATAATCTAGGTCTGTAGTACCAATTTTATACACAAAAGTTTGGTGCTTAGTTTGCAAAAAAAATAAATGTCGAAAAAAATATTTGCAAAAGGAAAATTTTTGCGTCATTGTATTCATTTGCAGATTGTTAATCACTGATTGAGTTTTTTAATTATTTTTTTCTACCACAAAGTCTTTTTTCGCGTTCCTCTATTATTTTGCAATTTTTTAAGTGCGGTTTCTTAAATTTATAATCTACGGAGTATAATTCCCATTTCATAAAACAAAGTTTGGTGGTAAGTTGCAAAAAAGAAAATTTTGGCATCGTTTGCAGAATGTAAATCTTTTGATTAATTTTTTGAACCTCAAAGCCTTTTTTCGCATTCCGATATTATTTTGCAATTTTTTACGTATGGTTTTTTAAAATTCATAATCTAGGGCTATAATACTGTTGGAATAGTATAATTCCATAGTATAGTTCCATTCTTGATTTTTATAACTAAATTATTATTTTCCATCCCTGGTTACAATCGATGTTTTGAGTCATACAAAGAGCGCACATAATGACCCTGCAAACATTTAAAAGATACCTTCTAAGAAGATATTAAAGCGATATCTTCTATTTGTCATTTGAATGAAAATAATCAAGTAGTATTTACTTTCAAATTGTCTTCCTTTTTTCAATTGGATAATAATTCGGCGATATTTGGAAAAAAATAATTCAAAACTTTTATCTTTTGTCATAACTTTTAATGACAATATTGCGGCAATATCACCTTTGTATCATTTGGAAGATAAAGCAAATTTGTTTGAAATCTTTTATCAATTTGGAAAAAATTAAAACTAAATTTGTACAAAAACAATCAAAGGATATATAGGAAATAAACTCGTGAAAAGTTAAGATTAATTGCGCGGGAAAAATCAGCTAAGATGAAATCAAGATAATTTATAAGTTGGTCAATGGATTATGTATGCAGACATAAATTTAATAATGAAAAAATTAAATGGTTTCTTTATTGTATCGGGAGTTTATTTAGCGATATCCCTTTTATCTTCCATATGAGTTATTGCTTTCATAGTGTATTGTTTTAGTATAACAGATGTTTCCGACGGAGGAAACTTCCGGAATACGAAATTGATATTGCCGGCAATAAATGTTTTCTTCCTGGCGATATGTTCGGAGAATCTTCTTCGTATTGCCATGTTTGCTGGGTGATATTGGTTTGAGTATGTTCCTGTTCCAAGGCACATAATAGAACAAATGCTTTCTCAGTGATAGAGAGTCCCCCAATCTCTTTATTATGTATACTCTTTGGTTACAAATATTTCAAACAAGAGAATTGTTGGGAATAAAATTTCAATTTAAAAGAAAATGTGATTGCTTTCACAAATTCCCATTGTTGGTGCCTATTGTTTTTTCTGTGTATGGACGGACCTTACTAAATGAATTCAGAAGGTGACTATGACCCAAACAAAATGTTTCAGTGACAATTTCTAAACAGTTTGTACATATGAGGCAGAAACTCGAATTACGCCACAAAAACCCATAAAGAGATCTAACATGGGGTTTCTAGAAGACGTTCCTTAATCCAACTAATCTTTTCAGAAAAGTTGAGCTTATTATAACATGATCTACCAGTATATATTTTACTAGTGGGTATTTTTTTTGCGAAAATTGAAAACATTATCCCTATATAGATCAAGTTAGAGAAAATAATAATTTTGATCAAGTGGAAAAAATTTTTTTTGATTCATTTAAAGTGATATTTTTTTTGAAAATTATGAAAGGTGTTATTCTGTAAATTTCCTAGTGGGTCGTTTTTGGCCAAATGTATAAAAATTAACCCCATATGGATCATGTTATATAAAATAACTATTTTTATTCAGTTGAGATTTTTTTTC
Organism: Leucophora obtusa; assembly: GCA_949987735.1. Lineage (NCBI taxonomy): Eukaryota > Metazoa > Arthropoda > Insecta > Diptera > Anthomyiidae > Leucophora > Leucophora obtusa. The sequence goes on from OX465297.1 coordinate 43,865,471, forward strand.
TCAATTTAATGGCTTACAATCTCGTAGTCACAACTAATATTAAGTTTCATGGGTCTTGTCTGACCCCAGGCCACTAAGGGTTAACGATTTTTTAAACAAATGTATAGAAAATTATAAGGCGTGTTCGTTCAGTTACTACAAGTTACTACAGCTGGAAAAATTCAATACAAAAAGTAAACAAAACTTTCCAATTGTAGTAGTGTAGTAAGAATGTCCTGGAAAGCAGTCGCTCCAAGCACAAACTCGAATTATGATTTTCCAATTTATTTTTTTTTCTTTAATAGCAACTATTATGTGGTACAAATAGCAATCGACATCTCCCAATTAGACATTTTAAAAAATCTTTAAAATTAATTTTAAAAAAACACGTTTTTGCATTTTTATCAAATTCGTGGGTCATTTTGGATTCCAGGCTAAAGTGGGTTAATGATATCCGATGAAGTCAAAATTCCATGTCTGAATCATTTTGACTATATTAAATGAATAAATGGAATAAAAAGTAATTTTTTTCGAAATTTTGAATTTTGGGAATTTTTAATAGTAATACACTTTTTTCCAAAATGGGCCATTTTCGTCCAACTTTCGGCACGGGTTAACGTTTTCCAAAAAAATCCATTTCTTCCATTTGGGGCCATTTCCAATAAAACTGGAGGGTGTAATGAACGAAAATCGCTATTTTAAGGGACAGTCTAATATATATGGCCTGCTTGAAATAGTCCTACATTTTGAGTCTGCTATCCGCTTCCAACTATGAATATATGAAGTCAGTTGGGACGGCACTGCACTCACTAGTATGATACATTGCCCAGTCAGTGGACACCATATTTCACTCACTCGTACGATGTATTGAGAAACTTCACGAGTCTAAGGAGTGTACTAACACCACTACTCTGGAATATGACTACACCCAGAAAATAGATGCGGTGCTCACAACCCAATTTGTTGCCAATCGAATGGATCACAACTGAAAAATTCGGCTACCGAATCATTCGATTGGCTACAAATGCGGTTGTCAGCACAGTTTTCTGGATGTATGAATTGACTATTCATTCGAATGGACAATAAAGGCTATAAGGCCTCTTTCTGACTGGAGTGAAAGTAACGGACTGGGGGTGAATGCCAGGGAAAACGTATCTTCTTCTCTTTACTTAGAACAGAATCAGGGAGTTCAAATTGACGTTGCTGATTAAAGGTTACTATGGAATCTAAATCCTCAGGCTAGAGTAACAAAGGCCGCTATCGCTACACACACAGAACAGATTCATTGTGACAACCGAATTTGTTGCCAACCGAATTTTGGTAGTCACATGTACTATCACATTATTCGATTGTAGCTACCGAGATTTTCAATCATACCTACTATACTAATACAATGTAAAGAAGTAGTCCCAACCGAATGACTTTGGTACCCCCCGATCGAATTCAGCAGTCAGTAGATCCGACCGAATTTTTTAGAAATTTCTACCGAATAAAACACTGTTTCCATTTGATTTTTTTTTTAATTACTTATTCCAATATGAACAAAATAGATCAATATTACAAGAAAAAATATGTTATATATATGTATATACTTAATCTGGTGTTTTTAATAGTGAGAAATTCGTCTTATATTTAATTGCAGATTTCCATATTATAATTTTTATATACGAGAAATTTACGATAAAGGCCCTTGCTTTAGGCGACTTTCTCTTGAACAGTATATATATATAAATCTTAAGAATTCTTCAAAAGGAAATAACTAGGTTCTGACAAAGTCTTTCAATAGAAAATCAGCATCTTCCTGTCATTGAAACTTGAATATAACTTCTTGTATTTCTTCCACTTTTCCATATAAAAACTGGCTAGAATGTTAGCAATGCAGACTCTATTCTTAAGAATTTGAATAGATTAAAAGCCGATTATAGAAAATAGAAATAATCAACTAATCCTACCTTGAATTCGTATAATGTAATGTATAAATTCACATAAAAAAGTGAAACAACTTTCAGGTATACTTATGAATTTTAATATAAATTTTTGTTTTGTTACTTTTTTTCTGTTTATATTTTTGACAATTTACACAAATAAAATAAACGTCTTTCGGTCATGATGACCAAAACTGTTTGAATAAATTTTAGTATTTTTCACATTTGGCGTAGTAACTGAAAATCTATCTGATTATTTTTTTAATTCGGTGTTTGTGACCATCTTTCCGTAGAAAATATTTAATATTACCTTAATAAACATTCGTTTATAAAATTTGATTTTTACAACTTTCATATAATTGGTATAGCAAATTTATAAGGGAAATTATTATATTTTTCGTTTTTAAAATAGTTCCTACTACCGAATTATTTAAATAAATTTTATATTTGCTAAATTGGTTGCAAAGCCCGAATTTGATCGAAAAAGCATTTCAGTTCTGTTACTCTGCCAAACTTTCAGACACATTCATTAACTATTAACTTATACAATTGAATTTGTATAATTTTAACTAAAATTATGCTATATTAAAAAACTTATTGTATTTGCAACAATTTTCCAACTAATCTTTTCCCTGTGTGTATTTATTGCTGTAAAAAAGTTATCGGTGTGAACTGCAGTTAGTACCGCAGTTCACCAATGACGTCAACTGGCCTTTTATTTCAATCATCAGGCCGATGCTAATGTATGGTATAGAAAACAGATTAATTTTTACTGCCGAACCCACTTCCAGTTTGGGGATTATGACCGAAAACCCCCAGATATAATCCCCAAACAAGAAGTAGGATTTATAATCGTTTTAAAAATGCTCATAATTCGTATAGAGATTAAACCGTATTTTCGGTGAAATGCAAATAGTGTACATACGTGTCGCCGAATTTGTTACTAATCAAATTGTGTCTATACATCATTACGGTCGGAATATCTAAAATTGTTGCAAATATATTAATTATTATAAGTAACTATGCATCATTTAATTTTATAAATAACAATTTTAATTAATATATTATTAACTAATTAACTTAATGACATGTTTACACATAAAACTGAACACGTTGTAGTTGAACAAACAAAATAAATAAACACATCATCACTAAATCTCATTTCATCATTATTAAATGAGCACTTGAAGCAATAAACTATCAAATGAAAAGTGATCGATGATGAGTGAAATCTAATTAAACCCACGCTACTACGTTAGTATGCGAAGAGCAAACAACTATCCATCGAACCATCCAACCAAAATTAACCATTCCAGCAACCATTCCAACTACTACTGAAGAGGTTTCAAGTTACAATACGAAGAAGATAAATATCAATACATCACGATACTAACCAACAACAACAGCCATCAAGCATCACAAAAAAAAAAGATACTTTGTCTAAACAATCAATGTATCGTATGGGGATAACTATTAGTGTACGAATAATGTGGTTGATTTACCAAAAACATAATATTTATGTACTCTTATACTACAGGAGTTTATGTCTGTCTATCTTTCTCATTTGATACTAAACAATACATTTAAGTGTCAAATATTTTATGTGCGCATACACAGAAAACCACTAGATGTCACAGAATTTTTGTAGGGTTCTCGATGGTGTGTGTACTGAAATTTGTTGGAGGGTGTTAATTTATCTATTTCAATCTTAAAATTGGTTTTTTGAAATTTCAGATTTCAGAATAATACGTTGTTACGCTTATGTCTCTGTATGTACAAGTTTCTAGTGTGAAAATGTCACAATAAGATCGATAAGATAACACAATGTGATTTAGGTCTGCACTGACAACATTGTGTGGCAGGCGTACAATGGATTTTTAATACATACTACCCACAATCCACATTTCTTCTTTTAGTACTACTGACACGACTTTTTCTCTACTATGCATGTATTTGCTATTGCTCACTTAACACATCTATTAGTTTATTGTAGATTTGGTTTATAATCACAACAAAATACAATAATTAAATGCCGATTTTGCACAATAACAGGAATATCAAGATATTTGAAGGAAAGCATTCTTTAACGAGTTCAGTAACGGTTTTAACCGTTTTTTGCATTATGATTCCGTTTATATTTTCTATGTATCAACTTTTAGATTATTAGGGAATCTGTCACCCAAATACACACTCAGCAAATAGATTCATGCAAATAACTAAATTTACCATTCTTTCGGCTCAGTGCAGTAATGAAATACATATTTGGGTTACTATTACAGCCGAAGTTTTTTTTGATGATACAGTGAAAATTATTTAAATTTCTTGATGACACAGTGAAAGTTATTTAAATTAATTCTCTGTTACCACAACTGACAAATTGGAATATATAAATCGAACCATTCGATTGGTTACAATGTAGTACTCAGAAGGAATTTGATTTTCTATGTACATATGAAGCGATACTACTTTAGTGCCGGGCATTGAGATATTAAATGTTTCACTTTCTATGGCACAATCGGAACCTCAAAATATAAAGTGAGATTAGAAAAATAGTTTTCTCCAGATCATTGTTAGGACACATTCCCCTGGTGATTTTATGATGTTAGTTCTCTCTACATCCTGTTGTCGTTCGATTCCGTAAGACACTACACGCAAAGAGAAAACAGGGTTGGGATGACCATATAAGCAAGAACAGCATTATATATTTTTGGGTTTATGATTGCGACAATCATTTATTTTTCATCATAATATGATCCTTAAGTTATCACATTATAATTCCAAAATGATCCCAAAGTTATCATTTTACAGTCCTGCATAAAATACTATGATCCCTGTAGTATTTTCCCACTGTTTTAGATGTTAGAGCTAGAATTAAGAAGGCAAGAGGCGATTTGTCCCTTCTTACAAAAGTTTGGAAATCGAACGTATATAGTAAACATGGCTTGTAACGGAGGAAATCAAGAACAACCCAGTAGCAAATGGTCGAACTAGTTCTAAAAAGTAATAGTTTTCTGAGTAGTAGGTAATTACAAAACTAGTTCTCAAAATAATCATTTTGAACCAGTTTTGTACTAGTCAAATAGGATACATGCAGGGACTGGAAAAATAGGCAAAATAAAATACGAGACTTGAAGCTTTCATTTTATTCACAGTTCTTTTTAATAAAAAAATTTTAGTTCGCAAATAAACATTTAAATGTTTTATTATGAATTGAATTGAGGTGATTGAATCAACTGGTACAGTACTGGTACCAAAGAGTCACTCCAGAACTGGTGTGGTAAATTTATCATATAGCTTTCTGTTTTTCATCATAAACGTTTCAAAGATTAAATATAAATACGAGTTTTGAAATTCTAGTTTTGTTTATATTTGTTTTTAATAATATAGTGAGCTTGCAAATGAACACTAAATTCTTTTTATTGTGATTAGAAATTTTAAACAGAAAATATTTTAAATTTCATTTAGTTAATGTACATGATTATCTCATCGGTCTAATCTACGTTCCATCAAAAAAAAAACGTTGCTTTTTATCTATATAATTCAGGTCTTAACCAACTGGTACAGAACTATTTCCAAAGAGGAAATGCGAGTGTCACATTATCACCACTTTTTTCTCTATTTTTTGTACTTAAATTGTAATTTTAAAACTAGTTCTACAACTAGTACCAAAGTGGGAGTTTGGAGAAAATGGCAACCAATTGACACCATATCTATGACTTTTCCATGTTAAATTCTACAGTTTTTTGTATGGAGAGGCGGTAGAACACGTGCTAGTTATCTGGTTCAAATAAACTAAAACATAACTGGTTCTAGTACATAACTGGTCTTCCGGATGGAAGACTCTTATAGCCTATACTCACAATGATAGCCTATACTCACAATGAGGTAGCTTGGATCCCATTACCATGCAAGGCACTATTATTATTATTATTAATATATTGTTACGTTTTTACCTTTTTAAAATGTTGGTTTATCACCTTTAGATAAACCGGAATCTTTTATATTGCAATCAAAATAACCAATCTAAATTCAGACACCAATTGTTTCGTTTTACCTCCAAAAACGTACGTTTATTTCCTTAAATAAACCTGGCTGGTGCAATTAAAAATAACTAAAACACACACACACACTTGTTGTTTACTATTTATTTCTTTAACACTTTATTACTTTACAAATAATTTCACAATGATTTACTAGAGGTCAACTAAACTGTACAAATGCTACTGCGTGACTGACCTAACTTAGCACAACTTAACTCCACTAATGCTAATGCGCGACTGACTCACCAAACCTAAGCTGCAGCCCTTTTATAGTGTATTGTCCCTTTTATTGTCTGCGATTGTAGAATGAGCTCCAATATTCCAGAGACATCCAGATTGTTTGTAGAACAAACTAGAAGGTTCTAGAGCAGAGGTCGGCATCCCCTATGCCCATGGGCGCTCTCTCACACCTACATAAGCTCACACATAGAACAAAAAAATAATCAGCCGCATACAAGATTTCAATGAAGTAGGTTGTCACATCGCTTGTTTGCCAGATTTTTTACACTCTGCATAATGTTTATTGATACATTTTTTTGGTAATATATTTTTTTGTTTTTATTTTTTTTTGTGTTGTTGTTTTTTGATATATATTTTCGTAGTTGTTGTTTGCTTTTAAATTTTTATTTTATATTCCCATTATAAACATTTAAAATTTTCGAATAATTATACAAACGTTCTCTGTCAGTGCATTGAGAGTGAGAGGCTGCAACGCACTCATACAAGCACAAAATAAGGTTGAATATATTTGCCGATCCCTGTTCTAGAGGCACCCAGATTGTTAGACATGGTTGTAGAACAAAGTAGAAGGTTCCAGAAGCATCCAGAGTATTCATAGCGGAGATACCAATCACTTAGTTTTTAGCCAACACACCAACCAAGTTCTACTTAGACAAGACACAAACAAATTTATTCTTAGCCAAGACACAAACCACGTTATTATTAGCCGAGACACAAACCAATTTACAGTAAACACTTTTTAGCACATTTTAACATAATGTGGTATGCTTAAACGTAGCGTTAGCAGATTGACAGGTTGATTAAATCCCGTTTCTCGGGATATTTTTATTCCAAACTACCAGAACTAGACCAATCAAATTTCGTAACAATATTAAGGTCATGCAGAAAATTTTGTTATCATTTAGGAACATAAATATTATGATCACTTTTTACATGTTTTTCCTGTTTTGTACATGTTTCAATTTTATTTTCGTACAAAACTAAAATATGTCATACTTCTTATGATAGACAGGGGTATGGCATCGCCAAAAAAATAACTTATAACGACATCGTTATCACTAGGTGGCACTTTATTCAAAAAATTGATACTTTTCTTTTTTTATTTAAATTTAAATAATAACAAACAGAAAAGCAAAAAAACAAACCGATATCTCAAATTTAATTATTAAAATATATTTCGCGCTTGCTTGTTGTTTATTTTGCAGTAATTTTTGAGTTCTTAAATATAGGCTCAGCCGATACTAAAGTGATACTAAATAGTTGCTCAGGTAATACTAAATTTCATCTCCCACTACCGGTCAGTAGTGTAAGTTTTGATTTCCTATCTCTATAATTAATAGTCTCTATTTACACAGGATGACAAAATCTTAACTTTTAAAAATTAATAGAGTTCGGACCATTAATTCTATATATTTCGGACATGCTGATTATAATGGTCTACTATATTTTTCGATGTAAGATACAGATTTTTTGTGAAATGTGTTTAAAGTTTGGTAGTTCTCCATTTAGTTTTTTATATAAAAAATTTTTTAAATGCAGTCTTAAAAAAATTTATATGCAAGCATAGCTTTCCAAGTTATCCCCAAAATCCAACTTTTAGTATAATATGGGGTTACCTTTAAAAACTGTTCTTACAAAATTTCAAACAAAAAAGTTTTCTTAGTAAAGTGTTGTTTTTCAAAACGCGTCGTATAGACCAAACACAATTAATATTGTAATTAATATGTATTTTTATTAATTCTAATTTAGAAGGTTTGAGGTTAAGAAAAAGAATAAACATTTTCTTCAAAAGTTATAAACACATTAAATTTGCAAATCAGACTAGATCCAGTTTCTGCCTTTTTCCATGGACAGGCTTCATCAGTGATTTTCCATTAAGTTGTATTATTGTTTATATTTTTATTGTCAGATTGTCTCTATATGAATACATTCAGAAGTGATCAAATAGACATATAGAAGCATTCTACTTTAGATTTTTTTGTTTATCTTCTTATTTGCTCCGTGTCACCTTTTCGAAAATGTTGCCACACTGGCGTATGGTTTTTACGTACAAGTGCAGGCAATTTGTGTATATTGGAGACGAACTGCCAACAGTTATCGCAATAAAATTACTTATTTACTAAGAATAGTATCGTACTAAAGAAATTCTAATACTAATTTTTGTAAAAACTAAACAAAATTTTCAAGCTTTGGTAAATCGTCCAAATTTATTGCTTTGTCAGTACTTCTTTTTGTAAGACCGTGGTCTTGTGCTTTGCCAGTGCTTATTTTTCTACCTGGGTAACTTTATTTAAACGTTACTTGACAATATACATTTTGCCCATGCAACTGCATGATTTTTCTGGATACACTCTAAAAAATGTTTGTAAATTTACTACTATAAAATGGGTAAAATTTTGTTTAATTTTACGAAAATTCGGTAAATATAAACAAAAAATGCGTAAACTTTTTTTGTACACACTTTCATACGCAATAATACACACACAAAGTATTTTTAGACATTATGTGCTTATAAATAAACACATTGTGCCTAAAATTACTATTGTTTTGTTAAATAAAATTTTTACGCACAAAGTTGGTAAATATACTATCCTATAATAGTAATAAATACTCTGACATTTCAAATTGGAAAAAATTGAAAAAAAATTATAAATAATAAAAAGAAAAAGCGAAAAAGGATTATTTTTTGTAAATTACAACATTTCCACAAACACATTAGAGTCTGGAAATAGCAAAATAAGCATGAAATTGTTTTTGGTAATTATTATTAACGCATGTGGTAGTCTAAACCTCATTTCAAAATTGAAAACGCCGTATGAGAGACACGGCCTACGCAGGAACTACTGGGAGCAATAACTCCTGCTCAACAAAATGTATTCTTTTCAAGGGAGGCAGTCAACCAACAACCGTCAACAATAACGGGAGAAAACGCCGTAAGATAGATACGGCCTAGGTAAAACAACTGGGTGCGATGACTCCTGCTCAACAAAATGCCTTCTTTGAAAGGGAGGCTGTAACCGTCAACAATAACGGGAGAAAACGCCTTAAGAGAGATATGGCCTACGCAGGAACAACTGAGTGCAATGACTCCTGCTCAACAAAATGCTTTCTTTGCAAGTTAGGCAGTACTCAATGAATACTGACTTTGTTGAGCAGGAGTCATTGCACTCAGAGGTTCCTGCGTAGGCCATATCTCTCTTAAGGCGTTTTCTCCCATTATTGTTGACGATTACTGCCCCCCTTTCAAAGAAGGCATTTTGTTGAGCAGGAGTCATCGCACCCATTCAATAGTTATAACAAATTTTTATATGAATTTTATACAAATGCCTTAAGATCCCAAAACGACTAATTTGGACATTAACGATTATGAGAGAACTAGCGGGCGCAGCCCGCTACGTTGTTAGCGTGCCTTAAAGGTTAAGGGGGGGGGGGGCTGCGCCCCCCAAAATTTTTATTAAATTCGTTTTTTTATTTAAAGTTTTTTTATTTAAATCCTTCACCCAGCCACCACAAATAAATAATTCTGCACAACAATGGGTTTAAAATAAATAAATATTTGATCACTTTTTCTCATGAAAGTGGATTGTTAGTAATGAATCCATAATAATTTGCAATATACGTGTGTATGTCAAGATAATTTGGTAAAGTGCGAACTTAGGTAGATAGACCCGTAAGTAGTTTTGTTCATTTGTGTTTTGAATGAAAATAAATAACGTAAACCAGAGTTGGAAAGCATTTTATAATATTAAAAATAGCGGGCAAAGCCCGCTACGTTGTTAGCGTGTCTTAAAGTTTTTTTTTTAATTCCAGTTTATGTAAAGGTAGACCTGGCAATTCAAGTAAATTCACAAATTCAGTTGAAAAATTTACTGCGTCGGTTTCTTCCACCGGTGCTTCGTTACATGAAGTTTAAATATCGGAATATATAAGTTCCATTCCTTTTCTAAGGTTTTTTCTCTTTTAGAAAATTTGTTTAACTTTTTGGAGAGTATGTTTCAATGCTACATAAGTTTCATATTCCGTGGATAGTGTTTGAACAGGTAATTCCATCTTCCAATCCATTTGCATTGTCTATAATTTCAATTCCACTCGTTCAACGTTTATATCCATTTCATTTCACTTGTGTAGTGTTTCAATCCCACTCGTTTCCTATTTAGTTTCTTAATTTTAGTGTTTCATATACACTTGTTCTTTAAGTTTTAGGTTTCTAGCTAAAGACGCAGACGTTAAGGGGGGGGGGGCAATTTTCCCCTTTTGAACCACCATTTTTACCACGTTCCTGTCCAAAGCCCTAGAAATGCCTTGTCGATAAGTTAGCCCATACTCCAAGGAAAACATATTATATATTACAGGTTTCTACCCGAAGGGTTCGGTTAGGCCATCAAGGGGGAGAATTATTCCGTTTTTACCCCTCCCGGTAGGAATTTCCAAAAATTCCGTCTTAGAGGACGTCTGCGTTGGAGGAGGAACCTACTACATACATAATTTTAGGTCTCTATATCCAGCAGTTTGGCCAGGCCGTCAAAATGGAATTTTTCCCTTTTTACCTCTCCCGGTATGAATTTCCAAAAATACCATCTTAGGGGACGTCAACGTTGGAGAAGGAACCCAATTTAAGATCCCTTGTTCCAGCAGTTTGGCCAGGCCGTTAAGGGGGAGACTTTTCCTGTTTTTGACCCTACCTGTAGAAATTTCCAAAAATCTCATCTTAGCGGATGTCTACAATAGAGGAGGAACTTTAATACCAAATTTCAACTTCCTACCTCCAGCGGTTTGGGCAGGCCTTTAAGCGGCACTTTTCGCTTCATTAATCCAATTAAAAGCACCTTCCCGGTAAGTGAGCCCATACTCCAAGTAACATATGTTTTACATTTCAGGTTTCTAACCAACTTTTACTATTTGTGCCCCTCTCGGTAGGAATTTCCGAAAATCCATCGACAGGGAATTTCAGCTTCCTAGTTCCAGCAGTTTGAGCAGGCTGTCAAGGGGGACACTTTTTCTTTTTTTGTCCCTCCCGGTTGGAATTAGGCTGGAAGAGAAACCTAAGTACCGAATTTCAGCTTCCTAGTGCCAGCAGTTTGGACAGGTCGTTAAGGGGCAACTTTCCCTTTTTGAGCCCCCATTTTATAACGACCCTGTCCAAAATTCAAAAAAGTATCTTTCTAATAAGTTAGCCCTTACTCCAGGGACCCACATTTTAAGCTTCAGGTTTCTACCCGAAGGGGTTTTTACCGGCCCCCAAGGTGAGGCCTTTCTTCTTTTTGCCCCTCCCTTTAGGAATTTACAAAAATTCCATCTTCGCGGCTATCTGCGATGGATGAGGAACATTCATACCAAATTTCAACTGCATTGCCTAAGCGGTTTGGGAAGGCCGTTAGTGGGGACATTTTTCCCTTTCAACCACCATTTTTACTATGTTCCTGTTCCAAAATAGAAAAATTACGTTGCCGGTGAGTTAGTCCTACTCCAAGGAATACATATTTAAAATTTTAGGTTGACCAAAAGGGATTGGGCAAGCCGTCAGGAGGAGACTTTTACCTTATTTCCCCTCCCGATAGGAATTTCAAAAATTCCGTCTAAGCGGATGCCTACACAGAAGGAGGAACTCTCATACCGAGTTTTCTTTTGGGATATCCTGTAGGGAATTCCAAAAATACAAACTTAGTCGATGTCTACTACAGCGGAGGAACCTTTATACCAAATTTCAACTTCTTACCTCCAGTGGTTTGGGCAGACACTTTTCCAATTTGTGAGACTGTTTATAGGGAGACTTTTGCCCGTTCCGGTAGGAATTTCCAAAAATCCCGTCTTAGCGCACGTCTATGCCGAATATCAAGAAACCTTGTTTTAGTGGAGATATACGTGGGGGAGGAAAAAAGTAGTTTTTTTGAAATTATATATTATTTTAAATGGTACTTTTTGGAAAAACGAAATTTTTTGGAAAAGATACTTTGTTTTTACAAAGTACTTTATTTGTACTTTTTTTGGAAAATGTATTTTTTTTAAAAAGGTGTTTTTTGTTGGAAAAATGTTTGTTTTTTGGAAAATGTATGTTTTTTGTGAAAAGGTACTTTTTTTGGAAAAGGTACTTTTTTTTGGGAAAGGTACATTTTTTTAGAAAAAGGTACATTTTTTGGAAAAAGGTACTTTTTTTGGAAAAAGGTATTTTTTTTGGAAAAAGGTACTTTTTTCTGGAAAGGTACTTTTTTTGGAAAAAGGTACTTTTTTTGAAAAAGGTACTTTTTTTGGAAAAAGGTACTTTTTTCGGAAAATGGTACTTTTTTGGAAAAAGGTACTTTTTTTGGAAAAAGGTACTGTTTTTTGGAAAAAGGTACTTTTTTTGGAAAAAGGTACTGTTTTTGGAAAAAGGTACTTTTTTTGGAAAAAGGTACTTTTTTTGGAAAAAGGTACTGTTTGTGGAAAAAGGTACTTTTTTTGAAAAAAGGTACTTTTTTTGGAAAAAGGTACTTTTTTTGGAAAAAGGTACTTTTTTTGGAAAAAGGTACTTTTTTTTGGAAAAAGGTACTTTTTTTTGGAAAAAGGTACTGTTTTTGGAAAAAGGTACTTTTTTTGGAAAAAGGTACTTTTTTTGGAAAAAGGTACTTTTTTTGGAAAAAGGTACTTTTTTTGGAAAAAGGTACTTTTTTTTGGAAAAGGGTACTTTTTTTGGAAAAAGGTACTTTTTTTGGAAAATGGTACTTTTTTTTGAAAAAGGAATTTTTTTTTGGAAAAAGGTACTTTTTTTGGAAAAAGGTACTTTTTTTGGAAAAAGGAATTTTTTTTGGAAAAAGGTACTTTTTTTGGAAAAAGGTACTTTTTTCGGAAAAAGGCACTTTTTTTGGAAAAAGGTACTTTTTTGGAAAAAGGTACTTTTTTTGGAAAAAGGTACTTTTTTTGGAAAAAGGTACTTTTTTTTGGAAAAAGGAATTTTTTTTGGAAAAAGGTACTTTTTTTGGAAAAAGGTACTTTTTCGGAAAAAGGTACTTTTTTTGGAAAAAGGTACTTTTTTTGGAAAAAGGTACTTTTTTTGGAAAAAGGTACTTTTTTGGGAAAACGGTACTTTTTTTGGGAAAAGGTACTTTTTTTGGGAAAAGGTACTTTTTTTGGGAAAAGGTACTTTTTTGGAAAAAGGTACTTTTTTTGTCCCCTTTTTGCCCCTCCCGATAAGAATTTCCAAAAATGCCGTCTCAACGCACGTCTACACCGGTCGAGGAACCTACATACCAAATTTCAACTTCATAGCTCCAGCAGTTTGAGCAGGCCGTCAAGGGGCAGACTTTTTCCCCTTTTTGCCCGTCCCTGTAAAAATTTCCAAAACTCCCGTCTTGGTGGATGTCTACGATAGTGGAGGAACCTTTATACCAAATTTCAACTTCCTACCTCCAGCGGTTTGGGCAGGCCGTCAAGGGGGGCCTTTTTCCCCTTTTTAACCCCCATTTTTACAATGTCCCTGTCCAAAATTCCAGAAAGTACTTTCCAGAAAAGTTAGCCCATACTCCAAGGAACACATATCTTAAATTTCAGCTTTCTAGCCAAAGGGGTTTTGGCAGGCCGCCAAGGGGGAGACTTTTCCCCTTTTTGCCCGTTCCGGTAGGAATTTCCAAAAATGCCGTCTTAGCGGACGTCTACGCCGAAAGAGGAACCTACATACCAAATTTCAACTTCCTAGCTTCAGCGGTTTGGGCTGGGCGATGTTGAGTCAGTCAGTCAGTCAGTCAGTCACGTTATTCTTTTATATATAGAGATGACTCGGATATTATTATTAATAAAATACGTACTAAAAATTAATTTGTTATTTTATTTAAAAAAATTTTTGGGTGGTGCTTAAAGTTAGCACAACTGTTGTAAATGTACGCATTATATTTTATTTTTACGCACTTTCTGTGGATTTTTGCGAATTTTTTGTGGATTTTTACGCATTTTATGCGTACATTTACACGTGAAACGTGCTTTTTTACACACAAATTTAGTAAATTAACACACTAATTTCAAAATTTCATTTAATTTTTACGCACTTTCAATGTAAAATTACAAATTATTTGTGCACCAACTTAAACACAATGTGCGTATTTTTTTTCAATTACGCACATAGAGTAAATTTATCCAATTTATAGTAGGAGTTCAGTTTCCTACTATAAGTTGGGTAAATTTCAACAGAATTTAATTAGAGTGTAGGCTAAAAGTGATATGAACTAAATTTTTATCCGAATCATCAGTTTTAGAAAAAAATCAATCGATTTGTAGTTGCATATTTCGACTTATGATTTTTAACGCTTATTTGTGCATATTTTTTTGGGGCATTTTTGAATTTGCTTCAAAATATAAAAAATGGGTACATTTTCAATTTTGATTCAAACAAAATATAAATTTTTTATGGTTAATTTAAAAAATAAACACTCTTAAAAATGTTGTTCACCAAGTTTTAAATTCTTTGGGTCATATGCATAACCACTTTTAAAATTTATAAGTGATTTAGGCGAATATTTTCGATTTTTTGATGCATCAATTTAATATGGATTTAAGGTGATTTCACTGCTGTTTTTGGTTTAGAGTACAAAGCATGATCATACGTTTGTTAGACATGTAAATATACCCAAAAAAACCACCGATAACCCTTATGGTGAAAAAACAATTATTTTAACACGATCATGTCATTGGATTCAAGTACTTGCCATTTCATTAATGAAATAATCCATTATTCATTTTGTAAATTATTGGTGATGACCCTAAATTAACCAGAATGGGTAAAAGATCCCAACTGAAGGAAGAACTGGTAATGTGAAAGTTATCATTTAGTCAATAGGTGTATTTGGCCGATCAGGCATGGATGGGTGTTTCCGCATAAGATAGTTCTACATACATATTTGATATTCATGTAGATATGAGAAAAATCACAAACATTTTTAATTTGGATTTTATTATTACGTATTTAAAAGATTTCGTAACGAATTCATTCCTCAAATACCTGAATGAGCCCAGCAAATTTTTAAACAACCATATTGTCGTCTGCCTTTCAGTAAGGAGTGAGTTGCAACCCCATCCCCACAAGGACACGTGTGCAACAAACGACATTAGCATTAAGACTTAATTTTAGTGTTATCAAAATAAACAAATCTGATGGTATGCTAGTGAAACCAGAGGACCCTCTATGCATTCGGCTAACTGACTGACTGACTGGCATTCTTTGCTGTGATGATGTATGATATTTTGGGTGTTATATTTGCTTAATATGACATTTCAAATAGATTGTAAGCGTGTGTGTCGTCTATATGAACCATAGCTGGGTGTGCTGGTAACCAAGTCAGCCCTTTATTTACGCTCTTATTATCGTATTAAATCTTTTCATATTTTATTGTGGGCTTAAATCTCATGTTCTTTGTATTATATGTACTTATATTTTGGAGAAAGGAGGGTAAACAAGACATGGAAAGATAACAATTGATTTGATGTATATAAACTAAAATTATGGGAAATTTTCAATGTTATCTAAAAGGATGAAATTAAAAAAGAGATACAATTACAATGATATATTTAAATATGATTTATGTGTGTATTCCATTTATACCATGTTCCCATTAATCTATATTTATGACAGAATTTTCATTTTAAATGTCATATTCATTTGTACTGAGAGATAGATAATCTTAATATAGTCAGCAAGCAGCAAAGGTAAATTCTATAACAAATCAATCATAAATATATTATTAGTTTTTAATCAACTTTATCGAATACGTTTTTCGTAAAAAGTAATCAAGTATTGAATGTATGTACAAATTAATGTACACTCTAAAAAATGTTTGTAAATTTACTACTATAAAATGGGTAAAATTTTGTTTAATTTTACGAAAATTCGGTAAATATAAACAAAAAATGCGTAAACTTTTTTCATACACACTTCCATACACAATAATACACACACAAAGTAATTTTAGACATTATGTGTTTATAAATAAACACATTGTGCCTAAAATTACTAGTGTTTTGTTAAATACAATTTTTACGCACAAAGTTGGTAAATATACTATCCTATAATAGTAATAAATACTCTGACATTTCAAATTGAAAAAAATTAAAAAAAAAAATTATAAATTATAAAAAGAAAAAGAAAAAGCGAAAACGGATTATTTTTTGTGAATTACAACATTTCCACAAACACATTAGAGTCTGGAAATTGAAACATAAGCATGAAATTGTGTTTGGTGGTAGTTTAAACCTCATTTCAAAATTGAAAACGCCATAAGAGAGATACGGCCTACGCAGGAACAACTGTGTGCAATGACTCCTGCTCAACAAAATGCCTTCTTTGCAAGGGAGGCAGTCAACCAACAACCGTCAACAATAACGGGAGAATAGGCAAAACAACTGGGTGCAATGAATACTGTTCAACAAAGTCAGTATTCATGGAGTACTGTCTAACTTGCAAAGAAAGCATTTTGTTGATCAGGAGTCATTGCACTCAGTTGTACCTGCGTAGGCCATATCTCTACGTTTTCTCCCGTTATTGTTGACGGTTACTGACTCCCTTTCAAAGAAGGCATTTTGTTTAGCAGGAGTCATTGCACCCATTCAATAGTTATAATAAATTTTTATATGAATTTTATACAAATGCCTTAAGATCCCAAAACGATTAATTTGGACATAAACGATTATGAAAGAATGACTTGGATATTATTATTAATAAAATACGTACTAAAAATTAATTTGTTATTTTATTTAAAAAAAATTTTTGGATGGTGCTTAAAGTTAGCACAACTGTTGTAAATGTACGCATTTTATTGGATTTTTACGCACTTTCTGTGGATTTTTGCGCATTTTAGTGGATTTTTACGCATTTTATGCGTACATTTACACGTGAAACGTGCTTTTTTACACACAAATTTAGTAAATTAACACACTAATTTCAAAATTTCATTTAATTTTTACGCACTTTCAATGTAAAATTACAAATTATTTGTGCACCAACTTAAACACAATGTGCGTTTTTTTTTCAATTACGCACATAGAGTAAATTTACCCAATTTATAGTAGGAGTTCAGTTCCCTACTATAAGTTGGGTAAATTTCAACAGAATTTAATTAGAGTGTAGATATACTCAAATTAAAAACAAATTAGATTAGAAATATCAATTCTAATGAGCAACTCTACATGTGTATCTAATATCTAATAATATGGACAGGTTGAGACATACGAGAATATTAGGTATGAGTATTTTTGATTTTATATAAATTATATTAGTACATACGTATTTGGTAAATAATTTACATGTTTGGTTTATAACTTTCGATTAAATATTATTCTCGTACACGAAACTACAGTTATGATCAAATTTACAATCTAATTAATATTTTAAAAATTTGATACAATTTCCCAAAACCTTGGTATTTCATTTTGTATGAACAGATAGACGGCTATTGTTAAGTCACCATCGCTAAACGGTTCTGAGTCGATCGTTATACTATAAGATGGGTCTACGTTCATTATTTTACAAACATCAGCACTGACTGTTCAACAATAACGTGTAGGGCATAAAAATAAAAATTAATTTTGATAAAAAATTATACAGGGTCCGCCATCTAACTTTTTTTTTTTTTTTTTAACTAGTGCTTATTTCGTGAATGGTAACACTTAGCTCATGTCTGATTTGACAGATAATTAGTTTTATCCTTCTGCTGAACGAATATGGTTGTGTATACGCTTGAACAACGCTTCGCTTCGACTTACAGAAGATGCCGATTTTGCCAAAAAAAAATTATCTTTTCAGATGAAGCTCATTTTGATCTTGGCGGGTATGTAAACAAGCAAAATTGTCGCATTTGGGGCACAGAAAACCAGCACGCATACATTGAAAAGCCGGTGCACCCAAAACGAGTCACTGTTTGGTGCGGATTTTGGTCCAGAGGCATAATTGGGCCATTTTTCTTCGAAAATGAGCAAGGAGTGGCCGTTACAGTCAATGGGCGATCGTTATCGGGCCATGTTGAACGAATTTTTGTTCACAAAAATTGAAGAGGAGGATATTGGCAACATTTGGTTTCAACAGGACGGCGGTACGTGCCACACAGCCGAAGCTATACTCGATGTTTTGCGCCCTATTTTTGAAGATCGCATTATCAGCCGCAGAGCTGATGTCGTTTGGCCACCTCGGAGCTGCGATTTGACACCGTTGGACTGTTATTTGTGGGGTGCCGTCAAAGATAAGTGTTACGCCGACAATCCAGAGACAATTGACGCTTTAAAGGACAATATTCGTGAAGCCATTGGTGAAATACAGCTGCACACAATCGATAATATGCTTAAAAATTGGGCCGATCGTGTAGGCTACTGCATGGCCAGCCGAGGCAGCCATATGAATGAAATTGTTTTCCATTATTAACCGGAAGAATTGTACTTTCAAATAAAAAAAGAAATTTGAGAAAATATTCAGTAGTTTTTTTTATAGCATTTTCAAAAAAAAAAAAGTTATTTGGCGGACCCTGTATATGTAACATACACGCAGTGGCGGTTCCAGCTTTCTATTTGTAATTAACCACCTGATAACGCATTTTTGCCCACTTACTGTTCCACTGGAAATTTTGTGAATATTTACCTTTGTATTGACTACCTTTGTGTGAAAAATACCTGTTACTTTTTACAAAATTCGAAATTCAGTTTAGACAGAAATTGAATAATTTTACCGAAGTAACGAAAACTTTTTGCAATTTTTTTTTTAGAGCAAACGATTATGGTCCAGAACTAAGAATTAATTTTTTCTAAAATTTGGCTTAAGTAAAAAAAATTTACAAAAACAATTCTTACATAAGTTATATTTAAGACCAAAATCGTTTTTAATTCCAATTATCAAAATATTCCTTTTACTGGATGGGGTCAAAAAATTAAAATTATACTTTATTTTAATATATGGATATATAAAATATATATTAGAAGCTCTTCATCTCTCACCACCTTTCACCTGTCTTCTATCTTCTTTCCAAAGAAAGCAGCATATTAATTAATATAACGAATTTCTTGTTTTTAAAAAATAAAAAAATGCAAAAGTAGACACATCCGAAGAAAAACCTAAAATATATTCTGAACTTTCAACACTACACTAAGAGAATTATCTGCATGATATTAATGAATTTTTGCATAAAACCAATTAAGTTTCACTGGAACCCGATCACTGAAACTTTTCAATGAATTAAAGACTTTTTCATAAAATGCTGTGATAAATTTCACTATATTTGTTAATAGTTTCATACACTCAATGAAAAAGTTTCATTAAAATAGATTTATAAAATACATAAAGCTTTCTCATCAAAATTAAGAAATTTTCCACTTACTTTGTGAAGAAAACTTCACTGGTTTACTGAAAAATTTCATAAAAACTCGTCCAGAAAAATTTTCTGTGTATTTATCTCCACACTGAATATATTATTACAGTAACTGACTGTAGTTTATTTAAAAAGTTATCCGTACATTTATTTTTAAATGATTATACAGTTAAAATACAAAGATATATATTTTTTAACTGATTTTCTGTTACAGTTAATATTTTTATTTAAAATGTTTTGTAAAAAAAGGAATTCCTTCTCGATTTCTAGGTCAGTTAAAAAAACGAAATAAACTAAATATCATTTATTCTTACAGATTTTGTAGTTAATTTTTTGAAATCTAAAAAATGGAAATAAATGAAAAATCATTATTTTTTAAGGATTTTGTAGTTAATTTATTAACATTTAAAAATAAATGAAAAGTCAGTAGACCGGTTTTCAAGTGATTTTTGATTTATTTTAAATTACATTTTCAGTTAATTTAAACCACAAACTATTTTGAGTGTATGTATATTAGATTGGTCAAAAAAAAAGTTGGCATTCTCACGCTCCACAACCCTAAAAATAAGCCACTATGAAAATAAATATGGTCTGATAAAAAAAATCACCAAAAAAGTTTTATTTAGAGGTTGCGGTTGAGGTTGAGGTTATATTATTTTCAATTAATTAAAAATAATGGAAAAAATGGGAAAAATTAAATATAATTATTATGATCAAAAAACTTGAGTTTTTTTGAATTTTCAAAAACCGCGAATAATTTATAAACTACAAATTTTTTTTAAATTTCGATTGTTGATTCATAATTTTTGTTAAAATAAAGATCAGATTTGAGAAATTTGCGCACACAAGGCAAAAACAAGTTGCATTTTTAATTACATCTTTTCGGAAAAGTCTCTTCTTAAAAGTTACTTAATTTTTATAAGTTTAGATTTCATATTCCTTTTCTGCACATTAATTAAGACTATAGAGCAATTCCATATGAAAACGATCAAAATTGGCAAATTTTTGGACGACCCCTCTCCGATTTTAAAATAAATAGTCTCAATCGATTGCCCAGCAAAAAATAATGTACCTACATATTTTTTTTTTTTTTTTATAGTGACTGGTTTAGTGGTGGTGTACACCACTGTCATGTGACAAAATTGAAGAATTCTTCATAAGGGGCCTCATTGAAAGTTGTTTTAAAAAAAAACTACTAAAGCGATCGTAACGAGTGATAGCTCGTTGGAAAGGTATTTTTCTCAGAAATTTACCTTTTTTCCCATGAAAATTAAATTTTCCGATTTTCCACAGAAGCTCCTAAATTTTCCGGCTAATTTTTTTTTTTTTGGATTCCTCATAATTTTTGCTTTAAGAATCAGCAATAAAAAAATGGGCCCCGACTCCTTGTTTGGACAGGAGAGGAGCATTTAAGAGACCACCTTGTTCTCATTGTTTTTATATTTTTTACAATTGAATTATTTGTAATTATTTAACATTGTTTTATTTTATTATTAAAAATACATTTTAAAAATTATTTTACAGTTAAAAATACATTTATGAAGAAAAAATCTTTCTTATTTTGCTGCTTACACTTAATTACAATATTTATTAAAAATTTCAATTGTCTTGGCATCATTATAAAATTAAAGTAACTTTAAATTTAGCACGTCGGCAGACGAAGAGTACCGCTTTACATTAATTGACATATCAGAAATATTTGGTATGAAGCAATGAAACTTTTGCGTTCCAGTTATAGTTTTGACATTATTATATCTGTTTTGAATTCGTCGCTCCATGGCATCGTGTTCTTTTTGAGTGCATAAAACTGTGTTAATGGCAATTTCCTTGCTTTGAATCCACGAAAACAAATGTTGTACATTTAAGATCTGGTCTGTATATGGCCTTTGCAAACTTGCCTTAGTCGCCATGCGTTTTAGAGTTCCCCCTAATGCATCGCATGGGCCCTTACCGTGGGACGTCGCAAAAAAGCGCCACTCGACCTTGCAGTTTTGTTCTTCTTCAATTATGCAAAGATTGTACAAATTTTTTTTATTCTTGTACTGAGAAGCCGCGCCGTCTGAGAAAAACGTTACTTTGTCGATTGCATCGAATTTTGATCTTAAGAATTCAAACAGTTTCATTTGAAATAAATAAACGGACACATAATTATGAGCTAAACTCTCCGCGACAACAACAAGGCTTACGGTCTGTAGTTCGTTATCTTCGTTTTTGAAATAAATGCAAAAAGGATGCACCGTGCACTGGTCGTTTGCCCAGTGATAAGCCTGAATTTCATCCTGAACGAGAAAAGTGTAATTCTCGGCAAAGTCGCTTATCACAATGAATTCATTTTGGGCTAATTTCTCCTTACTTTCCTTTAGAAATTTCGATTGCATCTCGGATATGAAATGGTGCGCCTTCAGTTCATTCAACTTGAATCCGAATTCCTCGATGAATTCCGGAATCTGCTTTACCACGGTCTCAAGGGAACATCTGCCGCTGCTAATTATCCACTGTTTGAAATGCACCTCCTGAATTAACAGCTGTTCAAACTTTTCCGCCAAATATTGCTCTAGCTCGTCAATCTTCGGACAATTGTCGCATTTGGACAGATGACAATTTTCCGTGGGGTATGCGCACGACTTCGACAGGAGGTCCCTATATGTTTCAATTTCACCGTGAAATACTTTCAATTTCTTGCATGGAAAAAACATTAATTTGATGTTTTGATGAAACATGCAAACGCAGACTGAATGCGTTCCGTGCCTGTCTAATGCCAGCACGCATTCTTTTGGTCGTAGGATGGCAAACTTAGAAAATCCCACTTTTTCTGCTGGGTATTTCTCTTTGAACTGATGGTATGCTTCGGATAGATTACATAATAATAATCTGCGCTGCTTGTGTACTTTTTCTCCATCTTCACGTGTGATAACATAGTCACGTGTACCTGGGCAGGCGCGGCTGTTGTCATCATTGCAGTAAAAATCTTGAATCAATTTCACCGTTGCTTCGCTGAGGGTCCTTGAGCCAAATTTCTTGGTGGGAGTCGCCAATATGCCCTTCTGTCGAACTAATTCTTTGCTTCTTCTCGCGATGTAAAAAGATGTTTGAAACTGTTCAGAAATCTTGCGTATAGACCATGATTGAGGCAGCACAGATAAAATGAGATATTTCTCCGGAAAAGTGGTCGCTAAATTGAATTTTCTTTTCAACTGCTCAATCATTTGTTTGCCGTCATCAACGTCATCTGCTTGACTGCATTCGTTATCAGAGCCTTCATCAAATATTGTCGCGATTGCACTCATAACCTTGTCTTTTTTCTCTTTCCTGTATTTTTCACTTCGCAACTTTCTTTTTGTAATAGGCGATTCACCTAAAGTGGTAATAGCCTCATTCAAAGGACTCAAAGACATATTGACCATCGGAATGTCTGCCTCACTATCAGATGAAACATTTTGTTCAATTGTCATTTCACTCTCGGATTGTGGTTGCATTTGTTTCAATGCATTTGCTTGTTGAGACAAATCGATTTTACACTTGGGGCAAATGAATTCTGCTTCTTCACCGTATTGTATATTTAATTCATTCATGTATCGCTTCGAAACACCAGTTAATTTTAATACTTTTATCTTTTTCGAACGATGTCCACTCTTGTTAAACGGATTGCAGCAAAATTTTTTCATTTTACTTTAAATTGTCTTTACAGCTTTACTCTTTACTTTACAAAAAAAAACACTTTAACACTTTCACGTTTAGTATTCAACTAAAATTTGACTCAGAGTGTGTGAAGTATTTATATTTATTTTTTGGTAAAAAATAGGTAAAAAAAAATAAGCGATATTTGCTTTTCTTTAATAGGAAAATTTGCGTGAACTACTTGTCATAAAATGTTTTTTAAAGAGGGACTTAATTGGTTACTGCCAAAAAGCCGACCACAGGTTATAAAATGTTTTGTAAATTTTTTAAATTACCAGGTAATAAATATTTCGCCATATTTATGGAAAATCCGTGTTTTATGACTTGTTTCTGCACGTGTCATTTTAGGCGAAATATTTATTACCTGGTAATTTAAAAAATTTACAAAACATTTTATGACCTGTAGCCTCAGTCGGGTTTGGTGTGCCATTACATGCCACTGCTGCTATTATCCATGGATTTATGGCCGATCTTGTGAAGGCAGGCAGACCATATTCACTACACACTCAACTTGGGGCTCTTAAAAAAAATTGATTTTTTCTTCATAAATGTATTTTTAACTGTAAAATAATTTTTAAAATGTATTTTTAATAATAAAAATAATTTAATTTAAAATATAAAAAATAATTTTAATTTAAAAATAAAACAATGTTAAATAATTACAAATAATTCAATTATAAAAAATATAAAAACAATGAGAACAAGGTGGTCTCTTAAATGCTCCTCTCCTGTCCAAACATGGAGTCGGGGCCCATTTTTTTATTGCTGATTCTTAAAGCAAAAATTATGAGGAATCCAACAAAAAAAAATTAGCCGGAAAATTTAGGAGCTTCTGTGGAAAATCGGAAAATTTAATTTTCATGTGAAAAAAGGTAAATTTCTGAGAAAAATTAGGAAAATTTTATTTTTCAATTAAAGCCTGATTCAATACCTTTCCAACGAGCTATCACTCGTTGCGATCGCTTTAGTTTCAATGAGGTCCCTTATGAAGAATTCTTCAATTTTGTCACATGACAGTGGTGTACACCTTAGTGGTGGTGTCACTATAAAAAAAAAAAAAATATGTAGGTACATTATTTTTTGCTGGGCAATCGATTGAGACTATTTATTTTAGAATCGGAGAGGGGTCGTCCAAAAGGTGATCGCTTTCATATGGAATTGCTCTATAATAAAGAAAATTGTTGTTGTTATAGCGTACAGGTTAAGAAATAATTCAATTTAAAATCAACCCTACTGTTTGTATAAATTCCTCTAGAGATAAATAACTAATTCTTAAAAGCTAAATTTTTCTGCTACCTCTAAATAAAAGCGGGTTTAGCTGAAACTTGGCACAGAGTTTTTAGACATTAAGAAACAGAGGCAACATTGTGGAGATCGCGAATTCCAACATTCATGTTTTTTTTGGACTACTCTAATATTGGGAGAGTATTTGCCGAATAGTATTCTAAGATTATAGGGATTTACTTTTATGAAAAAACTTTCCGATGACTGTTTCGTTATAAAATCTCTTACAATTTCTTTAACAAATATAAAGATTCTAACACCAATTTATTACGATAATTTTTAGATTTTGAGAAATTCATCCCTAAAATTCGAAAGACTATTTTATAGAAATATTACTCGAATTGTGAGAACTCTTCCGTAGAACACCACTTAGATTTCCAGGATATTTATTTTACAGAACTTGTTTAATTCTGGCAACTTTATCATACAGGAACTCCTCCCGATTCTTAAAACACATTTTCCTATATAAAAATTCTCTATGAATTTTTACATTGAATCAATAAGTTTTGCTGGAATTCGTCCATTGAAACTTTCAATTGAATTAATGCAATTTTTCGTAAAGTTTAATAGCAATTACATATTATTTATTAAAAAATTCATTCACCCAATGAAAAAGTTTCATTAAAAAGAGTTTCATAAAAATTATGAAGCTTTTCATAAAATTTAAGAAATTTTTGATTCACTTCTTGTAAAAATTCTTTCCTTCTTCTGATTTGTAAATTTCTAATGTGTTTATAACTTTTGAAAAAATGTTTATTCTTCATCTTAACCTCAAACTTACTAAATTAGAATTAATAAAAAATGCATATTAATTACAATATTAATTGCAGTTGGTCTATATGACGCGTTTGAAAAACAAAACTTTACTAAAAAAATAAAAATGCCCTGTTGGCAGTCCGTCTCTAATATATACAAATTGCCTGCACTTTAACGTAAAAACCATACTTCAGTGTGGCAACATTTGTGAAAAAAGTGACACGGAGGAGATAAGAAGATAAACAAAAAAATTTTAAGTAGAAAGTTTGTGTGTGTCTGTTTGGTCTTTTCTGAAAGTAAAAAACAATAACAGAAAGCTGAATAGGAAAGAAACTATGAATTAGCTAAGCAACTTGCAAGACCTTACGTGGGTTAGATGGCTAAGCTATCGAACTCTAGTATAGTTACGTTTGTAATGTGGGAGTGCATGGGTTAGATTCCTAAAAATATAAACATTAATACAATTTAATGGAAAATTACTGATAAAGCCTGTCCATAAAAAAAGGCAGAAACTAGATCTAGTCTGATTTGCAAATTAATGTGTTTATAACTTTTGAAAAAAATTTTATTCTTCTTCTTAATCTCAAACCTACCTAATTAGAATTAATAAAAAATGCATATTAATTACAATATTAATTGCAGTTGGTCTATATGACGTGTTTGAAAAAACAGCACTTTACTAAAAACTTCTTTAGTTTAGTAAAAATTTTCATTGAAATTTAAATTTCGGTCTGTGTAAAATGAATGCTTTATCTAAGGATTTTTTTTATAGGAACCACGAGGCTTGTCGAACTTGTTCGATTACTGATTACTGAGAGCTCTCACATGTAATTTTTTGAGACAGCACTGATTTAAGCCCCAACTTCGAGATCTGATTAACTACATAACGTTCGGATTAACGGTATACAGTTTATCGAGCGAAAGTGGTTCATGTTTCATGTGAATCCACTGTTATGCTCCATAAAACGAAAAGTATTTTTCACAATAATGTTTTTCTTGAAAAAATTTGGGTAGAATTTTTTTTCCACAAATTCAGTATTCAAGACTATTACTTTTCTTGCATTGGGGATTTATATTTTGATTTTAGTGAACAATATTTTGTATCAAAATTGTGTAAACATTGCATAGGAAATCTTTTTACAATCGGTTGCCAACCACACCAATTCTGCTACTGGTTCCACTCCAACCGATTCCATGAAATCATTTCCGGAACCCGTTCAACGGACCTCATATGTAAGGTGTAACGGACTTGAAATCAGTTCTAGAGCTAGTGCCAGGTCTTATTCTAGGGCAACCGGTTCCACTTTGGGAGCAATAGAAGCCCTTGGTTTTGGAACAATTTCCAATAAAAATCATCGGTGTTAGAATTGACAGTAGAAGGGGTTACAAAGAAAAGTAGCTATTCTAAAACCGATTCTTTGCAACAGAAAATTTTCCTGGGAAATTGCTTTCAATTTTTGTCCAACTTTTTGGGATTTTTTATTTCACAGATTATGCGGCTTCCATCGAAACATATAAACTTCTTTCAATATGGAATATTAATAAATTGTCCCAGAAAAACTCGTTTTTAGTTTACCAATACACCTATCGCAGGGAAATTTCCTGAAGAACAAATTTGCGAGTACTTAACCATATTTCTTTTAACAGAAAATTGTTAATATTTATTTATTTATAATTTTTTTAAAAGGCGATTTACAATCTCTATTAAAAATTTCACCATTACATATATCTTTTCTCTCTTTGCACGTTGCGATTTTCACTGGTTATGTTACCCAAAAAATCCTCAGACACTCCTCGGCGCACTCCAAAGGTACATAAAACACATCATCACAGAAGTCTTGGTCAGTCAGAGGTAAGCTCCACTCCTCCTCTAGATCTAGATCCTGTACTGGAAGCGTGCCATCCTAGGTATCTTCTACATACTTGAAGGTTCTGCAAACATCCTTGCAGGTCCTGCGAACATTCTTGAAGGTCCTTACGAACATCCTTAAAGATCATTCAGACATCCTTAAAGATCTTGCAAACATCCGTGAAGGTCCTGCTGATATCTTTGAAGGTCTTTACGAACATCCTTGAAGGTCCTGAGGATATCCTCGAAGGTCCTCACAAATATCCTGGCAAAAAATTTGTTTAGAGTGCTGTGCGAACAATACTATCCAGTTATAAATTGCCAACAGTACAAAATCAATGCACTCTTAGAGTAGGGTAGAGGGGGGATCCTTCGCCACTTTTTTTTCGAAGCACTGTCATTTCTTAACCCCTAATTATTTTTCAAAAATTCCTTTCAAATTGGAGATCTACATATCTTGGCTTTAATATCTATGATTTTTATTCTAATTATTTGCATATTTTCTATTACTTTTTTAATGATTTTCAAAGTAACTCAAATCGGCGTAACTGCCCCAAACTTGGGGAATATTCGCCAAAAGAGCTAGATACAATTTCAACAAAAAAAATGTTAATACGGCAAAGTCAATGTTTAAATGACTGAAATAAATAACTTAGGACAAGTTCTTTAAGATATATGATTCTTATTCATCAATATATCTCCACTACATTAAAAAAAAATAATTTAAAACTATAATATAATGATTCTTCAAAATTATAAAAAACTGAATAATTAATATAAATTTAAGAATGAACACGATTGTTCTAATTTACTATTAAACATATTTTAAATATTTGGAGAAGTCTTATAGAGCATTTTAGGCAGGGATGCACCAACTCTTGGTAGCTCCAGGGGCCATCTGGTGATTGTGCCCCAGAAACAGGCACTAATATAAAATTAATATTTTTCTCACTTTTTAAGCATTTATTAAAATTTAATTGTTATTTTCTGAAAGCTGAGGATTATAGGTCTGACATAATGAAAAATTATTTTTTTATCACACGATTTGAGGAAGTTATTGCAAAATGTAGTTGCTTTCAATTATTTTTTGGCACCCCAAAAAACACAAAAACACTTCTATCTGCTACCACATGTGATGTAAATTCATCAAAGTGGATGTCAAGGAAGGGTAATTGAAAAATGCACAAAATATATTTTTTCAAATTTTTTATCTCCCTTAACACCGAAAAAAAATTTGATTAGTGTATGTGCCCCACTGGCGAAGGATCCCCCCTCTACCCTAATGATTTTATGAAAATATTGTCGCTTTGTCAAAAATATCAATAAAAAATTCATAAAATTTTTGTGATTTTTTTAATTGAAGAAAATTTTTTGTTTCATAAAATTGATTTTTTGTTTGTGGTAAGGCTCCTTTAAGACCAACTTTTCTTGTTTTTCCAACGTTGGCATGTTAGTTCCAGCAAACTTTTTGCCAGTGCAGGTATTTTTGTTCAACCAGTAGTTATCCAGATGTTATCATTCATTTATGTTTTTAGCCACCTAACCCACCTCGTTACCTAAGTGGGTAAAGCTCTCGTCTGCCAATCTGACGGCCTGGGTTCAAATCACGGCAGAAGTAAAAAATAAAAGTTTTTTGCCAGTGATGAAAATTTTGTTTCCCCCACTGCTTTTCCGGCGAATTTTAAACAGCCAGTTCTTTTTTCTAATGATGTTATCATTTTGGGAATACGAAAGCACTTTTTTCCAGTACTTGCACTACCTGATGGAGTGTGTTACCATCGCTTGCCCGTTTGTATTTTTCTGACTGGACCGGTTGCCCAAAGGTATGCCAGTGCTTGATTTTTACATTCTTTCATATCAGATCATAAATCTCTTTGACTATGACTATTCTTGTATTTTCTATTATTTTAGCCATAACTGTATACGCGTATATCTAGACTTTTCGAAATTATTAATTACAATTATTTAATGAATATAAATATGTATGTATGTATGTACAAAGGTTTTTTTTACAAATGACATTTATCGATATGTGTATACGCATTAATTTTTTATAGATATTATATGTCATGAATATTTTAATTACTATTATTCTTTTATGTATTGTCAAAATTGACAGTGATCTTATATTTTAATTGGTTTTTAATTTCGAATCAACTGTCCATTGTGTCGAAGGAAATTATTATTGACTAAAATATATTAATTTTTAGCCAATAACATTTAATCAATTTTACTGATAATTTTTATATTATAATTACTACACTTGTACACAGAAAAAACAGTAGGCACCAACAATGGGAATTTGTAAAAGCAATCACATTTTCTTTGAAATTGAAATTTTATTTCCAACAATTTTTTTGTTTGAAATATTTGTAACTCGTTTTTAAATTGTTATCTTTCATATAAAAATTGTTTAAAAATAAAAATTTAAAGTTACAAAAAAAAACAATTTTTTTTTTTGGATTTACAAAATTCTTTGTTTTTGCCTTTTTAAAAAGTTTTTTTTTTGTATTTACAAATTTGGTATGAGAAAGGTGTTTAAAAATTTAACTAGAATTTTGTAAATTCTTACTGTGTACTGAACTAAGACTGAGCAAAAACTGAAATTTTTCATAGAAAAGTAGTTTTACTTGTTTTTTATATATGAGTTTCGACAATTAAAAACTAGTAAAAGCCAAAAACTAGGTAGTTTTTGATTAGTCGAAATGCACTATTACACTTTACTTTACTCACAATATATTTTCCATAACCGATTGAGGTTTATTTAAAAAGTAATAGGTAAAGTTTGTTTTCAATTGAAGAATCAATTAAAATACATTGAAACATATTGTTTAATTTTTTTTTAACAATCAATAAAAAACAAACTAGAAAAAAATATGTATCGTCTGTAGGAGTTGTTATTTTCAGTCAAATATTCTATTTTTAGAAAAAATAATTTAAATACAGGGTTGGCAGGCAATACCGTTAAAATATCGTTATTTCGACTGACTTCCGTTACCCTTAACATACCGTTACCGAAATACCCGGAATACCGATATCCTTAAAATACCGTTACCGAAATAACTGAAATACCGTTATGCTTAAAATACCGATACCGAAGTAAATGAAATATCAATACCCTTAAAATACAGTTACCGAAACAAATGAAATATTGTTATCCCTAAAATACCGTTACCGTTATTTTTAATTTTCTGCTTTTGCTAATTTCACGTGGTTATTGAGTATTTTTTGTACATTAAGTTGATAAATTGGTTCTGTTTTTAATCTCGTTTGTTTTTTGTAAAAAAAAATTGCGGGATACATCGAAATAACTGACTACCGTTACCCTTAAAATACCGTTACCGATATAACTGAAATACCGTTAACCTTAAAACACCGTTACCGAAATAACCCAAATATCGTTATCTTTAAAATGCCGTTACCGAAATAACTCAAATACCGTTATCCTTAAAATACCGATACCGAAATAAATGAAATAGCATTACCCTTAAAATACCGTTACGGAAATAACATAAAATATCGTTACGCTAACGATAACCGCATTCGTTTCGGTTACCATCCATGTTTAAATAATTTCGTTGTTTTCTCTTTTATACTGAATTTAGACTGAGCGAAAACTACCTAGTTTTTATACAAAACTAGTTTTTATTTGTTTTTTATGTATGCGATTTGACAAGTAAAAACTAGCAACGACCAAAAACTAGGTAGTTTTTGCTCAGTCTAAATGCAGTATTAAAACAAAAAATTCAAATATTTTCGGTTTTCTTTTTTGTTAAAATAGTTTGTTTATATCAAAGAGTACACATAATAAAGAGATTGGGGGACTCTCTATCAATCAGAAAGCATTTGTTCTATTATGTGCCTTGGAACGGGAACATACTCCAACCAATATCACCCAGCAAACATGGCAATACGAAGAAGATTCTCCGATCATATCGTCAGGAAAAATAATTTATTGCCGGCAATATCAATTTCGTATTCCGGAAGTTTCCTTCGTCGGAAACAACTGTTACACTAAAACAATACTTCCAGGAAATATGAAAGCAATAACTCGTATGGAAGATAAAAGGATGATATCGCTAAATAAACTCCCGGGTACAAAAAAAACGATTTACTTTTTTTTCATTATTAAATTTAAGCATGAAAAACAATAGCCGTTTTTTCTAATCACTTGGATTTAATAAATCCAAAAAGTATTTCTAAAAGTGCTCAACAGATGGCGTTAGATTCTCCCTATTTTAAAAAAGAATTTTCTGTCCGACACTTCTTTCACCCTAATTTTTAATACCGAATTCGATGATGAAGGATTTTACTTTAACTTTTAATTTTTAATTATATTTTATATAAAACAGCGATAAAAAGTCTTCCTTTTCAGTTTTATCACTTCAATTTATATTTTTACACAATTGAAAAATTCCATTGCAATATTTAATATTCACTAATTGGATTTAATTAAATTACTTACTGTAGAGTGAAAAATTGCCATTTCTATTTCAAGTATTTCTCCATGTCCAAGATTAAAAATATGTATTTGGTGAGGTGTAGTTTTTTTTCTAAACATATTTCATAAAAAAAATTGAATAAAAACCTTTTATTTGTTAGTTTTTCAATTTTTTTGTTTCTCTTTTAATTTTTATTCGTATTTTTTTCTGACATTAAATTAATAGGCTGTTTCATATATTTGTGCTATTATTATGGATTTATTAAATCCAGCTTTTTTTTTGGATTTAATAAATCCACTTTTTGTATGAAAAATTCTAAATCCTGGTGATTAAAAAAAAACGCTAAATATCTGCATATATAATCCATTGAACAAGTTATAAATTATCTTGATTTCATCTTAATCGATTTTTCCCGCGCAATTAATCTTGTCTTTTCATGAGTTTATTTCCTATATATCTTTTGATTGTTTTTGTACAAATTTAGTTTTAATTTTTTCCAAATTGACAAACGATTTCAAACAAATTTGCTTTATCTTCCAAATGATACAAAGATGATATTGCCGCAATATTGTCATAAAAAGCTATGACAAAAGATAAAATTTTTTAATTATTTTTTTCCAAATATCGCCGAATTATTTTCCAAATGATAAAAGACAATTTCAAAGTAAATAATACTTGACTTTTTTCATTAAAATTACAAATAGAAGATATCGCTTTAATATCTTCTTGAAAGATATCTTCCAAATGTTTGTAGGGTCATTACGTGCGCTCTTTGTATGACTCAAAACATCGATTGTAACCAGGGATGGAAAATAATAATTTAGTTATTATAAAAATCAAGAATGGAACCTATTATACTATTCCAACAGTATTATAGCCCTAGATTATGAATTTTAAAAAACCATACGTAAAAAATTGCAAAATAATATCGGAATGCGAAAAAAGGGTTCAAAAAATTAATTAAAAGACTTAATAAGCGATTTACATTCTGCCAACGATGCCAAAATTTTCTTTTTTGCAACTAACCACCAAACTTTGTTTTATGAAATGTGTATTATAGTCCCTAGATTATAAATTAAAAAGAAACGTACTTAAAAAATAGCAAAATAAAAGCGGAACGCGAAAAAAGACTTTGTGGTACAAAAAATTAATTTAGAAACTTAATCAGGTATTTACATTCGGTAAATAAGTACATTGATGATAAAAATTTCCTTTTTAATTAGAAGTTTATTAATTTAGTTAGAGGCCAATTTCCTTATTACAAATTAACATAATAATTACTTTTTTCAAAAACTGCTATTTTTCTTCATCAGGATACTCTCCTTTTTGGATTTTTTTCGCGTTTTTTTTGCAATCAACCAGCAAACTTTATGGTGTAAATGGGTATTTTAGCTCCTAGGTTATATATTTAAAAAAAAACCGCACTTAAAAGTTGCAAAATAACGGCGGAATTCGAAAAAGGCTTTATGGTACAGAAAATGAATTAAAAGAGCTAATCAGCGATCGACGATCTGCAAAAGAATATATTGTTGCAAAAATTTCCCTTTTTGCAAATGTTTTTTTCGCAATTTTTGCAAATATTTGCTAATATCTAAATATTTAATTTTAATTTTTATTTAACGAGCCAAAGAGGAAGCTATTTTTTAGTTACTTACATTTTTACATATGTAAGAGCGATCTAACATTTTTTGGTATAAGAGCCCGCTTGAGTGAGCCTTTTTCATCCCTGATTAACCAGTCGGAGTTCGTTCCTGTTCGAAGCCGCATAATATTTGTTCCCATAAAAAATACTGAGTGAGTTGCAGGGCCATTGTTTATATACAAAATTATTTCAATTCAAATTACAAGAAATTCCTTACTCATACACACAAACATAGCCAATAACGAGTAAAAAGGTTAAAGTCGGGCATGCCGACTATACAATACCCTACACCACTCTGGTGTATTGTTTGGATCCGAAATTCGAATGGGTTAAAATGGGGCTTGTGTCAAAATTTTCTATAATGTGAGTCAGCGCACCAAATTTCATTAAAATATCTTTATATTTGCGACCTGCAGTTTGTAACCAAGCCAATTTTGGGGGGACCCTTATATGGGCACTAGTTCTAAACATGGACCGATGTTCGCCAAAATCAATAGGTTTCGTCCTTGGGCCAACATAGGTCTATGTACCAAATTTCATCAAAATATCTTAATATTAATACCTGCAGCGTATAAACAGTATAATTTTGGTAGGACCCTTATATGGGCACTAGGTCTAAACATAGACCGATGTTCACCAAAATCAATAGGCTGCGTTATTGGGCCAATATAGGTCTGTGTACCAAATTTCATCAAAATATCTTAATATTTGCGACTTGCAGCGTATAAACAGTATAATTTTGGTAGGACCCTTATATGGGCACTAGGTCTAAACATAGACCGATGTTCACCAAAATCAATAGGCTGCGTTATTGGGCCAATGTAGGTCTGTGTACCAAATTTCATCAAAATATCTTAATATTTACGACCTGCAGCGTATAAACAGTATAATTTTGGTAGGACCCTTATATGGGCACTAGGTCTAAACATGGACCGATGTTCACCAAAATCAATAGGCTGCGTTATTGGGCTAACATAGGTCTGTGTACCAAATTTCGTCAAAATATCTTAATATTTACGACCTGCAGCGTATAAACAATATAATTTTGGTAGGACCCTTATATGGGCACTAGGTCTAAACATGGACCGATGTTCACCAAAATCAATAGGCTGCGTTATTTGGCTAACATAGGTCTGTGTACCAAATTTCGTCAAAATATCTTAATATTTACGACCTGCAGCGTATAAACAATATAATTTTGGTAGGACCCTTATATGGGCACTAGGTCTAAACATGGACCGATGTTCAAAAAAATCAAACTTGTTCGTCCTTGGGCCAACATAGGTCTGCGTACCAAATTTCATCAAAATATCTTAATAGCTGCGACCTGTAGAGTGCGCACAAGATTGCATGGACAGACAGACAGACGGACGGACGGACAGACGGACATCGTTAAATCGAAATAAAAAAAAAATTCTGAACCGATCGGTATACTATAAGGTGGGTCTACGACCAATATTTTTTGGTGTTACAAACATCAGCACAAACTTATAATACCCTGACCACATAGTGGTGTAGGGTATAAAAATATGAACGTGTGTGTTGTGTATGGTGTAGTGTTTTGAAAATC
The DNA here is from genome assembly GCA_949987735.1 of Leucophora obtusa. Taxonomy (NCBI): domain Eukaryota; kingdom Metazoa; phylum Arthropoda; class Insecta; order Diptera; family Anthomyiidae; genus Leucophora; species Leucophora obtusa. The sequence goes on from OX465297.1 coordinate 43,900,186, forward strand.
CAAACAAAAAAAAACTTTCAAATATGATTGTTAGACTTTTCAATTATTTTTATTTCTTTTATGGGTTGTTTAAACAATGTTTGAAAATAAATAGTGAAAAGGTTTGAATATAATGAAAAATCAGTAGTACTTTTTAATTATATTTTTAATTAATTTAATATGTATTTTAGGTTGTTTTTAAGGATAAAATATTGTGAGTGTAGTTTTTGAAAATTACTTGTCAACTTCCATACAAATTTTTATTCAAAACTAACGGTTCTTATAGTGTAAATTTGGCTTTGCTTTTCTGTTGAATCCAAGACAGCAATTTGTACCCAGCAAAACGTTGCTAACATGTGGGAATTACCGATTAATACTTAGAAAGTTTTGCTGGGTAGATGACTTTGAGTACGGGAACAATGTTAAGCTGCTTTGGCCAGAGACTATTAATTATAGAGAGAAGAAATCAAAACTTGCACTACTCACCGATAGAGGGCGTTAAAATTTAGTATTACCTGAGCAGCTATTTAGTATCAGCTGAGCCTATATATAAAAACTCAAAAACTGCTGAAAACTGCTCAAAATAAGGAAAAAACAAGCGCGGAATATATTCAAATAATAAAATTTGAGATTTCCGTTTGCTTTTGTGCTTTGTTGTTTGTTATTATTTAAATTTAAATAAAATTGACAATTTTTTTAACAAAGTGCCATCTAGTGATAACGATTTTTTTATAACTTATTTTTTTGGTGATGCCATACGCCTGGTTTTGTCAAAGTACGGAGATAGACATAAGAGACATTTTGGTTTCACTTTTTCTGCCAATATACAATATTTATAACTTATCACAAATTATGACTTCTGAATAGTGTCTCGAATACCGTTAATCGATTAAAATAGGTCGATTAACCGGTTAAAATTTTAATATTTTTTTTTTATTTCCCGATATATATTGCACCCTTCTAAAATCCACGATAAGTAATTTATCTTACAGCGACATGCCTCCAACAGATTATTTTTTGGATTTTAGCATATTTAATTCCTTTAATGAAATTAATGTATGTCCCGATGAAAATAAAAATTAAAAAAAAATTGGTGTTAAATTATCCTAAATCCGTACTTAAGATAGTTATACGTAGTTAGGGGTACCGCAAGGTTCGGTTCTTTCTACCTCTCTTTTTCTCATCTTTATCAATGATCTTCTCGATCAAACTTTCAATCCTATCTTCTCTATTGCTAATGACGGCAATATTTGTCTTGCAATTTTATTTGATTGTAGACCAAGCCTTTTGGAGTTTTGGGCAAAAGGCAAATTATGAATGACATACTCAATCGGAACCTTTCGACAATCTCTGAATGGGGTCTTGCGAATAGGTTCGATTTCAATGCACATAAGCCTTAATGTTGTATGTTGAACCATAGGTCTATAGGGTCGGCAATGTCATCACTCAATATGGGTTGTATTGATATTCAGGTATCAGATACTCTTGGTGTTCTGGGCATGCGAATTCAGTGTGATGTTCGTTGGAATAAAGTCATATTTGAATTGTCGAAAGAAGCATTCAAGTGGCTTGGTTTCTTAAAACGATCCCCTTACTATTTATACTACTTATATCCGACCGAAGACGTAATACAACTCCCATATATGGGCAAGAGCTTCAAACTCTATTTTGGAGCTTTTGGACCGTATTCAAAGGAGAGCGTCGGCGCTCTTCGATATTACCATGGGAAGTGTTCAGCCTAGGCCAAGTGTTTTTGTTCGGAATACTTGCTTGGCTAGTAGAGCACATCCGTTTGCAGTCGATTCGATGGGAGAACTCATTTCTCAGTCGTACAAGCCATAGTATACTATAGTAGCCCCACTTATTAAAAAATTGAGAACTTGTCCCTATCTCATGTAGTTGTAGTGGTATTAAGAACCATATGTACAAGTAAAATTACAAACACTAGTTCATTTTTTCAAATGACAGAAAATGAGTAAAGCTAAAGTTAAAAAGGCGTAGAGTACATTTGCATTTAAATCAACTGCAATGTGAAGTTATTTTTAACTGTTAAAAATCATCTGACAAATGTTGTTAAAACAACTACAAATGCAATTAAAACAACATACATGAAAATTATTGTAAAACTGTACAAACAACTGCAAATGTAGTTAAAATATCATAAACAAAAATTTTATATTCTTAACTTAATTTTATTCTATAATAAATTAAAAATTGAGAAATCAAAACTTACACTTAACATCACTTTTATTGTTCACTATATTGTTATAGATGTCCGTCCATGAGGGATGAAATATTGTTTGGCTTCCTTTTTCTCTACAGGTAGAAAGGGACGAAAATATAAAAGAACTGAAAGAAAATAAATACAATATATTTTAATATTCCCGTAAATAAATTTATATTATAAAACTTACCTTATTATTTTAATAATTCAATAAAATATGTAATCTTTTCCGTTATACGCGCCTTTACTCTTTGGCGTTGTTTTATGACTAAGACAAGAGGCAACATGTTCTTCTCATATTCTTTTACTATAAATTTCTAAACAAATGCTTCGTACACACATTCTTCTTTACTTCGTAAACATACACACTTGAAAATTGAAGTATTTGTAACAAAATTCAAAATAACTGCATAAAATAAATGTTACTACTATGTAGTAGTTTTTAAAGTTTGTTTAAAAAAATAACTGTCAAAAACATTAAAAATTTTGTCTCTAAGTAAATTAACTGCAATCGTAGTTAAAATAAATACAACCGCATTACTACACAAATAACTGTCATGTAGTAAATGCAGAACTTTTTTGAATGTAGACATTAACAAATTATTGCTTTAAGAAACTATTAAATCTAAGATATTTATCACGCCAAAAAATATTCTAACTCTGTGATTCTAATATTTTTTCTTTAAGGCACATTTAAACGCGAGAGAAAACGGCTAGTTATAGAGCAAAAGGCAACCCTAAATAGCTTAAAGCAGGAACAATAGAGACATTAAGAGGTGTTTTTTGCTCAATATCTAGCAGTTTTCTCTCGCGTGTAAATTTGCTTTAAAGAAAAAGTCTTAGAGTCAGTTTTATAATCAGAACTAAGATCGATTTGTTTCTTAAATACTTCTTAAGTAAGATTTTTTCAAACAACATTTCTTAAATATTTTAGACAAAAATCGATCTTAGTTCTGACTATAAAACCGACCTTCAGACAAATTATCTTTCTAGGGTACCAGTGGACATTTTCCCAACCAAAACCATAGTATTAACCGATATTAAAAAAAAGATTCTAATAATCTTTGCCAATGAAATCATAGCTGCCAGAATTATACTCATAGGTAGATTTTTTAAAATTCTGGGGTAGGCAAAAAGCAGTCTTGCAGCTCTACTTGGGAAGCCATTGTTTTAATGTAGGGTGCAGAGAGGATCCTTCACCAGTGGGGAGCATGCACCAATCCCACTTTTCTCCGACATTAAAGGAGACAAAAAATTCGAAGCAATATATTTTGTTAAATTTTAAAATTACCTTTCATCGACACCCACTTTGACGCATTTACCACACATGTGGTCGTAGACACACAGAACGAATTTACAAAATTCTATTTAAATTTTTAAACACCTTTCTCATACCAAATTTGTAAATACAAAAAAAAATTTATTTTTCTTTTTGTAACTTTGAATTTTTATTTTTAAACAATTTTTATATGAAAGATAACAATTTACAAACGAGTTACAAATATTTAAAACAAAAAAAATTGTTGGGAATAAAATTTCAATTTAGAAGAAAATGTGATTGCTTTTACAAATTCCCATTGTTGGTGCCTACAGTTTTTTCTGTGCAGATGTGTTTTTGGGTTTTCTTGGGGTGCCAAAAAAAAATAATCGTCTACTAAAAAAATGTTTCTTTATACAATATTTTGCCTTCAGCCCAAAGCTTTCGAATAATTAAAACTTTATTTCATAAATAATAAAAAAGTTAAAAATTAACGCTGTTATTCAAAAAAAACTTCTTAATTTAGCTTTAAAACATGAATTTGCTAAAGCATTCATTATCTCTATTAAACCTTTATTAAAAAATTGTATTCAAAAACATACAATAAAATTTTATTAATTTTGTTTTTAATTCTGGCAACACTTTGTATATTCTCTCTTTTTATTGTTAGTGATACATGAATTTTGTGAACGATTGACCCGGTAATTGTAGGTAAATATATTGTTTTGTAAATTTTGCAAATTAAAATGTTTCATTAAAAATCAAAACATCCCAGCTAAAAATCGACATATATGAATGCATACAGGTTAAATGTATGTTCATGCATGCTCATAAACATGCATTCATGTCCATACATGGATACATAAATCTCCATACATGCATCATATATGTCCACACATGGGCATTAACGAAATTTTGAGGTAATATCTACATGCATGATCATGCATGTTCATGCGTGTTCATGTGTGTTCATACATGTACACACATGTAGATATTACCTCAAATTTCGTTAATGCACATGTGTGGACATACATGATGCATGTATGGAGATTTATGTATCCATGTATGGACATGAATGCATGTTTATGAGCATGCATGAACATACATTTAACCTGTATGCATTCATATATGTCGATTTTTAGCTGGGATATTAAAAAAAGATTTTTAAACATTACTGAGAAGTAATAATGGGAACAAATTGTGTTAAAGAATTTTTTATATTACGAATACAGAAATTATTCGAATATCGAGTATGGTTTTATTATAAATGCATCAGTATTTTATTGAATTTGTTTTTATTTTATTTTCATGCAATTCCCGGGAATCCCGGGAAATATTTTTGAACAAAATTGTTAATGAAAACCACCTATATAAGTAATTTTTGTTAAAAAAAAAACTATTTCAGTACAAATGCAGTCTGTGTAGTGAGAATTCAAAGTAAAAAATATCAGAATGTTGAACATTTGATTTCACATAAATTCCTCGCAGCACTGCCAAATGAATTGCATGATTCCAGCAGAAAGCACCTACTACTGGACTGTCGGAAACAAACCGTTTCATCACTCTTGGCCCATTAGATATGGTGGCCACAATGTTATTTTCCAAAGACAAATAAAACTGTTCTAGTCTTATTTCTACAATTCTTCTTATTTCATCAGCATTACATCTTCCTGATATATAAACCAACCCCAGGTTATAAAATGAATTATTTCCATTTATACATTGTTGTGATATTCTTGTCCATTCATCTAAGATTATAGTAAATCTCCTATTGTTAGAAATATTGCTCGATATTCCTTTCATCATGATATCTTTTACATTATTGTAGTAATTTAATATAATGTTCTTTACATCGGTTTCATTTTTCTGCAATGCCAGGTTTTTATTATAAAAACTTTCTCGAATAAACGAAGATCTAGTTATGGTGCGGATTGACTGCGGCTAATTTGGATACAATTTCAGGAAATGTTTACCCTACCATAAAACCTTTAATGCCTATTCAGCTTACACTTTTTTCTTCGGGTACTTTGCTAATTTTAGCTGAAACGTTATTCTTGTTGTTCTTTTCTTCAAGAGAAGTTGCATGACCATAAATTTTTTTTTTGTTTTTGTGCACCAAATTTAGATGTCGGATAACCAAATTTAGATACCACCGTTAACCAGTCTTTTCTTTTCACATTTATTAATGAAAACGTTACTTATAAAATTATTGGCCCTTAATATAAAAGAGTATTTTAAATTTAAAGTCGACTTTATTTTTAATCAAACGGTTTTGTTCATTTTGTGTATGAAAACCTTACAAAAATATTTATATTTTCAAATATTTTGATTGGTTGAAAATAAATTAACCAATCAGAATTAAGCAATATTTTAACTAAAGTCGACTTTACCTAAATTATACATTTGAAAAATTTAGATAGTAAGGGCGATTATTTGTAAGAAACAAAGCTTTTTTTCATATTTCTTTTAAACATTTTACCAAGTTTTTAGGTTTTACTACTTAAATTTTGAATAAGTTATGCGAAAAATCTTTATTAGTTGAAATGCTCCTAATTACTTGGCAAAGATTTTATTTGCGTGTCAAATAAATGTATTCCCTTTTAAAAGATTTTAACAATGACATTTTTGTTTTGGTATTTAAAATGTTTTTTATGACTAAAATTAAAAAATCCTATTCGAAACAAAAACAATTTAAAAAATTTAATATTTTTAAAATTTCCCGTTTTCCCGGGAAAAATATATTATTTTCCCGGGAATTCCCGGCAAACTTTCCCCAAACCCTAGTTGTATTCCATCTATTCTTGGGTGGATGACTCTTAAACAATTCATTTAATCATTCTAAATTCACGTTTTTCAGTTTTTTACAGTGGTTTTCTTTTTCCAAACTTTATCAAACAGATATTTAAGGCTATTCCCTGCTTTAAGCGTTTAATAAATTTTTCTTTATTAATCATTTGTGAATATATTTTTTTGCCAAATTAGCTTAAGGGTGAGTGCGAACTGGCTAAACTAATTCTTAACTAAAGTCAGGTTTACAAGTTTCTTGGAAATTAGAAAATTTTTTAAAACAATTTTCAAAGAAATTTTAAACCCTTTTGTCAATTTGTATTTAGTTTAGAACAAATTTAGCCACCTCGCACAGGGCCTAAATACTGTAATTAGGCTATTTTAAAAGTTTTTGAATAACACAGTAATATTCTAACTAAATAATATATCAAAAAAAAATATTTTATGTTTGAGGTTGGCTCGTAAGTACACACAATGTGAAGTACACGTAATCAATGACATTGTGTAGAGTTATACGTTTTTCACAAAAAAAAATGTTTAGTTTTTATGCGTTTTTAAATTTTTTGGGTTTCCACTTAGTGTCAACCAACCATTCATTGCCTACTCTTGTAAGTTAGCTTCAACTGCTATTATCATTGGGTGCGTTCGGCAGAAACAATTTAACAGTCAACAGTTCAACAACGGTTGTACAACTACCTGATGAATGACATATTCACTAACAACTCAGTTTGAGCGCTCTGGTAGCGCACTCATATTTTGGTAGCAAAAGTGATACATTTGTTTTTGTTGATTTAAAAAAAAATTGTTTTGTATGAACGACAAATGAAAACATACAAATATAATTCAAAAACGAAAAATTTTAAAAATCAGGAAAATATAGAAAAATGCATTTAAAAACAAAACAAAGGAAATAGCGTTCAGCAGAGTAAGTAATCACAAAGCGCTACCAGTAATTGGTATCAGTTTAAGGGGTATCTGCTGAATGCTACCATTGAATTCATTTTTAGCCATCACGTATTACCAATTGCCTTGCAACTCTCTCAATAATTTTTATTTGAAAAAATATTAGGCGGCTTGGAACAGGAACGAACTCCGACTGGTTCATCAGGGATGGAAAAGGCTCACTTAATCGGGCTCTTATACCAAAAAATGTTAGATCGCTCTTACATATTTAAAAATGTAAGTAACTAAAAAATAGCTTTCCTTTGGCTCGTTAAATAACATAAAAATTAAATATTTAGATATTAGCAAATATTAGCACAAATTACGAAAAAAAAAAACATTTGCAAAAAGCGAAATTTTTGCAACCATATATTCGCTTGCAGTATGTCGATCGCTGATTACCTCTTTTAATTCATTTTCTGTACCATAAAGCCTTTTTCGAATTCCGCCGTTATTTTGCAATTTTTCAGTGCGGTTTTTTTAAATATATAACCTAGAGATTAAATTTTTGTACCATAAAGTCTTTTTTCAAATTCCGCTATTATTTTGCAATTCTTTACGTGCGTTTTTTTTTTTTAATTTATAATCTAGGGGCTATAATACACATTTCAGACAACAAAGTTTGGGGGCTAGTTGCAAAAAAAATCGCGAAAAATAAAATTTGCGAAAAGGAAAATTTTTGCATCAATATATTTGTTTGCAGAATCTAAATCGCTGATTACGTTTCCTAATTAATTTTTTGTACCACAAAGTCTTCTTTCGCGTTCCGCTTTTAATTTGCAATTTTTTAAGTAAGTTTCTTTTTAATTTATAATCTAGGGACTATAATACACATTTCATACAACAAAGTTTGGTGGCCAGTTGCAAAAAAAAATCGCGAAAAATAAAATTTGCAAAAAGGATAAATTTTTTCGTCAATATATTTGTTTGCAGAATGTAAATCGCTGATTAAGTTTTTTAATTAATTTTTTGTACCATAAAGCCTTTTTTCGCTTTCCGCGATTATTTTGCAATTTTTTAAGTGTGGTTTTTTTAAATTTATAATCTAGGGTCTATAGTACCAATTTTACACAAAAGTTTGGTGCTTAGTTTGCAAAAAAAAAAAAAAAATAAATCGCGAAAAAACGAAAATTTTTGCGTCATTGTATTCATTTGCAGACTGTTAATCGCTGATTGGGTTTTTTAATTATTTTTTTCTACCACAAAGTCTTTTTTCGCGTTCCTCTATTATTTTGCAATTTTTTTAGTGCGATTTTTTAATTTATAATCTACGGAGTATAATGCCCATTTCATAAAACAAGGTTTGGTGGTTAGTTGCAAAAAAAGAAAATTTTGGCATCGTTTGCAGAATGTAAATCTCTTAATTAATTTTTTAAACCCCAAAGCCTTTTTTCGCATTCCGATATTATTTTGCAATTTTTTACGTATGGGTTGTTTAAAACTCATAATCTAGGGCTATAATACTGTTGGAATAGTATAATTCCATAGTATAGTTCCATTCTTGATTTTTATAACAAAATTATTATTTTCCATCCCTGGTTACAATCGATGTTTTGAGTCATACAAAGAGCGCACATAATGACCCTGTAAACATATAAAAGATACCTTCCAAGAAGATATTAAAGCGATATCTTCTATCAGATATTGTTTTTGAGGCTTAAATTTAATAATGAAAAAATTAAATCGTTTTTTTATTGTACCGGGAGTTTATTTAGCGATATCCCTTTTATCTTCCATATGAGTTACTGCTTCCATATTGTCTGGAAGTATTGTTTTAGTGTAACAGTTGTGTCCGACGGAGGAAACTTCCGGAATACGAAATTGATAATTCAGGCAATAAATGTTTTCTTCCTAGCGATATGTTCGGAGAATCTTCTTCGTATTGCCATGTTTGCTGGGTAATATTGGTTTGAGTATGTTCCTGTTCTAAGGCACATAATAGAACAAATGCTTTCTCAGTGATAGAGAGTCCCCCAATCTCTTTATTATGTATACTCTTTGGTATTACAAGTCTTGTTGGCTTAGTATGTAGAGGTATTGCTTGACAACCTGGCTTCCTGAGTTCGATTCCCACCAAAACCATGGTTTAAAAAAATACTGGACGCGATTTTTCTTAAATTTAAAAAAAAAAAATCTGAAAATCTATTTATAAACACATATTTTTTTAATTTTGACAACATTGTGGAAGCATTGACAATTTAGCGCTAATCAACGATTGGCTGCTGTTATCAATTGGGTAACAGCAGCCAATACTGTCAAGATTGTTAGCCCACATTATGCCAATGCATAACCGACCATCGGCAACGCTTTGCCAATCTAGTGCCAATCGTATTTTTCTGCCTTGGCATTCGCACCAGTTAAAATTCCAAAAAAGTAAAGACGAGTGGGGTTTATTGGGTGTTGGAAAGACAGAAAAGTTTTACTGTCAGGATGGTTTGTTTCATTTATTTAATGTCTGGATGGCAGGCAGCAGGCAGACAGTCAGGCAAGTGGAAATTAATTGAATTGAGTGTGCGTTCATATAGATTCGTGCAAAATGATAATGGAAAACAAATTATTTTCAATGTGTTTGTCTGTATCAAAGTATTTGTATAAATAACAACAGAAATGTGTGTGTGTGTGTATTATTCTATATACCTTTGTCTGTATGTATACAAAGTTTTCAACCATAAAAAGAAGCCAAAAGGACCAAAAAATAAACAAGAAAACAAATATGGCGCTGAGTTGAAAATTTACTTATTCCTTCAAAAAAAAAAAAAAAAAAAAAAACAAAACTTAATTAGTACTTGTAAAGCATACATTGATTTTATAAAGGTAAATTAAAAAAAAAATTATAAAAACATAACAAAATTTACAAACACCCAGTAAACATTTGGAAGATGTATCACCCGGAAGACATTGCGACAATATCATTCGAAGACAATCAAAGTAGTATTTTGCGTAAATCTTCTTTTTATCAGCTGGAAGATATAGATCGGCGATACTGAAAAAAATATCAAAAAATATATTTTTATTATATTTAAAAAATTTAACTTTTTATATGAAAATTAAGTAAAAACCAAAAATAGCTAAATTTTTGGAGAATTTTGCAAATAAAAATGCAAACAAGGTAGGTTGAAATTGTTTTTTATTTATTTAATTGTATATTTCAAATAAAAATATAATTTCTTTGCCACTTTCAGGAAATGATGAAATGAGTGGCAAAATAAATTCAAATTCGAATAACTGGTAGATGGCATAATTTAAACCAACTAAAAACTAAACATTTTAGAATGATTACTTTTTAATTTAAAGTGTGTTTTTTTAATAAAAATTTATAAAATACTAGCGGGCGCAGCCCGCTACGTTGTTAGCGTGCCTTAAAGTTTTTAAATTCGTTTTTTTATTTAAAGTACAGTTTTTATAATAAAAGCCTTCACCCTGCCACCACAAATAAATAATTCTGCACAACAATGGGTTTAAAATAAATAAATATTTGATCACATTTTCTCATGAAAGTGGATTGTTAGTAATGAATCCATAATAAATTGCAATATACGTGTGTATGTTAAGATAATTTGGTAAAGTCCGAACTTAGGTAGATAGACCCGTAAGTAGTTTTGTTCATTTGTGTTTTGAATGAAAATAAATAATGAAAGCAGAGTTGGAAAGCATTTTATAATATTAAAAATAGCGGGCAAAGCTGTTAGCGTGCCTTAAAGTTTTTTTTTTAATTCCAGTTTATGTAAAGGTAGACCTGGAAATTCAAGTAAATTCACAAATTCAGTTGGAAAATTTACTGCGTCGGTTTCTTCCACCGGTGCTTTGTTACCTGCAGTTTAAATATCAGAATATATAAGTTCCATTAATTTTCTAAGGTTTTTTTAACTTTTTGGAGAGTATGTTTCAATGCTACATAAGTTTCATATTCCGTGGATAGTGTTTGAACAGGTAATTAAAAGGGGTTCTTCACCCCTTTTTGTTCCTCCCAGTAAAAATCCCAAATAAAGGGTGTTTTTTTAAGCCCGATAGAACTTGAAATTGTAAAAAATAACACAAAAAATTAAATTGTAATCAAAATTTTTTTTTTATTGGAAAGATCAATACGTGACATTAACATTTGAAAATGATTTCGGGCATATGGGCACCGCGGCTGTTCTTGACGAAGCGCATTCTGGACGTCCAATTTTGGGCCACTTTTTCGAGCACTGCTGGCCGTATGTCACGAATAACACGAACAATGCTGTCCTCCAAGGCATCAATTGTTGCTGGTTTATCAGCATAAACCAGTGACTTCACGTAGCCCCACAGGAAATAATCGAGAGGTGTCAAATCGCACGACCTTGGAGGCCAATTGACAGGTCCATTTCTCGAAATCAACTTATCGCCAAATTTTGATTTCAATAAGTCGATGGTTGCGTTCGCCGTATGGCACGTAGCGCCATCCTGTTGAAACCACATCTCCTCCGGATCAATGTCATCCATATTTTCAAACAAAAAATCATTGATCATGGTGCGGTAACGATCTCCATTGACCGTAACGCGAGCTCCGGCCTCATTTTTGAAGAAATAAGGTCCGATGATGCCACCAGCGTGAAAACCGCACCAAACGGTGCATTTTTCTGGATGTAATGGAGTCTGTAGTGTCTCTTGTGGATTGGTCTCACTCCATATGCGGCAATTTTGCTTATTAACAAACCCGTTAAGCCAAAAATGCGCCTCATCGCTGAACACAATTTTGCGTCTATAAGTTGCGCGAATCGACGACTGATTTTCAAAGTAAATTTGGATAATTTCGTAGCGTTGTTCAAGCGTGAGTCTATTCATGATGATTTGTCAGAGTATACTGAAACAAATAAAAAAAAATGTTTCATCAAAATTTAATTTTTTGTGTTACTTTTTACAATTTAAAGTTCTATCTAGCTTAAAAAAACACCCTTTATATATAATCTTGCCTCAATCGCACGCGAAATTTCAAGTACCAAACTCCGGCAGTTTGAGTCATTCAAATTCCATTCCATTTTGTTTAAAAATTTTAGTGTTCCAATGCAACTCCTTCCAAGATTCCATTTCGTTCACCATTCCATTACATTTCGTTGCCATTATCTGTTATTCCAACTCCGCTCGTTCCCCGTTTCATTCCATTTCGTTCCTACTGTCTTGTGTATCGATATTGATATCAATCGCTTCGCTTTCCATTCCATTTTTTTGCACTTTCTCCGTTCCATTCCTCTTTTAACTGTAGTGTTTCAATTCCACTCGTTCCCCATTCTTTGCCAGCTCGCTCCTCATTCCATTTCGTTCTATAGTCCATTCCATTCCGTTCCCTCTTCCAATCCATTTCCATTGTCTATAATTTCAAGTCCACTCGTTCAAAGTTTATATCCATTTCGTTCCACTTGTGTAGTGTTTCAATTCCACTCGTTTCTTATTTAGTTTCTTAATTTTAGTGTTCCCACTGGTTCTTTAAGTTTTAGGTTTCTAGCTAAAGACGCTGACGTTAAGGGGGGGGGGGCAATTTTCCCCTTTTGAACCACCATTTTTACCACGTTCCTGTCCAAAGTCCTAAAAATGCCTTGTCGATAAGTTGGCCCATACTCCAAGGAAAACATATTATAGATTACAGGTTTCTAGCCGAAGGGTTCGGTGAGGCCATCAAGGGGGAGAATTATTCCGTTTTTACCCCTCCCGGTAGGAATTTCCAAAAATTCCGTGTTAGAAGACGTCTGCGTTGGAGGAGGAATCTACTACATACATAATTTTAGGTCTCTATACCCAGCAGTTTAGCCAGGCCTTCAAGAGGGAAGTTTTTTCCCTTTTTACCCCTCCCGGTATGAACTTCCGAAAATTCCGTCTTAGAGGACGTCTACGTTGGAGAAAGAACCCAAATACCGAATTTAAGCTCCCTAGTTCCAGCAGTTTGGCCAGGCCGTTAAGGGGGAGTCTTTTCCTGTTTTTGACCCTACCTGTGGAAATTTCCAAAAATCTCATCTTAGCGGATGTCTACAATAGAGGAGGAACTTTAGTACCAAATTTCAACTTCCTACCTCCAGCAGTTGGGCAGGCACTTTTCGCTTCATTAATCCCCATTTTTGCAATGTCCCTGGCCAAAATTCCACAAAGCACCTTCCCGATAAGTGAGCCCATACTACAAGTAACATATGTTTTACATTTCAGGATTCTAGCCAACTTTTACTATTTGTGCCCCTCTGGGTAGGAATTTCCGAAAATCCATCGACAGGGAATTTCAGCTTCCTAGTTCCAGCAGTTTGAGCCGGCTGTCAAGTGGGACTCTTTTTCTTTTTTTGTCCCTCCCGGTTGGAATTAGGCTGGAAGAGAAACCTAAGTACCGAATTTCAGCTTCCTAGTTCCAGCAGTTTGGACAGGTCCTTAAGGGGCCACTTTCCGTTTTTGAGCCCCTATTTTATAACGACCCTGTCCAAAATTCAAAATACTATCTTTCTAATAAGTTAGCCAGGGACCCACATTTTAAATTTCAGGTTTCTAGCCGAAGAGGTTTTTATAGGCCACCAAGGGGAGGCTTTCTCCTTTTTGCCCCTCCCTTTAGAAATTTACAAAAATTCGATCTACGCGGCTGTCTGCGATGGATGGGGAACATTCATACCAAATTTCAACTTCATTGCCTCAGCGGTTTGGGCAGGCCATTATTGGGGACATTTTTCCCTTTCAACCCACATTTTTACTATGTTCCTGTTCCAAAATAGAAAAATTACGTTGCCGGTGAGTTAGTCCTACTCCAGGGAATACATATTTAAAATTTTAGGTTGGCCAGAAGGGATTGGGCAGGCCGTCAAGGAGAATACTTTTCCCCTTATCTCCCTCCCGATCGGAATTTTTGAAATTCCGTTTAAGAGGACGCCTACACAGAAGGAGGAACTCACATACCTAATTTCGGCTACATAGTTTCAGCAGTTTGTGCAGGCCGTCAAGGGGAAAACATCCCCCTTTTGGGATATCCTGTAGGGAATTCCAAAAATACAGTTAATGGGGACACTTTTCCAATTTGTGAGACCGTCTATGGGGACGTCTATGCCGAATATATTTGGAAATTCCGGTAGGTATTTCCAAAAATCCCGTCTTAGCGGACGTCTATGCCGAATATCAAGAAACCTTGTTTTAGTGGAGTATCCGTGGGGGGAGGAAAAAAAGTACTTTTTGTGAAATTATATTTTTTTAAATGGAATTTTTTAGAAAAAGCGAAATTTTTTGGAGAAAGATACTTTATTTTTACAAAGTACTTTAGGAAGAAGGTACTTTTTTTGAAAAAGTTATTTTTAGGAAATTTTTTTTTTTTTTTGGAAAAAGGTCCTTTTTTGGGAAAGGGTCCTTTTTTGGAAAAGGTATTTTTTTTGGAAAAAGGTTTTTTTTGGAAAAATGTATTTTTTTTGGAAAAAGGTACTTTTTTTGGGGAAGGTACTTTTTTTGGAAAAACGTAAATTTTTTTAGAAAAAGGTACTTTTTTTGGAAAAGGTATTTTTTTTTTGGAAAAAGGTACTTTTTTTTGGAAAAAGGTACTTTTTTTTAGAAAAAGGTACTTTTTTTGGAAAAAGGCACTTTTTTTGGAAAAAGGTACTTTTTTTGGAAAAATGTACTTTTTTTGGAAAAAGGTACTTTTTTTGGAAAAAGGTACTTTTTTTTGGAAAAAAGTACTTTTTTGGAAAAAGGTACTTTTTTTTGGAAAAAGGTACTTTTTTTGGAAAAAGGTACTTTTTTGGAAAAAGGTATTTTTTTTTTTTGGAAAAAGGTACTTTTTTTTTGAAAAAGGTACTTTTTTGGAAAAAGGTACTTATTTTTGGAAAAAGGTACTTTTTTTGGAAAAAGGTACTTTTTTGGAAAAAGCTACTTTTTTTGTAAAAAGTTACTTTTTTTGGAAAAAGGTACTTTTTTGGAAAAAGGTACTTTTTTTTGGAAAAGTACCTACTTTTTTTGGAAAAAGGTACTTTTTTTGGAAAAAGGTACTTTTTTTGGAAAAAGGTCCTTTTTTGGAAAAAGGTACTTTTTTGGAAAAAGGTCCTTTTTTTGTCCCCTTTTTGCCCCTCCTGATAAGAATTTCCCAAAATGCCGTCTCAACGGACGTCTACACCGGTCGAGGAACCTACATACCAAATTTCAACTTCATAGCTCCAGCAGTTTGAGCAGGCCGTCAAGGGGGAGACTTTTCCCCTTTTTGCCCCTCCCTGTAAAAATTTGCAAAAAATCCCGTGTTGGTGTATGTCTACGATAGTGGAGGAACCTTTATACCAAATTTCAACTTCCTACCTCCAGCGGTTTGGGCTGTCAAGGGGGGCTCTTTTCCCCTTTTTAACCCCCATTTTTACAACGTCCCTGTCCAAAATTCTTGAAAGTACTTTCTAGAAAAGTTAGCCCCTACTCCAAGGAACACATATCTAAAATTTCAGCTTTCTAGCCAAAGGGGTTTTGGCAGGCCGTCAAGGGGGAGACTTTCCCCCTTTTTGCCCGTTCCGGTAGGAATTTCCAAAAATCCCGTCTTAGCGGACGTCTACGCCGAAAGAGGAACCTACATACCAAATTTCAACTTCCTAGCTTCAGCGGTTTGGGCTGGGCGATGTTGAGTCAGTCAGTCAGTCACGTTATTCTTTTATATATAGAGAGATAATAGAACAATTTTTTTCTTCCGGGTTGTTATCAGGGGATATCTTCTTTTTAACTTCCAGATGATATATCCGCGATATATGCAACACTTTTTTTTACCTTCCAGATGATAATTTAGTGATATTGCCTATTTATCTTCTAGAAGAATTGCCTTCGTATTGATGTGAAGTATTTCATTCGAGTTACGTTTCCTACCAAATGGGGTATCTTCCGCAATACGAAGACGATTGTTGCCGCAATAAAATTTTTCTTCCAGGCAACACGATTGGGGAATCTTAATCGTATTTCTACACTCAAAAAAATAAGTTAGTAGAAAAATTAGTAAAACGTCTTGTATATCAAGTGTACTAGTTTTCAGCAATTTTTTTGCTAAAATTCCGTTTTCAGCAAAAATTTTAGTTATATTTTTTTAGCACTAAACTAATTTTGAACTAATGTTTTACTAATTTATTTTGCTACAAAAATTGTGCTGATAACAGCATTCATAGTGTGGACGACAACCAGATATACTAGATGTAGATGTCGCAGCTTATCTGGAAACGGAAATGACAAAAAAAGGAAAACAACTCTACACAATTTCTATATTTAAATTTTCAGCAAATAAATTAACTAAAGTAAAATTTCGCTACAAGTTTTTTGATTTTTTTTCAGTCTACTAATATTCAGCAAAAAGTTTAGTGATTTTAGCAAGGATTTTTTTCATTTGCAGTCGACTAAGTGTTAACAAAACTTTTGCTGAAGATTACTATTTTTTTGGTAAAAATCAGCTCGCTGATTTTCAGCAAACCTTTTGCTGAAATTACCAACTTTTTTGCAAGCACGCTCCTGACTAAAAATTTGCTGACACAGCAACATTTTTTGCTGACTTTACTGACTTTTTTTTTTGAGTGTATGTTTATTGGGATTTAATTTCTTATAAAAGTTTGAAAGTAGTATGAATATCATTTATATGTACATTAAAGTAACCCAAAACTTAAAAAATTTTTAATCTCCCAATTTTGTTATGGAAAAAGAGACCAAATTTCGTATTTCAATTAAAATTTGGTTATCCTGATCGAGATGATATTGAGATTTTACATCAGAAGTTAGAAATTAGAGAAAAGAAAAACAAATGGAAATTAGATTTTGTTATTTGAAATTGAGAATAAAACAAATAAATTAAGAAATTTTTAATTGTATATAAGAAATTTAATAAAATTTTTATGAATGAAATTAAGCTTTGAACGGAGACAAATCAATAGACATGATGTAGACGTTGCTAGCCACTACAGACTTTTTTGTTGCACAAAAAAAGGCATCCGTCCATAATTAAATGGGATAACAAACTATACATCAAGTGACAGCTATCAAAATGGCTGACACTGAAAACAGTGTTGCCAATTGAAAGTTATCTACCACTAGGAAAAGATCCGTCTTCATAAAACATATAGGTACTCAATGTTAAAACACGAAAAATACATGCAATATATTTTTTGTGTGATTGTTTTGCATATATTTTTCATGTTTTAACAATAATTCTATGTCTCGTGTTGACATCAAGATAGTATTTATTATGCTCGACTTTTAGTGTAATTTTGATTGATTTTGGATAGTTATCGACTGCCAGCAAAAATGTTTTCACTAAAGATCTACTATGCATTCATACATGATTTCATTTGAATTGCAACAAAGAAAAGAAAAAAAAATCATTATTACTTAATGAACACATAAAACAATCATTGGCTCTTAAGGACACAAAACAAATATGTAGCCAAGTTAAGAACAAGAACAGCAACTTAAATTATTTGTAACTATAATTCATACTTAACACACAATAACGTTTCATATACACTGATACATATATATATTGTACCTAGACCGTAGTGCTAGTAAATTCGGCTACTTTTCAATATTCGATGCTAAATAATATTTTTAATTTGGTTACTCGATACTACTCGATACTTTTAACGGTCTTTTTTACCACGGCTCTATGGTACATTATGTGAACCTTATTTTTTAACTTGCAATGTTCGTTGGGGAATGATATACGATTTACAAGTGGAAAAAATAACTGAATTTCCTGAAAATATCTATAGAGTCGTAATTAAGACTGAATTACCTTTCCAACAAGGTATTAAAATCCAATATCGGTTGGAAATTATTTAAGTACACTCACAATATATTTTCCATAACCGATTGAGGTTTATTTGAAAAGCAATATGTAAAGTTTGTTTTCAATTGAAGAATCAGTTAAAATACAAGGAAACATATTGTTTAACTTTTTTTATAAGTCAATAAAAAACAAACTACAAAAAAATACGTATCGTCTGCAGGAGTTCACATTTTCAGTCAAATGTTCTATTCTGATTTGCAAATTTAATGTATTTATAACTTTTGAAGAAAATGTTTATTCTTCTTCTTAATCTCAACCCTACTGTTCTATTTTTAGTTTTCTATTTTTAGAAAAAATAATTTAAATAATTTCGTTGATTTCTGTTTTAAAACAAAAAATTCAAATATTTTCGGTTTTCTTTTTTGTTAAAATAGTTTGTTTATATACAAAATTATTTCAATTCAAATTACAAGGAATCGAGGGATTTTTTTAAAAAATTTTTAATTTTTTGGTACATATCGTACATAAGTTGGTAAAGTTTGTGAAAAGTTGGTATTTTTCTTTTTTGGAAAAAATTAAAATTTAATGAATTTTAGGTAGAATTTGCTGTTTGGTTGTAATCGAAACCGAAACCGCGGTTTTCCAAGCCTCAAAACCGAAACCGAAAACCGACAAAAATAAGTCGGTTTTTAATAAATATTTTAACCAATTAAAATAATTTATTAAATTGCATATTATTGAATCTTGAATTTCGAAAAGGCTCAGCTCCTATTTTACAAAATTTTGTATTTAATTGTAATGAACATTTTCCCCATTTTTTTTTAACTCAGATAAAAGAGATTGATTTCCGAAAATTTTGTAAAACTCCGACAACGTTAACCCTCTCTTTACGAAGGTAAAAAAAAGTTTTTGAAAATTTTCCATTTTTCTTGAAAGTATATCAAAACATTGTGTTGTTTCTTGCAGAATTTGGTGAAAGTTGTCCAAATAACTCGGTTAACACCAAGTTATATATATGTATAGTAATAAAAAATTTGTAATTAACCTTCGTAGACACATGGGATCAAAATGATCCCAAATTTTTAAAATGTAAAACGTTTTCCTTAGGCAAGAATGTTTCCGTATAGTGACATGACTCCAACAGATTATTTTTCACAATTTTTTTAATAAGTTTTAGATCTGTCAAAACAACAGAGGAGTAGTATACTGGAAGATGACAAAATAAATTGTGGTAAAATTCTTTGTTGCTGTTCTTTGTCAATGTTTAATAACGTTCCTAGACGAGAACAAGATATTCGCATTGAGTTTGTAATTTAACTTAAGCCTTATCTGGATTTCATTCTTGCCTAAGGAAGTCGTCAGGGGACCACGCTTTTATAATTTCTAGAAATATTTGTTAATACCTCATTCATACTGAACACAAAACTATAAATTTTGGTTTTTTAAGTTTTCGATTTGAAATTTGTATGGGATTTAACAATCGAAAACAAAATAAATTTGAAAACTACTAGTTTTGGGTTCAGTATGAATGAGGTATTAACAAATATTTCTAGAAATTATAAAAACGTGGTACCCAGCAGGGCTGCCAGAATTGCCGATTTTTCGGCATTTTGCCGATTTTTTATTAAAAAAATATGCAAAATGCCGATTTTTGGTGGAAAAATGCTGATTTTTTGTTAGAACTCAAAAACACGAAATTTTAATTTTTGGTTATTTACAATGCATTATTAAATAAGAAAATAATTGTATTTTTGACATTTCGAAAGTTCATGTTTGTTATCGTTAGCTGAAAAATAATGTTAACAAAATATCTTTGCGATCAACAAATTTTCAGCAAAATGGCATCGATTTGTTAATGCTTGTTTTTTTCATATTTTTCTGAAAATGCATGTTTTTAATATATTTTGTTGCATATTGTGGTATAGATACATATTTTTTTGCATTATTTGCTAAAAACGAATATTTTTTAGCATACTTTTTTTTTTTTTTTTTTTTTTTAAAGAGAAGCAACACTTAGGAAATTCTTCCTATTAATTAACGTGTTGCTTCCTTTGGAAAGGGGTTAGAGAAGAAGTGAAAGGTGGTGAAAGACGAAGGGCTTCAAATATGGAAACACTGTAATTGCGCGAGATGTTGAATTTTAGAACAGTTGTTGCACGCCATCTGATGGTGAGTTGGCGAACTTTGTTGAAGCTTTTTAGTTCATAGCCCTGTTATATTATTTTACTTCGGTGGAGTTAAGTGCTATGGGAACACCGAAGGAGGACGCTGCGATATGTACGAGGGATAGAAAAAACTCATACATATTATAATTTTTTTTTATAATTTGATGTTGCCTTGGTTGGGGCTAGAACCCGCAACCTCACGTGTAACAGTCCAACGCGCTAACCATTACACCACAGCGCCCACATTACATTAAAACTGTGTTTTTGCCTATACACTGTACAAAAAAAAAATATTTTTAAAATTTCTAAATATCATGTTAGGATTTACACTTTAGGTAGAACAATATTCTATTCTGATTTTTAAATATTTTTGATCCCGAATACAAAAATATCAAACATAAATCAATTTTTGAGAATGATTAATAGCAATTTTCTATATTTAAACTACTTTTAAAGGCAAATATGTAATACTAAAACTGAATTGATAATATCAAAAACGTTGGAAAAATCAATAATAAATGCATATTTTTAAAATTTTAAGTGCATATTTTTCGATTTTAATCATACATACATTTTACGTACATAAAACACGATTATAAATGCATGAATATACGAGCCCTAGTAATAATAGTCCTTTTTTTTAATCACTGGATTTATTTTATTTTTTTTAGAAAATCCACATTTAGTCTTTTTTTAGTTTTAAATTTAAATTTAATATTTTTATCCAAATTCTACACTTATTCGCTAAAATAATGTGAAAGAAAAAATTTAAATTTTTCGAAAACGCAATTTCTGGAATTAAATTAAGCTAAATTCAAAACGGATTTATTTTATTTATAAATATATTATGGATTTAGTTTAATTCAATCCCGGTGTTCACATTTTTACAAAATTTAATGATTTTCTTTCACATTATATTAGCGAATAAGTTAATTAGATTTTGATAAATATATTAAATTTTGAAAATTAAAAAACAAAATGTGAATATTTAAACGAAATAAAATAAATCCAGTGATTAAAAAAGTTCGTAGAAGAACTATTTTTTAAAGCTGTAAAATAAATTTATGTACATACCCAGGAAAATTTTTTACAATCGGTAGCCAACCACACCCATTCTACAACTGGTTCCACTGCAACCGATTCCATGGAACTGGTTCCGGAACCAATTCCTGGGATCCTATATGGAAGGTGTGGGTGACGTAGAATCAGTTCCAGAACTAGTTCCAGAACCGATTCTAGAGCAACCGGTTCCACTTTGGAGCCATAGAAGGGGTTGCTTTTGGGACAATTTCAAACAAAAAGAATCGGTGTTAGAATCGACAGTAGAAGGGGTTGTGAATGAAAAGTAGCTATTGCACAACCGATTCTTTGGAACAGAAAATTTTCCTGGGTAGTATTGATCAGATAATATTTGAATATGTATCATAAAAATATTCATAAAATTACAACTTACATTTTTTTATTATCATTTCATTTATCTCTCAAGCCTTTATTTTTATTTAATTGTTAAACTTAAAACATATTATTTTACACGAAATATCTTTTTCGCATATTCTTTCTATCCCAGGAAAATTTTTTACAATCGGTAGCCAACCACACCCATTCTACAACTGGTTCCACTGCAACCGATTCCATGGAACTGGTTCCGGAACCAGTTCCTGGGATCCCATATGGAAAGTGTGGGTGACGTAGAATCAGTTCCAGAACTAGTTCCAGAACTGATTCTAGAGCAACCGGTTCCACTTTGGAGCTATAGAAGGGGTTGCTTTTGGGACAATTTAAAACAAAAAGAATCGGTGTTAGAATCGACAGTAGAAGGGGTTGTGAATGAAAAGTAGCTATTGTACAACCGATTCTTTGGAACAGAAAATTTTCCTGGGATGTAAAATAACCTAAATATTACATAAATGCGTATTTTTGAAACTGCCGATTTTTTAAAATCAAAGTTCCGAAAATGACGATTTTTTTGGGAAAAAGTGCCGATTTTTCATTAAAATCATCTGGCAGCCCTGGTCCCTTGACGACTTCCTTAGGCAAGAATGAAATCCAGATAAGGAAATACCTTCAACAAATTATTTTTCACAATTTGTTAAATAAGTTTTGGGATTTTAGCACCATTTAATTCATTTAATGTAAAAAAGTGCCATTCGACATGAAAATCGGTGAAAAAAACCTTTAATTAAGCATTTACTACAAAATTGAGGTGTAGTTAAAAAACTCTGTGAGTTGACTACATTTTTTTTAATATTTTGTTGAAGAAAATGTAAAAAAAAACTCAAAAAACTGGCATCTTTGTCTATACATTGGACTAGGTTAGCATACGGGATCAATAAGCCCGTGACTTTTTGGATGAAACCCAGTTTTGTTTAACAAAAAAAGTTTTTATTCTTCAACATAGTCTCCTTTTAGCCTTCCCGGCATTATGTAAACTTAATTTCACTCAGACTTCGCACTATATTGCAACGTTGATGTTTCCAACAATATAATTAGGATCGGGATTCTTCCCAAAATATTTAATTTTTAAACATTGTTAAAAAGTTTTTTAAAATTTTTTCCTAATTTTTTTTATGTTTTAAGTTTTCCCTATAAACTAGAGATGAGCGCGTGACACGAAATTTTTTTTCTGAATCACGCGTGATCGTGAGTTAAAATGATATCACGTCAGTCGTGCGTGAGTTAAAAAAAATGTTCGTAAGTGAGTCGTGCGTGAGTAAATTTTTGTGCATGAGTTTGCGTGATTATATTAAACCGGATTGCGATACTTTACAATTTTGGAAAAATTCCAGAGATTTATTTTCGGCTTTCGCTACAAAGCCATCATCAGTGTCAATTGCCTTGATGGGTTTAATATTGTTAAACGTCTACTTATGTGAAAGTTGAAAGCAAATCGAATATGTTAACTCAACTTTGACTAACATCAACGAAATCTAACAATGCTATTTTTATCCTTTGTTATTATTATTGCTTTGAACCTTAATTCTTATAAAAATTTATTTATTTAAAAATGTTATAAAATTAAATTAAAGGAATTAAATGCTCTAAAATCCCAACACCTAATTAATAATTTATGAAAAATAATCTGTTAAAAGCATGTCCCATATCCAAATTTTATTCTTGAATAAGGCAATCGTCAGGGGCGACCTTTTTAGTATTTCTATAAATATTTGTTAAATTAAAGTGCAAATTCAATTAACATTTAAAATATCAAAGAAAAAACAAAAATACCACAATTTGCTTTGTCATCTTCCATTATACTACTCTCTTGTTTTGGCAGATCTAGCAATGTAGTGCCATCCATTCAATTATAATCAACAATTAAAAATAGTATGTTTCCTAAACTGTCAGTAATATTTATATTTGCACAAGCACTTGCATATTAGTTAAATTTTTAACAAAATTTTTTTATAGTTAAGCTAATTTTAATTCTAAATAAATAAAACTTATATTCAATAAAGAAAGTTTCCCTAAATAAGATAAACTTTTCAGTTTTGATTTCTCATAGTGGCAAAGCAGTGTATTAAAGCTAAAGCGTCTGGCAAATCGGCCGAAATAAGTATTCTCTCACGGTTCCTCAGTGGTATGCCTGTGCTTGATTTTTTGTACCACTGCACTGGCAATTTCTGACTGGGCAATCGTTTTGGACTGGTTAAATTCTTTTTGGTATCGTGCACCTACAAATAAAGCAAATACTCGGATACTCAGTACCCACTATTATGTTTTTACCAGCACTAATGGACTACCAAACTAGATATGAATGTTGTTGTTGTTGGTATATGGTATTTATACGTTTTAGTTATGAAGGATATAAAGCATAATGAACAAAATATAAAACAAAAGGAAACAACGACTATAAAAAAAGATAACAAGAATGTTAAAATAAGTATATACATCCCTGTTCACACACATACATACAATAGCTGTCATATAATATTTTTTTACCCAACACTCCAAGTAACTAAAGTTTTTCTTTAACGTATTTATCAAGGTTGCCAATTGAGCCATTTTCCGGCTTGTTCTAGCTAGTTTATTTTCTTCTAGCCTTAAAACAAATGGCTTGATTGTGTTGACCGGAAGATTTAGCCGTTTTATTTCTCCCTATCAACTTTTTTTCTTAAGATTAATTTCATACAAATTATGATTTACGAAATTTGCGAAGTTTGACAAAATTATTAAGGTTTACAGACTACACTCATAAAAAAAGCCCGTACAAAAAGTTTAAAATTCTGCTAAAATAACAGAAAATCGTACCTGTATTTGCGCCAGCAGAATTTTCAATAAAGTTGAGAATTATTGTCTGCTAAATTTAGGTAAGCTAAATTTTACACACTATTAAATACACAGACAATTCTAGTTAACTTAGCTAAGAAATTAAAGATAAATTCAACAGAAACATTACCTGACTTAACTGAAAATTTCTGTTAAAATATCGCTTGCAGTCTTGGTTTTTGGGCTCTACGGATCTGTCCCGAGACAGGCCCATATTTATATTTGGGAGTATATGTATGTGGCTTATAAAGATTGATAAGTTCATAGTATAGAATTTTTGTCCATTTTGCTCTATCTCGCTTAGTTTCCGAGATATAAGCCATTTTGTGATTAAACAATAAAAAATTATGAAAATATAGCGCACTCCTCTATGTGATATTGATAGCAGAGACACAAAAATATAAACTTTGGGAAACAATTGTGGTTAAAATTAGCTGTAAAATTATGAATCAGAAATTACTAAAAATTAGGATGCAAAGTTAGTTCCCTTTTAGGGTTAAAAGGTGGGATCCAAAACTAACCTTTTCAAAACTATAAACTTTGAAAATCGCAATAATTTCGCAAAACACCAATATTGAATGAAATCTGATGTTTTTTGAAAAAAAGATTCTGTAATAATATTTTTTTTTTCATTTTAAATCTAACTTTAATGACAAAAGGCTCGAAAACTGCACATAATTTGTTAAAGCAATATGACATATGTATAAATTTTGGACCTTTTTCTTTCCAAATTGGCTTTGATATTTAAAATCGGACTTCGTCTTATATTTAATTTTTTTTTTTTTTTTTTTGTTTAAAACCTTAAAAAATTTTGAAATTTTGATTCTTCAGCGACTATATTAATAAAAGATATTGAAATATTGATACACATTTAAGTTTTAAAAATAGGCCACGGAATTTAGCTTAAACTGTGTAAAGCGTTTTCTTTCTGAAGCTATAGTTACTAAATTATAAATTTTTTACTAAAAAATAAGGCCGAAAAATTAAAAAAATTTAAATTGCGAATTGTGCAAAACCTAGAGCCAATTTGAACAAACTGGTTGCAGATTCGCAATCAGCACCCACTAATTATCCTAAAACCACTGAAAAGTTGTGCAACTTATAAATAATGTCATATTTTGTATAGCTGTGTTGTAGGAAATAAATTTAAAAAAACTTAAATTGGATAATTTTTGACACGAGATTGGAACGCTAAAAAAATTCATGTACATTGGTTTTTTTTATAACATACCCGAATCTCCTTCCTTGTCAGTTTTACATCTATGTACATTAGACCGTACCACCTTACAGGCAAAAACAAAAATGAGCCGTACACCCTCCAATATGAAGTATTTTTGCAAGGAGGTTTCGAAAAAAAATTTTTTTGCCGAACGTAGGGGTCGCCATTTTACATTTTTCGTTATATCTTTGGCATTTACAGTCGGATCTTAAAGTATGATACATCGATGTTTTTCTCTCGATGAGGCCAGTGTTTTGCTTTAAGGGCCATCGACCTCAAGTAGTCCGTTCTAGTAGTTACCCACCAGATCTCAGTCGCTAGTTTTTCGATAAACCCAGTAGAATTTTTTTTATATTTTGGTTGCCGAACATAGGGGTCGCCTTTTTAAATTTTTTTCATTGAATTTTACCTTTATAGCAAAACACTGGCCTCCTCGAGGCAAAAAATTGATATCCCGAGTAAAAAAAATTATATATAATCATATATGGCATATATTACAATATATAATTATACATGTCGTTATGTATATCCATATATAATTATATATGACGTTTTTTCACAAAATTTTTCCTTATATTATGCCATATATAATTTCATCTAATTAGATATTGGCCTTCATAATATTAGATATGGCATATATAATTATATATTACATGACATGGTTGATCTTATTGCATATATAGTTATATATAGAACTATATCTTAATATATATGGTGGCATTTTAGCAATATATAATTATATAGAGCAATTCCATATGAAAACGATCAAAATTGGCAAATTTTTGGACGACCCCTCTCCGATTTTAAAATAATTAGTCTCAATCGATTGCCCAGCAAAAAATAATGTACCTACATATTTTTTTTTTTTTTTATAGTGACTGGTTTAGTGGTGGTGTACACCACTGTCATGTTACAAAATTGAAGAATTCTTCATAAGGGACCTCATTGAAAGTTGCTTAAAAAAAAAGCGATCGCAACGAGTGATAGCTCGTTGGAAAGGTATTGAATCAGGCTTTAATTGAAAAATAAAATTTTCATAATTTTTCTCAGAAATTTACCTTTTTTCCCATGAAAATTAAATTTTCCCATGAAAATTAAATTTTCCGATTTTCCACAGAAGCTCCTAAATTTTCCGGCTAATTTTTTTTTTTTTTTTTGGATTCCTCATAATTTTTGCTTTAAGAATCAGCAATAAAAAAATGGGCCCCGACT
Organism: Leucophora obtusa; assembly: GCA_949987735.1. NCBI lineage: Eukaryota > Metazoa > Arthropoda > Insecta > Diptera > Anthomyiidae > Leucophora > Leucophora obtusa. The sequence continues at coordinate 43,926,943 of OX465297.1, forward strand.
CCTTGTTTGGACAGGAGAGGAGCATTTAAGAGACCACCTTGTTCTCATTGTTTTTATATTTTTTATAATTGAATTATTTGTAATTATTTAACATTGTTTTATTTTATTATTAAAAATACATTTTAAAAATTATTTTACAGTTAAAAATACATTTATGAAGAAAAAATCAATTTTTTTTAAGAGCCCCAAGTTGAGTGTACGCAAAAAAAACTTCGCCGTACACCCTCCAATATGAAGTATTTTTGCAAGGCAATCTCAAAAACATTTTAGGTTTTTAGCCGAACGTAGAGGTCGCTTTTTTAATTTTTCGCTATAGCTTCGTCATTTAAAGACAGATTTGAAGTGTGTGCGGGAATTTAAAATCCCGCACTTTTTGATTTCTCGGGAAAGCGGGAAATTTATCTTAAATTCCCGGGATCCCGGGATCCCGCAAGGGTAATAAATTAGAAAATATTTCATAATAATTAAAAAAATTTTATAAATTAAATATCTTAAAAATTTCAAATTTTCATGATTATGAAAAAGCTCAGGTGGTTTTTCTTGGAATTTTCCTAGTGAGAAAGAATTAATTTTATATTAGAAATTATATAAGTCTAATTATATATTTTTAAAAACTGAATAAACTAAAACTAATTTTTAAACTAAAAAGCTTGTCCGTCAAAAAATAAAAAAATAAATATACCCAGTGAAAAATGCTTATATACGCTCAAATATGTTCGTATGTGGTTTATGTATGGACACATATGAACAAATATGGATTTTTTATGAACATATAAGGATTTTATGGACATATATGGAAGTATATGTGATTCCATATATGGAAAAAGATTTCATACACAGACATATATGGAGGCATCTGCTATTTCATATATGGAAAAGGCACTCATATATGGACAAATATGGAAGTATATGTTATTCAATTTATTCAAAAGTGACTTGTATATGAACATATTTGGAAGAATACATTTTTCCATATGTGTAAGAGGAACCCATATTTGGATAAATTTGAAATTATATTTAATGCCATGAATAAAAAAAGGAACATATGTAGCGCCTAATTTGAATGTCATACATATATGGTTGGACCATAAATGTTCATATATGGACATTTTTCACCGGGTAGAAAATAATTTTAGAAAATTGGAAAAAAAATTTTTAAATTATGGGAACAAATTTTAACTTACTTGAAAATTCTTAAAAATCAATTAACAAATTTGCCTTTAATTCTGTACAGAATAATTGCGATTAAAATTTTTTTATACAAACACTATTTGAGTGATTTTAAGAGGCAAGCCTAAACCACATAAGCGCAGTGCGACGTTTTGTCGATAAAGCAGTTTTTGTATTTTCTTTATTTGTCACTGCCGAGAAATTAGAAAAGTTTCTAAATAAACAAGAGCTATTTCTAAACAAAACACAATAAGAAATTTTAAAAAATTTTGAATCGTCTTCGCGAAATTCAAGAACAAAGTTTGACAGCACTGCCACTGGCACTTTCACGATGTGGTTTGGGCTGCACTGAGTGTGTTCGTTAACTCGAAAATCTTGCTACTTTTTCTCAATCATTGTTTTGGTTACTCTTTGAATTTTTCCAGTTGTGGGAAAAGTAACAAATTGTAGTAAGTAAATGAACAAGCCTTGACAAAATTTCAATTAAATTTTTAAACACCTTTCTCATACCAAATTTGTAAATATGTACAAAAAAAAACTTTAAAAAGGCACCAAAAAAGAAATTTGTAAATACAAATAAATTTTTTTTTTTGTAACTTCGAATTTTTATTTTTAAATAAGTTTTATATGAAAGATAACAATTTACAAACGAGTTACAAATATTTCAAACAAAAAAATTGTTGGCAATAAAATTTCAATTTAAAAGAAAATGTGATTGCTTTTACAAATTCCATTGTTGGAGCCTATTATATTTTCTTTGTAATGTAAAATGTTTACTATTTTCAAAAGGTTGGAAAATTTTGCATAAGAAAATTTAAAATAATTAATTTTATTATTCTAAACTGCATTTTTGAAATCCCGGGATTCCCGGTCCAAATTCCCGGGAATGCGGGAACTGAAAAATGCTTAATTTCCCGGGAATCCCGGGACGGGAAATCCCGGAATGCATTCCCTATATCTAATGTACATATGTCCAATTTTTGCGATTTCCAGTAATTTTTCTCCTTAATCAAGCTACTTTTTAAATTAAGGTGCTGGCAATCTTGCCACTTATTGTCTTTGTAGTTGTGCTAAATGGGTAATAATAATCATAATAATTTTATAGAGCAAACGAGTGTCTACATTGAAATGATGTATGATTGTGTATACACAATCCACTTGCAAAATATGACTTTCATTTATGTATATGTAAATGCGTGTGTATACTTAAGTGACAACAAAAAACATAACAGTTTCCCACTTGCAATTAGCAAAAGTTTTTCCCCTTTCTTTCTTTTCTATTTTAATTTAAGATGCAATATATTTAAACAACACGTTGAACTGCCTCCCCCTGTTATTGTATTTTTCTTTTTTTTTCAAAAAATTTCCCAGTATTTTTTTAAAACCACACCCTTATTATACACCAACGTATTTATATCGTACTCTTTCTCTCTTGTACATTTGACATTCTTATTCGTTTGCTGCATATTGATTTTATTATTTGTTTTTCGTTTCTTTTGCTGTTTACTTCTCTTATCAATATTGTCTTGTAATTATTTTGTTGTTTGTGGTATTTTTGTTTATTCACTTCTGCTTCATGAAGCAGAAAAATATTTTTTTTTTTTTTTTACTTACCACATATTCTTTAAGTGTCGCTGTTAAGTGAAACCATCCATTTTTTAATAGAATTTCATTCATGTTTTATTGCTCTACTCTTTTACACGATACAAAAGTTCCATAGTTGAGGTTTATTAATTTTCCATTCCAGTTACACTTTTGTCGTAGTTGCTATTTTTTGTTTTTTTGGTACCTCTTGTGAGAGAAAGTTTATAGATTTATTGTTTGTGTGGGAGTTTAGCAAGGTGAATATTAAAAAAACTACACCGGGAAAATTAAAGACTGTAGAAAATTTACATACATACATAGGTTTAATTAACTGAACTTTCATAAGAAAAAATTGTACATACAAACAAAAATTGTTCAAGTTTCGAGTAATACGATTAAATGTTTTGGCAGAACTGAATATTTATTGGTTTCTAGAACAAAATTTGGTTAATACAACAGGTGGGCTAAGCCCACCCTAGACTGATTTTTGCCCACCCCAGAATTTTAAAAAAATATACCTACAATTCTTTTATCTATAATTTTAATGGCAAAAAGTATCACAATATTACTTTTTTTTGATATCTATTAATCCTGTGTTTTGGTTTGGGAAAATCGTTACTGGTTTCCCAGGCAGATAATTTGTTGAAATCTAAGGGTCAGTTCTATATTGAGAACTAAGGTATTGTTTTCAATATTTCTTAAATAAGAAATGTGGTTTGAAAAATTCTTACCTAAGAAATTTTAAGGAAACAAATCGATCTTAGTTCTGATTATAAAATTGACTATAAGAGCTTTTCTTTAAGAAAAATTATTAGAATCCCAAAGTTGTTCAATAATAGAAAAATAACGCAGAATCTTTTATGGTGAGCTAAATATCTTAGATTTCATAGTTTTCTAAACGAATAATTAGTTAATATCTACACTCAACCAAAAAAGTATGTAATGGCTACTGAAAATTTTGCTGTTATTACAGGAAATTTAACTGTTTTGAGGCCAGCGGTATTTTTGCTAATTTAAGCAACACATGTCTGCTGATCTGTAGTACAATAAAATTAGTAGAAAAAATTAGTAGCCGCTACTAAATTTTAGTAAAATTTATGTAAACTGCAATTCAAAATCGATTTGCTAAAATCAGTTAAAAAACTTACTAAATATCATAATTTTAGTACAATGAAATTAGTATAAATAATTAGTTGCAGCTACTAAATTTCGGTAAATTGTTGTAGACTGTAATTTAAAATCAATATGCTGAAATTAGCAAAAAATTGTACTAAACTGTAAAATCTAAAAAAAAAAAATTTTTCTTTCGTACTTGAAATTTGGAGTCAAAATTGCAAACGGTTCTCCAGTTATAACCTTTTTATGCATTGGAGATACAATAAAATTTTCTGAGTGTTATTTCCAAACTAAGAATATATCAATAGTAACAAATATAAACTAAACAAGAATTGTAAAAAATCAAAAAAAAAAATTTTAGTTAGTATATTTTTCTGCTAAATTTAGCACTCGGCTTTGAAAAATTAGTAAAATGTTTTGCTAAAATCAGCAGCGAGAATTAGTAAAAAAATCCGTAATTTGTAATAAGAGAATAGCAAAAATGATTACTAAAAAAATTGTACTAAAAATCAGTATAAAAATAGTAAAGTTCGATTGGAAATTTTTTTACAAATTTTTTTAATAACTTTTTTATCTGAGTGTAACAAGGAAGTTACTTCAAACTAAACACTACTATGTTATTTTCATGAAATTTCAATATTTTGTAGAAAAAAAAAAATTGTATGAACATCTAACTGTTTTTGACCACCTCGGTAATTTAAGTAGTCAGAATATGGGGTTAGAAAGGGTTCGTCCGAAGTAGAGGAATTAGACAGGTTGATCTTAGATTTCTTTTCTCTATCATAATAATCTGAGAATATAGCTTGGAATACATTCCTTGTACGAGGTTTTCTTTAGAAGAATAGATGCACTATGCAGAGTTTTGTATAAAAACATGGCGATTTTGATAGGATAAGCTACCAGGATTATTTAATTTAAAAATTTATTTAGAAGCTAAGCTAAGAACTAAATTTTATTAGAAGCTAAGGTATCATTTTAGTTTTTTTTTGTGTGAAAAAATTGTAAGCATAATGCCGAAAGTATCTTTAGGATTAAGAGTGTGAGAATGGGCAAATAAACAGTAGAAAATTAATGGGTCGCTTGCCCACCCCAGAAAAATGGTCTAGGTACGCCTATGCAAATATGCATTAAAAACATAAAAATATTAACTTAAAATTATTATATTTTCAAAAATAAAGCATTTTACAACATAAAAATATATGTAAGATAGTTATTTTGCAAATAGACACAGAACTCGAAGCTTTTCCATAGGTAAATAAGGTTTTAAAAAATGTTTATTTTCAATAATAAAGAAAAAAATTTAATTTTTAATTTTTCGTATAAATTTTTATAATTGTTACTAAAAATTAAATATTTGCACAAATATACATTAAAAAGCACAAAATATGCATTAAAAAAGGCACCAAATATGCATTTGCAGTCAAAATATGCAACAACAAATCGACGCCATTTTGTTTAGAATTTGATGATTCGGATAAATATTTAGTTTTTATTAGCTTTGGACTATCGAGAAAAAACATGCATTTGCATGAAATTCCTTGCCCTAGTTATTAACAATTCGGTTGGCATATTATTTTTCTGTGTATGCGAACTTCCTTAGGACATTTCAGTTGATTTTAGTTCATTTCGTTCTGGAACTAGGTCAATTTTAAATGGGACGACCAAAAATCAAATTAAATACATTTTATTTACAATTAAGAAAATTTCAAAATTCATGGGATGATATTAAATTCTTTTGTAATGATAGACAGAAATGTAGAAGCCCAATGTGTTGTTACTCCCAGTTTAGCTGACATAACGAGTCATAGATATATTATCAGGTCCATTAGTTATACCGAAATATCCGTATGAATTATACTGCATCTTTAGAATTTCTAAAATTCCTGATATTACTGCAGACCTTGTTTACATTTACAAGGACTGCAGTATTGGGTATATGCCTACAAGCAATCTTCAATCTCTTTAGACATTTCATATTTTCTCAAACTTTTTTAATATTATTGTACCAACTGTTCGTTATGTCGAGTATAAACCCTACAGGAAATTTTAACAAACTGTCACCAAACTGGCCCCTTTATATGAAACAGACTGGTCACTTTTACATGGCGTTGTCATAGGAGGGGGAAATTGACCCCTTGTGACATGTCACAAGACAAATCCCAGGACAGGTCCCTGAACTTTGTTTTTTATGAGAGTTCAGTAACCTGTCCTAGGATTTGTCTTGTGACATGTCACAAGGGGTCAAGTTCCCCCTTCTATGACAACGCCATGTAAAAGTGACCAGTCTATTTCATATAAAGGGGCCAGTTCGGTGACAGTTTGTTAAAATTTCCCGTAGGGAATGTTCAGAAAGATTCGTTATATAAGATAGTTAGTGCAAGCAATTAGGTCGCTAGTTATATCGCATTTTCGTTATAAACAGTATTCGTTATGCCGGGCTTTGACTGTAATTTCCGAAAAAATTCACAAGACCGGCCTCAGTAACAAAAAAGATTTCCGAGAAGATCAAAATCTTCATTAAGTCCATAATTAAAAATTAAGTCTTCAATTAAGCCCGAAAGTCAGCTTGTTGTACGGTATGCGGTGGTTTCGTCCCCCAGGAACTCTGTCTTGTTAACGAAATTCCTCAGTCTTCTCAACCTCATTCAATAGCTTACATTCAACCGTAATTCAATAGCATACTCCTGCGAAAGTGATGCTTGAATTCCGGCCGAACATACCAGTGTAAATCAACTTGAATTCCAGCCTTGAATTTTAGTGTAATTCAAGCGCCGAAAATTTATTCAATAAATTTATATTAAATTGAAATGAAAATATGCCAACTTGAAAGGTCCGTTTAAGCCTGGTTAAATTTTAAAAAGTTTGCTAAATTAACATTTCTTTTCGGTTGCGCTAGAATCTTTTGACAAAATTGAAAAGAAAATTTTTTGCCAAATTTACACAAGGAAGTAAGAAAATAATATAATTCGTCATAAATAACACATATTTACACTAAAATATTTCAGCTCGAAATACGTGTAAGAATTTTGGATATTTTGCTTTGTTATTGCAAGGAATTTGATTGTAATTCTTTTTAATAAAGAATAGTAATTTGTTTGAGTTTCACGTGTAAAAACTGTTATACTCCATATAAAGAGAAAGATTTTTCACCATAAAGGGTTTTTGTGAAAATTTTGTAGAATTTGTTTTTACGCAAATTTACTATTATTTTCTGATGAAAAAGTTACATTTTGAGTTTATTGCAATTATGCATTCTTATAAAATAATTACAAAACAGTGTTCTCTTACACAATTTAAATTACGATTTATTGCCTTTAAAATTGGAGTGAAAATTTTCCATTGGGAAAACAATTTACTGTGCTTAAAAGACAATATCTAATTGTTTATGAAACCCTGTGGTCACAAAGTGAGCTTAAGTGCATCAAGTTATGTACTGAGTATTAAAATTGACAATGGGCGTGTTTCTGGATTTTAATATGTTATTGTTCGGAGAAACGTCGTTTGTCTTTGGTAAGTTGGTCTTTGGTAAGTTGGTCTTTGGTAAGTTGATCTATGAGTTTAAGTGCTAATGTCCTTTAGTTGTAAATTAGTATGATTTTTTAAGTTAAACCAGGCTCTGTGAAAGTCGCTGACGTACTGTTACGCCCTCTGTCTGACGTTTGAAGAACTTAAATTTCAGTTAACGAGTTTAGTTTTTTTTATTATATTTTTTCATATTAAGCATGTTTATTGAAACAATTTTTAATATTAATAAAAATTTAACCAAAAAACTTAAACTATCACCTTCTAGTAAATATTCTTGAAACGTCGACCAGTAGTGGAATTCTCTAACTTTTTAACGACAAAATTCGGTAGTTATGTTGTCAGTTTATAATGAAAACTTGTCAAGTTAACTACCGAATTTTGTCATTAAAAAGTTACAGAACTGCCCCTCGGGGCCAGTTAACAGAGCTAGAGACGCATGTCTGCTCTTAAGATTCTATGCTCGTTGGTGGAACCCATAGAAAATTGTCTAATTTATAATGAATGCTAATTTACTACATAAAATATTACGAACTGTGAATTCCATAATTTTCTTATAATCTACAAAATAAAGTTATGATATTTTTTGTTACAGTGTAAAACTCCATAGTTGTCAAAAAATTAAAAAAGACAGACATGCAGGTGGATAAACAATAATGATGGTGTGAGTATACGTGTTACAATAGTATTAGTGACAAATTGTTTTCTTTAATAGAAAAGCTTTTACAAAGCTTTCTGTCTCTTTTCAGCACAAGACTTTATAATACTTGAAGAGTATGTTGAGTTATTACAAATAGATGTAAAAGTGTATGGCTTCCAAGGAATTGCTGATTTGTGTGTTAATTGCCATTGTAAACGTTTATGGTCGTTGTTGGCGCTATTGTTAAATGGAATACCACTGCTTGTTTGTAATTTTCAAAACATAGATAATAGTGGTTTTCAATTTTTGTGTTAATAGAGAGCAAATAAGAGTTTGCGCATTATTTTTTTACAGTTTGTTGTTCCGAGAAATACTTTTATATGTATGTAAATCACTGTTGGTAAAAGTGGCACAAAAGTGCCATTTGTGGCACTATTGAATGTTCAATGGCACCATGGCACTCTTTATAGAATTTTGGCACTTTTTAAGAAAATTTCTATATAATTTGATAAAAGGTCGATATCGCTGGTTTTTCATTAAAAGCCATGCCTACTTAGAACGGGTAGCAAAATTAAAAAACAATCGCTACACTAAAAATTTCTACAATTTTCTGGACCAGCTTCCAGTTCTTCGGGGACAATTTAATAATTATTTTGATGTTTAAAAATAAAAGCAATGGGGATAAAATTAGAAAAACTTGAATTGATTCTATTGTTGTCACTGGAATTTTTCAAAAATTTGTTATGGTATTCTATTTTTTTATGACAAGCAAAAGTTTTAAAAATTTCACCATACAATGGTGAAAGCTTTTTCTGCCAAAAATAAAATTAAATTATCAAAAAATTGTAATTTGTGAAAAATTTCTTAATTGAAATGAAAACTTAAAAAAATGTCCAGGAACCGCAGAACACAAGAGAACTAGTTGTAAGCACTTGGAGTTTCCTTTAAATTTTAGCATCAAGCACCCTGAGCTTATTCCTAACAACTTTAGCCCCAAAAATCCCATGTTTATACGTAATCTTTTGGAGGAATTTGCAGGAATTTTAGAATCGGTAAAAGGTTTGATGCATCTTAAAATAATATCTCAAATTATGAATTAGGTATTTCATATTTTATTTCTATGAAGAAACATTATAACATTCTTCAAAAGAAAATAAAATTTTTATATTTTAAATTGTTGACAAATGAAAATATTTGTTTGTTATGTGCTTTTTGTTACATGATAATTTTGTCAAGGTTTTCCTGTGACAATTTTTCTCAGAATACCAAAATTATAATAATTTCCATTCACACCAGTTTTGTGACAATTTTGTTATTGTTATAAAGTTTAGAATAAGGGTGTAAAATTTACACTGTAAATGTATAAATATTTGAAATTAAAGCTGAACATAATTTTTGAAACATTTGCATGTTGCTTAATTTTTTTGGCACTTTTAAAGCGTTTTTGGCACTTTTTTGGCATCATTTAGGCACCAAACAAAAATTCTCAAATACCATCACTGATGTAAATTATGGAAAATATGTTGTAAACAAGAACATAGTATAGTAGCAGCAGCGGATTTATAAAAGAGAAGAATAGTTTTATTGTGAATAACGATCAATTGGTGTTAAATGTTGGTTGGAGTATGTTATAAAAGTTAAAAAGTAACAAAGTGATTGTTAGTTGGTATTCATTGTTGCTTGTCTATTTTATACATCAGTCCGTCCATACAAACTTCTGTACATGGTGTGTGATTGTTTTCTCAGCATAATTGTAATTTGAATCAATTTGTAACGAGTTACTGCTGCCGTCTCTGCCACCTCCAACCTTTTCTTTATATAACATGAGACTATAACCCTACAGCCATCCATCTATACATGCAACATTGGAATAACTAACCAACAAACATTGGTTTCTTAACCAAAAATACATATAAACTCGTATTAGTGGGTTAATAAAATCTCAGTTTTTGAAATTTCGCTGATATGAACAAAATTAGAGCCAAATCGGATAACTCTAAACCGTGAACCTTTGGGGTCAAGGTTCGGAATTTAGGAACAAATAAAAAAAGTTTTACTAACATAAGTCTGCGACACATCGTTTCTCATAAAATTTAGTATGCTGAACAAGAATAGGAAAACACCCGGGTAAAAATCTTAATATGGTGTCATATATAATTATATCTTATTTGATAAGTCCCCATATACAATCACATACAGCTTGATCCGAAAAATGGGTCATCTACATGTTTCTAATTATATAAAATTAGATATTATTTGATACAGTTTGATCCGAGATTTGTCCATATCCAGGACATCATATTATATCTAATTCGATATAAAAATATCTGATTTTATATAATTTTGTCTGATAGTAGGTATACTTTTTATGGATACCAGCTATTAAATTGACATTGAAATTTGCATAGTTTGAACAATTTTAGAGGCCCAAATTTTATAACATATATTGAAAATTTAGTTGAATGCTTTTGTCTTCTAAATCGTACGTATAATTTTTAACATGATTTTACATGTAAAAAAATCACGTGAAAATTATTTGGCTGATGTTGAACTATATATTAATTTCTACGGGATTATATAGAAAGTTATATAAAATTACAAGAATATATTTTTATTATGACGACACATACAGTATTATATAACTTAGTATCGAACCGTATATAATTATATCGGTCACTACATATATTTTGATTAGTTTTAAAAGGCTTATGTAGTTATATATGGAGTCAGATTTGGGGATATGTAATAACATCATTTACCGTACAAAAAATTCGTTGAGAAAATAATATCAGATGTAGTTGTATATAATGATATGTGTCTTAAAGTGACTCCATTCATTGTCAGATATAACCCAATCACATTATATATGACAATATATAACTATTTTTACTCGGGCATTTCTGATATCGCTCAAAGGATTTTCAATATAAAATTTTTTGCTAAATTTTGATAAATTTAGGTAAAATGGCGATCTTTGGCAAAATTTTCACGACTTCTCTAAAACTGAGCGATTTAAAAATGTTTTTATGTTCGCCATCAGCATACAAAATTTGTTTGGAATTAAGTGCCGCAAGACATAATTAAAATATATATTTTTTTTGGAGTTGTTACAAAATTCGGAAACTTTGACCACAAAGGAGAAAGGCTTAGACTTATCAGAGTTGTCCTAAATTTTCAAGATGTAATTTTTAGAATTCCGAGAAATTTAATTTCCCATATATTTCATTGCACCCTAATGAATTATGTATATACAGTAGTGGACTAAGGTGGATATATTAATTCAAGATTTTTCGAAATTTGTTATAATTTTTATTTTATTATAGAAACTTAAATGATTTTTTAAAGCATAAAACTGAAACATTCTTCTTCAATAAAAACCTAAATACAGTAGACCATATCATTAAGAAGTTAATGAAAAAAATAATTGCAAATTGTGACCGCTTTTATCCAGTATTGTTAATATTTGAAATTTTCGGCAAGTTCTTTCTTTAATATTTTATCGAAAGTCCTTTGTTCTTTAAAACAGATTTTATGCAAGAAGGAATGCTTTCCACGAGATTTTTAATAGTTTGAGGTGGAATATTAGCCCATTCCGCTAAAACTCCTGACCAAAGATCATCTAAGTTGGTCGGTGCTCGTTCGCATTGGGAGAGTCTTCTTTTGACAATTGCCCACCAATTCTCGATGGGATTCAAATCGGCGCTCTGACCTGGCCACTTCAAAAACTGGAAAAACTACACTTGGATATCACAAATTGAACAAAAGTTATTAATACAGATTTAAAAATATTCACATATGTATGCACTTTAGTCCACTACTGTATGTGTTCGTTTGCACATTTATCCCAGTAAGGTTTTTCAGTGTGTATTAATTTTTTTAAACGAATACACAAAATCAAGACTGCTTGAATTTATTAAAAAAAATATCAAATAATACTCGTACGTAATGATCATTTCACAATTAAATTAAATTAATTTAAACATGGGAAAATAATTTTACTGCAGAGCCAGTGTTATTAAATGCAGAGCCAGTGTTATTTTAATAGTAAAGACCGGGATCACTCAAGACCAATGGAGTCATATTTTTAGCGTACTATTTAATGTCAGGACCACAGATAGGAAACAACTGAATTGAGCAAAAGTTTAAGAAAAACACAAAAGAAAAAGCACAATAGTCTAAAAAGAGTTAGATATATACAAAAAGTGTGCAATACGAAATGCCATTAAGCCCCTTCACATTATCACACAAGTGCTTATACTTTTCTTCACACAAGTATGACAAAAAGTGTGCTGAAATTGTCGGGTTGTCAAAAAAGTATAAAAGAAAATCTTTTCAGTGTTTTCAAGAAAATGGTTATTATCAAGCAAAAAAATCACTGAAGACACTATTAAAAGTTTAATGGGAGGAATTTCAGAAAAAATTTAATTTTGCATTAAAAACCACTAATGTGTAATATTATTTTAATAAATGTAAACATGAATAAGATTTCTGTTAATAAAACTTTTTTTTCTTTTGTATATGTCAACTAGTTCAAAAGTTATTTGAATTTATTCGTGCACTTATTTCAACCATGTGAATCTTCCATTTTGGATATAGGATGTGTCCGGCGAACTTATCTAAAACACTACGAGGTACAGTTTTGTGGAACTATTTAACACTCTAACTCTTCAATTAAATGGACTTTTTGGCCCCGTTTTTAAAAGGGACAAAAAGACCCGTAAAAAATTAAATAAATAGTGTTTTATATGAAGTGGAAGATTCACATGGTTTCCTCCTAAAATCCAGGTTTGTGGGACATTTGAGCGCCAATTCTGAATAAGTACGAAATTAACCCTTAAACACATTTTAAGTTTTGACTTATTTCTGGCATTGAACTTAAATTTTCAACTTTGATGTCTGCAGATACTTATAGTAGAATTTCATGACAAGTATTTTTGTGGAACATTTTAAGCCTCTAACTCTTCAAAAACGTTCAGAAAGACCCGTAATTTGAACGGTTAGAGGGTTAAAATGTTCCGCAAAAATATTTGTCATGAAATTCTACAATAAGTCTCTGAAGACAACAAAGTTTAAAATTGAGGTTCAATGCCAGAAATAAATCAAAACTTAAAATGTGCTTAAGAGTTAATTTCGTGCTTATTCAGATTGGCGCTCAAAGAGCACCCATATGTGCAAAAGTCTTATTTTTTCACCTCCCCACGCACTTTCCGGTAGATTGGGCGTAAAAATATCCCCGCGAAAATTGATCCTCTCGGATTAAAATCACCCGCGTAACCAAAAACAAAAATTTTTATTTTGGTTTAAAAAGAAAATAGAACAGCATTTTTAAACTATTTCTTTGTGCGTGCAAACGAATGTCTCGGACTGTACACAAATTTTTAATTAAAATATCTTTTTTCAATTAGAAATTTATTAATTCAGTTCGAGGCCAATTTCCTTATTATGAATTAACATAATAAGTACTTTTTTCAGTAAATTTATTACTAACGAGTAAAAAGGTTCAAGTCGGGCATGTCGATTATACAATACCCTACACCAGTCTGGTTAAAAGCCAACTAATGTTTGGATCCGAAATTCGAATGGGTTAAAATGGGGCTTGTGTCAAAATTTTCTATAATGTGAGTCAGCGCACCAAATTTCATTTAAAAATCTTAATATTTGCGACCTGCAGTTTGTAACCAAGCCAATTTTGGGGGGACCTTTATATGGGCACTAGGTCTAAACATGGACCGATGTTCACCTAAATCAATAGGCTTCGTCCTTGGGCCAACATAGGTCGGTGTACCAAATTTCATCAAAATATCTTAATATTTGCGACCTGCAGCGTATAAACAGTATAATTTTGGTAGGACCCTTATATGGGCACTAGGTCTAAACATGGACCGATGTTCACCAAAATCAATAGGCTGCGTTATTGGGCCAACGTAGGTCTGTGTACTAAATTTCATCAAAATATCTTAATATTTACGACCTGCAGCGTATAAACAATATAATTTTGGTAGGACCCTTATATGGGCACTAGGTCTAAACATGGACCGCTTTTAACCAAAATCAATAGCCGTCGTCCTTGGGCCGACATAAGTCGGTGTACCAAGTTTCATCAAAATATCTTAATATTTGCGACCTGTAGAGTGCGCACAAGAATGCATGGACAGACAGACAGACGGACGGACAGACGGACATCGTTAAATCGAAATAAAAAAAAATTCTGAGCCGATCGGTATACTATAAGGTGGGTCTAGAACCAATATTTTTTGGTCCCAAGTAAAAAAAAATGATATGGAGCCATATGAAGTTATATTTAATTATATATAATCTTTTATGTAATTAGATATAATTATATCCGAAAAATGAGAACATCTTATTGTATCTTATTGTATCGAATTGTATACAATTGTATACAATTTGGTACAATTTGATACAATTTTATGCGATTCGATACAATTGTATCCGAATTTTGTCCTCATCCAATTACATCAAATTATATCTTTTTGTATAAAATTATATAAAATGTTATAAAAGTGGACATAGTTTGATACAATTATATCTAAAAATTGACCTTATACTTTAGATCATATTATATATGACCACATCTAACAATATACAAAAATTATTTTTTTAAATAAAAAAGATATGCAATATCTGGAGATCAGACCTAGGGGATTTCAATTACAATTGCAAATAAATGTAATTGAAATTAAAAAAACTCAATTACATTTCATGTAACTGTAATTGAAAATTTTCAATTACAAGTAATTGTAATTGAAAGTGATTTCAATTACAAATTTCAATTACATTTAGAATTAAAGTGTTTTTTGTTAAAATTTTTGTGCTTTTTGTCATTATTTCTTTTCCGAAAAAATGTAATTGTAATTGAAATTTTTTCAATTACAATTATATATAATGTATAATTGAAAATTTTCAATTACAAATTACTTGTAATTGTTTTTTTTTTTAATTACAATTACAAATAATATGTAATTGTAATTGAATTTTTTTCAATTACAATTACATGTAATTTTGTAATTGCATGTGTAATTTCCAAATATAATGATTAAGCCAAAGGTCTGCTGGAGATCCTATAATTTCGATAAATCTTCCATTACTTTTATCCAGATTTACAATGACAGTGCATTAAACATGAACAAAATTTTTTTATTTTTAGTAATTTTAAAATAAAGTTAACAAGACTGAAATTTTAAAGTTAATAGGATTATGTTATACAACCAAGATATAAGAAAAATAGTAAAACATTACAAAATAGTAAAAATTACTAAAAATATATGATGCAAAAAATAAACTCACACACGACTCATGCACGGGTTATATATTCTTATTCACTCTCAGACTCACGCACTTGAGTATAGTAATTATTACTCACGATCACGTGTGAATAACGTGACTCACGAACATTTCTAGTCACGCGCCAATCCCTAGTAATTACTAAATCTAAAACTAGTTCAAAATCATTGTTAACATAGATCCACATATAATATAATACGGTTTTATATGGACCTTACATAATTTTATATAAAATCATTTTGAAATAATTGCTTATGTGGGATGATATATAATTATAGATGATTTTATAAAGAACGTTATATTGTTATATATTAAAGAAATCATGAAATATTGTAGATATGGAACCATATTAAGTTATATATGGGTTCTTATTCGTCAATACACTGATAGAATTTTCGTTCATAGCATTAATGAATCGATTTCATTAAAATGGATTCATTGATTTAATGAAAAAATTCATTAACTGAATGAAAATTCATTGTTGTTATGAATTTTTTCATTCGATTTTTTTTTATTTTTTCATATTATCATAAAAAAATTCATTAAATTAATGAAAATTTCATAAAGAAAAAATTTAACTTAAAAAAATGGTTTCAGGTACAATTTTACCTCTTTTTGGTTTTCCCTATATATTGTGTTATTTTTGGGCTAAACAAAGACCCTCATCTCGGGAGTTATATCGGCTTTAAGGGAACAAGTTGATTTTAGGGGCACAGCCACGATTTTTTACGAGCCGATTCCAGTTTTTTTTTATTTTAAAGCGAGTTTTTTGTGAAAAGCCTTTGAATAACAAAAAAGTGCTTGATTTGTTTACACATAATTGCATCTTAGATCAACTTTTGCTTTTAACCCTTAAGCCCGGTATTTTGTTCATACTTTTGCGAAAAAAGCTGTCAAACTCAATATAAAAAAAATTATTTTTCACTTACGTGGAATTGTTGCGAAATCTATAAAAAGCTTCATTAAAAATATGAACATATCATTATACTAATAATAAGTTCATGTCATATTGAAATAATTTCATTAATATTTTTAATTTTAGCATAGACTTAATGAAATTATTTCATAAAAGTAATGAATTTAATTCATTAAACACATGAAACTTTCATAATGTTTATCTTAAAATTAATGAAAAAAATTCATATATTCTATGAAACTTTCTTTAGATCAATGAATACATTCATTAAAACTGATTTAATGAAACATGTTTCATTAATCCAATGAAACCGTTCTTTGGGGACTTTTCAATGAAAAAATTCATTGTATTAATGAACAAATTCATTAATACTATGTACAAAATGCTATCAGTGTATATAATCATATCTAACACAAATTATGAAATATTTCTTATATGGCTCCACATATAGTTTTATATTATTATGTATAGTGTCATACTAAATTATATATAAACGTATATGTAATTATATCTGTAATATGTTACTTTATGTACTTATATATAGCACATGCAATTATATGTAGGCCTGTATGTAATAATATAAAATCACATATGTCCCCATATTAAAACCTTTGAAGAAAAAATATCTAACATATGACTATATAAAAGTATATCTGCTGGAATTTAAAAGCATATGTGGCCATATGTAACTATAAGTTACTATATGCAATTACATAAAATAACATATGGTTATATCAAAACTTTTTTACTCGGGGTGTTGCAAACATCAGCACAAACTTATAATACCCTGACCACATAGTGGTGTAGGGTATAAAAACAATAAAACTTGCTCTTAAATACTACTTAAATAACATTTTAGGTTCCCGTGTAAAAAAGTTTAGATCTGATCAGATCTTTTTGGATCTAAATAGATATGATTGAATCTAATTAAATACTGTACCAGATCTCATCAAATATGAACAGATATGGCATATGTGATAATACCTAATCGCAAGATCTGATCAGATCTAGTGCCAAATGTGTTCAAATCTAAAGTGATCTGTACAATTGCACCAGATATGCCTAGATCTAATCAGATCTGATTAGATCTAAAACTTGTGCCCAATTTTGAGATCTAATTAGATCTGGTAAGATCTACTAAGATCTGGCCAGACATGCCTAGATCTGATCAGATCTAATTAGATCTCAAATGTGTCCCCAATTTTGAGATCTAATTAGATCTGGTAAGATCTACTGAGATCTGGCCAGATCTGATCTTTTTTACACGGGAATTGGAACATTTTAACAAGGCCAATATTAAATAGATGTAAAAACTTAAGGGGGTAACGGGTTGGCCTTCTTTGAAGCATTTCAAGCTAAAATACAATTTAGTTAGGCCCATAAGGAAAATTGAATATTTATTTTGTGTATTCTATTTAGAATTTATCATATTTGATCTTAAAAACCGAACAATAATAACCAGACAAGACAAAATTGCTGTTTTTGCTTTTTATGCTTTTTAATGCTTGTTTTACTCATATTTGCTTTTTATGGATTTTCCGTTTTTTAGCTTTAAACTAGCTTTTTCTTAAGATTTTTGAGCTTTGAATTGCTGCTTTTAAGACTTTTTGCCCAAAAATACTTTTTTTGCTCACAAATAAATATTTCTTCCTCTTAATTTTTAATTTTTTTTTTAACTGTTGTTTTACCAAGTTTTTTTACTTTAGCTTTTTTCTTGCTTTTTTACAATATTTTTTTGCTTTAAACACTTCGGATTTTGCTTTTTCTGTCTTCTGTGATAATAACACTCATTATTTTTTGATATAAATTCACAAAGAAAAAGTGAAGAGTGATAAAAAATTTTACTGAGCCAGGACATACGAATCTAGTTCAATATTTTTTATACATTTTCAAATATTTTCGAATCTACTCCGCAGAATTGAAAGTTCGAAGTCCACTAGAGTGTGTAGTTAATGCACATTGAGAGTAGAAAAATTGATTAGCAACTGTTAAATTTCTAAGGATTAACTTAAAAAAAATTTTTTTTCAACAACATTGCAGTGCGAGACAAATATTATTGAAATTTTTTTGTCAGATGTGGACAATTGTTTATTGAAAACTATATGCATTACAGGAGAATATTCTTCAAAAACTTAAAATTTGTTGAATAGTATAGTTAATATGCTTATACCATACACTGAGAGAATTATCTGCATGATACTAACGAATTTCTGAATTAAATCAATGAAGTTTCACTGGAACTCCTCCATTGAAACTTTTCATAAAGCTAATGAAGTTTTTTATAAAATTATATGGTAAATTTCATTTTATTTATTAAAAATTTCATGCATACAATGAAAAGGTTTCATTAAACGCTAGTTTCATAAAAACTATGACGCTTTTTCGGTAAAATTAAGAAATTTTTCATTCAGCGCTTCCGTTTTGAGCCGCTCAACATTATTCCGCGAATTTCGTTGCTTAAACAATTATATGAATTTTTGCCGACGTTAGCACCTTCTATAGCAGTTATATATACACAGCTGCTGCTAATCAACAAACACAATACAATATTAATTTGCAAAAGAGTTCACTGCAACATGTTAAACTTAATACATATACCACAAGGACCTCAAGCCGACGGCAATGAATCATATACATAATCGCAAGTTTGTATTTTATACTGAATTGAGACTGGGAAAAAACTACCTAGTTTTTTTATATACATATGCATTTTGGCAATTAAAAAAAAAACTAGCTGCTCATTCTAAATGCAGTATTATGAATATTTTCAATTTATTCCAAGTTATAACTAAATTGTTTATTTAAAAACTAATATACAAATTAAATTAATTGGTTAACAGGTGCTTTCACCACCGGTTCTTAAACGGATTCTCGAAAGTAAAAATGTATGGTTTTACTGTCCCAGAACTGGTTCTATAACTAGTTCTAGAACCGGTTCCAAAGCAACCTATTTTAGTATGGTGAAAAAAAAACCTACTGCTTATTGGTCAAACTTCATACAAAAACAACCGATTGTAGAACATATATTAGAACCTATGCTTATGCAGTAGAAGGTGTTCTGCAAGCAGTTCTTTGGATTTTGCCTTTTTACTGGGTATTAATTGAAGTATTTAATTCACTTAAAATAATATTTTCGTTAATATCAGAAACCTCTTAGATATATGAAAACTATTTTCAGCATAAAAAATACTTGAAAGTAATATTTTATGCAAGTACAAGTTGCAAAAATTTACGGAATTTAAGAAATGTTTTAAAACTCTAATACATTTTTCATCTCTTCTTGGTTTCAACACTTTAACTAATACCCAAATGCATAAACATTTTCAAGGTTTTCATAACAGTGTAATAAATAAATTTTATTGTTGCTTTACATGTTAATTTGATTAATAAGACTTTTATAAAAACATCATTGGACAAAAGGACAGGCTGTTCAAAAAGCGCCGGAAAACACCGGGAAAACAAAATTTTCAACGTGGCAAAACCAATCAATAAGTGGTCTGGAAATACATTTTCAAAAATAAAATAAAAAAAAGTTCATATGTGTTTTTTTTTTGACCTGCCGTGATTTGAACCAAGGCCGTCAGATTGGCAGACAAGAGCTCTATCCACTGATCTAACGAGACATATGATATTTGGTGTCTAACATGGGGTTTCTAGAAGACGTTCGTTGTCACACGATTGAGTGAATACATTTATTTTGTTGTATTTGCATGTATTTTGTAATTGTATTTTCGTTCGTGTGGAGCAAAACGTCATCTAGAAACACCACCTAAAATCATAAATGAATGATAACAGCTTGACAACTACTGGTTGCGCTAAAATGCAATACTGACTTTGTTGAGCAGGAGTCATTGCACTCAGTTGTTCCTGCGTAGGCCATATCTCTCTTAAGGCGTTTTCTCCCGTTATTGTTGACGGTTACTGCCTCCCTTTCAAAGAAGGCATTTTGTTGAGCAGGAGTCATCGCACCCAGTTGTTTTACCTAGGCTGTATCTCACTTACGGCGTTTTTTCCCGTTATTGTTGACGGTTGTTGGTTGACTGCCTCCCTTGCAAAGAAGGCATTTTGTTGAGCAGGAGTTATTGCACCCAGTAGTTCCTGCGTAGGCCGTGTCTCTCTTACGGCGTTTTCAATTTTGAAATGAGGTTTAGACTACCACATGCGTTAATAATAATTACCAATAACAATTTCATGCTTATGTTGCTATTTCCAGACTCTAATGTGTTTGTGGAAATATTGTAATTCACAAAAAATAATCCGTTTTCGCTTTTTCTTTTTATTATTTATAATTTTTTTTTTCAATTTTTTCTAATTTGAAATGTCAGAGTATTTATTACTATTATTGGATAGTATATTTACCAACTTTGTGCGTAAAAATTTTATTTAACAAAACAATAGTAATTTTAGGCACAATGTGTTTATTTATAAGCACATAATGTCTAAAAATACTTTGTGTGTGTATTATTGCGTATGAAAGTGTGTACAAAAAAAGTTTACGCATTTTTTGTTTATATTTACCGAATTTTCGTAAAATTAAACAAAATTTTACCCATTTTATAGTAGTAAATTTACAAACATTTTTTAGAGTGTATGCTTATTTTCTTCCAAATTTGAATGCTTGACCTGTTTAGGGTTTCCTTTTCTAATTTAATTAATTGCTCATAATAGTTACATACTACGAGTATGTATGTATTGTAAAATATTAGAAGAATAATAAAATCTAGATTTAATTATGCAGCCCATTAAAAGAAAATTACACTATGGAACATTTTTGGGATTATTGTCTGGGGGGTGAGAAATTCCAAGTCAGGGTGATGGTACTAGGTCAGTATAGTAAAACCCTCAAAGGGTTTGGCGTTCGTATGTGTCATTTTTTTTTATGACCTTTTAAATTTTTTCCTTATCTTGATGTTTTTTCGCTTAGTTGTAACTCGAGAACCACTTGTCCGATTTTGATGAAACAAATTTAGAAAATTTTAGAATTACAATTTCTTTAATCCGTTCATACAACATTTTTCTTTATAATCAACAGTTTTGCCGGTAAAAATAAATTTGTGGAGAAAAAAAATATTTTTTTGCTTAAAAATTAAAAATTTTTTTTTTTAAATTCATAAAAAAAAATGACACATACGAACGCCAAACCCTTTGAGGGTTTTACTATACTGACCTAGTACCATCACCCTGACTTGGAATTTCTCACCCCCCAGATTGGCTGTTGTACTGTGTTATTACATTTGTTGTTATTTCTTAGTTGTCCAATGCTAAACATGTTTTGTACACAATATTTCTCTACTTAACCCATTTCATACCAAGCATAGATTCCGTGGGAATTTTTTGACGAAACTTGGCAGAAGGATAGGACGGTTTCGTATTAAGCACTTTTTGTAATTTTATGGCCCAATCTCACCCTCTACACTCAAAAAAATTCAGTAAAGTCAGCAAAAACTGATGCTGTGTCAGCAAATTTTTAGTCAGGAGCGTGCTTGCAAAAAAAAATATAACTAAAACTTTTGCTGAAAACGGAATTTCAGCAAAAAAATTGCTGAAAACTAGTACACTTCATATACAAGACGTTTTACTAATTTTTCTACTAACTCATTTGTTTGAGTGCAGTGATGGTATGAGTAATTAAAATTGAATCTTTGAAGCTCTTTACCCACCTAAATTGTTAATATTTTTTCAAAATTATTTTTTATATATTGTGAAAAAATTGCAAGAAATTTAAATTATTTCTTTTGCAATATTTTTAAGAACTTTTTATAAAAATTGGTAGAGCAGTGAAGAGAAAATATCGCAGTTTTAATATAACAGATAAAAATGGATTATTTTCTACATACATACAAATTTACAAATACGAATAATTTATTTTTTAAAGTGCGAATTGAATTTAGAATTTTTCTTTCCTTAAATATTTTTTACATGCCTATCGATATCAACATATCACTTTTACTACGCCGCTCTTCCTTATATTTTTAAATATTTTTTGAAAAAAGTGCTTTGAAATAGAGTCAAATATAGTTTTTTTTTCAAATCACTATATGGCAACCCAGGAAGTTAAATTTTTGTAATTTTTGAAATATCGTTTATAGTCAAGGCCTCAAAGTATCACATGCTTTGCACGCAATTGTAATATCACCTTCCTATCGAAAGTTATAGTCTCTTAAAAGTAGATGTGACTTTAAAGTCAGATTGGTAAGAAATGGGTTAATTATGGCCGAAAGCCAAAAACAAATAAAACAATTTGGTGATAGAAAAATTATTCCAATTTAGATTTTATTGCTTTACTTTATACAAATAACTAAATACATAATTATCAGGGTTCGGAAGTTCATATAAATATATGTTTGTTACCGTTAGCTGGAGAACAAAAACAAGGCATCGGTTTTTTAATGCATATGTGTTTTGTGGTGTTTCCAGTTATTCGACGTAGACGGTTAACTGGTTAAATATTTATTCATAAATCACTTAAATTCTTTAACCGGTTATTCGGGTTGGTTAATCGACAAAATTGACGATTAATCCAGCTTTATTTTGTATTAAATTTCAAGTTAAGACGACATTGGTGCTTGTTTAGGCTGATTCAAAGCATCCTGAGATTTCTTAGGGAAATATGCTTATAATCTTGGGGTTTTATTTTGGAGGAATTTGACGGCACTTACAAAAAAATGTTCTCAGATATGTTCAGTGTAAGTAAATCCTTAGGGTTAAAGAGCTTTGCTATAAAAAACTCTACACTCAAAATAATAAGACTGTTGGCTGAACAAAAAAAATTTGTGACTTTGACAAAATTTATTCCTGTTCTTTGGCTTAAAATAAAATTTGTTGATTTTAACAAATTCTTTTGTTAAATTTAACAAATCTAACTTTAAGTAAGAAATTAGTAAAACTACAGTTTTCTTTGTAATTATACTGAGTAGTAAAATATGTTCAGATTAAGGTCTCTGGACCCTCCCTGGGCCCATACCATCTAAAGTCAAGTAAGGGCACTCCAAAGGAGCAAATATTTTATCCGTTTTGCTCGATCTCGCTTAGTTTTCGAGATATGGGCCATTTTATGAAGTGAAAAATTTTTATTAGAAATTCCCGAGGGTCCAAGGCCCCACCATGGCCATTTTTGGATAGAGATAACCCCTTTCGGTGGGGTATTGGGGTTAGGGCTAGTCGAAATTTTCGTCAAATCCATCTCTCTTAGTTTTCGAGATATGGGCCATTTTAAACGAATCGGGAGGGACATAAATAGCGCCATCTTTAAAACTTCGGATACACTGGCAGCACCATCCGCCGGGTAATTACAAAAACATGAAAATATTATATTTTAACAATAAATTTTGTAAAATTTAACGAATGGGTTCTTAAAAATTAATTATAAATATTTTTAAAAATTAACACTCAAAACTAGTTAAAGTACTGAGGATTTTTAGTATAGTGTTAAACGAAGATAACTAAAATCTTTGTTTTAATCAGTGTTTCAACTAAAAATTTGTTAGAAATTAGTAAAATCTATTTGAAACCCGTTTGATAGATTTTTCTACTGACGTATTGTTTTAAGTGTAAGAATCTGCCAGTATTTTCATTTTCATTATATGCGAGTTAGACTTCTGCTTAAAAAGTTTTTCGTTTTAGCTGGGCGCTGTGGTGTAATGGTTAAATACTTATGTATAAGTTTTTTCTATCCCTCATACACTGATAGAATTTTCGTTCATACTATTAATGAGTGGATTTCATTAATCAGAATTCATTGATTTAATGAAATATTTTCATTGAATTAATGAAAAATTCATTAATTTAATGAATTTTTTCATTATATATTTTCAACTAACCCGTAAGATATGATATAATTTTTATAAGGGTTTTGAATTTGCTAATTACTAAAATAGATATATGTTCCAGTAATGAACGCTAGGGTTGCATACTGAAATTATTTAAATATAAAAGTCCAAATAATGACATCATTTTGTTTTGGATATTTAGATGAATCGGTAACGCGGTAATGTTTACATTCTGGTGATTGCGGGTTCAAGTCGAGTTCAGGGAGATGTCAAAAACATTATAAAAACAAAAAAGAAATATGTACTTGTACCAATAAAAATTAATAAAATAAAAATAAACAATAAATAAAAAAACCCAAAAAAATATATTTTTTTCAATTAGTTTTCATTTAATGAATACATTTTATTGATTTAATGAACGCGTTCTTTGGGGACTTTTCAATGACAAAAATCATTGGATTAATGAACAAATTCATTAATACTATGCAGAAAATTCTATCAGTGTACCACCTGAGCTATCGACACATATAACATTTGATTGCTTAAAAAGTAAATGAATTGTTGTGCTTCGTATTTTCATTTGTAATGTCGAAAAATGTATACTTTACACCCATGCTTACAAAAAAACAAAAAGTAATGTGTCTAAAAATAGATTTTCACAAATATTCTAGTCGTTACTTTCCGTTTATCAATCATGCATTACGTAATCAGTGATTGGTAGGACATTACTTTTTGGTCTGAAGGTAATGCGTGAGTATATCGCACCCATTACCAAAGTTTTGCTGGGAGGTAAGAAAATTGAGAAGGTTTTGGAAAAAAAAGAAAAAAGTCATATTAAAAATTTAACCGATTAATCGACCAATTTTAACCGATTATTCGGGTCGAATAATTGTTTGAGTTTTAAATTATTTGTTTCGATGTTACCCAGCAAAATCTTTCATTACCAAATAAGTGGTTATATAATGAAACTAAAATTTTTTACTTTTTTTTATAATTCGGCGTCAGTACTAGTTATTTTTGTTAGGCGAAGCCGTTTTTATAAGCAGTCTAGCTTACGCGCGACTGCTTATTTATTTATAAATATAATGTGAATTTGGTAACTACTTATTTTTTAACCACTAGTAAGTATATAAGTAAGTCGTATTATTTAACAAATTGTAAACACTTATTTTTTAACTGCTTATACACGAATAACTACTTATTTTGGTAACTACTTATTTTGTATACTTTTGTAAAGCAGCGGGTAAGCGGGTGCACAAATTTTGTGCGTTTTTTCATGCAGCGAATATGGACAACTACTTACAAAAACGACCTTGTCGAACAAAAATAATGAGTTTTGACACCGAATTATAAGTAGTAGACCCTAATTCTACTGCTTATTATTTGGATTTTAGTAATGAGCACCCATTACTGAGATTTGGCTGGGTAAGCACGTAAGTAAGTTGTTTTTCACGTGAAAAAATTTTACTCGAACTTAAAAGGCCTCAAAAGTTAATTTAAATTCTGAAAATTAATAATTTCTTTATTTTAATTGTTACTTTTTCACAGGCAAAATAATTGTCTTGTATATTAAATTTGCGCGAAAACAAAGTCTACACAATTTTCAAGTGAAACTCTTTGTCGAAACAACTTACTGTGCTTTAACCGAAATATGGACGATTAATCTAGGAATCGGTTGATCGATTAACCGAATTGGAAGAACTAATATTTTGCTCTGAATGAATATTTTGCTATAAATGTTTATTTAGTTATAAATGCGTATTTTAGCATATTTTGTTGCATTTTTTTTTTGCATATTTTACTAAAAATTCATATTTTTAAGCATATTTTTCAGGGACGTAACAGTTATAACTTTTATTCAAAAAAGTGATTGTTTTACAATTATTTCCTGTTTGACTATTTTTAATTTTCTGTTTATTTGCTCTGTTTGATTTATATTTTTAATTCAAACAAAAACAATCCAAACACGATTTTTATTTTTTCAAAAATAATAAAAGTTATTTTGTGATTTTTTTTCTTTATCAAAAAATAACAATTAAGAATATAAATCAAAAGCCATAGAATCAATGACTTCAACAATTATAATATCCTGATGATGTCAACTAGTGTTAATAAAAGATTGAACAGTGATTTAAAGTGAGTAAATATGTATATTCCAGCAACTTCCGGCATTCAATTTAGGTCAATTTTTAATTTTTATTTTATTATCAAATAAAAAAGTTAGTGCTTAATTTTTTCAAAAAAATCATTCTGTAACTTTTATAAAAAGTTTTAAAATAAAAATCAAAAAACAACAGAAATTTATAGAGTAAAATATAAAAATTGAAAAAATTTAAATCTTTGCCAAACTTTGTGATTTTTTTGTGCAATATGATTTATAAAATATAGTGCATTATTGAAATATTATAATTAAATAAATTTGGGTGGTGACTTTTTTAGAAATATAACTCTCTGTCTCTGATATTTTTGATTTTTTACTAAAAATTGAAAGCCGACTTTATTTTAAAAAATACGGCTTTGTGTTTTCGTACATTTTGTGTACGAAACCCCACGAAAGTATTCGCGCAAGATCATAACCATAAAAGATTATGACTAAAGTTAGTTTGATTACTTATGTGCAAAACATCAGTGTTTATACTGATCTGATATTTTCTGAAGATGATTAACGGTAATTTTCAGTTTTTAAACCTTCTTTTAAGTTAAAAAATATAAAAACTAAATTGATTATATTGAAATTGTTGAAAAAGATCAATAAAAAAAATTCATATTTTGAAAATTTCAAATGCATATTTTTCGATTTTTGGTACATTTTTGGTACTCGTATGCATAAAACACGATTATAAATGCATAAACTTCCTAGCCCTAACAATTATGTTGCTACTTTATGAGAATAATTGGTCTTTGAGCATTTCGTTATTATGTTTATTATGAGTTGGCCAACAAAGTGATCATCAAGTCTATATACAATTTCTTGTTTTGAAGGGAAGTCATCAGCATGATTGAACGACATCATAATCGAGTATTCATAAATGGGGAACAAACAAGATCGTTTGGCCATTGAGGGAGCAGAAAAACTTTAATAAAACAATGGGCTATTTAAACATAATTTCAACAATATCAGTAGTAGTTGAAATTGTAAGCCTCAATTAAGATCTATGTATAACTCTAACACATCTTACAATATATTATTTGATGAAATCTACAAGACCATTATTAGAAAAGTGATGAATAGTAACAATCTCAGCTGTAGAATAAACGTAAATAAAATAACATAGAGAAAAAGAAAAAAAGTTAATTAAATTGTTACAGAAAAGAAGACAAAAAATGGAGGAAAATATTAATTAGTTTTTTTTTTCATTTAATATAGTTTGAAATATTTGATTTAAATGTTTCTGCCTTTTTTTGTTATATTGTTTTCTAACAATGTCTGGCTGCTGCCTGTCATTATGGCACAGTTACAAATTGTTTTAGCGGTTAAGAACAAGAAAATCATTTAAACTACTCGTAGTTGTTCCAAATGAAAACATTGTTAAATTATTTCAACTTAATTATAGAGAGTATTTGGTTTTCTTTTTTTTATAGTTTTCTTTGTTACTGGTTTTGCTTTTTCTTTTTTGGAAACAAACCAAAACTATTCTCAAATTAGCCGCATTACAATAAAAATGACTAATGGCAGCAAATTTCCGTTTTTCTCTCTTTTCTCTGTTGGCTCAAATATCATTTATATGTGTATTAAGGTGGTTCAATTTCTATGGATGCAAAAAAAAAATAAAAAATCGTAGGGTGGGGGGGGGGGGGGGGGCTGGAGTGATTCTACTAGAATTCTCAGCAACTTTTCCATAGGAACCATAACCCAGCTAAAAATCGACATATTTATATGGATCCATACAGGTTGAATGTATGTACACTGAAAATATTATTACAGTAACTGACTGTAGTTTATTTAAAAACTTATCCGGACATTATTTTTAAATGATAATACAGTTAAAATGAAAAGAAATATAATTTTCAACTGTTTTGGTCCTTTATTTAAACAAATAAATTACATTTAAATACGGATTTTCTGTTACAGTTAATATTTTCATTTAAAATGTTTTGTTAAAAAAGAAAACCTTTTAGATTTCTAGATCAGTTAAAAAAACGAAATAAAGTATATATCATTTATTTTTACGTATTTTGTAGTTAATTTTTTGAAAGCTAAAAAAACGAAATAAATGAAAAATCATTATTTTTTAAGGATTTTGTAGTTAATTTATTAACATTTAAAAATAAATGAAAAGTTCTTTTGATTTAAATGAAAAGTTAGTAGACCGGTTTTCAAGTGATTTTTCATTTATTTTAAATTACATTTTCAGTTAATTTAAATTACAAACTATTTTGAGTGTACGCGCATGCTCATAAATATGCATGCATGACAACACATGGATACATAAATCTCCATACATGCATCATATATGTCCACATATGTGCATTAACGAAATTTGAGGTAATATCTACATTTGTGAACATACATGAACAGACATGAGCATGCATGAACATGCATGATCATACATGTAGATGTTACCTCAAAATTTCATTAATGCACACGTATGGTCATATATGATTCATGGATGAAGATTTATGTAACCACCCGTGAAAAAACGATTAGATTTGATCAAGTTAGATTTGATCCAATTGTATCTATTCATATTATAGAGTGAATAACAACGTATAAAATTAAATATGAGTTTATGTGCGATTCCGATTTTCAAAATTTACTTATTCGTTGCCTTATATAATCATATCTTAAAATATTTGTTTTTCTTATATCATTTTATATGCCATATACAAATACATATATTTGATCAAATTATATCTCGTTGCAGATAAATTTGTATATTGCTTCGAACAACACTTTATAAAACTAAATGTGACCCAAGAATATTTTAGATAAAATTATATACTATCTCGAATCGAACAAAATGTATGTGGATTTAAATACAATTATATACTTAATAATTCAATACAAAATTAAAAAGCTGAGCTTATATGTTCCCTTATGAGCTTATGCGGCCCTATGCTCCTTGCAGAAGTAAAAGGAACAAATATATATATATGTTCCCAGTGTAGAAGCGGTAATGACATATCATTATTTTTTGGACTACCAGTAATGACACCCACTTACCTTCTGCATTATTTTAAAACATATAATAATGAGTTACTGATAATGACTTATTTGTATCATTATTTCAAATAGAAAATAATTTTATAGTTTTTTTTGAAAATTTTTTGAAATCTATTTTTGGACTCAATATTTCTTAAACACTGGTAAGGACACATGTAACCACATATTTTTTGTATTTTGGCGAGTAAGCTTATTTGTGTTCAGCAGGTCAATTATGTTTTTATCTATTTAATATTACATGTCGATATAGTTCAGATGGTAGAGCTATTGACTGGCAATCTGTAGACCCAGGTAAAAAAAAATACAATAAAGGATATTTTTTTTTATATAATTTATTTTTTTGAAAATCTATTTTTAGACTCATTATTTTTGTCAGTACTGGTAAGCACATAGGTAATGATATATTTTTTGATTTTTCACACCAGCATACGTAACCATAAGTCATTATTTTTCGCGACATCGCCATATGAAGGTAATAAGAAATGTAATAACAAAAGTAACTAGTTACCATTACCAAGTATTTAGTTACATAACCACATATCTGGTAATGATTTTCTACACTGGGTTATGTTGCATCCTGGGGTTCTAATGGCCCAGAATTTTTTCATTTCTGGGACAAATGAGACACACCAATGTCGCACTTTTTAATTACAATATCTAATCTTAAATCTAATGAAAGAAAAATAAGAAAAGTAACACAGAGAAAAAATTATAGTTAAATCAATTACTATATCAGATTTTAATTAACATTTGATTTTTTACAAACACTTTGTAAATAAAGTATGAATATTAGAGCTAGTGTTATAGTCATCGATTGGTAGGATATTTTATTTACCCGTGTAAAAAAGTTTAGATCTGACTAGATCTTTTTGGTTCTCAATAGATATGATTCAATCTAATTAGATCCTGTACCAGATCACATCGAATATGATCAGATATGGCATATGTGATAATACCTTATGGCAAGATCTGATAAGATCTAGTGCCAAATTTGTTCAAATCTAAAGTGATCTGGACAAATGCGCAAGATATGCCTAGATCTGATCAGATCTAATTAGATCTCAAATTTGTCCCCAATTTTGAGATCTGATTAGATCTGGTAAGATCTACGAAGATCTGGCCAGATATGCCTAGATCTGATCAGATCTAATTAGATCTCAAATTTGTCCCCAATTTTGAGATCTAATTAGATCTGGTAAGATGTGCTGAGATCTGGCCAGATCTGATCTTTTTTACACGGGTAAGTAAGAAATTTTCAAACAAAATTTTCTAATTGGTGGCTATAATACTCATCCTTATTAAAGTAAATTATAGTTAAACTTTTTCATATTTAAGTTAATGTGTTTTTCGATTTTAAAAATAAGCAGACAATTTTTTATATAAAAAAAAAAAACCTGAGATTTGTGTGATTTCAAAGCTTTTTCTATCTTAGTAAACGTTGTTTCTGTATGATTTTAATTTTTTTCTTCTGTGTAGTTACTAATAACTGATAACGGATTATATAACCCACATAGAGAGAAGTTTGCTGGACTAGTTTTAATAAAAATTTTTAGTCAAATAATACAAAAAAGAGTAAAAAATTTGTTTTTTTATAGAATATCCTTGAAAATAGGACATGTCAGGATATGCTTGAACAGGTTATATATACCGCTGGACGCGCCTCTAAAAAACCTTTCATATGATACCCATATTGAGTATATTTTCTTCAGCTAACATAAGATGCAAATTTCTTACAAAAACTAAAAAAGGCCTTTTTTAAAAATGGTCCAGCTCGTGAGATCTCATTCCTAGATCCGAAATATTTTGGAAATCATCATAAAACAAACCAAGGTTTATTTTGAGGGGGGCACTTGTTTTTACTTTTTTTCTGTCCATATAAGGTGAGTCGGTCTAATGTATATTTAATCCTTTAATTCCCAGTGGAACATAGGGCCGCAACAAATGTTCTCCATTGTATTCTATCGGTAGACATCATTTTCATCTCACTCCAGGACACACCATGCTCATGCAACTCGTTCTCTATTTGGCGTCTCCAAGTGTTCGCAGGTCTGCCAGGTCTCCTGGATCCTTGGGGGTTATATTCAACGGACTGTCGAGTTAAATCATCCGCTGGCTTTCTCATTGTGTGCCCTAGCCAACTAAATTTACGCAATTGAATAAACAGCGATTTTCGGTAAACACATTTTTTTTCTTATAATATCGACTTACCCACCCATGAAAAAAAATTTATTCGGTAGCATATCTTTTTTTATTTGGCATCATACTAAATTATATAAAATTTTATCCGGAAAATGAAGTAATCAAATTGTATATAAACGAATAAAAAATATAATTGAACGGATATAATTTCATCCAATTTTATCGGAGTTTTGGTCTTATTCAATTGCATTAAATTTTGTTTGTTTATGTGAATATGTATAGTGTACACCCTAAAAAATGTTTGTAAATTTACTACTATAAAATGGGTATAATTTTGTTTAATTTTACGAAAATTCGGTAAATATAAACAAAAAATGCGTAAACTTTTTTCATACACACTTCCATACACAATAATACACACACAAAGTATTTTTAGACATTATGTGTTTATAAATAAACACATTGTGCGTAAAATTACTGTTGTTTTGTTAAATAAAATTTTTACGCACAAAGTTGGTAAATATACTATCCTATAATAGTAAATTGGAAAAAATTTAAAAAAAATTATAAATAATAAAAAGAAAAAGCGAAAACGGATTATTTTTTGTGAATTACAACATTTCCACAAACACATTAGAGTCTGGAAATACCAACATAAGCATGAAATTGTTTTTGGTAATTATTATTAACGCATGTGGTAGTCTAAACCTCATTTCAAAATTTAAAACGCCGTAAGAGAGATACGGCCTACGCAGGAACAACTGGGTGCAATGACTCCTGCTCAACAAAATGCCTTCTTTGCAAGGGAGGCAGTCAACCAACAACCGTCAACAATAACGGGAGAAAACGCCGTAAGAGAGATACGGCCTAGGCAAAACAACTGGGTGCAATGACTCCTGCTCATCAAAGTCAGTATTCATTGAGTACTGCCTAACTTGCAAAGAAAGCATTTTGCTGAGCAGGAGTCATTGCACTCAGTTGTTCCTGCGTAGGCCATATCTCTCTTAAGACGTTTTCTCCCGTTATTGTTGACGGTTACTGCCTCCACAACAACAAAATTTTATATGAATTTTATACAAATGCCTTAACATCCCAAAACGACTAATTGGGACATAAACGATTATGAGAGAAGGACTCGGATATTATTATTAATTTGTTATTTTATTTAAAAAAAATTTTTGGGTGGTGCTTAAAGTTAGCACAACTGTTGTAAATGTACGCATTTTATTGGATTTTTACGCACTTTCTGTGGATTTTGGCGCATTTTTTGTGGATTTTTACGCATTTTATGCGTACATTTACACGTGAAACGTGCTTTTTTACACACAAATTTAGTAAATTAACACACTAATTAAAATATTTCATTTAATTTTTACGCACTTTCAATGTAAAATAACAAATTATTTGTGCACCAACTTAAACACAATGTGCGTATTTTTTTTCAATTACGCACATAGAGTAAATTTACACAATTTATAATAGGAGTTCAGTTTCCTACTATAAGTTGGGTAAATTTCAACAGCATTTAATTAGAGTGTAGGAAAACGACCAATTATTTAACTCAGAGAATTATCTGAATGATATTAATAAATTTTTGCACAAAACCGATGAAATTTCACTGGGCCTCGTCTATTGAAACATTTCATTGAATTAATGGAATTTTTGATAAAATGTCAAAGTATTCATTTTATTTATTAAAAATTTCATACACTTAATGAAACAGCTTCATTAAAACATCAAATTTAATAAATTTTTCATTTACCTTGTGAAGAAAACTTTATTATTTTACTAAAAAATTTCATTAAAACTGGGCAGTTAGTAGTAACTACACAGTAATAGTAACTACACAGAAGAAAAAAATTAACGAGTAAAAAGGTTAAAGTCGGGCATGCCGACTATACAATACCCTACACCACTCTGGTGTATTGTTTGGATCCGAAATTCGAATGGGTTAAAATGGGGCTTGTGTCAAAATTTTCTATAATGTGAGTCAGCGCACCAAATTTCATTAAAATATCTTTATATTTGCGACCTGCAGTTTGTAACCAAGCCAATTTTGGGGGGACCCTTATATGGGCACTAGTTCTAAACATGGACCGATGTTCACCAAAATCAATAGGCTTCGTCCTTGGGCCAACATAGGTCTATGTACCAAATTTCATCAAAATATCTTAATATTTGCGACCTGCAGCGTATAAACAATATAATTTTGGGGGGACCCTTATATGGGCACTAGTTCTAAACATGGACCGATGTTCGCCAAAATCAATAGGCTTCGTCCTTGGGCCAACATAGGTCTATGTACCAAATTTCATCAAAATATCTTAATATTAATACCTGCAGCGTATAAACAGTATAATTTTGGTAGGACCCTTATATGGGCACTAGGTCTAAACATGGACCGATGTTCACCAAAATCAATAGGCTGCGTTATTGGGCCAATGTAGGTCTGTGTACCAAATTTCATCAAAATATCTTAATATTTACGACCTGCAGCGTATAAACAGTATAATTTTGGTAGGACCCTTATATGGGCACTAGGTCTAAACATGGACCGATGTTCACCAAAATCAATACGCTGCGTTATTGGGCCAATATAGGTCTGTGTACCAAATTTCATCAAAATATCTTAATATTTACGACCTGCAGCGTATAAACAGTATAATTTTGGTAGGACCCTTATATGGGCACTAGGTCTAAACATGGACCGATGTTCACCAAAATCAATAGACTGCGTTATTGGGCCAATGTAGGGCTGTGTACCAAATTTCATCAAAATATCGTAATATTTACGACCTTCAGCGTATAAACAGTATAATTTTGGTAGGACCCTTATATGGGCACTAGGTCTAAACATGTACCGATATTCACCAAAATCAAAAGGCTGCGTTATTGGGCCAACATAGGTCTGTGTACCAAATTTCGTCAAAATATCTTAATATTTACGACCTGCAGCGTATAAACAATATAATTTTGGTAGGACCCTTATATGGGCACTAGGTCGAAACATGGACCGATGTTCAAAAAAATCAAACTTGTTCGTCCTTGGGCCAACATAGGTCTCCGTACCAAATTTCATCAAAATATCTTAATAGCTGCGACCTGTAGAGTGCGCACAAGATTGCATGGACAGACAGACAGACGGACGGACGGACGGACCGACGGACATCGTTAAATCGAAATAAAAAAAAATTCTGAACCGATCGGTATACTATAAGGTGGGTCTACGACCAATATTTTTTGGTGTTACAAACATCAGCACAAACTTATAATACCCTGACCACATAGTGGTGTAGGGTATAAAAATCATAAAGAAACAACGTTTACTAAAATAGAAACAGCTTTGAAATCCCACAAATCTCAGGTTTTTTTTTCTTTTTATATAAAAAATTGTCTGCTTATCTTTGAAATCGGAAAACACATTAACTTAAATATGAAAAGGTTTAACTAGAATCATATTTACTTTAATAAGGATAAGTATTATAGCCACCAATTATAAAATTTCGTTTTAAAGTTTCTTACTTAAATAAAATATCCTACTAAGTGATGACTATAACACTGGCCCTAATATTCATACTTTATTTACAAAGTGCTCGTAAAAAATCAAATCTTAATTAAAATCTGATATATTAATTGATTTAACTATAATTTTTTCTCTGTGTAGTTACTTTTCCTATTATTTCTTTCATTAAGATTAGATATTATAATTAAAAAGTGCAACATTGGTATGTCCCATTTATCCCAGAAATGAAAAAAATCTGGGTAATTAGAAACCCTAGATGCAACATAACATATAAGCTCAGCTTTTTAATTTTGTACTAGATTTAAAAATTTGCTTCAAATGTTCAAAGAATAAGTTTAAAATTTTAAAAATATATGCTTTGTTTGAATAAGTTTTGATTTACTGAATAAGAACCCTCATAAAAGTATCCAAATTTTCTGGCTGAGTCAGTCTGTGATTGATTTTTTCAATTTAAGAATTAATTTATTTCATTTATATTCATTTTATTTATATTATTTTTATATTCATTTATATTTATATTCAGATTTTCTATAAAAATAATTTTTTTTTCACGTTTTGTATCAAAATTTCGTTCGTCTCTTAATCCATGTTACACATTTCAATAAATAAAACAAGGGATCAAAATCCATTAAGTACATTTAGGAATATTTAAAAAATTGGTAAAAACAATATTTTCGAAGATTAATTTGACAAAGTTTTTTGACTTCAGATTCATATTAAGGAGGGCAAAATTTTTTAAAAATTTATTGAGTCTGTGCCAAATATAATTGGATTAAAAACATAAAAAACATAAAAATATAAAAGAAAGACCCACAACTCGATGGCTACACGCAGAAAAAAGAGATTGTTGGATATGTTTACAGGCAATTATATATATGTTTATAAACTACTATACTTATGTTTGAGGTGTGTTTCCAATTATTTTATTTTTATCGTTATAATATGTATGTCTCCAGGCAAACACTGTAATGTTTGAATGTTAGTCATATTTTCCCACTTAAACAAAAATATATTTGCATTTTTATTTTATCATTATTATATTTGTGTAGTGCAAATATAACAATGATAAACATATATATATTTGCCTGCAAACATTTATATATTTGCGAGTAGATGTATTTCATATGATTCAAACATACATATGTTTACAGGCACAAATATTATATTTGCTGGCAAACATATTATATTAAAAACACGGCAAATATATTTTGACAGTTCTTCCAAACATATATATATCACCAGCAAATATGTTTCCTGCAGGGCGATTTTTTTCAGCGTGTATTCAATGAACCCTTTTTGACTTTAGATTCGCGCTTAGGAAACAAAAATACTCAAAAAATTAATTTTTGTAGAGTAATGTATTAATTGGTGCGGCCCTCAGTAAGTTTGTGAAATCCCAAATCTTCATCGGCTTTGCTTATTATAAGAAAAAAACTAAAATTTTTTTTATTTTTGACTAAACTGCTAAGCTGATGACATAAATCAGCCTAAAAATGAGCGTACGCTACAGGTTGGAAATGTTAAGATATTTTGATAAAATTCGGTACGACTTGTATCATCCCAGGGACGAAGCATATTAATTTTAGTTGAAATCGTTCCATGTTTGGACTTAGTGCCCATATAAAGTACCCCCAAAATTGGTATTTTTGTACGCTACAGGTTACAAATACGAAGGTAATGAAATTCGGTTCATCTGCCCAAGGTCGAAGTCTGTTGATTATGGTTAATATCGTTTAATGTTTAGACCTAGTGCCCATATAAAGGTTCCTCCCAAAACTATTTTTTTTGCATACTTCTGGTCTGAAATACGAATATTACGCTAATTCACATGGGAATACGGACAAAGCCAATTGATTTTTTTACAATTGGTAAATTTTTAGGCTTAGTGCTTGTATAAAGGTCCCCCAAAAATTTGCATATCCGCAATTTCATGCACCGACTTATATTGGCCCAAGAAAGAAGCCTATGTATTATGATTAAAATCGGTCCATGGTTACACCCAGTGCCTATATAAAGGACCCAAAAATTGACTTTTCGCATGATACAGGTCGCAAATACGAAGTTATTTTAATGAAATTTGGTACTTTGACTCATATGGGTCCAAGAACAAAGCCCATTAATACTATATAGGATCGGTCCATATTTAAACCTATCGCCCATATGGACTTTATCTCCGATTTTATTTTAAATACATCTAACTTTAGATGAAATCAAAATTTCTTACCGTTTTTCTAATATATTATAATTTTATAGACAAATTTTGGCACAAGTACATGTCAAGCCATTCGAATTTCAGATCAAAAAATTTCGGACTGGTGTAGGGTATCATACAGTCGGGCATGCCGACTATACGATACCCTACACTAGTCTGGTTGAAAGCCAAAAAGCTTCGTCCTTGGGCCGGTATAAGTCTGTGTACCAAATTTTATCAAGGCATTTTAATATTTGCGACCTTCAGCGAGCGAATATGCCAATTTTTGGGGGACCTTTATACGGGCACTAGGTCTAAACATGGACCGATTACATGGAAAATCAATAGCCTTTCGAATCCGTGTATAAAATTTAATTAAAATATCTTCGTATTTGCGATATGTAGTGTGCAAACAATATAATTTTGGGGCATTAGGTCTAACCATGAACCGATTTGAACCAAAATCAATAGGCTTTGTCCTTGTCCTTTTGTAGAAATATCTTAATATTTGCGACCTCTAACATGCGCACAAAAATATGTGGATATACAGACAGACGGACGGACAGACAGATATCGTTATATCGAAACAAAATGTTATTCTGGATCAATCGGTATACTTAAAGGTGGTTAGTTTCAATATTTTTTGGAATTATAAACATCAGCATAAACTTATTATACCCTGTCCATGTACTGGTGAAGTGTATAATTAATAAAACTCATTATTCAAACTCATAAAGCACCACTTACAACATATTTTGGAATTTCCGCAAGCTCGAAATCCATTTTAAAAGTTATCCGTACATTTATTTTTAAATGATTATACAGTTAAAATTAAGAGAAATACATTTTTTAACTTTTATTGTCGTTTATTTAAAAAATAAATTACATATAAATACGGATTTTCTGTTACAGTTAATATTTTCATTTAAAATTTTTTGTTAACAAAAGAAAACCTTTTAGATTTCTAGGTGAGTTAGAAAAACGAATTAAACTAATTATCATTTATGCTTATGGATTTTGTAGTCAAGTTTTTTAAAGTTAAAAAAAACGAAATAAATGAAATATCATTATCTTTTTAAGAATTTTATATTTAATTTATAAACATCCCAGCAGAAATTACTGCTTATTTGGAAGCAGTTTTGTCAGGGAAAGTTGAGCAGTGAAGCGATTGCATTATTGATGATATCATGCCAGATTTTTGTTCGAGATAGCTCGCGTGAAAGCTCTTGTTTCGAGATCCGAAAAGGCATGAATTCATCGCTTTTAATTAGTGCTCCTGTTTTTCTTTTAAAATGTCGATAATTCATGCCTTCTCGGAAGTGCATATTATAAAGCTTTTCTACTATTTAAAATTATGCCTTCTCAAAAGCACAATATTCCCGCATATTTTTCCGTGAAGATGAAATGCCTCTTAGTTTTAGTAAAAACTCTTATTTTCATTAAAATAACTTTTTTCCGCATTTTAAAAAATTTGTATAAAAGAACCGCAAAAATATGTAAGCAATCAAAATGTATTGCTCATTTCATGCCTTTTTTAAAAGCACAGCAAAAAGCGATGTAAACAATTAATCAACTTAGGCCTTTCATTAGTGCTGTTTACGAAGCTATAGATTTTTAGAAGCGGTAAAAGTAGCAGTAGGGTAGCTGTAATGGTTTTTACTGCTTCCACATTTTTGCTGGGATTTAAAAATAAACGAAAAGTTCTTTTGATTTAAATGAAAAGTTAGTAGACCGGTTTTATTTGAATTGTTAAAATTCTTTTCTTCTTTGATTGATGTTTTTTAATTATCAAACAAATTGAAATTTTTTGCCACAATTAACTAATTAGTACAGTTATACAGGGCGCTTTTGACAACACGTCCTACGATGCGATCGGGCTATCTATGATGAGAAAGGGCATATCTCCAATGATCATAAATTGGACATTAGAGATGCTCAGCTCAAGAGAGATCACGTTCGGCATAGGCTCTACTAGTAGAACTGTGAATGCGACCAGAGGATGTCCGCAGGGAGGTGTACTATCGCCTTTACTGTGGACACTGGTCATTGATGAGTTGCTTGAGGGTCTGAACGACCTTGGCTTCAGGACCTATGGCTACGCCGATGATCTTGTCATATACGTTGTCGGCTGGGATGACAGGACCATCTCTGATCGTATGCAGCAGGCTCTGAACTTTACTCACTCATGGTGTCGGGAAAAGGGGTTGACTATCAACCCAACGAAGACGATCCTGGTACCGTTCACAAGGAGAAGAAGGGTCAACCTGACCGAACCTGTTGTTGGGGAAAAAACGATAGGCTTCTCGGATAGTGTGGAATATTTAGGGGTGACTCTGGACAAATCGCTTGCGTGGAATGATCATCTGGACACCGTAACCAAGAAGGCCACCAGGGCATATTATGCCTGTCAGAGGCTCTTTGGGAGAACATGGGGTCTAAGACCACACATGGTCTACTGGTCATTCGACACCATTGTAAAACCTATGATCACTTATGCTGCCTTAGCATGGTGGCCAAAGGTTGAGCAGTCAACAGCAAAGGATACTCTGAGGAAGTTGTATCGGCTGGTGTGTACTGGCATTACGGGGGCTGGGGGATCGTGCCCAACGGATGCCATTGGGGCCATGTTGGGTATTCCACCATTGCATATCTCCGTGAAGGAGGCTGCAAGCTTGGGCTCACTTCGT
The DNA here is from genome assembly GCA_949987735.1 of Leucophora obtusa. Taxonomy (NCBI): domain Eukaryota; kingdom Metazoa; phylum Arthropoda; class Insecta; order Diptera; family Anthomyiidae; genus Leucophora; species Leucophora obtusa. Next base: position 43,966,666 of record OX465297.1, read on the forward strand.
CTCCGGGGGGTCGGGGACATGAGGAGCGGGGACCTAAAGGGACACATGAAGATCGCCGGGATCTTTATAGACGACCCAATTTTAAGGGTCGCGGACAAAATGATCCCAGAGCAGATCTTTGTCAGGTATTCTGACATCATGTCATTTGACAGGCATATGTGGACCAGTCGGACTTGGAAGCCCGAAGAGGGGGCTCAGATATGGTTCACTGATGGCTCGAAACAAGCTAATGGTGACACGGGGGCAGGTGTCTTTGGACCCAGATTCCAACGTGCTCTACCAATGGGCAAGTACCCCTCCGTCTTTCAGGCGGAGATTTTCGCCATCTGCGTATGTGTGAGAGAGTGGCTGCGGAGAGGCACTGTTAGATCCCGCATCTACATTCTTTCTGACAGCCAGGCTGCGCTAAAGGCTCTTGGAGCTTACGGGGTATCATCTCGTCTGGTCATGGAGTGTGTGGAAATTCTCAACGAACTCGGTATGAGAAACTCCCTTACACTGGGATGGATTCCTGGCCATGAAGGGCACGAGGGTAACGAAAGGGCTGATTGTCTAGCCAATTGTGGAGCCCGACGACCCTTCATCGGTCCGGAACCATTCTTTGGGATACCTAGGGGGTATGCTAGGGAAAAACTCAGGCAATGGAGAGAGACTGAGTTTGCAAAATATTGGGAAACTTCTACTGGCCAAAGACAGGCCAAAAGATTTATTTCCCTGTCCAGCGGAGTATCAAAGCGACTATTGTCACTTGACAGGGGTAACCTTAGGACCCTGACGGGATACTTAACTGGGCACTTTGGGCTCAGGTACCAGCTTCACAAACAGGACCGGTCAGACACTGATGTTTGCAGGTTTTGTGAGCTGGAAAAAGAGACATCGGAGCATGTTCTCTGCGAATGTCCGAGACTGTGCGACAGGAGACTCAGATTTCTGGGTGACCGCTTTGTGTCATCTTCGGACGTTTGGAGAAATTCTCCTAACAGGATTATTGGCTTTATTGGTAGCCTGAATCTCTAGGCAGCACAAAAGATCTATATTGGTCGCGGTGCGTAGTGCCTTCGTATCTAATCTAATCTAATCTAGTAGACCGGTTTTCAAGTGATTTTTATTTATTTTAAATTACATTTTCAGTTAATTTAAACTACAACCTATTTTGAGTGTATGATTAAAATCGGTCCATGGATACAGCTAGTGCCCATATAAAGGTCATCCAAGAATTGATTTTTCGCATGCTACAGTTCACAAATAGCAAGAAATTTTAATAACATTTGGTAGGTTGACACACATGGGCCCAAGGACAAAGCCTGTTGAATCTAGATATTGTCGGTCCTTATTTGAACCTATCGCCCATATGGAGTATATATTTCTCTTAAATACATCTAACATTAGATAAAATCAAAACTTCTTACCATTTTTATAACTTTTTATCGTTTTATAGACAAATTTTGACACAAGTCCATTTCAAGCCATTCAAATTTCAGATCTAAATATTAGTTGGCTTTCAACCAGACTGTTGTAGGGTATCATATATTCGGGCATGACGATTATACGATACCCTACACTAGTCTCGTTGAAAGCCAATTGGCTTCGTCCTTGGGCCGCTATAAGTCTGTGTACCATATTTTATCAAAATATCTTAATATTTGCGACCTTTGGCTTGCGAATATGCTAATTTTTAGAGGTCCTTTATACGGGCACTAGATCTAAACATCGACCGATTCCATGTAAAATCAGTAGGCTTTATTCAACAAGCCCATTTGTATCCGTGTACCAAATTTCATTAAAATATCTTCGTATTTGCGACCTGTAGTGTACAAACAATTCAATTTTGGGGCACCCTTTACATAAGCACTATTAGGCTTTCCAGTTCTGATTTCGGTAATACCGAAATTGTCGAAATTCGAGCCATTTTAGCAAAAAACGATTTTAGAACGATACCGATTTCGGTATTGCATACAATTTTTTTGTTTATTATTTTAATATTTTATGTCCTTTTTAAGAGGAATTTTAACAAATTTGACAATAATTCTGCTTTTGTGTTTGCAATTCTTTACAAATTTTATATTTTAAAGATGCAAACGTTAATAAAATATAAAAAAAAAATAATTCATACGAATTATCTTTATATTTTTTGATTCGCGAATTTATTTACAACTCGTCTTTTTTTCATCTTTGAAAATAATTATTTTTCATCAATTCTTCAAAGCTCTGATCTTATTTATACCTCTCGAATTATCTCTTAAAACAAATTATTCAATCGAATCAAAATTAATTCAATATAAATTAGACCAAATCATTATCTCACTTTGTTCAATATGAAATCATTGATTTAAAATTATTTTAAAATATTCACTGATTCATAAAATTAATAAATTGTTATTCGTATTGATTCAAAAAAGAATTATCTTTTTCAAGCTCTGAATGAAACACAAGAGAGAATATTAGGCCTGCTTGGAATCAGTAATTTTCGTACACAATTTTGAAATTTTGAAATGTGCTATATCTAAATTTACGCGCTAAACAAGAATATTTATATGAATACCGAAAATACCGAAAATTCAGTACTGGAAAATTGTCAAAGCCGAAATACCGATTTCTCAATACCGATTCGGTATTGGAAACCCTAGGCACTACGTCTACCATGGACCAATTTTAATCGAAATCAAATGGGTTTGTCCCTGGGCCAAAATAAGTCAGTGTACCAAATTTTGTAAAAATATCTTAATATTTTCGACCTGTACCGTACGCACAAGAATATATGGACGGACGGACAGACAGACGTATATATATCGTTACATCGAAACAAAATGTTATTCTGAATCAATCAGAGTACTTAAAGATGGTTCTCGTTCCAATATTTTTTGGAATTACAAACATAAGCACAAACTTATTATACCCTGTCCAAATAATGGTGCAGGGTATAATTAATAATACTCATTATTTAAACTCATAAAGCACTACTTAAAACATCCCACTGTAGAAAATCATTACCAGATATGTGGTTATGTAACTACATACTTGGTAATGGAAACTACTTACTTTTGTTATTACATTTCTTATTACCTTTATATGGCGATGTCGCGAAAAATAATGAGTTGTCGTTACACACCAGCATACGAAAAATCAAAAAATTTATCGTTACCTATGTGCTTACCAGTACTGACAAAAATAATGAGTCTAAAAATAGATTTTCAAAAAAATTAATTATATAAAAAAAATATTTTTTATTGTATTTTTTTTTTTTTAATAAAATTTGCTGGTGCGGGAATCGAACCTGAGTCTACAGATTGTCAGTCAACAGCTCTACCATCTGAGTTATATCGACATGTAATATTTAATAGATAAAAACATAATTGACCTGCTGCACACAAGTAAGCTTACTGGCCAACATACAAAAAATATGTGTGTATAAAAAATATATCCTTACCAGTGTTTAAAAAATATTGAGTCTAAAAATAGATTTCAAAAAATTTTCAAAAAAATTAAAAAATTATTTTCTATTTGAAATAATGATAAAAATAAGTCATTATCAATAACTCATTATTATATGTTTTAAAGTAATGCAGAGGGTAAGTGGGTGTCATTACTGGCACTCCAAAAAATAATGATATGTCATTACCGTTTCTACACTGGGATATTTTGGAATTTCCGCAAGCTCGAAATCCATTTTAGACCTATGGTTTATAGGGCAAAGTTACTTAGAATTCTTCGTAGAATCATTTCACCCCCTACGATTTCTTGTCACAGAAATTGACCCTCCCTAGCCCACATACTATACTAAAAGTTGGAATCTGGGATCAACTTGGAAAACTATGCTACCATACAAAATTTTTGAAAAATCGCGATTTTAACGCGTAGACCGCTATAGATGAATACATTTTTTATTGAAATATTTTCCTTTTATTTGCTTCCTTACTAAGGCATTGCATTTATTGAGGTCGATTGTCCATTCGGCGACTTAAGTCGCTGTAATAGCAAAAAACCATAAAAAACTATATAAAACGCTAAATAGTGGTTTAAATATCAAGATTAGCACATCGAATTTATATCGTAAATATGGCCACAGGTCTTGTGGTTACATTTTAACACAAAAAAATCATATTAATTGAATTTGAAAAAATTTTTATATAAAAAACTGAATGGAGAACCGCCAAACTTTAAAGACTTTTAGCGAAAAATCTATATTATTGATCGAAAAATAAAGTACGCCATTGTAATCAGCATGTCCGAGATAAATAGAATTGATGGTCAGAGCTCCATTAGTTTTGTCATGCAGTTTTATTAAAATATATTTTCAAAATTGAGCTCAAGATTCATTTAAAAAATCAAATTTTCCATCCCTGTAAAAAGTAATGAAATTTAAATTTGTTTCAAGAATTAAACTCAAGCAAACATTTAGACCAAGTTAGGTAAGCAGGAGGAGGCGCTCTTAACATTAACAAGTTCTCTATTTGTTATGAATATTGATATATTTCGTATTTTAAAACATTCTTGACTTCTTTATTTCGTTCAAAACCGTTTGACGATGCTCAAAGAATTAGGGAGTTTTTATCTTACGATAAATGTTGCAGCTGGAAATTTGCTTTATTGTGTTTCTTTTTTACTCAACAACGGATGTGTGGTTTAACTTTCCAATTATTAAATGTAGTCTATAGTTGTGGCAACCAATAATTAAATTTTAATAAATAGCCTGAATATGTTTAAAATTTCATTAGCAGAGAATATCAATGAAATACACAAAATAATTACTTTATTTCATTATAGAATATACAACACACAAAACTATAGAGTTAGGGTGACCCTTAAATTACGAATTGTCGAATTTCCATTGGAACAACACCCATTTTTTTTTATCCATTTGGTCTGAAAACAATGGCCTATAATTTTAAAAGAATGAAATCACAAAATATATAAATTTTTGAAACCTTTTGTGAGAAATATATTTGAAAGTACTAAGTATAAGGCTAAGTTCACATCTCTTTTCGATATTCATAATATCAAAAACAATGAAGAAAAAACTCTAGTGTGGTGCAAAAAACATGTAAGTTGGAATTCGAGTTCTCCACAATAAGTATTGCCCCTATCCCTTAACCAAGTGTCTTGACATGCAATGAAATGATAGCAAGCAATTGTCAAAATGATTTCATCTCAAGTGAATACACTTAATTTCAATTTTACTGCAATATCATGACATCGCTGACATGCCAGCGGTCGTGCAATGATGACTGCCACCAAATTCCACTTTTCGTCTTAAATTTTATTTTGCAATAAGAAAATTACATAAATGTTGGCAATAAACGACAGGGAAAGGTTTATTTATTTATTATTAGTAGAAAAATGTTTGTTTTTCAAGAAACACTTAGTACCTAATTTCGTAAATCACTTGGGTGAAGTGAAGGGAACTTTTAATGTAAATTGTTTTTGTAACAAAAACAATTTCTATTGAAATAACGCAACACTTCACCGAAGTGTTTTAGAAAATTACCCCCTTAATATTTCTTAGCCATGAAATGGTCAAGTGTTCTCCACCACAGTGCAATTGATATTATTTGAACTTTTAATGTAAATTGTTTTTGTAACAAAAACAATTTCTATTGAAATAACGCAACACTTCACCGAAGTGTTTTAGAAAATTACCCCCTTAATATTTCTTAACCATGAAATGGTCAAGTGTTCTCCACCACAGTGCAATTGATATTATTTGAACGCTTCTTTGTAATGGTTTTGACGTTCCATATAATATAATTTTTTGCATTCTAAAAACTATATGTGCAAAGTTTCAGCCAAACCCGATTTTACTTAGAGGTAGCAGAGAAAGTTGTATTTTAGTTACTAGTACTCTACACTCCAAATTATAAGTCTGTTGGATGAACAGAAAAATTTGTTACTTTAACAAAATTTCTTCCTGTTTTTTGGCTTAAAATAAAATTTGTTGCTTCTAAAAAATTTTCGTTAAATTTAACATATCTAAATTTAATTAAACAATTAGTAAAACTACAGATTTATCTGTAATTATACTGAGTCTTAAAATTTAGGGTACCGGGCCTAGTCCATATCATCTAAAGGTATGTATTGCTTTATCTGGCTTAGTTTTCGAAATGTGGGACATTTTATGAAATTTTTATTAAAAGTTTCCGAGGGTCCAAGGTCCATTTTTGGATAAAGCGCGTTATGGGCGCGTTACACGATTAGGGGTAGTCGAAATTTTCGTCAATTTTGCTCTATCTTTGTTAGTTTTCGAGATACGGGCCAATTAAAAAAATTGTATCTACCGGACGATAACAGAAACATGAAAATATTATATTTTAACAATAAATTGCGGCCTTGCGGAGAGCCGTACCAATTAATACATTACTCGACAAAAGTTAATTTCTGTAGTGGGATTCTCTAACTTTTTAACGACAAAATTCGGTTGTTAAGTTGTCAGTTTACTATGAAATCTTGTCAATTTAACTACCGAATTTTGTCGTTAAAAAGTTACAAAATTGTCCCTCTGGTACAGCCTTCTACTAAAACCTTTTTTTGAGTATTTTGGTTTACTAAGCCATGATCTATAGTCAAAAAAGGTCCATTCAATAGCCTTCGAGTTGGGGGTCTTTCTTTTTTTTATCCCCTCTCCCAGGGAAATACTTTATGTGTCAATATTGCGGAGAAGTACATCAAAATCTTTTATATTTTTATGTTTTTTTTTTATATATTTGATCCAAATATATTTTAAAATATAGGCACAGACTCAATAAATGTTCTCAAAATATTTTGGCCTCCTTGATACGAATCTAAAGTCAAAAAACTTTGTCGAATTAATCTTCGAAAATATAAGTTTCGGCAGGCAATACCGCTAAAATACCGTTATCGATTCAAAACCTTTTCAACTGACTACCATTACCCCTAAAATACCGTTACCGAAATAACCGATACCGAAATAACTGAAATAGCGTTAAGCCTAGAATACCGATAACGAAATAAATGAAATATCGATACCTTTAAAATACAGTTACCGAAATAAATTAAATACCGTTACCCCTAAAATACCGTTACCGTTATTTTTAATTTTCTGCTTTTGTTAATTGCATGTGGTTATTCAGTATTTTTCGTACATAAAGTTGGTAAATTGGTTCTGTTTTTAATCTCGTTTGTTTTTTGTAAAAAAAATTGCGGGATGCACCGAAATAACTGACTACCGTTATCCTTAAAATACCGTTACCGAAATAAATAAAATACCGTTAACCTTAAAATACCATTACCGAAATACCGTTACCGAAATAATCTAAAATAGCGTTACCCTTACCGATAACCGCATCGTAACATCGGATGGTAACATCCGTGGTTTAAGGTTTTCACCAATTTTACATATATTTATACCCTACACTACTACGTGGACAGGGTATTATAAGTTTGTGCTGATGTTTGTAACACCAAAAAATATTGGTCCTACATCCACCTTATAAAATACCGATCGGCTCAGAATCTCTTTTTATTTCGATTTAACGATGTCCGTCCGTCCGTCTGTCTGTCCATGCATTCTTGTGCGCACTCTACAGGTCGCAAATATTAAGATATTTTGGTAAAATTTTGTACACCGAATTACGTCGGCTCAAGGACTATTAATTTTGGTTGAAATCGGTCCGTGTTTAAACCTGGTGCCCATATAAGGGTACCCCCAAATTTTGGCTTTAAATCAGACTGGTGTAGGGTATTATATAGTCGGCATACCCGACTTTAACTTTTTTACTTGCTTTATTTATTGAAATTTGTATCATGATTACGCGACGAACGGAATTTTGATACAAAACGTGGAAAAATATAATTTTTAAGAAAATCTGAATGTAAATGAAATTTAAAACTTATAGGTCTACAACACTTTCGTATCGAAAATGTATAACAAATGTCAAACCTCTCAGGCTCTGATTTCATTAAGTTAATTCTTAAATTCAATCACAAGATTATTAGTCTTCTGGATACTTGGATACTTTTATGAGGGTTCTTATTCAGTAAGTCAAACTTTAAAACTTATTTGTCAAAAATTGCGCATTTTTTGGATGAAAACATTAGTCTTAGTAAAATGATTCATAAAATGCACAAACATTTGAAGCAAATTTTTAAATCCAAAGATGATTCACAAACGACTCAGAAATGTAAAATAAATTTAAATATTTTGTGAGCAATTCAAAAATGACTCAACAAAATATTAATTTTTTAGCCTAAAATATTTTTTTGAAATATTTCTTTGAGTCATTTTTGAATCAAGAAAGATTTCATTTCATTCAAGTGAAAGTTTAATAATTAGGTTGTTCACAAGGGGTGGTGCTATCTGTTGTATCGTTGTATCGTCCTAACAAAAAAAAGAGTTGTTAAAGTTTTTATTTAACTTTAACAATGATTTTCTATTGGGTTTTTTATCTGTTAGCACACTCAAACATAGGACAGTTAACATACGTAAAAATGTTGTATCGTGCTATTCTCAAATCTTGTAATTTTCCAATTTAATTTTTAACAACTCTGTTTTTTGTTAGGACGATACAACGATACAACAAATAGCACACCCCTTGTGAACAAGCTTAATCTATTTTGAGCCCTTTTCTGATTAATTTTTAGGCTCTTGCTGGCAGGGAACTCTAGCACATTTGCTGACTAAATCTTTAAGAATGTAATCGTCGTTTAAATTAACGCTTTAGTCAGTGACGTTCCCTCTAATGTGCGGAAGTGTTCTCTGCACACCTCAAAAATATTTCACATGTTGGTAAATTTAAAATTTTTATAAATTTTCCCAGGGTTCTTTAATATTTCCGCACATTAGTCACTTAATGTATTTATAATCGAACAATTTTGCTCAAAATTGTTCGAATAATTTAAAATGGCCATATTTCGAATAACGAATAATTCGAATAATTTAATATGATTAATCGTTTAATCGAAATTGGTACAAAATTAATAAAATGTTTCGAAAATATGTATTTTTTATTAAAGTAAATATTGGATTTTATTAAAACTTATTTAACAAATTGTAAAAAACATCTTAAATATCAAAGAAAAAACAAAAACATCAACAGTTTGCTTTGTCATCTTCTAAAGTAGTGACCACTCTGCATTCATAATATCCTTTAGCAAAGGATATTATCCCAAGCCATAAGATTCGCATTAATAAATGGCAAATTAAAAGACAAATAAACAAATCCAGGTGTTTTTTATTTGAAAAGTAAAACAAAGAAATTTACAAGTTGTTAACAAGATTCTAGTCAAAATTTGTATTTATGGGTTCTAAATAATGTTTAATGAGAACTAAATAACCTTTTATACATGTGAGCTTTTTATAGCCCAATTCAGCTAACTCTGCTAGAAACAACTTTTTCAAAATTAATCACAAGATTCTTTTAAATTCCCTGCCAAGTAGTTTGCTAAAATCAAACTTCTGAACAGAATGTGTCTATACATTTATATGTTTTATGAGTTGAATGCATGCGAAATAGATACAAATTAATCTACGAGTTGTTCTATTATTCTTCTCATTGAAGATATTATAGAGCGCTATGTATAATATATGAACGTCTGGCTAATTTTTTAAAATGCTAAATTTAAAGAAAAGGTCTGAGGTGTGGTTCTCCCCGATTTGGATAAAATTTGAATATATTACAGAGAGGACAGAAATAATAAAAATTTTGATAAAATATGATCTCAATTATAACATTTTTTATTTTTATGAATTTTAGAAGAGTTTCCGAAATTCTTTTTGTTCTTTTTTTAAATAAAATTATTAAAAATACAACAGATGTATGTATATTATTTTACATAACATTTTTTCGATTAATCGATTAATTTTAAAATTTTATTCGATTAATCGGTTAAGAAAAAAACACGAATAATTATTTGAACGATTAATCGATTAAATTAAAATGTCGATTACTGCATACCCTAGTTCTTATGGAACCAGTTTTGGAATAGATGGATTTGAAAAAAAAAAACATTAATATCTTCCGCTTTCATACCCAGTGTAGAAAATCATTACCAGATATGTGGTTATGTAACTACATACTTGGTAATGGTAACTAGTTACTTTTTTTTATTACATTTCTTATTACCTTTATATGGCGATGTCGCGAAAAATAATGAGTTGTCGTTACACACCAGCATACGAAAAATCAAAAAATATATTGTTACCTTTGTGCTTACCAGTACTGACAAAAATAATGAGTCTAAAAATTGATTTTCAAAAAAATAAATAATATTTTTTATTGTATTTTTTTTTTAATAAAATTTGCTGGTGCGGGAATCGCTGGGTCTACAGATTGCCAGTCAACAGCTCTACCATCTGAGCTATATCGACATGTAATATTTAATAGATAAAAACATAATTGACCTGCTGCACACAAGTAAGCTTACTTGCCAACATACAAAAAATCAAAAAATATGTGGTTACATATATCCTTACCAGTACTTAAAAAATATTGAGTCTAAAAATAGATTTCAAAAAATTTTCAAAAAAAAATAAAAATTTATTTTCTATTTGAATTAATGATAAAAATAAGTCATTATCAGTAACTCATTATTATATGTTTTAAAATAATGCAGAAGGTAAGTTGGTGTCATTACTGGTACTCCAAAAAATAATGATATGTCATTACCGTTTCTACACTGGGTACTTAAAGATTTGTAGTTTTAGTTTTATATTGTATGGTGCGGCCCAATATGATTTATGAAAAAACACAATTTGACCGTCGGTGACAAATCCGTGCCCACCCTTGCTATATAACTTAACAATTTTCTTTAATCTAGTCTTAATTAATGTGAAGAAAATTAATATGAAATCAAAACTAAAAAAATTAAGAATTTTTTTAAGTAGTTCGCTGTTTTTTTTTTTAATTATACAAAAAAAAAATACATATTTTAGTTAAAATTTCCAAATTTTATAAAAATATGTAAATAAAAATCCAACTTGCTCATGCATGCTCAGCAAATTTCTCAAATCGGATCTTTATTTTAACGAAGATTAGGAAACTGCAAAAGAAATTCAAAAAACTTAAGTTTTTTGAGGTACTTTCCTAACTATTTACCTTTTAACTAGGGTTGCCACATCGCAAAAGTCTAATAACTTGACACTTCGCAAAAAATAACTTGATTAAAAAAAAACTTGACAATAAAAAAAATTTAATGTGCATATGTGTGCAGTAGGGTGATTCTTAATACAAGAATTTATAATTTTTGAATACACTTGCCATTTTATTGAGATTCATAAAAAAATTTCGGTTTTTTTTTGGAATTTTTGGGGACAAACTCGATAGTGCTACCAGCCATTGAAGTTTGGACATATGGGTTAAATGGACCAAATAAAAAAAAAAACACGTAAAATTACAAAACTGACGAAATTAATTAGTGTTTTATTTTTTTTTGTAGCATTTATTCCTGTATAATAAGAAGAAAAAGATGAAGCCTGCAAAAAGTCTTTGAAATTTTCAAACTTTAGGCCAAAAAAATATATAAACTTTCCATAGTTTTCGAATCGTCAATTTGAAATTTTAACATATTTTTTTCTGAAACATAAAAAACCAAAACTTTTTTTCATAAATTTATTAAATGGATGATATATAATCAAAATAAAATAGCACTTAAGGTTTTTCTTGTCCCAGTAAAATTATTGTTTACTGAAATTTAGGGAAACCCGTCTTTCGTAAATCTCTACTCACGCTCTCAAAAGCAAAGATATACCTTAAGCGCCATTTTATTTTGATAATATATCATCAATACAGCAAGGAATTCCGTGCGAATGCATGTTTTTTGTCGATAGTCCAAAACTAATATGGACTAAATATTTATCCGAATCATCAAATTTAGAACAAAATGGCATCGATTTGTAGTTGCATATTTTTGCATATTTACTTAGTGGTGGTCAAAAACATACAAATCTGTGTTGTGGTTCAGAGGTAAATACATACCATGATACATACGATGGTACTTTTGCGAAGAAAATTTTTGCATATTATAAATACAATTTTTTTTTACAAAATTAAATACACAGAGAAAACAGATTCGTGCTTACAACCGAATTTGTTGCCAATCGAATGGTTCGGTTGCCGTAACCGAATTTTTCAGTTGAGACAACTGAATATCAATGAAGTGAATAGTCATTTGATAATGGCAACAGAATTTCTATTGCCTCAACAATAATTCGGTAGTCACAACTGAAAAATTCTGTTATCACAACCGAAGCATTCGATTGGCAATAAATTCGGTTGTAAGCACGAATCTGTTTTCTGGGTGTAGTTTTAATCAAGTTAAATTAATTTTTTTTAAATGCTTAAATAAACGACAAAAATTTAATTTAACTTGACAAAATAAATTTGACCTTGGCACTTTACAAGACCTAAATTAACTTGACAATCAAGGCCATTCAAGGCCATGTGGCAACCCTACTGTTAACGGTGCCATCGTAAAATCCAATTTGTTATACTTTTGCAATTTGGCTACCAAGGACTTTCCTTATGTCACTGACACTGATTTTAATTTTAAAAATGATAACAGATATCCTTGAAAATTAACTTAACATTTGATTTTTTTTTTAATATTTTGCTATTATTTAGCTTGCTATAATTTTATTGTTATCAAAAATCCTATGTCACATAAGAGTACATTCCACAGATATATATTAATGCAAAAAAGAGATTTTCTTAGTGGTAAATATAAGAAAACTTCTTCATCAAAATTAAAATTTCATGAAATCCGCGATTCCCATTTCAATTTTTATTTTATATTTTTAATGTACACGTAGAAATATATTAGATTTGATATATTGCGATCATAATACAGTAAAACTCGGTTAAAACGAACTCCGGGGGAGCAAAGAAATTAGTTAATTTTAAGCAAAGTTCGTATTTAACAAGGGCAAGTTTGTATGAAATACTTTTTTTATTCACAAAATAATTAAGAATTTTAATATAATTAAAAATTTGAATAAAAAATTGTATAATCCTTCCATTGCATTTGGGTTAATAAATCGTTTTTAAGGAAAATAGCTGTGTGAAAAATTTTAAATTTGTCAAATTGAAAAATATTTATACACAATATTTCCAGTTTTTTAAGAGTTCGTATTAAACATGGAGAATAATATGAAATTTAGTGTGTGTGACTGTTACAAACAGTTCGGTTAAACCGAGGGTTCGTCTTAAGCGAGTTCGTATTAACATATGTAACTCATAAGGTTTGTTAACTTTAATAGCTTATATCAACGAGCACAGAAACTCAAGAGGATGCATGTGTCTCTTTCAATGTTAACTGGCTCTGGCCGACATTTGAAGAAATTTTATTAGAAGGTGATAGATTAAGTTTTATTGTCAAATTTTAATAAATATTAAAAATTATTTCAATAAATATGCATAACATGAAAAAATGTAATAAAGAAACTAAACCCGTTAGCTGCAATTTAACTTCTTGAAATCTCAGCCAGAGCCAGTGAGAGAGCGGTTAACAGTACGTGAGCATCTTGCATAGAGCCTGCTTATATTTTAATAACCAATGAAGCTAAACACTAACTGTAAGAATTTTTATGAAGAGGAAAAGTGACGTTTTTAATAAAAATTAATACATTTTACAAACTTTTTCGTATATCTTTGCTAACACGACTTCAAAATCAACGACTATATAGACTAAAGACAAACCACCAGCCTCAACTGCTGTTAAAAAGTCTCTTTAATTTTATATGCAAACTGGTTTTAAGAGAAACAGTTTTTAGTGTTTTTTAACGCGTATTTTTTAATATTAATAATCAATATTTTGTGCTAATTATACAAAACTAATGCAGAGAACATATCAAACAACACAAGTGCACTTTACAATTTAATTAAAATTGCTTAAAAACAATAAAAATAATTAATTAAAAATACCACTTTTTCACGTTTTTTGTTATTTTACACTGAAACTCTCTTAAAACCAGTTCAGTTTTTCAGATGAGAGCCGTGGATAGTGCCTGTAAAAATGCATACACACGAATTTTGGAGTTAAATATTAATTATATTACGAAAAGTATAATGTTATTTATACTCAAATGATCGTTGGACCAGTATAACAGACTTGAAGTTTTTCTGCAGCATGTGACATTCTCGAGATGAAAGAGATGTCTTTAATAAGATTTGAAAAAATGTTGTAAACTCCGTTCCTAATTTTTACACCAAACTATTTAACAAGTAAGAAAAACAATGTCATATTTGGATTCACCTTGTAGGCATCATATGATTTTGTTTCGGAAAAAAAATTATGACAAAGCGTTTCTGAAAGAAAACGAAAAAAGTAACCAAATGTAAACTCCGTTACTTTAAACTCCGTTACTTTAAACTCCGTAACCAAAATTGTTTGCATCAGATTGCATTCAAAAAAATGTAGGTAAATGTTTAAAATATTTTAAAATAACCATAAACAGAGGTGATTCAACTAATATTTATGCGTCAAAAGATGATTCAACTAATAAATTTGAGTCAAATCAAAAAAAGTTATGAGGTTTTTACCCTAAACTACTGGAGCGAAAAACGATTGATTTTGCATTTCATTTGTTTGGAATTGATATTTCGAGCCATTACTGACATTAGTTTGACAAATTAAATTTGTTTCACACAATTTAAGAATTTTTTGATCGCGAAATGTTATGTTTTTAATATATTGGATTTTAAAAAATTTTATATTTTTCAAAAATACAAAATTTAAAAAAAAATAAAATTTTTTTCGCGGAATGAATCGCGAAACCGCCAATTTGATAAACACAAATTGTATATTATTGCAAAGCATGTTGAAAACTCAAATACGAAAAACTAATAAATTGAAGAAAATTCGAAAGCAATTTTTTTGTTATATCTTTTGCTTGCGGAAATGTAACCTCCGTTACCACAAAAAAAAATTAAAATTGTGCAAAAAAAAGTTATTGCGACAACTTGTAGAAGAGATTTTTTGCAATTAGGTTTATAATGACTAAACTTATTGATTCCATTAAGAAAAAACCGAAATTTTAACACTTTTTACTTTCACAAATTTGGCCCAAAAACTTATCACATTTTTTGATTTCACCCATTTGCTCTATACCGCTTAGGTCCGAAAACTAAGCGGTAGAGAGCAAAATGCACAAAAGTTCGTTACTCTACAGCTTAGTCAGGTGTACTAATGAAAAAACCATGCAGTGATTGTTACTAATTTTTTTAAAATTTGTACTGATTGTACCAGGGGTATGGCATCACTAAAAAAATAAGTTATAACAAAATCGTTATCACTAGATGGCACTTTGTTCAAAAAATTGACAATTTTCTCTTTTTATTTAAATTTAAATAATAACAAACAACAAAGGAAAAAAACAAACGGATATCTCAAATTTTGTTATTTAAATATATTCCGCGCTTGTTTTTTCCCCTTTTTTGTGCAAAACTGCTGAAGTTTTGGACTTTTTAAATATAGGTTCAACTGATATTAAACTGATACTAAATAGTTGCTCAGGTAATACTAGATTGCAGCGCCCTCTATCTGTGAGTAGTTTAAGATTTGATTTCCCATCTCTATAATTAATAGTCTCTGGATTGTACCTACTGATTTTTAACATTTCAAAAGAAGAAAATATTTTTGTATCGAAGGCGAAAATCATGATTATTTAAAGTTGCCCTGTAGGAAAAGTTCTTATAGCCAATTTTAAAGTCTGAACTAAGATCAATTTTTGTCTTAGGTTGCGTTTACACTTGCATCGAAATCTAGAGATTTCGATATTCACCACTCAGAAAAAACAACGAAGAAAAACTTAAATTTTGAATAAATCACACAAAGTTGTTTCTAATAAATATACTCGTATTTGCTAATATTTAACGTTTATATGGTTATTTCACTGTTTTTCTCAGAGTGGCGAATGTCGAATTCTCGGGATTTTCCAGAAAATGTAATCGCGGCTTTATATTGCATTTAGATTGTTTAAATGTTCAATGGATTTAATTTTGAAAAAGAATTTGGAATCCATATCATTTACATTAGAAAATTTGACAGATAAATGGTATTTCGATCCGTCTAGAACAATGAGGGTATTCACAATTTAAATGCTAACGTGCTGTCGTTGTAAAATAGCTGATATTTGAAGTTTAACCCATAGAAAATTGTCAAATTTACGACAAATGCTAATTTAGTATCTAATATAGTACGAACTGTGAATTCCGTCAATGTTTTGTAAACAAAATAACATTTAGAAATAGCCAAAATTAAAAATTGTTCTAATAAACTTTATATTTAATGGCAGAGCACAAAATTCATTTATATTAAGAAAGATACAATGTTGTATTTGCTAAAACAAAAGTATTTTAGCATAAGAATGGTGAGTTGAATGCAAAAATATGCAATATTTAGTAAGGATTCTTGCCGACAATCAAATATTTAAAAAAAGGCATTTTCAGCTTTTAATATTTCTTTTAGCTAAAAATAAAAGTTACTTTTGATTTTTTTTACATTGTTTAGTTATTGAAAGTTATTACAATTAGGTTGTTCACAAGGGGTGTGCTATCTGTTGTATTGTTGTATCGTTCTAACAAAAAACAGCGTTGTTAGAATTTTTATTTGATTTTAACAACGATTTTCTATTGGCTTTTCTATCTATTAGCACACTCAAACATAGGACACTAAATATACGTAAAAATGTTGTATAGTGCTATTCTCAAATGTTGTAATTTTTCAATTTAAATTTTAACAACTCTGTTTTTTTGTTAGGACGATACAACAAATAGCACACCCCTTGTGAACGACCTTAATGTATTATTTACTTATCTTTTATGATATAAACAGTGCCACTTTTTCTGCAAATATGGGGAAAAATTGTATTTCATTTCGTATGGGAAATCTGTTTTGATTCCCAAATTCTTATTGGATTTCCGTCGAAATCTCTTGAAATCTTTAACTCGATTTCGATCGTAACGTAAACTCGCAAGTAAACATTTCTTAATTAAGAAATGGTATTTGAACATGCTTTGCTTAAGTCGAATTTTGGAAATAAACCGTTCAAAGTTTTGACTATAAAACTGGCCATAAGAATCTTAAAGTTTTTGTGAATGAAAAATTCTCTAAAATCTGATGATTATTTCATTGTATAATTTCAAAGAATCTTAAACTTTGTACGTCCCATCAATTTTCTGCACTAATCAGTCGGTTGTGGAACAAATTATTTTTCCTCTGAACCTCCCAGTGTAGAAACGGTAATGACATATCATTATTTTTTGGACTACCAGTAATGACACCCACTTACCTTCTGCATTATTTTAAAACATATAATAATGAGTTAGTGATAATGACTTATTTTTATCATTATTTCAAATAGAAAATAATTTTCTAGATTTTTTTTTAAAATTTTTTGAAATCTATTTTTAGACTCAATATTTTTTAAACACTGGTCAGGATATATTTAACCACATATTTTTTGTTTTTTTGTATGTTGGCGAGTAAGCTTACTTGTGTGCAGCAGGTCAATTATGTTTTTATCTATTAAATATTACATGTCGATATAGCTCAGATGGTAGAGCAGTTGACTGGCAATCTGTAGACCCAGGTTCGATTCCCGCACCAGCAAATTTTATTTAAAAAAAAAAATACAATAAAAAATATTTTAAGAAAATTTTTATATAATTTATTTTTTTGAAAATCTATTTTTAGACTCATTATTTTTATCAGTACTGGTAAGCACATAGGTAACGATATATTTTTTGATTTTTCGTATGCTGGTGTGTAACGACAACTCATTATTTTTCGCGACATCGCCATATAAAGGTAATAAGAAATGTAATAACAAAAGTAACTAGTTACCATTACCAAGTATGTAGTTACATAACCACATATCTGGTAATGATTTTCTACACTGGGCTGTTCTACAATTTATTTTATTGCCGATTAGTTTTGTATGTTACTGCCGCCATAGCAACCGGTTCTCTTACTTTAAAGTGGATCTGCTTTTTTAAAACCAGTTATAGAACTACACCCAGAAAACAGATTCGGTGCTGACAACCCAATTTGTTGCCAATCGAATAGTACAGTTGTATTAAATGAATTTTCCGGCTGCGACTACCGAATTATTCTTGATACAACTGAAATTCCGTTGTCATAGTCAAATTAGCTCTGTCTCAATTGGTTTTCTATTGTCACAAATGAAAAACTCGGCTACCACAACCGAACCATTCGATTGGCTACAAATGCAGTTGTCAGTACCGAATCTGTTTTCTGGGTGTAGTTTTCTGTCAATACCAACCTATTTTAGTAGATGTAACCGAATTTCAGTTGGAAAATGGCATATTTTTTCTCTGTGTGTATATTTAAGGTCCATGGAACAGATTACAGATTCTAGTAAAACCTGTATTACACACAGGAAAAAAAATTGCCAACCGAATTGCTAAGCCTATTTTGGTTGCTACAACCAATAAATTCGGTTGGTGAAACCATATTGGAATGTGATTCCTAAATATTTTGGGTATTACAACTAAAATTCAGTTGTATAAACCGAATTTTGTTGTGATAACCAATATTCAGTTGCACCAACCTATTTTAGTAGGTGTAACCGAATTTCAGTTGGAAAATGGCATATTTTTTCTCTGTGTGTAGAAAGATTGGGATTGGGAACCGATTCTAAAAAAATTCTTGCGTAGCTTATAGTTTCTTTTTCTAAAAGTGTTTTATTTTTTATAGAAAAGAAAAACAACAAAAATATATCCTTGCTTTATCTCCATCTCACGACATTTTTAAAATTTTGTGCCGATTTCAAGTCAAAGAAAAAATGGTCACTCTACCTATAAATTATACCTTCCCAAGTAAAAAAAATGATATGGAGCCATATGAAGTTATATTTAATTATATATAATCTTTTATGTAATTAGATATAATTATATCCGAAAAATGAGAACGTCTTATTGTATCATATTGTATCGAATTGTATACAATTGTATACAATTTGGTACAATTTGATACAATTTTATGCAATTCGATACAATTGTATCCGAATTTTGTCCTCATCCAATTACATCAAATTATACCTTTTGGTATAAAATTATATAAAATGTTATAAAAGTGGACATAGTTTGATACAATTATATCTAAATATTAACCTTATACTTTTTATCATATTATATAGGACCATATCTAACAATATATGTACATACAAAAATTATTTTTTTAAAGAAAAAAAAATTTTCAATTACTTGTAATTGTAATTGTTCTTTTTTGAATTGCAATTACAAATAATATGTAATTATAGATGAGTTTTTTTTTCAATTACAATTACATGTAATTGTGTAATTGCATGTGTAATTAATTACAAAATGTAATGGTTAACCCCAGGCCTGCTGGAGATCTTATAATTCGATAAATCTTCCATTACTTTTATCCAGATTTATCATGACAGTGCAATAAACATGAAAAAAAATTTCTTTTAATTTAGTAATTGTAAAATAAAGTTAACAACACTGAAATTTTAAAGTTAATAGGATTATGATATACAACCAAGATATAAGAAATCAGTCAAGTGTAAGTTATAGTATAAAGAATTTCGTATTAAAGATTCAGTGTTGTTAATGTTATGGTAAAAATTACTAAAAACATATGATGCAAAAAATAAACTCACACACGAATCATGCACGGGTTATTCTTACTCACGCTCACGCACGAATCACTTAAGTATAGTAATTATTACTCACGATCACGTGTGAATAACGTGACTCACGAACATTTCGTTTCACGCGCCAATCCCTAGTAATTATTAAATCTAAAACTAGTTCAAAATCATTGATAACATGGAACCAAATATAATACAATACGGTTTTATATGGACCTTATATATTTTTATATAAAATCACTTTGACAAAATTGCCTATGTGGGATGATATATAATTATAGATGATTTTATAAAGAACGTTTTAAGTTATATATGGGTTCATATTCGTCAATATATAATCATAACTAACACAAATTATAAAATATTTCTTATATGGATCCACATAGTTTTATATTATTATGTATAGTGTCATACTAAATTATATATAAACGCACATGTAATTATATCTTTTATATGTTACTTTATGTACTTATATATAGCACATACATATATATTTAGGCCAATATGTAATAATATAAAATCACATATGTCTCAATATTAAAACCTTTGAGGAATAAATATCTAACATATGACTATATAAAAGTATATCTGCTTGAATTTAAAAGCATATGTGGCCATATGTAACTATAAGTTACTATATGCAATTACATAAAATAATATATGATTATATCAAAACTTTTTTACTCGGGTTATAAACCACCTATACTCTAAATAATAAATATATGCTTGTCCCGGTGGGATCCAGAGAGTCCCAAACTAAAACTGTCTGTGTGTTTAGAAGTCTGTAAAATTTATCTTCCCGAGTAAAAAAGTTTTGATATAACCATATATTATTTTATGTAATTGCATATAGTAACTTATAGTTACATATGGCCACATATGCTTTTAAATTCAAGCATATATACTTTTATATAGACATATGTTAGATATTTTTTCCTCAAAGGTTTTAATATGGAGACATATGTGATTTTATATTATTACATACTGGCCTACATATAATTGCATGTGTTATATATAAGTACATAAAGTAACATATTACAAATATAATTACATATACGTTTATATATAATTTAGTATGACACTATACATAATATTATAAAACTATATGTGGAGCCATATAAGAAATATTTCACAATTTGTGTTAGATATGATTATATATTGACGAATAAGAACCCATATATAACTTAATATGGTTCCATATCTACAATATTTCATGATTTCTTTAATATATAACAATATTACGTTCTTTATAAAATCATCTATAATTATATATCATCCCACATAAGCAATTATTTCAAAGTGATTTTATATAAAAATATATAAGGTCCATATACACATGTGTGCAATATAATAGATACATTCAAATTTTTTCTAATTTTATTCTCGTTGCCTTTATTTTTAAAGATTAAAATAGTGGATAAATTCACCCGAAAATGCGAGGAGATTGTTCAGAAAATGGTGCAGAAGTTTAGCGTGACGTCTGTTTTTGTATTTTGTCACTTGTTTTAAGTAGGCGTGGTTTTTTATGAAAAATAAGCGATATTGACCTTCTATCAATTTACATAGTAAAATTTAGCGAGTACTGATCAGTTCTGTAAAAACTGTATATTTTTGAAATTCCTACAATATTTCCTTAAGTCTTGCATTATTTTTTTCTACAAATGGTCTCTAGACTTAAAATGACAGTGCCTTAAATATGACTAAATTTTTCTTGTTTGTAGCGATTTTAAAATAAAGTTAACAACACTGATATTTAAATACGGAATGCTTTATACTACAACGTAAAAAAAAGTTTGTCTGATTTGTTATATCGCGGTAAGTATAGAATCAGGCCATTCAGTTTAAAGTTTTAGTGTTGTTAACTCAATTTTAAAATCGCTAGAAACAAAGAAAAATCTGGTCATGTTTAAGGCGCTGTCATTTTAAGTCTGGAGACTACTTGTAGATAAAGATAATGCAAGATTTAAGGAAATATAGAATTTCCAAAAATATACAGTTTGTATAGATCCTACCATTGCTCCCTAAATTTTACTATGTAATTTGATAGAAGGTCGATATCGCTTCTTTTTCATTAAAAGCCACGCCTACTTAAAACAAGTTACAAAATAAAAAAACGGCCATTACGCTAATATTCTGCACCATTTTCTGAACAATCTCCTCGCATTTTGGGATGAATTTATCCACTATTTTGATCTTTAAAAATAAAGGCATCGAGAAAAAAATTAGAAAAAATTTTAATGTATCTATTATATTGCACACATGTGTAAAACCGTATTATATTATATGTGGTTCTATGTTAACAACGATTTTGAACTAGTTTTAGATTTAGTAATTACTAGGGATTGGCGCGTGACTAGAAATGTCCGTGAGTCACGTTATTCACACGTGATCGTGAGTAATAATTAAATATAATTCCTACTTGATTCGTGCGTGAGCGTGAATAAGAATATATAACCCGTGCATGATTCGTGTGTGAGTTTATTTTTTGCATCATATATTTTTAGTAATTTTTATTATTTTGTAATATTTTACTATTTTTTTACTATTTTTCTTATATCTTGGTTGTATAACATAATCCTATTAACTTAAATATTTCAGTCTTGTTAACTTTATTTTAAAATTCCTAAAAATAAAGAAAATTTTGTTCATGTTTAATGCACTGTCATGGTAAATCTGGATAAAATTAATGGAAGATTTATCGAAATTTTAGGATCTCCAGCAGACCTTTGGGTTAATCATTATATTTGGAAATTAATTACACATGCAATTACACAATAACATGTAATTGTAATTAAAAAAAAATTCAATTACAATTACATATTATTTGTAATTGTAATTAAAAAAAAAAACAATTACAAGTAATTTGTAATTGAAAATTTTCAATTACACATTACATATAATTGTAATTGAAAAAATGTCAATTACAATTAAATTTTTTCGGAAAAGAAATAATGAGTAAAAGCACAAGTAGGTACTTATCCACGCCTATCCAACCTATCCCAGTCAGTTTTTTCTACAAAATTTTATCAAAAAACACCTTAATTCTAAATATTATTGAAATTTGTAATTGAAATCACTTTCAATTACAATTACTTGTAATTGAAAATTTTCAATTACAGTTACATGAAATGTAATTGAGTTTTTTTAATTTCAATTACATTTATTTGCAATTGCAATTGAAATGCCCCAGGTCTGATCTCCAGATATTGCATATCTTTTTTATTTAAAAAAATAATTTTTATATATTGTTAGATATGGTCATATATAATATGATCTAAAGTATAAGGTAAATTTTTAGATATAATTGTATCAAACTATGTCCACTTTTAAACCATTTTATATAATTTTATACAAAAAGATATAATTTGATGTAATTGGATGAGGACAAAATTCGGATACAATTGTATCGAATTGCATAAAATTGTATCAAATTGTACCAAATTGTATACAATTCGATACAATAAGATACAATAAGATGTTCTCATTTTTCGGATATAATTATATCTAATAACATAAAAGATTATATATAATTAAATATAACTTCATATGGCTCCATATCATTTTTTTTACCTGGGTTACCTAAATTTAGCCGACCGCGATATTCAGCTTTATGGAAAATTCTGCAGGCGCAAATATGGGTACCATTTTCTGTTATCTTAGCAACACTGGACTATAAGCGAAAAATACTGTAATTAATATTTTTAATATAAATTAACTAAAATATCCAGTCAATAGAAAAACTACTAAAAAAAAAATTTAATTTTCATGCGTATATGTGTGACTATCCATATGACTTTGTAAATAACTACTGTTATTATTACTATTCAATGACAATAAACAATAAAAATTTAGTTGGCTACAATAAATTTAAATAAAAAATCACTGATTTTCAATTTACCAATAAAGTTAAAATCGCTATTTTAATCAATTCGCAAATTAAAATTTTTGCTTTTTAATATACATATATCAGTGGCGTACCCTCCAATTGGAGCAACTTAAACACGGGCAGTAAATGGAACTCTTATATGACAAACATTTAATTTTAAATTGTTTCCCATTTGTAAATCCCGCCTTAATCATTATCCATTCACATTTACATACATTACACAAGCAAATAAATACATACGTATGTAATTGTGGAGAATACATTTTATTGCATGGAGTGTGATGGCAGCCATAAACAGGGTGGATAATTAACCATTAAAATAAAAGTACTTAATAAAAAATTGAATTTTAATTAAAATTTACATAATTATTATAAAGCACTGAAAAAATAATGAGTTTTTTTCTATTAATTTCATTAAAAAAATATGGTAAAATTGAAGAAATCTATTATTTCTTCTTCTGCTACTATTTTGAGTATGCTAATGAGAAACACCCATTATATTATAGGGGCATATTATGTATAATGCTATATTTTGCCAGTAGTGGCTATGGATACGGTCGCCACATTTAGACTACTACATTGCTGGAGTATTTTTTTCAGTCAAACCATGAAATGTATGAATTCTTTAATTCATTGAAATTTGTATCTAGTTGAAGCTAAAATTGCTGCATTTTCATGAATTTTCGATAAGGAATATATTTGTTTACACTACGTTTATTACTTGTTGGCCTGAACCATAGAGTAAATAATTGTTAGTCTTTTATTAAACCATTATTAAACACCATAATCACTTTTTCATTAAAAATATCTTGAAATTCATTACATAACTCAATCAATCACGATTTATTAACATTGTGGATATATTTCTCATTCAATTCTAGAATATTTTTAAGTGCCCTCAATTAAAAAAAAAATATATATTTTAAATTTCTTAGCCCCGTTTTACCCCTCAAACATTCGAATAGCCAAAAACACTTTGTGTTGATTTGTTCAGGTCAGTAAATTAAGTTACATGCCAAATTCGTGTTTCTGGCTTCATTTGTTTAGGAGATACGCCAAAATCCCTTTTTATTCGAAGTAGTAATGACAGATTAAAAATATTTAACTTCGTTGACAAATATCGTGGCTATATTGATTTAATTAGCATAGCAGTTTATTCATATGAAGATTTCTTTTAATAGCCAAGAGTCTAATGAACATAAAATCGCAACTTTCAAGATTTTTATATATTTTTGAAAGTAATTTTGGCTCGATTTTTGGGAATTGAACGGGTTTTGAAATCTATGAAGTTTTGAACATTTTAAAATCTTTATTACGTTTTTTTACTTTTAAGGATGTTTCCAGTATTCAGAAAATTCTCATTTTGTTGTTTAATCCTCATCACTTCTGTTAATAGATTTCGTTGTTTTAGAATAATCCATAATAAATATTTTTTTATCAAAAAACAAACCGAAATTTCAATCACAATTTTTATTTTTTTATATGGAAAACTGGTGTTTACACAGGTGAAATTTCGCCTACAATTGATTTTGTAAATACAAACAACATGTTTGTTAGTTGATTGTTGAATTTAAATACCCAACTAATACATTTGTTGAAATTCAAAGCAAATTTTAAAAAATGATGTTGCCAAACCAAAAAACTAGTTTGTTGAAATTTAAAGCAAAATTTAATAAACAAATTTTTTTATTTTATTTGAAAAATAAAATGCATATTTTTTTACGATCATATTTTGTATTTAATAAGGAGTGCGCCACTAAAAGTATATAACAGAGAAGT
The DNA here is from genome assembly GCA_949987735.1 of Leucophora obtusa. NCBI lineage: Eukaryota > Metazoa > Arthropoda > Insecta > Diptera > Anthomyiidae > Leucophora > Leucophora obtusa. Next base: position 43,991,919 of record OX465297.1, read on the forward strand.
TTTGTTCGTTTTTGGGCTTCAACGTTCTTCTTAGCATTTCTGTCTGGAACTTTCCGCACTATACATCCCAAGGTTAGCCTTTAACTATGAGCACAAAAGTTTTCGAACATTATACGCACGGTGCCACTTCTCACAGTGTCGTGAGTTCATATAACAAGCGGCCAAAAATGGAAGGAATAATCGTAGAATAATGAAATTTTGCACATATGCTTTTTTGGTCAAATAATGACTCTGAGCCAAATTTTGGAAAATTTGTCCAAAGGATACTCCACCTCCCATATGTCCTTGCAACTAAAAAATGTATAAAAATGGAAGCAGTAATCATAAAACAATGGAATTTTGCACAAATGTTTCTTTGGGTCAATAATGACTTCAAACTTAATTTTTGAAAATTTGGACAAAGGCCACGCCCACCTCCTATAGGTTTTTTAACCAAGAAATGTATAAAAATAGAAAGAGTAGTTATACAACAATGACATTTGGCACACATGTTTTTTTGGGATCAATAGTGATTTCCAAACAAATTTGGGTAAAGGTCACGCTCACTTCTTTTTAACGAAAAATTTATAAAAATGGAAGGAGTAATCGTGCAACAATGACATTTTGCACATTAGTTTTTTTGGGTCCGTAATGACTCAAAACCAAATTTTTAAAAAAGTTGGACATAGGTCATGCCCTTCTCCCATATGTCCTTGTGACCAAAAATTTACAAAATCGGAAAACTTTAAACTTATACATCCAAAAACGAGTAAAAAGGTTAAAGTCGGGCATGCCGACTATACAATACCCTACACCAGTCTGGTTAAAAGCCAACTAATGTTTGGATCCGATATTCGAATGGGTTAAATGAGGCTTGTGTCAAAATTTTCTATAATGTGAGTCAGCGCACCAAATTTCATTAAAATATCTTAATATTTGCAACCTGCAGTTTGTAACCAAGCCAATTTTGGGGGGACCCTTATATGGGCACTAGTTCTAAACATGGACCGATGTTCACCAAAATCAATAGGCTGCGTTATTGGGCCAATATAGGTCTGTGTACCAAATTTCATCAAAATATCTTAATATTTACGACCTGCAGCGTATAAACAGTATAATTTTGGTAGGACCCTTATATGGGCACTAGGTCTAAACATGGACCGATGTTCACCAAAATCAATAGGCTGCGTTATTGGGCCAATATAGGTCTGTGTACCAAATTTCATCAAAATATCTTAATATTTACGACCTGCAGCATATAAACAGTATAATTTTGGTAGGACCCTTATATGGGCACTAGGTCTAAACATGGACCGATGTTCACCATCTTGGTACACCGACTTATGTCGGCCCAAGGACAAATCCTATTGATTTTGGTTAAAATCGGTCCATGTTTAGACCTAGTGCCCATATAAGGGTCCTACCAAAATTATATTGTTTATACGCTGCAGGTCGCAAATATTACGATATTTTGATGAAATTTGATACACAGACCTATGTTGGTCCAATGACGAAGCCTATTGATTTTGGTGAACATCGGTCCATGTTTAGACCTAGTGCCCATATAAGGGTCCTACCAAAATTATATTGTTTATACGCTGCAGGTCGCAAATATTAAGATATTTTGATGAAATTTGGTACACAGACCTATGTTGGCCCACTGACGAAGCCTATTGATTTTGGTGAACATCGGTAAATGTTTAGACTTAGTGCCCATATAAGGGTCCCCCCAAAACTATATTGTTTATACGCTGCAGGTCGCAAATATTAAGATATTTTGATGAAATTTGGTACATAGACCTATGTTGGCCCAAGGACGAAGCCTATTGATTTTGGTGAACATCGGTCCATGTTTAGACCTAGTGCCCATATAATGGTCCCCCCAAAATTGGCTTGGTTACAAACTGCAGGTCGCAAATATTAAGATATTTTAATGAAATTTGGTGCGCTGACTCACATTATAGAAAATTTTGACACAAGCCCTATTTTAACCCATTCGAATTTCGGATCCAAACATTAGTTGGCTTTTAACCAGACTGGTGTAGGGTATTGTATAGTCGGCATGCCCGACTTTAACCTTTTTACTCGTTTTTTTTTAAATTCGTTGTTTAGCTAAAGTTGTTAGTTATCCAATTTCACCACAAAAACATATTTCTGCTGTACTTGAACTAATTTTTCCTGATATTTAGCTATTTTTTTATAAATGATTTTGACAATGTTTTGGCTAATATAGATAAATTTATCGGCAACTTTTTTAATATTTGTTTTCAAAAGAAAACGGTAGGGGCGCTAGTGTATAGTGATTGATGGTGCTTGATGGTGAAGTGTGTATTGGTAAGTTTGCCGACCAATACAAATTAGAAAATTTCTAGTAAGTGTATTTTAATGTGTGTGATGAGTCATCACTGATGACGCTTACCAATACAAATAAAAATAATATGGCGCTTGTTAAGAAAGTTATAGTAAATAAAATAATATGATAAGAGCATGTTTTCTCTTGTTTCTGTTAGTCAGCAAAGGAACGCAAAAGAAAACGGAGGTATACTGGACATTAGAGCGTACCACCTTACAGGCAAAAAAAAAAGTGCGCCGTACACCCTCCAATATGAAGTATTTTTGCAAGGAGGTTTTAAAAAAAATTTTTTTATTTTTTTATGCCGAACGTAGGCCATTTTACATTTTTCGTTATATCTTTGGTATTTACAGTCGGATCTTAAAGTATGATACATCGCTCATTGCTCTAAAAACATTTTGACCTCAAGTATCCCGTTCTAGTAGTTACCCAACAGATCTCAGTTGCTACGACCCTAATGTACCACCCTAATGTCAGAAAATTAAAGCTCGCAAAAAATCATTAAGCTATTGCTAAGGAAGTTTTTCGCTAAACCCAGTAGAAATTTTTATTATTATATATTTTTTTAATTGAATTTTTACTATATAGCAAAACACTGGTCTCCTCGAGGCAAAAAAATCGATATATCACACTTTAAAATCCGATTTTAAATGCCAAAACTATAACAGAAAATTAAAAAAGGCGACCCCTACGGACGGCAAAAAAAAATTTTTTTTTTGAAATCGCCTTCCAAAAATACACCATATTGGAGGGTGTACGGCGAACTTTTTTTTGAGGTACGGTCTAATGGACATTAACATTTCGCAGTTAAAATTGTACTAAAAAAATAAAATAATAGAGGTTTGTTTTATAATATAAACTATATTTATTTACGGGAATACTATTAAATATGTAATTGTTTTTCTTTTATTTCAGCCCTTTAACATTTTCATCTAAATTCTACCCGCAGGTAGACGAAAAAAAGGAACCAACTTCCGCTGGCACACATATTGGCAAGAAAATAAAAGTGATATTTAATGCAAATAGTGTTTTTGGATTGCGTAATTTATTCGAAAATAAAATTAACAATATTTACATTAATTTGTTTTTATTCAATTAATAACAAAAAGTGATTGTAATTTTAGCAGCATGTTTTGAAGATTTCAACTGACCCACTTTCATTTCTATTAAACGAAATTTCTTCTAAATTTTTTAATGTTAACTGAATTTTTTACCTGTTTATAACCAACTAAAATTTAACAGAAAACATGTGCTGATTTCAGCTGAGTAATTTTCATTTCCATTAAACAACATTTCTTATAAATTATTGTATTTGAACTAACTTTTTTACCTAAAATTTAGGTCACCTAAATTTAGCAGACCATGATTCTCAACATCATTGAAATTTCTGCTGGCGCAAATTCAGGTACTATTTCCTTTTATTTTAGCAGAATTTCTAACTATTTGTACGGGCTTTTTTTATGACTGTACTTCTTTTTGCATAGCTCCTAAAAAAGTACTTTTTTTAGCCTTTGTACTTCTTTTTGTACTTTTTTTTGTTAAAACATTAAATAAGAGAAAAGTTTTTCTTTTTTTAAAACACTATTAGGCAAATTTTTTATTTTTTGAAATACCTCCTTTTGCAGTGCATCTTATGTTTGCAGTATTGACGCGGCAAGAAAATAATTAAGAGCCCCTTGCTTAACCCTTAAATGCATGATCTCTTCAATTTTAACCATTTTTTTATATATGATTTCTAAAGGCGTGTACATTTCAAGAAAAATACAAAAAAAATTGATTTTAAAAAAGGTGATTTTTATTGAAAATATGGTTTGTTGCCAAATAGCTAAATTGTGATTATTTTAACGTGTATAAAAAAAAAAACAAAAAAAAATCTTTAAACTATGAATTATACATTTATTGTCGCCAAATTGAATTTTATTGCGAGAATACCACTTTAAATATTTAAAAAAACTTTTTTGAATATTACACTTTTTGTAAAAAAAACGTGTGTTTTAGATTTTTCACAAACATACGAAGTAAAACCAAGAAATACAGGCATGTCACAGGTTTTTTTCGGCATTGATTTGATTTCGCAATTTCACTTACTTGAAAATAAAACATTCTGGTAAGTATCAAGTATGCTACAGGCTTTATAGTGGTACTTAAAACGTTAAAAGTTTCTCCAGAAAACGTAAAACGAAAAAAATCGTTTTTATTCCACTTGCAAAAACCAAAGTGGAATTGGTATTTAGAGCAGCTTAAACTCAGAAAAGCTTTTCAATAGTGCTTGGTATGTATTCCCTAAAGTGTCATTAACTATTTCACTTAAAAAAATTTACATTTAAAATGCCTTTTGTTGGTAAATTCAACAATTTTTTTATTGATTAGCAAAACGTAATTTTTTATGAAAAATTAAAATTTTTAATTTTGATCGGCGATCTTCTCTTTTTTAACTACAAATGGCAACTTATATCAAAATTTAGCAGTTGGAAGACGAATTTACCACAAAAAGTCTTTTTTCAACGTTTTAGAATTTACGAAAATGCAAAAAAGCTGAAGAAGCAAAGGTAAAACGTCACGAAATTGTACATCGAAATCAAATTAATTTTATGCGAAATATGTGTTAGAACTTTAACTTTAACTCTCTAACAAAAACTTTTTTAATTGAAATTATTAAAAACAGCATTCTTAACTTACAGTTAATTATTTTTATCTGTTATATTTGGTCCAAATATGCAAAAATACCATTTACTTCTGGAGAAGCAATTTGCTGTGACATGCCTGATAATTTTTTAAAAATCTAAGCATTCTTGGGCCCCAGTGCAGTTTTGTGTATCAAGTGGGTTTTTTTTTTATTAAAAAACTGGTATGTTGCTAAATGCCTACACCATGCATTTAAGGGTTAATTTCTTTCATTTGCGCTTTTTAAAGTTCGATGATGTTTCCAAAATTTTGTAGGAGTTCAGAAAATTTTTTTTTTTAATTTAAATCTTTTTATTTTTACAACAGCTAATGGATTTCTTTATAAATGAATTTTCTACCAAAGTTTAAGAAAAACTGGTAAAACTAGAACTAGAAATACTGGCAAAACTAGAAGTTTTGGTTTTTTTTAGTTTTCGATTTAAAATTTGAGATTTGACAATCGAAACAAAATAAATTGAAATATTGATCACGAATGTGTAACGTATTATTTAAAAAAAAAAAACTAAAAAAAAATGATGAGGATGAAACAACAAAATGAGAATTTTCTGAATCCGGGAAATATCCTTAAAAGTCAAAACGTTGTAATATTTCAGTATTAAGCCTAAACCACATAAACGCAGTGTCGACCGCAGAGCGACGTTTTGTCGATAAATCAGTTTTTTGTATCTTCTCTATTTGTCACTCCCGAGAAATTAAAAAAGTTTCTAAATAAACAAGAGCTGTTTCTAAACAAAACGCATTAAGAATTTTTGAAAAATTTTGAATCGTTTCCGTGAAATTCAAGAACAAAATTTGACAGCACTGCCATTGTCCACTGGCACTTCCACTATGTGGTTTGGGCTTTATAACGTTTTTTGACGACGTAACTTTATAGATTTGAACACCACAAACATTTTTTTTTTTTAACATTTTAGGGTTCAATTCCACGTAATCTAGCCAGAACTACTTTAAAAACAGGGGTTTTAATGAAAATATAAGAATCGAAAAATCTTGAAGCTGCGATTTTATGTTTATTAGACTCTTGACCATTAAAAGAAATCATCATAAACCGTTAATCAAATCAATATAGCCGGGATATTTGTCAACGAAGTTAAATCTTTGCTCTAAAGTTAAATTACAGGAAGAAGAAAGCATTTATTGAAAAATTTAACAGACACAAGGTAATCACTACACTGCCGCGGTTTCATCCTACCTAAAAACTAATCAGTGGTTAGTTTATGTGTCAATTGACCAAAGTATTTTTAGTTGCTAAACTGTCTCTATATAAAAAACTTATTGTGTATGCCATGACTGTGAATCGAACCGGCACCTCTTAACGACATACACCACGGTTGGTACAGCGATGAGTGTGGCTGATTAAAGTTTTGTCAATCACAGCCTGCACAACATATTGTAGTTTTTGTAATCAGAAGAGCCAGAATTATGTTGACTAATAAATGAGCAATTTATTTCTCAATTAGAATATTTCCTCTTTTCAATCCTGTTATCTCCTTTTTCACAAGTAATAATCACATTATTATGCGCTTTATTTGAATAGTTCAATAGTTGGATACCGAGTGTTGATCGGATATGACGTTGCTGCTGGCAAATTAAAAACATTTTACATTATATTTTGATCAAAGTATTTGTAACCGCCATATAGGACAATCGTAATTAATATTTTTAAGCTGACCTTACCATCTCGAAGAAAAGGGGTTGCCGGTCTATCTTCTACACAAATGAAGCTAGAACCATTTGTCATTTAAGTTCATTTGCTGACCAAACAAATCCAAACAATGGGGTTTTGGCTATTCGAATGTTTTAGGGGTAAAAGAGAAATCTGAAATGTTATTGTTGTTTTTAATTCGATTGACTTTATAAGATTCTAAAGTCAAAATGGACATATAACCACAAACAAAAAGTCGGTAGTGGAAGGAGAAATAAAATGTGATTTACATATTTTGTTATAAATACTTACTTTCATGTACAAAATGGCTTTTTTGGCAAGGATTTGTAAAAATTGCATTTTTGCAAAATAAAAAAAAAAAACTTGAACTGGTTATAACGAATTAACCATATCAATTAATACCTTTAAAGGAGTGATTATAGTAGTTGACTTTACAAACAACTGCTTGTTATGCTAATGAAAATGTTTGCAGTCAGATATTTACAACACTTATCCATACATATAATACATGATATTATTTTCACTTATAAACCGAATAGTGTTAATTCTCCGTGTCTGTGCAATTATATATGTTGTGTCAGTATGAGTGAATATATATCCCAGTAAGCAAAACATTTTTCGTAAAGAATATGTATATAATGTAGAGCGACTCATCTTATATGAACAGAAAAAAAGTGCCCCCTCAAAATAAACCTTGGTTTGTTTTATGATGATTCCCCAAATATTTCGGGTCTAGCAATGAGATCTCACGAGCTGGACTATTTTTAAAAAAGGTTTTCTTTTAGTTTTTGTAAGTATTTTGCATTTTAGCTGAAGACAACATACTCAATATGGGTATCATATGAAAGGTTTTTTTGGGGCGCGCCCAACGGTATATATAACATGTTCAAACATATCCAGACATGTCCTATTTTCAAGGATATTTTATAAAAAAAAAACAAATTTTTGACTCTTTCGTATGGAGATGTTTGTGATTGAAATGTCAAACTTACATATTATAATCTACAGTCGATTTAAGTGAACACGTGTTTTAGATTTTTTTAAATTTGCGATTTTTCGTGTTTTATCAGAAATTAAATGTGGTGGAAACTAGAGATGGGCGCGTGAGTGAATTTTGACTCACGCTCACGCACGCTCACGAAAGAAAAATCATAATCACGCACGACTCACGCACGAACATTCACGTGATTAATTTTAATTTGAATCACGCTCACGAAGTACTCACGCTCACGAAATACTCACGAAAAATATCCATGGATGGTAACCGAAACGATGCGATTATCGGTAAGGGTAACGCTATTTTAGAATATTTCGGTAACGGTATTTTAAGGGTAACGCTAATTCATTTATATTGGCACCGGTATTTTAAGGAAAACGGTTTTTTAGTTATTTCGGTAACGGTATTTTAAGGATAACGGTTTTTTGATTATTTCGGTAACGGTATTTTAAGGTAAGCGGTATTTCGGTTATGTCGGTAACGGTTTTTTTAGGATATCGGTAGTCAGTTTTTTCGATGCATCCCTCAATTTTTTTTACGAAAAAGAAACGAGATTAAAAACAGAACCATTTACCAACTTAATCCAGTGCAATTGCCAAAAACAGAAAATTAAAAATATCGGTAACGGTATTTAGGGGTAACGGTATTTCATTTATATCGGTAAGGATATTTTAAGGGTATCGATATTTAATTTATTTCGGTATCGGTTTTTTAAGGGTAACGGTATTTCAGTTATTTCGGTAACGGTATTTTTAAGATAGCGGTGTTTCGGTTATTTCGGTAACGGCATTTTAGGGGTAACGGCAGTCAGTTGAAAGAGTTTTGAATGGATAACGGTATTTTAGCGGTATTGCCTGCCAACCCTGTTTTTATCTTAATTATTTAAGAAAACTTTCTTTATTGAATATAAGTTTTATTTATTTAAGGCCATTAACATTAAACAAATTAACATAAAGTTTGAGCTAACTTAGAGTTACAGATGTCAAATTCCATAAAAATTTGGATTTTTTAACTTTCAGTTTGTGTTAATTTCAGGTTATTTGATTATTGTTAATGGGGGTTAGAATTAAAATTAGCTTAACTATAAAAAAATTTTGTTAAAAATTTAACTAATATGCAAGTGCTTGTGCAAATATAAATATTACTGACACTTTAGAAAAACTTATATTTTCTATTGTTGATTATACTTTAATATATGTCACTACATTGCTAGATCTGTCAAAACAACAGAGCAGTATATTGGAAGATGATAAAGCAAATTGTGGTATTTTTTTTTTGTTTTTTCTTTGATATTTTAAATGTTTAGAAACGCTGCTAGACGAGAAGAAGAAATTCTTATTGAGTTGCACTTTAACTTAACAAATATTTCTAGAAATACTAAAAACGTCGCCCCTGACGTTTGCCTTATTCAAGAATAACATTTGGATAGGGACATGCTTTTAACAGATTATTTTTAATAATTTGTTAATTAGGTTTTGGGATTTTAGCGCATTTAATTCCTTTAATTTAATTTTATATTTAAAATTTTTAAATAACTTAAAAATTTCACTGTAAACATTTAAATGTTATTCCAAATTTTTGTGGAGGAACAAAATTTTTCAATGTTTTGTACAAGAAGTCGATTTCTTCTTTAAATAAGAATTCTAGCAGAAGTAGAGAAATCTAAATACCCTATATAAAATTTTATAATATTTTTTTCCCCGAAAAAAAGTTATTTCGCCAAAAAAAGCTCTTGTTGGTTTTTTTTCTGTTAAGTTGAATTTTTATCCTTTCATCTACTAGAAACTTTATTTAAATTATTATTAAAATTTTATAAATTTTTTTTTCGCGAAAAAAGTTATTCCGCCAAAACAGCGCGTGTGGAATTTTTTTCTGTTAAGTTGCGTTTTTATCTTACAACAGCTACAGTAGTGGACTAAAGTGGATACATTAATTCAAGATTTTTCGAAATTTGTTATAATTTTTATTTTATTATAGAAACTTAAATGATTTTTTTAAAGCATAAAACTTAAACATTCTTCTGCAATAAAAACCTACAGTAGACTATATCATTAAGAAATTAATGAAAAAAATAATTGCAAATTGTGACCGCTTTTATCCAGTATTGTTCATATTTGAAATTTTCGGCAAGTTCTTTCTTTAATATTTTGTCGAAAGTCCTTTGTTCTTTAAAACAGATTTTATGCGAGAAGGAATGCTTTCCACGAGATTTTTAATAGTTTGAGGTGGAATATTAGCCTATTCCGCTAAAACTCCTGACCAAAGATCATCTAAGTTGGTCGGTGCTCGTTCGCATTGGGAGAGTCTTCTTTTCATAATTGCCCACCAATTCTCGGTGGGATTCAAATCGGCGCTCTGACCTGGCCACTTTAAAAACTGGAAAAATTACACTTGGATATCACAAATTGAACAAAAGTTATTAATACAGATTTAAAAATATTCAAATATATATCCACTTTAGTCCACTACTGTATATACTGAATTCAAATGCAGATTGCAGTAACTTAAAAATTTTAACAAAATTTGGTCCACAGCACCAAACTTTATCCACTTAGCGATGATCAACTTGTCATATTGCCCTATTTAGAATATATTGTCTCCACAATTTGAATTTCATGATGGAGAATCATTTGTCTTTGGGGGTTAGTGTTACGAATTTTTCCGAAGACTTCCGGCAAACAAATGGTCGTGTACCACTCACAATTGACCGTCCGACGTTGCTCAAGAGGAAAAGTGGCCAAAGTGAAGTGAATTTCATGAAAACTATTCAATGTTTTTAAAAATTTCTTATAGAATTTCTCGGCAGAGACAAATAAAGAGAATACAAAAACCTGATTTAACGAGAAAACGTCGCACTGCGGTAAAACACTGTCAACACTGGTTTTATCTGGTATAGGCTTTAAGGTGAGCGATCCCTTTAAGGAAAGTGAATTACTTAGGACCGGTCATCGCCCCAATAGACTAACCACTTCTTTTGTGCATTTTCCCGTAGTATAATCAGAAATAGGCACATAAAAAAAGGTTTCAAATGTTAAAATAAAAAACTTTAAAAATTAATCTTTAAAGTGAGGTATTAAATTTAGTGTTCGTCCGTTCAAGTAAAGGTAAAAAGTAATTTCATTCCAAAATTTTGATTTTTTGCATTATTACAATAAAATGTCCTTTTTTATGCGACATGAATGCTATTATTCCCGTTAAAATATGTTTAGTCTTTTTTATAAAAATTTTTGTTCGTTCAATTTTTCGCACGAAAGATTTTTTCCTTTAAAAGAAAACGAATGTTTTTGTCTTTTTTTGCGTGGAATATTTTTTTCATATTTATTGGAAGATAGATTACGATTAAAAATTTGTTTCGTTATTTGATAAATCTAAAAAATGATACTACTTATATTTAGTAGGTTTGAGGCTAAGAAGAAGAATAAACCTTTTTCTGTAAAAATTAAAATATATTAATTTGCAAATCAGACTAGATCTAGTTTCTGCTTTTTCTATGGACAGGCTTCATCAGTGATTTTCCTTAAATGTATTTTCCATTAATTATAATTCGTCGTCAGCCAGCCAAATCTTTCAGTACCCAGCAAAATCTTTCAATAAGTGGTTATATAATAGAAAATCATAGCTCCGCACAACTTATTTTTTGGCGTCTAAACTCATTATTTTTGTTTGGCGTGGTCGTTTTTATAAGTAGTCACGCTTACCCGCTCGCTTACGAAAAAATAAGAAATACGTAGTTATAAGATTTTGAATAATAAGTGGTTACACACATGCTTACAAAAAGTTTAATTATAAGTGGTTATCCGATTGCTTACTTGATTCTTAAAAATAAGGAGTTAGGCAAATACTATTAGCCTAAGGAAATACATTCATAAAAATTTAAGTTTTCTGTAGTGTGTAATTTTAGGACTCGTCATAAAAATTTAAACATAAAACATATTTACATATAATAAAAAAATTTAACTGTGTAAAAAATACTTAGTTAAACTAATACGAGTTAGTCATTATTTTATATTTAGAAACAATGAATACAATAGGCCGTTATTAGGAAGTCATTACTTTATATTATAAAATAATGCAAAAGGTAATGGTATATCATTTTTGGTAATGCAGATAGTAATGAGGTGTCATTACCAATATTTTGTTGGGAAGTAATAAATATAAATGTATAAAATTTAACTTTGTAAAAAGTACTTATTTACACTATTGTGAGTAAGTCATTATTTTATATTACAAAATAATACAAAAGGTAATGATATATCATTATTGGTAATGCAGACAGCAATGAGGTGTTATTACCCTACGGGGAAAGGGACCGGTCCCAGGTGACACGCTGGATAGGTCCCAAGGGGCGGAGACCGGTCGTTGATCGGTCTTTTTGTTTGAAAGAGACATATCACTTTAACATGGCGTTGTCATTGGAAATGACCAATTACCACAGTTTCGACACCTTGCGACAGTAAGGTGGTGTGTCTAAAAATAGCTTTTCAAATAAACTAATAAAAAATTAAGAACTAAAAATAATCTACTTGGCGTCGAATTAGGGCTCGATAACACAACCTCCTGCTTGTAAGGTAAACGCTCTACCGTCTGAGCTAATGTTGCTTATGCGTGATGGCTGTCTGATGGTAAAGTTATATATTTTTCGTTTCTGTTCAAATAAAAAAGAAAAAGAAAAAAACAAACACTACAAGCATATAAAAATTGGAAAAGAAAAAAATTGAAAAGAAAACAACACTAACACACACACACAAATATAGTGGAAGTGCCTTCAGTATGTCCCCGATTGACAAGTCACGGGATAGTTCCTGTAATGGCAGTTGAGTCGTTTTTTGCGTTGGCCATATTTAGATTAAAAAATCAATTAAAAATTAGAAAATTACCTCAAACACATCTGAAAATATAAATAAAAATTAATAAAATTGCCCTTAAGTTAAAAAGAAAATTTAATGAAATACCAATTGTTAAAACTAAAACAGCTTTAACATTAAAAAAAAACGTTAAAAATACAAAACTTAAAATTTTTTAGCAAAAATTATAAAAATTTAAAATAAGAGCTAAAATAAGCAAATCGTAAAAAAATAAAGTTCAAAATAAATAAAAGAGTAAAATAAATAAAAAAGATTTTAAAAAATATGCCGCGAATTTTATTTTTTATTTCGGTATTGGTCAAGTTTTTTAAAAGCAACAGTGAAAGTAACGAATCGAAAAATCCAGTGCTTTTCCGGCGCTTTTTGAACAGCCGGCCCTTTTGTCTAATGATGTTATCATTTTGGGAATGGAAAAGCACTTTGTGCCAGTACTTGTACCACCTGTTAAAGTGCTTTGCCACCGCTTTCCCGTTTGTATTTTTCTGACTGGGATGTTACTAGGTACGGAGTTACCTCGATGGACATGCCCTTGTTAATATAATAGCTTTGGTAATAGAAAAATAAGATGTTACCCGCTTCATTACAAAATGCTTATTTTTATAACCAAAACTTATAAAAAAAATTTTTACAAAATTGTTCGTTAAAAATATGTAATTTTTAATTTATCTCAATTTATATCCTGGTTAAGACCTCTACTAGCCTTAACCACTTTTAAACATATTTTTTGATTAACTTATCTAAATTTTAACCAAGCATTTCTTCTAACCAATACTAAAATTTAACCATAGAAATTTCTGTGGTTAAGAAACTTAACCAAGGCTATTTTAGAACAATTCACCCTACATAAGATATTTTAATACTAAGAATCGTTTATGACACATGTAAGTATTTTCGATGTGCATTTCCCCCACTTTACCAAAACTTATAAAAATTGCATCAGTACTTAAAATCGTGCACAAATTTTTGCTATTTAGGATTTAGGTTTCTGTGATAGCTTACAGAAATTGGCCTCATATAAGGAAATAGGACAAACAATTTGACACGAATTATACACCTCTACAATATGAAAAGTCGCTGTTGGTAGAAGCTTGATACATACTTTTAGTATTTTACTTGCTGATTCCAAATCTCTATTCCGAATTCTCTATCACCTTCTGAATTTTGAGAAAATCGTGATTAAAAACGCGAAAAATAGCTTTCTACGAATTTTAAAAAACTATACAAAACGCATTCAAATAGCTTAAGACTTTTTGTTACGATGGTAGTAAAGAATGAATTTTGTTCTCTAAAATACATAGGACAACATTTTCTTTATTTGTGTACCGTTATAGGTAAAAATTCTTTTGAAACCCACTCTCAGAAAAACAATTGTTCCATCAATTTTGGGTAACTTACATTTAAGAATTTGGAATCAGCGTATCAAATTCAAAATGAATCATGTATCAAAGCTCAAGACTACTGAATGAAGTACAAGACAACTGAATTTAATTCTTAAATATAAAAAAGCGCATAGAAATCACTCTTGAATTTATGAAATGTGAACCAATCATGTTTAAATATTTTAAACGTATGTGAGGAACCTCTGGACAACCCACAGTTTTGACTCGCAATTACAAAAAGATACAAAATCATGCACAGCGATTATTTTTTTCTACTCACTTTGATGTGCTGATCACATAAATTGCCTTAATTTAATAATTTATCACAAAATTTCCACTATTTTTTTTTTTTAATTTTATGAGCGATTCTTTCTGCGGTTGTCTCGATTAGCACGAAATACTAATTAATAGTTCCAATAATCAACTTTTGTTTTATAGACTTACCAAATGGATTTAATTAAATCACCTCCTGTAGTATGCAAAAAGACCCCATCATTTTATAGCATTTAGCGACCGCGAATCTTAAAAAAACGACGTGGTCAAGTGTATTAATTTTTTTATGACCAGAAACACACAAAAAACCGCGAGAAAAAAACTTTTAATTTTCCCGTATTGAGAAAAAAAATTTTTGTTATTAATTTTTGTTTTTCTTTTTGTTTTTATTCTGACATTTCAGACTAAGGTTAACTACCCAGAGTTAAAATACTGATAAGTTATTATGGTTAAATTTTCATAGGTATAAATATTTAGTATTGGTTAGTTACCCACGGTTAAGGTAAAGTTAACTTCTCCAGAAAAGTTAATGGGCCTTAATAGTCAATATAAAACAAATTGAAATTTTAAGAAAAAAATCGTATTATTTTACGGTTTTTTGTAACCTAAAGGTAATAGGTAAGCGTAACATGTAAGTTCATAACACCATATTACTAGGTAAGGAGTTACCTCGATGGACATGCCCTTGTTAAAATAATAGCTTTGGTAATAGAAAAGTAAGAGGTTACCTACCCTTATTTCTTCTTACCAAAGTCATTACCGGGTAATAGAAGGTTTTGCTGGGTAATGTAATATTGGTAACTACCTATTTTTTTTTTATCTACTAATAAGTATTTGAGGAAGCATTATTATTTAACAACTTGTAACCACTTACCTTTTAACTGCTTATAAGCATAGGAATAGCTACATATTTCGGTAATTAATTATTTGTTACAGTTTTGTAATGCAGCGGATAAGTAGGTGAATATACTATGTGCATTTTTTCAGGCAGCGTATATTTATAACCACCCGGCAAAAAGTAGACATGAGTTTAGAAGCACTGCAGAAATAAAAGCGCATTTTTATCGTTGGTTTTTTATATCCCTTCCAAAAATGCAATAAAAAAAGGTTGAGTTTTTGATGTTGTTATAATTTATTGCGAACTAAAATCATGTATATACCCGTAATAAAAGAAGCTGCCTTTCATTTTTGTTAAAGGTCTATTATCAAAGTTAAGTTTAAAACAGGATCTTTGAAGAAAGAAAATTTTGCAGTAATTATATAGTTCGTTGCACAGTTTACTTAATGATCTAAATTAGAGAAAAACGAAAAATTCTGCTCACATGTCCATCTATAATCTAAATTGTGTGCTGGGTTAAATCAACAACAATTTTTTATTCAAATCGTTGGCCGGGTACTAGTGGGGAATGTTATGATTTGCAACATGTTTTTCGTTGCATGCCATCCATGTTATTGCAGCTGTTATTTTAACCAACCAAATTAAAACAGCCAACAATATCCACCAAGCCTTCACT
This sequence comes from Leucophora obtusa, assembly GCA_949987735.1. NCBI lineage: Eukaryota > Metazoa > Arthropoda > Insecta > Diptera > Anthomyiidae > Leucophora > Leucophora obtusa. Next base: position 44,007,630 of record OX465297.1, read on the forward strand.
GAAAACACCAGGCAGCCAGGCGTTTGTTGCCATCCATCCCCAAAGCACCGATTTAAATGTGAAATTAATTTTTAACACGATAACATTTTTCTCACTCCATTTTGTTGTTGTTTGTTATTATTATTTTTATTACTGTGGATTAATGTTCATTTAACAAAATATTAAATAAAAACATTAGGTGAATATTTAGTGAAAAAAACATGTTAATTAATTAAAACTAAATTCCACTAGCATACATAATTTTATAATTACTCTTTTACATCAATATCTCGAAGTGCGATGTGGTAATAGGCATGTTCGTTTACTTACTATAAGTTACTACTTTTACTACAGCTGGAAAATTTCAATACAAAAAGTAAACAAAACTTTCCAATTGTAGTAAAAGTAGTAAGAATTTCGAGTAAACGAACACACTGAGTATCCACGTTACAGGTACATTGTAATAGGTATCGCCCCTAGGATTCGATTTTTTATGAAAGGGTTGTAGTTGTCCTAGTAGGTTGCTGTTTGTTACCTAGAAAATAAGTGTAAGTTGGGAAATAAGTGGTTAGGAAATGAGTGGTTAGTGAAATAGTATATATTGTGTGATTGGTAGTAAAATATGCTCAAAATTTGTAAAAATAAAAAAAATGTAAAAAACTTTAGCGTTTTTAGCACTGAAAATATTATTAGAGTAACTTGTAAATTGTAGTTTATTTAAAAAATTATCCGTACATTTATTTTTAAAATGTATTAAAAATTTATACAGTTAAATTGAAAAGATATATATTTTTTTCAACTGTTTTTGTCTTTTATTTAAAAAATAAATTACATATAAATACGGATTTTCTGGTACAGTCAATATTTTCATCTAAAATGTTTTGTTAAAAAAAGAAACCTTTATAGATTTCTAGGTCAGTTAAAAAACGAAATAAACTAAATACTACCTCCGTTCCGAAATAACGTTAACGTTTCTATATTTTACTGGGATTATAGAGGTTTTTTAAAAAAACTAATTTTTTTTATAGTTGTTAGGACATGTCAGTGATTCTGAATTTATAGATAGCTTTCCAATTTTTTTAAAATTTATTTTTAATTCGATGTCAAAGTTGAAAATTAGAATTAAAATAATTCTTTGATTATGTGTGAAAAAATTAACAGCATTCAGATAAATTAGAAAACGTATTTTTGACATTATAAACATGTATGGACTCTATAATGCTTAACCCTCTGAGGACCATACATATTCTCCCGAAGCGATTTTGAAAATTTTGCGATTTTCATAATCTCTGATCTAATAATAGTTATGCTCCGCAGAACCCCTCCTTACCCCTCATTTCGCTTGCCAAAAATATTTACCATTTGACGACCCAGCCGGTCCGGACGAAGTGATTTTTATTATTATTTTATTTCCGTATTATGGAACTTAATTATGGATACGTTACAAAAAATTTACCTAATAGACCCCTTGCTTGCCCTTCATTTCGCTTGTAAAAGTTTGTGCTTTTTACCCCTTAAATGAAGAATTCTAAATAACCAACTTCGAGGGCTCGCAAGGGGAAATCGGGACTAGGTAGGGATTTGCTGCCTACTACATTTTAGTTCCCCCATTTCTCCTTTACAAATCAGCTTTGGAAATATTAACTCTATCTTTTGTCTGGGCAATTATAAATGCGAAAAACCCTTGGGCAAGCATACTTGCCTATGGTCGTCAAAGGGTTAACAAAGATGGTAATAATTACAAAATTCGGCGTATGGGTAAAGAAAGTCTTCGCCGAGATGGCTTTTTATTGGTTTCTATTAAATGCAGCGAAGAGACATTAGCAACAGCTCGTCAAAATATTGTTCATTAATTTTATTACAATACAATATTAATTTTGCTACAACAATAGTGGCACATGAACTGTTATTTTTATTTATTTTCTTTTATTTGAATAATAACACTTTGTTTAGCAAAATGTTAACCTTATTTTGGGACAAAAAAATCATAGAAATGTTAACCTTATTTCGGAACAGAGGTAGTATCTTTTATTCTTACAGATTTTGTAGTTAATTTTTTGAAATTTTAAAAAACGAAATAAATGAAAAATCATTATTTTTACGGACTTTGTAGTTTATTTATCAACACTTAAAAATAAATGAAAAGTTCTTTTGATTTTAAATGAACAGTTAGTAGGCCGGTTTTCAAGTGATTTTTCTTTTATTTTAAATTACATTTTCAGTTAATTTAAACTACAAACTATTTTGAGTGAGGAACTCTTCAAAATCTTTTGATTTTTAAGAAAGTACTTTCTAACACCACTTCCCACGGTGGGAGTCACTAATACATAGAAATGGAAAAAGCAACTCTGTTTCAAAACTAGTTGGTGTACTGTGTGTTAGGCTACCATGTGGTCTTGTACGTCATTTAAAAGGTTTTGTGCAGCCCTTTACTACGAACAAGGAAATAATGGGTTTAGTGACTTCCCACGGTGGGGTGAAACTAATACATAGAAATGCAAAGACGACAACTTTGTTTCACTTTGTTGGTGGACTATCATGTTGTCTTGAACGTCATTTGTGCAGCCCTTTATTTCGTAGTATTTAGAAATTTACAAATTTATTATTTGTATCAATGACATAAAATTCAAAGGATATATAAATAAATTTTATATCGGGAGCGAAAAATTATTATAACATATATTTTGTGATACCTCCATTCCCCATAACTACACTCAGATAAAAAAGTTAGTAAAAAATTTGTAAACAGTTTCCAATCGCACTTTACTATCTTTATACCGATTTTTAGTACAATTTTTTTTAGTACCCGAGTAAAAAAGTTCTGATATAATCATATATTATTTTATCTAATTGCATATATTAACTTATAGTTACATATGGCCACATATGCTTTTAAATTCAAGCATATATACTTTTATATAGTCATATATTAGATATTTTTTCCTCAAAGGTTTTAATATGGAGACATATGTTATTTTATATTATTACATACTGGCCTACATATAACTGTATGTGCTATATATAAGTAAATAAATTAACATATAAAAGATATAATTACATATGCGTTTATATATAATTTAGTATGGCGCTATACATAATAATATAAAACTATATGTGGAGCCATATAAGAAATATTTTATAATTTGTGTTAGTTATGATTATATATTGACGAAAATGAGCCCATATATAACTTAATATGGTTCCATATCTACAATATTTCATGATTTCTTTAATATATAACAATATAACGTTCTTTATAAAATCATCTGTAATTATATATCATCCCACATAAGCAATTTTTTCAAAGTGATTTTATATAAAAATATACAAGGTCCATATAAAACCTTATTATATTATATGTGGTTCCATGTTAACAATGACTTTGAACTAGTTTTTAGTGTCCGACCGAACAGTTCGGCCGGAAAATATATTTTGTCGGTATTTGGTATTTTCAAGCCTTATTCTCCACAATGCTTTCAAATAACAGAAAATCCACCAAATGTCACTTTTTGGCCGAACTGTTCGGTCGGATACTACTAGTTTTAGATTTAATAATTACTAGGGATTGGCGCGTGACTAGAAATGTTTGCGAGTCACATTATTCACACGTGATCGTGAGTAATAATTACTATACTGGTTCGTGCGTGAGAGTGAGAGTATATAATTCGTACGTAATTCGTGCGTGAGCGTGAGTAAGAATATATAACCTGTGCATGGTCCGTGTGTGAGTTTATTTTTTGCATCATATGTTTTTAGTAATTTTTACTATTTTGCGTGAGAATTTTCTGATAATGAGTAAGTTTTTAATATACTCATGTGTGCGTGAGTAAGAAACGAAATGCTCGTGCGTGAGTAATTTGTTTTGCTTGTTTACGCTCCCATAAAATTAACAACACTGAAGCTTTAATACGAAATTCTCTATATTATAACGTACACTTGACTGATTTCTTATATCTTGGTTGTATATCATAATCCTATTAACTTTAAAATTGCAGTGTTGTTAACTTTATTTTATAATTACTAACGGTGGGTCTCATACTGTAGGTTTAACTTTAACTTAACTAAAAACAAAAGAAAATGTCAAAAAAATTTACACAAAACAACAACAAATTTTTGGGTTAACTATTAACTAAAGTTTAAACCTGCATTATGAGACCCACCGTAAAAACAAAGAAAAATTTGTTCACGTTTAATGCACTGTCATGGTTAATCTGGATTAAAGTAAGGGAAGTTTTATCGAAATTATAGGATATACAGCAGACCTGGGGGTTAATCATTACATTTTGTAAATAATTACACATGCAATTACACAATTACATGTAATTGTAATTGAAAAAAACTCAATTGCAATTACATATTATTTTTAATTGTAATTCAAAAAAGAACAATTACAAGTAATTTGCAATTGAAAATTTTCAATTACACATTACATATGTATGTATAATTGTAATTGAAAAAATGTCAATTACAATGACATTTTTCCGAAAACAACTAATGACAAAAAGAACAAGTTAGGGAACATGACGTATTCTTTTTATACTTATCAATGCCTATCCAACCTATCCAGTCAGTTTTTTCTACAAAATTTTAACAAAAAACACTTTTTAATTCTAAATGTAATTGAAATTTGAAATCAACTTCAATTACAATTACTTGTAATTTGTAATTGAAAATTTTCAATTACAGTTACATGAAATGTAATTGAGTTTTTTTTTTAATTTCAATTACATTTATTTGTAATTGTAGTTGAAAATTTTCAATTACAAATTACAATAATTGTAATTGAAATCCCCCAGGTCTAATCTCCAGATATTGCATATATTTTTTTATTTAAAAAAATAATTTTTTATATTGTTAGATATGGTCATATATAATATGAAAAAACATATAAGGTCAATATTTAGATATAATTGTATCAAACTATGTCCACCCAGTCAGAAATCGCCAGTGGTACAAAAAATCAAGCACTGGCATACCACTGGGTAACCACGGTATTAAAAATAAATGATTGGCAGAACACTCATTTGGGATGCTTTGCCAGCGTTTGCAAAAAGCGTTTTACCAGTATTTGTTTTACAAAAATTTCGGTGGTTTATAAAAAAAACCACTGGCAAAGAATTGGCTTAGAGTGATATGCCAAGGTTTGCAACCAGTGGTTATCCAGTGCTACCTAGCCAATGCTACCAGGCGTACAAAAATCAATTCACTGGAAAACCAATGATTTCATAAAAATGCTGACACTTCGTTAAAAAATGTTTGTAGTCGGAAGGTTCCGAGTTCAAATCCGGTTGCAAGGTTGTCCAGCTATTATCACTCATTTATGTGTTTAGCCATTAAATATTATATGCCTCGTTAGCTCAGTGGGTAGAGCAATCGTCTGCCGATCTGACGGCCTGGGTTCAAATCACGGCAGGACCAAAAAAAAATACATATGAACTTTTTTTTAATTTTATTTTGGAAAATATATTTCCAGACCACCTATTTATTGGTTTTGCGTTTTGCCAACGTTTAAAAATTTTGTTCTTCCAGTGCTTTTCCGGCGCTTTTTGAACAGCCGGTCCTTTTGTCTAATGATGTTATCATTTTGGGAATGGGAAAGCACTTTTTGCCAGTACTTGTACCACCTGTTAAAGTGCTTTGCCACCGCTTTCCTATTTGTATTTTTCTGACTGGGCACTTTTATAACATTTTATATAATTTTATACAAAAAGATATAATTTGATGTAATTGGATGGGGACAAAATTCGGATACAATTGTATCGAATTGCATAAAATTATATCAAATTGTACCCAATTATATACAATTGTATACAATTCGATACAATATGATACAATAAGACGTTCTCATTTTTTGGATATAATTATATCTAGTTACATAAAATATTATATATAATTAAATATAACTTCATATGGCTCCATATCATTTTTTTTACTTGGGTTATCATTTTTGCTATTCTCTTATTACAAATTACGGAATTTTCGCTGCAGATTTCAGCAAAACATTTTACTAATTTTTTTTACAATTCTTGTTTATTTTATATTTGTTACTATTGGTATATTCTTAGTTTGGAAATAACACTCAGAAAATTTTATTCTATCTCCAATGCATAAAAAGCTAATAACTGGAGAACCATTTGCAATTTTGACTCTAAATTTCCAGTACGATGAAGTAAGTATACGCTTGGTACAATGGAAAGAAGAAAAAAATTTTTTTATTAATTTTTACAATCTAAAAAAACAATTAATAAAAAAAAATTTTTTTAGATTTTACAGGTTGTTTATTTTTTAACACACTTTTTTGCTAATTTCAACAGATTGATTTTAAATTACAGTTCACAACAATTTACTGAAATTTAGTAGCTGCAACTAATTATTTATACTAATTTCATTGTACTAAAATTATTGATATTTAGTAAGTTTTTTAATTGATTTTAGCAAATCGATTTTGAATTGCAGTTTACAACAATTTTGCTAAAATTTAATTGCGACTACTAATTTTTTCTACTAATTTTGTTGTAATTGTTGTTGTATATTTTTCATTAGAAAAATCATTACTGATGGTAATGAAATTACACTAATGTATAAAAAACTAATTACAATTGATTAAAAACCATTTGTTTACAAAAAAATTCAGACAAATGAAAACGAATAACTGGTTTGGCCAGCGAAGTTATAAAACATAATTTATTAAGGAGAATCTATTTAATTCCGTTAAAGTTTATCTGGATACAAATAACAATGGAATGGAAAGTAATATTTAATTTCAAATGAGCATGAGCCTGAATGAGCATATTCCATCTTCGATTTCAGCGAGTTTTACTCCATTTTTACGTTTTTCTGTCAATGGCAATTATTTTTTTTAATTTAATCATTATCAATGGTACCCGGGTAAAAATCTTAATATGGTGTCACATATAATTGAATCTTATTTGATAAGTCCCCATATACAACCACATACTGCTTTATCCGAAAAATGGGTCATCTACATGTGTCTAATTATATAAAATTAGATATAATTTGATACAATTTGATCCGAGATTTGTCCATATCAAGGACATCATATTATATCTAATTCGATATAAAAATATCTGATTTTATATAATTTTGTCTGATAGTAGGTATACTCTTTATGCATACCAGCTATTAAATTGACATTGAAATTTGTATAGTTTGAACAATTTTAAAGGCCCAAATTTCATAACATAACATAAAATAAAAATTTAGTTGAATGCTTTTGTCTTTTAAATTGTACGCATCATTTTTTAACATGATTTTACATGCAAAAAAATTACGTGAAAATTATTTGGCTATGGAGTAATTAACTCTTAATTTGCAGACTACTAAATTTGATGTTGAACTATATATTAATTTCTACTGGATTATATAGAACGTTATATAAAATTACAAGAATATATTTTTAGTATGACGAAACATACTGTGTTATATAACTTAGTATTAAACCATATATAATCATAATGGTCACTACATATATTTTGATTAGTTTTATATGGCTTCCCGAGTAAAAAAAATTTATCTCGCGCAATATCTAATTATATCCAATTTGATATTGTTTAAGATCTGCTGTAATATCTAGCTGATCCAATTAGATCTCAAAATTGGGTGTATCCAATCATATCGTATTAGATCCCATTGTATATATGGGGATAAACTAAGATCAAGTTATATCTCAACATTGGGAGGTCCAGTGATATCTTTGGGGATAAACCTAGATCTATTTTGATCCGAAAATTGGCGGATCCAGCTATATATTTGCGGATATTTTTAGGTCTAATTTGATCCGAAAAATGGCGGATCCAATTAGATCCAGCTATATATTTGGGGATAAACTTAGATCTAATTTGATCTCAATTTTGGCAGATCAAATTAGATCCCGCAATATATTTGTGGATAAACGTATATCTAATTTGATCCGAAAAAGTGGCAGATCGAATTAGATCTAGCTATATATTTGGGGATAAACTTAGATCTAATTTGATCCGAAAAATATCACATCGAATTAGATCCAGCAATATATTTGTGGATAAACTTAGATATAAATTGATCTGAAAAATGGCAGATCAAATTAGATCCAGCAATATATTTGTGGATTAACTTAGATCTAATTTGATCCGAAAAATGGCACATCGAATTAGATTCAGCAATATATTTGTGGATAAACTTAGATATAAATTGAATAGAAAATTGGCAGATCAAATTAGATCCAGCAATATATTTTGGGATTTAGTAAGACCTAATTTGATCCAAAAAATGGCAGATCGAATTAGATCCAGCAATTTATTTCGGTATTAAAATGGCAGATCGAATTAGAAACAGCAATATATTTGGGGATTGACATCTAAAAGTATCCATAAAAATGACAGATAAAATTAGATGCCGCATTATATTTGGGTACTACGTAAGATCTCCATTTATTTGGGATTAAATAAGATCCCAAACATATATATATTGCCAACTGTTCAAAAAATAATAGACTGGCAGAGCACTGATTGTATAAAAATTACAATATTTTGTTAAAATAAGGTTTAAACTCAGAAGGTAACGAGTTCAATATGCATTTCTTTTACAAAATTAATTTCTTTTTATAAAATTAAATTTTTTTTTTCTATAAATTTTTTTATAAAATTATATATTTTTTTTTTTATTAAATTGAAATCTTTGAATAAAATAATTTTATTTACATCTTTTTGCCGCTCTACACCATTTCCAATTGTATTAATTGTTTTAAGATTTATCAATTGTATTTCAGAAATAATCAATTGAATTTCAGTTTTATTAATTGTGTTTCAAAACTCATCAATTATTTTTCACATTTATGAATTGTATTTCAGAACTAGTCAATTGAATTTCAGTTTTATCAATTGTATTTCAGAAATTATTAATTGTATTTCCGAAATTCACAACTGTATTTCAGAAATTATCAAACTGTATTTCAGAAATTATCAATTGTATTTCAGAAATTATGAAATGTAATTTAGAAATTTTTCTCTATTAACTATGATAAACCATCAACAAGTTCTGAAATAGATTTGATTATTTCTGAAATACAATTAATAAATTTCTGAAATACATTCCATAATTTCTAAAATACATTTAAAATTTCTGAAATACATTTAATAGCTTCTGAAATACAGTTAATATTGTAGTTGCTGATGAGTTACCATATATGATGGCACCATATATGACAATATATTGTTTAAATGGCACCAATATGGAGCTTTATATGGTAATATATAACTTAGATTCATCCATATACCATTTGATCCGAAAAATGGCCCGATAAAATTGTATCAGTTCTTATTTGTATCAGTTGTTATCTAATTGCATCAGTTTAGATCTGACCTGATTAAATTATGTGTTAATCAGATGAAATTGTATCAGATTTTTGACCTGATACAATTTTATTGGTTTATATTACATGGTATCAGTTTAGGTCCAAATATATATATTTGTATACAAAATTATATAGTTATATCCCAATTTTGACCTGATATCAGTTTAAAACTTTGATACAATTGTATAAGGTAAATGTCGGATACAATTATATTTTATTTATGTAAAATTGAACCAATTACGATCAAACCGATAGAATTGTATCAGGTCAAAAATCTGATACAATTTCATCTGATTAACACATAATTTAATCAGGTCAGATCTAAACTGTTACATTTAGATAAAAATTGATAAACAATTGATAAAAATATATCGGACCATTCTTCGGATGAAACTATATATTTATACAGATATAACTTAATCACATATATGACTATATGTAACTATTTTTCCTCGGGTTGTTTAAATGATACGATATATCAAAGTATATGGTACTATATATGGTAGCATATATTATCATATCTGCATCTGTATTAAAAATGTCGTTGATCAGGTACCATATATGAGCATATATTGTTGAAATGGCACCATATATGACAATATATGGTTTAAATGGCACCAAATATGATAATATATGGTTTGAATGGCACCATATATGATAATATATGGTTTGAATGGCACCATATATGATAATATATAGCTTAAATAACACCATATATAAATATATATCGCACTATATATAGTACCATATATTATCATATCTGGAACTGAATTAAAGATTTTGTTTATGAGGTACCATATATGACCATATATTGTTGAAATGGCACCATATATGATAATATCTAGTTTAACTGTCACCATATATAATTATATATTGTTTAAATGATACCATATATAATTATATATTGCTAAAATGCCACCATATATATTAAGATATAGTTCTATATATAACTATATATGCAATAAGATCAACCATGTTATGTAATATATAATTATATATGCCATATCTAATATTATGAAGGCCGATATATAATTAGATGAAATTATATATAGCATAATATAAGGAAAAATTTTCGGGAAAAACGTCATATATAATTATATATGGATATACATAACCACATGTCTAATTATATATTGTAATATATGCCACATATGATTATATATAATTTTTTTTACTCGGGTTATGTAGTTATATATCGGGTCAGATTTGGGGATATGTAATAACATAATTTACCATTCAAAAAAATCATTGAAAAAATAATATCAGATGTACACTGATAGAATTTTCGTTCATACTATTAATGAATCGATTTCATTAATCTGAATTCATTGAGTTAATGAAAAATTTTCATTGAATTAATGAAAAATTCATTAATAACATGAATTTTTTCATTATATATTTTCAACTAACCCGTAAGATATGCTTTAATTTTTATAAGGGTTTTGAATTTGCTAATTACTAAAATAGATATATGTTCCAGTAATGAACGCTAGGGTTGCAAACTGAAATTATTTAAATATAAAAGTCCAAATAATTACATCATTTTATTTTGGCTATTTAGATGAACCGGTAACGCGGTAATGTTTACATTCTGGTGATTGCGGGTTCAAGTCGAGTTCAGGGAGATGTCAAAAACGTTATAGAAACAAAAAAGAAATATATGTACAAATAAAAATTAATAAATAAAAATAAACAATAAATAAAAAAGTAACGCAAAAAAAATATATTTTTTCAATTAGTTTTCATTTAATGAATACGTTTCATTAATTTAATGAACGCATTCTTTGGGGACTTTTCAATGAAAAAAATCATTGGATTAATGAACAAATTCATTAATACTATCAGTGTAGTTGTATATAATGATATGTGTCTTAATGTGACTCCACTCATTGTCAGGTATAACCCAATCACATTATATATGACAATATATAACTATTTTCACTCGGGTAATGAAATTTAAAATCATTGTCATTAATCAATGAAATTAAATTTTAGAACCATTACCATTAATTAAAAAAATGGTAATGAAAATAATTTCATTACAATTGATATCAATTTAATGGTATTGAAATCATCAATTAATTAGTCCACCTAATTAATTAGTCCCATGTATGCTTAAGATCAGCAGACATGTATTGCTAAAATTAGCAAAAAAATAGATTTGTCATTACATCCCCCAGTTTTATTGGAAATGGTCCCAAATGGAATAAATCGGTGTTTTTTTTTGAAAACGTTAACCTGTGCCGAAAGTTGGTCGAAAATGGCCCATTTTTTAAAAAAAGTCTATTACTATTAAAAATTCCCAAAATTCAAAATATTGAAAAAAATTATATTTTATTTCATTTATTCATTTAATATAGTCAAAATGATTCAGATATGGAATTTTGACCTCATCGGATATCATTAACCCACTTTAGCCTGGAATCCAAAATGACCCACAAATTTGATAAAAATGCAAAAACGTGTTTTTTTTAAATTAATTTTAAAGATTTTCTAAAATGCCTAATTTGGAGATGTCGAATGAAATTTGTACCATGCAATAGTGGATATTAAAGAAAAAAAACAAATTGGAAAAATGATAATTGGAGCTTGTGTTTGGAGCGACTGCTTTCCAGGACGTTTTACAAAAATTGCTCATTTTATCAAAAATTTAAAAAAAATTTAATGTTTTCATCAAATTTTACACAGTTTTCGGAAAAACATCACTTAAATTTGGTTAGACTATAATTATCTTTATATTTATTTAAAAATATTTAACCCTTAGTGGCCTGGGGTCAGAAAAGACCCATGAAACTTAATATTAATTATAACTACGAGATTGCAAAGCCCAGGGGTATGGCTTCAACAAAAAAATAGGTTATAACAAAATCGTTATCACTAGATGGCACTTTGTTCAAAAAATTGACAATTTTCTTTTTTTATTTAAATTTAAATAATAGCCAACAACAAAGAATAAAACAAACAAACGGATATCTCAAATTTTATTATTTGAATATATTCCGCGTTTGTTTTTCCCTTATTGGGAGCAGTTTTCAGCAGTTTTTGAGTTTTTAAATATAGGCTCAGCTGATACTAAACTGATACTAAATAGTTGCTCAGGTAATACTAAATTTCAGCGCCCTCTACCGGTGAGTAGTGTAAGTTTTGATTTCATATCTCTATAATTAATAGTCTCTGGTAAAGCCATTAAATTAATAAAAAAAAATCTCAACTGGATAAAAATAATTATTTTCTGTAATGTGATCCATATGGGGTTAATTTTTATACTTTTGGCCAAAAACGACCCACTAGGAAATTTACAGAATAATACCTTTCATAATTTTCGGAAAAATTTCACTTTCAATGGATCAAAAAAATCTTTTTCCCACTTGATAAAAATTATTATTTTGTATAACTTCATCCATATAGGGTTAATGTTTTCACTTTTCCGAAAAAAATACCCACTAGGAAATTTACAAAATAACAATAAAAACTGGGGGGTGTAATGAACGACAATAGACAAGTCGCTATTTTAAGGGACAGTCTAATGTTCATGCATATCCATAAACATGCATTCATGACCACACAATATGTGGTCGATGTCGTGGCGGGTCGATTTAAAAATCGCCCAAGTGACAAGGAAAATCGTATTCTAGGGATCAAAATAAGAAACTTTGCCCAAGGAACCATACCTCTAAAACGAATTCTGATGTCCCAACTTTTGACGCGTAGGCCATGAATTTGCTACTGAAGGCTAGTTAAGTTTGGAACTACTGAAAAAAACAACAAAAACTTGTGTGTGAGGCCAAGGACTTTTCACCCATATGGTATTGTTATTTTAGGAATTAAAAAACATTCTAAAATCAGTAAATGTGGTCGCATGTCACCAAGGGTTAACTTAAGCTTTCCGATTTTACTCAAATTCGCACCACATATGTTTCAGATGTGGTGATACAAAAATATGCACAACTTGATTATTTTGAATAATTTTATTGAAAGCAAATTCAGTTGAGACACCATATATTTTCCACACTCATAGAAATAAATCTGTATAAATAGCAGAAAAAGTTACTAAAAATTAATTCAAAATGATGCTGCAGAAAAACTGTTAAAATAAGCAGATTTTTTTACTAAATACTCGTAAAATAAGAACAGCAAAATTAAAACTATTAAATTTACAGAATTTTAGATATATATATTTAAGTTAACTTTTAGTTAATTGAAAATAGCAAATTATACTGTAAAATCTACTGAAATTTTTGCTAAATATTAGTAGACTTAAATAGAAAAAATATTTGATCTCCCTTTTATTTGCATTTTAAATTTGATTTTTTAGGCTACTAATAAGTTATGAAAATTTTTTCCTGATTTAGCAGGTTAATTTGCTATTTTTCATTAACAAAAATTTAGCTCAATTATAACTCAAATTCTGTATATTTAACACTTTTATTTTGCTGCTTCTATATTACTAATATATAGCAAAAGTAATCTGCTAATTTTAGCAGTTTTTTCTGCAGCATCATTTTTAACTAATTTTTAGTAACTTCTTCTGCTATTTATTACAGATTTATTTCTATGAGTGTAGATTTACAATTTTCACAAAACATGTTGACCCCCACCCCCCCCCCCCCCCCCCAAATAAATTTCTAGCTACGGCTCCGCAAGAAAAAGTTATTAATTAAAGAGACCTAAAATTAGTTTTCTACATATATTTATTCTCACGCCTATATGTATGTTCAGGATATGTTTCCTTCGCGGAAATTGGCACTGTCTTCACAATTATTTTGAACTAAAAACTGCAAAAAATAGTTTTCGCTAAAGACTTAATTAGACATACATATATAACAAACTAAAATAAGAGATGTCACAAAATATAATTATGATGATATTATGTAATACCTATATTTTCATAACAATATCTTAATATTACTCATTTAATTATATAAATTTTAATGACTCCTTCGTTATTAAATCACCTTTTTTAAATTACTTGGGAAAAAACAATAAGTATTTGAGGTAATTTAGCCATTTAACTTATTATCGCTATCATCTCAATATAACTAAAGTTAACTGAAAAAATTTGTACAAAATATACGAATACGAGAAGGAATGTAAAAAACGCTTAAGCCGAAAAACAATTCAAAGAAATAAAACCAAAAATAATCTCAACAAAATAATCTTTTATACAACTAATTTTGAAGAAAAAGCTAAACAAAAAATTAAGTTAAAAAATATTAACAACAACAACAACAACAACATGAAAATGTTGATCCTTTATTAAATGTTTTCAATTTAAGTTTAGCCAACAAAAACGCCTATTTGTGGCTGAGTTAACTGGATGGTTGGTTAGATGCCTGGATTGTTCGCTGGCTGACTTACTGGCTGAGCTGAATGGCTGCTTGGTTGGTAGTGGTTAAGTACCGGCACAGTAAATAAATTGGAAGTATTCAAGCATTATTTCTCTACCAAATGACTCTTAACAAAACGATTTAGTTCTTGTGCACAATATTATTTTGTTTTTCGTTTATTTGTTTGTTTCTTTGTAACGTTTTGTTACCCACTCATTACAAACAAGTACATTGTGTATTTGTGATGTGATACATTGTTACATTTAGTACATTGTAAACATATATGCCTAGTAGGGTGACTCATATTTGAAAATACTCGTAATAAATATTTATGCCCTTATTCACAAACTGTTAAAACGCATCATTTGACTTTATTAAGCGTTTGTTAACAAACACGGAATGTACCCCAAGTGGTACACGCCGGATTTAATGAAACTCGGATATCTGATAGGTTCACCAAATCTAAGGTTGACCTGTTTTTTATGTGCAACTGTGAATATTTCTGGGTGTAAAAGACCGGTCAAAAATTACCCTATTTTTAGTTTTTTGGATCTTTTCCATATTTCTTTCAAAGGATTATACGCAAGTGTGGTATCTGTGGATATGAATTTCAGAGTTGCGTTCAGTGACATATTGTTATTGTAAAATTTATCTTTTATTTTATTGTTTTTGTAAAAAATGTATTATTTTTAGGTAGTTTATATTATGGAGAGGTACACTGGAATCATGACAAATTTATATATATTAATCCTCATTAAGTTTAAGTGAACATTTACTTTTCCTTTTGTCGATATTCATACTACTGTGGATTTCACCGGATTTTTCTCGAAGGACCATTTTTGGTTCCGCTTTGATAGCTCCGTGAACAATATGCAAATCAAACTCCATATTTTTAAGAGTAATTTAAAATTATATACATTTTAACCCAGCAAAAATATGTGTAAGTCATTCAAAACAAACAACTTTTAAATTGGTTACAATGGAGCGATAAGTGCTCTTTTTCTGCTTCGAATATATGTGCTTTAAAACAACTTTCAAAAATATATATATAATTTTGTTTTTTTCTTTGTAAATCCATTTGTTTGTAAATTACGAATTTGTTAGAGATTCCATTTATTATCTCTAAAAAAACAAAATAGTTAATTTTATTAACGTACTTTATTAATTTACGATTATTTACATATTTTTTAATTATTCGTACATATTTTAAAAAAATACTTCAATTACAGTTCCCATTGAAAAAGGGAAGGAAATAAAGAATTGGATCCCATTGAACCTCTTGGACTATGACCCAAATATGAATTCTTCTTTTCACTAAATGCAAATATATAAAAGTTAACAATTAAAATGTATTGTTAAGGCTCTATGAAGTCGCTCGCGTGCTTTTGCACCGTGCACCAAAGAAATATGTTAATAAAATTTGTTGCAATGTTAACATATTTTATCGTTTAAAACATACCAATCAAGAGGTTCGTTAACAGAGATTGGTCCCTTACCTTTGCTTATACATTAAAAGTTCTATAAATATCACCTGCTTTAAATGCCGATATGCTTTAATTGCTATTACACCTTAAAAGCCGTAAAATCAAGCTAAATAAATAATTCTATAGTGACAAAAAATATATTATTTCTTCAACTTAAAAATAGATTTAAAAAAAAAACTGCCGTCAACTTTAAAATGTACATTAAAGTTCCAAATTTTAATTAAAGTTAAAATTTTGCTAAATGAAATTCTTCAACATAAGAATTTAACTAATCATGATTGCAAATTATAGAGTTGGAACTTAATGCATCGTTTAATGAAAAATTTGATTTTAAGCTAACGATGGTTGACTTGCAAAATTCAAATGACGACATGGTATTCGCCTTCGAAATATGACTGGGGAAAAACTGTCCTCCAACTGTTCTCGGATTCTTTAATGAATTTAAAGCTAAAATTTCAATCATAGATCTGCGGATTCAGCAAATTTATAATGATGGCCTTATTAGAGTTGTAAAATGAAAAAATAGTTTCCTAGTACGATTTAATATTCTGAAAATTCCTTGAGTAATGTTTTTAAAAAAAATAATCAATCAGAGGGTTACATATAACTTTTAGGCCCAGCTTTTAGGGATGTAGATTATCTTTAAACTTAGTTTAACGCAGTTTATAACTGGAATACTGTTTCTAAAATCTATTTTATTTTTCGTTTTCGGTTTAACTAAACCAAGTTTAACTGACATCCCAAAAACTCGGTCTTAATGTATTAATCTTATTTAATTCAATATCATAGCTTTTTCGAATTTAACGACTGAAGTAAACATGTTACAAACTTTTTTAAAAAACTGTTGAACAAAAATTAAAAAAAAAATTGGTTTTGTCTGATTTTGACTTAATCGAATTGATTCAGATGCAAAAGAAGTGATTCCTTAATATTGCCCTACAAATAATAATAAATTGAAGCTTTTGTTACACAATAGGTTCAGAAATGGGTTCTGTAAAGGCTAAACATTAAAATTGCCTCTAAAATATGCTATTTCAGACATTATAAAAAGCACATTTAAATCACTTTAAAAAATGTATTATATTATATATTATAAAGAGTACTTCTAAATCACTGTTAAAATGCAAACAAAATGTACTCGTATTGATGTGATGAAAATGTGTATCTAAAAACCATACTTTTATTAACATCATGTAATCACTTTTAAATTACTAACAAAATGCTTAAATTGAACTACTGACAACATGGGACATGGACACGTGTAAAATAAATCAGTGTTAAAGCTAAATTGTAACTACCTACTTCACAATCAGTTGATGTTATTCGGAGTGCTTTTAAAATATAATGGATTTTTTTGCTGGGAATTATTATTTTGAACAACAACAACAGAAAACGAAAAACGGGGTAATTTTTGACCCCACTTTTAAAGCCCTAAAGCTTAGCGGTTGCACATAAAATAACAGGTCAACCTGAGATTTTTATTCTCTATCAGATATCCGAGTTTCATTCAAATCGGCTTTTACCACTTGCGGTAGATTCCTTGTAAGGTGTAAACATCAATCTGAATTGTCGAATCTAGATTTAAAAATACAGAATCCGTATTGGAAAAGTAAATAGATATAGCATAGTTTCTTAGGTACCAAAAGGAAAAAAACTAGCAAGTTTAAAATTGAAGTCGGATATGCCGACTATACAAAACCTTTCGGTCATTTTCCGGGAAGATTATCTAATTCCGTAAAGGGAATTTTAATTAACAGTGCAATAAATATAGTGAAATATAAATTATTTTCCAATAGGGATGGGCAGATGAACGGGTTAATATTTGTTAAGCATTTTAATTTTATGCATTTTCTTTGGTTAAACTATACACTGCAAAAAAATCCATAAGTAGTATATACGAAACCTTTCGTACATTGTACGAAATAATTCGTAGTTTCGCATCAAGAAAATCTTTTATAAAATACACGAAAGTTACGAAATTTTTGTGTCCATTTTACGAAATATTTTTTATATATTACGAAAGAAGTTCGTTGTTTCGCACCTCGAAAAATTTTTTATAAAGTTTACGAAATTACTAAACTTTTGTGTGCATTTTACGAAATATTTTTTATATTTTAGGAATGAATTTCGTTGTTTTCCAAAAATATACGACATGTACAAAGTTTTGGTGTGCACTTGACGATATACTTTTTATATTTTATGAAAGATTTTCGAGGTGAGAAACAACGAAGTTCTTACGATATATTTTGCGTATTTTACAATCTACTTTTTATATTTTTCGCACCACAATTCAATTCAACTTTACTTAATAAATTTGAATTGAAAAAAAAATTAAAAATCTTTTGCAAAATATACGAAATCTGTGAAATTTTTGGCAACAATTTGATATACACTAAAAGTTCTATAAGTGTCACCTACCCTGATTCAATTTTTTAAAAAACATGACTCATATAATTTTCAGACAATTAAAGCGTACTAGGAATCAATTTTTTTTTATTATTTATTTTTTTTTTTTCAATTAATCACCGAACTTTGTTCTATGAATTAGGTATAATACCAAGACCATAGTATAATATAGTAGCTTTACTCATTTTCTGTCATTTGAAAAAATGAAGTAGTGTTTGTAATTTTACTTGTACATATGGTTCTTAATACCACTACAACTACATGAGATAGGGACAATCTCTCAATTTTTTAATGAGTGGAGCTACTATAGTATACTATGACCAAGACATCCTAGATTATAAATTTTAAAAAACCGCACTTAAAAAATTGCAAAATAATCGCGGAACGCGAAAAAGACCTTATGGTACAAAATTTTAATTAAAAAACTTAATCAGCGATATTCATTCTGCAAACTGACGTAAGAATTTTCCTTTTTGCAAAATTTTTTTCCGCGACATTTATTCGCGCTTTATTTTTAACTAGCCACCGAACTTTGTTCTATGAATTGGATATTATTAGAGTTTGCTAAAAACCGAAAAATTTTAAAACCGCGGTTTCGGTTTTTAAAAATTATGAAAACCGCGGTTTCGGTTATTTTTCGGTTTTCTTGTAGCATTAATGGAATTGTTTTAAAATAATTAAATATGTATAAAAATTAAATACGTATTTTAACTCATTCAAGATATTTATTAAAATTCGATTAAATTTCTCACTCGAATAAAGGCAATAACGCCATTTCAAGACCTTTGTGGGAGAAGAAAAAAAAAAAAAGACGCGGAAGCTCGTTATAAATTAAATTTTTGTATTCTTTTGTAGGCAACTAAAGCTGTATTTTTCAAGAGTTTAAATTTAAATTTTAGCAATTTGGTTGAAAAAACATAAAGGTAAAATTTTAAAAATTTTGTGGAATACGCTTTGAAATATACGCTGTGAAAATCTGAATTGAATATATAAAACTCAACATCTCAAACCACTTGACTTTTTGGTATATTTTTTTTCTAAAATTATAAGACTCAGTTTGTGCTATCCGTAATAACAAAAAAATTCTTTAAAGTAATATTTAATGTTAAAAATGGAATTTTGTAAAATAGGAGCTGAGCCATTTTCGAAATTCAATAATATCCCAGCTAACGTTTTTCTGAGAGCTCAGAAATTATGACTGAAAAAAGACTCTAAAATATGATAAATTTCAGGGTGCTCAAACTTTGGGTATATTCAAAATGTTTTCATTGCTCACAAATGTCTCAAAAATAATTCATTAATGACTCATAATGGCTCAGAAAATTCAAAATTTTCTAATAATTCGGAATCTTTTATGCAGCTATGATTTAATAAGGTCTTAGGACTGTTATGAGCCTTTTCGGATGCAATTGTACACTGGAATGCATTTTAATTAATTATTTTAAGCGGTTAAAGTATTTATTAAAAACCGGCTTATTTTTGTCGGTTTTCGGTTTCGGTTTTAAGGCTTGAAAAACCGCGGTTTCGGTTTCGAATAAAACCGAACAGCAAACTCTAGATATTATGCATATTTTTGCATATTTTGACAAAAATGCATGTTTTTGCATATTTTGACTTAAAATGCATATTTGGTGCCTTTTTAATGCATATTTGGTTCTTTTTAATGCATATTTTGTGTTTTAATGCATATTTGTGCAAGTATTTAATTTTTAGTAATATTTTTTAAATTGTAAAAAATTTATACGATTATATTCAATGAAAAATTATTTTTTTTCTTTATTATTAAAAATAAACATTTTTTAAAACCTTAATTACCTATGGAAAAGCTTCGAATTCTGTGTCTTTTTTGCAAAATAACTATCTTACATATATTTTAATGTTTTAAAGTGCTCTATTTTTGCAAATATAATCGTTTTAAGTTCATATTTTTTATGTTTTTAATGCATATTTGTCTTTTTTAGGCGAATATTGTCCATTTTTAAGTGCATAAAATTCCTTGCCCTAGTAATAATAATGCCAAAAATTTCATTAGCATTAGTTTCAATTTCCTGGTAATGAAATCACCAATTAATTTGTCCAAATAATTAATTAGTCTCATGTATGATCTTTTATCTTTACTTTTTCATTTATTTATTACAAAATGTTTAATTTATCCAAAATACTGAACTGGACCATTTTTAAAAATGTATTTTAGAATTGAAAAAATAAAATAAATTTCTTAAAGAGACAATTATAGAATCAGTTAATATATTTTTTATGACGTTAAAAGCATGGTGACAATTAAAGTACTACATGAATCAAATTTTCCGACCTTTAAAGGGGGGTGACAATTAAAGCACACCGACATTTAAAGGAATGACTATTATAGAGCTTTTAGTGTATTACGAAACAATTACACAGTACAACACTAGAAATGCATCGAACATGCGACATATATCGAATGTGAATACCAGCTTTTAAAATTAGCTCTACTTTTTAAAATATTTGTAAATGTAACTTTGAGAAAAGAAACAGCTTATTCTTTAAAATTTCTTATTTATTAGTATACCTGAATAAACCACGGATTATGTTTGATATGGATTTTAAAGTATAGACTTTGGGCTAGAGTTTGCTAAAAACCGAAAAATTTGAAAACCGCGGTTTCGGTTTTTCAAGGTTTTTAAGAATGTTTATTTTGATTGAATCAAAATATGAAAATTTCAATTTTTTATATTTTTTACAAAATAAAAAAATGCTCCCAAAAATGAAAAATATGCACAAATATGCATTAAAAAGCACAAAATATGCATTAAAAAGGCACCAAATATGCATTTAAAGCCAAAATATGCAAAAATATGCAACTACAAATCGATGACATTTTGTTTTAAATTTTATGATTCGGATAAATATTTAGTCCATATTAGTTTTGGACTATCGAGAAAGAACATGCATTTGCCTGGAATTCCTTGCCCTATTGATTAGCAACTTCCAAACTCCCCTTTGTTATACTTTTTAGCATATACTCAAAATGCTGGTGCTGGCCCACAGTACACACCAGACAGTAACTTTCTGCGGATACACAGATACTAAAATAGAGTTTCAATTAAAATACTGGCAAATACAATTAAAAATTTAATTGAATTCGGACCAATTAAGAAAATCGTTATATCAGTTAAAAATTTAACCAAAAATCATCAAAATTTTTAATAAAAAATCATCAAAATTTTTATTTAAAGTTTTAATTGTATGAACTTTAGTTGATATAAATTAAGTTATGACGCTTTTATTAAAATTCGTTTCTTATGTTTTTGAGTGAATTTTTAAACACTTTTGTAATTTTTATACCTGCAATAAAAGTCAATATGAATAACACAAACTATTATGATTTTACGCAAAGCATATTAAGTGATTCTTTTTAATATTTTGTCAATAGTAGTTATGGTAAACTAAATATTTTTTCGACACTATACGCATTTTCAATTAAAAATTTAAATGTTTAGGGCCATTAACAATAAACAAATTAACCTAAAGCTTGAGCTAACTTAGAGTTACAGATGTCAAATTCCAAACAAATTTGAATTTTTAACTTTCAGTTTGTGTTAATTTTAGGTTATTGGTTTATTGTTAATAGGGTTAATCATACAAACATTTAATTGAAAATGAATTTGAAATGAAACAAAATTTTAAAATCAATTTTATTGGCAAATAATATTGTGTTTTTTGACGATGTAATTTCGCTGTGGGAAAATGGACCGATCACCGGACACGTCACGTGACCGATCCTTGGACCGGTTCTTTTATATGAAAAGGACCGGTAATTTTTACATGGGCTTGTCCTAGGAGAGGGTCAATTGCCCCTTGTGACGTGTCACAGGACCGGCACAAGAGAATCAGTCACAGGACTGAAGCAACAGAACCTATCACAGGACTGAAACAAAAGAACCTCTCACAGGACTAACCCAAAAGAACCGGTCACAAAACCGACACAGAAGAACCTGACGAAAAAGAACATGTCAAAGTATGTCAAAATATGCAACTACGAAACGATTTCATTTTGCTCTAAATTTGATGATAGGGATAAATTTTTAGTCCACATTAGTTTTGAACTATCGAAAAAATGCATAGAAGTCCTTGCCCTATTATTGCCTATTAAGTACCAATTTATATTTAAATTTTTGTTATTCGCAATATATTACCAGGAATTAAATTCTACAAATCTTGTTTGTTTTAGTTCAGTCAAATGCCTGATTTTTATGAAGTTTTAAAATTATTTATATTTGGTTATTTATTGCAGACAGAAAATGAAAACAGAATTTCCAAAAAGTTACCTCAATTCGTGAACTTGATTTTAACTGAAACAAATAGCTTTCAAAGAAGTTTAATTCATGCAATTTTTAAAGCACTTAAATTTTTATTTTTTCTATGTTTATTGGGTAGTTTAAAAGCAAAATTGCAAGAAAATGCTTTAATAGGAAACTTTAACGGACGATATTTCCAAGAAAAATACAATTCGGAATATTTCGATTAAAAAAATATATTTTTTCACAGACGCCAGATTTAGTATAGTTTAGTCCCCGTGTCAGACATTTTTCGGTACTTAAGTTTCCTCAAATACTAACATGTTATCACCAGTGCGCCCCACTGTACATACAACAGTTCCGCAACAGTTGTACAACAAACTGGTGAATGACTTGATTACTAAGCGCCTACTCAACACGTTAAGTATTAATCCAATAACTTCATAATTAATCATATAATCGGTCGATCAAAATTCTTATTTGGGTGTTTATTTTGATCGTTTAATCGATCAAAACAAACACCCGAATAATTGACAACTCCAATATTTGGACCACCTCAATGTCCTGGTTCAGTCCCATTTTCACTTGTCACGGACCGGTACTTTGAGACCAGTCCTGTTTTCACCGGTTACGGGACAGATCAACGGTTAGGTACTTTCAGACCGGTTCTGTTTTCACTAGTCATGGGAGAGGTCCTTTCAGACCGATCCTGTTTTCACCGGTCACGGGACAGGTACTCGCATCACAACTGACTCCTGTTTTCCCACAGGGTTGCCATGCTCATTTGTCTGTATTATCTGAAACAAAAATAACAAGAAAATTAAAGGAAGATAAAAAACCATAACCCCATGAACTATCAAAATATAACAGTCACTATTGGAAAACCCCCCGTGAGACTAAATGCAATCGATTCTTTGGAATCGCAATGGTAGCTAGTTACTATTTTTCTTACAGAACACCTTTGATTTTTAGTAAAAGAAGGTGTTCTAATAATAAAAAGATTAAGCGAGTTTCTAAAAATAGATATTCTCAAAATAGAATTTACGAATTAAATTTTAAAATAAATAAAAAAAACTTACACATGTGTTTCGTTGGGATTTGATCCCTGGCTTTCTGCGTGTCAGGCGGATACTCTTCCACTGAGCCACCGTCTTGCGTGATAATTTATAGCTTAAATCAGATTTTTTTTTTTATTATAATTACTTATACTTTTTAGCACAAGCTTGTTTTTGTGATAAAAGAGGTAGTTCTCTAGAATTTATATATAACGCCTTACAATACACCTTGCAAATTACAGAAAAGGGAAGCGAATATTTAAAATCGCTTTATGGTTATGGTTAAACTAATAGAATTTGACTTATACTAAATTAGACAAATACTAAGTAGCATATCAGGTTTGGTGTATATTTATTATATTAGCTGTACTTCTTACTTCTACTTATCAACATTAAATAAATAAAATATAATAAAATAAAATAAATTAAATAAATTAAACTAAATAAAATGAAATAAATTAAATAAATAAATTAAATAAATCAAATAAAATAAATAAATTAAATAAATTTTAATGAATTAAATAAATTAAATAAATCAAATAAATTAGACAAATTAAATAAATTAAATGAAACAAATAAATTAAATAAATAAAATAAATTAAATAAATTAAATAAATTATATAAATTAAATAAATTAAATAAGTCAAATAAATCAAATAAATTAAATTAAATAAATTAAATAAATTAAATAAATTAAACAAATTAAATAAATTAAATAAGTTAATAAATTAAATAAATTATTAAATAAATTATTAAATAAATTACTAAATAAATTATTAAATAAATTATTAAATAAATTATTAAATAAATTACTAAATAAATTATTAAATAAATTATTAAATAAATTACTAAATAAATTATTAAATAATTTATTAAATAAATTATTAAATAATTTATTAAATAAATTATTAAATAAATTATTAAATAAATTAAATAAATTATTAAATAAATTAAATACATCAAATAAATAAATAAATTAAATAAATTAATAAATTAAATAAATAAATAAATAAATAAATAACAACAAAATTTCAATTGTCCTAACAACAATATCTGAATGTTTTTATGTGGAAATTTCGAAAGGAAAAGTTCCCAGAATCAGAGGGTTTTTCGATAGAAAAGGTTCCCAAAACCTTTAAATTGTATATAAACCATTTTTAGTGGAAAAAGTAGTCAGAATATGAACGTTTTTCTATGGCAGAAATCAATCAGATATTAGCAAAGAGAAAACATATTTGTTCTGACGGCACAATTTGTACACTCACTAAAGTTTGTCGGTGGAATCTACTGAAAATGTCAGTTAAAACAAAGATATATACAGTTAAAAAGGCGACAAAGGTATTTACATTTAAAATAACTAAAAATTTTGTTATTTTTAACTGTTGAAAAATAACTAACAAATGCATTAAAAATAACTACCAATGTCGTAAAATTAACTGAGAAATTTTTACTACAAAAATAACAAAACAACTGACGAAATCGGTAAAAACTGCTGTTTTTTATAGTCAATTCTTTTTGTTTATAAAAGTTATATTTTAATAAAAAAAAATATTTTTTTTTCGATTACAAAAATATGTCTTATTACTATTTAAAACTCTATTTAAACTCTAATTTAAACTCTAATTTAATTTAAACTCTATTTAAACTCTATTAAACTCTATTTAAAACGCCTATTTAAAACTCGAAGTAAAAATTCCAAACCGTTCTCCAGATGTTATGCTTTTATGCATTGGAGATACAATACAAGTTTCTGATTTTTATTTGCAAACTAGAAGTATATCAATAATAACAAATATAAACTAAACAAGAATTTTTAAATAAAAAAATCAACGACATTTTTTATTTTTTAATTAACTACCAAAAATAACTGTTTGCTGTAAAATTACTGTTTTGGTAGTTGTTTATTATGATATTAAAAATAACTACTTTAAACAACTGTTACAAAATTACAGTACTAGTGGAATATATCGTTTGTATCTATCAGAAAATTAGTTTTTACAATGTAATTTATTTCCGAGAACGGAAAATCGCTGTCCTAAAGAAAAATTCGGTAGTATTATCCGAAAAAATTTGTTGCAGCAACTGAACCATTATATTGGCATTATAATTGTTTTTTTTTTTTGGTTTTATTTTAAAAAATTTGAACTGATTTCAAGTCAGAAAAAAATGGTATGTATGAAATGAAAAAATATAGGGTTTTGTTGGCCTTTTTAAACTACTTTGCCAAAAGATTTGTTTTGGACGTTTTGCAAAATACAAAGCAATAAATTAAAATTAATAAATTAACTGACAAAATCACAAAAGACAATAGATTTTCCTTTTATTTTAATTCTCAATATAATAACTTAAAAGAAATTTTAGTAATTTTTTATATTTTGTTTTGAATAACTGCTAAGAAAAATTAAAAAATATATTTCTGTGTAATGTTACTATTTATTTAATCGAAAACAACTTTTCTGGTTTACTTTTTTAATTACCATTGAACATTTATTTACTCTTCATACAGGGATTGTGTATATCAAAAATACTATTTGTGATAAAGAGCAAATTTATTGCAAAGAAAAAATTAAAATCCCGTATTAGCACAAAATTTTTTAAATAATTTTTTCACTGTTGTGTTTAAAACTAAATAACTTCTCTTTTCAAAATGTGGAACTACTTCTTAATTTGTTGTTTTACTACCAAAATGTAAACGCCCGAGTAAAAAAAATTATATATAATCATATATGGCATATATTACAATATATAATTATACATGTCGTTATGTATATCCATATATAATTATATATGACGTTTTTTCACAAAATTTTTCCTTATATTATGCCATATATAATTTCATCTAATTAGATATTGGCCTTCATAATATTAGATATGGCATATATAATTATATATTACATGACATGGTTGCTCTTATTGCATATATAGTTATATATAGAACTATATCTTAATATATATGGTGGCATTTTAGCAATATATGGTCATATATGGTACCTCATAAACCAAATCTTTAATTCAGTTCCAGATATAATAATATATGGTACTATATATAGTGCGATATATATTTATATATGGTGTTATTTAAGCTATGTATTATCATATATGGTGCCATTCAAACCATATATTATCATATATGGTGCCATTCAAACCATATATTATCAAATATGGTGCAATTTCAACAATATATGCCCATATATGGTACCTCATGAACAATATTTTTAATACAGTTCCACATATGATAATATATGCTACCATATATAGTGCCATATATATTTATATATGGTGTTATTTAAGCAATATATTACCATATATGGTGCCATTTAAACCATATATTGTCATATATGGTGCCATTTCAACAATATATGCTCATATATGGTACCTGATGAACGACATTTTTAATACAGATGCAGATATGATAATATATGCTACCATATATAGTCCCATATATATTGATATATGGTGTCATTTAAACAATATTAATATATCCCAGGTGAAAATGTTCATATATGGTCATATATGGCACATATATGGGTTCATATATGGGTTCGGATCCGAAATTTGAGGGTATATGGCCATATATGGAGATATATGAATGTTCATATAAAATTTTTTTTTTTATTTTTTAATAAAAATATTGCTTTTTTTATTCAAATTAAATGTAAATATTATAATTCTTACTGATGAATTTGTACATTTGAATGAAATTGAGAAATTATGAAATTTTTAAAGGACATAAACATTTTACTTCAAGTTTAGAAATTATTTTATGACTGGTTTTTGATTATTTAATGACTGTTTATAAACTAATAGAAAAAAGTGTGTAAAAATTTTAGTGAAAGCTACTAAAAATTAGTTCAAAATGAAAAACTGCTGAATTAGCAGAGTATTTTTGCTAAATATAAAGAAGATAGGAACAGCAAAAATAAAAGTGTTTAATATATTTACAAAATTTGAGTTATAATTGAGCTAAATTTCAGTGATTAGAAAATAAAATTAAATTGTAGTAGTAGACAAAAAACATAACATAAAATTTTAAATTTTCAAAGTTCCTTTTTCGTTTTTTGTTTTTAATGGAAATACAAATTTAGCCTTCTGAAATCAACAGTTTAATATTTTTAGCAAATATTTCTGTTGAATTTATAAACTGCTATTTGCATTGAACAAAATTTAATTACATTTTTTTTAGATACAACAGTTTGTTTTAGACATTTTTAGTTTACTAATATTTTGCAAAATTTTAAGCAGATTTTCTAAATTTAGCAGTTTTATTTTTGCTGTTTTTATCTTACTGCAACATTTTCAAAATTTATCATTTTATTTCAGAAGTTATCAATTGTTTTTCAGATTTACCAATTGTATTTCAGAAATAACCAATTTATTGCCAGTTTTATAATTTCTTTTCAGAAATTATCAATTGATTTTCATATTTCAATTGTATATCAGAAACTACCAATTGTATTTCAGAAATTGTGAATTGTATTTCAGAAACTGAAAATTGTATTTAAGAAATTTATTAATTGTATTTTAGAAATTCGCAATTGCATTTCAGAAATTATCAAATGTATTTTACAAATAATCAATTGTATTTCAGAAACTGGCAATTGTATTTTATAAATTGCCAATTGTATTTAAGAAATTATCAAATGTATTGTATTTCAATATTTTTTGAATCCGCTCACGTTATTACCCCCATGATAAAAAAAAACTTAAAACATTACCCATATATGGAATAATATATGAATTCATATATGAAGATATATGGAATATATGAACCAATATATGGACCAATAAATGCAGTATATTATCATATATGGATTCATACATTTGAATTATTTACCCATATATTCTTCCATACATGTTCATATATTATCATACATTAAACCATATATGCTCGTACATGAAATCATATATGACAATATATGAACATATATGAACATTTTCAGCTGGGATGACATATATTTAAACAATATATTGTCATATATGGCACAATTTAAACAATATATGGTCAAATTTGGTACCACATCAACATTTTGAATACAATTTAATTTGAATAATGTAAAACTATGTATGGCGCTATAAAAAATATTATCAGATATGTTACTTCATTAACAATATTTATAATACAGTGTCATATATTGTAATATATGTATATCATTTAATATATATTGATGTATGGTAATGGTACAATAATTCCAATATCAGTTGAGATACAATTTGTGGGTCCATATCAACAATTTGTTCACGTACATTTTACATATATATATGTACATTTAAGTTATAATTTATAAACACTTTATAAAGTTAAATAGTTCCATAAACCTCGTCTAACTGTATAGAATGTTTATGAATATACGATTTAATATATAATAATTACAACTACAAATTGGTGCCATTATCTAAAATTTCATTTAATGTTAACTTATAATAAAATAAAAATGTATTTCCTAAAAATAAAAATATAGTGTTAATTAATGTTAATATACAATAGGTTTAAGTTTAACATCCCAGACAGAAAAATATAATTCGGCACAATGCTGGCAAACCGTTGGCGATGGTCGGTTATGCGTTGGCAGAACGTTGCATTAACTATCTTGGCAAAAAAATAGATGTCAAAAAACATTTTTGAAAAAATTGAGAAAACTTTTTTTAATATTTGCTTTTAAAAACATGAAATTTAACCCAGTCCACCAGATTGTCAGCCAAGACCTCTACACTCTAATCTAACGAGACTTGTTATAGATGTGTGATAGCTACAAATTAAATGAATGATAAAAGCATTTCGAGCTAACTTATAAGCATCGAAAAAAGGTATTCCAGAAATTATTAAATGTATTTTAGAAAATTTTAATTGTATATCACAAAATATTATTTGCCTTCAGAAACTACAATATTACGCAAATTTAATTATTTATTTTCTTAGTTGTGTCCAGAAATAATGAAATCTATTTCAGAATAGCTAATAGAGAAAAATTTCTCAAATACATTTCATAATTTCGGAAATACGATTGACAATTTCTGAAATACAGTTTGATAATTTCTGAAATACAGTTGTGAATTTCTGAAACACAATTGATAAAACTGAACTTCAATTGACTAGTTCTGAAATACAATTCATAAATGTGAAAAATAATTGATGAGTTCTGAAACACAATTGATAAAACTGAAATTCAATTGATTATTTCTGAAATACAATTGATAAATCTTAAAACAATTAATACAATTGGAAATGGTGTAGAGCGTCAAAAAGATGTAAATAAAATTATTTTATTCAAAGATTTCAATTTAATAAAAAAATAAATATATAATTTTATAAAAAAATTTATAGAAAAAAAAATTTTAATTTTATAAAAAGAAATTAATTTTGTAAAAGAAATGCATATTGAACTCGTTACCTTCTGAGTTTAAACCTTATTTTAACAAAATATTGTAATTTTTATACAATCAGTGCTCTGCCAGTCTATTATTTTTTGAACAGTTGGCAATATATGTCTGGGATCTTATTTAATCCCAAATAAATGGAGATCTTACGTAGTACCCAAATATAATGCGGCATCTAATTTTATCTGTCATTTTTATGGATACTTTTAGATGTCAATCCCCAAATATATTGCTGTTTCTAATTCGATCTGCCATTTTAATACCGAAATAAATTGCTGGATCTAATTCGATCTGCCATTTTTATGATAAATTTAGATCCAAGTTTATCCCCAAATATATTGCTGGATCTAATTTGATCTGCCATTTTTCGGTTAAATTTAGATCCAAGTTTATCCCCATATATATTGCTGGATCTAATTCGATTAGGAATTTTTCGGATAAATTTAGATCTAAGTTTATCCACATATATATTGCTTGATCTAATTCGATCTGGCATTTTTCGGATAAATTTACATCCAAGTTTATCCCAAAATATATTGCTGGATCTAATTTGATCTGCCAATTTTCTATTCAATTTATATCCAAGTTTATCCACAAATATATTGCTGGATCTAATTCGATGTGCCATTTTTCGGATCAAATTAGATCTAAGTTTATCTACAAATATATAGCTAGATCTAATTCGATCTGCCACTTTTTCGGATCAAATTAGATATACGTTTATCCACAAATATACTGCGGCATCTAATTTGATCTGCCAAAATTGAGATCAAATTAGATCTAAGTTTATCCCCAAATATATAGATGGATCTAATTGGATCCGCCATTTTTCGGATCAAATTAGATCTAAAAATATCCGCAAATATATAGCTGGATCCGCCAATTTTCGGATCAAAATAGATCTAGGTTTATCCCCAAAGATATCACCGGACCTCCCAATTTTGAGATATAACTTGATCTTAGTTTATCCCCATATATACAATGGGATCTAATACGATATGATTGGATACACCCAATTTTGAGATCTAATTGGATCAGCTAGATATTACAGCAGATCTTAAACAATATCAAATTGGATATAATTAGATATTGGGCGAGATCAATTTTTTTTACTCGGGCGGTTACTTTCTAAGATCAAATAACTTAAAAAGTAAACTATTAATTTTTGAAAACTTTTATTAGTAAATAATTATATTTGAATGACTTTCATGCCTTATTTGTTTTGATTTTTAGAATTGATTACAATACCTCTTGCTTTTTTTACGATCTTGTTAGAATGTGTTTGGTAATGCAGTAATGAAATTTGGCAATGAGATTTGTAAGCGGTTATATGGCAATGCCTTGTTAAGGTAATGGGTAATTTTTTCCTGGGGTGTAATTGAAAGTGGATCTCGGTCAAGTATTTTTGGTATTTACCAATATCAGTACAAAGTTATTAAATTCTAATTCTATGAAAACGCGTTAAAATTTTTCAAATCTCGCTTTCTTTGATATTGATATGCTTCTAAATTCCGGATTGTATGCTATATACATATTAGGTGAGATATTCTGATTTCGGAATTGATACGAATTGGTTGGCTAACCTACCCAGGTAGAAAAATACAAACGGCACAATGTCGGTACGGTATTGTAGACGGTAGTACATGTACTGGCAATGCGTCGGATTTTCAACAATCACTGTACTAGCATGTTGTCGAAATAATAACACCAATAAACGCTTGGCCGTAGCTATTTCGCAACGTTGGCGCAGGCTTGGGATTTAATTTTTTTGGTATTATCCTAGTACATTTAATAACAAATTTAGTAGTTTGCTAGTACTTTACTGTCCTTTTAGTGTACATCACAGATTTTTAATGTATTCTTTCGAGACTTCATAGGAAAAGAAATATATTTACAATTATAATTGTGTAATATATGTAAAAATACGTAAAATTTATAAAATTTTTAATTTTAATAAATAAAAAAGCTCATTAATTTTCAGAAAACATTATTGGCAAAGCACGTATCGGCATTTCGTAAAAAACAGTGTTCTCCCAGTACAATTTTTGTTCTAACGTCGGCAATTTCTACCTGGGTAGCTTAACTCATAAACCGTCAGTATGAAAGCCAGCGTAAGTGTGTCCCTAATGTTTAGGTATTTGAATTAGGGTACTTTTTTCTATTCTATTACATCAGGGTGGTATTTGAATAGCACACAAACTCAAACAGAATTACAAAAAAGGTTTATTTCTATTTTGTGCTGTTGTTTTTATTTAGCAAATGGCACAATCATGGGTTGCGGAAGGCTGGGATATTGTAACGCCTCACTTCCTTAGTTTATGCAAATTAGTTTAAAGAGATTCGGTTTTGTTTTTCTACCAAGAAAAAACAAAAAAAAAAAGCAAAACAAACAAAAATAATTTACCCTTTTAAATTTTCGGTATTTTGTTATAAATAGTTAGAGTTAATTAGTCGAGGGGATAATCAGTATTGTTGGTATTATTATAATTGATGTTAATAAAATGAAAAACAAACTCTTTTTTAGGAAGATTGAGTTTAATGTATTGTAATTAAATTTATTTATAGCAAGTAAATGGAAAAATCGATCTGCACATGGAAGTAGAGACCATGTATGGTTAAACTATGTACCCGATATTTCTTCATCACGTCAGATGTTTTTATAAAGGCCTTCAAAATATCTACAATAAGTATACTATAACGGCAACATATTTTTTATCATTTGCATCCAAAAAAGGTATTCAACAAGAGTGGATAATAAATAATTCAATAATAATATAAATTTTTGACCAAAAAGACGATAGAACATTTTTTTGTTGGAAATTTTTCAGTAGCCTTGAAATGGTACAATTTTTTATTAAAAATATAAAAATCGATGGATATTTGTTCTTCTCTTTCACAAAAGGCCATTCTTTGGAAATTTAAAATTCTATTAAAAGGACACCTGACTTGCTCTTCTTCTTCGTCTATGTCGATTTTCCATAGATGAGAATGCCCGTTGCTGGGTGTTATAGTCCTATTTTATAATTTATCTACCGAATGATAAAAAAATGTGTGCGCTAAAATGTTTGCTAAAGACGAAATAAGAAATTTTAAATTCCGTTTTAGTGAGTCGGTCGATCCCTTAAATCCCAAATGATTTTGGGATTTAAGGCGTATTGTTTCCTAAATAGTATTTGATGCAGGAATACAAGGCAATCGAAGACTTTTATATTCAAGTTTCTTAGCATGAATATTTGCTTCGTGTTCATAATAACACCAAAATGTTTGGCTCCACCAGCGGAGGTAATTTCAAAACTGTGAAAAACAATGATATGAAAATTGGAATTCTAAATTGTTGGTGAAATAAATTTCGATCGTATTTTACCAGATGCGGCAACATTGCATTCAACGACTTCTTAAGGCGTCCGTGAATTGAGATATGCTTCTCGCTTTTATGCCCTAAACATCCTGTGTAGCATAGATACTCAAAAGTTTCTAAAATATTTTCTAAGTGGGAGGATACCATAAAAGTCGGTGACCTCCTCTGAGATTTATTCATTCTTTTTGTATTTTATTCTCAAGGTTTTTGTTGACAAATTTACCAGGATACCTTCAATGATTATAGGGACAAAGTAGAGGTTAGTGGAGCCCAATGTTCTCTGTGCGACTTAACACAAGCGAATACTTCTTGGAAGCTTATGCGTGCTACAGTTTACCCCTGATGGTTCGTTTGATACCATACATTTTACATTATCATGTCATAATAATGCAATTATCTGTTTGATCCTATTCCTCGCATGAGACTGGTTGGCCCGAAAACAGACAAGATTATTTCGGATTTCCTGCAGAGGCTACTTCATACTACCATCACCCGCTGCTTGTCTGGGTTGCGTAATTAATATCTACACTCTAATTAATATTTGTTTTGATTTACTCTGCCGTTGGAAACCCAATGCTCTTGCATAGCGACTAACTCATTGTCAGACATATCTGTCATCAGAAGTAAATTTTTGTTTCAAATGTTAAAGTTTAAGCAACTCATTAAACTGTCTCCATATTAGTTTTCCTACAAAATGTATGCCATTTCTGGTATTTGAACCATCAACAATCTTACTAGCTTGGATTCGTAAATTCACCTCTTATCAGATAGACCACGTCAGACAGAGCGATATGTGGGGCAATTTAAAGTATTGTCTATCATAAAAGATATATATTTTCCTAGAAAAAGGTAAATCGATAATAGAATAACTAATTTATGTCTAATTTAAATATAGATTGTAAATACTTAGTTTGCCTCTATATTATCAAATTGATTGTAGTGCAATCCTCGATACATAAATTTAGACGTAAATCTGTTTATAAATGTATACGAGTACATAAGTAGGTGTGTACGTTTCCATGTACGTATATATACGACATTTAAATGTTTCGAAAATGCTATATTAAAGTGAATTCAATTCAGTTTTATTGTTTCTACATAAACCCAAAACAGCGCCACATTATTGCCTTCATTTAAGTTTATTAGAAAACACAGTAAAGTTTAGATAGATATTGTGGGGATGTTAGTAGACAGCAAAAAAACAAAAAAAAAATATATATAAATATATAAGGGCAATATGCCAACAAGCGTATCCTCAATAATGGAATACACTCACACAACATAATATAGATTTATATGAATGAACAAAGGCATTTGGCAAAAGGGAGGAAAGAAAGGAAACGGAAGTAAACAAAAGAATAAAATGGAATAACGGCAACAAAATCACAGCAATTTTCCAATTTACAAGCGGCCTAAACGTGTATAATGATAGTAGATTGGTATGTATATATTGAAGACACCCACATACAATATTACAAACAACGACAACAGCCACCCATAATATTGCAACAATAGTTTAACTGCCAGCAACAACAGTCATTTAAGAAAAACGACAACAAGCCACAAGTATATAACAAGGATAAATGCCCGACAAGGCAACAAATTATATACATGTTCAACATGTATAGAATATAAGTTTCTGACACTAAATACACTGAACAGAAATTGATTGCAAAACATTTTTAAAATGTATTCCTTAAAGCATATGTGACGCTTAAAATAGAAAGGGACCTAAGGATAGAAAGGGACCTAAGGTCAGGAGAGCATGGGATCGGTCTCATTCGATGCTCAGATGTTGTCCACAAAAAAAAATTGATTTTTTTACCCTTAGGTCCCTTTCTCTATGCGCTGTCACATATAGTGAAATGTCCGAAATTTCATCTGTCGCAAAAGGGCTGAAAATCGGATTTCAGCTCTAAAGATAAAGACCACAAATTGGCATTGTTATAAAGGGACAATATTTCTAGTTGCTTATTATTGAGAATTAAAATTTTGATTGAAAAATTGAGAAGATATGTATATAAATATTTCCTTGAGTCAGTTAAAGATAACACTTTGCGACAGTCGGGATCGGATGAAACCAACGGGAAATGTTATATCGGTCAAAAACAAGTTATACGTGTCCCGGCGTTTCGCTGGGTCACCCCTAGGAATCGAGATATATCTTTTTTTTGACATAACTCGAGAACCACTAGTCCGGTTTTGCTCAAACAATTTTAAAAAAATTAAAAATTACAATTCCTTTAATCTGTTCATATAACGTTTTTCTATATACTCAACAGTTTTGCCGGTAAAAATAAATGTTTGTTACCGCTACCATAAAAATCAATAACCTTTTGTTTATTAGTTTTTTTTAATATTTTAGGCAAAAAGTATTTTTTTTCTTCATACATTTATTTTTACCGGCAAAACTGTTGAGACCACCAAAGGTCAAATCGATATATCTCGATTCCTAGGGTTGACCCAGCGAAACGCCGGGACACGTATAACTTCTTATTTACCGATATAACTTTCCCCGGTAGTTTGAACCCTTCCCGATCACTGACCCCTACCATTTGTCTCACAGTGTAATAAAATGTTATGTTATTTTAATATTTTTCTAGTTTTTACATTTTATCTTTTAAATTTTTGTTTACCAACTAATACCTTAATTCAATTCTTAATGTCCCAGGTGGAAATTATGTGTGGTAACAAAAAACAAGCACTGGCAAAGCGCAAGTAGACCGCTGTCTTACAAAAAGAAGTACTGGCAAAGCACTAAATTTGGACGTCTTCCCAACGCTTTAAAAGGGTGAATTCCCAGCGCTTGTTTTCCTATAACATTATTTTGTTTTTGAAAAAGAAACTCCAAAAAGAGTGAATA
The DNA here is from genome assembly GCA_949987735.1 of Leucophora obtusa. Lineage (NCBI taxonomy): Eukaryota > Metazoa > Arthropoda > Insecta > Diptera > Anthomyiidae > Leucophora > Leucophora obtusa. Next base: position 44,044,106 of record OX465297.1, read on the forward strand.
TTTAAATAATTTTTGACTCCACAATACAATAATCCAAGAATCGTCTATTTTTAGAGTAATTTAAAATTCTTCAGTGATGAGGGCTCATAATTTGGTGGCAGGGAAACAAGGCATTAAATAGATCAGTGTTTTCATTTGAGTGTCAGGAAAGCACTTTAATTTTTTTATATGAGCGTTGGCAAAGCATTTGATTTTTGTGTTTATAGGTGCTTTCCCAGGGCTTTGTAAAGCATTGGCACCACCGTGGAACGGTGTTATCATTTGGGCATTGGGAAAGCGCTGTTAACAAGCACTCATACCACCCATTTCGGTGCTTTGCCAGTGCTGGCCCCTTTGTAATTTTCTACCTGGGGTGTTTCACGGTGTTCCGGAGCAAATTTCGATAATGTTTCAGGACCATTTTTCAAAAAAAAAAAAAATAAATAAAAGGGCTAATCGGACCACAAATAGAATTTCATAAATACGACAAATAACGCTTTCATAACCTTAACTCCAGCGTCACTTACCGGGAGGTAATTATTTATCACTAATATTTTTGTAAATAATTATCTCAATTTCGGTGCTATCTAACGGAAAATTTTCTGTAAAATTGTTTCTTTCCATTTAACTATATGCATTGTGAGTAGTGACCAAGTCGGGACATATTTAAATATAACTATGTATATTAGGCCGGGTCGATTTGTGGGGAGGCAAAAAAATCGCCCATGGCTCAGGGAAAATCGTATTTTAGGGATCAAAATAAGAAACCTTGCCGAAGGAACCATACCTCTAAAACGAATTCTACTACCCGCCAACTGTTGACTTTTGTCCCGTAGGGTCAAGTTTTGAAAAATCACACTTTGACCCATTTAGAGTGCCCCAATCGAGTCCAAATGTATGACCGACCCCCACTAACTTTGGAGGGCCGATCCACCCATGCCAGTGGCACACCCCCTGGAACTCCCCTGGGAGGTTCCCCATACAAACATTTTAAAAAATCACCATTTTTGGCACTTTATTTTATTATTTTTTATTTATTTTATTTATTTTTATTATTTTATTTATTTTTTCTCCTTAGAAATTTATTTAGTCAGAACATATGTAAATGAAAAAATTAATTTAACTTAGTAATAGAAAAGAATAAATAAAAAATTACTGTTTGAAGTCTTTTTTGCTTTCAAGTCTGGGCAATTTCGCACGGCTCTCTAATGTCGTCGCCATAAAAGCCTCTACATTTTCCGGTATAACTCGTTTGGAAACGCTAGCTAGCAATTGAACGTGTCGTTCTGTTGCAGGTCGTAAAATAGGTTGTGTGGGTTTTTTAAGCCACCACAAGACACAGCTGCATGTCGTAAACTTACTTAAGCTAAATCGGTTACAGGTAGAATTGAGCATAAAATTATCATAAAGGATTTTCCAGAAGTAATAAAAGGCGCACTTGCTTAACAGAATTTGTGGCCAGATTAACGTTTAATTTACATGGGCAGTTTTGACAACAAAATCGGTTACAGGTAGAATTGAGCATAAAATTATCATAAAGGATTTTCCAGAAGTAATAAAAGGCGCACTTGCTTAACAGAATTTGTAGTCAGATTAACGTTTAATTTATATGTACCCTACGGGGAAAGGGACCGGTCCTAGATGACACGCAGGATAGGTCCCAAGGGGGCAGAGACAGGTCGTTGATCGGTCTTTTTCTTTGAAAGAGACATATCACTTTAACATGGCGTTGTCATTGGAAATGACGTATTGCCACAGATTAGACACTTTTCGACATGTCGCAGGTCTAGCCCAAAAGGACATGTCGCCTAACTGACTTAAAGAGACATGTCACCGAACTAACCCAAAAGGATCCGTCACAGAATGAGTCACACTTTGTATATTTTGTGACATGTCAGCCAACTAACCTAAGAGGAACTGATACAGAACCAGTCCCATTACAAAACTGACAAAAACAGTAACAAAACTGAGGTGAATGGAAATTGTTATAGTTTTGGAATTATAAGTAAAAATGTCACAGCAAAACCTTGACAAAATTGTTATGTAATAAAAAGCACAAATATTTTCATTTGTCAACAAATTAAAATATAAAAATTTTTTTTATTTTTGAAGAATTTTGGTATGTTTTTTCACAGAAATACAATATGAAATACATATTCCTTTTTTAAGATGTTCTTTTAAGATATAAGATATATATATGCGTCAAACCTTTTACAGATTCTAAAATTCCTGCAAAATCCTTAAAAAGATTACGTATTAACACGGAATTTTTGGGGCTTGATGCTAAAATTTAAAGAAATCTCCAAGTGCTTAAAACTAGTTCTCTCGCGTTCTGCGCTTCCTGGACATTTTTTAAGTTTTCATTTCATTTAAGATTTCATAAAATTCTTCATTGAATTTACGAAAAAAATTCTATGAAATTGTTCATCATGAAGGATAATTCTATCAGTGTACTGAGAAACCGACCAATTGTGGGCGCTGTGGTGTAATGATGAGCGCGTTGGACTGTTACACGTGAGGTTGCGGGTTCGAGCCCCAACCAAGGCAACATCAATTTATGAAAAATAGTAATATACATATATAAGTTTTTTCTTTCCCTCACACATATCGCAGCGTCCTCCTTCGGTGTTCTCATAGCACTTAACCCCACAAAAGTAAAATAATATAACAGGGCTATGAACTAAAAAGCTTCAACAAAGTTCGCCAACTCACCAACTGTTCTAAAATTCAACATCTCGCGCAATTATAGTGTTGCCATATTTGAAGCCCTTCATCTTTCACCACCTTTCACTTCTTCTCTATCCCCTTTCCAAAGGAAGCAACACGTTAATTAATAGAAAGAATTTCCTGAGTGTTGCTTCTCTTAAAAAAAAAATAAAGTCTTACTTGTGGGGTTTTTTATAATACACTTATCCAGTTAAGTGATATGTCCTCTTTGCACCAGTCTTGGGGCCAGTCCTTTAAGTATAATTGACAGCGCTTAACCCATAGAAATAATAAATTATACCAGTCCTGCGACAAGACCATCTTTAACCACTCACGGGATAGGTACTTTGAGGACAATTCAGTGGTATGTCATCATTTCACCAGTCACGAGACCAGTCCTTTAAGTATAATTGACACTGCTTAACCCACAGCAATAGTAAATTATACTTGTCCTGCTGCAAGTCCTTCTTTAACCAGTCACGGGATACGTACTTTGAGGGCAATTAGTGGTATGTCCTCTTTTTACCAGTCACGGGATAGGTACTTTGAGGACGATTAAGTGGTATGCTACCGTTTCACCAGTCATGGGACTAGTCCTTTAAGTATAATTGTCACTGCTTAACCCACAGCAATGGTAAATTATACCAATCCATTGACAAGTCTTGCTTTAACCACTCACAGGATAGGTACTTTCAGGGCAATTGACCCCTCATTCCCCGTAGGGTAAGTACTTTATGGGCAGTTTTGACAACAAAATCGGTTACAGGTAGAACCAATAAAAGTACTTATTAAACAAGTGTAAAAGGTGCACTCCAATTCAATATTGTGTTCAGTACTATTTTTATAGGTGCATAAAAAGCAATTTCTCATCATTTTTTTATATATAAATATTTTTAAAAATTTTAAAATTAAAAAAATATTGAATTTAAACAAATTAATTGTAAATATTAAAAAACACTTAATAAAAAAAAATATTAAAAAAAAAATAAAAAAATATTGTTTCGAAATGCCAAATGATACCAAAATCACTTTTTACGATCACCCTTTAGAAGTAATACTTAAGTGATTTTTTGGGTGTCATTCAGAAGTAATTCTAATAAAGCTGTATAAATATACTAACGGATACTTTGGAAGCAATGAAAGAAGTGATTTTTTGAAGTTGTTCAGAATAACTCCTAAAAAAGCAGTAAAAATACACTAACGGATACTTGTGAAGCAGTGAAAGAAGTAGTTTGTAAAGAATTACTTCCAATTTTTTTTGCTGGGACTGTAAGTAAAATTTCACATTTTAAAAAGACATGCCACAATGCCGGAGCACCTAAACTTAATTTTGGGTCGTAGATCACACTCGTTTTATATTATTTTATTGTATCAAAACAAAGAAATATTTCATTTTTAAATTTATTAGGTTGTTCGCAAGGGGTGTGCTATTTGTTGTATGGTTGTATCGTCCTAACAAAAAACAGAGTTGTTAAAATTTTTATTTGACTTAAACAACGGTTTTCTATTGGGTTTTTTTTATCTGTTAGCACACTCAAACATAGGACACTAAACATACGTAAAAATGTTGTATCTTAATATTCTCAAATGTTGTGTTTCTTAAAGTTAAATTTTAACAACTCTGTTTTTTGTTAGGACGATACAACAAATAGCGCATCCCTAGTGAACAACTTTTATGTTCTTTCTCAAGCGATTTTTTGATTATATTTTAAGGAAAAGACTTCTAAAACTATTTTGAATTGATTTTATTAATTCTTTATTTGCCGAAACTCAGCCCTAATAATGATGGTCATCAATTTTCATTCAATTCAACTAATTTACATCACTCCCTAAAAAAAATATATTACACAAACGCACAAAATCGTTGTTCTTTTACTTGTAATTTTTGTCTAAGTAAGCACAGTGGTTCCAAACCCAAAAAAAGGTAATAATTAGGGACATTCTAAACACCTGATCCTTTTCCGATTGGATCAGGAGTTTAGAAGGTCCATAATGTTAAAAAGAACTGAAGAGAAAGATCTAGGCTTTTAGAAAATTAGTATTATAGCTAATCTCTTGTAGCACAGGGTGTGCTGCAGGGAGTCAATGTTGACCATCTCAGAAATACAAGAGTATCGTGGTCGTACAACATTTACAAATGTGAACCGATATTACTTTTTGTAATATAGGTTACAAGATAAAGAAAAAACATGTTTCAAGTACCATATTAGCTCTTATAATTTAAAAAATATTTGATTTTGAATTTAATTTTTTTTACAAAAAGTGGGGTTACTTCATTCACTTTTATCTCCAACCAGGAAAATTTTGTGTTCCAAAGAATCGATTGTAGAATAGATACTTTTCCTTTACAACCCCTTCTACTGTCAATTGTAACATTGATGACTTTTGTTTGAAATTGTCCCAAAAGCAACCACTTCTATAGCTCCAAAGTGGAACCGGTTGCCCTAGAATCAGTTCTGGAATTAGTTCTCGAACTGAACATTTTATGACATGCACCTACGCCCAGCATTGGTCGAAAGTGATGAATTTTTGAACAAAATTTAATGTTTTTAAATGTGGCAAAAAAAGTCACGCCACTTAGCTCAATTTTTTTAATTCTAAACCATGAGAAAACATGCTCGAAAGGATTTGCCTCTAAATTTTCCGCCGCCCGCTCATGAACATCGACAGGGAAACAAATTTTGTGGAAAAAGTCATATTTTGAAAATCATTTTTTTATTTGTAAAAAAATATATTAAAATTATTTATTTTTGTAAAATTCGATTTTTATTAAATTAAAAAGTAAACAATTGGCTAGAGTTCTCAAGTATTAGACCTATTTGAAAAAATGGTTTTCGAATACTTCTAAAAACCGCCTTTTTAAAAAACCGGTGTTCGGGTTTTTAATTTAATTCAAAACCGGTTCGAATAACCGGGTTTTCCGGTTTTTTGTAAATAATCATTTTGTATTGCTACACTCATACAAATAAGTCCGTAAAAATAGCAGAAAAAGTTACTAAAAATTAGTTAAAAATGATGCTGCAGAAAAAACTGCTAATATTAGCAGAATCAGTTTGCTAAATATTAATAAAATGAAAACAACAAAAAAAAACTGTTAAATTTACAGAATTATAGTAATATTTGAGCTGCATTTTTGTTAATTGCAATTAACAATTTAACTTGCTGAAATCAGCAAAAAAATTGCTAAATAATAGTAGAATGAGAATAGCAAAAAAAAACTGTTAAATCTACAAAATTTTTGCTAAAATTTTCTGAAATCAACAAAACTTTTGCAGATTACTAGTGGACTGGAAAAAGGTAAAAAAGGAGCAAATGAAATGAAAATTAATAAATAAAAAATAAATGTGTATTTAAAAACATACTTGGGCCCAATTTATTGACCTTAACCTTTAAAAAGGTTAAAGTCGGGCATGCCGACTATACAATACCCTACACCAGTCTGGTTAAAAGCCAACTATTGTTTGGGTCCGAAATTCGAATGGGTTAAAATGGGACTTGTGTCAAAATTTTCTATAATGTAAGTCAGCGAACCAAATTTCATTAAAATATCTTAATATTTGCGACCTGCAGTTTGTAACCAAACCAATTTTGGGGGGACCCTTATATGGGCACTAGGTCTAAACATGGACCGGTGTTAACCAAAATCAATAGGCTTCGTCCTTGGGCTGATATAGGTCGGTGTACCAAATTTCATCAAAATATCTTAATATTTGCGACCTGCAGCGTATAAACAATATAATTTTGGGGGGACCCTTATATGGGCACTAAGTCTAAACATGGACCGATGTTCACCAAAATCAATAGGCTTCGTCCTTGGGCCAACACAGGTCTGTGTACCAAATTTCATCAAAATATCTTAATATTTGCGACCTGCAATAAACAATATAATTTTGGGGGGACCCTTATATGGGCACTAGGTCTAAACATGGACCGATTTTAAGCAAAGTCAATAGGCTTCGTCCTTGGGCCGACATAAGTCGGTGTACCAAGTTTCATCAAAATATCTTAATATTTGCGACCTGTAGAGTGCGCACAAGAATGCATGGACAGACAGACAGACCGACAGACGGACGGACACACGGACATCGTTAAATCGAAATAAAATAAAATTCTGAGCCGATCGGTATACTATAAGGTGGGTCTAGGACCAATATTTTTTGGTGTTACAAACATCAGCACAAACTTATAATACCCTGACCACGTAGTGGTGTAGGGTATAAAAATTGCAATGGCATTGAATGGTGATGAAATTTGTTGGCATTGACATTGAGATAAAGTAATGCCAATTATATTTCAGTGCCAATGAAAATTTCTCAAGAATGATTTTTTGTAAAAGTGGTAATATTTATAGACAATAATATGTTAACCATAACAAAATGTATTTCAGAGACCCTTATTTTGATTTTGCATTGTTTGCTGATCGGATATGTACTTCCGAATTTATTTGAGTTTCCATTTTCACCTCTAAAGCTCCACCCACAGGAAAGAAGGTGTGGCCGATTAAAAATATCGTATTCTTTAAATAAGCTTAAAAAGTACAATATTGGGGGAAAAAATTATGGTCATACCCGTAAACTCTACTTGCTCCCCAGAGATACTTTGATCTTTGAAAATTAATGTATTACGATAAATAGAAACTTTTCTTATAAATTTTAATAATTTAGATATTTTATGAGTAGGACAAATTTTCAACCATTTCAATTTAGCTTTATTTAAAAACTTTTTGCATTATTTTTGGCGAGTTAAAAATATGAAATAATTTGTATGAGTCATTTAACATTCTGTTTATAAGCGCTCCAAAATTGGTGGTTTAGTTTACAAAAAATTTGTAAAATTAGCAAATCTTCTGTTAAAAATTAGTAACTAAAATTCAGCAAAATTCTGTAAAAATTAGTAACTAAATTCAGCAAAAAAAAAATTGCAAAAAAATTTGTAAGTTAGTAATGTGGAGGTAGCAAAAAAATGAACTAAAAATTAAATTTTAACTAAAAATTAGTTAAAAATTTGTTAAATTGAAGTACTAAGAGTTTTACTAACTTTTCTACAAACTTTTTTCTATGAGTGTGTATATGCAAATTTTCTTATAAAACTTGCAAAGAATTGCTAAAAATCTTGCAACTTTCTATTTTTTGCCTTTCTTGAAAGCAATTCGCAGCGTAAATTATTCCATTAGTACGAATCCACCTTTAAAACTAAAAGTTATTATATCTAAAGGCGCTGTTTGCTCTTTTTTTCTAAATAAAAACACTTTCGGACAGATCTAAAAGCCCAGTATTTTATTCGTAATTTTTGCGAAAAAGCTATACCTCCATAATTTAATAGACAGGACGATTTGAAAATGTCGCAAAAAATAACTTTGGCCTTATGGAGATTGTAGTTTTCCAATTAATGTGAAACAATCTGTGACTTTTAAAATTTTTATTACAATTTTACGGGTTCAAATCGCAAAATGTTTTATCACGGGGAGAGAAAAGCTAAAAAAATAAGAAAAAACTCCTTTTATTTATTGGGGAAATGGAAAACATGTGCTTATACATATGCATTTTAGGACAAATTTTTATATCTTTCCTCCTAAACTTATTGTCAGAAAATTAAGACTTTTTTAAGATAGAGAGAAATTGTAGAATTCTGAAAAAATTTCGAAAAAATTAATTTTTTCGATTATAATCCAATAATGTACGTCATAGCAACGACAAAGTGAATAATTCCTAACTAAAGGAGGAAATCAAACATTTAGGGTCATATGTATAATCACTTTGAAAATTTTTAAGTGATTTACAAAACAAATTTTCCATACAAAATTCATTTTATAAATGTGTTATAAGGTTTTCAAATTATTATGCATAGGCACTTAAATATTTTGCATAATTATTGAACAAATGAAGAAAATTTATTAGAAATTTTCACCTTATAAATGTCGAATTATTCGACACGAAAAAACCGGTTTCTCGAATAATTCGAAAACCGCCCTTTTTTCATAAACCGGTTTTAAAAACCCGGAAATATAGAACAAAACCGGTTTATCGAATAATTCGGAAACCGGTTTTGACAACTCTACAATTGGCAGACGTTACAAAAATCGTTTCGTTACTATTAATAGTTAATTTTACCTAAAAAGTCAAAGTTCTATATAATATTTTGGAATAAAGTGCACTGATAGAATTTTGTGCATAGTATTTGTTCATTAATCCAATGATTTTTTTCATTGAAAAGTCCCCAAAGAACGTGTTCATTAAATCAATGAAACGTATTCATTAAATGAAAACTAATTGAAAAAAATATATTTTTTTTTGCGTTTTTTTATTTTTTGTTTATTTTTATTTTATTAATTTTTATTTGTACATGTACATATTTCTTTTTTGTTTTTATAATGTTTTTGACATCTCCCTGAACTCGACTTGAACCCGCAATTACCAGAATGTAAACCAGGCTTCGTAATGCACGCACATGTGCGCACATGCACATGTGCAAAAATTGATGTGCAGACAAAAGATGCACATGCACATGTGCAAAAATTGATGTGCAGACAAAAGATGCACATGTGCATGTGCAAATTTTTGTTTATACTTTGCACTTGCACATGTGCATGTGCGAATTTGACTTCATATTTCGCACATGCACATGTGCATGTGCGAAAATATTTTACACTTCGCACATCAAGATGTGCAAGTGCAGATACTATTCGCACATGCACATTTTGAATGTGCGATGTGCGAATACAAATTCGCACATGCACATGTGCGAGTGTAAGTGCAAGTGCATATGCACGTGCATTAAAAAAACAGCTAACATTAGAAAAAAAACGCTAATATTGTCGAAAATCGCAAATATATAAAAAAAATCGATAATAATTTAAAAAAAAAAATGCAAAAATGGATACAAAATCGCCAAAATTGAAAAAAATCGCCGAAATTAAAAAAGAACTGTCCAAATTTTCAAAAAATCGCCAAAAATTTAAAAAAAAATTGACAAATATGAAAAAATCGCCGAATTTAAAAAAATCTTTAAAATTTAAAAAAATTGCATAATTTAAAAAAAAAATTTCAAATTTTAAAAAAATCGCCGAAATTTAAAAAAATCGCCGATATTGGAAAAAATCGTCAAAACTTGAAAAATCGTCAAAAATTTGAAAAAATCTGCAAAATTTAAAAAAATTGCCAAAATTGAAAAAATCGTTAAAAAATGGAAAAAAATCGCCAAAATTTTAAAAAATCGTCAAAATTTGAAAAAAATTTTAAAAAAACACTAAATTCGAAAAAAAAGTAAAAATTTGACAAAATTTTCAAAAATTAAAAAAAATCGCCAAAATTTTAAAAAAATTTCCAAAATTGGAAAAATCCCAAAAAGTGGAAAAAAATCGTCAAAATTTGAAAAATCGTCAAAAATTTGAAAAAATTGTCAAAAAAAAAATTTAATTTAAAAAAATTGCCGTAATTGAAAAAATCGTTAAAAATTCGAAAAAATCGCCAAAATGGAAAAAAATTTCCAAAATTTGAAAAAAACACTAAAATTGGAAAAAGTCAAAATTTGACAAAATCTTCAAAAATTAAAAAAAATCGCCAAAATTGAAAAAAATCGTCAAAATATGAAAAATTTTCCTAAATTGGAAAAAAGCCCAAAAATTTGAAAAAATCGTCAAAAATTCAGAAAAATCGCCAAAATTGAAAAATCTCCAAAATTTAAAAATAGTCATGTGTTGAAAAAATCGACATAATTTGAAAAATTCGCGAATATTTGAAAAAACTGCAAAAATTAAAAAAAGTAAAATTTAGAAAAAATCGTCAAAATTAAAAAAAAAAAAATCGAAAATGGCAAAACTGTCAGAAATTCGAAATCATGAAAATCGTCAGAATTAGAAACGATGAAAAATTATATGGTGAAAATTTGAAAAAAATCTTCAAAAATCGCAAAATTCATTTTCGCATTTATTCTTCTCTACGATGCTTAGTGGTGGTGGATTTTCACCTTTGGTGCAGTCAGTTTTCCTCTAGCTCTTCTAGTTTTCGAGATATGGACGATTTAAATTTTATATAAGCGATTTTCGCCTTTATTTTTTCACAGATGACTCGCTATGACTTCCCTGTTCCAAAACCGTTGTCCGTTTTCATCTAACTTATTTAGTTTTCGAGATACGGGAGATATTCCAAATAAAAGCCCTTTTCTCTCTACGACGCTTAGTTTTCGAGAAAAACGCGATTTTAAAATCTAGCAATACAAGTCAAAATCTAGTTCCGCTATCGGGGTATTGGTGGCGAGTTTTGAACTTTGGTGCACTCAGTTTTCCTCTAGCTCTTCTAGTTTTCGAGATATGAACGATTTAAATTTTAAATAAGCGATTTTCGCCTTTATTTTTTCACAGATGACTCGCTATGACTTCCCTGTTCCAAAACCGTTGTCCGTTTTCATCTAACTCATTTAGTTTTCGAGATACGGGAGATATTCCAAATAAAAGGCCTTTTCTCTCTACGACGCTTAGTTTTCGAGAAAAACGCGATTTTAAAATCTAGCAATACAAGTCAAAATCTAGTTCCGCTATCGGGGTATTGGTGGCGAGTTTTGAACTTTGGTGCACTCAGTTTTCCTCTAGCTCTTCTAGTTTTCGAGATATGGACGATTTAAATTTTATATAAGCGATTTTCGCCTTTATTTTTTCACAGATGACTCGCTATGACTTCCCTGTTCCAAAACCGTTGTCCGTTTTCATCTAACTCATTTAGTTTTCGAGATACGGGAGATATTCCAAATAAAAGCCCTTTTCTCTCTACGACGCTTAGTTTTCGAGAAAAACGCGATTTTAAAATCTAGCAATACAAGTCAAAATCTAGTTCCGCTATGGGAGTATTGGTGGCGAGTGTTGAACTTTGGTGCACTCAGTTTTCCTCTAGCTCTTCTAGTTTTCGAGATATGGATGATTTAAATTTTATATAAGCGATTTTCGCACTTATTTTTCCACAGATGACTCAATATGACTTCCCTGTTCCAAAACCGTTGTCCGTTTTCATCTAACTCATTTAGTTTTCGAGATACGGGAGATATTCCAAATAAAAGCCCTTTTTTCTCTACGACGCTTAGTTTTCGAGAAAAACGCGATTTTAAAATCTAGCAATACAAGTCAAAATCTAGTTCCGCTATGGGGGTATTGGTGGCGAGTTTTGAACTTTGGTGCACTCAGTTTTCTTCTAGCTCTTCTAGTTTTCGAGATATGGACGATTTAAATTTTATATAAGCGATATTCGCACTTATTTTTCCACAGATGACTCAATATGACTTCCCTGTTCTAAAACCGTTGTCCGTTTTCAACTAGCTCATTTTGTTTTCGAGATACGGGAGATATTCCAAATAAAAGCCCTTTTCTCTCTACGACGCTTAGTTTTCGAGAAAAACGCGATTTTAAAATCTAGCAATACAAGTCAAAATCTAGTTCCCCTATCGGGGTATTGGTGGTGGGTTTGACCTTCATCTAACTCATTTAGTTTTCGAGATAAATTTTTCAAATTTTTGGCGATTTTTGGTGTTTTTTTTTTTTCAATTTTGACGATTTTTAAAAATTTTTGCATTTTTTTTTTCTTGTTTCGGCGTTTATTTCTGATATTGAAACTTTTATCAATTTCAGCGATTTTTTGCATCCATGTGCGCGCACATGTGTGCACATTTTGCACATACACATGTTGATGTGTAATGTGCAAGTACCAGTCTGCACTTGCACATGTGCATGTGCAAATTTGTATTCGCACATCGCATATGGAGATGTGCATGTGCGAATAGTATTTGCATTTGAACATCTTGATGTGCGAAGTGCAAAATATTTTCGCACATGCACATGTGCAAGTGCAAAGTATAAAGTCAAATGCGAAGTATAAACAAAAATTTGCACATGCACATGTGCATGTGCGAAGTATAAACACAAATTTGCACATGCACATGTGCAAGTGCAAGATGTGCGAAAATGTGCGCACATGTGCGTGCAAATACGAACCCTGATGTAAACATTACCGCGTTACCGATTGATCTAAATAGCCAAAACAAAATGATGTCATTACTTGGACAATTATATTTAAATAATTTCATTTTGCAACCCTAGCGTCAAAAAAAAAAAGATTAAGATATCTATGTAATCTATGGTGTAAACTCCCTTTTTATTGCTATGAAATTATTTTTATTTTATTTAGTTTCAATCATGAATAAACTCATACGCGTTCATTTTTGGTTTTTGTGATCTATTCTACATCAAAATCATCATTGTTGAACCGAACGAATATGAATGAAATGAATGGTATGAAAACAACTAATGAATAAATCAAAGGCGCAACAAAAATCACTTGGTTTAATTGATTTAAAATCAGCAACGAATATGTGTTTTTGAGTACATTCAGCACATGAACGCAAACGAATGTTTAATCGGGTGTTGATTACGTATGATGGTTTAGCAATCAGCAGTTGCAGTTCTCTGATGGATACGTAGCGATTGTCAAACCACTGTCTCACCTACCACGAAATGGAAATGAGTTTAATATAGAAGTAATTTCCTCATTCCAGCAATTGAAATTGGCATTAAGTAAGGACAACATTAAAATTGTTTAATGTAAAAGCTACTACAGAAGTCCATACTGATTGATTTATTTATTTATTTAATTGATTTTCTATGCTACAAGATTACATCTTATGAATTACAGCATAGAACTTAATTTGACTACATATGTTTAAATGTGACAATTTATATAAAAATAAAAATTGAATTTAAAATAAAAAATATTAAAAATGATAATAATGAAAAGAACAAATTTGTAAACTATAATACCATAATTGAAAAAAAAGTTAAAAAAAAAAAATTAAAATAAAATGGATAATTTGAAATCACAACTGTTTTTTATCACAATAACTTTAAAAATCTAAGAAAATCTAAGAAAATAATAAAATGAAAATAAAAAAAATTAAAATAAAAAATGAAATAGAAAATGAAAACGACAAATAAATAATTTTAAAAATTTAAATAAAAATAAAAATAAAATTAAAAAGTAAGAAAAATAATATATGAAAACAAAAACTAAATAAATGTATAAATACTGATGTCTGCAAGTTTTGTTATGGGGCAGTACTATTGCAAAAGGACTCGGAGAATCAATGTCTACACCCAGACCAGTACAGGAGCAGGAAAACATCACCGGCAGAGGAAAAATACCACTTGTATGAGTTTGAAGGTTTGGTAATAACAGAAGCGCTCAAGAAGTGGAGAGTCTGAAGGGCTTAAAATTTAAGATTGTTACAGACTGTAATGCCTTCGCCTTGACGATGAAGAAAGCAGAAGTACCGTTACGTATTTCAAGATGGGCAATATTTTTGCAAGATTTCGATTATGAGATTGAACATTGGTCAGGGACCAAAATGCGACATGTTGATGCATTAAGCAGAGTATCCTGTTTGTTGATTGAAGATTCGTTACGACAACGCCTAAAAGAAGCCCAAATGGGTGATATGTGGGTAAAAGCAGTAGGAAAGATACTTAAAGTGGATCGTTATGAAGATTACTGTATCCATCATGATATATTGTTTAAGGATCCAGCATGAGAAGTGATGGTAGTGCCGTCGCGAATTTAGGACGATAGTATAATGATAGCCCACAGAAAGCGTCACTTTGGGGTAAAAAAGACTCAGGAGTATTTTGAAAAGTATTTTTATATCCCATATCTTATTTAGAAAATCGGAAAAGTGGTCATGAGTTGCGTAGAGTGTCTAGTTATCAATTCAAAGGCTGGTAGGAAAGAAGGTTTTTTATCACCAATTGATAAAAAGGACCAACTCTGGGGCAGATATCACATAGATCATGTTGGACCGATGACAACAACCAGTAAACAGTATAATCATATAAAGGGTTTTCCAATAAGGACTTGAAAACTTTTTTTTAAATAAAACGCAAACCATTTGAGATATTTCCAAAATTTTATGATCGACTTGAAACACAATCGGAACATTTATGAATGGAACTCGACTTCGTTCATATGGCCGTCGATCCGTTGGACTCAATTTTCGATTACTCGGTCACACATTTCGGTCGTAACGGCCGCTATTTCGCGTTCAATTTTGGCTCTGAGTTCTTCCAACGTCGTCGGCTTGTTGGCATAGACCAATGATTTGACGTAGCCCCAAAGAAAAAAGTCTAGCGGCTTTAAATCGCACGAACGAGGCGGCCAATTGACTGGTCCATTTCTTGAGATAACACGCTCACCAAACTTACTCTTCAATAAATCGATTGTAACGTGTGTTATGTGGCTTGTGGCACCGCCCTGTAGAAACCACATGTCGTCCAAGTCCATCTTTTCCAATTCGGGCCAAAAATAATCGGTAATCACGGCGCGATAACGATCACCATTCACAGATCGTTATTGTCGACGACAAAATATGGTCCAATGATGCCGCCGGCATGCAAACTGCACCAAACAGTTATTTTTTGTGGATGAAGTGGTCATTCATGAAGCACATGTGGATTTTCACCAAACCAATAACGCATATTTTGCTTATTGACGAGCCCATTGACCAAAAATGAGCTTCATCACTGAAGCTGATTTTGCGATGAAATTCATCATCTTGGTGCATCTTCTCCAGAGCCCACTCGGAGAACATACGTCGCGTCAAATGGTCCATCGGCTTCAATTCTTGAGTCAGCTTGATCTTGTATGGGTGTAAACCAAGATCTTTACGCAAAATTCGCCATAAAGTGGTCTTGGCGATGCCCAGTTCTTGAGAACGCCGCGGAATCGACTGATTTGGATCGTTTGCTACGGACGCCTGAACGGCAGCGATATTTTCGTCACTTCGACCAACCCGTTGTCTCACTAGCACGGCAGGATCACACAATGAATATGTAGACTATAATTTTTGCACTAAACTTGTTATTGCTTGTCCACTAGGGCGAGAATAACGACCGAAAATTGGAGTTAACGCTCTTAAAGTTGCGGTCACCGACTCCGAATTTCGGTAGTACATTTTTGCATACGTTGTTCGTTCGTGTACTTTACCATGATGAAAATGTTGAGTTAACTGAAAAAAGGAAAGTAAAAGTTAGATGATCAGTGAAATAGTGCGTTCACAAATTAATTTCAATGTTGTCAAGTACCTATTGGAAAACCCTTTACTTGTGGTCGTGGATGGGTTTTCCAAATTCGTTTGTTTATGTCCCACTAATCGACTGGAGAAACAGGCAGCTTTATTCGGAAATATGGAGGAACTGCGTTTACATCTAATGGTTTTCGAGATTATTGCCAAAGTCAAGGAATTCAGCATCTTCTGATAGCTACGGAAGTTCCGAGAGGAAATGGGCAGGTTGAACGAATGCAGAAAGCTGACCAGAGAAAATCCGAATCAGTGGTATAAAAATACTGACAAAGTGCAGCAGTATATCAACAGTACTCCACCGAGATCTACATAACAATCGCCTTTCAAAATATTAACCGGTTGCGAGATGCGATTGCGAGATTTTCCGGATTGTAGGGAAATGATTGAAACTCAAGCAATGGAAGATTTACAGATGGAAGGAAATAAGGTACGAGAATTTACCAAAGAGAATATTGCTAAAATTCAGAAGGAGAATAAAATATCTTTTAACAGCAATCGTAAAGGAGAAGATAATTATGAAGTTAACGACCTTGTCGCTATAAAATGCACCCAATATGGTGTCGGCATGAAAGTTAAAACATGGCCTGTTTGAGGTCGAGGGGCCCCGGTAGACATATACTGTAGCGGAATATATCACGCGATGAGATCCGGTATTCGTATCGAACACCCTGTGAGGAGGGCCGATTGTGGGATCTGAACCTAAACGGACCACCAGATCAGGAAGTGATTATTAGTGTTAATTTGATTTTGAATGTAACATACGTTTACTGGGCGGAGACTATAGAATAGTTTTAGTATTAGCAGACAAACACAGACAGACGTGAGCTGACATTGACAGACGGAACTTTATTATTTCAAAGGAGTTCTGTTGCAACAGCTGTAAAGTAAAGACGAAGTCGGAAAGTTGTATTTTCAAAAATTAAAGTAGTAAAATATACGAGTAAACCATTTTATTTCATTAATATTAAAATACTTTATCATACCCTAGACAATAAGAAATTAAACTAAATAAATGTTAAATACAATAACTAAATTTAACCAAGAAGTGTTTTAATTAGAAAAAAAAACAGAAGTCTTTAAACTTCGGGATAAAATCCCACATGTGTATGTTTAAGAGGAGTCGAGGTAAAATAATTCAAAATGCCAAAAGCATTGAAATTTAAAACCTTTTATTTATCTTTTCAAAAACAAGTGTTTAAAAAATAAGTGGTTCAACTAAAGAATTATCTTTAGCAACTTCCCATGGGGTAAGTAAGACCAGATAGAGATTTACATTCCATTATATTTCTGTTGCCTTCCCTTCAAACCACCCTTGGACATATGTACTCTATATTTTACATGGCCAGTTGTAGGTGGCAAAAAGCTTGGGTCGAAAGGTTTAAGCTCTGCCGTTTTGCCAAAAATATTACCACTTGCCCAGCTATAGTTCTAGCAAACACAAAAGACATTGTTTGAATTTATTTTTTTTTTTACTTTTACTATCCCTTTGAATACGCCATTTCGAAAAAATATATTTTTACTTTTTGATATGTTTAATAAAAATTAACAAACTTCGATATTATAGATTTCGTTACTGGATTCATTTCATTTAAGTAGTTCCATGTGTTTTTTTTACAATTCATTCATTCCCCGTTGCATTCTATATCGTTCCCCTTTTTTAGTGTTTCATTTCCATTCCATCCATTCCATTTCGTACCTGATGTTAACTGTGCCAGTTCAATTCGTTCCGTGTTTCACTGCATATCGCCCCCATTTGGAACAATGTTCCACTACAAGCATTCAGTGACTTCCATAAAAAAAAAATTAATAATTACTCCTACAAAACTACCAGTTCACTTCACTTGACGTGTATGAAATTTTTACTGCGGTAACCTGTCTTCAATATATATGCAAGCTGCCTGCTCTTGAATGTAAAAAACCATACGTCAGTTTTGCAACATTTGGGATAAAGGAGACACGAAGGAGATTGGAAGATAACCAAAAAAATCTAAAAATAGAATGTTTGTAAGTGTCCGTGTTTGGTCACTTCTTAGTAAAAACAAAAACAGAAAACTGAATAGGAAAGAAAAACTATGAATTATTAGTTACATTTTATTCAAGGCATTACTTGGGTTGCATGTCTAAGCGTTAGCACCTTGGTATAGTTACATTGGTAATGTAGAAATAGGCACATGTTATATTCCCACAGCTAAGTTTATTCTTCTTCTTAACCTCAAACCTACTAAACTAAAATTAATAAAAATGCATATTAATTACAATATTAATTGCGGCTGTCTATATGACCTTAAAACAACACTGTACGAAAACGTTTTTGCTTTCTTTCTTCACTTAATTGAAGTAACATACAGTTGGATATGACCATGTTTCTGGATAATGTCATTGCACTGTCGCAAATAACAGTCCTTGGTAACTTCTCTATGACACGATGTGCATACCTATATTTTTAATAATTTTTATATAATTTATTTTATTGATCAGGACATTGATGCAGCTGTGGAATAAAGAGATAGACATTATTTGTCCGGAATGTCCGGCCACATACTCTCTAACTAACGAAATTAATAACCACACATGCTGCACAAGGTGTCCAAGTTTAATCGTCCATAAGCACCTAATATTTAGAGCCAACATTTTTTTCGCTAACCACAACTAATTTGTTTCGAGTGTACGTGGATACAGGATATGTGGACTTGTATACAATACTTATTCTTATAAATAAACATTTAAAACAACAACTACATAGCATAATTTTGTATGAAAGAATATGTGCTATATGCCATGCGCTATTATTAGTTCTTATGCATACTAACACATACATATGTATGTATTCGAATTTGTGCGAACATTGATCCGAAAAAACACCGAAAAAAGCATGAACAACAAAACCTCCCAACACCCACTTTACTTACAATTAGCAATACAGAGACGAAAAAATTCATCGTTTGCTTTAAATAAATTGTAATTTTTCTGTACACAGACCAACAATGTGTATTTTAGCCACTTAACGCTACAGGGATCGGGGATGAATGGTTGGATGGTTGGATGGTTCAATGGATGGATGTTATGTTTCCCAACCACAATTGAGTTTTTGTTTTCTGTGTTTTGACTTTTTTTTTTGGGTTTTGATGTTTTGTTATTTTGTGAATTTTGTTAGTTGGTAGTCATTTGTTTTCCAAAACTAAACCACAATACTGTTTAAGAGTTGCAATCTGTTTCAATATAAACGAACATAAGCGATGATATTCTTGGGGGACAATTCTCTTACCCCCACTTTATTTATATTTAGAATGATGTTGGGGAGGATGATATTGTGGATTTTTGGGTGGTTATTTAACACATACATAGATATTTTTGGTATGACTTTCATCATCCTTGTTGTAGTTGTTGTTATTGCTGTTAATAACATGGAGTTATTGTTGTTGTTGTTTTTTGTCTATATTCCCCAGAGTGTCATAATTCTTGACGAGCTCATCTTTTACTTAAGTTTTACATAATTTCATGTTGAATTTGCGCATAGTTGATTTTTTTTTTTTTTTGGGTTGTGAGTTTTTGTAAGGTTTTCCCTTCGAGACCTTATAATCGAATCAAAGCCCACAAGTATGTTTGTGTATAAATGTATGTCTGTATATGAAAAAAGTGGCCTTGATGTAGATGATATTAGCCAGTTGACTAAACCATATAATTGACTTTATATTGAATTTAACAGATTCCATTTAAATTTCATATTTAAGAATGAAATTGATATTTTGTCTATTTCATGGAGTTAATTAAAAATTTAAAAACAATGCAAAATAAATACGTATATTATTCATAATTATTTCAGGAATAAATGTGTTTTATTTTCCAGGCGTATGTAGGTTATATTAAAGAGGTAGAAACCTCTTTAAAAATTCTGCTGGCGCAAATATAGGTACGATTTTTCTTGTTATTTTAGCAGAGTTTCAAACTTTTTTTATGAGTGTAGGAATATAGGTAGTGCAATGGTACCTAATCCAAATCTATTGATACGAATAGTTTCGGATTAATTTGATATAAAATTAAGAATACATAATTCGTGTTCAGGAATTGACGAACTCTCTATGAGCTTCTTTTTTTTTTTTTTTTAAGAGAAGCAACACTTAGGAAATTTTCCTATTAATTAACGTGTTGCTTCCTTTTGAAAGGGGATAGAGAAGAAGTGAAAGGTGGTGAAAGATGAAGGGCTTCAAATATGGCAACACTGTAATTGCGCGAGATGTTGAATTTTTAGAACAGTTGTTGCGCGCCATCTGATGGTAAGTTGGCGAACTTTGTTGAAGCTTTTTAGTTCATAGCCCTGTTAAATTATTTTACTTCGGTGGGGTTAAGTGCTATGGGAACACCGAAGGAGGACGCTGCGATATATATGAGGACGCTGCATATTACTATTTTTCATAAATTGATGTTGCGTTGGTTGGGGCTCGAACCCACAACCTCACGTGTAACAGTCCAACGCGCTAACCATTACACCACAGCGCCCACAAAAAAATCATGCAAAAATCCCACGGATTTTTAGAAAATAAAAAATCTATTAGGTAACTTTTTCTAAAGCAAAAGCCTAAGATTGTGATGGCCTTCTCCTGTAAAAGGATCCAAATATTCTGAGGATTACTTCCTTCATAAGAAATCTTAGATTCTGAGGGCTGTTTTTAAATATAAACCTTAAGGCTCTAAACACATTCCTACAGAAATTTGTTAGATTCTGAGAACATTTCCCGCCGAGAATTTAAATACTTTTCCCCGCAGAAAAATAGTTAGATTTTAAGGACTTTTTACTAACTAAAAGCTTAAAAATTCCAACAACGTTTTCTAATGAAAAGTCATTCGTTTTTTTGTAAAAACCATTTGATTTTGATGAGTTCCAGGCCTTTCTCCTATGAAAAATCCATCTGACTCTGAAGACTTTTTCCTATAGAAATACTCTTTTTAGATTCCTAAGACTTCTTACATAAAGAGAACAGTAGGCACCAACATTGGAATTTGTGAAAACAAACACATTTTCTTTTAAATTTTAATTTTTATCCCAAGAAGTTTTTTGTATGAAATGTTTGTAGCACGTTTGCAAATTATTAATGAAAAATAATAAAAATTGTTTAAAATAAAAATTCAAGGTTACAAAAAAGAACAAAAAATTTTTTTTCCGAATTACAAATTCCATTGTTGGTGCCTTTTTAAAAAGTTTTTTTTTTTTGTTTACAAAAGCGGTATGAGAAAGATATTTACAAATTTAATTAGAATTTGTAAATTCTTTCTGTGTGTAGAGAAACCCCAGTTTTCTAAAATTTTTCCCTATATAAAACACTCATATTTCAGTACTCCTTCCAATAGAAAATCTCTCAGCTTCTAAGGACTTTCTCCTTTCTCCGAAAAACAGAGTTTTTTCTATATGAAAATCCTCTAAATTTATGAGTGTAAGACATTTTCTATATAAAGGCGTTTTTTTTTTTGTATAGGAGAAAGTGCCGAGAATGTAAGGATTTTCACTGTAGGAAAAAGCATTGAGTTTTTTTTATAAGAAAAAGTTCTCAGAATCTGAAGTTTCTCAATGGATAAACTTCACCAGAATCTGAGGATTGTATTAGGCTTAAATATATTATTAATAAAATATTTTAAAGAATATTTTATTCTTTTATTTTTGTGCTATTCATATATTTAATTTGGTAAATTTACGCAAAAGATTGGTAAAGTTATCCATAATTTCTGAAATTGTTTTACACATTTTCAATATAAATTTACAAACTTTGTGTGTAATTTAGTAAAGTATCATTTGTGTAATTTTCTAAGTAAATTTACCTTATTTATAGAAAGAGTTTAGTTTCCTACTATACGTTGGGTGAATTTAAACAATAATTAATTAGAGTGTAGTTTTTAATGTTGTTCGGTTTAAGATCATTAAGTTTTTAGCAATTTTTTTTTTGCTGAAATTGTGTTTCAGCTAAAGTTTTAATTATATATTTTCAGCACTAAACTAATTTTGAAATAATGCTTTCCTGATAAACACATGTTGTAAAATTATACTAACAACTCCTGTCTACATTTTATACATAACTATTTCGTATGTTTTTAGATTTTAATTAAATCATGTTGTCTCGACATTTTTATATTTTACATAGTTTTCTAAATGAATTTCTAGATACATTTTCAGCGAATAAATTAACTAAAGCACAATTTTTCTAAAGGTAGACCTGGCAATTCAAGTAAATTCACAAATTCAGTTGGAAAATTTACTGCGTCGGTTTCTTCCACCGGTGCTTCGTTACCTGCAGTTTAAATATAAGAATATATAAGTTTCATTCTTTTTCTAAGGTTTTTTATCTTTTAGAAAATTTGTTTAACTTTTTGGAGAGTATGTTTTAATGCTACATAAGTTTCATATTCGGTGGATAGTGTTTGAATAGGTAATTAAAAGGGCTCCTTCACCCCTTTTTGTTCCTCCCAGTAAAAATCCCAAATATATATAATCTGCCGCAATCGCATGCGAAATTTCAAGTACCAAACTCCGGCAGTTCGAGTCATTCAAATTCCATTCCATTTTGTTTAACAATTTCAGTTTTCCAATGCAACTCCTTCCAAGATTCCATTTCGTTCACCATTCCATTGCATTTCGTTCCCATTATCTGTTATTCCAATTCCACTCGTTCCTCGTTTCATTCCATTTCGTTCCTACTGTCTTGTGTATCGATATTGATATCAGTCGCTTCGCTTTCCATTCCATTTCTGTGCACTTGCTCCGTTCCATTCCTCTTTTAACTGCAGTGTTTCAATTCCACTCGTTCCTCAATCTATGCCATCTCGCTCCTCATTCCATTTCGTTCTATAGTCCATTCCTTTTCGTTCCCTTTTCCAATCCATTTCCATTGTCTATAATTTCAATTCCACTCGTTCAACGTTTATATCCATTTCGTTCCACTTGTGTAGTGTTTCAATTCCACTCGTTTCCTATTTAGTTTCTTAATTTTAGTGTTCCATATACACTCGTTCTTTAAATTTTAGGTTTCCAGCTTAACACGCAGATGTTCAGGGGGGGGGGGCAATTTTCCCCTTTTGAGCCACCATTTTTACCATGTTCCTGTCCAAAGTCCTAAAAATGCCTTGTCGATAAGTTAGCCCATACTCCAAGGAAAACATATTATAGATTACGGGTTTCTAGCCGAAGGGTTCGTTTAGGCCATCAAGGGCGAGAATTATTCCGTTTTTACCCCTCCCGGTAGGATTTTCCAAAAATTCCGAGAACGTCTGCGTTGGAGGAGGAACCTACTACATACATAATTTTAAGTCTCTATATCCAGCAGTTTTCCCAACTCGGCAAGGGGGAAGTTTTTTCACTTTTTACCCCTCCCGGTATGAGTTTCCAAAAATAACGTCTTAGGGGACGTCTACATTGGAGGAAGGAACCCAAATACCGAATTTAAGCTCCCTAGTTCCAGCAGTTTGGCCAGGGGGGAGACTTTTCCTGTTTTTGACCCTACCTGTGGAAATTTCCAAAAATCTCATCTTAGCAGATGTCTACAATAGAGAAGGAACTTTAGTACCAAATTTCAACTTCCTACCTCCAACAGTTTGGGCAGGCCTTTAAGCGGCACTTTTCGCTTCATTAATCCCCATTTTTGCAATGTCCCTGTCCAAAATTCGACAAAGCACCTTCCCGATAAGTGAGACCATACTCCAAGAAACATATGTTTTACATTTCAGGTTTCTAGCCAACTTTTACTATTTGTGCCCCTCTGGGTAGGAATTTCCGAAAATCCATCGACAGGGAATTTCAGCTTCCTGGTTCCAGCAGTTTGAGCAGGCTGTCAAGTGGGACACTTTTTCTTTTTTGTCCCTCCCGGTTGGAATTAGGCTGGAAGAGGAACCTAAGTACTGAATTTCAGCTTCCCAGTTCCAGCAGTTTGGACAGGTCGTTAAGGGGCCACTTTCCCTTTTTGAGCCCCTATTTTATAACGACCCTGTCCAAAATTCAAAATAGTAACTTTCTAATAAGTTAGCCCTTACTCCAGGGACCCACATTTTAATTTCAGGTTTCTAGCCGAAGGGGTTTTTACAGGCCACCAAGGGGAGGCTTTCTTCTTTTTGCCCCTCCCTTTAGGAATTTACAAAAATTCGATCTTCGCGGCTGTCTGCGATGGATGAGGGACATTCATACCAAATTTCAACTGCATTGCCTAAGCGGTTTGGGCAGGCCGTTAGTGGGGACATTTTTCCCTTTCAACCACCATTTTTACGGACGCCTACACAGAAGGAAGAACTCACATTCCGAATTTGCTTTTGGGATATCCTATAGGGAATTAGTCGATGTCTACTACAGTGGAGGAACCTTTATACCAAATTTCAACTTCTTACCTCCAGGGGTTTGGGCAGGCACTTTTCCAATTTGTGAGACTGTTTATTGGGAGACTTTTCCCCTTTTTGTCCGTTCCGGTAGGAATTTCCAAAAATCCCGTCTTAGCGCACGTCCATGGCGAATATCAAGAAACCTTGTTTTAGTGGAGATATCCGTGGGGGGAGGAAAAAAAGTAGTTTTTTTGAAATTATACATATATTATTTTAAATGGTACTTTTTGGAAAAACGAAATTTTTTGCAAAAAGATACTTTGTTTTTACAAAGTACTTTATTTGTACTTATTTTAGAAAAGGTATTTTTTTTAAAAAGGTATTTTTTTTGGAAAAATGTATTTTTTTTTGGAAAAATGTATGTTTTTTGGAAAAAGGTACTTTTTTTTGAAAAAGGTAAATTTTTTTAGAAAAAGGTACATTTTTTGGAAAAAGGTACTTTTTTTGAAAAAGGTACTTTTTTTTGAAAAAGGTACTTTTTTTTGGAAAAAGGTACTTTTTTGGAAAAAGGAATTTTTTTTGGAAAAAGGTACTTTTTTGGAAAAAGGTACTTTTTTTTGGAAAAAGGTACTTTTTTTGGAAAAAGGTACGTTTTTTGGAAAAAGGTACTTTTTTTGGAAAAACGTACTTTTTTTTGGAAAATCGTACTTTTTGTAAAAACGTGCTGTTTTGGAAAAAGGTATTTTTTTGGAAAAAGGTACTTTTTTTGGAAACGGGTACTTTTTTTGGAAACGGGTACTTTTTTTGAAAAAAGGTACTTTTTTTGAAAAAATGTACTTTTTTTGGAAAAGGTATTTATTAAAAAAATCTTCGATTCTGGGTCAAAGCTTAATAAAAATTTTACCATAAACTTGTGAAAACAAGATTTTTATATATTTTCATGTTTTTTAATGTAATAATTTCATTTTAAATATTTGATCTCAGAAAAGATTTTTATTTTTTTTAATCAGGCACTGTTACTTAAGGTTTATTTACACGCTATCCACCCCTGTCCATCCATTTATACTTTTTTTTCCAATATTTGGGATGTTACATTTCACATTTCACATTTTCAAAAAAAAAAAAAAATTGGTGATAATTTGGAAATTCGTATCATCAAAATTAGGATATAGTAGATAAGGCAATGAGCATGTAAACCAGGATGCTACAAATCTGTCTACCCTAGACAACCATGGAGCCAAAAAACTATACCGTAGTCAACCGTTGGGGGTACGATCAGTACGGTCAAACAGTGATTTTATTCAACCGCAATTTTGGAGTACTTATATTTTATAGTGCTTATGCAAAATATTTTGAAAACCTTATAACACGTTTATAAAATGAATTTTGTATGGAAAATTTGTTTAACAGGTAATTTATAAACTTTAAAAGTGATTATGCATATGACCTTATTTGTTTAACACAAAATATATATATATATAATATATATTAAATGTGTAATGTAATATATATATTATAAATATTACATTACACAATTAATATATATTTTTTTGTAAAAATAAAAATAGTTTTTAAAAATGTTAAATAAAGACACTGTTCTTCACCGTTCCTCGTATGTGGAATACGCTTAATTTATTCTTGAGCGGAAATTACCGAGATCCAAAATGTATTCCGCTTTCCCGGGAAATCGGAATCATCATGGAAAAGAAAAACCCTGCTCAAAATAGTCAAATTTTGTTGAGTGTATGGAAAGCAGCTTTGTATCGACGATAATTCCAAGATGATGTATAACAAATATTAACGAAAAATTTAACTAATCCAACGTATTCCGTTAGAGAAACCTTAGAAAAAAATTCGAATAAAATGTAATCTTATGAGTTAAGCGGGAAAGATGTAAATATAGCTGCCCTATTCCAGTTTTGGATTTTTTTAATTTAGAATATTTTAATATGAAAACATTCAGAAAAAATTTCAAATCAAGCAAAAACAACATTAAATTAAATACAAACAACCACAAAATCAAAATAAGTTTGCTTATTTTTAATATAAATGTATTTATTGTTTTTTTAAAAATGCGAAACGAAATCTAATATGTTAAAATACTAACTTAAATACGAAAAATTTACTTTAACTACACTTAAGACAATACATCAGTGGAAAAATATGGCAAACGGGTTTCAAATCGATTTGACTAATTTTTAACAAATTTTTAGTTCAAAAACTGATTAAACAAAAATTTAATTATCTTCATTTAACACTATACTAAAAATCCTCAGTACCTTAACCCTTAAATGCCCAAAGTTTCAGATTTTGGTGAAAAAAATATATTATATGTAAAATACTAAAAAAATAACAAGTGCGTTTTCAGTTTTTTAAAAAAACTTTTTTTAAAGAAGTTTTTTGAAAAATAGTGGTTGTATCTAAAAAGATACAGTGGGCAGTAGCACGCTTCTGAAATTCTTAAGAAAAGTTACCAAAAATATAATAGTTTTTTCAATTCATTTATTTTTAAAGGTTAAAATTAAAATCATTAAAATTTATTATTAAGTAAAAATACATTAAAAACAAAAAATAAAAGAAAAATAATATATATACATTTTATACATTCACTAGTACAATAAAAATTGATTAAAAAATTATGTAATAAATAATACAATTTATGAATTATGATAATTATAAAAACAATTTTTTTCTAAAGTTAAACATAAATTTACTTTGCATTTAGTACAATACATTCGGGTTTGTCCCATGCAATTAGGAAATTTGCATCTTCCCTTCTTATTCATCGTTGGCCAATGATCAATTTTGTCCAATCTGCTATCCTTCGGAGGTGCCATATGTGCGTTGGGTTTCTGGCGCTTTTTTTGAATTTCTGCTTCAATACGTGGACGACCTCTTTGGAGGGGTTGTTGTGCATTAAATGAGAAAAGTGTATCAGCTATTTTTAAATTAAAGTCAATCAATCGCATAGCCTTAAATCCGGGTTTGTTTTTATTTGCCCTTTTGTATAACTGCCAGTAATTTACAACTGTCATATCCAAAAGATGGTAGAATATTCTATTTGTCCATTTCCGGCTTTTCATGCTTATTTTGTGCCGGCCCATTGAGCTGTCCATTAAATCTACGCCACCCATATGGCAATTATAGTCTTTTATAATTTGAGGACATGAAATCATTTTAACAGTTTTGTCCTTTTTATCAAATCTCTTAACAGTTGTTGATTGTGCTGTTTCATTTCCAGGTTTTACACGAACGTAACTAGAAACCAAATTCACAATTCTATTGTCTTTCCAAGATAGTGATGCTATGTCCATTCCATGTATACTGGCAACAAATTCTTCACTAGTTCCCCGCTCGAATTTTAGCATAACTTTTTCGTCGGGAAGCTTGCAGTTTTTTATTCTGTTACGTCGAATGGTACCAACTGACAGAATACCCTGAGTACGCAAATACACTACTAATGGCACGGTAGTGTAAAAGTTGTCAAAATATACTATGTAATTTTGGTATCGAGGTACTTCACGTAGTAATCTTACAACTACGTTTGCGGATGGTTGTAGATCTGGTTCACCTTGAGCTGGAATATCAGGATTTCCATCATAGATCTCAAATTTGTACGCATATCCTGTAGTGTCACACAAAACAAAAAGCTTGAAGCCCCATTTTTTCGGTTTGTTGGGCAAATACTGCTTCATATAGCTACCAATTTTTGTTGAACACATCTGCTCATCAACACACAATCTGCTTATTTTTGGAATGCTTCCAAAAGTAGTATTTAGGGCTTCGATAATAGGTCTAATTAAGTATAGTCGGTCACGGTAAGGGTCATCATGGGAAGGCT
Organism: Leucophora obtusa; assembly: GCA_949987735.1. Taxonomy (NCBI): domain Eukaryota; kingdom Metazoa; phylum Arthropoda; class Insecta; order Diptera; family Anthomyiidae; genus Leucophora; species Leucophora obtusa. Next base: position 44,072,034 of record OX465297.1, read on the forward strand.
GATTATTTTTATCATTAAAATGAATGAATTCCCGTATTTTTCGAAACGATTTCGCGTCATTTGTTGCTTTACTATATTTACGCAATGATCATTATTTTTAGACCAATAATCTCTTACGCTTGAAAGATTATGATATGTCATGTAAAAGAGTATTCCAATATATTTTCGTAAATCAAATATATCGAAATGAAACGTATCGTCAATTCCTGCATACTTTAGGGTTTCGTCGACTATATGCTGCTCCAACATTTCCGGAAACAAAAAACGCCAAACTTGATACGGTGTGGTTAATTCCATTACATTTTCCGGTAAACTACTATCACCTCTAAATTTTAACTGCTGGTCATTAAACTGTATATGACCTTTTTTCCATATGACCTTTTCGAATTCGGAAGATTTAGAATTAATTTTTATATTCCGAAATTCTGAGGGAAATGCAATGCCCCAATGCAAATGCCCCACCTTACAGACTTTTTAAAAAAAGTCTGTAAGGTGGGGCATTATCACTCAACGTTGCTTTAGCGGATGGCGTTGAAGGCTCAGGCTCAAGCAGCTCTAAATGTCCTGATTCTGCGTTAATAAAGTCTCCGTTATTATTATCGTCGTTATTCATGTCCAGAATATAGTCCTGAACGGATAAATTGAGGTCAATATCACTCTGATCCACATGTTCGTCTTCATCGGCAATCACCTGCATATGTCCTGTCTTTTGAGAACCATCTCCGATCCCTTCTTGCTCGTCATCATTTATGTCGTCGATTTCGTCATCAATTCCATCAATGCTGTCATCACCTATGCCTTCGCTATTACAAAGTAATTCACAGACGTCATCGTCAGTCATAAATTTTCTACCAGCTCGAATAAAAGCTGTCATGGCTTTAATTTAAACAAACTTGTATAAAAACAAATAAATATTAATTGAAAATTGTTACTAAAACATCCAAATTGATTTCTTAGCTCCAAACAAGTGAACTTGCTCTTGCAAACTCAAAAACATAAATGAAAATACTGTAGTATGCAGTAAAAATGTTAGGCGTAACGGAAATCCAACTTTAGCGGTAAGCGCTCAATGTATCTTTAAAGATACAACCGATAAATGCCACCTTGGGAGGGATCTAGGATTAGTAACTGTTTCAAACAATTTTATATCGCAGTAGAATTAATTTAGAAACTAGCTTTAATTTTTTTTTATTTGAAAATATTTACCTGTTTTTAGATTTTGCACTATGAAAAGCCATGAATATTTAATTAAAACAAAAAAAATTTTTTTGATATTTTTTAATTTTTTTTTCTGAACTATGTTAGTTAGAAGTCAAAAAATATTTTTTCGTAAAACCCTATTATATTCTTAACAGTTTTAAGCTTTTCTGAAACAAATTCATTTAGAATTATGGCCGTAGGGATTTTCTGAATGGTTGTATCTTTAAAGATACCAGGGGCATTTAAGGGTTAATTAATTTTGATTATTAATTTTCAAAACTATTTATAACTAATTTTTTAGAACCCATTCGTTAAATTTTGCAGAATTTATTGTTAAAATAAAATATTATCATGATTCTGTTATTATCCGGTAGATGGCGCCACCAGTGTATCCGTAGTTTTAAAGATGAAACAATTTCTTTCCCTCCCGATTTTTTAAAATGGCCCATATTTCGAAAACTAAGAGAGTTAGAGCAAAATTGATGGAAATTTCGACTACCCCTAACCATATAATAGCCCCGTGAAAAGGTTATGTCTATCCAAACACGGACCATGGTGGGGCCTTGTATCCCCGGAAATTATTAATAAAAAAATTTTCTTCTTCATAAAATGGCCCATATCTCAACAACTAACCGAGATAGAGCAAAACGGATAAAATGTTTGCTTCTTTGGGCTGCCCTTATATGCGCTTAGATTATGGACTAGGACCGGAGAGGGTCCCGAGACCCTAAATTTTAATAAATTTTGCAACTAAGTACAATTACAAATTAAATTGCAGTTTTACTAATTTGTAACTTTAATTTAAATTTGATAAATTTAACAAAAAATATCTTAAAAACAACATATCTTATTTTAAGCCAAAAAAAAATAGGACTACATTTTGTTAAAGTAACAAATTTTTCTGTTCAGGCAACATACTTATTATTTTGAGTGTGGCATTACATTAACGCTTTGGCGAGTGGCGTACATTATAATGTACGTCGACTTCATCAACTCGTCACTGATTTCAATTTTAACCAAAGCGCTATTCACAGTGTTGCCAACTCTTGAAGGCAGGATAGCACCGTGAGCATTGTGAAAACGGGTAATAAGGGTAAAAATTTACCAAAGATGGGGTAAAAAAGGACGATATTAATTTTTTGAAAAATTTAAGTCAAGACACATTTTGCTTTGAGAAATCGTGTAAAAAAGGTTAAAAAAAATACCAAAAAAGGGGTAAAAAGGCACCAAACAAATATTTCAAAATTTGAAGTTTAAATATAATGAAGTTGCTATTTAAAATTGTACTACGAACATTGTGAAAAAATGCATTTTTTGTATAGTTCGTATTATTTTTTCCCGAAAGCACTGAATTGGCAACACTGGTTATTCATTTCCTGTTATCGGTTCGTTATTTTGTTCTTATTAAAATTTTATGCAGGATGTGAAATTTCAAAACAACATGAGAGCAGTAGAGTGCGTTTTGTCTTGTAATCATCAAAGCTGCTGAGAATGTGTTAAAATTTAAAAGTTCAGAAAAGGCTAAAGTTTAGTCTCAAGAATTGTGTGATGAATAAAATTCAAAAATTCTAAAGGTTTTATGTAGAGATTAGTAATAGGAAAAATATAAAATTAAAATTTTAAAAAAATGTTAACCCGCTCGGAGTCGGCAGCATATTAATATTTGAACTTTGATTCCAATATCTCCGCTAGGGGGCGCTGCAAAGCCATAAAAGTAATAAACAATATTTCTTGGGCGTAGATCTACATTTTCACTAAGTTTGGTCGGAAAATTCCTAGCCATTAAAATTCCCGTGTCAAAGGGTTAATTAAAAAATATTCGTAAAAAATAAATTGTCAAATCAAATATGATATAATGACACAGTGCAACAACCAAAATCGGAATGGGATGAACCAAAAAGCAAATGAAAGTTGACATTTTCCATAACAAAACCCTCAAGGCTTTTGAAGTTGGTGATTTTGAAACGCTGTCTAATAGAAAAATTCATCAAAAATTTGATAAAATAATGCTTATTTATTTTTATTGTCCTGGAAAGTTATGGTATCTTACTGTTTTTGGGGTCGAGGAATCCATTTTTGATATTTATTTTTACCTAAAATTCACGCTAGTTGGCGCTGTTATACAAATTTTGTAGGTTGTCATAGAAAACACCGTTTTTTTGTATTTTTTTGAAGCTAAAAAATCAATTTATTTATGTTGGCTTTTATTATTATTATTCTAAGTACGTTACTATTACAAAAATGGTATTTTATAAATGATATTTTATCTTAATGATATTTCTGCCTTTCTGGATCCGCTAAATCATCATCACTGTCAATTTCCATGTTTAAAGAAGTAAAAGCTTTTTTCTACGACAATCTACAAGAAAGGACGTGAGTTTTAGGTAAAAATAAATATCAAAAATGGATTTGTCGACCCCAAAAACAATAAGATACCACAACTTTCCAGGATAATACAAATAAATAAGCATTATTTTATCAAATTTTTCATAATTTTTTCTTGTTAGACAGCGTTCCAAAATCACCAACTTCAAAAGCGTGTATAAAAAAATTTCGCACTAAAAAAAATGGAAAATGTCAACTTTCATTTGCTTTTGGTTTCATCCCATTCCGATTCGGAAAGTTCGATTTTGTATCACAGTGTAATTGATTTTTTTCTCTGTGTACCATTTAAATTTATGCGATATAAAAATATTAATAAGCACAGGAAGTGATGTATGTATGTTATATATGTCGTCTTGATGTAATCAGTTATTATTTTATACTAAATACATCATAAATTGAAATTTATTTTAGCCCAACCCAAAAAAGTTGTTATTTTTCAATCAATACGAGTAATAGTTTAATAGACAAAGTTTTCAAGTTATTAAAAATAAAAGCATGTCTCTTCTACAACATCATTCCACATACATTGTATATACGCATTTGTGTTGTTAACTAAACTGAGAGAATTATCTGCATGATATTAATGAATTTTTGCATAAAACCAATGAAGTTTCACTAGAACTCGTCCATTAAAACTTTTCATTGAATTAATGGAATTTTTCATAGAAAGTTGGTAAAAATTTCATTTTATTTACTAAAAGTTTCATACACTCAATGAAAAAGTTTCATTAAAACTGGATTCATAAAATATATGAAGCTTTTTCATCAAATTTAGGAAATTTTTCATTTACTTTGTGAAGAAAACTTCATTAGTTCACTGAAAATTTTCATTAAAACTCGTCCAGCAAAATTCCCTCTGTGTATATAAAAACGATTAATCGAATAATTTTTGTAGACGTTTTAAATGAAAAAAAATCTACATGATAGGTAGAGCCTGATAATAGAAATGTTTTTAGCAGGCCTGTGTATTAAAATACACTCAAACCTTGTTTTATGCGAATTCAAATTTATGCGGTTTTAAAATTTTCGTTTATTTTTTTTTTCCGTTATTATTGTACATTTCAATTTTAAACAGTTATCAACACTGATATCAGTTACATACATAGTTACATCGTCACCGGTAACAAAAAAGTCTCATCTTAAAACGGAACGTGTGCGCCATTTAGGGGAAATCCTAAATGGCGGAAAAGAGAAGCAAAAGTCAGGAAATTCTTCCTATTAATTAACGTGTTGCTTTCTTTGCAAAGGGGATAGGGAAGAGATGAAAGGTGTTGAAAGATGGAGGGCCTCAAAGATGGCAACACTATTGTGCGAGATGTTGAATTTTCTGGAACAGTTGTAGTGCGCCATCTGATGGTGAGTTGGTGAGTCTGCATAATGTTTATTGATAAATTCTTTTGGTAATTATACCCTACACCACTACGTGGTCAGGGTATTATAAGTTTGTGCTGATGTTTGTAACACCAAAAAATATTGGTCCTAGACCCACCTTATAGTATACCGATCGGCTCAGAATTTTTTTTAATTCAATTTAACGATGTCCGTCTGTCTGTCCATGCATTCTTGTGCGCAGTCTACAGGTCGCAAATATTAAGATATTGATGAAACTTGGTACACCGACTTATGTCGGCCCAAGGACGACGCCTATTGATTTTGGTTAAAATCGGTCCATGTTTAGACCTAGTGCCCATATAAGGGTCCTACCAAAATTATATTTTTTATACGCTGCAGGTCGCAAATATTAAGATATTTTGATGAAATTTGTTACACCGAACTATGTCAGACCAAGGACGAAGCCTATTGATTTTGGTTAACACCGGTTTATGTTTAGACCTAGTGCCCATATAAGGGTCCCCCCAAAATTATATTGTTTATACACTGCAGGTCGCAAATATTAAGGTATTTTGATGAAATTTGGCACACCGACCTGTATCAGCCCAAGAACGAAGCCTATTGATTTTGGTTAACACCGGTGGTTAACACCGGTGTAGGGTATTGTATAGTCGCATGCCCGACTTTAAACTTTTTACTCGTTTATTTTTAAGTTTGTTGTTTGCTTTTAAATTTTTATTTTATATTCCCATTATAAACATTTAAAATTTTCAAATTATTATACAAACGTTCTTTGTCAGTGCATTGTGAGAGAGAGGCTGCAACTCACTCATACAAGCACAAAATAAGGTTGTATATGTTTGCCGATGCCTGCTTTACACACATATATATGTATATATATATATATATGTATGCAAAGCGGGGTGTCCCTTAAAAATACAATAGATTTGTCATTACACCCTTGGTTTAATTGGAAATGATTCCAAATGGAAGAAATCGATTTTCTTTTTTGGAAAACGTTAACCGTGCCGAAAGTTCGCCGAAAATGGCCCATTTTGGAAAAAAGTGTATTACTATTATTAAAAATTCGCAAAATTCGAAATTTCGACAAAAATAAAGCTTTTATTTCATTTATTCATTTTATATACTCAACATTATTGATATATGGAATTCTCTTCACTTTAGCCTGAAATCCAAAATGACGATACCCGGTGGCGGCATCAAAAAAAACTTTTGTAAAACAAAAAAAAATTCGTTTGTTTTTTGCGAAGAATTTTTTTTAAACTTTTAATTGGTGAAAAAGAGCTTCCTTAGCACTCATTAAAAAAGTACTGAAAAAATGTTGAAGTGGGAGTCCTCCTCTCCTATGACAACTCAATGTTAAAATCATTAGTGTTTATGTTAAAAAAGAAGTGCATCTAGATCATCAATTGTAGTGCTTTTTCTAATGCTTCGGCATCTCTTTTTTTGCTGGGTATTCAATTACAAAAATGTGTATGGGAACATGGTCTTTTATGGAAGGTGAAGTAACGTAGGAAATAGCAATTTTTTATGTATTTTTGCATATTTAGAAAATTTTACAATTGCTCCTGTTAAATTTTCTTGCTGCACAGTGGGACGAATCCATAATCTACCTGGCCATAATTATTTTATGGGTTTTTAATGTGTTTGGGGCTCCTGAATTCGAAAAAAATAGTTAAAAAATTCTAATTAAATTTTTAAGAAAATAAGATACCCAATAAAAAGGTAAAATCCAAAGAACTGGTTGAAGAAAATCTTATACTTCATTAACACAGGTTCTAATTTATGTACAACTACCTGTTCTTTTTATATGGATTTTGACCTAAAAGCAATAGGTCAGTTTTTCTCCAAACTAAAACAGGTTGCTTTAGAACCGGTTCTAGAACTGGTTTTGGGACAGTGATTTTGACTTTTGGGAATCAGTTATAAAACCGGTTCCATGGAACCGGTAGTTAATATACCTGTTCTGGAATAGATTCTGAAGTAAATGGTTCTAAGAAATTTTGCTGAGTACACGGACAAAAATATCACCAAATTTTAAGTAACAAAAATAGTTGTTAAAATTCAGTTTTAATTTCAACAACATTTTTAATTTAATCCATTAAATGTTGATATGACAAGTTTCCAACTTTTTTCAATAAAATTTGTTTGTTAAAAATCAACAAACGTATTTGTTCAAGTTCAACAGGTTCTTTGCTGACTCGGTCATTATCGTCAATTCGAGCCAGTGAACTACACTCTAAAAAATGTTTGTAAATTTACTACTATAAAATTGGTAAAATTTTGTTTAATTTTACGAAAATTCGGTAAATATAAACAAAAAATGGGTAAACTTTTTTCATACACACTTCCATACACAATAATACACACACAAAGTATTTTTAGACATTATGTGTTTATAAATAAACACATTGTGCCTAAAATTACTAGTGTTTTGTTAAATAAAATTTTTACGCACAAAATTGGTAAATATACTATCCTATAATAGTAATAAATACTCTGGCATTTCAAATTGAAAAAAATTAAAAAAAAAATTATAAATTATAAAAAGAAAAAGCGAAAACGGATTATTTTTTGTGAATTACAACATTAGAGTCTGGAAATAGCAACATAAGCATGAAATTGTTTTTGGTGGTAGTCTAAACCTCATTTCAAAATTGAAAACGCCGTAATAGAGATACGGCCTACGCAGGAACAACTGGGTGCAATGACTCCTGCTCAACAAAATGCCTTCTTCGCAAGGGACGCAGTCAACCAACAACCGTCAACAATAACGGGAGAAAACGCCGTAAGAGAGATACGGCCTAGGCAAAACAACTGGGTGCAATGACTCCTGCTCAACAAAGTCAGTATTCATTGAGTACTGTCTAACTTGCAAAGAAAGCATTTTGTTGATCAGGAGTCATTGCACTCAGTTGTTCCTGCGTAGGCCATATCTCTGCGTTTTCTCCCGTTATTGTTGACGGTTACTGCCTCCCTTTCAAAGAAGGCATTTTGTTTAGCAGGAGTCTTGCACCCATTCAATAGTTATAACAAATTTTTATATGAATTTTATACAAATGCCTTAAGATCCCAAAACGATTAATTTGGACATAAACGATTATGAGAGAATGACTTGGATATTATTATTATTAAAATACGTACTAAAAATTAATTTTTTATTTTATTTAAAAAAAATTTTGGATGGTGCTTAAAGTTAGCACAACTGTTGTAAATAAATGTACGCATTTTATTGGATTTTTACGCACTTTCTGTGGATTTTTGCGCATTTTAACGCATTTTATGTGTACATTTACACGTGAAACGTGCTTTTTTACACACAAATTTAGTAAATTAACACACTAATTTTAAAATTTCATTTAATTTTTACGCACTTTCAATGTAAAATTACAAATTATTTGTGCACCAACTTAAACACAATGTGCGTATTTTTTTTTCAATTACGCACATAGAGTAAATTTACCCAATTTATAGTAGGAGTTCAGTTTCCTACTATAAGTTTCCTACTATCAGTTCATATCACTCAAAAGATGAATCATTCAATTGAACTAGTTCGTTCATGAACGACACAACTCTATTATACACCCGCGTAAATTAAATAAACACAATTTTCTTGATCAAAATATCTTCGAAAATATGTTAGTTTCAAAATAAATCGGTTTGCCAAATTCGAGTGGTTTATTAGTTTACAATGGAGAATCAAAGAGAAGTGCACAAAAAAATTATGGAAACTATTCAAAGTAATCGGTTGCAACATAAGTACGCGTGAACAGGCAATGTGTTTCCAGAGTGGTCAAAAAGTTCAACATGTACCTAACAATTGAAAGAAAGCCTGGAACGGGTAAAGCAAAAAGACCCAGAAGAAAGGGTGATTCCTCATTATTAGTTATATTATACAGTTAGGAGTAGGGTTTTTCTTTTCCCGGACTTTTTCATTTCCCGGGACAGCGGAATTTCTTTCGGAATTTCCCGGGATCCCGGGAATTCCCGCTCGTTAGAAAATATATAAATTCGACATATATTGTACTTGAAAAACTACTTTTTGGTTAAACACCGTTCGACAAAGTTTATCTTTTGGTTGTATCCATGAGAAAATGTTCTGAAAGGAGGGCTCAATATCCATGTCTTCCACTTTTTCCAGGTCAATTCGTTTAACAACTTAAATCGTGAATTAGTAGTTTATGTAATATATTTATATGGAAGGCCCTCCTAATTTCAAAAAAACTCTTGGTAATATATTAACTAAATATTAATTTCGCGGTTTAAGCTGTTAAACGAATTGATAGAGAAAAGTGAAAGACACGGTTATATTATTTTGATCCCTTTTTTCAGAATATATTGGAATTGTTAATGGGTGCAAACTTGTGTCGGACCAGTTTTATAGTCAGAACTAAAATCAATTTTTTGCTTAAATATTTATAAATATTATAGATGAAATTCAAAAATTTATATTTCTAGATATTTTGTTTTTTTCTATGTAGATTTTCAGAAGTATCCGTCTAGAATTATTTTTATAAAAAAGTTTAAAAGTGAGCATTTTTCACAGAAATTTTTAGGCAAATTCGCCTAAATTGTTTTATAAAAGTAGACACTAAAATATTAAATAGTTTCATAACTTTAACTAGTTTTCTTGAATAGAAATTTTTTATGCCACAACTCCTTAAAAAGAAATTATTTAATTTTCATATTTAGTTGCATTTTAAATTAGCATATAAAAAATTCAAAATAATTTGAAAAAGCATCTGATGTATTTATTATTTTAAAAATTAATAATATTTAATAAATATAGTTAAAATAAAGGAATAGCAATTGAACTTTAAATTAAATAATTTGAAGTAAAAGAAACTCAAAATACGTATGTTAATTGAAAATACGAAAAATTACTATTTTTAACTTTAATCCCTATTTTATTGGATGTATTCGGAACTGAAATAATGATGTTGAAATGTTGTATAAGGCTGGTTTACACTATAAGATTTTCGGTACGATTTTACTTCAGTTCACGTGCAAAACATATAGGCAAGGTTGCAAAATCTTTCCAAGAATCTTGTAGTTTAAAACAGCCTATATAAATATTGCTTCATTTGAACAAATATCATCATTTTAAAGAAGAAAAAAATTCCCGAAGGACAAGTATTTTAGTTTGTAAATTTGGTAATTGCTTATATAATATTTTTCGGTTTAACTAAACCAAATTTAATTGGCATCGAAAACCAATTTGGCTTAATTCAGTTTATTAAATTTTAAACCGTATTTTTTAATTTTAAATATTTAAATTAATTTAAAAAAATCAATGCTTTAAATTTAAATAAAGCTTCTAAAATTGCAATAAAACTAGCTAAAACTACTGTAAAAGACTAAAGAAAAATCCCGGGAAATCCCGCATAAAATTCCCGGGATTGCGGGATTTAAAAACGGGCGGGACATAAACCCTAGTTAGGAGTCAATAAAGAGTTTTGAAATTAAAGTTTTATAAAATTCTGAAAATGGAGTTAATCGATTTGGCAACTGAAGCATTCAAATATTGCTATGTATATGTCTGTATGTGTGTACAAAGCCCTACAAATTTTTAATGTAAATCATATACTTCATATGTGGACACATACAGTTGCGAGAATAAATCATCTAAGTATGCTTTGATTTCTTCTAATGGAGTTTTATTTGCGCTTATCTTTTGTTATTACGTTGATGTGTAGGTTCATATTTTAAGTCGTTTGAGTTGCATTTATTTATGTGAATTAGTTTTTACGAACTTTTTTTTGAAACCTGCAAAAAAAAATTTTTGTGCGGACAAAAAAATTCAACTTTTATGTATTTTACATTTAATCGATTTTGTTTGTTAAAAAATTCAGCATATTAATTAGATTTTTATTATTTAGTGGAATAGCCATTATTTTTAATTATTCCTTTCATTCGCGAAGACATGGAATCCGCGAGCGCAACCAAATTTTTTGAAGGTATGCCTTGCTGCACCTGTTTTGCAACAATTTCGAAATCCCTTAAATTTGAACGATTTTTCTTTCGTATTTCGCTGTCTACAAGCTCCCATAAATTCACTATTGGGTTTAAATCGGGGGACTGTGCTGGCCACTGTAAAACTTTCACACCGTTGTTACTAAGAAATTGCCTAGCTAAGCGACTGGTGTGCTTAAGGTCATTGTCGTATTGGAATATGCTTCCAACAGCCATTTTTCCTGCATGTGAGGAAGCATGTGCTCTTGTAATAACCCTCTGCATTTATTGCGTCATCAATTTTGACTTCTGCTCCAACCCCATTACGGGAGAATACACCTTAAAAAAATTGAAACAAGTGTGTTATATTTAAGACAACGATTTCATACCCTACAGCATAAGGGATCCTCCGCCGTGTTGAACGCGTTATCGCGACGGCCGGGTTATCGCGACGGGTTAATTTTAAACATTGCAGGTTCTATAATCGCGACAGTTTACGAAAAAAGGGTTCTATTTCCGCGACTTTTATCTGGTTTTTTAAATTTGATTACAATGTCTATAACCAAAAAAGGGAAATCCCCGTCTTTTGGTATATTAACATTTTTGGATGATTTTGATTTTCAATTTTGTCAGTTTATTCGTGTCATTTGTTGTGCAAATACATCTCTTAATATGGGAAAAGTTCAATATATTTTAAAGCCAACGATTTGTCAAAAATTAGATATTTTAAAAAAATTTAAAAGTAGATATTCCATAAATTCAATTTGTGTGAACTACAAGTTGCATAAGTCTTTGGTTTACCGCACTATAAAGCAAGAAAATTCAGTAAAAAAGTTCGTACGTACAACAGAAAGTGCTTTATAACCCAGTGTAGAAACGGTAATGACATATCATTATTTTTTGGACTGCCAGTAATGACACGCACTTACATTCTGCATTATTTTAAAACATTAAATAATGAGTTATTGATAATGACTTATTTTTATCATTATTTCAAATAGAAAATAATTTTCTAATTTTTTTTTTAAATTTTTTGAAATCTATTTTTAGACTCAATATTTTTTAAACACTAGTAAGGATATATGTATGTGACCACATATATGTTGGCGAGTAAGCTTACTTGTGTGCAGCAGGTCAATTATGTTTTTATCTATTAAATATTACATGTCGATATAGCTCAGATGGTAGAGCTATTGACTGGCAATCTGTAGACCCAGGTTCAATTCCCGCACCAGCAAATTTTATTAAAAAAAAATACAATAAAAAATATTTATTTTTATATAATTTATTTTTTTGAAAATCTATTTTTAGACTCATTATTTTGGTCAGTACTGGTAAGCACATAGGTAACGATATATTTTTTGATTTTTGGTATGCTGGTGTGTAACCATAACTCATTATTTTTCGCGACATCGCCATATAAAGGTAATAAGAAATGTAATAACAAAAGTAACTAGTTACCATTACCAATTATGTAGTTACATAACCACATATCTGGTAATGATTTTCTACACTGGGAAGTTGTTTGTAAAACAAAGGGAAAAAATGTTCCAATATCAGCAGAGATTTTACGATCAAAAGCCAGTCATTTGTATTCCAAAATGTATCAAATCAATTCAGGTTTCAATGTCTGTGAAGGATGGTTGAAGAAATTTAAGCGTCGACATGGAATTAGATTTTTAAAAATTACGGGCGAGAAATTGTCTTCGAAACATCATCTTATTGATCCATTTGTGAAAGAGTTTAAGGAACCAGTCCAGTTGGGTTGACTCTTCACCAAATCTACAATGCCGACGAATCCGGTTTATATTATGCTTCCAAATCACACTCTTATCACATGTAATGAGAAAATGTCTCCCGGAAGAAAAATATGTAAAGAGCGATTGACTTTCTTGCCCTGTTCAAATGCGAATAGCACAAACTGAAATTGTTGGTTGTTGGAAAATCGAAAAACCCAAACGTCTCTAAATGCTTTTTCAATAATCCTGTAATATACAAGTCCAATAATAACGCCTGGATGATATCATTTATATTCAAGGACTGGTTCCATCACGAATTTGTTCCCCACGTAAGTTAATAAGTAAACATTTTTTAGGTCCGAGAATTTTTGGTTTCAAAAGGTCTGCCGCAAAAAGCAGTTTTGCTTTTAGATAATGCGACGTGTCACCCAGTTGAAAAACTAAGAAGTGATGACGGTTTAATTATAGCAATTAATCTACCACCCAATTGCACTTCGCTTATTCAACCGTTAGATCAAAACGTTATCAACTTGGTCAAATTAAATTATAAAAAACAATTGCTCACCCACTTGCTTGGCGAGAAGGGAACAAATTTGGAGCTCAAACTAAAAAACTTCAATCTCAAAAATGCAGTTCAGATTCTAACTACGTCCTGGGACAAAATATCAGTGTCCAATATCCAAAACTCCTGGAACGCCTTGCTCGAATTTGGTAGTGAATGGAGTGATGAGTATAACATGCCCTTAAATATTTTACAAAATATATGCAATTCAGGAAAAAACGAAGATCTTTCAACTATTCGTACACTTGTAGCTCAAATTGGTACGGAACATTTTTTCACGAATGCTGATATAAACAACTGGATTCAAGAAGAATTTCACGTGGAAAGTATTGAGGAGCAAATCGAATTATCAGATACGGAATCGGAGGATACGATAGTGGTCATGAAGAAAACAAAATTAAAGTGGACCACACTCTCAGAACAGTTCCGTTGTGGCAATGGAATTTTTTGCCAACCGAATTCGATTTCATTTCGGTTGCAACAACCGAATTATCGGTTGCCACAACTTAATTCCGTTGGGGCAACCGAATTACGAGATTGTAGCAACCGGACCAATGCGGTTGGAAAAAATTCGGTTGTCACAACGGAATTGTTCTGAGAGTGCATGCTATAACATCGATAAATATGTGCATTAGGCCGGGTCGATTTGTGGGGAGGCAAAAAAATCGCCCATGGCTCAGGGAAAATCGTATTCTGGGGATCAAAATAAGAAACTTTGCCGAAGGAACCATACCTCTAAAACGAATTCTACTACCCCCCAACTGTTGACTTTTGTCCCGTAGGGTCAAGTTTTGAAAAATAACACTTTGACCCATTTAGAGTGCCCCAATCGAGTCCAAATGTATGACCGACCCCCACTATCTTTGGAGGGCCGATCCACCCATGCCAGTGGCACACCCCCTGGAACTCCCCTGGGGGGTTCCCCATACAAACATTTTAAAAAATCACCATTTTTGGCACTTTATTTTATTATTTTTTATTTATTTTATTTATTTTTATTATTTTATTTATTTTTTCTCCTTAGAAATTTATTTAGTCAGAACATATGTAAATGAAAAAATTAATTTAACTTAGTAATAGAAAAGAAAAAATAAAAAATTACTGTTTGAAGTCTTTTTTGCTTTCAAGTCTGGGCAATTTCGCACGGCTCTCTAATGTCGTCGCCATAACAGCCTCTACATTTTCCGGTATAACTTGTTTGGAAACGCTAGCTAGCAATTGAACGTGTCGTTCTGTTTCTTGTATGTGTGATGGAATTTTTGGATCATTAAACGGTGGATCATCTTGATTTAAATATTCTTTCAAAGTATCGTATGGAATGCTTCGCGTGAATGGTGGTTCAAATACGTCATTTATGTCATTCATATTGATCATTTCCGTGTAACTTGTGCAATAAAAGTTTATATCTGGTTTTTTATAAGCTCTAAGTCCCGTTGGGTCGTCAACATCGGTTCGATAGCGTAGAATTATCTTGATAGCACAGTCGCGCTTTTCTTTGCTATCATCAAACAACATTGATAACAAGATATTTTCCGAATGCGCATAATATGAATTATCTGTAATTACTTTATTGACAATTTTGCGTAAACGAGGTTCTAGAAATCTTGACCAACTAATGAATTTGAAAAATAATCTACTACCGTACACGACAGAGCTGTAATACTTGATATTGAAGTACATTGGCACATAACATGTAATTATAAATTCAACCAGTATTCTTAAATTTGCATCTGGATTTTCCGTTGTCACATATAATCGTAATAGTCTAGCGGCCTTGGTGAGCCACCGAGAATGTACAATTTTCCCTGGTTTGATGTTTGCCAGATCCACTGAAACCACGCCGCTAGAAATTGCATGGGCCATGTCGTATAAGTACTTGGAATCGGTGGAAAATTCAATTTTTTCTGGAGCAGGGGGCATATTTTTCAACTCAATTTTCTGAAAGCCGTCCACCACCTGAAAATATATAAAAATAAAACAATTAAAAACGGTTGACAATTATAATAAATGAGTGATAGCAATAACTTACCGGAAGAGTTTCACAAGTTTCGATTTGACGGCTCAATTTTCCGGTTGCCGATCTTGGTCCAGTGCTGGTTGATTTATCCAAAGCTTCAAACAAATGCCGAAACGGAAGTTCGTTGAAGTGTAGAAGGCAAACGAACCAATGCAATGGTCTTTTTAACAGCAATTCGAATCGTCGTATAATTCCACCGTTTGGGCCAGTGTTTGTTGTCTCACCGTCAGTGCATATGCCAATTAATGCATCCAGTGATATATTTTTATCGTTGAAAAAATCATTTAATTTGGTTGTTTTGTATTCAGCGGTTTCATGTTCCAGTCTTACGTAACCAATCAATTCAGAATTCGGTTCTCTCAAAATAACAAGATGAGGTTCTTTTACCATTCTAGTATGATACTTCTCATCAATTGTATCTCTCGTTAAAGTATCATCTTTTCTGCCATCGAATAAAAATGCTAACAAATTGGTATCATCTAACCGTTTGCGAAGCACTTCTTGTCTGCATTTCTCTTTTTCTCGGCGAACTTTCGATTTATCCATGATGAGAGGTTTGCCATGGATATCTTTCATTTTAAAATCTTGGAAAAGAGCTGTTCCCATTGCTTATGCTACTCTATCAGGCACGCCAAATCTGTCACATACCAAGGCAAAGTTAAAACAATCGTATCTTTGAGTGTATTGTGAACTTGTGCTTATATCCAAATCTTCTTGAACCGGTGGCGGTGCGTATGTTGAATCATCGGGATCTTGGTATGTTGGCATTGATGACATAGACGTTGCTCCTTGCTCTTCAATTTCCATCGCAAATCCATCCATTGTTAGACTTCTCTGATTATGTTGATCGTGCATAAACTCTTTGAGGCGTTCGGGAACCAAACCGCATGCACATGGAGCTGCCTTCAAATCGCATTTACATGTTCCAAAGAAAACAATTGTTTCCAGAGATTTTACATACTCTGTAAATTGTTGGGGTTTGTTTCTTCTCTTGATTTGCTCTTGATATTTGTCAAGCAATCTATTCAATTTATTACATACACTTTTTTTCAGCATTATTTCCATACCAAGTTTTTCCCAAATTCCAATCAACTTATCTTGTACTTGAATAGTGAATGTTTTATAGGGCAACTTTTTTTGTTCGCTCAAGTAAAAATAATATCTCAAGATATCCAGATGGGTTGGTAAATTAAGATCAGTCAAATCAGTAGACACACCAAAAACAGTAACATCATGCCTGGGTGTATGACTCATTGGGTTTTCGATAGTTGTTGATGTTGTTATTGTTTCATCTTGCGGTGTAGAGGATGGTGGATTCATTGTAAACTTCTTGATTTGGAATGATTTTTTTTAAAATATTTTTTTATCTCAAATTAGCACTTCACACTTCGAGTTCTTCACAACGACTTAATGCATTCACAAAAACTGTTGCGTTATATATGGTCTAGGAGACGAGGTAATAAGAATGAAATGGTAATTTTAATTCTACCTGTAACCGATTTTGTTGTCAAAACTGCCCATAAAGTACTTACATGTAAATTAAACGTTAATCTGACTACAAATTCTGTTAAGCAAGTGCGCCTTTTATTACTTCTGGAAAATCCTTTATGATAATTTTATGCTCAATTCTACCTGTAACCGATTTTGTTGTCAAAACTGCCCATAAAGTACTTACATGTAAATTAAACGTTAATCTGACCACAAATTCTGTTAAGCAAGTGCGCCTTTTATTACTTCTGGAAAATCCTTTATGATAATTTTATGCTCAATTCTACCTGTAACCGATTTAGCTTAAGTAAGTTTACGACATGCAGCTGTGTCTTGTGGTGGCTTAAAAAACCCACACAACCTATTTTACGACCTGCAACAGAAGGACACGTTCAATTGCTAGCTAGCGTTTCCAAACGAGTTATACCGGAAAATGTAGAGGCTGTTATGGTGACGACATTAGAGAGCCGTGCGAAATTGCCCAGACTTGAAAGCAAAAAAGACTTCAAACAGTAATTTTTTTTATTTTCTTTTCTATTACTAAGTTAAATTAATTTTTTCATTTACATATGTTCTGACTAAATAAATTTCTAAGGAGAAAAAATAAATAAAATAATAAAAATAAATAAAATAAATAAAAAATAATAAAATAAACTGCCAAAAATGGTGATTTTTTAAAATGTTTGTATGGGGAACCCCCCAGAGGAGTTCCAGGGGGTGTGCCACTGGCATGGGTGGATCGGCCCTCCAAAGTTAGTGGGGGTCGGTCATACATTTGGACTCGATTGGGGCACTCTAAATGGGTCAAAGTGGGATTTTTCAAAACTTGACCCTACGGGACAAAAGTCAACAGTTGGGGGGTAGTAGAATTGAGAGGTATGGTTCCTTCGGCAAAGTTTCTTATTTTGATCCCCAGAATACGATTTTCACTGAGCCATGGGCGATTATTAAATCGACCCGCCCTAATGTGCATACATGTGCTTTGGAAAATGATAAGCCGACAACAGCACTATATGAACTACGTGATTCAGCCGTGATTTTAAAAAATAATTTGCCAAAAAAGCAACTCAAAATCTCCAATTTCCTTAAAAATGATTAAAATGTAAATATATCAATAAAAACAAGGACGTAACAGTTATAACTTTTATTCAAAAAAGTGATTGTTTTACAATTATTTCCTGTTTGAGTATTTTTAATTTTCTGTTTATTTGCTCTGTTTGATTTATATTTTTAATTCAAACAAAAACAATCCAAACACGATTTTTATTTTTTCAAAAATAATAAAAGTTATTTTGTGATTTTTTTTCTTTATCAATGACTTCACCAATTATAATATCCTGATGATGTCAACTAGTGTTAATAAAAGATTGAACAGTGATTTAAAGTGAGTAAATATGTATATTCCAGCAACTTCCGGCATTCAATTTAGGTCAATTTTTAATTTTTATTTTATTATCAAATAAAAAAGTTAGTGCTTAATTTTTTCAAAAAAATCATTCTGTAACTTTTATAAAAAGTTTTAAAATAAAAATCAAAAAACAACAGAAATTTATAGAGTAAAATATAAAAATTGAAAAAATTAAAATCTTTGCCAAACTTTGTGATTTTTTTGTGCAATATGATTTATAAAATATAGTGCATTATTGAAATATTATAATTAAATAAATTTGGGTGGTGACTTTTTTAGAAATATAACAGTTATTTTGGGTCTCTGAATAAAAACAATTCTAATTTTAAAAATTACATAAAATTTTTCAATAAAATTTTGGGTTCTGTTATCGCGAAAATTCAGTTTTCGCGACAGGTCTGCTTTTTAATTATTCGAGAAAATCGAGCTTGCACTGTATCTAGGAGAGTACCGTTTATTTGGTGGTCTGCGGATGAACTTCAATCAAACGGATCTAAATAAATTTGAATTTGTTTCGTCACTAAATAAAATCTTTGCCCATGTTTCTTTTGCCCAGTGCTTATGGCGCTTTCCAAAATCGAGATGCTTCTTTGTTTTCACTGAAGGGTTTCTTTGATGGACGTCTTGCTAACAAGTTTGCTTCCTTTAATCGTCTATGTGCGGTATGAACTCCGGCGGTTGCGCCCAAATGTTGTGAAGCATACTGCATAACATCTACGGCGTCTTATTGGGGTCGCTTTAACAATAGAGATCATATTTCTGTCCTGTCTTTTAATTATTTTTTGGGGTCTTCCACTTCCTATTTTCCTATGAATGTAACCGCGAGCCTAATGCCGAGTTGCAATTCGTGACACAGTGGACTTGTTTCCTTAAAACATGGTTCCGATTTCAAGTAAAGGTTTGCCTTCCCAAAGAGCTGTAATAATAGCAGCACGGCTATCATTTGATAGTTGTTTTCTGTAAATAATAAGCAATTTAGTTAATTTTGGTTAATTCAGTTCAAATCTCGTGCATAAATTAAATTTTTATACTTACTTGATACATATTATTCTTTCGTTGCATTTTTTTGCTCGCACAAAATAGGCACTAGTTTAAAAAAAAAAGTTCGTAAAAATTAAATCACTTAAATAAATGCAAATCAAACGACTTAAAATATGAACCTTCACGAATATAGTAACAAAAGATAATCGCAAATAAAAAACCATTAATAGAAATCAAAGCATACTTAAATGATTTAGCGTAGAGTTGCATTTTTTATGCTCGCAACTGTAAATATACATACATATATGTACTAACTATGTATGAATGTATTATGTACCACAAAATATAGCCAGAAGCTCATACACAAAGATATACTCGTAATGTTTTTATTAATTGAAAAGTTAATTAAAAGCGCTAAAAGTTACACATGCCACCGATTTTCAAGCCGCAGGGGCTCAATTGTTTTAAAACACAAAACAAAACTCGTTTTATATTTTGGGTCTTGTTTAGATATAACGCTTTTCTACAGAAAAAGGTAACAGCAGCAGTTTACTTGGAATCATTGTGAGGCAGATCTTTAAAGAATTAATTCCTTTTTGTAAAAAATTCCCTAAAACTTTATGCACTTTTTTAATTCAAGGAATGATAATATTAATAAGAAATAAGCAGGAATTAATTCCATGAATGAATGAATTCAAAAAATTCAAATTTAGAGAATGAATTCCCTGACCAAAACACTAACAATAAGCATTAAAAATAAAGAATTATTATTTAAAGTCAAGCAACTCATTTCCTTGTACATTTAATTCCCTGAAGGAATTAACTTTTTCTTTTAATTCCCTAAGGAATTAACTTTTTTATTCCCAAGGGAATGAATTCCTTGATCAAAAGTTGAATTAACTTGAATTGAATGAATTCCTTGGTGAATGAGTGCATTAAATTTTATGATTTTATTTTTTTTTTCTAATTCCTTCATAAAATTTTTCATTCCCAAAATATAAATTCAGTTCAAAAAAAAGGGGAATTAGAGAATAAATTTTCCGGAGCTCTGATAGTGAGCAGGCGCAGATCCAAGGGAGCGGCTATGAGGGCTATATCCCCCCTTTTCCAAATAATGCTATAAGGGACAACATTTTTTAAGCATACATTTTAGAATTTCACATTCAACAAACAGTTTTAATTTTGAGATGTTGTGTATACTCTTGGGTTCAAGGAAGAATCGGTTTTGTAAAGAAAACCTGACAGATTCTACATTTTTTCGAAAGATAATTCTCAAAATTTTTTTACGATGAGCTTGTTTTTATAGAATTATTATGAAACTATTAACCACTTTTTTGCAATTCAACAAATTTTTTGATGCATTTTACTTAAAATTAATATTTAGGGCTAGTTTTATTGTCAGAACAATGATCAATCTCAAGAAATTACTTACTTAAGAAATATTTAAGAACATAATCGTGCTTAGTTTTGAATATAGAACTGGCCCTTTTATTTTAAAGTTACACAGAACGAATTTACAAAATTCTAATTAAATTTTTAAACACCTTTCTCATACCAAATTTATAAATACAAAAAAAAAAAGTTTTTAAAAAGGCACCAATAAAGAAATTTGTAAATCCAAAAACAAAAATTCTTTTATTTTTGTAGCTTTGAATTTTTATTTTTAAACAATTTTTATATGAAAGATAACAATTTACAAACGAGTTACAAATATTTCAAACAAAAAAATTGTTGGGAATAAAATTTCAATTTAAAAGAAAATGTGCTGCTTTTACAAATTCCCATTGTTGGTACCTACTGTTTTTTCTGTGTACCACAAAAGTTTTTTTGTTTTGAAATTTAAGTGCGCCACTATTAATAAAATCTCTTAAGCAGGGTTCGTATTTGCACGCACATGTGCGCACATTTTCACACATCTTGCACTTGCACATGTGCATGTGCAAATTTGTGTTTATACTTCGCACATGCACATGTGCATGTGCAAATTTTTGTTTATATTTCGCACATGCACATGTGCATGTGCGCATTTGACTTTATGCTTTGCACTTGCACATGTGCATGTGCGAAAATATTTTGCACTTCGCACATCAAGATGTGCAAGTGCAAATACTATTCGCACATGCACATCAAAATGTGCATGTGTGAATGCTATCCGCACATGCACATCTCCATGTGCGATGTGCGAATACAAATTCGCACATGCACATGTGCAAATGCAGATTGGGAATTGCACATTACACATCAACATGTGTATGTGCAAAATGTGCACACATGTGCGCGCACATGGATGCAAAAAATCGCTGAAATTGATAAAAGTTTCAATATCAGAAAAAAACGCCGAAACAAGAAAAAAAAATGCAAAAATTTTTAAAAATCGTCAAAATTGAAAAAAAAACACCAAAAATCACCAAAAATTTTAAAAATTGCCAAAAATAAAAAATTTTGAAAAAATCGTCAATATTTGAAAAAATTGCCCCAAATTAAAAAAAATCGTCAAAAATTTAAAAAAGTCGTCAAAAATTGGAAAAAATCGAAAAATTTGAAAAATTTTAAAAATTGAAAAATTTTGTAAAAATTTGAAAATTTTGAAAAAATCGTCATAACTTGAAAACATCGTCAATATTTGAAAGAATCGTCAATATTTGAAAGAATTGCCCAAAATTAAAAAAAATCGTCAGAAATTATACAAAATTGCAAAATATCGTAAAAATTTTGAAAAAATCGACAAAATTTGAAAAAAGTACACAAAATCGTCAAAATTTCAAAAAGTCGTCAAAAATTGGAAAAAATCGAAAAATTTGAAAAATTTAAAAATTTTGTAAAAATTGAAAAATTTTGTAAAAATTGAAAAATTTTTTAAAAATTTTGAAAAAATCGTCATAACTTGAAAAAATCGTCAATATTTGAAAGAATTGTCCAAAATTAAAAAAAATTGTCAGAAATTATACAAAATTGCAAAATATCGTAAAAATTTTGAAAAAATCGACAAAATTTGAAAAAATCGTCAATATTTGAAAAAATTGGCCAAATAGTCAAAATTTCAAAAAAATCGTCAAAAATTAGACAACAATGCGAAATATCGTAAAAATTTTGAAAAAATTGTCAATATTTGAAAAAATTACCAAAATCGACAAAATTTCAAAGTCTTCAAAAATTGGAAAAAATCGGAAAATTTTGAAAAATTGCCAAAATTGAAAAATTTTGAAAAAATCGTCATAACTGAAAAAATCGTCAATATTTGAAAATATTGCCCAAATAGTCAAAATTTAATAAAAAAATCTTCAAAAATTAGACAAAATCGCCAAAATTGCGAAATATCGTAAAAATTTTGAAAAAATTGTCAATATTTGAAAAAATTACCAAAATCGTCAAAATTTCAAAAAGTCGTCAAAAATTGGAAAAAGTCGGAAAATTTAAAAAAATTGCCAAAATTGAAAAATTTTTAAAAAATATATAGGGAGATATTCCAAATAAAAGCCCTTTTCTCTCTACGACGCTTAGTTTTCGAGAAAAACGCGATTTTAAAATCTAGCAATACAAGTCAAAATCTAGTTCCGCTATCGGGGTATTGGTGGCGAGTTTTGAACTTTGGTGCACTCAGTTTTCCTCTAGCTCTTCTAGTTTTCGAGATATGGACGATTTAAATTTTATATAAGCGATTTTCGCACTTATTTTTCCACATATGACTCACTATGACTTCCGTGTTCCAAAACCGTTGTCCGTTTTCATCTAACTCATTTAGTTTTCGAGATACGGGAGATATTCCAAATAAAAGCCCTTTTCTCTCTACGACGCTTAGTTTTCGAGAAAAACGCGATTTTAAAATCTAGCAATGCAAGTCAAAATCTAGTTCCGCTATGGGGGTATTGGTGGCGAGTGTTGAACTTTGGTGCACTCAGTTTTCCTCTAGCTCTTCTAGTTTTCGAGATATGGACGATTTAAATTTTATATAAGCGATTTTCGCACTTATTTTTTCACAGATGACTCACTATGACTTCCGTGTTCTAAAACCGTTGTCCGTTTTCATCTAACTCATTTAGTTTTCGAGATACGGGAGATATTCCAAATAAAAGCCCTTTTCTCTCTACGACGCTTAGTTTTCGAGAAAAACGCGATTTTAAAATCTAGCAATGCAAGTCAAAATCTAGTTCCGCTATGGGGGTATTGGTGGCGAGTGTTGAACTTTGGTGCACTCAGTTTTCCTCTAGCTCTTCTAGTTTTCGAGATATGGACGATTTAAATTTTATATAAGCGATTTTCGCACTTATTTTTTCACAGATGACTCACTATGACTTCCGTGTTCCAAAACCGTTGTCCGTTTTCATCTAACTCATTTAGTTTTCGAGATACGGGAGATATTCCAAATAAAAGCCCTTTTCTCTCCACGACGCTTAGTTTTCGAGAAAAACGCGATTTTAAAATCTAGCAATACAAGTCAAAATCTAGTTCCGCTATCGGGGTATTGGTGGCGAGTTTTGAACTTTGGTGCACTCAGTTTTCCTCTAGCTCTTCTAGTTTTCGAGATATGGACGATTTAAATTTTATATAAGCGATTTTCGCACTTATTTTTCCACAGATGACTCACTATGACTTCCGTGTTCCAAAACCGTTGTCCGTTTTCATCTAACTCATTTAGTTTTCGAGATACGGGAGATATTCCAAATAAAAGCCCTTTTCTCTCTACGAAGAGAGAAAAGCGCTTTTTATGACTTCCGTGTTCCAAAACCGTTGTCCGTTTTCATCTAACTCATTTAGATATTCCAAATAAAAGCGCTTTTCTCTCTTCGTAGTCATAGTGAGTCATATGTGGAAAAATAAGTGCGAAAATCGCTTATATAAAATTTAAATCGTCCATATCTCGAAAACTAGAAGAGCTAGAGGAAAACTGAGTGCACCAAAGTTCAACACTCGCCACCAATACCCCGATAGCGGAACTAGATTTTGACTTGCATTGCTAGATTTTAAAATCGCGTTTTTCTCGAAAACTAAGCGTCGTAGAGAGAAAAGGGCTTTTATTTGGAATATCTCCCGTATCTCGAAAACTAAATGAGTTAGATGAAAACGGACAACGGTTTTGGAACACGGAAGTCATAGTGAGTCATCTGTGAAAAAATAAGTGCGAAAATCGCTTATATAAAATTTAAATCGTCCATATCTCGAAAACTAGAAGAGCTAGAGGAAAACTGAGTGCACCAAAGTTCAACACTCGCCACCAATACCCCCATAGCGGAACTAGATTTTGACTTGCATTGCTAGATTTTAAAATCGCGTTTTTCTCGAAAACTAAGCGTCGTAGAGAGAAAAGGGCTTTTATTTGGAATATCTCCCGTATCTCGAAAACTAAATGAGTTAGATGAAAACGGACAACGGTTTTGGAACACGGAAGTCATAGTGAGTCATCTGTGAAAAAATAAGTGCGAAAATCGCTTATATAAAATTTAAATCGTCCATATCTCGAAAACTAGAAGAGCTAGAGGAAAACTGAGTGCACCAAAGTTCAACACTCGCCACCAATACCCCCATAGCGGAACTAGATTTTGACTTGCATTGCTAGATTTTAAAATCGCGTTTTTCTCGAAAACTAAGCGTCGTAGAGAGAAAAGGGCTTTTATTTGGAATATCTCCCGTATCTCGAAAACTAAATGAGTTAGATGAAAACGGACAACGGTTTTGGAACACGGAAGTCATAGTGAGTCATCTGTGAAAAAATAAGTGCGAAAATCGCTTATATAAAATTTAAATCGTCCATATCTCGAAAACTAGAAGAGCTAGAGGAAAACTGAGTGCACCAAAGTTCAACACTCGCCACCAATACCCCCATAGCGGAACTAGATTTTGACTTGCATTGCTAGATTTTAAAATCGCGTTTTTCTCGAAAACTAAGCGTCGTAGAGAGAAAAGGGCTTTTATTTGGAATATCTCCCGTATCTCGAAAACTAAATGAGTTAGATGAAAACGGACAACGGTTTTGGAACACGGAAGTCATAGTGAGTCATCTGTGAAAAAATAAGTGCGAAAATCGCTTATATAAAATTTAAATCGTCCATATCTCGAAAACTAGAAGAGCTAGAGGAAAACTGAGTGCACCAAAGTTCAACACTCGCCACCAATACCCCGATAGCGGAACTAGATTTTGACTTGCATTGCTAGATTTTAAAATCGCGTTTTTCTCGAAAACTAAGCGTCGTAGAGAGAAAAGGGCTTTTATTTGGAATATCTCCCGTATCTCGAAAACTAAATGAGTTAGATGAAAACGGACAACGGTTTTGGAACACGGAAGTCATAGTGAGTCATCTGTGAAAAAATAAGTGCGAAAATCGCTTATATAAAATGTAAATCGTCCATATCTCGAAAACTAGAAGAGCTAGAGGAAAACTGAGTGCACCAAAGTTCAACACTCGCCACCAATACCCCGATAGCGGAACTAGATTTTGACTTGCATTGCTAGATTTTAAAATCGCGTTTTTCTCGAAAACTAAGCGTCGTAGAGAGAAAAGGGCTTTTATTTGGAATATCTCCCGTATCTCGAAAACTAAATGAGTTAGATGAAAACGGACAACGGTTTTGGAACACGGAAGTCATAGTGAGTCATCTGTGAAAAAATAAGTGCGAAAATCGCTTATATAAAATTTAAATCGTCCATATCTCGAAAACTAGAAGAGCTAGAGGAAAACTGAGTGCACCAAAGTTCAACACTCGCCACCAATACCCCCATAGCGGAACTAGATTTTGACTTGCATTGCTAGATTTTAAAATCGCGTTTTCTCGAAAACTAAGCGTCGTAGAGAGAAAAGGGCTTTTATTTGGAATATCTCCCGTATCTCGAAAACTAAATGAGTTAGATGAAAACGGACAACGGTTTTGGAACAGGGAAATCATTGCGAGTCATCTGTGAAAAAATAAATGCGAAAATGAATTTTGCGATTTTTTTTAATTTTTGAAGATTTTTTTCATCGTTTCTTATTCTGACGATTTTCATGATTTCGAATTTCTGACAGTTCTGCCATTTTCGATTTTTTTTTTTTTTTTTAATTTTGACGATTTTTTTTAAATATTACTTTTTGTAATTTTTGCAGTTTTTTGAAATATTCGCGAATTTTTCAAATTATGCCGATTTTTTCAACACATGACTATTTTCAAATTTTGGAGATTTTTCAATTTTGGCGATTTTTCTGAATTTTTGGCGATTTTTTTATATTTTGGGAATTTTTC
This sequence comes from Leucophora obtusa, assembly GCA_949987735.1. NCBI lineage: Eukaryota > Metazoa > Arthropoda > Insecta > Diptera > Anthomyiidae > Leucophora > Leucophora obtusa. The sequence goes on from OX465297.1 coordinate 44,098,331, forward strand.
CAATTTTAGAAATCTTTGACGATTTTTTAAAATTTTTGACGATTTTTCAAATTTTGACGATTTTTTCCAATTTTTGGGCTTTTTTCCAATTTTGGAAAATTTTTAAAATTTTGACAATTTTTTTCAATTTTGGCGATTTATTTTAATTTTTGAAGATTTTGCCAAATTTTGACTTTTTTTAAATTTTAGTGTTTTTTTTCAATTTTTTTTTCCATTTTGGCGATTTTTTCGAATTTTTAACGATTTTTTCAATTTCGGCAATTTTTTTAAATTAAATTTTTTTTTGACGATTTTTTCAAATTTTTGACGATTTTTCAAATTTTGACGATTTTTTTCCACTTTTTGGGATTTTTCAAATTTTTGAATTTTTTTTTTCAAATTTTGACGATTTTTTAAAATTTTGGCGATTTTTTTTCCAATTTTTAACGATTTTTTCAATTTTGGCAATTTTTTTAAATTTTGCAGATTTTTTCAAATTTTTGACGATTTTTCAAATTTTGACGATTTTTTCTGATTTTTTCCAATATCGGCGATTTTTTTAAATTTCGGCGATTTTTTTAAATTTCGGCGATTTTTTTAAAATTTGAAATTTTTTTTTTTAAATTATGCAATTTTTTTAAATTTTAAAGATTTTTTTAAATTCGGAGATTTTTTCATATTTGTCAATTTTTTTTTTAATTTTTGGCGATTTTTTGAAAATTTGGACAGTTCTTTTTTCCATTTTTGAATTTTTTTAAATTATTATCGATTTTTTTTATATATTTGCGATTTTCGACAATATTAGCGATTTTTTTCTAATGTTAGCTGTTTTTTTAATGCACGTGCATATGCACTTGCACTTGCACTCGCACATGTGCATGTGCGAATTTGTATTCGCACATCGCACATGGAGATGTGCATGTGCGAATAGTATTCGCACATGCACATTTTGATGTGCATGTGCGAATAGTATCTGCACTTGCACATCTTGATGTGCGAAGTGCAAAATATTTTCGCACATGCACATGTGCATGTGCGAAATATAAAGTCAAATTCGCACATGCACATGTGCATGTGCGAAGTATAAATAAAAATTTGCACATGCACATGTGCATGTGCATCTTTTGTCTGCACATCAATTTTTGCACATGTGCATGTGCGCACATGTGCGTGCATTACGAAGCCTGCTCTTAAGTGAACTTCTTAATAAATTTAATAAATTTCGTGGTCTTAGGATCACCATTTTAACCATAAGTAATGATAAGAAACACCTTAAAATCTCAGAAAAAAATTTACTTAAAAGTAGAGTTTGCTGTTCGGTTTTAATCGAAACCGAAACCGCGGTTTTTTAAGCCTCAAAACCGAAACCGAAAACCGACAAAAACAAGTCCGTTTTTAACAAATACTTTAACCAATTAAAATAATTAATTAAATTGCATATTATTGAATCTTGAATTTCGAAAAGACTCAGCTTCTATTTTCCAAGATATTCAGCCTTACTATCAACATTTTTCAAACATATATTTTAGTTAAAGTCGTTTAGTATGGCTTGACTTGATTTATTTTTGGAGAATTCTGATTGGTTAATTTATTTTCAACCAATCAAAATGTTTGGAAATATGAATATTTTTGTAGGGTTTTCATACACAAAATGAACAATACCGTATGATTAAAAATAAAGTCGACTTTTATAGTAAGGACCATTGAGTTTCACATATTCAGTTAAGATTTTCGCCGATTTTTCAAAAAGCCTTATTTCGTATTCCGCGAAATTTATAAAAATTTTAACTTTTTATTGTTTTAAACGAATTGCTAAAATTTAAACTATAATTAATTGTTGAAAAAAGAAAAAAAAATTAATTTATAACGGGTTTCCGCGTTTATATCTTCTCCCGGAAAGGTTTCGAAATGGCGTTATTGCATTTAAATATTCGAGTGAGAAATTCAAAAAGATAACTTGGATGTATTAAACTGTTTAATTTTTCTGCATATTTAATTATCATATATTTAGTTAGAATATTGTTATTTTTAATTATTTTAAAACAATTCTATTAATATCACAAGATAACCGAAAAATAACCGAAACCGCGGTTTTTATAATTTTGAAAAACCGAAACCGCGGTTTCCAAATTTTTCGGTTTTTAGCAAACTCTACTTAAAAGTATTTGGTTTAGTTTAAGTATTTACTATTTATAATATCGGCCCTCATATTTTTTGATATGAAATTTCTCAAATTCTAAAATTTTTCTGAAAAATTTAGAATTTTAGTTCTTTGATTATGTTATTTGAAGCCGCTTTACATATTTTTTTTAATAAGTTATTATTGCAATTAAAATTATGTTAAATTACAAATTATGTTAATGCACAATTGCTCGATGTGTTTTAATAGACTTAAGTCTTATTTGCACTAAAATAAAATAAATAAATAAAAAAACTCATATTTTTTGAGTTTTTACCGTACTTTTACTGTAGAAAAAAAATTTCTTTATTGTACGACATTAAAAATGTATCAGATTTGGAGCCATATTTTTATAAAAAAAAAAATCACACATCAAAGCAAAAACTCTGTGAAGTATTTGTTAGAAGAATATCCTGACGTAGAAAAATGCCGGTTTTTGAAAAAAGTACTACTATAATAAGGAAATAATTGACCTCGAACAAGAATAAATAAAATTTTTCACTTTTAGTGTTTGATTAAAAATATGTATTGAAATTAACAAGTCAATGCAAGTAGTTTTAAAAATTTACTATTTTTTGGTAAACTGTGATGTAGTATTAAAAATATGTTAATTTCAATTAATACACAAATAAAAAAAATTTAACAATTATTTTTAATTTTTGCATTAAAAAATACAAAAATGGTTTTTTTTTTTTGGACTTTCTATATTTCCATATATTTGTTAGAATATTGTTCTGCCTCAAGTCCAAATTCTAATATGATATTGTCATATTAGATTTTATTTGTTGTTTCAAAAAAGGTTGATAATTTTCATGATAGACGATACAACACTTGTTTCGTGGGCATCACCCCAACGTTTCATTAAAATTGATGCTGCAGAAAAAATGAAATTAGCAGTTTTTTTGCTAAATACTATTAAAATAAGAACAGCAGATTTAAAACGGCTAAATATAAAGAATTTTAGTTATATTTGAGTTAGATTTTTGTTAATGGGAAATAGCAAATTAACCTGCTAAAATCAGCAAAAAATTTTGCTAAATATTTTGTAGCCTAAAAAATCATAAAAAAATTTAAAATTTCGGAGTTTTTTTTCGATTTTTTTTTAAATGCAAATAAAAGTCGAGCCATTCGAAAACAGCAGTTTACAATTTTTTTTAGCAAATTTTTCTGGTCATTTTAGCAGGATAGGCTATTTGAATTCAACTAAGTTTAGCTTAAAAATAGCAAAAGATTTTTAGATATAACAATTTATTTTTGCTGTTTTTAGTCTACTAATATTTAGCAAAATTTTCTACACATTCTACAGTACATTTTGTTATTTTCAATTAACTAAAAGTTAACTTAAATATAACTAAAAGTCTGTAAATTTAACAGTTTTAATTTTTCTGTTCTTATTTTACTAGTATTTAGCAAAAAATCTGCTAATTTTAGCAGTTTTATCTGCAGCTTCATTTTTGCCTAATTTTTAGTAACGTTTTCTGCTATTTTTACAGATTTATTTCTATGAGTGTACCCTTTATTGAAATGTTGAAGTTCTCAGTGTATTCGTTTACTCAAATTTCGTACTACTTTTACTACATATTGAAAAATTCAATACAAAAAGTAAACAAAATTTTACAATTGTAGTAAAAGTAGTAAGAATTTCGAGTAAGCGAACACACTGTCAGACATACAAACATTCTACTTTAGATTATTTGTTTATCTTCTTATCTCCTCCTTGGAGACGGACTGCCAGCAGGGCGTTTTTATTTTTCTTAGTAAAGTGTTGTTTTTTCAAACACGACATATAGACCAAATGCAATTAATATTGTAATAATTATGCATTTTTATTAATTTTAATAAAGTAGGTTTGAGGTTAAGAAGAAGAATAAAAATTTTTTCAAAGTTATAAACACATTATTAATTTGCAAATCAGACTAGATCTAGTTTCTCCCTTTTTCTATGGACAGGTTTCATCAGTAATTTTCCATTAAATTGTAATATTGCTTATATTTTATTGTAAGATTGGCTCTGTATGATAATTATTCAAAAACCCGTCGGCCCACATTACAAACTAGAGTTCGACAGCTTAGCCATCTCACCCACGTAAGGCCTTGCTCATAGTGTGGCTAATTCATAGTTTTCTTTCCTATTCAGCTTTCTGTTATTGTTTTTACTATCAGGAGTGATCAAACAGCCATACAAACATTCTACTATGGATTTGTTGTTTATCTTCTTATCTCCTCCTTGTCACATTTTTCGCAAATGTTGCCACACTGACGTATTATTATATTTTAACAATAAAATATTAATAAATATAAATTTATTGTTAATATTATATTTTAACAATAAATTGTGTAAAATATAACGAATGCTTCTTTAAAATTAGTTATAAATAGTTTGTAAAATTAACATTCAAAATTAGTTAAAGTACTGAGCATTTTAAGTATAGTGTTTTTTGTAGAAACAATTTTTTGTAGAAGAACTTTTTGTTGTATTTTTGGTGACAAACAAAGTCTCAAAATAGTACGTTTTAAAAAAAATTGTTGACGCTAAAACGGCAAATATTGTCTGAAAATGTTTAATAAAACAAATAAGTTTTATCCTAATATACACCAAGTTATACAGTAAAACTCGTTTAATACGGATAAGATGAATTCTCGGTTAGTACGAACTAAATTAAAAGTCCTGGCGTTCTGGGAACAATTTCAATACAAAAAAACATCTGTTAATACGAACTCGCTTAAAACGAAGCCTCGGTTAAAACGAACTATTTGTGATGGTCCCATAAGCAAAGCTTCATATAATTTTAGATTTTTAACACGAACTTTATAAATTTTGACAATTTTTTTTATAATTTGTTTGTATTTTGACAAATTTTAAACCGAACACACAGATATTTTTCCTTAAATATATTGCAAACAATTTATTTATTTATTTTTTTTCACCAAATTTTTTAAGGAATTTTAAATATTTGGGGGATAATTAAAAAAATTTTAATAAGTTTTTACCCCTTTAAGACGAACCTCGCTTATAACGAACTAGTTTGTCTAGTCCCCCGGAAATCGTCTTAAGCGAGTTCTACTGTACGTGTGAATGGATTTTGTATGTCTAGCATGATATTCTCTGATGCGCCTGCGTGCTTTTGATGGCAAATTAATTCGTTGGTAATTTGTTTTGATGTGATGTGCCAGTATAAAATTGATTGAGAATGGCAACATTCAATTCACAAACAGTCAAAACAAAAAAGAATAACCACAACAACAAAAATATTCAATTTAATTTTTTTGTGTTGAAGAAGTTAATAAATTCATGTATATTTGCTGTTGTTATATATCGTATGATGAATGTAGATGTATTGTTGTATTATTTTTAGATTCATTCTTTTGTCGGTTTTATTTTACAGAAATTGATTTATTTTAAATAATTTTTTTCTCATGTTGTTGTTAGTGTTGTTTTTATGTCCATATTCTTATAAATTATGTATCTAAAAACAAAAGTACATGTTTACAGATTTGACTAACAATAATTAGAAGACTCTAAAAATATAATAAGTTTTTAACCCTTTCACTACAGACTTTTTATTTGCCGATGTATCGTTATTTTGACTTCAGATTCTTGTTAAGAGTCCTCAAATTAGACTCTTGGCCCCTATCCCCTCCAATCTACTAAAAATTATGTTCGGAAATCGATTTTTTTAAAATTCTAATGCCCGTTTTCCTCCTTAAACATTCGAATAGCCAAAAAGCCTTTGGTTAGTTTTCTTCTCGCCATAAAACGAAGCTATATGCCAAATTTCAATTATCTACCTTCATTAGTTTATGAAAAACACCAAAACCCCCTTTTCTCGGAGATTATGGTATATTAAAAAAATTAGACTTCCTTAACAAATATCGCGACTATACTGCCATGTTGAACTGCTTATACATATTATTATTATAGTGCTTATACATATAATAACTTTTATTTGAAGTCCAAGAGCCTAATAAACTTATTTACGAAAAGTATAAAGTTTTTTTTGCATTACCAAATTTAATATATTCTTTTAAAGATGTGTACACTGTAGTATACAAGGGTAGTGAAAGAGTTAAGATATAAGATGGTAAGTTAACTATATATACTCTTAAAGCCCAAATTACTTGAACGTAAATGTAACGTGATCAGCTGATTCATCCTGCTTATTGAGAAACACATAGTGCTGAGTACTAGACGTAAACGAGTCGTAACGTGCCGGATATTTCTGTTGAAAACAGAATTTTTTCTCCGTTTTTACGTGAGAGTACAAAACAGCTTTTTTTAGTTGCACATCACTGGCACATTTTGGTTATTTCCAAAAATTCTATAGAAATCCACTTTATTTAAAAAAGAAATATATTGGCAAAAGCAATAACTTTTTTTTTTAATTTTCATACAAAAACTTATGTTTAAAATGAACACATCAAATATTATATTTGAAAAGTAAACAAATTAAGTCAATAAAAATCAATTGAATTCACAAATAAATTAAATTTGGAATAAACTTATTTAATGATTGAATGAGTAACTTAGCAAAAATAAAATACCATGTTACGACTCGTTCTCGTTATATTTACGTTCTAAAAACGAGACCTTTACTATTCGTCATATAAAGCTTTTTCAGTCGCGCCACTCAAAATCCGAGTTTAGGTTTTAAATTTGGGGTCTACAGACCTATCAGGAGGGACGCCATAGGTCCCTAAAGTGGGGCACCTTGGGTATTACAAAAATTAAAAAAGATCAAGAATTCTTAATTTTGTCCCTATTTAAAAGATAATTTTATCGGTGGAATGTACTAGTCGAGTTTTACAAAAAAGTTAGCGTATTGTATTGTGTATTTTAACATCATGTTTTCATTTGCTTTGCCCGACTTCACGAACAAATAAAAGGAGCACAGGTTGAGAGAAGAAGAGAGGTATAGAAGACATAAAACTGTTGACTATAAAAGTGTATCTGCTGACCGCATCTATTGTCACCATTTTGTTTTTTTTTCTATTTAACATAAACAGTTCTCAGTAAAGGATACTATCATTTTCGTGATAAGTCAAAAATCAATTAAAATAGTAATTGATCAATAGATTTCGTAATTGAAACCCGTTTAAAATTTTTGGTCTATATGTGTAAATGAAGTCATTTCTTCTACTCAAACAATAAAGATTTGCCAACCAAATGATCAACCACTAACCAAATATTTTTATGTACAACCAAGAAAAGTACCAAACGATGAACCGACGTTTGAAACAAACGTTCGTTCACTGAAGATAATTAATGTTGGTTTTAACGCTTAAACGAAATGGTTATTTGCCTTGATTATATACAATAACAAAAACAGCAGTAAATGAAGAAGTCATGCAGAAGTTTGGCCAAAAGGTCCATTGAAATGAAATTTCATTATGCACTTTACTACAACAAATATATTCATAAATATAAATATATTTGTATGTTTATAAACAAAAAGTATGTAGACTGTTGTAGTGATGTTATGTTCAGTAAGTATAATCCTTATTAATATTATAAAATTCACTGTTTATTGTGCCATCATCAGGCCTAAACAGCACAGCCGATTTCCTTCAAATTGTCTGAACAGCTATTACTAACTCTCGAAGTTACTATGAGTAATACTATTTTATGACCGGGAAAAGGCCTCTTATACAACACCAACATTTTAATGTGATATTCCTTGGCCCCTGTTGAGCGGCATCGAGTTAAACTATGCACAGTAGACCTACTCACGATAAAAAATGTGCACCCCTCAAAATAAACCTTGGTTTGTTTTATGATGATTCCTCAAAAAGTATCACTGAATAGAATCAAAATGTTATGTTGACACAACTTTATGAAGGTACTGAATATTTTCCTATAAATTTTTTCATTTTCGTTTTAATGATTTGGAGCATAGCTTGGTTTAAAAATTCCAAATTTGAAAGGTTATTCCAGGGAATTTCGATAGCGAAAACGGTATCATAATTCCTTGGAAATACGATATCGTTACGAAAGGCAAATTTTAGAAAAAATCTATTGTTTTCGTATCACAAGTGATTATCATATATGATAAAAATATCACCTGGTGATATCGTTTCGATATCATGACGATATCGTTTGGTTTATTGGACTCGTTCATTTAAAATGCCTTAATTGAAAACACAATTAAAAAAGGACTACTGATTTTTCATTATATTCAAACCATTTTGCTATTTATTTTCAAACATTATTTAAACAATCCATTAAAGAAATAAAAATATTTTTATTGGCTATGTTTGTGTGTATGAGTAAAGAATTTCTTGCAATTTGAATTGAAATAATTTTGTATATAAACAAACTATTTTATCAAAAAAGAAAACCGAAAATATTTGAATTTTTTGTTTTTAAACAGAAAACAACGAAACTATTTAAATTATTTTTTCTAAATCTAAAAATAGAATATTCGACTGAAAATAACAACTCCTACAGACGATACATATTTTTTTCTAGTTTGTGTTTTATTGGTTGACAAAAAAAGTTAAACAATATGTTTCAATGTATTTTAATTGATTCTTCAATTGAAAATAAACTTTACCTATTACTTTTTAAATAAACCTCAATCGGTTATGGAAAATATATTGTGAGTGTATGATTTCTGGCATTGTTGCAGTTTATGGACGTCCACTTCGTGGTTCATCTTCAATGCTTGTACGATCACGTTTAAATTCAGCAACCCAATTTTATACTGTTGCATATAAAGGATCACTTTCACCTAGCACATTCACCATATCATTATGAATTTCTTGTCCCGATAAACCTTTCTTATGTAAATATATTTAATTACACCACGAATTTCTAATTTTTCCATTACAAAAAAATCATTGAAGTGCCTTTTTTCAATACCTTTACTATACGAATGAGTTCACAGGTCAAAATGAAATTTAACATGTGTTGATATGACGGATGGAAGGTTCCATTATACAAAGCTTTTTGCTGTTTTTATCGCCAACTCACAGGCTATGAACATTTCGTACTGCCCTCGTATAATATTCTACCCCAGATTTAAAGGTACCATTTTTAGTTTGAATATTTGTGTTTAAATTGAAAGTCATTTATCCCCGAAATTGCGTAAATAAAAACCATAACTTATACTATATTACTTTATTTAGATCATTGGCCCTACTTGAAAATAAGTCCCGCTTAAAGGCGGTTACGTTATCTTCTCAACTTAAACGATCCACTGTGTAAGGTTTTAAGGAAAATTAATTCTCTCCTCCCGTAGATCATAGTGGAAATAGTAGGAGTTAAAGCTAACGAAATAAGCACTATATATTGGGAAATAAACACCCACAACAAATAATTATAAACCATAGATAATCACCTTTAATCTTAAACTTGCCATTGTTGAAATATTGTTGATAGAAGTGATTCCCTCGACCATTGTGCAATTTGCATTATTATTTCACAAAAATTATTTTTAAACCGAAAATTATCATCGTTAATCCCAGAATTATCATAAGCAAAATATTGGAGATGATAGGGATTCTTCTGGTCGTCTTTGATGTCATCGACAATTTATTTATAGTTCTCGACAGATTTATCTTGGATTGTCAATTTAAGTATTAGAATTGAGAAATCTAAGTAAATTTTATTTTAACTATTTAGTTAGGAATTTTTTTTAACGTTTCTTGCCGCTACTAATTAACTTTTTATCTTAAATTGTTTTTAAAACCTACAAAAAAGGAGTTTTATTGCTTAATTAATGCGGCCCTATTAATTAATTAAACTTATTTACGGTATAAAAAATTTATTTTAACGTTATTTTATTTTTTGTACAATAATTTATTGAATCAATTACAAAAAGGTCATTTAAATCTCTTTCTTTTACATGGTTGGTTTAGGTGGCAGCTCACGCTCCCATGAGCATCAATTAGGGTCAAAAGCGGTTCCGTTCTGGAAAGGCCACACTACCTGTAAGTAACTAATATCCGGAGAACTAGAACGAACTCGTAAGATTAAGATACCGGATATCACCCGATATCACCGACAGGTCGTCTAGTATATGACCGCCTAAAGTCCTATGTCGGATGTCCTGCAGCGCCGGGCAATCACAGGGTAGATGACTCACCGTCTCCTCTTCACCTGGAATGCCACAGTTGAGGCATCGTATATCACGCGCCAGTCCGAGTCTGTTGTCGTGCCTACCTAACAGCCAGTGTCCGGTAAGCACGGCCGTCAGCCTAGACACGTCCCTCCTGCTCCTGCCGAGGAGAGATTAAGTGCGCTCCAGATTATAGCCAGGTCTCGCGGTCCTGCAAATGTTCAGTCCGGTCCACCACCTCCTAGGCTTTTGACATTAAAGGCAGAACTTACCCTTTCCAACTCGTCTGCCCTAAAAGTTCCTACGGCCAGGCACCCATACCAATGCACTATAGGTAAAATGACCCCATTTTCTGGCCAAAACTTAAGGAATCAATGGATAAAGACGAAAATCTATATACGGGGGTTTTCAAGGTTGCTGATTTCGCATCTGAGGTAAAAATTTTCAAATTAAAAATGGCGAATCCAATATGGCGGCGTAAGTTTTAAAATTTCTTCTGATTTACATATAAATCGGTATACGCGGGATTTCGATTTCTAATCTGAGGTAAAATTTTTCAAATTCAAAATGGCGGATCCAATATGGCGGCGTAAATTATAAAATTTCTTCTGATTTACATAGAAATTTGTATACGCGGGTTTTCAAGGTTGCTGATTACGAATCTGTGGTAAAATTTTTCAAATTCAAAATGGCGAATCCAATATGGCGGCGTAAATTTTAAAATTTCTTCTGATTTACATATAAATCCGTATACGCGGGATTTCGAGGGTGCTGATTTCTAATCTGAGGTAAAATTTTTCAAATTCAAAATGGCGGATCCAATATGGCGGCGTAAATTTTAACATTTCTTCAGATTTACTGATTTGGGTAAAAATGTTAACTGTGTAAAATGCAAACTTTTTTTGTCCAAAATCTCAAAAAAAAAAAAAAATATTTTTTTTTTAAATCTGGGGCATATTATAGCAGAAAATTGAACAAGTGGAAACTTTTGTAGAAACAATTTTTTTTTTTTTTTAATAAAGCTACCCGGGTGAAAATGGTCATATATGAGCATATATTGTCATATATTGGTTCATGTATGATCATATATGAATAATATGTGAACATATCTGACATATATGGGAGCATATATGGGTAAATGCATCCAAAATAAAAGTTGACACCATATATGATAATACCTTGCATATATTGCTCCATATATGCCATACATCTTCATATATGAATTCATGTATTGTTACATATATGATAATATATGTCAGGTACGTCCATATATGGAGTCATATAAATTTTTATTTTTTATCCATATTCTACTGAATTAAAATCCGCATGAATTTTTAAACCTGAATTGGTATGAATGTATAAATGAACGATATTTACATGGATTGCTGAATGAATTGGACTTTATGTCTGTGCAATAAATAAATTATGATCACCAATTTGAAAATTTTGAATGCAGAACATTTTCCTTTCGTTTATTAAGAGCATGTTATTTAATGGAGTGCGATCCAATTAAACTATATCCTACTTTGAGTTAAGGAGTTTTTAAAATTAATTTCTTGTTCGGACATATTCCTTTCAGAAGAAAAGATAAAGTCTTATAAAACATTCGTTAAAAAAACATGTTGGGGGCAAACAAATTAAAACAATAGAAATCTCTTAATTTAATTTCCAACAATTGTATTTAAATTTACTATTTTTTATTATAGCTGGCATTTGCAACCAATATGAAGAGCATGGCCAGAGTATTATATTATAATCTATAAAAACTTGGTACATTTTGAAATGCAATTGAAAACGTATAAGATACATCTGGAAATTTGTCGAAAATTCTCTACTTGAAGTACAATAATTTATGTTTATTAATCCATTAACTTAGTTTAAAATTTCTAAATTGTTATTAGCGTGTAAATAGATGTATGTATTATACGATAGATTTTGTAATATTTAGACTTTAAATTAAAACAAATTTATGATATTGTTAATAATTTACTTTAACTATCAATTTCTCTAAAGTTTTTGTTGAAAAATACATAAACATCGTATTTTTATATATGAGCAAAAGTAGGTATATGAGCATATATGAACTCATATATCTCCATATATGATCATATACGGCCATATACCCTCAAATTACGGATCCGAGCATATATGGAATCATATATGAACACATATATTTAGTCATATATCTTCATATGTGACCATTTTCACCCGGGTATTTAAAATTTTGCTTTAATTTCATTATCCAAAGTAATTTCATTTAATTTCATTTTTATTTTTTAATAAAGCTATTTAAAATTTCCTCTTTGTTCATTCAGATTTCTCAGGATACTCTCTCTTTGGAAGCGCTATTGAAGATGCAGTTGGCTTAGTTTTAATTGCCGAAATAAATTCAGCGTTTAGCCAGAGTTCGCTTTGCATCTGAAATATGTTTATCTTCCTATGAGAACTCTCCCATCTAACTGAGATATTCTTAAAATAAATTTTCACTTTATCCTTCCCATAAGCCGATTCCTCATTCAAAACACTGCCGCATTCAGCTTTACCAACAATAAAATTTTAAACAGTAGTATTCGTCTTCTCTTTCTTTTGCTCATCCAAGTAAACTTCCGCAAGTTCGCTATTTTGCAAGCGGAGGCTGCCTACCAAAAATGATATTTCTCAAAAAAACGCAAAAATCGCAACATGAAATTGACAAATTAAACTCAAAATTCTTCATTTAACACTTTCTGATTGTTTAAACACAGCCAAATTCGGCCAACTTTTTAAAAGCTTATCCAAAGTTCATTTTTCATAAAAAAAATTTGAATTAAAAGTTATGTCAGAGGTATGAGTTTTTTCGCCAAAATAAATTTTTTTTAATAAAATCTTTCTCTTAAACCATTAAGCAAAACCATTGTTTTCCATATTTAGTTTAAATTTATGTTTTTTTTTTAACTATTTAAAGAAATTTAAAAATTCGACCAAATTGCACTGTATATACTGCGTTCAACACTTTGCTCACAAACAATGATTTTGACCACTTGCTAAGCAGTCGTTATTAATTTTTTACAAAAACAAAATTTGCCGTTATTTGCTTCATTCAAGAATGTCTCAAAAATGACATTTTGCCACAAAAATGGGGCAAATTACCTATAGTGCAATGTAATAAGGGATTGATGACTTAGTATATATAGTTTTTCCCTGCACTTCCTGACGAGGATAGAGGATGTAATCTAGGAGCTCAAAGATATAAGCGGCGCCTGGCTATCAACGGATATTCGCACGGATCTCTGAGCCCCAACGACACACAAGAGCATTCAGGATTCCCTGAGAGCCAGAATCTCTGCTTCAAAGACACTAGCATGATCAGTTAGCCTGAAGAAGCTCCGTATGTTGCACTAACGACAGAAGACACCAGAGCCCACCCCACAACTTATCTTTGAGCCATCGGTGTACACTCTGATGTCGAATTCCTCCGTTGGATCCCTCTTGTCCCATTCCTTTCTAGAAGGGAAACTAACCCCAAAGGGCGTACAGAAATCGATCCTAGGAGTAGAGTATTCCGACTCTAGTCTAAGCTGCGGGGACAGCTGATCAAGAAGTCTAGCATGTCCGTAGGTTCTTCACTTCCAATAATCCGTAGCGGCGAGTCTCGCCGCACTGCTGGCAGAAGCTGCCATCACATATAAATATATACGAATGATATGTAGCATCGCATTGGGAGCCTCAGAGGGGCAAGTCCTTATCGCACCCGTAGTCCCAATACAAGCCGAGCGCTGCACCCTATGCAATTGGTCCGCAACTACCTTCTTAGTAGTCGCCGTCCACCACACAATAGAGCCATAAATAAGTATTGGACGAACGCTGGAAGTGTACATCTACAACATCATTTTTGGACTCAAACCCCACCTTGAACCAAACATCCTTCTACAGGAGTAGAAAGCAACCGTTGCCTTCCTAACCCTGTGCTCGGTGTTGAGTTTCCAAGATAGTTTCGAGTCCAGTATGATGCCAAGATACTTAGCATGTTCAGAGAGGGTGAGTTCGCAGCCCTGAAACCGCGGTAGTCTGGAGCTCCGTTTGGTCTTTGAGGTAAAAAGCACAAGTTCCCTTTTACTCGGATTCACTCCCAGGCCACAGCTTGAGGCCCAGTTATTGAGTGTCTCCAGAGCGCCGGTCATGATATCACTTATTACATCCAGAAACATCCCTGAAACTAATATTACCATATCGTCCGCATAAGCAACGACCTAAACACCTTGATCATCCAACTTAATAAGAATTGAGGTAATAACCAGAAGCCATAACAAGGGTGAGATCACCCCTCCTTGGGGGGTTCCTCTCTCCTGACTTGCTTTGTCTTCTCGGTATTACCTAGGCGAGCGTTGACAATTCATGAGTCCAACATGGTTACCAACCAATCGCTGACATAAGTCTTCACGCCCAGATCTAAAAGGGCGCTCTGTATCGCATCCGTTCTAACATTGTTTAAAGCGCCTTTTTGTCCAAGAAAGCAGCCAATGTATATTGAGAGACTGATCCGCCTGAAGTCCTTTACAGGTTCATGACCCCTTCTGTCAATCTTAGGTATAAATACAACCCTAACCCTCCTCCAGCGAACAGGCATGTAGTTGATAGAGTGACAAAGTTTGTATATCTCGAGCAGCCAGGGAGTCATCACCTTTTGAGCACTCTGTAGCTTTACCGGAAGAATGTCATCCAGAACCGGCGATTTTTATGGAGAGAAACTTCCAATTGCCCAGGCTATTCTTTCTTGGGTAATTATATCATTCCCAAGCTCAGTTTAAGCCCCCCGTGCGAGGCAGAGTCGTTCATTTCCCAAAGTAGCCGCATCCCTGCAACCAGGAAAGTGAATGTTAAGTAGGATCTTCAATGACTTGGCCGACGATTCCGACCAGGATCCATCATCCCTCTTTACGTAGGCAGAGTTTGAGTGACCCTTTGTCAGATCCTTATTGAGCCTTGCAGAGTCACGAGTGGCGTCTATCGATTCACAGAATGTCCTCCACGAGTTCCGCTTCGCCATCGCCACTGCTTTCTTATACGCCCTCAGCTTGTCGCGGAATGGCGCCCACTGTTTGCTGACATAGCTAGCGTTGAAAAGTTAAAGCTCCCAACTCCACTTGGGAAGGAAATATTTCTTTGTCCGTGTCTAAGAGCAAGAAACCCTGAAAGCTACATCTAGGGACCTCTCTAGGGTGCTCACCGAGCGTTCGAGATTGTCTTATCGACCCTCGGTCTCTTACCGAGCTTCTCCTGAAGTATCCTGTTCAACCGAGGCCATACGGTTCTCCTAGGATTCATATTTCTTTTATACTCGTATATTTGTTCCATGATAACAATGCAATTTTGTTCTGACCGTTTACACCATTTTCCCTCTAAAATGATATGTTAATGTTCCCAATAGCTTCAGTAGAAAACATGAAAGACTGGTCAACCAGTTTTGTACTCTCCAAACCTTTTTTGCTAACTTTAGGAATGATGACTGCTATTACATTTCTTCAACTGAGTGAAATATAGTTGAAAAAAAGACAAAACATGTATATTATATCATTGAGCGTTGATTAAATATAATAAAATAACCTATTAAGTCTAGTATTTTGCTCTAATTTTTTCAAAAAAGCGCTCAAACTTCACCATTTTTTACCCATTTTGATTGATCGTTGGTATTAAATTATTCGACATTTGGCGTTTTAAATTATTGTTCGATTAATCGAATAACGACTAATTGATTGAATACCCAGCCTTAGACCCGACTTTTGTCTATATATTGAAAGAATTTTCATCATGAGTTAATATAAGAAACTGAGATGAATTTCTTGTAAGCTTTCAATTTATCACCCAATTTATTCAAAGAAATAATTATTTTAATATACTTACCTTGAAAACAAGAAATTTGAACATCTTATCGTAATTCTTTTGGTGCATAGTGTCTTTGTTGAATATTCTATTTGGCTTGTTGTTTAATTTCGGCCTGTGTCGGGTAGTTGGTTGTTTGAATGGATGGATGTTTAAATTATTTTGCCTTTTACTCCAGGCAGTCATGGGGAAACGTTTTATGACGATTACTGTAATTCGTGGGCCACAAACAATAATTACTTTCCATTACGAAAATGGCGGGTATATTATCACCTGAATATCACACACACGACCATTAAACCAACAACATGACCGTCTGACTGACTGATCGACCGCACCAACACAACTACCACTACAATTGCTGCATATACGCGAATTTTGAGCAACTCTTGTTTCTTCTTTTACCAACCATCTACGTTAATGCCACTTTTTGTTATTTTTCACTCACACCTTTGATGTCTTTATTTGTTTCCACTTAAATAAAATAAATTCATGGCTTAAAAACACTTACAGGTGTCGGCCCTTTTATTCATCCAGTCATGTGTACAGACACAATAAACAAATTCTTGGTTGGTTTTATTAAAAAAAGTTGCAACTGACAGTCGGTCGGTTGGTCGGTCGGCTTTAATGGAAACGTCTGCTCTCTCGTACAAGTAATAAAGTCATTTTGCAAATGATCCTTTATTTGTTGTATGGTGATCTGCACAAAGTAGTCATTTACGGTGATAAAATATGACAACTCAATCATGTTCCATAAAAGTGTTGTAAGCAATTTATTTTAACGATTTTACATATACGTGAATATACAATACACATATGAGTCTTTCAGTGTGCTACAAAATTGATTGGCTGAATGTTTTGTAATTGTTTTAATGCTCACAACAGGCAAGTGTGCATCAGTTGTGATTGCCTGTTATATAATCTTAAAATAAAAAATTTTCTCTGCATTTCTGTTATGGAAATAAAATTGCAAAAATCTTATATCATGACGTTCCTTTATTTTTTGGTAGATGATGATGTTCCTTAAATTAAGGCAATGAACTTCCACTGCGGTAAATCTTTTAATTATTCGTTATTAATTTTTAAGCAGCAATAAACGTTCGTTGTCCATTTCTTTATTTTGTTTTAGTCAATTATGCCAGTTTAATTTCGGTTTTAATCTTCGGCATTAAAGAAAAATTCATAGTTCTAGAATACATTCACTTACTGCAGTGACGTCAAAGGTTTAGTGAATAAATTGGGAATGGAAAATAATGCTGGCGATTATTCATTGACGGCTCAGTTTGAAGGTTGTGCTGTTGCACAAGACAAACAAAAAACGTCAATTCCATTAGCATTGAAAGTTGTGAACATATTGCAAGGCGTTATTTAAAAAGGTGGTTTTCCGAAATTCTTTTGTTTCCGTTGTGATTGATATTTAGAAATTGGTGAAAACAATGCTTACTTTCATAAAATCAATGCATCTATGATACTGAAATTACATTTTCTGCATCACCACTTTGATGAGTTCTTTCTTACACCAATTGCCCACCGAATCGGACAATAAGGAGAGCCATTTCATCAGGTCACCATGCCAAGGGAGAAACGATACAAAGGAAAAATTTGGATTCATTGCTTGCAGAAGTTTGTTGGTGGAGTCAAAAAGTATCCCAATATGAAGATGCAGGCACCGAAGTCGCGGAGAACTATAGATTTGAAGGACACACGGAAAAAGATATGCCATTGAATATCCTATGAAGCTCAGATAATTATGATGATTCAGATCACGGACCTAAACCACCAACGAAAAAACCCAGAGCATAAACTTCACAGGCTTCACCGAGAGCATCAACTTAAAAGTATATTCATTAATTCATGTTTTGTTTTTAATTTCTCATACATTTCTCAAATTTTCGATATAAAATATACACACAGAAAACAGTCTCAGTTGTGGCCACCGAATTTGTTGCCAATCGAATTCGTGCGGTTATGACAACTATCTTTATATTAAATTATATTTTTCGTCGTCAAAGCCAATATTCAGTTGTCTAATTCAATATTATGTTCCACATAAATATTATTATGTTCTACAAAATTTTATTGAAATTAAAAAATTTTTTTTAATTTTCTGGTATTGAACCCGGCCATTCAGGTTAATAGTTCAAACTTTTACCCACTGCACCACAACTACTTTTAAATTTCTTAGCCATATTTACTGTTTATACATATGAATATTTTATTTTAATTAAAAAAAAAACATCTAAATTTTTGTCTTTTCCGGGATTCGAACCCGGAAATCCGGCGTACTAGACCAACTCCTCACCCACTACACCACAAACACTTAATAATTTTAATGACTAATTTTGAATTTATGTGTTTTATTAATACAGTATAAAATTTGTTTATCAATACCAATTAATAGTTGTGTGTGTTATCAATACAATCCACAATTCGGTTGGTTCTACAGAAACTTGAATTTAAGGTCATATTTGATTAGGATACCCGTATTTGTAGTTACCACTTTCGAATATTGAAATTTTTTTAAAAAAGGTTATAGATAACACCAATTTTCTTGTATATTCACTAAATAAATGGCTGCTTCTACTGCATAGAATTACTAAACTGATACTAATTTTAAAATTGATTGGAGATACCAATAATTTGTTAAAAGGATTGTTTTTTAGTTCATTCTCCCTATTTTTAATACCTAGTAAAATATTTTTGATGTAGTATTCAATTATAGGTAATTCCAAATAAAATAAAGTCCTGACAAATTCATTTTAATGGTTTTGATCGAAAGCCAACCAATCTTTTTCCTGGGTGTACCTGGAAAATTGAAAAAAGCATTTTTCAATATTATAATGTTCTGAAGAATTATGAACTATATTATAAGGAATATTTTTTCTGAAGCTTACTTTACTAAATTTCTCACAGTTTTGGCTATGGTCCAAAAATAGCGAAAAAAAGAAAAAAAATAAAATTTTTTTGTTTGCTCCATTCTCATTTCGTTTATGTAGCGGACTACATTAAATATGAGATTTTTGATGCTTCAATTTGCATTGCACTACGCCACCACGTTCTAAAGAAAACTGATGAAGGGGACCTGGAAAATCACCGACACGATCGTCTTTTCATTCCTGAAAGTTTAGAGGTTTTTTGAAAGTTAAAACCCTGTGAAGTATTTGTCAGGAGAGTATCCTGATGAAGAAAAATAGCAGTTTTTGAAAAAAAAGTACTTATTATGTTAACTCATAATAAGGAAATTTTCCTCGAACTGAATTAATAAATTTAGAATTAATCAATTAACGAGGTGGAAAAAAAACAATTTTAATTTTTTAAATAAAAATTTTTTCGATATTTTAGCAATTTTGAAGCTCTAGATGCAGTTTTTTCCGGTTAGTTTGTTTTATTATTTTTTTCTTCTAGGTACCAAGTTTTAGCCAATATATTCATGAGGCCATAAAATCCGAACAGCAGCTAAACTAGGAAATCCCAAATGGGGTTTTGTTAGTTTCGAGAAATTCCACACGAGAAGCAGTTTGCACTTGATGACTTCAAAAATGTTGTACTGTGTTATCATATATTTAAAACTAAAGAAAACGTAAATTAATGTTTTTTGTTCGATTTTAAATCATATATATTAATATCTCTTTATGTTTAAATCATTTTTCAAATTAAAGAAAGATGATACAATTTTTACAAGTAAATTACAAAGAATAAAAAATTTGAAAGAATCCGACAAGGCCAGCAAGACAGAATACGTATTTGAGGCTTTCGCTACAAAGCAATCATCAGTGTCGTTTGCCTTGATAGGTTAATTATTGATAATGGTCCACTTATGCTGAAGTTGAAAACAAATATAACGTGTTAACAACTCAACTAGACTAACATCAACGAAATCTAACAATGCTATTTTTATCCTTTGTTGTTACAATTTTCACTGTAAAAATTTCAAACGTTTTATTTCGTTTTATAAAACTTTTTTAATATAATTTAAAAATCTGTGTATATAGCATTAGTTTTAAATCCCGGTTAACTACCCAGCAAAACCTTGGTAATATATGGGTACTAGGGATCCCAATCGTGATTGGTTTTTTAAAATCCCGGGATTCGGGATTTCAAAATTAAAAAAACGGGATCCCGGGCCGGATCGGGATTTTTCGGGATCCCGAATTTTTTTCGGGATTTCCTGATTTTTTGCCATTTTGGGAATTTTTTTATTTAAAAAAATGTGTAAAAACTTAAAATTTATGTAAAAGAAATACAGGGTCAATTGCATAAATACTTAAAATTTATAAGTGACTTATAAGAAAAATTTTTCATACAAATTTTACTTTACAAGAATTACAATAAGAATTTAACTCCGTCGATATGTTGTGTGCTATTTTTGTTTACAATAATTTTATATTCACTATTCTTATATCATTTTAATTTAAAATTGTGAATTAGATTTTAGAATTTTCAATTAGCTTTAGAATTTTTTAATTGTTTTCCACATATAGTAGGTCAGAAATTCAAATGAAAAATTCTAAAATACAACTTTTTATTCTGAATTTTAATCGATGATTTCCGAAATATAATAAGAAATTCTGCACAATATAGATTTGTATAAAATTATATTTAACAAAAACCGTTTAAAAATATCAGCAGGGTTACAATTTTGGAAAAATTACCACATATTTTTGCAATTGTGAAAATCCCGGGATTCGAGCTTAAGAATCCCGGGATTAGGGACTCATTTTTATTGAATAATCCCGGGATTTTGGGACTCGGGATTTCGGGATTGGCATCCCTAATGGGTACTAATATGCATATTATCTGGTAATATATAAACCGCTTACCCTTAAATTACTTGTAATACGAAGTTCATACCTTTGAATGTTTTATTGGTATAAATAATTGGTTTTTCTAGAAAAGTTTAGAAATTCTATTTTTTGTTAAAAATTCGCGAATTTGAAGTTGATATTCGGTTTAAAAAATTAAAATTTAAACAAAATGTTTTTGAAAACTCCTTACACGTAAGTTCAGAATAACATATTACTAGGTAAGGAGTTACCTCGATGGACATGCCCTTGTAAAAATAATAGCTTTGGTAATAGAAAACTAAGAGGTTACCCGCTTCATTACAAAATGCTTATTTTTATAACCAAAACTTATAAAAAAAATTCTAAAATTTTTCGTTAAAAATATGTAATTTTTAATTTAATAGTCAATATAAAACAAATTGAAATTTTAAGAAAAAAATCGTATTATTTTACGGTTTTTTGTAACCTAAAGGTAATAGGTAGGCGTAACATGTAGGGTTTATGTCTCGGGAATCCCGTCTTTTTTTCAATCCCGCAATCCCGGGAATTTCATCCACAATTTCCCAGGATTTTTTGTATTATTTTATAGAACTTCTAGCTAGTATATATTGCAATTTCGGAAGAATTTGGTTTAGTTACCAATAAAAATACTCGTACTTCAGGAAAAAAATGGTTTCTTTAAAACGATGATATTTGTTTAAGTAAAGCAATATATACAACATTTCAACATCATTATTTCAGTTCCAAAAAAGCCTGTGCATTAAAATTTAAAAAATTAGTAATATTTTCATATTTTCAGCTGATATAAATAATTTGAGTGTTTTTTACTTCAAAGAATTTCATTTAAATTTCAATTGCTACTCCTTTATTTTAATTGTATTTTTTAAAAATTATTTATTTTTCAAATAATGCATCAGATGCTTTTTCAAATTATTTTTGATTTTTTTTTATGTTAATTTAAAATGCAACTATGAAAATTAAATCACCCAGCAAAGAAAAATGATCATTAATGACTCAGAAATTAGCTCCAAAAGCAACAATTTGTCCACTTTTTTCTATGAGCCATTTAAGAGTCTTATTTATGAGCGCTCCAAAATTGTTGGCTGGGAATTTATTTTTAAAAATTTCTAATCAAACAATACCAATTAAAGTTAAAAGATTATTTAATAATATTTTATTTTCTATTTTTATAAAAAGATTTAAGCCAATTTGCCCAAAAATTTGTGTGAAAAATACTCCCTTTTAAACTTTTTTATAAAAATAATTGTAGCCGAGTTCTTCTGAAAATCTCCATAGAAACAAAATATCTAGAAATAGAAACTTTTGGATTCCATACTTAAGAAATGTTTAAGCAAAAAAGCGATCTTAGTTCTGACTATAGAACTGGTCCGAGACAAGTTTGCACCCATGAACAATTCGAATATGTCCTAAAAGAAGGGATGAAAATAAAATACCCGTGTCTTTCACTTTGTCTATATTATTTTGTTTAACCGTTTAAAACGCGAATTAATATTCAGTTATTTCTAAGAGTTTTTTGAAAATAAGATGGCCTTCCATATAAATATATTACCTCAATATTAATTCGCGATTTAAACTGTTAGACGAATTGATCTAGAAAAAGTGGAAGACATGGATATTTTATATTTAGCCCTGCTTTCAGAATATATTAGTAGATTTTCTCATAGGTACAACCAAAAAATTAATTTTGTCGGACGATGTTGTAATAGAAATCGAGTTTTTCCAATACAACATATGTCGGATTTATTTATTTCCGAATGAGCGGGAATTCCCGGGATCCCGGGAAATTCAGAAAAAAATCCCGCTGTCCCGGGAAATGAAAAAGTCCGCGAAAAGAAAACCCCTACTAACATGTAAGTTCAGAATACCATATTACTAGGTAAGGAGTTACCTCGATGGACATGCCCTTGTTAAAATAATAGCTTTGATAATAGAAAAGAAAGAGGTTACCTACCCTTATTTCTTCTTACCAAAGTCTTTATCGGGTTTTTCTGGGTACAGTTGTAAAGTGTATCAGATTTGTAGTTGTACAGAAACTTTTGCGGAAGCAGTGTGGAAAATGTGACAATATGGAAGAGATTTTATGCCATAGTTGTTTTGTTAAGCATTTCTGAAATACCCAGTTTAGAAACGGTAATGACATATCATTATTTTTTGGACTACCAGTAATAACACCGACTTTATGCATTATTTTAAAAGATATGATATTGGGTTACCAATAACTAGTTACTTGTTCCATTATTTCAAAATAAAAAATAATACGTTACCAATAACTACTTATTTTTATCATTCTTTCAAACATAAAGTATTGTTCTAGATTTTTTTGTAAATTTTTTTGAAATCTTTTTTTAGACTCAATATTTTTTCAACGCTGGTAATGATATATACAGCATGTCTGGTATGTTTTTATCTATCATATATTACATGCCGACATAGCTCAGATGGTAGAGCTATTGGCTGGCAATCTGGAGTCCCAGGTTCGATTCCCGCTCGAGCAAATTTCATTTTAAAAAATTGTAATAAAAAAATATATAGTTTACTTGTATGATCTCAAATCTGACAAAGAACATTCCCAATAAGCACATAGGTTTTAAAAATTCAAGTGCTTTAAATTTAGCTTGAAGTAAAGTATATTTCAAATTCTAGCATTTGTATATTTAAAAAAAAATAGATCAAACTTGAATTTTTGTTTCCCTTTTGCTGGAGTATGCTATTGAAATAAAATGTAATTAATTTTCCTTGAAACTGGAAAACAGGGCTGGAATTGGGCTTGTTTTCAACTTGAATTCCAGTGAAATTGTTTATAGGGTTCATTTACCAATTAAGAGATTAACTATACATACCTTCATACATCTCAACACACTAGATACAGTGAAAATATGATTTAATATGATGGTAAATAAAATATATGTAAATTTTTTATTCATGGCGTATTTTTTAATTAAAAATAAATTAAAATCAACAAATTCGATTTTTGAATTTTGTTTTGAATCTCAGCAAACTCGTTTTTTGATATGGCAACATCATTTGTTAAAATTTGCTTTAAATTTCAACAAATGTGTTTGTTGGCTATTTAAGTGAAATAAATCAACAATTAAGTAACAAACATATTGTTTAAAGTTTAATTGTGTTTATAAACAATTTTTATATGTAAAAGAAAGCAACACATTAATTAATAGGAAGAATTTCGTGAGTGTTGCTTCTCTTAAACAATAAGCACCTTAATAAACAACGATTTTACCGTGTATACCGGATTCTTTCTTCCACAAACAATGTCACTATTAAAATGTGTACAAATAAGTTGTTTTTCTTTTTTTATGTCTTTTTGATTAACAAGTGTTATTTTATTTGACTTCTGCTTAGAAATTCTTTCCACAAAATCTCAAACGACAAAGACGCAGGGCTGCCAGATGATTTTGATGAAAAATCGGCACTTTTTCTCAAAAAAATCGGCATTTTCGGCACTTTGATTTTACAAAATCGGCATTTTCAAAAATACTCATTTATGTAATATTTAGGTTACTTTATATAAAAAAAAAAATATGTGAAAAATACATTTCGTGTAAAATAATATGTTTTAAGTTTAACAATTAATAAAAATAAAGGCTTAAGAGATAAATGAAATGAAAATAAAAAAAATTTTAGTTGTTATTTTATGAATATTTTCTTGATACATATTCAGATATTATCTCACCAATACTATGTACATAAATTAATTCTCCAGCTCCGTACACCTTGAAATATTATGCAAATATTGGATCTTTTTTAATCAATGGATTTATTTTATTTCGTTTAAGTATTCACGTTTTGTTTTTTAATTTTCAAAATTTAATATATTTTTCAAAATGTAATACTTATTCCCTAATATAGTGTGAAAGAAAATCATTAAATTTTGTAAAAATGTGAAAATCGGGATTGAATTAAACTAAATCCAAATTAGATTTATAAATAAAATAAATCCGTTTTGGATTTAGCTTAATTTAATTCCAGAAATTGCGTTTTCGAAAAATTAAAATTTTTTCTTTTACATTAAGATAATGTGTATAAGTGTAGAATATTAAATTTTTAAAATTAAAAAACAAAATAAAATAAATCTAAAACTTAATAGAGTGATTAAAAAAGGCCTATTATTATTAGGGCTCGTATATTCATGCATTTATAATCGTGTTTTATGTACATAAGATGTATGTATGATTAAATTCGAAAAATATGCACTTAGAATTTTAAAAATATGCATTTAGAATTTTAAAAATATGAATTTGTTATTGATTTTTCAATTCAGTTTTAGTATTACATATTTGTCTTTAAAAGTAGTTTAAACATAGAAAATTGCCATTAATCATCGTCAGAAATTGATTTATGTTTGATATTTTTGTATTCGGGATCAGAAAAATTTTGTAAAATATTTAGAAATCAGAATAGAATATTTTTCTACCTAAAGTGCAAATCCTAACATGATTTGTAAATCACCAAAAATTAAAATTTCGTGTTTTTGAGTTTCAACAAAAAATCGGCATTTTTCGACCAAAAATCGGCAAATCGGCATTTTGCATATTTTTTAATAAAAAATTGGCAATTATGGCAGCCCTCCAAAGACGCTAACTGACAGATGATGCTCTTAGAAAAACAAACTGACCGTATTTAGGCGAAACTATGTTATATCAATGATTGTGAACATGATCACTCAATTCAGATAATAATATGATTGTAGTTAGAAGAGACGAACATGATTAATCGGATATTATATGATTGTAGGCGAGAGAAATGATTTTTAAAAAATTCAACTGTGGTTGTTCAAAATCGATT
Organism: Leucophora obtusa; assembly: GCA_949987735.1. NCBI lineage: Eukaryota > Metazoa > Arthropoda > Insecta > Diptera > Anthomyiidae > Leucophora > Leucophora obtusa. Next base: position 44,124,012 of record OX465297.1, read on the forward strand.
TACAATAGCTGTGTATATGCGGCCATTGAAAAACTGTCAAAATCATTCTGGATAACATTGATAGGCAATCACGTAATCACAGCTAATATAGCCACAGACAGTATTGCCAATTTAGCATATTAAACGCTAGATCTAGCATTTTATAAATTCATTTACCATGGGAATACTGCATTTAGCAAAAGCAATCCCTTCAGAATTTTTCAAAAAAATTTTATTACCTTTTTAGCATTTTTTAGATTTTTTTTTTTTGTACTTTTTAATAAATTTGTTATTTTTAGTTTAAAAATATTAGTGGTATTCATCTAACTGCATTTAAGCCCTCGTAAACCGTGTATTTTTGTAATCGCGTATATTTGTAACTTTACCTATTTATTTGAATGAACGCACCTTTTAAAACGTCACGTTTTTGATCTTTTCATAAATTAAACACAGAATTTTTTAAATTTGTATCATTTAAAAACAAATAAAACAGAGAATAAAAAACAACAAACAAAACAATAAAAAATAATTTTATTTTTGACAATATTCAAATGTGGGTATAAATACGAAAAAGTTTACACATAAAAATGTAAGCGCACACAAAAAAATATTGTTCAACTTTTTTCAATTAAAACGATTTGTTAAATTATTTCAAAAGGTGTCAATTAAAAATTAATCCAATGGATTAAATAAATAATTGCTCAAAACTGCAATTTGCTTGACATTTTTTTTATTCTACCACTTAAAAGCATTTCATAAAACAAGAGAAAAACATCAGCACATTGTTGTTGTTTTTCGTTTGTTTTATTTATGTTGTTGTTTTTATAAATGTTAATGTATTAGTAACAGGGATGATAAAGTTGGTACTATATTACTTTTTATAGTACTATTAGAACCTCAAAAGTACTATGGTACTCCTTAGCATTATTTGATACCATTTTAAATTATTCAAAATAAATAGTAAAACATCCTAAGAAACGTAATTCAAAGGAAAGGTTTCTAAAATTTTGCAAAAAATATTAGACATTTATTTGAATGTAAGAATCTTTAAATTGTTGTGTTTTTTGTTTAGTTTTATTTGATTTAGTTTTTTCAATTGATTTTAGTTAATTTAAATTGTGCGGTAACTTAATTTTTAGTAAATTGGACATGTTCGGGCATGTTGTTTGTTTTAAAACCCAATCCATATATAGTTTTTTTAATTATAAGAAAAAAAGATTAAAATTTTATAATTTTGGACCCCGCTTTTTAAATATTAAAGATGAGACTGGGACGCTAAAATAATAGTCAACGCTGAAGATTGGATGCAAAAACAAAAGCGATAGAATAATATAAAAAAGGTAATTGCGAAGAAGAAAGAACAAAATACACTATACAGAGTGGAGTGGATCTACATTATATTTTGAACCTTGTTTTAATGTACAAAAGCACTTTCATATATGTACGTTTTTTTTGTTAATTAATAATAAAAAATTAAAAAAAAGTACTTTGCGGGTCGAAAAATTACTATTTTTTAAGCAGGTTGGTACTATTTTGAAAATCCCATTTATCATCTCTGATTAGTAACTAGTACTTTAAATAATTTTTTTTATAAAATTTTATAAATTTTATTATTTTATTTAGTTAAATATTTCAATTTTGCCATATTAAATCTGAATATTCATTTATTCTAAAACATTACTATAAAATAGTAATGTAATTTTTTAAATTTTTTGCTTAAAAAATTTAAAATTTTTTTAAACAAAAAATCTAATTTTTTAAATTTTTTGTTTAAAAATATAAAATTTTTTTAAACAAAAACTCTAAAACAATTTAAAAATTATTTTAAATCAAATATATTTTTATTTAGTTTTAAAAAAAATTTAAATTTGTTTTAAAAATTTGAAATTTTTTTTAAACAAAAAAAAATTGCATTAAAATAAATTAAAAATTATTTTAAATCAAATATATTTTTTTTTGGTTTTCAAAAAAATTTTAACATAGGCCTTAGCTTCAGAAAAAAGAAGAAAACTAATTTCTACGAGAGAACTTTTCATATAAGTATAAATAAATCTATCAACTGAATGAAAATTGCATGCAGGTTTAATTTTAATGACATTCAAGTAAAAATAAAGAAGTATATTTTTTATAGTTGGCATGGCAACTGCCACTTTATCCAGCTGATAGTTTATTTAGAAGTTGTCAATATTGATCAATTTTTAATCCAATGGATTAATTTTTAATCAAATACATATAATGTGTTATTTATAAGGTATATAATATTGATCAATTTTTAATCAAATGAATTAATTTTTAATCAAACTCATATAAAAAACCAATAAAAATCCTAATCAAATTTTTAATTGAATGAACAATTTTCGTGATTGGAGGAATTTCAACGATAAAATTTATTGAATAGGCGGTTTTCATGATTGAAATTAGTTTTTATTTTTTTGTGTGCGTATATTTACGAGGGCTCGTAAATTAGTTTTGACATTAATCGAGTAAACTTACAACATATACACAGTATACGAGGCGTAAATACTTTAAATGAATACCTTTATTATTACTGTTTTTGCAAATACAAAAATGAACAGTGTCATTTATTGATCTTTATAGCAATGGTAAAGAGGAGTGTGGCCAATTTAGCAGGAAGAAAATGCAAATATCATTTAGCATTTTAAAAGCATGTTTCCATAAATGTTTAGCATCTTTTTGTATGTTAGAATTTTTTAACTCGATTTTATAACTATCAGATTTGCTTTTGAATTAGCCCATCCAAAGAATAAAATGTTATGCCAAACTTGGGCTTTCCTCTAATGGCTCCGAAAATATTTGCAAAATAAACAAAAAATGGTGGCATTTTCTTCTAGCATTATTTTTTCAAAAAAATATAGATTTTTTTACGAGTTTTGGGAAACTTGGATTTATTTATACGAGTCAGAAACTAAGCAATAACTTCAAAATGAACCAAGTCCAACAAAAGTTCACGTGATTTTTTAGTATAACGGGACATGTTGCTACTGTTCCTTTAGAGAATTAGAAGAATTTTAATGCAGATTGGTATACAACCCTATGTTTGTCGGAAGGCATAGGCGAAATAAGAAAAAATAATTGTCTAATCATACTACATCACAACAATGCAAGTGCTAACGAGGCTGCTTTAACAATTGATTATTTAAACCAAGAAAATATTGAAACTATGACCCATTCTCCATACAGCTTAGACCTGGCAAGCAACGGTTTTTATCTGTTCTCCTTTATCAAAAATAAATTACGCGGAATGCGATTTAAAATGTCTGAAGGGGCAATCAATCAGTTCAAAGTATAAGTTTCTGAAAAACAAAGTTCAGAGTATAAAACTTGCTTTGAAAACTGGTTTTTAAGAATGCAAAGGTGTATAGATAAAATGGTATTTATGTTGAAAAAATTATTTAAAAATTTTCTTTTCATTTTTCGCCTTGTCTTTTTGAAAAGTTGACAAACCTCCTTCCCGAAATTGATCAGCAGCCATTCACCCGGACAGATCTCTGTCGAAGTGGCCAGCATTTATTCATTAAGTCTCTTATTTTGAAACATCTGGCTTATTTACATTCTTTATATTAAAATAATTCTACATATTTTAAACATAAAAAACTGATGATTTAAAAATTTGGGTGCAAAAAAATTCAAAGAGTGGTACTTAAAACATATTGTTTTTTTAATTCAAGTTTAGTTTAACCTAGTGTTTCCAATTCGGTTAATCGATTAACCGATTCCTCGATTAATCGCCTCTATTTCGGTTAATGTCGAAACAAATAATTTAGAACTCAAATAATTATTCGACCCGAATAATCGGTTAAAATAGGTCGATTAACCGGTTAAATTTTTAATATGTAATTTTTAGCTTTATTTTTGCCCAAAACTTCATAATTGTCTTAACTTTGGCTAAAAAATTACAAGAAACGCTTAAAAAAATAAATACTAACTAAAATACGATCAAATTGTTTTGAAATCGATTGAAGGAGAAACCTTTAGATACAATTTTTTGAGCAACTCCACGCAAGTCGACATTGAACCAGCGAGACACGTCATGGGTTTAAAGATACTCTTAAAACGGATTTGTTTTACATTATCGCAATTAATTTTTAATAAAATTTTTTTGAATTTTTTAAACAAAATAATAAAGTTTCTATTTGTAAAAAATGCTTTAACATTGTGCTGGCTGGAGCAGGCTTTAGGAAATGCAATAGACAATTTTTCAATTCTTTTAAAATGTAAAATTAATTTTCTAAAGTGAGAGCAGTTTTTCAGCCTGTAGTCGATGAATTTATTTATATTTATTTTAACAAACACAGTTCGTATTAATTTTTAAAATTTTATTATTGCAAACATATAATTTTGAAAAGCTGAAAAACTGCTCCCACTTCCGAAAATCTGTGATAAAGTTCGAACAAACAAATCTGCTTAAGATTTGACATCTGCACACTGAGGAAATTGTCTACATACTTTTTATGAATTTTTATATTGATTCAATGAAATTTCGCTCAAATTCGTCCATTGAAACACGAAGGAGATTGGCAGATAAACAAAAATTTAAAAACAGAATGTTTGTATGTGTTTGCATTGATCACTTCTGAGTAAAAACAATAACCGAAAGCTGAATAGGAAAGAGAACATCGAATTAGTTACATTGCATTCAAGGGTGACGGGTTGTTGAAAAAAATTATCATATAGAGACAATCTGAGAACAAAAACATATAAATAATTAATAAAATTTAATGGAAGACCACTGACGACGCCTGTCCATACAAAAAAAAAATGCAGAAACTAGATCTAGTCTGATCTGAAAATTATAATGTGTTCATAATTTTTAGAGAAAAAGGTTTATTCTTTTTCTTAACCTCAAATCTATTAACTAAAATTGATAAAATTGCATATTAATTTAGGGTGACCATTCGTACTGATTTGATCAGTACATGTACTGATTTTTGGTCACGTGTACTGACGAAAAAGTCGTGTACTGATTTTTTAAAATTTGTACTGATTGTACTGATTTTTGGCATTTAAAAAAATATAAAATTTTTTTTAGTAAAAAAAAAGCCAAAATACAAGTACAATGTAGTTATTTTTTATAGGATAAATTTTTACGAATGTGAGCGATTTTCTCTACCAGAAAGCATTCAAAATGATTTTTCTATATGTAAATTTCTTAATCTAATATGTAAAGGGTTGTTCAAAGAGACGCTATAAAAGTAGAAAGACAGGGACAGCAAACGACGCCATATTTCTTGCTGCTCTTTTGACATTTCTCTTCAGTAAGGTTTGCCATTTGGAAAGATATACCGAAATTCGGAGTCAGTGGCCTCAACATTAAGAGCGCTACGTCCAATTTATGGTCATCATAATCGTCCTAGCAGATCAACAATTGAGCGTGGGGCTACGTCAAATCTATGGTCTATGCCAACAAGCCAGCGACGATTGATGAACTTCGTACGAATATCGAACGTGAAATTGCAGCAGTATCGGTCGATTTATGCTTGAAAACCGTCGAAAATTGGGTTCAGCGTCTGGACTTCTGCAGGCGTGCCCGTGGTGGCCATGCAAAAGAGATCGATTTCCATACATAATGGCATCGAACGTACTTTCACAGGAATAAAGAATTTCATTGATATCCAAAACCGTTTTTGTTTTATTTAAACCTTTTTACTTTTGTAGCGCTCTTATTGAAAAACCGTTTAGTTTCATACATAGAGAAGATTCGTGGTGACAACCGAATCCCTCAATTGGTTACATTGAGATAATAGAAAATCAGTTGATACAACAGTTATTTGACTGTGATAAAAATATTTTAATTATCCGGTTGTCAGCTACTGTCAGAATGATTCTGTTTTCTGAGTGTGGGAAACGACCTCAAAAGCTGAAGATTTTTCGTACAAAAATCCTTAAAATCTGAAAATATATATCGTATGTGGGTATTTCTATGGAAAAATTTTCGAATCATTTTTAAAAATTTTACGTGTTTTTGTAGAAAAACGTAGCCAAAACGTGAAGGTTTTCTATTTCAGAAATCATGCAGAAATTAGAAAAAAGATTTGTTCTGACAACTAAATTTGTAGCCAATCAATTGGTTAATTTGTATCTACAGAAAATTAGTTTAGACAGTGCAATTTGATCGTGACGATAGAAATTCGTTGGCCTGAATAAAAATTCGGAAGAATTAACGTTCATACTATCCTGGTGTCATATTTGACTCCATTCGTAGCATAGCTATATTTCATCGATCTGTTACAAAAAAAAAAAACTAGAAAAGGAATGGTAACAGATCATTGAAATTTCTAAATAATGGGTCCGTTTCCTGTACTTAAAAAACTGGATTTTTTCATGCAAAAAAACTGGATTTTTTCATGCAAAAAAAATTTTTTTGTTTTGGGGTCTGTATAGGAAGAAATGTGTAAGGTTTTTTAGGATGGTATGATGGTTAACCGAAAAATTTTGTTTTAACCAAACCATTCGGTTGACAACAAATTAGGTTGGCTGCATAATAATTTTTTTGATGATGATAATATTTTTTTTAAATTTGTACTGATTTGAAGTGAGAAAAAATGGTCACCCTATATTAATTACAATATTAAAAAAAAATTTTTGCTGATTTTTACGGAGCAAATTGGTATTTTCAAATAAATCTTAACATTTTTTATATTGATGGCTCAATGCGAAAGGCTCTTCTAGTTTTTAATGTTAAAAAAAGTCAGCTCTTTGTGTTTTTATTGATAAAATGTTAAGAAAATCCATTAATTTTTATTAAACGATTAATCGATTAATCGCCAATTTTCTCGATTAACCGACCCGAATAACCGGTTAATTAATTTAAGTGATTTTTCGAATAATGCATTAACCGGTTAACCGCCTATGTCGAATAATTGGAAACACTAGTTTAACCATAATAAACTGATTTTAACCAAATTTAAAATTTAATTAAATTGAATTATCTCAAGATCTTCCCATCTGTAACCAAATAAAATAGTTTGACATGTTTAAGCTTCAGATACGTACATACATTTGTGGTCAAACTACATTCAATATCAACTCGATATTGTTTTGAAAAAGCTTGTCAAGAATTGAACAGAAGGTATTAAATTGAAATATCTCTTTTATATTAAATGAAGACTTTAAATACGTGCCTGATGCCAATAAATGGATCCACAACAGTGCACATCATCTATGTATGTATATTTACCAGTACCAAGTGATCGATGTAAGTAAAGTTTTGCTACATAATATTCTTTGTTGCAAATGTTGCTGTTGCTATTATTATTATTGATGTTGCTGTTATTGAGTTTCAGGCTACGTTAATAAGAAATTAATGTCTTGATCATTTTCGATCGTTATGTAAATCAATCAGGCAAATTATACCTCAGGGGCTTGCCACAATAATTAGACCCTATATAATATGAACAAGACACAAATACATCCAGACACACTCACATCTGAAAAAAAATTATTAAAATAATATAAAGACATGCAACCTCAAAAAAGACAAGCATGCAACAGTATAAACAACCGATCGATTTGCACACGTATCAGCAAAACGAAATGAAAAACGCAACAACGGCAACAGAACCAACCAGAAATCAAAGATTTTAATTCATTTAGAGTCGACCTTTATAATTAATTGACATTGAATTTAAAATTTATTGTTGAAACAATTTAATGTCCTTTTATGCCAAATTCAAGAAGATTTCGTAGTGATCTTTAATTTCAACTAACTTTTGTTACACAAACATGAAGACCAATCGTTTGGGCTGGCTTCTTATAGTATTAAGGATTAAATTCATTTAAAACTCTGACTTCAGTAACACAACATCATAAAAAATATGCAATATGTTTAACATTCTCCAAGCTTTACAAAATTCCTATAACTAGAGGGTCTTAGAGAAAGGAGTGTTTCATCATCTTCAAAACGTCTTTATTAAAACAACAAAACATTTAGACGGCTTTTTAGGCACCAAACACTGTCTTCCGCATCATCATCATCATCATTGCCAACATCAACTTTGTAGAAAATTGATACTTCTTGTTTCGTATCGATTGAATTATGAGCAAATACCTCAAGTCACTAGCATAGTCGTTTGTTGTTGTGTTGTATACCATTTACACAGGAAAATTTGTTGTCGTTTAAACACTCGTACATTTGCCTTTTTAACAAAATATTGTTACGTTTTTACCTTTTAAAAACGTTGGTTTATTTCCTTTAAATAAGCCGAGTTCTTTCCTATTGCTTTGGAAATAATCAATGCAACTGCTTTGGCGCCCTATGCTCCAGTGGGAGTTAGAGCAATATATACATTAGGGCGGGTCAAATTGTATGGATAAAAATTTTTTGATATTGCGTACTCGATTTTTCGAAAGCTTTTAGCATGGGGAAAAAAAGTTCCACTACGACATATCAAAAAAATCATTTTCGAGGCTCCCAAATTTATATTTTTTGCAATTTTCTAATAAATCTAGATTAGCGCCATCTTGAGGTGGCTTTTTGAAACAACTAATAAAGTTGTAAACAATATAACATTACAACCTTTCCAGAAAGGTATTACTTATGAAAATCGGATAAAAAATGTGGCAACTAGAGGTAAAAGTATATAAGTAAAATTATTTTCTTCTTGTTGTCATCAACATCATTATCATCATTTCTCATCATTATCATCATTTCATCATCAAGCAGAAAATAATTTTACTTATATACTTTTACCTCTAGTTGCCACGTTTTTTATCCGATTTTCATAAGTAATACCTTTCTGGAAAGGTTGTAATGTTATATTGTTTACAACTTTATTAGTTGTTTCAAAAAGCCACCTCAAGATGGCGCTAATCTAGCATTTATTAGAAAATTGCAAAAAATTTAAATTTGGGAGCTTGATTTTTTTGATATGCCGTAGTGGAACTTTTTTTCCCCATGCTAAAAGCTTTCGAAAAATCGAGTACGCAATATCGATTGCTAAATCGACCCTAATATACATACCCAGTATAGAAACGGTAATGACATATCATTATTTTTTGGAGTACCAGTAATGACACCCACTTACCTTCTGCATTATTTTAAAACATATAATAATGAGTTACGGATAATGACTTATTTTTATCATTATTTCAAATACAAAATAATTTTTTAGATTTTTTTGAAAAGTTTTTGAAATCTATTTTTAGACTCAATATTTTTTAAACACTGGTAAGGATATATGTAACCACATATTGTTTCATTTTTTGTATGTTGGCGAGTAAGCTTACTTGTGTGCAGCAGGTCAATTATATTTTTATCTATTAAATATTACATGTCGATATAGCTCAGATGGTAGAGCTGTTGACTGGCAATCTGTAGACCCAGGTTCGATTCCCGCACCAGCAAATTTTATTAAAAAAAAAAATACAATAAAAAATATTTTTTTTTATATAATTTATTTTTTTGAAAATCTATTTTAGACTCATTATTTTTGTCAGTACTGGTAAGCACATAGGTAACGATATATTTTTTGATTTTTCGTATGCTGGTGTGTAACGACAACTCATTATTTTTCGCGACATCCCCATATAAAGGTAATAAGAAATGTAATAACAAAAGTAAGTAGTTACCATTACCAAGTATGTAGTTACATAACCACATATCTGGTAATGATTTTCTACACTGGGTATATATATATATAATATAAAAACGTTCGTTTATCTCCTTTAGATAAACCGGTTTGGTGCTCTTTATTAAATAAAACAACTCTTACACTTTGATTGAGCTTAAGCTCTTCTTTATTTACACTCTCTTTAGTTTAATTTAGCTTTACACTTGTTTATTAAACGCTGTATTAATTTATTATTCAACGATATTACACACACACAAACTCTAGTGATTTTAATACAACGATTTATTAAAGACCGCCTGAATCACACAATAGATAATAGTCAACTGACTAACTAATTGACATATGGTAGCCTTATATACTTAGTTTTACTTCCGTTGTTGTAGAGAATTATGGAAACACCTACACTGAATCAAAAGTCGTAAGTGAAATCAACATAAAAATTTTGTTACTTTTTGATGAAACGAATTGTTAAAACAATATATTATTTATTGAAATTAATGTGTTTTTTTTTAAATCAATTATTTTTTTTTAAATGAACATACTTATTGTCGTCAATAATAATCTACGAAACAATTGTTGTTTTGATAATTTGTTGTCCATTTTTTAATAAAATTTAATTTGTTAACTCTAAAAAATTTTGTAAAAAGGCAGTAAAGTAAATTTGATATAATGTTTCTTCAAACTGAAAAAAAGTATTAAATCTGTGGAAAAAAGTTTAGTGAGGTTCGTTTTGTCGCGTCATTACTCGTGCTAGTATGTGTCATTGTAATTGTCGGAAATATCAATAAATTGACATTAAGTGTTTTTGTTTTTCAAAGTATAGATAATTAACAAATTCAGTGACTTGATGTGCATTGCTAATTGAAGATTTATTAATTTTAATTTAAATAAATTTATATAATTTTGAACGTTCTCAATTAAATCGTACATTCAAATTTCTGTCATTAATTTTGATATTCTCTATCTATTTTTATTTTGTTTAAGGCAAACTATTAATGAAAGTTATATAATGTATTTGAATTATTAATTTAAATAAAGTTATATGTTTTTGTATATAAAATGGTTCATGTGTTTTAAATAAAGAACTTTTAGTATGTGCTATATTATGATTTTAATTTCATATTTCATTATTTTTATATTTTATCAAATTCATTATAAAAATATACATATTATTGCTTACAAAAATTTGAAATTGGTGAAATATAAAAAATAATGAAATATAAGTCTAAAACTTAATAATAAATCGATAAAAAAATAAATAAATTAAATAAAATGCATTGTTGAATTGAATAAAATGCATTGATAAAACAACAAAATCATTATACAATTTGATTAAATGTAATTGTTAAGACAACTAATTTTTGTTAATGTATTTGGCGATATTTTGTCAAAATAACACCACATAAAATAGTTAAACGTCAAAATATAAATCTACTAAACAATGCGTTAAATAGGTGATCACTGATCAACCATTCATCAATTTAATATGGGTTTTAGTTGATTTCACAGCTGTTTTTGGTTCAGTGTAGAGTACTAACATTGTACTTAAATTTACTGTTGCCAGATTGACGATTTTAGTATAAATTCCGTTTCTCGGTATATTTTTCTTCCAGAAAATTACAGAGTTTTCTATACTAGACCAATCTTATTTCGTAACAATATATTTGTATATTCTTGGCATCGTTGTTACATTTACCTCTTTGTATGTTTGTTTCAGTACAGTGGTGCACAAAAGACCAAAAACTAGATAAACTATTAGCAATTCGTAGACTCAATTGGACGTAATATCTCTTTATGGAAAATCTAGGGAGCATAGCTGGCAGTTCATTACTTTTTTAATCATTATTTTAGATTGATTGGGACAATTGATTCGTCGCGTTACGTTACGTATAACTAAGTCTGGCTTTAATTAAAATATGGTTTAGTAGACTTGTTTAGTGTTTAATAATGAATTATGTTTTCATCATATGTAAACGCCGTATTAGAAAACAAGGATTGGCCAGTTTTTTTTTTTATTTTGTTTTCTACTCCCATAGAATATTAAACACTCTGAGTGAGTAACAAGATGCGTAAAACTTATTGATTTTTCATTGTTGTTGTATCATCAAAATTTAATCATAACATGTTGTTAACTCTTCGGTACTTTTGCTGTTTTTACTGCTGCTTTATATAATTATTTTTTGTATAAAAAAGTAACAAAACATTAGTAGGTATGTGTTCAACTTTTATTAAAATATCAATTAATCGATTGATTGAGGCAGGGTCGTAGCCAGAAATTTATTTTGGGGGCATAATATATTTTTTTTTAGAATTATATACTAGGTTCTTCCGAAAATTTTCAAATTTTAAGCTTTTATCGCGAAGCAGTTTTTTTTCATTTTATTTATCTTTAAAATCAGGAATATAAAAAAAATATTGAATATTAAAAAAAATATAGGAATATTAAAAAAAACCGTAAAGAAATTGATAGTTAAAGTAAATTATTAACAATATCATACATTTGCTCTAATTTAAAGTCTAAATAATATAAAATCTATTGTATAATTCATTTATTTACACGCTACTACCCAGTGTAGAAAATCATTACCAGATATGTGGTTATGTAACTACATACTTGGTAATGGTAACTAGTTACTTTTGTTATTACATTTCTTATTAGTTTGGCGATGTCGCGAAAAATAATGAGTTGTCGTTACACACCAGCATACGAAAAATCAAAAAATATATCGTTACCTATGTGCTTACCAGTACTGACAAAAATAATGAGTCTAAAAATAGATTTTCTAAAAAATAAATTATATAAAAAAAAATATTTTTTATTGTATTTTTTTTTAAATAAAATTTGCTGGTGCGGGAATCGAACCTGGGTCTACTGATTGCCAGTCAATAGCTCTACCATCTGAGCTATATCGACATTTAATATTTAATAGATAAAAACATAATTGACCTGCTGCACACAAATAAGCTTACTCGCCAACATACAAAAGATCAAAAAATATATCCTTCCCGACTAAAAAAGATATTATATAATCATATATCACCATATATAAACCCATATATACGTCCATATCTAATTTGATCCGAATATTGGAATATATAATTATATCAAGCGAGATAAGCATGTTATCTAACCTGATACAATTTGATCCGAAAAATGGGTCTATCTAACTTCATCAAATTATATATTAATACATATAATTTGATGAAGATTTTCAAATAAAATTTTAGTAAATATTGTTGAGATCACTTATTTTCATTCATATTAAATACTAATGCTTAATGTTTAGAAAAATTTTTGTTAATAAACTTGGAAATAGCTGACAAAATAAAATGATCCAAAAATTTGTCGGAACAAAAAAAATAAAAAAAATAACTTTCAGAATTAATTTTTTTTCACGGTAAAAATAACTGAACTTAAACCATATTTATTTCAACATATGTTTTTCTAATTTTTTTTTTAAATTTAAAAATTGCAATTAAACTTTATAAAATTTTGTATAATTAGATATCATGTCAGATATAATTATATATAAAATTAATACAATTTTCTATTAACTTTGTTATATATTTTGATATAATATGGTTTATAAAAGCTTATATGCCATTATATATAATTATGTATGAACTATATTTGCAATCTCTTAATATATGGCTGGAGACCAAATCGCATATGATTATATATAACGTTATATCAAACATATTTATAAAACCAAAGTGTTAATATAAATGTATATGGTTATATAAAGCCACGCATATAAACATTTAAAGTTATATCAAATCATATAAGATTATATAAAAACTTTTTTAGTCGGGTTACCAGTGTTTAAAAAATATTGAGTCTAAAAATAGATTTCAAAAAATTTTCAAAAAAAATCTAAAAAATGATTTTCTATTTGAAATAATGATAAAAATAAGTCATTATCAGTAACTTATTATTATATGTTTTAAAATAATACAGAAGGTAAGTGGGTGTCAATACTGGTAGTCCAAAAAATAATGATATGTCATTACCGTTTTTACACTGGGTAACAATTTAGAAATTTTAAACTACGTTAAGAAATTCAAAAACATACAGCCTTACTATCAATATTTTTCAAAGGGATATTTTTGTTAAAGTCGACTTTATTTTAAAGCAAAGGTTTTGTTTTTACCGTACCATACAAAATATTTAAAATAGAACTTTTAAAATAATGCCAAAGATATACATTCAAAAATTTTGTTTATTTTTATTGAAAATCAAAACAAAATATTCAAAAATAAAAAGGAAATTTGTAAACAAATGTAAACAAAATTTGAAAACAATAAATACCCAGCAAAAACATGGTAATTACAGGTCATTACCATACGGATTACCAAGTAATGATAGGTCATTACCTTTTGCATTACTTTAAAATACAAAATAATGACTTACCGATAATAAGTTATAGAAGTACTTATATATTAGTGCAAAGTAATCACTTACTGGTAATTGATTAAATAAGTACTGATTAAGTATTTTTTTTATATTAAAATTTTATTTATAAATTTGTTTTGAACTAAATAGGAAATTTTCGAAGGTAAAAAGTTTTTTTTTGCCAATATGAACAACTCCCAGCAAAATCTTTCATTACCAAATAAGTGGTTATATAATAGAAATTCATAGCTCCGCACAACTTATTTTTTGGCGTCTAAACTCATTATTTTTGTTTGGCGTGGTCGTTTTTATAAGAAGTCACGATTACCCGCCCGCTTACGAAAAAATGAGAAATAAGTAGTTATGAGGTTTTGAATAATAAGTCGTTATCAGATTGCTTACTTGATTCTTAAAAATAAGGAGTAAGGCAAATACTATTAGCTCAAGGAAATAAATTCATAAAAATTTAAGTTTTAGTTTTAGGACACGTCATACAAATTTAAACATAAAACATATTTACATATAATAAATAAAATTTTTATAAAATTTAACTGTGTAAAAAGTACTTATTTAAACTATTACGAGTAAGTCATTATTTTATATTTGGAAACAATGAATACAATAGGCCCTTATTAGGAAGTCATTATTTTAAATTATAAAATAATGCAAAAGGTAATGATTCCTCATTTTGGGTAATGCAGATAGTAATGAGGTGTCATTACCAATATTTTGCTGGGCTATTTTACAATGTAGGGTAACCACTTATTTCCTAACTTCTGAGTAACCACTGATTCTATCTTTGTGAGTAACTACTTATTCTTTCACTATGGGTAACTCATTATTCGCACTTTTTTTGTAAGCGAGAGGGTAATGACCACCCATGAATTTTTGGACATCGCGAACAAAAGTAATGTTGCGAGTAAATAGCCTGGTAAGTAGTGAAACCCTTTGTGTGCTACTTACTCGCTTAATTACTCGGTAATGTCTGTTTTTACTGGGTAAATATAAAATAAAAACAAATGGAAACTTCAAATTTAAAACAGAATTTTAACGTACATTTTAAATATTTTGTATGGTAAGAAATTTAAAATAATAGTCGACTTTTGTGATTTAAAATCGACTTTTTCTTTTTTATAGAAAGGGTGATAAATTATTGTACTTCAAGTAGAGATTATTCGACAAGTTTCCAGCTGTGTGTATACGTTTTCTACTGAATTCCAAAAAGTATCAAGTTTTTACAGATTATAAAAAGATACTCTGACCATATTCTTCAATATTGCTTGCTAATGCCAGCTATAAATAAAAAATAGTAAATTTTAATACAACTGTTGATAATGAAATTAAGAGATTTGTATTGTTTTAATTTGTTTACCCGTGTAATGTTTTTTTAACGAATGATTTATATGAATTTATCTTTTTTTCTAAAAGGAATATGTCTGAGCAATAAATTAATTTAAAAAATCCTTGTCTCCAAAAAGGGTATAGTTCCATTAAATAACATGCTGTTAATAACCAAAAAAAATATTTTCTTAACCCTTTGATGGCCACTGGCAAGTATGCTTGCCCGAGGGTTTTTCGCACTTATAATTGCCCAGACAAAGGAAAGAGTAAACATTTCCAAAGGTGATTTGTAAAGAAGAATTGGGGGAAGAAAAATGCAGTAGGCGGTAAATCCCTACCTAGTCCCGCTTTCCCATTGCGAATCTTCGAACTTAGTTATTTATAATTCTTCATTTACAAAACTTTGATAAGCGAAATGAAGGGCAAGCAAGGGGACTATGGACCAATTTTTTGTAAACTAATTTAGTTCCAGATCACTAAAATAAAATAATAATAAAAATCGCTTCTTCCCGAACGGCAGAGCCGCCAAATGGAAAATATATTTGGCAATATTTGGAGCCAATTTTTCTTGGCATAACTATTATTAGGTCAGGGATTATGAAAATCGGAATATCTTCAAAATCGCTTTGGCAGAAAATGGATGGTCCTCAAAGGGTTAATTTAAATTTAATTTTGGTGATCATAATTTATTTATTGCAAAGTTTTCGTCTTTCAATTCATTCAAGAATCCATATAAATATTGTTCAGTACATCTAATGAAAAATCGTAATGCGGTTAATTACAATTTCTTTAAAATTTTTTAATTTTTTAATAATATCATTTGTATATTCATACCAATTTCCGTTTAAAAATTCATACGGATCTTAATTCAGTATACTCATAAAAAAGCCAGTACAAATAGTTAAAAATTCAGGAAATAGTACCTGTATTTGCGCCAGCAGAATTTTCAATGAAATTGAGAATTATGGTCTGCTAAATTTAGGTGAGCTAAGTTTTACACACTGCTAAATACACAGACAATTCTAGTTAACTTAGCTAAGAAATTTGAGCTAAATTCAACAGAAACATTACCTGATTTAACTGAAAATTTCTGCTAAAATGTCGCTCACAGTCTTGGATTTTGGGATCTATGGATCTATCCAGAGACAAGCCGCCATATTAATTTTTGGGAGTATAGGTGGCTTTTAAAGATTGATAAGTTCATAGTATCGAATTTTTATCCATTTTTCTCTATCTTGCTTCGTTTCCCAGATATAAGACATTTTGTGATTATACAATAAAAATTATGAAAATATGGCGCCATCTCTATGTTATATTGATAGCAGAGACACAAAAATATAAACTTTGGAAGTAATTGGGGTTTAAATTAGAGATGAGCGATCCGGTGATTTTTGAGTAACGCTGCTACCAGTGATCGTGATTTTCAAATCACCGTTCTTTTAAACAGTGACCGTGATCACGGGTTTGTAATAGATATGGGCGATCCGGCGATTTTTCAGTAACATTGTTCTCAGTGAATGTGATTTGCAAATCGCTGTTCTTTTAAACTGTGATCGTGATCACTGTTTTTCTATGGAAAAGACTGCGATTTTCTGATAAATAAATGAAATAATATTTATGGCGAGTTTTTAAGATGTAAGTTAAACTTGGTTTAGTTAAACCCAAAACGAATTTTGTCAGCCATTTCAAAGTTTATTAACAAAAATTTGCCGGAAAAATTTTTATCGAGTATAATTTATTTCTTTATTTAAATAAAAAAAATAAACCACATTTTAAAAGCAGTATTCCAGTTACAAACTGCGTTAAACTAAGTTTAAAAATAATCCACTTCCTAAAAACTGGGCCTTAAAAGAAGAATAGTTGCGACCGGTAACAAAGACATGATAGAAGGAGACATTTTATTCAGAAGAGTGTGAAAGCAAGTCACTGTTATTGAAAAAAAAATGTATTACTGTGCACAATGAAGTTTGCAAGAAAGAATAGTACACAAATATTAAAAGAACGACATTCCGAGTAACTGCGACTTAAAGTATTTGATCACTGCCGTTACCAGTGATTTATCAATAACCGTGATTAAATCACCGGTATGAAAATATCACTCATCTCTAGTTTAAATTAGCTGAAAAATTTGTAAAATTAAGAAACATAAATTACTAAAAATTAGCATGCAAAGTTAGTTCAAATACGAATGAAAGTAATTTGTATGCTAAATGGGATTTACAAAAACATTAGTTCCCCGGTGATATCCATATATGAACATTTATGGTTCAACCATATATGTATGGATCCGAAAAATGAGGTAACACCTAAGTATATGTTCATATATGGACATATATGAATATATACATTTATTAAATATATGCGAATACATGCGAACGTTGCTGTCCTTTATTATAAGGTTGTACCATAGATATAAATTTATGTATGACATTCAAATTAGACGCTACATATGTTCCTTTTTTTATTCATGGCATTAAATATAATTCCATATTTATCCAAATATGAGTTCCTTTTACATATATGGAAAAATGTATTCTTCGAAATATGTTCATATACAAGTCCCTTTTGCATAAATTGAATAACATATACTTTCATATTTGTCCATATATGAGTGACATTTCCATATATGAAATAACAGATGCTTCCTCCATATATGTCTGTATATGAAATTTTTTCCATATATGGAATCACATATACTTCCATATATGTTCACATAAAATCCATATATGTTCATAAAAAATCCATATTTGTTCATATGTGTCCATACATAAACCATATATGAACATGTTTGAGTGTATATGAACATTTTTCACCGGGTATATAAACTCACATATACTTCCATATTTGTCCACATATTTGTGCTTTTTCCATATATGGAATAACATACACCTCTATTAATATCCATATATGAGATATTTTTTGATGTATGGAATCACATATACTTCCAGATATGTTCATATAAAATCCATATGTATCCATATTTGTCCATACATAAACCATATATGAACATATTTGAGGGTATATGAACATTTTTCACCGGGTCAGTCCTAAATTTTAAGACAAAATAACAGAAAAATGAATTTTTGTTAATGAAAAATTTCATATTATTTATTAAAAATTTAATACGACTATGAAAAAGTTTCATTAAAAATAGTTTCATTAAAACTATGAAGCTTTTTCATAGAGTAAGAAATTTTTCATTCCTATTGTGAAGAAGACTTCATTAGTTTAGTGAAAAAATTTCATTAAAACTCGTCCAAGAAATTCTCTCTGTGTAGTAACGCCAAGGCCTGGTTGTCATAGCAACACGAAAATTTTGTATGGGAATATATAGGAAATATATAGGAAAATCTAATTGCCATATCTCCGGAACCACTGGGCGAATTTCATGCAAACTTCATATAAACCATCTACAGACAGACCATCGTCAACGTACCCTGAAATTTTGGTTGAAATCGGTTGAACCGTTTCCGCAATTAGTGGTGACATCAAAATGTACACTTCTTTTTAAATATATAGATTATATTTTTGATCGTGAAAGCCAATATTCAGTTGCCTAATAAAGTCAACGTTTATGAAAAGTTCATAAAATTAATGAAACTCTTTATAAAATGAATAGACAACTCCTCCAATGAATAAATCATTCACCCAATGAAGAGCTTCATAAAATCTATGAAGCAATTTCATTTATTATTATTTGTTATAGTTGGTTGTTGTCGTTGCTAAGCAGGAGTGGATAAATAAAAAGTATTTAGCAAATGCAAAAAGCGTAATAAAGTTGTAGCATTAAAGGAATTAAATGTGCTAAAATCCCAAACGTATTTTAGAAATTTTGAAAAATAATCTGTTGGAGGCATGTCCCTATCCAGATTTCATTCTTGCCTAAGGATATCGTCAGGGGACGATGTTTTTAGAGTTTCTGGAAATATTTGTAAAGTTAAATTACAAACTCAATGAGAATTTTTTGTTCTCGTCTAGGAGCGTTATTAATCATTCAAAATATCAAAGAAAAAACAAAAACAAGAATTTACCACAATTTGCTTTGTCATCTTCCAATATAAAATTCTGATGTTTTGACAGATCTAGCAATGTAGTGACATCCATTCATGTATAAACACCAAAGTTGTAGCATATTTTACGGATGTACAAAATATATCTAATGAAAGAATTCATTAAATTAAAAAGTTTCATAAAATTTTATAATAAGCTTAATTCAATTAATAAAATTCCTTATTAATGTTTCAAAAAAATTAATATGATTTATAAAAAAAATTCATAACCCGATCTCGTGCAATATCTAATCATATCCAATTTGATATTGTTTAAGATCTGCTGTAATATCTAGCTGATCTATCTAGCATCCAATGATATCGTATTAGATCCCATTGTATATATGGGGATAAACTAAGATCAAGTTATATCTCAAAATTGGGAGGCCCAATGATATCATTGGGGATAAACCTAGATCTAATTTGATCCCAAAAATGGCGGATGGAATTAGATCCAGCTATATATTTGTGGATAAACTTACATCTAATTTGATCCGAAAAATGGCGGATCGAATTAGATCCAGCTATATATTTGTGGATAAACTTAGATCTAATTTGATCCGAAAAAGTGGCAGATCGAATTAGATCCAGCAATATATTTGGGGATAAACTTAGATCTAAATTGATCCGAAAAATGGCAGATCGATTTGATCCGAAAAATGGCAGATCGAATTATATCAAGCAATATATTTGGGGATTAAGTAAGATCTAAATTTATCCAAAAAATTACGGATCAAATTAGATCCAGTAATATATTTCGGGATTGCATAAGATCTTAACATTTCCGATAAATTGCAGATCGAATTAAATCCAGTGATATATTTGGGGATGTGGTAAGATCTTAAATTATCCCATAAATTGCAGATCGAATTAGATCCAGCAATTTATTTCGGTATTAAAATGGCAGATCGAATTAGAAACAGCAATATATTTGGGGATTGGCATCTAAAACTATCCAGAAAAACGACAGATAAAATTAGATCCCGCATTATATTTGGGTACTACTTAAGATTTCCATTTATTTGGGATTAAATAAGATCCCAGACAGATATTGACAACAGTTCAAAAAATAATACACTGGCAGAGCACTCATTTTATAAAAATTACAACATTTTGTTAAAATAAGGTTTAAACTCAGAAGGTCTCGAGTTCGATACCGTTCACGGCTATCCATGTTTTTATGAAATGAATTTCTTTTTATAAAATTATAAATTACCCCTCAATTCATAAATGCTTTGTAAAGTTATAGCAGGTTTACAAAACGTCATTTTCATACAATATTTGTTCAATAAACCTCCTTTAATTTTACAAAGCGTTTATGAATTTAGGGGTTATTTTCTATAAATGTTTTTATAAAATTATATTTTTTTTATTAAATTGAATTTTTTTAAAAAAATAATTTTATTTACATCTTTTTAACGCTCTACACCATTTCCAATTGTATCAATTGTTTTTAAAATTTATCAATTGAATTTCAGAAATAATCAATTGAATTTCAGTTTTATCAATTGCATTTCAGATCTTATCAATTATTTTTCAGATTTATGACCCAGCAAAAAATACTGCTTGCTTGGAAGCAGGTTCGTCAGGGAAAGAAAATGGTGTAGCGCTTGCATTATTGCTGATATAAGGCATGATTTTTGTTCGAGATAGCTCGCGTGAAAGCACTTGTTTCGATATCCGATATGCGCTTCTATCATAGCTATGATTTCATGCCATTATTTGGAATAAAGGCATGAAATCATTGCCATTCTTTCGTGCTTTGTTAGAACCATAAAGTGTGGTAAAAAAACTCTATTGCCTTTTTTAACACACTACTGCAAGCTATAAATTCTCAAAAGCAGTAAACACTTGATTTTTGTGTTTCTTGGTGCCATCTCAGTACTTTGCAAAGAATTAAATAGATCAATGTTATCATTTGGGTGCCAGGAAAGCACTTTAATTTTTTTATTTGGGAGTTGGGAAAGCATTTGATTTTTATGTTTCTGGGTGCTTTCTCAGTTCTTTGTAAAGCATTGGCACCACCGTGCAACGGTGTTATCATTTGGGCGTTGGGAAATCACTGTTAACAAGCACTAATACCACCCATTTCGGTGCTTTGTCAGTGCTGGCCCCTTTATAATTTTCTACCTGGGCAAACTTATATCAAAATATATAACAAAGTTAATAGAAAATTGTATTAATTTTATATGTAATTATATCTGACATGATATCTAATTATACAAAATTTTATAAAGTTTAATTGCACTATAAAAATTAAAAAAAAAACTCACAAATTGTGGATCTGGATCATCCTGAAGATGCTTCACAATGGAGTAGCGAAATATCAAAAATAAAAAACTTTATATTTAAAAAACAAACCTTAAGCTCAAGGAAATTGTGAAGTTTATATTTGAATTTAACATATATTTTTCAAATAGTTGGTAAAATACTCTTTATTAAAATAAAAATAATTTTAGAGAAATAAAAAAGGAAAATTTTGACTTTTCATTGTGGAATTAAAGGTCGAAATAATTATTTTTACTTTTAAATTTAAAAATAAAAATTAGACAAACATACATATGTTGAAATATATATGGTTAAGTTCATTTATTTTTCCGTGAAAAAAAAAATTAATTGTGGAAGCTAATTTTTTTATTTTATAAGAAAGACACATTTTATAAGAAAGACCAAAACTCTAACCTAGAAAAAGTTGTTCCGACAAATGTTTGTAATGTTTTATTTTGTCAGCTATTTCCAAGTTTATTAAGAAAAATTTTTATAAACCTTAAGCATTAGTATTTAATACGAATGATATAAGTGATCTCAACAATATGTACTAAAATTTTCTTTTCATCAAATTATATGTATTTATATATAATTTCATGCAGTTAGATAGACCCATTTTTCGGATCAAATTGTATCAGGTTAGATAACATGCGTATCTCGCTTGATATAATTATATATTCCAATATTCGGATCAAATTAGATATGGACGTATATATGGGTTTATATATGGTGATATATGATTATATAACATCTTTTTTAGTCGGGATGATAAACAATCAACAAGTTCTGAAATATATTTGATTATTTCTGAAATACAATTAATAATTTCTGAAATACATTCCATAATTTCTGAAATAAATTTAAAATTTCTGAAATACAATTAATAGCTTCTGAAATACAGTTAATATTGTAGTTGAGTTACCATATATGACCATATATTGTTTAAATGGCACCATATATGACAATATATTGCTTAAACGGCACCATATATGATAAGTCTCATATTAAAAAAAATAATATGGAGCTTTATATGGTAATATATAACTTAGAGTCATCCATGTACCATTTGATCCGAAAAATGGCCCGATAAAAGTGTATCAGTTGTTTATTAGGTTTTATCCAATTGTATCAGTTTAGATCTGAACTGATTAAATTATGTGTTAGTCAGATGAAATTGTATCTGAATTTTTACCTGATACAATTTTATTTTTTTTTTTATATCACATGGTTTAAGTCCGAATAGTTATATTTGTATACAAAATTATATAGTTATATCCCAATTTTGACCTGATATCAGTTTAAAATTTTGATACAATTGTACAAATAAATATCGGATACAATTATATTTTATTTATACAAAGTTGAACCAATTATGATCAAACCTGACACCATTACATAAAAACCGATAATATCAGGTCAATTTCAATATACAATTTCATCTGCTTTAAATATAGTTTAATCGGGTCAGATCTAAACTGATACAATTAGATAAAAATTGATAAGCAATTGATAAAAATATATCGGGCCATTCTTCGGATGAAACTGTATATTTATACAGACCCTACTAAAAAATATTATTTGACTTTTGATAACCCGAGTAATAAAAATTGATCTCGCGCAATATCTAATTATATCCAATTTGATATTGTTTAAGATCTGCTGTAATATCTAGCTGATCCAATTAGATCTCAAAATTGGGTGTATCCAATCATATCGTATTAGATCCCATTATATATATGGGGATAAACTAAGATCAAGTTATATCTCAAAATTGGGAGGTCCAGTGATATCTTTGGGGATAAACCTAGATCTATTTTGATCCGAAAATTGGCGGATCCAGCTATATATTTGCGGATATTTTTAGATCTAATTTGATCCGAAAAATGGCGGATCCAATTAGATCCAGCTATATATTTGGGGATAAACTTAGATCTAATTTGATCTCAATTTTGGCAGATCAAATTAGATCCCGCAATATATTTGTGGATAAACGTATATCTAATTTGATCCGAAAAAGTGGCTGATCGAATTAGATGTAGCTATATATTTGGGGATAAACTTAGATCTAATTTGATCCAAAAAATGGCACATCGAATTAGATCCAGCAATATATTTGTGGATAAACTTAGATATAAATTGATCTGAAAAAAGGCAGATCAAATTAGATCCAGCAATATATTTGTCGATTAACTTAGATCTAAATTTATCCGAAAAATGGCAGATCGATTTAGATCCAGCAATATATTTTGGGATTTAGTAAGACCTAATTTGATCCGAAAAATGGCAGATCGAATTAGATCCAGCTATATATTTGTGGATATTCTTCTACCTCAAGTCCAAATTCTAATATGATATTGTCATATTAGATTTTTATTTGTTGTTTCAAAAAGGGTTGATCATTTTCATGATAGACAATACAATTGTTTCGTAGACATCACTCTACTCTTCAGTTGTCCGCTAAGAAAATGATAACTTTCTTACTCAAACCGAGACATTACATAAGGTACAAAAAACCAACGGGATGAGAATTTTGTACTTTCGTATATGAACTGTCTGATTTGGTAAAACCAGTTATAAATCAACTCCTTTTTGAAAGCAACAATTACATAAAATGATTTATAACTGGTTTTACCAAATCAGACAGTTCATATACGAAAGTACAAAATTCTCATCCCGTTGGTTTTTTGTACCTTATGTAATGTCTCGGTTTGAGTAAGAAAGTTATCATTTTCTTAGCGGACAACTGAAGAGTAGAGTGATGTCTACGAAACAATTGTATTGTCTATCATGAAAATGATCAACCCTTTTTGAAACAACAAATAAAAATCTAATATGACAATATCATATTAGAATTTGGACTTGAGGTAGAAGAATATTCTAACTAAATATATGAAAATATAGAAAGTCCGAAAAAACAATTTTTGTATTTTTTAATGCAAAAATCAAAATAATTATTTGTGGATAAACTTAGATCTAATTTGATCCGAAAAAGTGGCAGATCGAATTAGATCCAGCAATATATTTAGGGATAAACAAATATCTAATTTGATCTCAATTTTGGCAGATCTAATTAGATCTAGCAATATATTTGTAGATAAACTTAGATCTAATTTGATCCGAAAAAGTGGCAATATATTTGTGGATAAACTTATATCTAATTTGATCCGAAAAATGGAAGATCGAATTAGATCAAGCAATATATTTGGGGATTAAGTAAGATCTAAATTTATCCAAAAAATTACAGATAAAATTAGATCCAGTAATATACTTCGGGATTGCGTAAGATCTTAACTTTTCCGATAAATTGCAGATCGAATTAAATCCAGTGATATATTTGGGGATTTGGTAGGATCCTAATTTATCCCATAAATTGCAGATCGAATTAGAAACAGAATATATTTGGAGATTGACATCTAAAACTATCCAGAAAAATGACAGATAAAATTAGATCCCGCATTATATTTGGGTACTACGTAATATCTCCATTTATTTGGGATTAAATAAGATCCCAGACAGATATTGACAATAGTTCAAAAAATAATACACTGGAAGAGCACTGATTTTATAAAAATTACAATATTTTGTTAAAATAAGGTTTAAACTCAGAAGGTCTCGAGTTCGATACCTTTCACGGCTATGCATTTTTTTTTATAAAAATGCGCATTCTCCTTGCTGGTCTTATCGAAATTTTTTCAATAATTTTTATTCTTTGTAATTTACTTGTAAAAATTGTATCATCTTTCTTTGATTTGAAAATAATTTAAACAGAAAGTGATATT
Source organism: Leucophora obtusa (assembly GCA_949987735.1). Classification (NCBI taxonomy): domain Eukaryota; kingdom Metazoa; phylum Arthropoda; class Insecta; order Diptera; family Anthomyiidae; genus Leucophora; species Leucophora obtusa. The sequence continues at coordinate 44,149,411 of OX465297.1, forward strand.
AATTTATGATCTTGAGTCAAACTAAAATAACATTCATTTACTTAAAAATAACAGATCAACTTAAAACATTTCCCCCATTCAAAAGAATTTCTTTTTATAAAATTATAATTTTATTTTCTATAAATGTTTTTATAAAATTATATTTTTTTATTAAATTTAATTTTTTTTAAAAAATTATTTTATTTACATATTTTTAACGCTCTACACCATTTCCAATTGTATCAATTGTTTTTAAGATTTATCAATTGTATTTCAGAAATAATCAATTGAATTTCAGTTTTATCAATTGTATTTCAGAACTAATCAATTATTTTTCAGATTTATGAATTGTATTTTAGAACTAGTCAATTGAATTTCAGTTTTATCAATTGTATTTCAGAAATTATTAATTGTATTTCCGAAATTCACAACTGTATTTCAGAAATTATCAAACTGTATTTCAGAAATTATCAATTGTATTTCAGAAATTATGAAATGTAATTTAGAAATTTTTCTCTATTAACTATGATAAACCATCAAAAAGTTCTGAAATAGATTTGATTATTTCTGAAATACAATTAATAAATTTCTGAAATACATTCCATAATTTCTAAAATACATTTAAAATTTCTGAAATACAATTAATGGCTTCTGAAATACAGTTAATATTGTAGTTGCTGATGAGTTACCATATATGATGGCACCATATATGACAATATATTGTTTAAATGGCACCAATATGGAGCTTTATATGGTAATATATAACTTAGATTCATCCATATACCATTTGTATCAGTTCTTATTTGTATCAGTTGTTATCTAATTGCATCAGTTTAGATCTGACCTGATTAAATTATGTGTTAATCAGATGAAATTGTATCAGATTTTTGACCTGATACAATTTTATTGGTTTATATTACATGGTATCAGTTTAGGTCCGAATAGATATATTTGTATACAAAATTATATAGTTATATCCCAATTTTGACCTGATATCAGTTTAAAACTTTGATACAATTGTATAAGGTAAATGTCGGATACAATTATATTTTATTTATATAAAATTGAACCAATTACGATCATACCGATAAAATTGTATCAGGTCAAAAATCTGATACAATTTCATCTGATTAACACATAATTTAATCAGGTCAGAGCTAAACTGATACATTTAGATAAAAATTGATAAACAATTGATAAAAATATATCGGGCCATTCTTCGGATGAAACTGTATATTTATACAGATATAACTTAATCACATATATGACTATATGTAACTATTTTTATTCGGGTTGTTTAAATGATACGATATATCATAGTATATGGTACTATATATGGTAGCATATATTATCATATCTGCATCTGTATTAAAAATGTCGTTCATCAGGTACCATATATGAGCATATGTTGTTGAAATGGCACCATATATGACAATATATGGTTTAAATGGCACCATATATGCTAATATATTGCTTAAATAACACCATATATAAATATATATGGCACTAGATTTAGTGGCATATATTATCATATCTGCAACTGTATTAAAGATTTTCTTCATGAGGTACCATATATGACCATATATTGTTTAAATGCCACCATATATGATAATATATAGTTTAACTGGCACCATATATAGTTATATATTGTTTAAATGATACCATATATAATTATATATTCTTAAAATGCCGCCATATATATTAAGATATAGCTCTATATACAACTATATATGCAATAAGATCAGCCATGCTATGTAATATATAATCATATATACCATATCTAATATTATAAAGGTCGATATCTAATTAGATGAAATTTTATATGGCATAATATAAGGAACAATTTTGGAAAAAGAGGTCACATATAATTATAATTGGATATACATAACGACATGTCTAATTATATATTGTAATATATGCCACATATGATTATATATAATTTTTTTTACTCGGGAATTTATATAATTATATCCGAAAAATGAGATCGTCTAATTGTATCAAATTAGATCGTATTATATCATATCAGACCTACTTGGATACAATTAGATCCAAATTAATGGAATTAGATATGGTTCAATACAATTTTATCCGGATTTTGTCCTCATCCAAATTTATCAAATATAATATAATCATGTCCAATTAGATATAATAGTATATAATTCGATACAATTACACATAACTACATGTGTCATATATAGGTCAATATATAATTGGATATTGTAATATCTTGCACTATATATAGTGCTATATAAAATAATATATAGTTATATATCTAAGATATAATTTCATATAACCCGGTGAAAAATGTTCATATATGAACATTTATGGATCAACCATATATGTATGGAACCGAAAAATGAGGTAACACCTAAGTATATGTTCAAATATGGACATATGTGGGCACTGTGGTGTAATGGTTAGCGCGTTGGACTGGTACACGTGAGGTGGCGGGTTCGAGCCCCAACCAAGGCAACATCAATTTACGAAAAATAGTAATATGTATGAGTTTTTTCTATCCCTGATACATATCGCAGCGTCCTCTTTCGGTGTTCCCATAGCACTTAACCCCACCTAAGTAAAATAATATAACAGGGCTATGAACTAAAAAGCTTCAACAAAGTTCGCCAACTCACCGACAGATGGCGCGCAACATCTGTTCTAAAAAATTCAACATCTCGCGCAATTACAGTCTTGCCATATTTGAAGCCCTTCATCTTTCACCACCTTTAACTTCTTCTCTATCCCTTCCAAAGAAAGCAACACGTTAATTAATAGGAAGAATTTCCTGTGTTGCTTCTTTAAAAAAAAAAAAAAAAAAAAAAATATATGAACATATAAATTTAAATATATGCGAATACATGCGAAGTTGCTGTCCTTTATTATAAGGTTGTACTTAGATATAAATGTATGTATGACATTCAAATTAGGCGCTACATATATTCCTTTTTTTATTCATGGCGTTAAATATAATTCCATATCTATCTAAATATGAGTTCCTTTTACACATATGGAAAAATGTATTCTTCCAAATATGTTTATATAGAAGTCCCTTTTGCATAAATTGAATAACATAAACTTCCATATTTGTCCATATATGAGTGCCATTTCCATATATGAAATAACAGATGCCTCCATATATGTCTCTATATGAAATCTTTTTCCATATATGGAATCACATATACTTCCATATATGTTCATATAAAATCCATATATGTCCATAAAAAATCCATATATGTCCATAAAAAATCCATATTTGATCATATGTGTCCATATATTTTTCCCGGGAAATCGGGAAATTTTAAAAATATTAAATTTTTTGAATTGTTTTTGTTTGAAATTGGACTTTTTAATTTTAGTCATAAAAAACATTTTAAATACCAAAACAAAAATGTCATTGTTAAAATCTTTTAAATGGGAATCAATTTATTTGACACACAAAAAAAATCTTTGCCAAGTAATTAGGAGCATTTCAACTAATAAAGACTTTTTGCACAACTTATTCAAAATTTAAGTAGTAAAACCTAAAAACTTGTTAAAATGTTTAAAAGAAATATGAAAAAAAAAGTTTAGTTTCATACAAATAATCGCCCTTACTATCTTAATTTTTCAAATGTATATTTTAGTTAAAGTCGACTTTAGTTAAAATATTGGGTGGCAGTATACCTTGACTTGGTTTATTTTTGGAGCAATCTGATTGGTTAATTTATTTTCAACCAATCAAAATGTTTGAAAATATAAATATTCTTTTAAGATTTTCATACACAAAATGAATAAAACCGTATGATTAAGAACAAAATCGACTTTAAATTTAAAATACTGCTTTATATTAAGGGCCAATAATTTTATAAGTAACGTTTTCATTAATAAATGTTATATTTTCAAGTAAGTTTACTTTATTTTAATACACCTGCTTTCAAACTAATATATTCTTTTATATTAAAGAATAAAATGTCAGGAGTATGGAAATACTTAACAAAAAAGAACAATGCAGCGCAGTGCAGTATTTGCCCTAAAAGAGTAATGGTTAACGGAGGTATCTAAATTTGGTTATCCGACATATAAATTTGGTTCACAAAAAAAAAAAAAAAAAATTATGGTCATGCACCTTTTCGTGAAGAAAACAACAACAAGAATAACGTTACAGCTAAAATTAGCAAAGTACCTGAAGAAGAAAGTGTAAGCTGAATAGGCTTAACTAGATCTTCGTTTATTCGAGAAAGTTTTTATAATAAAAACCTGGCATTGCCAAAAAATGAAACCGATGTAAAGAACATTATATAAAATTACTACAATCAATAAAAGAAATATCGAGCAATATTTCTAACAATAGAAGATTTACTATAATCTTAGATGAATGGACAAGAATATCACAAAAGAGATATTTGAACATATGTATGTATAAATGGAAATAATTCATTTTAAAACCTGGGGTTGGTTTATATATCAGGAAGATGTAATGCTGATGAAATAAGAAGAATTGTAGAAATAAGACTAGAAGAGTTTTATTTGTCTTTTGAAAAGAACATTGTGGCCACCATATCTAATGGGATAAGTGTGATGAAACGGTTTGTTTCCGACAGTCCAGTAGTGGGTGCTTTCTGCTGGAATCATGCAATTGATTCTTCAGTGCTTGGAGTAATTTATGTGAAATCAAATGTTCAACATTCTGATATTTTTACTTTGAATTCGCACTACACAGACTGAATTTGTACTGAAGTAGTGTTTTTTTAAACAAAAATTACTTATATAGGTTGTTTTCATTAACAATTTTGTTCAAAAATATTTCCCGGCATTCCCGGGAATCAAATTTTTTTATTCCCGTTTCCCGGAAAATAAAAAAGTCCGGGAAATCCCAAAAACTAGTCCATACATAAACTATATATGAACATGTTTGAGCGTATATGAGCATTTTTCACCGGGAATTTTATATAATTGTGTCTTGGCATGTATGTCCCAATATATATTATATAAAATTTCGTATGATAATATATGACTATATCAAAACTTTTTTACTTGGGGATATAATTTAATCACATATATGACTATATGTAACTATTTTTACTCGGGTTGTTTAAATGATACGATATATCAAAGTATATGGTACTAAATATGGTAGCATATATTATCATATCTGGAACTGTATTAAAAATGTTGTTCATAAGGTACCATATATGACCATATATTGTTGAAATGGCACCATATATCATAATGTATATATCAATATATATTGCACTATATATAGTAGCATATATTATTATATCTGGAACTGTATTAAAAATGTTGTTCATGAGTTCCCATATATGAGCATATATGGTTTAAATGGCACCATATATAGTAATATATTACTTAAATAAAACCATATATAAATATATATGGCACTATATATAGTATCATATATTATCTTATCTGGCACTGTATTAAAAATGTTGATCATGAGGTACCATATATGGCCATATATTGTTTAAATGGCACCATATATAATAATATATGGTTTAAATGGCACCATATATGCTAATATATTGCTTAAATAACACCATATATAAATATATATGGGACTAGATTTAGTAGCATAGATTATCATATCTGCAACTGTATTAAAGATTTTTTTCACGAGGTACCATATATGACCATATATTGTTTAAATGCCACCATATATGATAATATATAGTTTAACTGGTACCATATATAGTTATATATTGTTTAAATGATACCATATATAATTATATATTCCTAAAATGCCGCCATATATATTAAGATATAGCTCTATATACAAATATATATGCAATAAGATCAGCCATGCTATGTAATATATAATCATATATACCATATCTAATATTATAAAGGCCGATATCTAATTATATGAAATTATATATGGCATAATATAAGGAAACATTTTGGAAAAAGACGTCATATATAATTATATATGGATGTACATAACGACATGTCTAAATATATATTGTAATATATGCCACATATGATTATATATAAGTTTTTTTACTCGGGAATCCAAAGTTAATAATAAAAAATTAATTAAAAATAAAAATTAATAAAGATAATTCTCTCAGTATGAGAATTAATGCGCATCACTAAAACTCGGCCTATGGTTACATAAAACTAATTTATTTGGGAATTCAATGTAATATAAACTTCTAATATTATGAAAATTTTTTAAATTAATGAAATGACGATATATTATGAAAAATTTTAAAAAAGTAAAAACTATTGACCAATTTCATATTTATATATAAAGAACATTTTCATTAAATCTATGAAAATATAATTTATGAAATGCAATGAATTTTTTTAATGAAATTATGAAACTGAATTAATAAATTTCTAATTAATAAATTATGAAATTTTATGAAAAAAAAGTTACGATAAATTTCATAATATTAATTAAATATTATATATATAATGAAATTCTTCATTGATTCTAGGAAAAAAATTATATGAAATTATAACATTAATATCATGAAGGATAATTCTTTCAGTGTATATTGAACATAAATATTATCACATTCAACACTGGGGATTTTGCGGAAAAAAGTCAAATCGTCAACATACTATTAATGCAATATGCAATGGTATTTTTAAATTTCGGAATAACTTTTACAATCAAATCAAATCAGAATTATTTAGATCTGACTACTAGTTTTTTTTAGCAGTTTCAAACTGTTTTATTAAACTGACTGAAATTAAACCTAAAAATTTCTAGACGAATCTTTTTTTATAGCTTGAGCTGACGCCTTTCTTTTTATTTTGTAATTGAAATAGGATATTTCAACATGCTATGGTTGAAAAAATAAACACTGCAGAGACTTTTATGTTCTGTTTAAAAATATTTTTATGAACATGGAATAGAAAAGCCATATTTCTCCACACTCTTGGACTTTTAATTTTAGCTACATTTGCCTACAATTGGAAACCACTACCAATAAATTGTCTAATAACAGCTTTTACATTTTAAATCAATTTCAAGTAACCCTGGTCAGGGCTGGCAAAACTATGACACGCGTGTCAGTAGTGGCACGCGAGTGGATTTTAGGTGGCACGCGACGTTTTGTTGGATATTTTCAAAAAATTTAAACTAGAAAAAATTTAGACCAGAAAAAAATTCAGTTAAATGTTAAGTTTCGCTACAAAAATGTGTGATTTAACTCCATAATGGTAAAATTTTTCATAGACGCAGCAAAACCTTTCATTACCATGTAATGAGTTTTAGATATTGAAATCTTAAGTGTTCACTAGTTACCTTTTAATTACTAAACTACTTATTTTAACATGGTGATGTCATTGGAGGAAAGTCATTACACTGTAAGTAGTTTATCAGCTGTTCTATAAATAGATGTTGAATATAGATTTAAAAAAATATAAAAATTTAAAAACCAATAGGAGCTGACACGTATTGATCAGCGTACCCCACGATTGTCAGGCAAACACTCTAACCATTAGACCACGACATCACTATGATTTTTATTGCTTTAACTTATGTACACATTTATTGTGGCAACTGTTATACATGTCTATTTTTCACAAAACTTGTTGTTATTAAATACTGCTTAATGAACATCAAAATTTCTATAAATAGATGTTTAATATAAATTACAAAAAAAAAAACAACAATGGAAGCTAACACGAGTTGAGCAGCGATCCTCATGTCTGTCAGGCAAAAACGATAACCACTAGGCTACGCCATAGTTATGGATTTTAATGATTTATAACATATATTATTGGTTTCAGCTATTGTGAAATAGTAATGTGTGGGGCATAATTATCGGTAACTCATTACATTCAGTTTAAAAGTAATTCAACGGGTAATGAGATATGGGATCTAAGTAATGCATGTAGTAATGACCAGTCATTACCAAGGTTTTGCTGGGGAGCTTGTAAATCGTCTTTTAAAATGAATAAAACTCAGTATTGCCACCATTTTTTGTTTAAAGAAATATGGTTAATACAGAACTCGCAAATTCGATTATCAGCAAATTCTAGGAAAATTTCTAAAACTATATTGAAAGAAGTTTAAATATTTCGATGAGAAAATGCCTCATAATCGGAGAAGTAGAAAGTACCAGAAAATTGCACAAAAATGGAAAACAACTTGTAATAAAATTGGATCTAAAAAATTAAGTTTTTTTTTAAGGGAAAATAGGTGTTACGAAATAACCCTCAATGAAATAAAGGCTGAAAATAAGTTTCATAATGAAATAACCCCCTTTGTTGGAATTAGAAATTGGGTTTTGATCATGTTTCGCAGAGCTATTTCATCTGAAATACATATTTCTCTTTTATTCATTATTATGATTATTAACCGCGCGATTTATTTTAACAAAATCAAATTTTTACGTACCTATTTAAATAATAAATGGCGACCAATAATTTAACAATATGAAATAACCACCAAAAATAAACCCCCAAAAAATGAAAAGGCAATAATGTTTAAACTGTTTTAATTTTATTTCATTGGGGATTTTTTCATAATGAAATAATCTCAATATTTGAAGATGAAATAAACCCCCAAAAATCAAATAACCGTCAAATATGTTATTTAATTTTTCCCTTTGGGATAAAAATAGCATTGTTAGATTTCGTTGATGTTAGTCTAAGTTGAGTTGTTAACATATTTGATTTTCTTTCAACTGTGACATAAGTAGACAATTATCAATTATTAACCCATTCAAGGCAAATGACACTGATGATGGCTTTGTAGGGAAAGCCGAAAATACTTATTCTGTCTTGCTGGCCTTATCGAAATCTTTCAAAAAATTTTATTCCTTGTAATTTACTTGTGAAAATTATATCATCTTTCTCTAATTTGAAAATAATTTAAACAGAAAGTGATATTAATTTATGATCTATAATCGAACTAAAGAACATTCATTTACCAAAATAAGAGATCAAATAAAACATTCCCCTCATTCATCTTAAAAAAAACACATTGACACGGTGCAAAATATAATTTAATTAAAATACATTTAAATTTAACGGTTCGTTGTAATACAAAAATCTGTGGTTATCATACACAGAGTTGAATAGAATCAGCTGAGATATCTTAAGAATTAAGGTTCAAAGCAAAAAAGAGTAATAATAACAGAGGATAAAAATAGCATTGTTAGAGTTCGTTGATGTTAGTCTAAGTTGAGTTGTTAACATATTCGATTTGCTTTCAACAGGGGTATGGCATCACCAAAAACAAAAGTTATAACGACATCGTTATCACTAGATGGCACTTTGTTCAAAAAATTGACAATTTTCTTTTTTTATTTAAATTTAAATAATAACAAACAACAAATCAAAAAAAAACAAACGAATATCACAAATTTTATTATTTAAATAAATTCCGCGCTTGTTTTTTGCTTATTTTGAGTGGTTTTCAGCTGTTTTTGAGTTTTTAAATATAGGCTCAGCTGATACTAAACTGATACTAAATAATTACTCAGGTAATACTAAGTTCCAGTGCCCTCTACCGGTGAGTAGTGTCAGTTTTGATTTCCTATCTCTATAATTAATAGTCTCTGGCTTTCAACTGTGACATAAGTAGACAATTATCAATTATTAACCCATTCAAGGCAAATGACACTGATGATGGCTTTGTAGCGAAAGCCGAAAATTTATTCTGTCTTGCTGGCCTTAGCGAATTCTTTAAAAATTTTTTATTCTTTGTAATTTACTTGTGAAAATTAAATCATCTTTCTCTAATTTAAAAATAAATTAAACAGAAAGTGATATTAATTTATGATCTATAGTCAAACTAAAGAACATTTATTTACCAAAATAAGAGATCTACTAAAACATTCCCCTCATTCATCTTAAAAAAAATTTAACAGTTTTATTTTTCCTTCTTATCTTACTAGTATTTAGTAAAAAACAATCTGCTAATATTAGCAGTTTTTTTGGAAGGTAATTTTTAATTACATAATTTTTAGTAGATTTTTCTCCTATGTTTACAGCTTTATTTCTTTCTATGAGTGTATTATTTTTTATAATAAAACACCTTAAAAAAACAACTTTATATATTTTCCAATATGTTATGTATTTTTGTTAATAAAAATAGAAAGAAATGAAGATAACAACAATTTACTGAAGAAGACTGCTAAAAGTCAGCTATCAGTTATAACAAGCGATAGCATAGGGGGTAGATCGTCTGCTTGAAATGCCAACGAGTGTGGGTTCAAACTCCACACGATGCATGATGATTTTTTTTAAATTAAATTAAAATAAAAAGAAGTGAAAAAGAACTTCCTTTTCATTGGTTCAAATATACATAATTTGTTTTAAAAAAGAACAACTTCTTTCCTATGACAAGCGAATGTTAAATTCATCGGTGAAAAACCCAAAAAAGAACAACTCCCTATTCAACAGTTGCAGTGCTTTAACTACTTCTTTTTCCTCACTCTTTTTCCTGTATTACTAGTAGCTATTAATAAACTGCGGATTATGATTATTACAGTTAGTTTTATACACGATAATGAAAAGTGTTTCTATTTCATACGCAGTTTTATGCTCGAAGCTAATGGAATGTGACAAAATACTCGTCCGATAAAGGAAGCCCGAAAAGAATCGATTAAACTTGAACTTAAATAGAAAATACTGTGCTTCTAAAGCCTTAAATTTGATTTTTATGGCTCAAAATTACAAAATTGGATATTTGTTTAATATTATTGTATTAAGATTCAACTTAAAAAAAAGAAGAGAAAAGTTCAAAAATTCATATCTTTTTTTTTAAACGCCCTTTTGAAAATTTCAGGATCTTTTAAGATCAGTTAGAGGTTTTATATAAAAAAATTAAGGAAAAAAAGAATATAGTTTAAGCAATACAGATATATTTAAACAAGGGCCGATTTTCAATAAGCTACTTGGATAAATGCAAACTTGTATTCCAAAATTCGTTTAATTATTTTTCAATTTGAAGACGGCAGATGGACGGATGGAAATCGCTAAATCGACTCAAAAAGTTATTCTGAGTCAGTATGTGTACAGAGAGGTATTTTTGGGATTTACAAACATCAGTGCAAACCCTTAATACCCTTTCCACGTAGTGGCGTAGGTTAAAAAGTGCTTAAACTCGGCTCCTGCGTAACCAAAAAAAAAATAAGAAAATTATAAACCTCAGCTACAAATTACTGTTATAAGCTCTTTATTAGATGGGAAACTGAACGTTAAAATTTACGATGATATCATACTAATTTTCTCCTCTGTAAGATATTTGAATAAAATCGAAAATTTTTTTCAAAATGTTTCTATTTTTTTAAAAAAAAACAACCTAGCAAAAAAATTGGAACTAATGCTTTACAAACTACTTCTTTCTCTGCTTCACAAGTATCCGTTAATATATTTTTATTGCTTTTTTAGAAGTTATTCTGAACAACTTCAAAAAATCACTTCTTTCATTGCTTCCAAAGTATCCGTTAGTATATTTTTACAGCTTTTTTAGAATTACTTCTGCACAACATCCAAAAACCACTTAAATATTGCTTCTAAAGAGTAATTGCTCTAAAAGTGATCGTAAAAAGTGATTTTGGTATCATATGGAATTTCCAAACAGACGGTCCCGGGCTCGATTCTCGGCGGGACCAATATTTTTTTCTAATTTTTTTAATTCTATTAATTTTTTTAAATTATTATAACTAATTTGTTTAAATTCAATTTTTCTTTAAATTAAATTTAAATTTAATTTTAAATTTTTAAAAATATGTATGCACTACTCTAACCAGAATTAATTCGTACGGTACTATTTAGTTATACCCTACACCACTATGTGGTCAGGGTATTATAAGTTTGTGCTGATGTTTGTAACACCAAAAAATATTTGTCCTAGACCCACCTTACAGTGGCTCAGAATTTTTTTTTTTTATTTCGATTTAACGATGTCCGTCTGTCCGTCCGTCCGTCTGTCTGTCCATGCATCTTTGTGCACACTCTACAGGTGGCAAATATTAAGATACTTTGATGAAAATCGTTACACCGATTTATGTCGGCTCAAGGACGAAGCCTATTGATTTTGGTGAACATCGGTCCATGTTTAGACCTAGTGCCCATATAAGGGTCCTACCGAAATTATATTGTTTATACGCTGCAGGTTGCAAATATTAAGATGTTGTGATGAAATTTGGTACACCGACCTATGTCAGCCCAAGGAAGAAGCCTATTGATTTTGGTTGACACGGGTCCATGTTTAGACCTAGTGCCCATATAAGGGTCCCCTCAAAATTATATTTTTTATACGCTGCAGGTCGCAAATATTAAGATATTTTGATGAAATTTGGTACACCAACCTATATCAGCCCAAGGACGAAGCCTATTGATTTTAGTTAACAGCGGTCCATGTTCAGACCTAGTGCTCATATAAGGGTCTCCCCAAAATTATATTGTTTATACGCAGTAGGTCGTAAATATTAAGATATTTTGATGAAATTTGGTACACAGACCTATGCTGGCCCAAGGACGAAGCCTATTGATTTTGGTGAACATCGGTCCATGTTTAGACCTAGTGCCCATATAAAGGTCCTCTCAAAATTATATTGTTTATACGCTGCAGATCGCAAATATTAAGATATTTTGATGAAATTTGGTACACCGACCTATATCAGCCCAAAGACGAAGCCTATTGATTTTGGTTAACACCGGTCCATGTTTAGACCAAAAATTGGCTTGGTTACAAACTGCAGATCGCAAATATTAAGATATTTTAATGAAATTTGGTTCGCTGACTCACATTATAGAAAATTTTGACACAAGTCCTATTTTAACCCATTCGAATTTCGGATCCAAAAATTTGTTGGCTTTTAATCAGACTGGTGTAGGGTATTGTATAGTCGGCATGCCCGACTTTAACTTTTTTACTCGTTTTTATTTGAAATATAAAAATTGTTTTTTTCAATCTTTTTAATTGATAAATTTTTAATTAATAAACTGTTATATCTACAAAATTTTTGCTATTTTTAAGCAAAATTTAGTTAAATGCAAATGCAAGTCCATTCTGCTAAAATCAGCAGAAATATTTGCTAAAAAATTGTAAACTGCTGTTTTCAAAGGGCTCGAATTTTGTTTGCCTTAAAAAAACAACGGAAATAAAACTTCGAAAATTTTAAATTTTTTGGTGATTTTTTAGGCTACTAATTATTTAGCAAAATTTTTTTGCTGATTTTAGCAGGTTAATTTGCCTTTTTCCATTAACAAAAATTTAGCTCAAATATAACTAAAATTCTGTTTATTTTTTCTGTTCCTATATTACTAATATATAGCAAAAATAATCTGATAATTTAGCAGTTTTTTTCTGTAGCATCATTTTCAACTAATTTTTAGTAGTTTTAACTAAATTTTTTACGCACTTTTTTTTATTAGTGTACTTTTACTACAATTGGAAATTTTTGTTTACTTTTTGAATTTTTCCAGTTGTGGTAAAAATAGCAAATTTTGGTAAGTAAACAAAAAAGACTTGTGTAAAATTTTTACTATTTTCAAAAGGTGGAAAAATTTTCATATGAAAATTTGAAATTTGAAAATTTCCCGGGATTCCCGGTCCATATTCCCGGGAATGCGGGAACTGAAAAGTGCTTAATTTCCCGGGACGGGAAATCCCGGGATGGATTCCCTACATACGAATTAATATTGCTCAAACTGGAATCGTTGTATTTTAAGGAACTTTTTTGAACCAGCTCTGCATTTAAATAATAAAAAAAATAATCAACCAATTTTCTTAGTTGCATTATTAAGAAATATAATATTAGTACTATTATTAAGAAATATAATAAAAAAAAATCACGAATTACTTAATTTTTGAATTCATGACACTAAATTGAATTTCAATCTTGTAATATATTACTACCGTACGAAATAATTCTGGTTAGAGTAGTATATATATAAAAAAAAATAGTGAGAAATTGCTTTTTATGCACCTGTAAAAATAGTACTGAAAACAATATTGAATTGGAGTGCACCTTTTACACTTGTTCAATAAGTACTTTTATTGAAGAGAATAAGGAACAATATCTCCCAGTAACAAAGTGGTGTTTTTATGCCAGTGAACTTCATATCAAAAAATAGCTCAGCAATAGAGCGCTAGCAATCATGAGGTCGCAAGTTCGATACCCGGTGGCGGCAATAAAAAAATGTTGTAAAATAAAAAATATATAATTTTTTTTGCGAATAATTTTTTTTTTATTTTTAATTGGTGAAAAAGAGCTTCCTTTGCACTCGTTCAAAAAGTACTGAAAAAATGTTGAAATGGAAGTACTCCTCTCCTATGACAACTCAATGTTAAAATCATTAGTGTTTATTAGACCACCCAAATTTGCAAAAGTATTTTTGTGTTCAGTCTACCGGCAGTTTCCGATAGATTGGGCATAAAAAATAATATGTGTATAAAAATTGGATCTCTCGGGCACATATAGGCCAGTCTGTTTGGACTTTTGACCCTAAAAATTACCTAAAAATAGTTCAAAGCTTTTTTGCGCCATAACTCCTAAATTTGCGGTTTTCCGAAAAATTACCATGTAAGTGTTTTTATGCAGAATGAGAGGACAAACACTCTCTTCATACTAAACCTTGGTCTAAGTATTACTTCTCGTGGCGTATTAAGCGGATAAAATCAAAATTTGTATTAAGACTTCTTATTAAACGGCCGTCGTTAAAATTTGGACAGAGACAGTTAGGATCGGTTATCATTTTTTTGTAGAGTAAGATATGTTGTTTTTAAAAACCAATTACATTTGCAACATAGATCTCTTATTCCACGAAAGAAAGACCAAAATCGGACTTAAGTACCTATTTATTATACGTTGTGCACATGCAAATGTAGTGCTATGGAGCAGCATATTCGATTAATTCCCTATATTTCTTGGTTTATCAATGGAGTAAATATCCAGCCAGAAAAATACAAACGGAAAAGCGCTAGCGTAGCATTTTAAAATGGCAAAAAAATCCCTCCTCGATTTCATAAAAAAATTTATATAAACTAAAAATTTGTATGGGGACCACCTTAGGGGTTGAAAATAAAGGGTAGATATGTTCCGAAAAAATGTTAAGGCTGAAAAAATATTGGCGGTCAGTTATACATTTGATTCGTCTAGGGGCACCCTTGGGACAGTTAGAGCGGTGGGAGCAAATTTGAAAAAATGTAATTTTTGTATGGGAGCGCCCTTAGAGAGTGGAGACAGAGGGTAGGTATATTCTGAAACAAAAACGGGAGGGAAAATTAATTGGGATCGGTCTTACATGCCACCCCTCTAGGAGGCTCCAAGGGGCGGTAAGAGCTGATTTCATAAAAAACGAGTAAAAAGGTTAAAGTCGGGCATGCCGACTATACAATACCCTACACCAGTCTGTGTAAAAGCCAACTAATGTTTTGATCCGAAATTCGAATGGGTTAAAATGGGGCTCGTATCAAAATTTTCTATAATGTGAGTCAGCGCACCAAATTTCATTAAAATATCTTTATATTTGCGACCTGCAGTTTGTAACCAAGCCAATTTTGGGGGGATCCTTATATGGGCACTAGTTCTAAACATGGACCGATGTTCACCAAAATCAATAGGCTTCGTCCTTGGGCCAATATAGGTCTGTGTACCAAATTTCATCAAAATATCTTAATATTTACTATCTGCAGCGTATAAACAGTATAATTTTGGTAGGACCCTTATATGGGCACTAGGTCTAAACATAGACCGATGTTCACCAAAATCAATAGGCGGCGTTATTGGGCTAACATAGGTCTGTGTACCAAATTTCGTCAAAATATCTTAATATTTACAACCTGCAGCGTATAAACAATATAATTTTGGTAGGACCCTTATATGGGCACTAGGTCTAAACATGGACCGATGTTCACTAAAATCAAACTTGTTCGTCCTTGGGCCAACATAGGTCCGCGTACCAAATTTCATCAAAATATCTTAATATTTGCGACCTGTAGAGTGCGCACAAGATCGCATGGACAGACAGACAGACGGACGGACGGACATACGGACATCGTTAAATCGAAATAAAACAAAATTCGGAACCGATCGGTATACTATAAGGTGGGTCTACGACCAATATTTTTTGGTGTTACAAACATCAGCACAAACTTATAATACCCTGACCACATAGTGGTGTAGGGTATAAAAATGATAAAAATATAAAAAATTTGTATGGGGACCGCTTTAAGGGTTGATGATAGAGGGTAGATATATTCCGAGAAAATATTGTGGTTCAAAAGATATTGGGGGTCAGTCATACATTTGACTACTCTAGGAGCTCCCTTGGGACAGTTAGAGCGGTGGGAGGAAATTTTATAAAAATGTCGTATTTGTATGGGAGCCCTCTTACGGATTAGAGATAGGGGCTAGGTATGTTAGGAAGAAATGTTTGAGGGGAAAATTTAATGGGGGTCGATCTTACATTCCACCCCTCTAGAAGGCACGATGGGACCGGTAAGTGTTGATTTCATAAAAAAAAATTATAAAAAAATTGTATGGGGACCGCCTAAAGGGTAAAAGATTGAGGGTAGATATCTTCCCAGAAAATGTTGAAACTAAAAAAATATTGGGGGACAGCCATAGATTTGACTTCTCTAGGGGCACCCTAAGGACAGTTAAAGCGGTGAGAGTAAATTTAATAAAAATGTAATTTGTATCGGAGCCCTCTTACAGAGTGGAGATAGGGGATAGGTATGTTCGGATAAAATGCTGAAAAAGACAAATCAATGGGGGTCGGTCTTACATTTTACCGCTCTAGGGGCCACTCCGGGAAAGTTGTGGTACTTTTCGTGGATTATTAACCCTTCACCACCACCTTTGGCACCGATGAAGAGCCATTTATCTCCACCCCACCTCCCCCATTTGTTGCTTATGCATTTTTTTCAAACCTCACAAAATTAGGGGTTCTAGCGTATCCAAATCTTGTTACTAAGGGTTTCCATACAACATATATGTATAATAAACCGATACTTCAAAGTCAAATTTTGGTCACGGAATAACCGATATTTGTTAAAAATATAATTACTTTATGAAAACTAGATAGACTAGAAAATAATGAAAACCAATTTTAAGTGTCTCTGTCGAAATTTTAACGAGGGTCGTTTAAAATGAAGTCTTCACACAAATTTTGACTTTTCCCCTTAAAACTTCACTATAGGTCATACTTAGGTAGAAGTATAGTATGAAGGAAGTATTTGTCTTCTTATTCTACATCAAAATACACACATAATAATCCATGCATAAAAATACGAAAAAATGTCAAAATAACAAAAAAATTTGTAAAATATACGAAAAATGGTTTATTTTACGAAAGTTTTTGTTGTTTTGTCCTTTATTTCGTATTTTTATGCATGGATTATTATGTGTGTACGCAAAAAAGCTTTGAAGTGTTTTTAGGTAATTTTTAGGGTCAAAAGTTAAAACTAACTGGCCTGTATGCCCCCGAGAGATCCAATTTTTGTACACGTATTATTTTTTATGTCCAATCTATCGGAAACAGCCGGTGGAGCGAACAAAAAAAAAGCACTTTTGAAAATCTCATACATTTCATGGGTGGTCTAGTGTTTATGTTAAAAAAGAAGTACATCTAGATCATCAATTATAGTGCTTTTTCTACTGCTTCGGCATCTCTTTTTTTGCGGGAATTCCCAGCAAACTTTTCCCGGGAATTGCCGAACCCCAAACCCTAATTGGAACATATATACCAAGATATAATTATATAAAATTTTACGAAATTATATCCTAAATATACAACTATATCTTGCTATATATTGCACAATATATAGTGCAACATATTATAATATCCAATTATATGTAGACCTATACATAGTTACATATGCCTCATATAATTATGTATAATTGTATCGAATTATATACCATTATATCCAGTTGGATATGATTATATTATATTTGATACATTTGGATGAGGACAAAATCCGGATAAAATTGTATCAAACCATATCTTATTCCATCAAATTAGATCTAATTAGGTCAAATTAAATCTAATTTGATCATAATACGATCTAATTTGATACAATTAGATGTTCTCATTTTTCGGATGTAATTATATATAATATCAAAAGTCATATAATTTTTTTCACTAGGGTTGTTAAATTTATTTTAAAATTACTAAAAATAAATAAAATTTTGTTCAGGATAAAAGTAATGGAATTACACAATTACATGTAATTGTAATTGAAAAAAATTTAATTACAATTACATATTATTTGTAATTGTAATTCAAAACAAAAACAATTACAAGTAATTTGTAATTGAAAATTTTCAATTATACATTACATATAATTGTAATTGAAAAAATGTCAATTACAATTACATATTTCGGAAAAGAAATAATGACAACAAGCACAAGTGAGGGGTCAGCCCAACATGACGTATTCTTTTTATACTTATCCATGCCTATCTAACCTATCCCAGTCAGTTTTGTCTACAAAATTTTAACAAAAAACATTTTAATTCTAAATGTAATTGAAATTTGTAATTGAAATCACTTTTAATTACAATTACTTGTAATTGAAAATTTTGAAATGTAATTGAGTTTTTTTTAATTTCAATTACATTTATTTGCAATTGTAATTGAAATCCCCCAGGTCTGATCTCCAGATATTGCATATCTTTTTTATTTAAAAAAATAATTTTTGTATATTGTTAGATGTGGTCATATATAATATGATCTAAAGTATAACATCAATTTTTAGATATAATTGTATCAAACTATGTCCACTTTTATAACATTTTATATAATTTGATACAAAAAGATATAATTTGATGTAATTGGATGGGGACAAAATTCGGATACAATTGTATCGAATTGCATAAAATTTTTTCAAATTGTACCAAATTGTATACAATTCGATACAATAAGATGTTCTCATTTTTCGGATATAATTATATCTAATTACATAAAAGATTATATATAATTAAATATAACTTCATATGGCTCCATATCATTTTTTTTACTTGGGCATGTAATTTTGATATTTAGGAATTTAATCGATATCATATTTATTTAATTTACAAAATTGAGATTTTAATCATTTTCCTATCCATTTGATTTTGAAATTTAAATAAAAATAATTTTTTAAATGAAAATATCAGATTACCCATAAAATACACACAGAGCTTTGAAGAATTAATACGTTTTTGAATGAATTAACTACGAAGCGAATTAAATTTTTTATGAACAATTGGATGAATACCTTTTTTAAGTAATTTACTGAGTTCGTTCAACTGAAAGCGTTCAATAGAAGATAAATTCAATGAATTTATTCAATCAATGAAGTTTTATTAAATCAAATAAATTAATTCACTGGTAAACGCGTTCAATTTTATAAATCGGACGGATTTAGTGAATTAATTCCTTACTGAATTGAATCACCACTGAAATTTCATGTGTAGTTTCATCTCAATCCAACCAGCCGAAAAGAAATGGATTCAATACATGGTCATTTGTGAATTAATTCATAAAATTTTTAATTCAAAAATTTAATTAAAAAATTAAAAATTCAAAGCTCTAACTACATATGAGAGCAATTACCCTCCCTCTACCAAACAAACTAAAAATTTACTGCGATTTGGGTAATTACCAGCAATGTGGCAGCACTGTTTCTATATACTATCAGACAGAGATTTAAAGAATTAATTTTTTTTTGGAATGAATTCCCTAAAATTTAATTAAATTTTTTAATTCAAGGACTGAATTCATTAATAAGAAATAATTCATTCCCGTGAATGAATTCCAAGAATTCAAATTTAGAGAAAGAATTAAGCATTAAAATTAAAGAATTCATTCAACATGAGTTAATTGAATTTTAAGTCAAAGAATTCATTCCCTTAATACCCTTTCCACGTAGTGGCGTAGGTTAAAAAGTGCTTAAACTCGGCTCCTGCGTAACCAAAAAAAAAATAAGAAAATTATAAACCTCAGCTACAAATTACTGTTATAAGCTCTTTATTAGATGGGAAACTGAACGTTAAAATTTACGATGATATCATACTAATTTTCTCCTCTGTAAGATATTTGAATAAAATCGAAAATTTTTTTCAAAATGTTTCTATTTTTTTAAAAAAAAACAACCTAGCAAAAAAATTGGAACTAATGCTTTACAAACTACTTCTTTCTCTGCTTCACAAGTATCCGTTAATATATTTTTATTGCTTTTTTAGAAGTTATTCTGAACAACTTCAAAAAATCACTTCTTTCATTGCTTCCAAAGTATCCGTTAGTATATTTTTACAGCTTTTTTAGAATTACTTCTGCACAACATCCAAAAACCACTTAAATATTGCTTCTAAAGAGTAATTGCTCTAAAAGTGATCGTAAAAAGTGATTTTGGTATCATATGGAATTTCCAAACAGACGGTCCCGGGCTCGATTCTCGGCGGGACCAATATTTTTTTCTAATTTTTTTAATTCTATTAATTTTTTTAAATTATTATAACTAATTTGTTTAAATTCAATTTTTCTTTAAATTAAATTTAAATTTAATTTTAAATTTTTAAAAATATGTATGCACTACTCTAACCAGAATTAATTCGTACGGTACTATTTAGTTATACCCTACACCACTATGTGGTCAGGGTATTATAAGTTTGTGCTGATGTTTGTAACACCAAAAAATATTTGTCCTAGACCCACCTTACAGTGGCTCAGAATTTTTTTTTTTTATTTCGATTTAACGATGTCCGTCTGTCCGTCCGTCCGTCTGTCTGTCCATGCATCTTTGTGCACACTCTACAGGTGGCAAATATTAAGATACTTTGATGAAAATCGTTACACCGATTTATGTCGGCTCAAGGACGAAGCCTATTGATTTTGGTGAACATCGGTCCATGTTTAGACCTAGTGCCCATATAAGGGTCCTACCGAAATTATATTGTTTATACGCTGCAGGTTGCAAATATTAAGATGTTGTGATGAAATTTGGTACACCGACCTATGTCAGCCCAAGGAAGAAGCCTATTGATTTTGGTTGACACGGGTCCATGTTTAGACCTAGTGCCCATATAAGGGTCCCCTCAAAATTATATTTTTTATACGCTGCAGGTCGCAAATATTAAGATATTTTGATGAAATTTGGTACACCAACCTATATCAGCCCAAGGACGAAGCCTATTGATTTTAGTTAACAGCGGTCCATGTTCAGACCTAGTGCTCATATAAGGGTCTCCCCAAAATTATATTGTTTATACGCAGTAGGTCGTAAATATTAAGATATTTTGATGAAATTTGGTACACAGACCTATGCTGGCCCAAGGACGAAGCCTATTGATTTTGGTGAACATCGGTCCATGTTTAGACCTAGTGCCCATATAAAGGTCCTCTCAAAATTATATTGTTTATACGCTGCAGATCGCAAATATTAAGATATTTTGATGAAATTTGGTACACCGACCTATATCAGCCCAAAGACGAAGCCTATTGATTTTGGTTAACACCGGTCCATGTTTAGACCAAAAATAGGCTTGGTTACAAACTGCAGATCGCAAATATTAAGATATTTTAATGAAATTTGGTTCGCTGACTCACATTATAGAAAATTTTGACACAAGTCCTATTTTAACCCATTCGAATTTCGGATCCAAAAATTTGTTGGCTTTTAATCAGACTGGTGTAGGGTATTGTATAGTCGGCATGCCCGACTTTAACTTTTTTACTCGTTTTTATTTGAAATATAAAAATTGTTTTTTTCAATCTTTTTAATTGATAAATTTTTAATTAATAAACTGTTATATCTACAAAATTTTTGCTATTTTTAAGCAAAATTTAGTTAAATGCAAGTCCATTCTGCTAAAATCAGCAGAAATATTTGCTAAAAAATTGTAAACTGCTGTTTTCAAAGGGCTCGAATTTTGTTTGCCTTAAAAAAACAACGGAAATAAAACTTCGAAAATTTTAAATTTTTTGGTGATTTTTTAGGCTACTAATTATTTAGCAAAATTTTTTTGCTGATTTTAGCAGGTTAATTTGCCTTTTTCCATTAACAAAAATTTAGCTCAAATATAACTAAAATTCTGTTTATTTTTTCTGTTCCTATATTACTAATATATAGCAAAAATAATCTGATAATTTAGCAGTTTTTTTCTGTAGCATCATTTTCAACTAATTTTTAGTAGTTTTAACTAAATTTTTTACGCACTTTTTTTTATTAGTGTACTTTTACTACAATTGGAAATTTTTGTTTACTTTTTGAATTTTTCCAGTTGTGGTAAAAATAGCAAATTTTGGTAAGTAAACAAAAAAGACTTGTGTAAAATTTTTACTATTTTCAAAAGGTGGAAAAATTTTCATATGAAAATTTGAAATTTGAAAATTTCCCGGGATTCCCGGTCCATATTCCCGGGAATGCGGGAACTGAAAAGTGCTTAATTTCCCGGGACGGGAAATCCCGGGATGGATTCCCTACATACGAATTAATATTGCTCAAACTGGAATCGTTGTATTTTAAGGAACTTTTTTGAACCAGCTCTGCATTTAAATAATAAAAAAAATAATCAACCAATTTTCTTAGTTGCATTATTAAGAAATATAATATTAGTACTATTATTAAGAAATATAATAAAAAAAAATCACGAATTACTTAATTTTTGAATTCATGACACTAAATTGAATTTCAATCTTGTAATATATTACTACCGTACGAAATAATTCTGGTTAGAGTAGTATATATATAAAAAAAAATAGTGAGAAATTGCTTTTTATGCACCTGTAAAAATAGTACTGAAAACAATATTGAATTGGAGTGCACCTTTTACACTTGTTCAATAAGTACTTTTATTGAAGAGAATAAGGAACAATATCTCCCAGTAACAAAGTGGTGTTTTTATGCCAGTGAACTTCATATCAAAAAATAGCTCAGCAATAGAGCGCTAGCAATCATGAGGTCGCAAGTTCGATACCCGGTGGCGGCAATAAAAAAATGTTGTAAAATAAAAAATATATAATTTTTTTTGCGAATAATTTTTTTTTTATTTTTAATTGGTGAAAAAGAGCTTCCTTTGCACTCGTTCAAAAAGTACTGAAAAAATGTTGAAATGGAAGTACTCCTCTCCTATGACAACTCAATGTTAAAATCATTAGTGTTTATTAGACCACCCAAATTTGCAAAAGTATTTTTGTGTTCAGTCTACCGGCAGTTTCCGATAGATTGGGCATAAAAAATAATATGTGTATAAAAATTGGATCTCTCGGGCACATATAGGCCAGTCTGTTTGGACTTTTGACCCTAAAAATTACCTAAAAATAGTTCAAAGCTTTTTTGCGCCATAACTCCTAAATTTGCGGTTTTCCGAAAAATTACCATGTAAGTGTTTTTATGCAGAATGAGAGGACAAACACTCTCTTCATACTAAACCTTGGTCTAAGTATTACTTCTCGTGGCGTATTAAGCGGATAAAATCAAAATTTGTATTAAGACTTCTTATTAAACGGCCGTCGTTAAAATTTGGACAGAGACAGTTAGGATCGGTTATCATTTTTTTGTAGAGTAAGATATGTTGTTTTTAAAAACCAATTACATTTGCAACATAGATCTCTTATTCCACGAAAGAAAGACCAAAATCGGACTTAAGTACCTATTTATTATACGTTGTGCACATGCAAATGTAGTGCTATGGAGCAGCATATTCGATTAATTCCCTATATTTCTTGGTTTATCAATGGAGTAAATATCCAGCCAGAAAAATACAAACGGAAAAGCGCTAGCGTAGCATTTTAAAATGGCAAAAAAATCCCTCCTCGATTTCATAAAAAAATTTATATAAACTAAAAATTTGTATGGGGACCACCTTAGGGGTTGAAAATAAAGGGTAGATATGTTCCGAAAAAATGTTAAGGCTGAAAAAATATTGGCGGTCAGTTATACATTTGATTCGTCTAGGGGCACCCTTGGGACAGTTAGAGCGGTGGGAGCAAATTTGAAAAAATGTAATTTTTGTATGGGAGCGCCCTTAGAGAGTGGAGACAGAGGGTAGGTATATTCTGAAACAAAAACGGGAGGGAAAATTAATTGGGATCGGTCTTACATGCCACCCCTCTAGGAGGCTCCAAGGGGCGGTAAGAGCTGATTTCATAAAAAACGAGTAAAAAGGTTAAAGTCGGGCATGCCGACTATACAATACCCTACACCAGTCTGTGTAAAAGCCAACTAATGTTTTGATCCGAAATTCGAATGGGTTAAAATGGGGCTCGTATCAAAATTTTCTATAATGTGAGTCAGCGCACCAAATTTCATTAAAATATCTTTATATTTGCGACCTGCAGTTTGTAACCAAGCCAATTTTGGGGGGATCCTTATATGGGCACTAGTTCTAAACATGGACCGATGTTCACCAAAATCAATAGGCTTCGTCCTTGGGCCAATATAGGTCTGTGTACCAAATTTCATCAAAATATCTTAATATTTACTATCTGCAGCGTATAAACAGTATAATTTTGGTAGGACCCTTATATGGGCACTAGGTCTAAACATAGACCGATGTTCACCAAAATCAATAGGCGGCGTTATTGGGCTAACATAGGTCTGTGTACCAAATTTCGTCAAAATATCTTAATATTTACAACCTGCAGCGTATAAACAATATAATTTTGGTAGGACCCTTATATGGGCACTAGGTCTAAACATGGACCGATGTTCACTAAAATCAAACTTGTTCGTCCTTGGGCCAACATAGGTCCGCGTACCAAATTTCATCAAAATATCTTAATATTTGCGACCTGTAGAGTGCGCACAAGATCGCATGGACAGACAGACAGACGGACGGACGGACATACGGACATCGTTAAATCGAAATAAAACAAAATTCGGAACCGATCGGTATACTATAAGGTGGGTCTACGACCAATATTTTTTGGTGTTACAAACATCAGCACAAACTTATAATACCCTGACCACATAGTGGTGTAGGGTATAAAAATGATAAAAATATAAAAAATTTGTATGGGGACCGCTTTAAGGGTTGATGATAGAGGGTAGATATATTCCGAGAAAATATTGTGGTTCAAAAGATATTGGGGGTCAGTCATACATTTGACTACTCTAGGAGCTCCCTTGGGACAGTTAGAGCGGTGGGAGGAAATTTTATAAAAATGTCGTATTTGTATGGGAGCCCTCTTACGGATTAGAGATAGGGGCTAGGTATGTTAGGAAGAAATGTTTGAGGGGAAAATTTAATGGGGGTCGATCTTACATTCCACCCCTCTAGAAGGCACGATGGGACCGGTAAGTGTTGATTTCATAAAAAAAAATTATAAAAAAATTGTATGGGGACCGCCTAAAGGGTAAAAGATTGAGGGTAGATATCTTCCCAGAAAATGTTGAAACTAAAAAAATATTGGGGGACAGCCATAGATTTGACTTCTCTAGGGGCACCCTAAGGACAGTTAAAGCGGTGAGAGTAAATTTAATAAAAATGTAATTTGTATCGGAGCCCTCTTACAGAGTGGAGATAGGGGATAGGTATGTTCGGATAAAATGCTGAAAAAGACAAATCAATGGGGGTCGGTCTTACATTTTACCGCTCTAGGGGCCACTCCGGGAAAGTTGTGGTACTTTTCGTGGATTATTAACCCTTCACCACCACCTTTGGCACCGATGAAGAGCCATTTATCTCCACCCCACCTCCCCCATTTTTTGCTTATGCATTTTTTTCAAACCTCACAAAATTAGGGGTTCTAGCGTATCCAAATCTTGTTACTAAGGGTTTCCATACAACATATATGTATAATAAACCGATACTTCAAAGTCAAATTTTGGTCACGGAATAACCGATATTTGTTAAAAATATAATTACTTTATGAAAACTAGATAGACTAGAAAATAATGAAAACCAATTTTAAGTGTCTCTGTCGAAATTTTAACGAGGGTCGTTTAAAATGAAGTCTTCACACAAATTTTGACTTTTCCCCTTAAAACTTCACTATAGGTCATACTTAGGTAGAAGTATAGTATGAAGGAAGTATTTGTCTTCTTATTCTACATCAAAATACACACATAATAATCCATGCATAAAAATACGAAAAAATGTCAAAATAACAAAAAAATTTGTAAAATATACGAAAAATGGTTTATTTTACGAAAGTTTTTGTTGTTTTGTCCTTTATTTCGTATTTTTATGCATGGATTATTATGTGTGTACGCAAAAAAGCTTTGAAGTGTTTTTAGGTAATTTTTAGGGTCAAAAGTTAAAACTAACTGGCCTGTATGCCCCCGAGAGATCCAATTTTTGTACACGTATTATTTTTTATGTCCAATCTATCGGAAACAGCCGGTGGAGCGAACAAAAAAAAAGCGCTTTTGAAAATCTCATACATTTCATGGGTGGTCTAGTGTTTATGTTAAAAAAGAAGTACATCTAGATCATCAATTATAGTGCTTTTTCTACTGCTTCGGCATCTCTTTTTTTGCGGGAATTCCCAGCAAACTTTTCCCGGGAATTGCCGAACCCCAAACCCTAATTGGAACATATATACCAAGATATAATTATATAAAATTTTACGAAATTATATCCTAAATATACAACTATATCTTGCTATATATTGCACAATATATAGTGCAACATATTATAATATCCAATTATATGTAGACCTATACATAGTTACATATGCCTCATATAATTATGTATAATTGTATCGAATTATATACCATTATATCCAGTTGGATATGATTATATTATATTTGATACATTTGGATGAGGACAAAATCCGGATAAAATTGTATCAAACCATATCTTATTCCATCAAATTAGATCTAATTAGGTCAAATTAAATCTAATTTGATCATAATACGATCTAATTTGATACAATTAGATGTTCTCATTTTTCGGATGTAATTATATATAATATCAAAAGTCATATAATTTTTTTCACTAGGGTTGTTAAATTTATTTTAAAATTACTAAAAATAAATAAAATTTTGTTCAGGATAAAAGTAATGGAATTACACAATTACATGTAATTGTAATTGAAAAAAATTTAATTACAATTACATATTATTTGTAATTGTAATTCAAAACAAAAACAATTACAAGTAATTTGTAATTGAAAATTTTCAATTATACATTACATATAATTGTAATTGAAAAAATGTCAATTACAATTACATATTTCGGAAAAGAAATAATGACAACAAGCACAAGTGAGGGGTCAGCCCAACATGACGTATTCTTTTTATACTTATCCATGCCTATCTAACCTATCCCAGTCAGTTTTGTCTACAAAATTTTAACAAAAAACATTTTAATTCTAAATGTAATTGAAATTTGTAATTGAAATCACTTTTAATTACAATTACTTGTAATTGAAAATTTTGAAATGTAATTGAGTTTTTTTTAATTTCAATTACATTTATTTGCAATTGTAATTGAAATCCCCCAGGTCTGATCTCCAGATATTGCATATCTTTTTTATTTAAAAAAATAATTTTTGTATATTGTTAGATGTGGTCATATATAATATGATCTAAAGTATAACATCAATTTTTAGATATAATTGTATCAAACTATGTCCACTTTTATAACATTTTATATAATTTGATACAAAAAGATATAATTTGATGTAATTGGATGGGGACAAAATTCGGATACAATTGTATCGAATTGCATAAAATTTTTTCAAATTGTACCAAATTGTATACAATTCGATACAATAAGATGTTCTCATTTTTCGGATATAATTATATCTAATTACATAAAAGATTATATATAATTAAATATAACTTCATATGGCTCCATATCATTTTTTTTACTTGGGCATGTAATTTTGATATTTAGGAATTTAATCGATATCATATTTATTTAATTTACAAAATTGAGATTTTAATCATTTTCCTATCCATTTGATTTTGAAATTTAAATAAAAATAATTTTTTAAATGAAAATATCAGATTACCCATAAAATACACACAGAGCTTTGAAGAATTAATACGTTTTTGAATGAATTAACTACGAAGCGAATTAAATTTTTTATGAACAATTGGATGAATACCTTTTTTAAGTAATTTACTGAGTTCGTTCAACTGAAAGCGTTCAATAGAAGATAAATTCAATGAATTTATTCAATCAATGAAGTTTTATTAAATCAAATAAATTAATTCACTGGTAAACGCGTTCAATTTTATAAATCGGACGGATTTAGTGAATTAATTCCTTACTGAATTGAATCACCACTGAAATTTCATGTGTAGTTTCATCTCAATCCAACCAGCCGAAAAGAAATGGATTCAATACATGGTCATTTGTGAATTAATTCATAAAATTTTTAATTCAAAAATTTAATTAAAAAATTAAAAATTCAAAGCTCTAACTACATATGAGAGCAATTACCCTCCCTCTACCAAACAAACTAAAAATTTACTGCGATTTGGGTAATTACCAGCAATGTGGCAGCACTGTTTCTATATACTATCAGACAGAGATTTAAAGAATTAATTTTTTTTTGGAATGAATTCCCTAAAATTTAATTAAATTTTTTAATTCAAGGACTGAATTCATTAATAAGAAATAATTCATTCCCGTGAATGAATTCCAAGAATTCAAATTTAGAGAAAGAATTAAGCATTAAAATTAAAGAATTCATTCAACATGAGTTAATTGAATTTTAAGTCAAAGAATTCATTCCCATTTTATTTAACTCCCTGAAGGAATAAACTTTTTCGTTTAATTCCCTAAGGAATTCACTTTTTCTTTTAATTCCCTAAGGAATTGACTTTTTCATTCAATTCCCTAAGGAATTAAGTTTTTCGTTTAATTCCCTAAGGAATTAACTTTTTCGTTCAATTCCCTAAAGAATTAACTTTTTCTTCTAATTCCCTGAATTTAAGTTTTCACTTAATGCGCACGTAAGGCCTTAAAGAGTTAACATTTTTTCTTTATTTTTCTTTTTTTTTTCTTTATTAAATGAAAAAGTTCATTTCTTTAAAGAAATTAGGTGCACAATTGAATGAATTCCTTGACCAAAAGTTAGATTAACTACTATTGAATGAATTCCCTGTCCAAAAGTTGAATTAACTAGAATGGAATGAATTCCTTGGTGAATAAGTGCATTAAATTTTATGGAGGAATTAGAAAATAATTAATGAATTTCTTTACGATAAATCTAATGAGAAAAAGGAATTCATTCAATTTCTTAAGTTTGGTCAGGGAATTCATTTCCAAAATATAAATTCAGTTCAACGAAAGGAAATTAGGGAATTAGTTCTTCGAAGCTCTGCTATCAGAATATACATCTTTCATTACCCGAGTAAAAATAGTTATATATTGTCATATATAATGTGATTGGGTTATATCTGACAATGAATGGAGTCATATTAAGACCCATATCATTATATACAACTACATCTAATATTATTTTTTGAACGAATTTTTTGTATGGTAAATGATGTTATTACATATCCCCAAATCTGACTCCATATATGACTACACTAGCGGGCGCAGCCCGCTACGTTGTTAGCGTGCCTTAAAGGTTAAGGGGGGGCTTCGCCCTCCCCCCCGGGGGGCTGCGCCCCCCACAATTTTTATTAAATTCGTTTTTTATTTAAAGTTTTTTTATTTAAAGTTTTTTTATTTAAAGCCTTCACCCAGCCACCACAAATAAATAATTCTGCACAACAATGGGTTTAAAATACATAAATATTTGATCACTTTTTCTCATGAAAGTGGTTTGTTAGCAATGAATCCATAATAATTTGCAATATACGTGTGTATGTCAAGATAATTTGGTAAAGTGCGAACTTAGGTAGATAGACCCGTAAGTAGTTTTATTCATTTGTGTTTTAAATGAAAATAAAAAACGTAAAGCAGGATTGGCAAGCGATTTATAATATTAAAGATAGCGGTCGCAGCCCGCTACGTTGTTGGCGTGCCTTAAGGTTTAGGGGGGGGGGGGCGCCCCTCCCCCCGACAATTTTTTTTGAATTCGCTTTTTATTTAAAGTACAGTTTTTATAATAAAAGCCTTCCCCCAGCCACCACAAATAAATAATTCTGCACAACAATGGGTTTAAAATAAATAAATATTTGATCACTTTTTCTCATGAAAGTGGATTGTTAGTAATGAATCCATAATAAATTGCAATATACGTGTGTATGTTAAGATAATTTGGTAAAGTGCGAACTTAGGTAGATAGACCCGTAAGTAGTTTTGTTCATTTGTGTTTTGAATGAAAATAAATAATGTAAAGCAGGGTTGGAAAGCATTTTATAATATTAAAAATAGCGGGCAAAGCTACGTTGTTAGCGTGTCTTAAAGTTTTTTTTTAATTCCAGTTTATGTAAAGGTAGATCTGGCAATTCAAGTAAATTCACAAATTCAGTTGGAAAATTTACTGCGTCGGTTTCTTCCACCTGTGCTTCGTTACATGAAGTTTAAATATCGGAATATAGAAGTTCCATTCCTTTTCTAAGGTTTTTTCTCTTTTAGAAAATTTGTTTAACTTTTTCGAGAGTATGTTTCAATGCTACATAAGTTTCATATTCCGTTGATAGTGTTTGAACAGTTAATTCCCTCTTCCAATCCATTTGCATTGTCTATAATTTCAATTCCACTCGTTCAACGTTTATATCCATTTCATTCCACTTGTGTAGTGTTTCAATCCCACTCGTTTCCTATTTAGTTTCTTAATTTTAGTGTTTCATATACACTTGTTCTTTAAGTTTTAGGTTTCTAGCTAAAGACGCAGACGTTAAGGGGGGGGGGGGGCAATTTTCCGCTTTTGAACCACCATTTTTACCACGTTCCTGTCCAAAGTCCTAGAAATGCCTTGTCGATAAGTTAGCCCATACTCCAAGGGAAACATATTATATATTACAGGTTTCTAGCCGAAGGGTTCGGTTAGGCCATCAAGGGGGAGAATTATTCCGTTTTTACCCCTCCCGGTAGGAATTTCCAAAAATTCCGTCTTAGAGGACGTCTGCGTTGGAGGAGGAACCTACTACATACATAATTTTAGGTCTCTATATCCAGCAGTTTGGCCAGGCCGTCAAGGGGGAAGTTTTTTCCCTTTTTACCCCTCCCGGTATGAATTTCCAAAAATACCATCTTAGGGGACGTCAACGTTGGAGAAGGAACCCAATTTAAGATCCCTTGTTCCAGCAGTTTGGCCAGGCCGTTAAGGGGGAGACTTTTCCTGTTTTTGACCCTACCTGTAGAAATTTCCAAAAATCTCATCTTAGCGGATGTCTACAATAGAGGAGGAACTTTAATACCAAATTTCAACTTCCTACCTCCAGCGGTTTGGGCAGGCCTTTAAGCGGCACTTTTCTCTTCATTAATCCCCATTTTTGCAATGTCCCTGTCCAAACAGCACCTTCTCGGTAAGTGAGCACATACTCCAAGTAACATATGTTTTACATTTCAGGTTTCTAGCCAACTTTTACTATTTGTGCCCCTCTCGGTAGGAATTTCCGAAAATCCATCGACAGGGAATTCCAGCTTCCTAGTTCCAGCAGTTTGAGCAGGCTGAGAGGAACTTAAGTACCGAATTTCAGCTTCCTAGTTCCAGCAGTTTGGACAGGTCGTTAAGGGGCAACTTTCCCTTTTTGAGCCCCCATTTTATAACGACCCTCTCCAAAATTCAAAAAAGTATCTTTCTAATAAGTTAGCCCTCACTCCAAGGACCCACATTTTAAGCTTCAGGTTTCTAGCCGATGGGTTTTTACCGGCCCCCAAGGTGAGGCTTTTCTTCTTTTTGCCCCTCCCTTTAGGAATTTACAAAAATTCCATCTTCGCGGCTATCTGCGATGGATGAGGAACATTCATACCAAATTTCAACTGCATTGCCTTAGCGGTTTGGGCAGGCCGTTAGTGGGGACATTTTTCCCTTTCAACCACCATTTTTACTATGTTCCTGTTCCAAAATAGAAAAATTACGTTGCCGGTGAGTTAGTCCTACTCCAAGGAATACATATTTAAAATTTTAGGTTGGCCAAAAGGGATTGGGCAAGCCGTCAGGAGGAGACTTTTACCTTATTTCCCCTCCCGATAGGAATTTCAAAAATTCCGTCTAAGCGGACGCCTACACAGAAGGAGGAACTCACATACCGACTTTCCTTTTGGGATATCCTGTAGGGAATTCCAAAAATACAAACTTAGTCGATGTCTACTACAGTGGAGTAACCTTTATACCAAATTTCAACTTCTTACCTCCAGTGGTTTTGGCAGGCACTTTTCCAATTTGTGAGACTGTTTATGGGGAGACTTTTCCCCTTTTTGCCCGTTCCGGTATGAATTTCCAAAAATCCCGTCTTAGCGCACGTCTATGCCGAATATCAAGAAACCTTGTTTAGTGGAGATATCCGTGGGGGGAGGAAAAAAAGTAGTTTTTTTGAAATTATATATTATTTTAAATGGTACTTTTTGGAAAACCGAAATTTTTTGGAAAAAGATACTTTGTTTTTACAAAGTACTTTATTTGTACTTTTTTTGGAAAAGGTATTTTTTTTAAAAAGGTGTTTTTTTTTGGAAAAATGTATGTTTTTTGGAAAAAGGTACTTTTTTTGGAAAAGGTACTTTTTTTTGGAAAAGGTACTTTTTTTGAAAATAGGTATTTTTTTGAAAAAATGTATGTTTTTTGGGAAAAGGAACATTTTTTTAGAAAAAGGTACTTTTTTTGGGAAAAGGTACTTTTTTTTGGAAAAGGTACTTTTTTTAAAAAAGTTATTTTTTTGGAAAAATGTATGTTTTTTGGGAAAAGGTACTTTTTTTTGGAAAAAGGTACTTTTTTTGGAAAAAGGTACTTTTTTTGGAAAAAGGTACTTTTTTTGGAAAAAGGTACTTTTTTTGGAAAAAGGTACTTTTTTTTGGAAAAAGGTACTTTTTTTTGGAAAAAGGTACTTTTTTTGGAAAAAGGTACTTTTTTTGGAAAAAGGTACTTTTTTTGGAAAAAGGTACTTTTTTTGAAAAAAGGTACTTTTTTTTGGAAAAAGGTACTTTTTTTTGGAAAAAGGTACTATTTTTGGAAAAAGGTACTTTTTTTGGAAAAAGGTACTTTTTTTGGAAAAAGGTAGTTTTTTTTGGAAAAGGGTACTTTTTTTGGAAAAAGGTACTTTTTTGGAAAAAAGGTACTTTTTTTGGAAAAAGGTACTTTTTTGGAAAAAGGTACTTTTTTTGGAAAAAGGTACTTTTTTTGGAATAAGGTACTTTTTTTGGAAAAAGGTACTTTTTTTTGGAAAAAGGTACTTTTTTCGAAAAAAGGTACTTTTTTTTGGAAAAAGGTACTTTTTTCGGAAAAAGGTACTTTTATTGGAAAAAGGTCCTTTTTTTTGAAAAAGGTACTTTTTTTGGAAAAAGGTACTTTTTTTGGGAAAAAGGTACTTTTTTTGGAAAAAGGTACTTTTTTTGGAAAAAGGTACTTTTTTTGGAAAAAGGTACTTTTTTTGGAAAAAGGTACTTTTTTTGGAAAAAGGTACTTTTTTTGGAAAAAGGTACTTTTTTTGGAAAAAGGTACTTTTTTTGGGAAAAGGTACTTTTTTTTGGAAAAAGGTACTTTTTTTGGAAAAAGGTACTTTTTTTGGAAAAAGGTACTTTTTTCGGAAAAAGGTACTTTTTTTGGAAAAAGGTACTTTTTTTGGAATAAGGTACTTTTTTTGGAAAAAGGTACTTTTTTCGGAAAAAGGTACTTTTTTTTGGAAAAAGGTACTTTTTTTGGAAAAAGGTACTTTTTTTTGGAAAAAGGTATTTTTTTTGGGAAAAATATACTTTTTTTGGGAAAAGGTACTTTTTTTGGGAAAGGGTACTTTTTTGGAAAAAGGTACTTTTTTTGTCCCCTTTTTGCCCCTCCCGATAAGAATTTCCAAAAATGCCGTCTCAAAGGACGTCTACACCGGTCGAGGAACCTACATACCAAATTTCAACTTCATAGCTCCAGCAGTTTGAGCAGGCCGTCAAGGGGGAGACTTTTTCCCCTTTTTGCCCGTCCCTGTAAAAATTTCCAAAACTCCCGTCTTGGTGCATGTCTACGATAGTAGAGGAACCTTTATACGAAATTTCAACTTCCTACCTCCAGCGGTTTGGGCAGGCCGTTAAGGGGGGCATTTTTCCCCTTTTTAACCCCCATTTTTACAACGTCCCTGTCCAAAATTCTAGAAAGTACTTTCCAGAAAAGTTAGCCCCTACTCCAAGGAACACATATCTTAAATTTCAGCTTTCTAGCCAAAGGGGTTTTGGCAGGCCGTCAAGGGGGACACTTTCCCCCTTTTTGCCCGTTCCGGTAGGAATTTCCAAAAATCCCGTCTTAGCGGACGTCTACCCCGAAAGAGGAACCTGCATACCAAATTTCAACTTCCTAGCTTCAGCGGTTTGGGCTGGGCGATGTTGAGTCAGTCAGTCAGTCAGTCAGTCAGTCACGTTATTCTTTTATATGACTACATAAGCCATATAAAACTAATCAAAATATATGTAGTGACGGATATGATTATATATGGTTCAATACTAAGTTAAATAACACTGTATGTGTCGTCATACTAAAAATATATTCTTGTAATTTTATATAACTTTCTATATAATCGCGTAGAAATTAATATACAGTTCAACATCAAATTTAGTAGTCTGCAAATTAAGAGTTAATTACTCCATAGCCAAATAATTTTCACGTGATTTTCTTTGCATGTAAAATCATGTTAAAAAATGATGCGTACGATTTAGAAGACAAAATCATTCTTATAAAATTTGGGCCTTTAAAATTGTTTAAACTATACAAATTTCAATCTCAAATTAATAGCTGGTATGCATAAAAAGTATACCTACTATAAGACAAAATTATATAAAATCAGATATTTTATATCGAATTAGATATAATATGATGTCCTGGATATAGACAAAACTCGGATCAAATGTATCAAATTATATCTATTTTTATATAATTAGACACATGTAGATGACCCATTTTTCGAATCAACCTGTATGTGGTTGTATATGGGGACTTATCAAATAAGATATAATTATACATATATGACACCATATTAAGATTTTACCCGGGTAAGATCTGAAGTTTCATGCTGAAAAGAACGAAAAAATCAAATTTAAAGAGATTTGTCGACTTTAAAAAAGCATAAATAAGCCATATTTTCAAAAAAGCTAAATAAAACTTTATTTTTTTTAAGAAGAAATCAAAGATAAGCCAATATTTTCAAATATGCTCTAACAAATATAGGATAGCTTAAAGTTCTTATATTTTCAAGGTCGGAACTTGTATTCAATTAAAGTTGTTCAATATTTTCAAATAATAAAACACGAGCTATGGCTTATTTTTGGCTCGCATATAAATATATAATCATCTAAAATGTTCCTTAATACAAATATAATTTGTTTTTGTTTTTTTTTTTAATTTCAAAGGTCGTTAAGCAAACAAACTGAAGTGTAACCAAATCAAAACACAGTAGACGTTATAATATTATTAGTATTGTAACCATCATCAGCATATCCAACAACAAATATCCACCACCTCTGCCACTACCAACCACCTCACAAGTACAAATTTAATGCGTTAAAAATTCATTTTCAAAAACCAAATATTACGGTGAGGTGAGGACGTAGTTAAGGAAACAATTTAGGTGATAAAAACAACCCTCAAATTAACTAGAATCGTTAAAAAATATTTTCCCAAAGGGCCATAGCAGAGATACATTTTATATTCATATAAAAAACAAGTTTAAATAGTAAAAAATATAAAAAAAATTAGATTAAAAAATGTAACAAAAAAGTGAAAAACAATTCATTAAAAAACTGTGTACCCTATTTTTTTTAAAGATTCATTGCCTTTTAGTAATCATTATTGTGGGCCAATACTGACAATTATTTTTTTATTTTTTGTTTTTTTGTGATTTTTATGTTTACGGTAGAGGTTAATTAGGAGTTTGTCAGTTGATTTGAATAAACTTTTTATTTGTTTTCTTTCTGTAGTTTTTTGCATAAAATTTATGGATAAACTCAAATTAATGTATTAGGGTCTAATTAACGAACTTTGTTAAAAAAAATGTGTCCACATTTTTTTTATATAAATTGTCGTTTGTGTGACACACGACCTGATTTGTTTTGTGTTTTTTTTTTACAATTTTTTGTAAAAAATTACCCCTGTCATTTTTTGTTGTTCGTTTCGTTAACACTTTTTGTTGCACCTTGACTTTATTGGTGGTGTTGTTGATAATGATTGATGAATCTGTAGTTTTAAGGCGTTAAATCGCCACTGTTCAATCATGACTTACAAAAAATTTTTAAATCGTGGGAAACCCTTTAAAATAGTCTCAAGTAACTGGTTCACATATAGCTAAATTTCGTTTCAGTTTAACTGTTAGAAAGTGATTGAAAAATGATTTATTTCTCTTCTCAATAGGTTTTCACAAAATTTTCACCGTTTTCAAAACAAGCATTTTATTCAAACTAACCAGATGCATACACACACAGAGAAAAGATCAGTTGGAATTCGGCTGATATTACTGTATTTTGGTTACACAACAAATATTTAAGTTGTATTTTTGTAAATTATGCAATTAGAACAAATATTTCAGTTTTGTACAAAATTAAAAATTATCACAATAAATTTACTATGTCTGTAACAAACAACTGGCTATCCAAACTAATTTACTTCAATTTTAATTTAATAATTTTACGGTTAGGACAACTTTTGGTCAATGTAATTAACATTTTTGCCCCACTGACTATTTCATTAGTTATCCCACTCAACTTTTAATTTAAAAGAGCATTATTAAGACTTTCAGTGGATAAAACCAAGGGTATGGCATCACCAAAAACAAGAGTTATAACGACATCGATATCACTAGATGGCACTTTGTTCAAAAAATTGACAATTTTGTTTTTTTATTTAAATTGAAATAATAACAAACAAAAAAGCTAAAAAAAAAGGAATTCTCAAATTTTATTATTTGAACATATTTTGCGCTTGATTTTTTTCTTATTTTGCGCAGTTTTCAGCAATTTTTGAGTTTTTAAATATAGGCTCAGCTGATAATAAAGTGATACTAAATAGTTGCTGAGGTAATACTAAATTTCAGCGCCGCCTACCGGTGAGTAGGGTAAGTTTTGATTTCCTATCTCTATAATTAATAGTCTCTGGATAAAACTATTAGGCAATAGTCACAACCCCCAATTTTTGGTTATTTGCCATTTGTGTCAAATTATTTATTTCAAGATTACGAAAAGTAAAATCTATTTGAAAAAAATTAACGAAAAATAAAATATACATACGATAAAAATAAGAAAAAATCAGAATGAAATATGTGAAAAGCTGTGATTTTCTTTTAATTCGAACATTTAGGTGGTGTTTCTAGATGACGTTTTGGTCCACACGAACGAAAATACACCAACAAAATACATGCAATACAAAAAAAAAATACATGTAGTCACTCATTCGTGTGAAACGAACGTCTTCTAGAAACCCCATATTAATCTAATTGATGATTCTTTTACAACCATCAATTTCCTTATGAAGCGTTATAAAATATTTAAATTAAATTGTGAACCCAGCAATATATCTTGGGTGTGTTTCAAAATACACATTCGGTTTGTTTATTGCAAAAATTAGTTTCGAAATAATTTCTTATATTTAAAAGTTTTGCCAAAGAAAACTTTCTGTGGTCCATGGTTTCTCTGAAGCAACAGATTTATAAACTATAAGTTTACCTAAGAAAAAATGCTATGAATTAAATATGGCCCTTGAATTTTAAAGTTAGCTATAGTTTTCTTTGATTAAGTATATTTGCAAAAACGTTTTTGTAGGAAAATTACATTTTTTAATAAAATTTTAGGAAAAAAATATAAAATTGAAAGTAATAGCGCTATTTTTTTGCTTTTTATCCAATAGGGAAAAAAAGCTGCATAGAGAGAGCTTTCTGGATAAAATTTCAATGAATTTCCTTCACGCAATAATTCATTAACATTAAGCGGATACTTCATTAAAATCATGCAGATAACTCACTGAATGTGTGATTGCAGACCCCTACGTATACCTAAGGGGCCAAGAGACGATTCTTTGGATGGCCAGTTCCCTACTTGGGTCATCGATGATCTAACTACCCTACCGGTCCGTCAGTCTGGTAATCCTGCGGAAAGACAAAACAGGGGAAAAAAGGAGCCCTAAAATGTCAAATTTACCAGTGCCTCCATCCATTGCAACACCCTGCTAACAAATTGAACAAAGAAACCACACACATTCTAACAACAGAAAACTAAAATCGAAAAAAATATAAAATTGAAAGTAATAACGCTATTTTTTTGCAACATTTGAAATATGCCCTTTAATTTGTGATATATTGCACGTTTCGACAGCTGCAATAATATTGCCTTTATATGCATTTAAAATTGAAATTTCTCTTTTTTCACGACTTCGTTTATAAATAATCTGCGATGAAAGGAATATCTAATATTTTAATTTGTGCCTTTAGTAAACACCTCATGTTACTTAATTTATCAAAAAAAATTGCATTTTCTGTTTTAAGTTAATATTGACTAAACCTGAAAAGACTGACTTTTCTAATATCTAAAATTAAGGAGTCTGTGACAAATCTTAAAATATAAAACCCAGATGTAACTATTCAGAAATAAAAAACATATATTTTCTAATCAATTTCAACAAAGTTTTAGATAATTGAAGTGCAAATTTCGAAAAAATAACGATTTTAAAATATGCATGTTTTGCCATAGTAAATTCGTATAAAATTTATTTGAAATAAAAAAGATGTAAAATGTGTATTTCAGACTGAATTTTCTGCAAATCGTTAGCTGAAATGCAAAACCACGTAACTAACATTTTTACTATTTTACAGGAGAAACAAAAAATGTTATATATTGAAAAATAAATGGAATTTTGGTAATCAAATATCGCAGATTTTCTAAATATAGACTGATTAATTCATTTCTGGAATAAAAGTAATAAATTATTAATGTTTCAAAGAGTTGAGTTAGTTACACGCTTTTGAACTCGTATTTTCTTAAACAAAAACACGTAACTACAATGAAGTTTTTTTAAGTTTCAAAGAAAATTTTGTTTTGCATTCATAAAATGTTTTAATAAAAGAAGTTGTTCTCTTGTTATTTAATATATCGCTTTATATATTTATTTTTTTTTTAAATATGAAAATAAAAAATGATTTACAAAAGCAAAAGATAATTAACAACAATAACTGCAATACAAATAAAGGAAAAAATTAAACCTTTACTTCTCAAACTTCTCATTGTAATAATAATGACAATCGGGTGGAAGAAATGGTTTAAGGTCCTGAAGATGTTGCCATTTTTTGCTTGAAATTTTTATTCTTTGTAAATGCAACTTCAAAGTTTCAAACGCTTTTAATTTGTTTCCAATTCTTTGTGGAAATTCCTTAAACACATCTGTTGCACTTAATTTAAAATAAATTACTCCAGAGGGATCATACGCTAATACACGAATCATATTGACTGTGGGATCTCCAAAAAAAAGAATTTATTATAATTAACAAAGTAAAAATTTCAAACTATAATCACTATAATTATGAGAAAATAGGACTACGAGGGGAGGGGAGCGTAGTAGCACTATCCGCTAGTGAAATATAAAAATTCAAATCATACTATGAATAAATAAAATTCAATAGAAATAAATATGTGTTAGTTACAATTTTCAAGCAACAAGTATGTAGTTACGTGCTTTCGATTTTCGCTAATAATATGTCTAATTTTTATTATATGACAGTAAAAATTGGAGAAGACGTGGACCTCGTTGATATGCATCATAATCGATCAAAAAACCGATTTTGTATTTTTTGTTAGTTACGTGGTTTTGCATTTCAGCTAACGAAATGTTGATGCGAAAGTTGTGATTCTTTTGATAAAATGAGTTTAGTGGAATATGTATTAATATCATGTTTGAAGATTTTGCAAATCCGACTAAGGGATTTTACTAGATTTGCAAAATAGGAAAATAAGTGAAGTTTTCACTTTAATTGCAATTATAGCCTAGATCTTTGCATAATCAAAATAAGTTGATATGTTTCTGAAAGCCCTAAGTCTATATTTTCAAACCATATTAAAAATTATACGTGGTTTAGTGAGGTATATGAATAAATAAGAAATTTTAACAAAAAACTGTCTTTTTGCTTAAAGTTAAATTTGCAAATATTTCAAAAACTGGAGCTAATTTTGAAATCTGGTGTTCACATTCGTGATATTCATCCTAAAATCTATCATAATTGATATGTCGCTTGCCCGATGCATTTTTAGTGTTGTACTGTGTAATCAGGGATGTAAAAAGCTCTCAAGCGGGCAAAAAACTTATACATTTTTCTGGAAAGCTAAAAAGCGTCTGGCAAAAATATGCAAAATAATGGCGGAATGCGAAATAAGTCTTTGTAGTACAAAAAATTAATTTAAAAACCTAATCAGCGATTTATATTTAGCAAACGAGCAGAAATATACGTGTGTCGGCGTTTTGAGAGATCACATCGGAATTTTATTTTAGGGGGGGGGGGAGGTTAAAGTTTCCCACCTTTGGCCTGTTCGTGCAGCATATATGGTATATGAAACTAGGTGTTCTTTACATCAGAGTAGGGTATGTTCAGCAACTTTGTAGAAAATATTAAGGCAAATATTTTTTTGGAACGCATTAGCCCTCTAACTCCCTCATATAACGATATTTTTTGGCTCTTTTCTAACAAATAGTAAAAAATACCCTTAAAAGGGGAAGAGTGGGTATGCAATGTTCTACAAAAATGTTGGCCATAAAATTTTACTACATATGTCAGAACACACCAAAGTCCAAAAGTTAACACAAACCAGTCAAATTTAAGATTGCCCATTAGGGGTTAATTTACTTATTGTTCACATATGTAGGTCATCCCATCTCTGACGAGAAGGTTTGACACTCAGCTACCGAATACTTTTGTATCTATGTCACTATGACTTTAGTTTTGTTGCTTATGTTCTTTTTCATTAATTTTATCATTATCCTTTTGCCACTCAAAATTGCCATAAGGGAATTTAATCTTTTTAAT
This sequence comes from Leucophora obtusa, assembly GCA_949987735.1. Lineage (NCBI taxonomy): Eukaryota > Metazoa > Arthropoda > Insecta > Diptera > Anthomyiidae > Leucophora > Leucophora obtusa. Next base: position 44,190,335 of record OX465297.1, read on the forward strand.
TTTTTAATTGTCCCACAAGGGAATTTGTGAAAATAAAAATGTCTGACAGTTTGGAAAAACTTAACATGTTTTGCTATGTCTGCGGCAAGCACACCCTAAGGAATATTAGGTTTAATTTTTCAATAGTAAAGTGGAGGATATATACAAACTTTATTTTGAACTGGAAGTTTTTCCTGAATCGAAAGAGCTTTGTATATAAAGCCGTGCTAACATCTTTGCATCCAGGGCGACATTCGGATCTGTTTCCGGTATCTGTACTACCTATTCGCAGTCCAAGTATACATTGGAGACCTAGTACAAGCGTCGAAACCGAAACCGTCATCTCTAATTTTGTACAATTCGAAGCAACATCAAGCCCAAAATTAATGTCACAAGAGCATTTAAATTGTCACTATCAAAAAATAATGCAGAAATATTAGCAGCCGACTTGAAAAGCCTTCATTTGCTCGAGCCTGGAGTGAAAGTTTCGAGTTTCAGAACGCGCCATCATACATTTCTGCTATGTCGTTACAGTAAACACATTTGTTTACTGTAACGACATTGAAGGCTTAATAAATGAAATGGGCATATATTTCAACCCGGCCGATTGACTCTTCAAAGAAAAGTCTTAAAGCTGTACTTCTATTTTATGACAACTCAAAAACCCAATTCCAATTGCGTATGGTGTCAACAGGAAAGAGTCTTATGATTCTATAAAATGTATCTAGTACGTAGAGCATAAATGGCGTGCATATTGCGATTTAAAAGTAGTTGCCTTCTCTCTGGAATGTATTCTGGATATGTAAAGTTCCATGCTTTTTATGCAAATGGGACAGTAGATGGCGTGGCGACCAGCTCACGTGGAGTAAGGCGAACACAACATTATTCAGCCACCCATGATAATAATCGAACAAATTCTTCTGCCACCGCTACATATAAAGCATGGTATGTTTAAGAACTTTGTAAAAACTTTGGATAAAAATGGCCGAGCTTGAAGTCACATTTTCTACAACTTGGTGAAGCAAAGACTAAAGAAGGTATACAGTTTGTAGTAAAAAATATGTTGGTTAAATTTTGAAAATGCGTTTGTTTTGTCTTCAATCCAACAGGTTTTTTTGTTGGCCTTGATATAAGGAAGCTTATGCAAAATGCTGAATTCGATATTATGCTCACCCCAAAAGAACTGACTGCATGGAAAATCATTAAAGACTTTATATCAAATATTCTAGGCAAATGTCGATCTCCTTCTGCTCAAGCACACACCAACACCAACGAAAATCCACTTTTTGAACTCACATATGGACTTCTTTAAAAATCAGGGTCCTACTCCACAAAACAACTTATCAACTTTTCACTTTGCACTTATCAAATTTTTCGCCAATTTGCAAAACTTTATGTTCCTCAGAACTACAAAATTTCATAAGTGATAAGTTTATAAGTGTAATTTGCAAAATCTTTGCAATTTTTATATTCTCTTTGCAATTTCTATTCCACGTACGTTCTCTTGTGCAAACCCAGCAAAAAATACTGCTTGCTTGGAAGAAAATAGTGTAGCGTTTGCATTATTGGTGATATAAGGCATGATTTTTGTTTGAGATAGCTCGCGTGAAAGCACTTGTTTCGATATCCGATATGCGCTTCTATAATAGCTCCAAATAATGGCATGAAATCACAGCTTTTAGCAAATAAATTTGGTTATCATTGTCATTCTTTCGTGCTTTGTTAGAGCAATAAAGTGTGGTAAAGAAAACCCTTTTTTTAACACACTACTTCAAGCTATAAATCCTCAGAAGCAGTAGACGAAGCAAAGAAGCACTAATCATTTTTACCGCTTCCGAATTTTTGCTGGGAAAGATAATATTAAAAAGTGTAATTTGCAAAGACTTTGCAAATAATGATGCTGTTTAGTTCCACAAAAACTGTAAATTCTATTTTTGCAAAGCAAATTTTGATCAGTTAGTCAAAAATTTGCAAAGTAAACGATCGCTTTACAAATTCATATTGTTATAACTAGTGAAGCTTTCAAAATGTTTAGATGTGAGTTTTTGTTCGACGATAGTGGAGACGCGGTTACAACAAGAAATTATAGAGACCAAATTAATTTTTCGTTTTTTTTTTAATTTTAGTGCTTTCGTTTAAATCAAATCCAAGCTGATTTCGTTTTAAATAAAATTAGAGAAAAACGAGTAAAAAGGTTAAAGTCGGGCATGCCGACTATACAATACCCTACACCAGTCTGGTGTATTGTTTGGATCCGAAATTCGAATGGGTTAAAATGGGGCTTGTGTCAAAATTTTCTATAATGTGAGTCAGCGCACCAAATTTCATTAAAATATCTTAATAATTGCGACCTGCAGTTTGTAACCAAGCCAATTTTGGGGGGACCCTTATATGGGCACTAGTTCTAAACATGGACCGATGTTCACCAAAATCAATAGGCTTCGTCCTTGGGCCAACATAGGTCTATGTACCAAATTTCATCAAAATATCTTAATATTTGCGACCTGCAGCGTATAAACAATATAATTTTGGTGGGACCCTTATATGGGCACTAGGTCTAAACATTGACCGATGTTCACCAAAATCAATAGGCTGCGTTATTGGGCTAACATAGGTCTGTGTACCAAATTTCATCAAAATATCTTAATATTTGCGAACTGCAGCGTATAAACAGTATAATTTTGGTAGGACCCTTATATGGGCACAAGTTCTAAACATGGACCGATGTTCACCAAAATCAATAGGCTGCGTTATTGGGCCAATATAGGTCTGTGTACCAAATTTCATCAAAATATACTAATATTTACGACCTGCAGCGTATAAATAGTATACTTTTGGTAGGACCATTATATGGGCACTAGGTCTAAACATGGACCGATGTTCACCAAAATCAAACTTGTTCGTCCTTGGGCCAACATAGGTCTGCGTACCAAATTTCATCAAAATATCTTAATATTTGCGACCTGTAGAGTGCGCACAAGATTGTATGGGCAGACAGACAGACGGACGGACGGACGGACGGACAGACGGACATCGTTAAATCGAAATAAAAAAAAATTCTGAGCCGATCGGTATACTATAAGGTGGGTCTACGACCAATATTTTTTGGTGTTACAAACATCAGCACAAACTTATAATACCCTGACCACATAGTGGTGTAGGGTATAATTAGAGCACAATGTCGGCTGAAAATCAAATGATAGTGTGCTTGCATTGGCTCGGAAATGGTTGCCAGTACCATGGAGTTGCAGCTATGCATGCTGTTGCAAAATCAACAGTTTTCAGAACCATCCATTTTTATTTTGCGACCAAGTTCTGATGAACATCGCGAACGTTTTCATCAGATATGTCTTCCTATTTAAGAACGCTGTTAAGGCAAGAGGATTTCGCTCCTATAACAGATTTGTGTGGGACATTGTTCGATATTGGTGTCGAATTGCGAAGAGCGAAAAGGAAAGTGAATTGAAAATAAATGAACTTTTATATTTACTAAGTATTTCTTTTTGTACATATGTACGTTATTAAGAGCTTTTTTTTGTTTGTAGACCTATAGTGAAATTTAATATAAAATAATTTGTTCATAGACATCAACCCCGAAAAATCAATTTTTGAAAGACTTTTCTAAATAATAACTAAATTAACTCAATTAACTCTTAATTTTATGGCCAACATTTTTGTAGAACATTTCGTCCCCGCTCTCCCCTTTTTAGGGTGTTTCTTACGATTTGTTAGAATAGAGCCAAGAAATATTTCCCATAATATGTTCTGCAAAGTTGCTGAACATACCCTTTACCTCAGATGTAAAGAACACATAGTTTCATATACCCATGTGCTGCACGAACAGCCGAAAGGGGAGAAATATCAACCCCTCCCATCTAAGATAAAATTCCGATGTGATCTTTTAAAACGCCGACACACTTTTATATTGTTTGGTCTCCTCTACCAGAATCCTCTACCAGAACACCGTAATTTCTTTTTCTGTTGTACTCTGTAATTATCGGAAGATGAAAATGTAAAATAATTTTTAATGCCAGACAAATTCGCTAATTCCGGCCCAGTTTTCATCTTTTTAATCTTTTTTAACAAAGTTGCCACACAAACTTATAAATTAAAAAATGCACAACTTTGATTGGGGATATAAAATTTATTTGAGTAAAATTCAAAAAAGGTCCACGAAAAGGGCTAGAGTTTTTTGTTGGTTACAAATAAAAAATCGAAATCGATTAAATGCTGATTTCAACTCTGTTTGTGAAAAAATGCGTTTACACTTGCATCGAAATCCCGAGATTTCGATATTCACCACTCCGAAAAAACAATGAAGCAAAGCATATAGACGTTAAATTTTTAGAGAATGTCTTTATTAGAGCTAACTGTGTGTGCTTTTTTCAAAATTGAACATTTATATGATTTCCTTCACTGTTTTTTCAAATAGAAGTTAGAACTCCTAGTTTACATGTGCACCAAATTTGGAACTTCAAAAGGTATTGGATATATTAATTCTACACTCACAATATTTTATCGTTAAAAACAACCTAAAATACACATTAAATTAATGCAAAACACAATTAAAAAGAGGACTATTAATTTTTCATTATATTCAAACCATTTTGCTATCTATTTTCAAACATTGTTTAAACAATCCATAAAAGGAATTAAAATAATTTAAAAGTCTGTTAAAACAATCTTCAACTTTTAACTGACAAAACGTTAGAAAAAACGATTTTGTGGCTTGTTTATTCACATTTGAAAGTTTTTTTTTTTGTTTGAATTTTCAAAACACTAAAAATACCTAATTAAAGGTTTTTATATCGATTTTCATGTCAAATGACACTTTTTTAGATTTCAAAAAGTTGTGTTCATTTTGACTCCATGTGCCTATAAGGGTTAATTTCTAATTTTTTATTACTATGTACAAAATTTGATGTTAACAAAGTTATTTGGACAACGTTTGCCAAATTCCGCAAGAAACAACACATTGTTTTAATATACAAACGCATTAAAGTTAAATATATATGATTTTTTTTGAATTTAAAAAAAGTAATATAATTGACTCCAAATTAGCTTATACCAATTTTCTATAAAAACATCAGTAAAAATCACTTTCCACCATTTTGAATAGACAATCTTAGAAAATCGAGCTACTAATGCAATATTTGAAAATTTAAAGCATTTTAGAAATCGCTTTCGGGGCGAGAGGGTTTGAAACCAAATTGATTTAAAAAAACTGTTTTTATTATCAGGACAATATTATCTCTTAGATTCTGCCTTGGGAGCTTGCACCCCAAAAATAGTCATACCCCTAATGTACATAGTTGTCAAAAGAAAAATTGTTATACCCATGTTGCCCTGTTTAGAACAACGTGTTTCCACCCAATTGAATTTCTGGTAAAATGCGAACTAGTAGGAATTTAAAAAAAATCTGAAACAAGTATTCACTTAAATCGACTGAAAATTAATGTGTCCATTCCTACGAAAAGTCTGTGACTCTTATTTGTGACTATAGGTTCGTTCCTTTACGTTACCGCAGGAACCCGCGGGGTCCCAAACTTACCCAAAAAGCGTTCCCGTACTCGAAAATTGGGTAAATGAGAGTATTCCAGAGAGTGCATTTGTGTTTCTCTTTTTACCAAAGTTACCCAAACTTTTTCTTCGGGTAACTTTTGTAAATTGTAAAATAACAGCTGATGCAATGATAACCAAAAACAACAATAGTAAAAATAAATTGAAAAATTAAATTAAACAAACCAATACGCAAAAGAAATGTGTTATTTATAATAATTAATTGAACAAAATCAATAAGAACTTTTAAATGCAAATAAATATGTGTGTTTATTCTATTTTTCAATCTAAAATTACACGCATTTTCACATTTTTCTTTGAAATGCAGTTTTGGGCTCGAAAAGTGGTTTTGTGCGTTCCTTTACTTTTGGGTAATTTTGTCACTTTGTGAGAGGATTTTTTGCTTACTCTCATTTTACCGAACTTTACCCAAAAAGTAAAGGAACGCACTTTATATTTCCCTTGTGTTTGTTGTTGCAAAGTCACAATAAATTATATTTTTTGTTTAAAAACATCAAAACATTAAGACCTGGTGTCGACACAATCATAAAACTGACAAATAAAATTATAATTTTTTTTAATTTTATTGTTGCTTAGTATTGAAAGTTGTGACTTTCAGTCGTAGAAACAGTCTTGAGGTAGTCACAGCGAGTCAAAAGTAGGAATAGGCACATAAGACACATTAATTTGCAATTTAAACCACACACCTCTCAGTACAACATCTTAAAAATTCCTTTCTTTTTAATTTATTAATTCTTGTACACAGAGTTTTTGCTTTCAAAATATTCTACAACTTCAGTAATGAAAATACGATAATTTCGGGGATTTTCCAGTTCCCCATCATCAGTTATCTTTAGAAGATGGTGGCATTTCTGGAATAATAAAAAATAGAAATTTCCCATTAATATAGGGGTTACACGATCAATTTTTGCCTTTCAAGTTTCAATACACTCACATTTTTTTACTAACACACTCACATTTTAAAAATTGAACAGCAACTTGATATCAATTTTTGCTTTCAAGTTTTGAGAAAACTTGACGGTCAAGTTTTCAACAGCTGATCAATTTCTTGTAAATTTATTTTGCTTTTTACAAATATTGTGCCGCAATAAAACACGATTGATAAAATACGGAATGTGAATATTTCATTTCATTTTTCATTTCATTTATTTATTCAGTCTATGGAAATAAAAATTCCTTACAGACTATGATTAAATTAAAAATATAATATAAATATACTAATTATATACATATATTAAATAATAGAGCGCTACATTATTTTAAAACTGTATTCAGAAATAACTTAAATTTATTCTTAGACGTGCAAAACTCTATATATGATTTAGATTCCCGATTTTGTTGTAGCTTAAAATTTCGGTATATCGACGAAATGATTTAAAAATCAAAATAAATAAAAAATCAATTTCAGCTGACATGAAAATGTCTGTGGAATATGTGAAGAAAAAAATAAAGTCTTTTCGAACAGCCTACAGTGCGGAAACAGCCCACAGAGGCGAATATTTTTAGTTCTTTCCTTGACGACGGCATCTTGAAATCAAAATTGACTATCAAGTTGCATGCAGCCTACGTCACAGCTTCAAGTTCAACTAAATTTGACAAGCAGTATGTGTTATCAACTTGAAAGCAAAATCTTTATCGTGTAACCTCACTGTAAGACATAAACTGCTAACCAACTAAAGGGTGGTCCAACCATAATGCACGATGTTAATTGTGAGTCACACCTTAACGTCAAGTTTTTTGTCCAACTTAATTTGACATTTCTTTGTTTCAGTGTTTGACAAATTCAACCATGGAGAGGTACACAATTGAGCAGCACGTTAAAATTGTTGAAGCCTTTTACGAAAATGGGCGTTCAAATCAAAATGCATTTCGTGCACTTCACTGGTCAGCATAATCGACCAAATGTGTCCACAATCGGGAGAAGTGTGCCCAAATTTCAGCAAACCGGGTCTGTAGGAAATGTAAAAATACCTGTGCATGCTCGCCCAGAGCCGTCAACCTCGACTCGTCGTCGGTGTTCGCTATCGCGAGATGATAACGGACGTCTTGTGGCCAGAAATTGAGGATATGGACCTGGACGATATGTGCTTCCAACAAGATGATACCACACAGCCAACGAAACAATGGCTCTTTTGCTGAGAAATTCAATGGCCGTGTTATCTCACGTCGTGGTGATGTTAATTGGCCGCCACGATCATGTGATTTGACACCGTGGGACTTCTTTCTTTGGGGATATTTAAAAGAAAAAGTGTACGCCAATAAGCCAAGAACAATTCAAGAGCTAAAGGATGAGATGACATTGAACCTCAATTATATCTCAGAGTCATTGAATATATTGACCATCGGATAGAGGTATGCCACCGAAGCCGTGGCGAGCATTTGGCCGATAATTTATTTCACACATAATTGTCATGGATCCTTCTATAATAAAAAATATTAAGATAATTCTCTGAAAACTTTTTGTTTTATTTACAATTAACCTCGTGCGTTTTGGTTGTACCACCCTTTATGAGAGCTACCACGGTACTTAAAATATTATTTTTCTTTGGTTCGTAACCTGCATTGTAAAATGTCTGAAATCGACGAAATCGGCCCATATTTATAAAAGTTAAACTAACATACAGCTTTTCTACTTCCGATAGCGACTGTATCTCCTAGTCTTATACCATTCTTGGTTATGCCAAAATTTTCCACTAGCAACTTCCATTTTCATATGGTGCATACATATATTATAAGTTTTTATGTGTAGTTTAATACCTACGTAGACACAAACATTTATAAACATTAAGGTAAGACTAACCAACCCAAATGATGGAACAACTGCCTATTAGATACTACTGAAATAATTGCAAACAATTAAAGTCTATTTATGCAAATTTAGAAGATATTAACAATATACAGTGTAAATGCAATTATAAATGGTTGTGTGCGGATACATTCGTAAACATACATATATTCATGAAGGTATGCTAACACCATATTATATGCTATATAATATAAGCTTGCGAACAAATTTTTAGGAAGTTCACAGTTTCTCCCATTTTATAACTCCATCAATAACTTGATTGCCTTTTGTTTTTCGTGTTATGAAAAGTTGAAATACAAAAATTTTTAAAATAATCGGAATTTGATTAATATGCAAAATATTGCACTTTTTCGAATTCATCTAATTCGCTTCATTCACTTCACATAAAGAAAAATTATGGTTTCGATAAACATATTTGAAGAGCATCAAATTATTAAATATTTATGGCAATCATACTCTTACCTGCTTTTTATCATAATATGATCCATAATTATCACATTATGAGTCCAAAATTATCCACATATTAGCATATTATAGTCGCAGCTTGCATACTTTGATCCCTATAATATTTTCTCAGCATTCTGTGCAAGCTGAATTAAAAACACAGGACAGTCTTCTGTTCTAACAAATCGGTTCCAGTATATCTGTCAAAGAACAAAAGTGTAATCGGTTGCCCTAGAATCAGTTCTGGTACTAGTTCTAGAACTGATTCTAAGTCGGTCACACCTTCTATATAAGATCCGTGGAACTACTTCCGGAACCAGTTCTGGGTAGTTTTCATTTGTAACCCCTTCTATTGTCAATTCTAATATCGATGATTTTTGTTTGAAATTGTCCGAAAAGCAACCGCTTCAATGGCTCCAAAGTGAAACCGGTTGTCTCAAAATCAGTCCTGGAACTAGTTTTATAACAGATTCTCGGTCAATTAAAGCTTACATAAAGAATCCGTGGAACATGTTCCTGAACTAGTTCTATAGAATCCCTTCTAGTGGAAGTAGTTACAGAAATCGTGTGGTTGGAAATCGATTGTAGAAAAATTTCCTGGGAAGCTATGCAATTTCTAACCATTCTGATTGGTTTATTTGTTTTTAACCAATCAGAATGTTTTATGAAATATTATTTATAATCTTTTGTAATATTTCTGTACATAAACTGATCAAATACCGTACTGTTCAGAGCTTCGAAGAATTAATTCCCTAATTCCCTTTTTTTGAACTGAATTTATATTTTGGGAATGAATTCCCTGACCAAACTTAAGGAATTGAATGAATTCCTTTTTTTCACTCGATTTATCTTAAAGGAATTCATTCATTTTTTCTAATGCCTTCATAAAATTTAATGAATTCATTCAACAAGGAATTCATTCAATTCTAGTTAATTCAACTTTTGGTCAAGGAATTCATTCAATTCTAGTTAATTCAACTTTTGGTCAAGGAATTCATTCAATTTTAGATAATTCAACTATTGGTCAAGGAATTCATTCAATTCTATTTAATTCTTTTTTGGTCAAGGAATTCATTCAATTCTAGTTAATTCAACTTTTGGTGAAGGAATTCATTCAATTCTAGTTAATTCAACTTTTAGTCAAAGAATTAAATTTATTTCGTTTAATTCTCTAAGGAATTAAATTTTTTTCGTTTAATTCCCTGAATTTAAATATTCACTCAATGCCCATCTCTTAATGCTCTATCTTAGTTTTCGGGATACAGGCCATTTTGTAAAATGGCGAGATAGTGCAAAACGGAAATTTTTGCTACTATGGAGTATTAACACACCCCAATAATACAAATAGGCCAGGTCTTGTAATGCTTCCGATTGATCAATTTCAGTCAAGTGGGTCACTGTGACTGTTCATAAAAATGGATTCCTGGGTGAATGGAGCGTGTACATTGATTCAAAACTTGCAAAAATTTTGTCGGTTTTGCTCTATCTCGCTTAGTTTTCGAGATAGAGGCCATTTTGTAAAATGGCGATTTTTTAAAATGGCCCGTATTTATGCTCCAAATGAGTACCAACACACCCCAATAATACAAATATGCCAGGTCTTGTAACGGAATTTTACTAAAATTTAGTATATATTTTACTTAAATTTATTGTAAGCTTTTTCTTAAATTCAGTAAAAATATCTTAAGTCCAAGTCAAGTTCTCTTAAATTTTAAGAAGCTTGAATTTGTACTAATGCAGAATAAACTTGTTTTTAGTTGATAGATTACACTCGTATTAAGTACCCAGCAAAAAAAATTGCAAGTAGTGCTTTGAAAACTACTTCTTTTAATACTTCACAAGTATCCGTTAGTGTATTTTTACTGCTTTTTTAGAAGTTATTCTGAACAACTTAAAAAAATCACTTCTTTCATTGCTTCCGAAGTATCCGTTATTACATTTTTACAGCTTTTTTAGAATTATTTCTGAACAACTTCAAACAATCACTTCTTTCATTGCTTCCCAAGTATCCGTTATTACATTTTTACAGCTTTTTTAGAATTACTTCTGAACCACATCCAAAAAATCACTTAAGTATTGCTTCTAAAGAGTAATTGCTCTAAAAGTGATCGTAAAAAGTGATTTTGGTATCATTTGGCATTTCCAAACAGAGGGTCTCGGGTTCGATTCCCGGCGGAACCAAATTTTTTTCTTTAAAATTTTTTTTGTTTTATTAATTTTTTTTTTAGTATTTATGATTAATTTCTCTAAATTCAATATTTTTTTAAATTTTTAAAAATATGTATATATACAAAAAATGGTGAGAAATTGATTTTTATGTCCCTGTAAAAATAGTACTCAAACCAATATTGAATTGGAGTGCACCTTTTGCACTTGTTCAATAAGTACTTTTATTGAAGAGAATAAGGAACAATATCTCGCATTAACAACCCAGCAAAATCTTTCATTACCAAATAAGTGGTTATATAATAGAAATTCATAGCTCCGAACAACTTATTTTTTGGCGTCTAAACTCATTATTTTTGTTTGGCGTGGTCGTTTTTATAAGTAGTCACGCTTACCCGCTCGCTTACGAAAAAATGAGAAATAAGTAGTTATGAGGTTTTAAATAATAAGTGGTTACACACATACTTACAAAAAGTTGAATTATAAGTGGTTATCCGATTGCTTACTTGATTCTTAAATATAAGGAGATAAGCAAATACTATTATCTTAAGGAAATTCTTTCAGAAAAATTTTTCTCTAGTGTGTAATTTTAGGACTCCCCTACGGGGAAAGGGACCGGTCCCAGATGACACGCAGGATAGGTCCCAAGGGGGCGGAGACCGGTCGCTGATCGGTCTTTTTGTTTGAAAGAGACATATCACTTTAACATGGCGTTGTCATTGGAAATGACCAATTTCCACAGTTTAGACACATTGTGGCAGTAAGGTGGTGTGTCTAAAAATAGCTTTTCAAATAAACTAATAAAAAATTAAGAATTAAAAATAATCTACTTGGCGTTGAAGTAGGGCTCGATAACACAACCTTCTGCTTGTAAGGCAAACGCTCTACCGTCTGAGCTAACGTTGCTTATGCGTGATGCCTGGCTGATGGTTAAGTTATATGTTTTTCGTTTCTGTTCAAATAAAAAAGAGAAAGAAAAAACAAACACACACAGCAAATAAAAAAATATGGAAAAGAAAAAAAATAGAAAATAAAACAACATTAACACACACACATATATGGTGAAGTGTCTTGAATATGCCCCCGATTGACCGGTCATGGGATAGCTCCCTTAATGGCAGTTGACTTGTTTTTTGCGTTGGCCATAATTAAATTAAAAAATCAATTAAAAATTAGAAAACTACCTCAAAACCTCTGATAATATAAATAAAAATTTTAAAAATTTCCCTTAAGTTACAAAGAAAAGTTAAATGAAATACCAATTGTTAAAACTAAAACAGCTTTAACATTAAAAAAACGTTGAAAATACATAACTTAAAATTTCTTAGCAAAACATTATAGAAATTTAAAATAAGAGCTAAAATAAGTAAATCGTGAAAAAATAAAGTTAAAAATAAATAAAAGAGTAAAATAAATAAAAAATATTTTTAAAAATATGCCGCGAATTTTGTTTTTATTTAGGTATCGGTCAAGTTTTTTTAAAAGCAACAGTGAAAATAACGAATCAGAAAATACTTAGAAAATTAATTCATTTTTTATTGTTCATATTTGTACTAATTTAGTAATATGCCTTCGGTTGACCGGTCACGAGATAGGTCCTTGGAGGGCAATTGACTCCTCATTCCCCGTAGGGTCGTCATAAAAATTTAAACATAAAACATATTTACATACTATAATAAATAAAAATGTATAAAATTTAACTGTGTAAAAAGTACTTATTAAAACTATTACGAGTAAGTCATTACTTTAAATTTAGAAACAATGAATACAATAGGCCGTTATTAGGAAGTCATTATTTTATATTATAAAATAATGCAGAAGGTAATGATATATCATTTTTGGTAATGCAGATAGTAATGAGGTGTCATTACCAATATTTTGCTGGGAAAGTGGTGTTTTTATGCCAGTCAACCTTCATATCAAAGAATAGCTCAGCGGTAGAGCGCTAGACTAGCAATCGTGAGGTCGCAAGTTCGATCTCCGGTGGCGGCAATAAAAAACTTTTGTAAATTAAAAAAAATATAATTTTTTTTTGGAAAGATTTTTTTTTAAACTTTTAATTGGTGAAAAAGAGCTTCCTTTGCACTCGTTCAAAAAGTACTGAAAAAATGTTGAAGTGGGAGTACTCCTCTCCTATGACAACTCAATGTTAAAATCATTAGTGTTTATGTTAAAAAAGAAGTACATCTAGATCATCAATTGTAGTGATTTTTCTACTGCTTCGGCATCTCTTTTTTTGCTGGGTAAGTATTCAAAATAAAAAAACCAAAAGATTTTTTATATAATATTATACATTACAACACTAAAAATACATCGGGCATGTGACATATCAATTCTGATAGATTTTAGGATCAATATCACGAATGTGAACACCAAATTTTAATATTAGCTCTTCTTTTTAAAATATTCGCAAATTTGACTTTTAGAAAAAATACAATTTTTCCTTTAAAATTTCTTATTTATTCATATATCTGACTAAATCATGCATAAATTTTAATATCATTTAAAAGTATAGACTTTGGGCTTTTAGAACCATATCAACTTATTTTGATTAGGTAAAGGGTTTAGGATATAATCGCAATTCAAGTGAAAACTTCACTTAGTTCTCTATTTTGCAAATTTAGTAAAATCCCTTAATCGGATTTGCAAAATCTTCACTCATGATATTAATACATATTCCACTAAACTCATTTTATCAAAAGAATCACAGCTTTCGCATAAACATTTGCAGAAAATTCAATCTGAAATACAAATTTTATATATTTTTTATTTCAAATAAATTTTATATGAAATTACTATGGCAAAAGGAAATTTTTTAGGAATTTGCACTTCAATTATCTAAAACTTCGTTGAAATTGATTAGAAAATATGTTTTACATTTCTGAATGGTTTTATCTGGGTTTTATAATTTAATTTAAGATTTGTCACAGACTCTTTAATTTTTAGTTATTAAAATAGTCAGTCTTTGTCAGTTTTAGCAAATTTTAATATAAAATTAAAACAGAAAATGCGAAATTTTTTTACAAATTAAGTAATATCAGATGTTTACTAAAGGTAAATATTTACAAGCGAAATATGTTTACAAATATCGATATGTATATTTGAGTAAAACTATTGCCTCAAGGGGCGCTCAATGAGTGGCTCCATATTGCATGAAGTACATTAAGAATGCAACATCGCAAAAACCCGGCCCTCCAACCAATTTCGTGCGGCCCTTCATTAATTTTAAAACAATCAATCAAAAAAATTTTTTAAATTTACAAAAATTTTAACTAAATTACAAAAAAAACAGAATTTAAAAATATACATAACATAATATAGAAAACAGCGATAACAAAATAATGTAGCCAATGGAGCCTCAAAAAAATTACACCGATAAACAAATATCGACTTTTTAGCACAGACTTCCTCTAAAACATTTTAAAGTATTTTCGCCTCCCACATACGAATATTAAGTCAAAAATTCCTTCCTTATTTAAACCTTAAGCCTGAGAAAAATACTTTATGTCTTTTTTCCATCTTATAACTCGAGGGTTGGTTCTGAAGAAAATACAGTGGGGAGCATTATTGAGTACATGTCAGCACTTGAGGAAACTTACAAATGCAGGCATAAAAATATCGGACAAGGGGACTAAAGTATACTTTTCAGAAAGCAAAAGGTTCGCTTAATCTAAACCTGGCCTCAGAAATGACCTTCCATATCAGACTTTCGAGCTATATAAATGGGAAAAACTTAACTTTTCTTCAAAATATTTCGAATCGTATGTTTCCTCGAAAAATATTTTTAACAAGATTCGTAACGGCATCTGAATATTCTACCCTTCCTCTTTAAAATGATTTTTGAATTCTTTTGATAACATATTTTTTTACGGATATATCGTTTTTTGAAATTTGGGTCTTTTATTTTTTTTACAATTTTACTTCGAAATTGCGGTGAAGGCCCAAATTTCAATAAACGATATATCCGTAAAAAAATATGTTATCAAAAGAATTCAAAAATCATTTTAAAGAGGAAGAGTAGAATATTCAGATGCCGTTACGAATCTTGTTAAAAATATTTTTCAAGAAAATATACGATTCGAAATATTTTGAAGAAAAGTTAAGTTTTTCCTATTTATATAGATCTAAAGTCTGATAAGGAAGGTCATTTCTGAGGCCAGATTTAGATTAAGCGAACCTTTTGCTTTCAGAAAAGTATACTTTAGTCCCCTTGACTGATATTTTTATGTCTGCACTTCTAAGTTTCCTCAAGTGCTGACATGTACTCAATAATGCTCTCCACTGTATGTTCAGTATGATTAGAATACTTTCTAATAGAAAACCTGGTCTTAAAATCTGCCATTTAAATGCCCAAAACCTTAACAATAAAATGGATGAGTTTCGTTTTATCTTTGAAGAATCTGCTGTTGATGTGATTTGTGTATCAGAAACTTGGTTTGTAACCGCTGTTCATGATAACTTTTATAATCTTCGTGGCTATAGACTTTTCCGCGCTGATAGGGCTACTAACGCTGGTGGAGTTGCCATATATATAAAATCGTCAATAGACTGCAAAAGGAAAAATATAGCAGTTGAAGAAAATAGTGTAACTACGAAAAAGGATGATTTAAATGGAAGAATAGAGCACTTGTTTTTGGAGATATTCAGCAAAGACCAAAAATTCCTATTGGGCACAATATATAGGCAAAATAAAAGAATTAAGATGGATCATTGGATGTCTAAATTAACAACAATAACAATGGGTTATACTGATGTCATACTTGTTGGTGATTTCAATAATAATATTTTGGACAATAGAGGACTGATGACAGGTATGAGTGCAATAGGTTTGCACCTAGTAAATTACTTAATACCAACACATTTTACTAAAACAACCGATACTCTCCTGGATCTATGTTTCGTCAACAATATTTCGAGATTATTGCTATTTGATAAAATTTCAGCCGCTTTATTTTTAAAACATGATATTTTTATAACATATGACTACCACTCTGAAGCTTGTAATCAACGAGCAGGCACCGGATTTTACAAACCAAAAACTTTATTTTTAAGTTTTCATCAAGAAATAAAAAAGTATTTTGTTCAAAATAAAGTAAATTATCTAAATTATTTTTTTTTTATATTCATCCAATATTGAAAATATGTATATTTATCTTTATAAAAAAAAGAAAAACAAAAATTACAAATGATTTTTATACAAATGAAATTTTTTATTTTCAACCCCAAACAAAAAAAGAAAAAGAAAAAATAAAAAAAAAAGTTTTTGTACAAAAAAAAGAAAAGTTTTTTTTGTAGAAAAAAAAAGTTTCCTTATTAAGAAAAACAGTTTTTTTTTTAATTTATAAAATTTTAGATTTATGGTAAAAAAATTGTATTAAAAACCCTTATCAGCGATTTTCATTTTGCAAAGAAATATACTGATGTAAGAATTTTCCTTTTTGCAAATTTTTTTCCCGCGACTTTTTTTTTCGCGATTTTTTTTAATTATCCATCAAACTTTGTTGTACGAAATGGGTATAATAGTCTCTAGATTACATATTTAACAAAACCGCACCTAAAAAAACGCTAAATTTTGGCGGAACGCGAAAAAAGGCTTTATGGTAAAAAAATTGTATTAAAAACCCTTATCAGCGATTTGCATTCTGTCTTGTGACATGTCACAAGGGGTCAATTTCCCCCTCCTATGACAACGCCATGTAAAAGTGACCAGTCTATTTCAAATAAAGGGGGGAGTTCGGTGACAGTTTGTTAAAATTTCCCGTAGGGAATATATATCCTAACATTATTTCCCCAGTGCTGTTATAAGATTAAATATTGTTTCATTGGTATGCTAAATATAAAAATAAATAAATAAATAAAAATAAAATATGACGCAGAAGTACTTAGGAGTCTCTCATTTTTTATGAGTTTGAATTAAAAAAAAAATACCTTTCATTTTACGAAATGCTTAAGACTGTTCTACGGACGTCGTAAATATCTCCAAAATCTACTTTTGAGAAATATCCTTGAAGCATTTAAATTTGGTAAAACAGTTAGGTACAATACAATTTTATTCATATACCAATGAAAATAGCAAAGCAATTAGTAGCTTTTTCTGCTATTTTTACAGATTTATTATTTAAAAGTGATTTTGTAGACAAATTTTTGCTGAATATTGGTAAGATTAGAAGATCAAAAATAAACTGTTAAATATAATAATAGTCATCCTGCTAAAATCAACAGAAATATATGATGAAAATAAATAGAAGCCTGCTAATTTCACAAAAATAGATCTTTATTCTCTTAAAACAATTTGAAAACTGTTTGTGTTTTTTCATTCTACTAATATTTAGCAAAATTTGTTGCTGATTCCAGCTCTTTCTTTTAGTGTATTTAACCTGACCAATCATCTCGCTTTTGACGGTATTATACCGGTTTTTAAAGGCTAGTGTCGCCTTGAATTTTTATCCCGTTTTTAAAACAGACAATTCCGCCATATCCCGAATTTTAATATGTAATTCAACTCTTGAATAAAGTTTTCATAATTTATTTTTTTTAGAGTTCCCAGCCAGCAAACGAACCCAAAAGTCAATCAGAAAAGTGCTCAAAATATATTATTAAACTTTCACTTGTATGAAAGTGGTGCATCCAAAAGAGCCTTCTTTTTAGATTCAAAAATGACTCAAAGAAATATTTTAAAAAAATTATTAGGTTAAAAAATTAATGTTTTTTGAGTTATTTTTGAATTGTTCACAAAATATTAAAATTTATTTACTTTTCCGAGTCGTTTGTGTTTGTGCTTTTTTATGACTCATTTTACTAAAACTATTACTTTCGTCCAAAAAATTAGCAATTTTTGACAAATAGGTTTAAAATTTAAAAATATGTGCTTCACAGAAAGAATTTACAAAATTCTAATTAAATTTTTAAACACTTTTCTCATACCAAATTTGTAAATACAAAAAAAAACTTTTTAAAAAGGCACCAACAAAGAAATTTGTAAATCCAAAAAAAAAATGTCTTTTTTTGTAACTTTGAATTTTTATTTTTAAACAATTTTTATATGAAAGATAACAATTTACAAACGAGTTACAAATATTTGAAACAAAAAAATTGTTGGAAATAAAATTTCAATTTCAAAGAAAATGTGATTAGTTCTACAAATTCCCATTGTTGGTGCCTACTGTTTTTTCTGTGTTTGTTTGAATAATTTTCGACTTTCTCTGAATAAGAACCCTCATAAAAGTATTTCTGGCTCGGTTATCAATTTTTAAAATTTAAGAATTAATTTAATGCAATCAGAGCCTGAGAGGTCTGATATTTGTTACAAATTTTCGGTACGAAAATGTTGTGAACCTATGAGTTTTAAATTTCATTTACATTCAGATTTTCAATAAAAATTTATTTTTCCACCTTTTGTATCAAAATTCCGTTCATCACGTAATTTATGTTACACATTTCAATAAACAAAACAAGGGATCAAAATCCATTAAGTAAATCTGCAAATATTTTAAATCTGTGAAATCCCAAATTTGGCCCTTCACAACTAAGTTTGTAACTACATTTGAAGTAAGAAAATCGACCCGGGTTAAAATTTTAATATGGTGTCTTATATAATTGTGTTTCATTTGATAAAGCCCAAATTACTTGAACGTAAATGTAACGTGGCGAATCAGCTGATTCAACCTGCTCAATGAGAAACACATAGTGCTGTGTACTAGACGTAAACGAATCGTAACGTGCCGGACATCTCTGTTGAAAACAGAATTTTTTCTCCGTTGTTACGTGAGAGTGGCAAACAGCTGTTTTCAGTTGCTTATCAGTGATGGGATTTGTGGCACAATTGTACCATGTTTGGCACAATCAAAGTTTGATTGGTACACTTGCACATTTTGGTTATTTCCAAAAATTCTATAGAAATTCGAATTTTTATTTTGTAATTTTCATACAAAAACTTTTATTTAAAACGAACACATAAAATATTATATTTGAAAAGTAAACAAATTAAGTAAATAAAAATCGATTAAATTCAAAAATAAATTAAATTTGGCATAAACTAATTTAATGATTGAATGAATCAAATGAGCTAAATTGACAACAAATTATTTTCGATTTAAAATGAATTTGAATCCGATTTTCAGGGATAAAATATAATCCACAATGGATTTTTATGAAAGTTCTTGCTTGTTATTTTATAAAAACAATGTAAGTTTTGGTACTATTGGGGTCAAAAATGTACTATTTTTAACCTGGTTGGTACTATTCTAAAAATCAAATTTATCATTTCTTAATAGCACGTTACATATTTTGAGTAACTTAGCAAAAATAAAATACCACGTTACGACTCGTTCTCGTTACATTTACGTTCTAGTAAAGTAAACGAGGCCTAAAGTTCATATACAACAACATACAAATTGATCCGAATAATGGGTCATCTACATGTGTCTAATTATATAAAATTAGATATAATTTGACACAATTTAATCCGAGATTTGTCCATATCGAGGACATCATATTATATATAATTCGACATAACTATATCTGATTTTGATTTTATGACTAGAAGTTATGCTTAACAATTAATAAGTTGGCAATTGAAATTTCTGTAGTTTAAACTAATTGTATGAAATAGAACATAACAAAATGTTTAAATTTTTTTTACAAAATTGGTTGTATTTTATAAAAAATCATTTAAAAAGCATTCTTATTGAACGTACGCATAATTTTTTTTAATATGAAATTATATAAAAAAATTACTTAAAAATGATTGTTTTTGGAGCCATATATGGCAGAGCTGTTTCAATTCAATTCATTTTTCATTCATGATTTCAATTCATTTCGAATTAACTAAATTTTTAATTAATTCTTTTCACTAAGAAAAAGAATTGACTGAAATTTGAATCAAATGAATTGGCAAAATGAATTTGGCAAAATGAATTGCAATTCATTTCCCATTCAAATTAATTGAATTGATTTTGAATTAATTCAAATGAATTAAAAATGAATTGCAATCAATCAAAGTAAATATGGTGTTTGGGGTTTATTTCTCCAAATATTACTTATTTTGGTTTCGACATACGCTGAACGACAAAAACACATTCAATATTCAAGAAGCAATTATTTCATTGCAATTAATTTTTCTTTTTTCGAATTAATTTGAATTAATTCAAAGTCAATTCAAATGAATTGGAAATGAATTGCAATTAATTTTGCCAAATTCATTTGAATTGAAAATGAATTTCAATTCATTTTGCCAATTAACTTTTGCCAAATTCATGTGAATTGATTCGAATTTCATTCAATTCGTGATTTTTGTAAAAAGAAAATTTTGCTAATTCAATGCATGAATGATGCATTTACAGCTCTGTTATGTGGTTATGTTTGAAGTTAATTAATTCTTCATTTGAAGATAACTAAATTTGATGTTGAACTGTATATTAATTCGTATGGAATAATATATAAAGTTATATAAAATAACAAGAAAATATTTTTAGTATGGCGTCACATATATTTTCATGTAACTTGGCATGGAACCATATATAATCATATCGGTCACTTCATATATATTTATTCATTTTATATGGCTTTTGTAGGTACCCAAGTAAAAAAAAATGATATGGAGCCATATGAAGTTATATTTAATTATATATAATCTTTTATGTAATTAGATATAATTATATCCGAAAAATGAGAACATCTTATTGTATCTTATTGTATCGAATTGTATACAATTGTATACAATTTGGTACAATTTGATACAATTTTATGCTATTCGATACAATTGTATCCGAATTTTGTCCTCATCCAATTACATCAAATTATACCTTTTTATATAAAATTATATAAAATGTTATAAAAGTGGACATAGTTTGATACAATTATATCTAAAAATTGACCTTATACTTTAGATCATATTATATATGACCACATCTAACAATATACAAAAATTATTTTTTTAAATAAAAAAGATATGCAATATCTGGAGATCAGACCTGGGGAATTTCAATTACAATTGCAAATAAATGTAATTGAAATTAAAAAAAACTCAATTACATTTCATGTAACTGTAATTGAACATTTTCAATTACAAGTAATTGTAATTGAAAGTGATTTCAATTACAAATTTCAATTACATTTAGAATTAAAGTGTTTTTTGTTAAAATTTTGTAGAAAAAACTGACTGGGATAGGTTGGATAGGCGTGGATAAGTATAAAAAGAATACGTCATGTTGGGCTGACCCCTCACTTGTGCTTTTTCTCATTATTTCTTTTCCGAAAAAATGTAAATGTAATTTACATTTTTTCAATTACAATTATATGTAATGTATAATTGAAAATTTTCAATTACAAATTACTTGTAATTATTTTTTTTTTAATTACAATTACATGTAATTGTGTAATTGCATGTGTAATTAATTTCCAAATATAATGATTAACCCAAAGGTCTGCTGGAGATCCTATAATTTCGATAAATCTTCCATTACTTTTATCCAGATTTACCATGACAGTGCATTAAACATGAACAAAATTTTCTTTATTTTTAGTAATTTTAAAATAAAGTTAACAAGACTGAAATTTTAAAGGATTATGTTATACAACCAAGATATAAGAAAAATAGTAAAAAAGTAGTAAAATAGTACAAAATAGTAAAAATTGCTAAAAATATATGATGCAAAAAATAAACTCACACACGAATCATGCACAGGTTATATATTCTTATTCCCGCTCACGCACGAATCAAGTACGAATTATATATTCTCAGACTCACGCACGAATCACTTGAGTATAGTAATTATTTCTCAAGATCACGTGTGAATAACGTGACTCACATTTCTAGTCACGCGCCAATCCCTAGTAATTACTAAATCTAAAACTAGTTCAAAATCATTGTTAACATAGAACATATAAAATAATACGGTTTTATATAAAATCACTTTGAAATAATTGCTTATGTGGGATGATATATAATTATAGATGATGTTATAAAGAACGTTATATTGTTATATATTAAAGAAATCATGAAATATTGTAGATATGGAACCATATTAAGTTATATATGGGTTCTTATTCGTCCATATATAATCATATCTAACACAAATTATGAAATATTTCTTATATGGCTCCACATATAGTATTATATTATTATGTATAGTGTTTACGTGCAAAGTGCATCGAACGCACCTATTGTTGGCTTAACGAAACAATCTCGCGCTCTTTGGCATTTACTCGTAGCCTTAGAGCTCTTGTTTTGTTAAGCCAACAATTTTTAATACTCTTGTATCAACCCGAGCGTAAGGTACGTTGCAACCCCCGTTTGCTATATTAAATAAAGAAGTTATTTTTATAACGTTTTTAGAAAATATTCTAACCCGCATTTTTTATTTATTTTCCATAATTTTCGGAAATTATTTTACGAGAAAAACATATAGTGTCATACTGAATTATATATAAACGTATACGTAATTATATCTGTAATATGTTACTTTATGTACTTATATATAGCACATGCAATTATATGTAGGCCAGTATGTAATAATATAAAATCACATATGTCTCCATATTAAAACCTTTGAGGAAAAATATCTAACATATGACTATATAAAAGTATATCTGCTTGAATTTAAAAGCATATGTGGTCATATGTAACTATAACTTACTATATGCAATTAGATAAAATAATATGTGATTATATCAAAACTTTTTTACTCGGGTATATATGGAGTGAGATTTGGGGACATATGTATAATAGTATCAATTGCCATATAAAAAATTTGTTCAAAAAATAATATCAGATATAGTTGAATATAATGATATGTGTCCCAATGTGATTCCATTCACAGCCAGATGTAGCTCAATCACACTATATA
The DNA here is from genome assembly GCA_949987735.1 of Leucophora obtusa. Lineage (NCBI taxonomy): Eukaryota > Metazoa > Arthropoda > Insecta > Diptera > Anthomyiidae > Leucophora > Leucophora obtusa. The sequence goes on from OX465297.1 coordinate 44,213,156, forward strand.
TGACCATATATAATTATATTTACTCGGGTATTGAAAATAGATTTCTACTTCACGATACTTCATTTCGCCGGACTTTACTTCCAAACTAATTTGAGCTTAAAGCCTGAGTTACCAGACGTAAATGTAACGTATCTCTGCGTAGCTGAATTAACGAGTTAAATAAAGAGAGAAGAGGTGTTGTTTTTTTATTTATTTTTATGCATTCAACATATAGCAAACGGAAATACACAACGAAAATCTATACACAACAGATTTTTGTTGTGTATTTACTTTTTCTGGTACTCAGCTCTCATAATTTTTATTAGAGGAATAAAATATGACATTTATTCGACATACTGTGAATACCCGCAATAAGTAAATATATATGTACTACACTTAAAATAATAAGTCAGTAAAAAATATCTGTCAAAGAGGTTCCAAATCGATTTGACTAATTTTCAACAAATTTTGAGTTGAAACACTGATTTAATACAGATTTTAGTTAGCTTCATTTAACGCAATACTAAAATTCCTCAGTACTTTGACTAATTTTGTGTGTTGGTTTTCAAAAATATTTTTAGCTAATTTTTTATAACCCATTTGTTAAATTTTACACAATTGTATCCAAAGTTTTAAAGATGGCGCTATTTATTTCCTTCCTAATTTCAAAAAAAACGCATGTCTCGAAAACTAAGAGATAGAGCAAAATTGACGAAAATTTCGACTACCCCTAACAGTATAATACCCCCAAGAAAAGTTATTTGTACCCAAAAATTGGGTTTGGTGGGATCTTGGACCCTCAGGAAATTTTAGTGAAAAATTGCCATATCATAAAATTGACCCTATCTTGAAAACTAAGCGAAATAGAGCAAAACACACAATAATTTTGCTCGTTCGGAGTGTCCAGCAAAACCTTGGTAATATATGGGTACTACTATGCATATTACCTGGTAATATATTAAACCGCCTACCCTTGCATTACCTTGGACCCTTACACCTTACCCTTGCATTACTTTCAATACCAAATGCATACGTTTGGATTTTTTATTGGTATAATTAATTCGTTTTTGTTTTTAATTTTTAATTTAATATGAAACAAGATGAAATTCTAAGGAACAAGCGTATTATTTTAAGGTTTTTTGTAACCTAGAGGTAATAGGTAAGCGTAACATGCAAGTTCAGAATAACATATTACTAGGTAAGGAGTTACCTCGATGGACATGCCCTTGATGATATGGATTTTGAATATTTAAACAAATTTTACACTCAGTATAAATACAAATAAAACTGTAGTTTTACTAATTTGTTACATAAATATAGATTTGTTAAATTTAACAAAAAATACGTTAAAATCAACAAATTTTTTTTTAAGAGGGTATCGACTCTAGGAAAAATGTTGTTTTCGAATGTTTTTATATTTAATATGGATGAAGCATACTTTTCTCTATATGCTCCGAAAATTTCAATAAAAAATTCGAAGAAATTTAATTTAAGTTAACAAATATTTCCATAAATTATAAAAATGTCGTGCCCTGACGATTTCCTTAGGCAAGAATGAAATTCGGATAGGGACATGCCTAAAAAGGATTATTTATCACAATTTGTTAAATACGTTTGGGATTTTAGCATATTTAATTCCTTTAATGCAAATTTCTACGTTGTTTTGTAAAATATGTTTTAGTCTCAAAGTAATACTTGTGGTAAATTTGTGTGTAACACTTTTTGTTTGCATTTTTATTAACTTGTTTTTATTAGAAATCGTATATCTTATAACAGGGCAGAATAAAAAGATAAAAACTACATCAAAAGATGTAAGAATTGCACGCAGTCTTCAAAGAAAAGCCAGTCGTCAATCCTTGATGGATGTTGAAGACACTTCATATGGGGCAGGTGCTGATGGCTTAATATAAGTTATAAAAGTAATCAATATATCGCACTTGATCAACAAGAGGGTATTAACTCAAAATTTTTAAAATTTCACTTTTTACAGAAAATCAACTAACAACATCAATATCTATCTACTGTAAAAATTTCAACGTATTCCGATTACTCGTTCATCTCGAAAACCACATTTGAGACCATTTTCGTGATAATGTAGTAGCTACCTTTATATCAACAAAAAGTTTCAGAAAAATGGTATTAACTCAAAAAATAGATTTTTTTCCAATAATTGCAAAAATTTAAAAGAAAAACAATGTAAATATATTTTCAAATGGAATTTGCTTACTATGATGTATTCGGATTTTCAAATTCTCTTGAAATGTAACCACAAACAGTTTTTCACCTCTACTAAAAATTTTAAAATTTTGAGTTAATATCCTCTTGTTGATCAAGTGCGCTATATAAAAATGGGAGAAAAATATAAAATAAATTAAAAAATTTACAAAATTATAACATTTTTACAAAATAATATGAGTAGCGTTATGTAAATACATATAATAATATATCTACCATCGTTTTTAAGACTATTAGACCATTAACCGATTCGTCCCATTTGGTGGACATGTAGTAAGCTAGTAGATATAACTTTTCTTCATTCACAATTTTTTGAAATTTTGCTGTTTTCTTAGCTTAAAATTAACTTTAGTCTTCAAACGCGTTTTTCTCATAACCATGAGTTCAAAATCGGCTGCCACTGTACAGCCAAGGTGGGTTAACCGATTTCGATCCGGTTTTTTTTCTTTCATAGTCAACAAAAAATTGTAGTCTTTATCTTGGCCCTTTTCTTGAATTTCTGTCAAATAAATTTTATATTCCCAAGTAAAATTGTTTTTTCTTGCCTTTTTTGGAATTTTGAAGTTTGTGTGGCAACTTTGTTAAAAAAATTTTTTTTTAATAAAAATCGGGCCACGATAAGGACTACAGAATTTATCTAGTATTAAGAATCACTTTACATTTTTATTTTCCAATAATTAATGAAGGCTGTACAATGGCAGCCAATTTTGCTTTTTTTGAAAAAGGCTAATAATGAAGTAGCAACCCTGGCGATTTTGGTTGGAGAAATTTAAAACTAATATTTTTTGCAAATACAACAATAACATGTATTTTAAATAAAAATATAATATAGAAAAATATTGTTATTTGAATTTTTGACAACCGTTTAAATATGCCCCTTAAAATTCAGGAATAAATTTGCCACAAAATAGGAATAAATTTTGTTAAAGTAACAAATTTTCCCTACGTTTTATTTAGATATTCCTAAATACAGGTTTCCAAGATCATTAAAATTGAAATTGAAATAAAAAGTCTATTTATTTTCATTTTTATTCCAATCCGATGTTTCGCTGGGGATTTTCCAGCATCATCAGGGATGAATATTTATTAGGTATACAGTCCTTTAATAAATTTATTACATTACTTTTAAAAAATATCACAGTATTATATGTTTGACGACACAAAACACAGATTAATTAATTAAAAATAAAATATCACAGTAAAATTTCTTGTTTTTTCTAACGCTAAGATCACAGTTTGAAAGTTATCTAAACTAATGCGACGGTGTAATTTGCATTTGTTTTATCTATATCCTCCTTTTCTTTAGTGGGTTTGAGGTCAAGAAGAAGAATAAACCTTTTTCTCTAAAAATTATAAACACATTAATTTGCAAATCAGACCAGATTTAGTTTCTGCCTTTTACTATGGACAGCCTTCATCAGTGATTTCCCATTAAATTGTATTATTGTTTACAATTTATTGTCAGATTGTCTCTATATGATAATTTTTCAACAACCCGTCGGCTGTAGGAATCGAACCTGTGCTTATTCCTACATTACAAACGTAATTATACTAATGTGCGACCGCTTAGCTATCTAACCCAAGTAAGGCCTTGAATGCAATGTAACTAATTCATAGTTTTTCTTTCCTATACAGCTTTCTGTTGAGATTTTGAGTGTAATAATAAGGAAGGTTATATTTAAAAGTTCTTACCAAAATTAATGTTGCCATTAAATGAAAAGATTATAAATTAATATAAATACAAAAGGAACTATAAAATAATTAGTGGCGGTTAAAGTTTTAGTAAAAACAAATCAAGTGTTAAGAGTTTTAAACTTGATTAAGTTAGATTGAATTGAAGAGAGACTGTGGCCTAATATTTTTCAGACATAATGCCTAGAGAAAATTGGACATTATTTTGAGCAGCTTTTAAGTGTTAATTAATTTTTAAGTAATTTTCTTCAGATTTTGCTTCGGTCAATAATCGCTATTTTTCCTTAAGGAGAAAATATTAGACGACATCCCATATTTTCATAAACTTTCTGACTATTAAATATCTCGAGTTTCATTTTTTATTTATTGTTAAACTTGATAGAAATAAATTGTTGAGGTAAACCACCAGCAATCAAATAAAGAAAACGTGATATTCATTCTTAACTTATATGTTTATTGAAAGACAGCACAGATCCTATTACAATTCTATACACCACATCTGTGATTTTTAAATATGAATGTTGTTAAGTATTATGAATGTATCGCTTACGTTGTAATTTTGGAAAACAACTTAGAAAATAACAAGAAAACATTTCTTCTCGCCTAGACAAAACGCCAACCAAAAACCAACCCTTGTTCTCGTGTATGTTCATTCCTTTTCCTCAGCTTCAATGCCGACGATTTTGTTTGTAATCAACGGGGTGGGAGTTGGGCCTCATTGCACTTGAAAGAGTAAATAAAATACATATGCACACATATTGTCGGAATAATTCCTCTTGGGTATAATAAATAAAATTATCTAAATCATTGTCATTGTTGACTTCTTGACTGTATTCTTTGTTTAAGTGTTGGCCCCTTTTCTCCGTTTTTCATTGTAATGTATTTGATGAGATTTTGATGTGTTATTATTTAAATTGATAACAGAATCTACCTACATACATTATAGGAAAATTTGAAAAGTAAACTTATCAGTTGGTTATGTTGAATATGAAAATTAAAGTCGGATTATTTTTGTCTGATTTAAAAGCACTCGTAATACTAAAATATAATAATAATTCACTATGATATCCGGCGAGGACTGTAATAATGCCTATTTAAATAATTATAAAATTCATTTCTAACCACAGTTGTTTGTATAATCTGCTGATTTTTACAATTTGCTTAAAGGGACTTAAAATATACAAGAAGACACAATGACAGCAACAACATTTTATGCTGTGAATGCTGCAATCGAAAATTTAGCTAAATAAATATCTTTGTAGTCGTTGGATGCCACAGTAGAAGGCATTCCTTGTAAGTTGTTATTTAAATATTGAAAATTATTTTTAAAATTGCACATTTCAATTGTCTACAATCCAATTACCTTGTTCTCTGTCATCATTAAAACATTATTATTTGCTATTATATTTTTCCATTAATGTTCACAAATTAAATTATTTCAATTGCTCTACTATTTATATACAATACATATATTTTACTTTTGTATATGACGGATTCTTTATCAACTATAGCACTTTTTTTAAGTTTTTTTTTTAAGTCAATCGAAGTCATACTTGGAGTAAATACTGTCCTATGCAACATAAGGCAAACGTGGAACAAATTTTTTGATTTTTCATCAAAAATTTGTCAAATTTTGCCCGATTTTAAATAAAATTACTCACATTTTAGTGAAGTGTTGTTTTTCAAACGCTTGCTATAGACCAACTGCAATTAATATTGTAATTAATATGCACTTTTATTAATTCTAATTTAGTAGTTGAGGTTAAGAAGAAGAATTAACATTTTTTTCAAAAGTTATAAACACATTAATTTGCAAATCAGACTAGATTTAGTTATTGCCTTTTTTCTATGGACTGGCTTCATCAGTGATTTTCCATTTTATTGTATTATTGTTTATATTTCATTGTCAGATTGTATCTATATGATAATTTTTTCAACAACACGTCGGCTGTAGGAATCGAACCCATGCATTCCTACATTACAAACGTACATAACTATACTAGAGTTCGACAGCTTAGCTATCTAACCCGCGTAAGGCCTTGTAAGTAGCGTAGCTAATTCATAGTTTCTTTCCTATTGAGCTTTCTGTTATTGTTTTTTACTTTTACAAGTGATCAAACAGACTCATAAAAACATTCGACTTTAGATTTTTTTGTTTATCTTATCTCATCCGTGTCACCTTTTTCGCAAAAAAATATTTAATGGATCATAATTGGGGAATGCATCCCGGGATTTCCCATCCTTGATTCCCGCAGAATTAAGGTTTTTGGTTTCCCGCATTTCCGGGATTTCAGAAAATACAATTTAAATCAAAAAAATGTAATTATTTAAAATTTCCATATGCAAAATTATTTTCAAAATTTTAAAGTAATAAAAATGTTACATTAATCAGGGTACTTGATTTTTATGTTTTAGTGCCTGTTTTAAGCAAACGAATCAGAGGAGTTTGTCTAAATGTTTTAAAAAGTGCAGACAAAGACAAATTCGTCGATCGATTTTTAATTTCTTTTCTTCTATAATTAATATAATTTTCCAATTTGCTAAAATGGTTTTATATACATAATTACCCGTCAATTCATAAATGCCTCGTAAAGTTATAGCAGGTTTACAAAACGTCATTTTCATACAAAATTTGTTTAATAAACCTCCTATAATTTTACAAAGCGTTTATGAATTTAGGGGTTAGTTTTGTTTTTTGTTTACTTTATATAAAAATTTAAATTAAACAATTTCTAACCTTGGTTTTACTTTTTACAAATTTTCAAAACTTGCATGTAATTAGATTTTTTAATTTCTAAATACCGGGTATCGAACTTGTGACCTCATGATTGCTAGTTTAGCTCGGCGTTACAAAATTAGCCCCAATAAAATAGCCCCCAAACCGCAAAACGAAGAAAGTCTAAAAAAAGGCCAACAATTGAGTTTGGAGATTGTTTCATTTATTTTAGAGATTGTTTCGTTAACAATTTTGGGTTTTTGTTATTAGGAAATAAGCCCCAAATGAAAGAATTCCCACACTGAGAGAATTATCTGCATGATATTAACGAATTTTTGCATTAAAACAATAAAGTTTCACTGGAACTAGTCCATTGAAACCTTTCATTGAATTAATGTAATTTTTCATTAAATGTTGTGAAAATTTTTATTTTATTTATTAAAATTTTCATACACTCAATGAAAAAGTTTCACTAAAACTAGATTTATAAAATATAAGAAGCTGTTTCATCGAATTTAGGAAACTTTTCATTTACTTTATGAAGAAAAATTCATTAGTTTACTGAAAAATTTTCATTAAAACTCGTCCAGAAAAATTCTCTCTGTGCAAGCATGTTAATTTGGGGGTTTTTGCATTCACTTACTTTTTGGGGAGAATTTAAATTTTTTTGGGAATAATATCATTTCATTAGAATACCTGACGAACACAGTCTTCATAACTTCAATTAAAACTTCAGCCGATGTTCAGAAAGCTTTTCTGACGGAATCAATATGTTAGAAGTTTGACTTAAGTAGACACAGGTGCTGATAGAAGATTTATTTTTTAAATATGCCATGATGATAAAGATTTTGCATATTGCGTTTTCGTGTCCGAAGAAGCATTAATATCATAAAAGCCAACATTCCTGACATCTTATCCAGGAAGATTTTAGATTCGGCTGTGCCGAAAGGTTGTTTTAACAACGGCTATTGTTAAAAACCGAATTTCAAAGCCTGCAGAACTGTTTTTATTTCTGAAACAGTGCTGCAAGCTTTTTTCATATTTTTGAAAGCACCAAAGGCAAAAATAAATAAAGCGCTGTGTTCTTTTTATTTCTGAAAGCGCCGCAGGCGAAATATTTGGATAAAGAGGAAGATGAAACAAGTACTGCATATAATCTTCATAGAAACTTTGAACCCAAAGTATGCCTAATTTTGAGCTTCATTGGTTTTGTTTGTTTTCAGTCTGTATTGGTATACCTGCATATTAGACCGTACCTCAAAAAAAAAGTTCGCCGTACACCGTCCAATATGAAGTATTTTTGAAAGGCGATTTAAAAAAAAAAAATTTTTTCCCTAACGTAGGTGTCGTCTTTTTTAATTTTTCGTTATAGCTTTGGCATTTAAAGTCGGATTTTAAAGTGTGATACAGCGATTTTTTTGCCTCGAGGAGACTAGTATTTTGTTATAAAGAAAAAATCCAATAAAAAAAAAATTTTTAAAAGCGACCCCTACCTTTGGCAACCAATATATAAAAAAAATTTCTACTTGGTTTATCGAAAAACTTCCTTAGCAAAAGTTTAATGATTTTTTGCGAGCTTTAATTTTCTGACATTAGGGGGTACATTAGGGTGGTAGCAACAGAGATCTGGTGGGTAACTACTAGAACGGGATACTTGAGGTCGATGGCCCTTAGAGCAAAATACTGGTCTCCTCGAGAGAAAAACATTGATGTATCACACTTTAAGATCCGACTGTAAATGCCAAAGATATAACGAAAAATGTAAAATGGCGACCCCTACGTTCGGCAAAAAAAATTTTTTTTGGAAACCTCCTTGCAAAAATACTTCATATTGGAGGGTGTACGGCACACTTTTTTTTTGCCTCTAAGGTGGTACGCTCTACTGCACATTACGGCAGGTAAACAATTTGACTTAGCTGCGTTTTTGGCTTACCTGCACAAAACTTCTTGCAAAAGTTAGTTGTGCAGCTAAGTCAAAATTACTGTACGTATATTCGTATGAAATAAAATAAATTATTGAAGAAAACTTTTTGGGCTTTATTTCATTCTTCGGGGTCAATTTCAGTGGGAGTTATTTCATATTTATTTTTGGGAGTTATCTTATTATGAAATAAAGGCCAATATTTATCCCTAATTTCAGTTTTGGTTTTTTCGGTGGTGTTGACAGGAAGGATGAGCTCAATGACGCCGACCAGCTGCTGCATAAGATGCAGAAGACCCCCAATATAGCGGGCAAAGATGGTGGACAGCACGGAATTCAATGAGAGAGGTGAGTCTAGAGAGAGTTGAGATAGAATCCATCATATCTGTATGAAAAGTTCAATGCATTTTGATGTCTATATATTCTCCTCCATGCCACACACAGTTTACGATCGTCACTTGACAGTTGATACCTCGATGAGTTCGTGTCGATTGTGATTATATGGATGTAGCCGAATGACATTTAAGCTTAAATTGTTTCTTGGCATGATACATAAATTTCTATAGTAGAATTTTAAGAAACGTCTCGTTAAAGGGTTGAACTGTATATATATAGGTAGGCTGTTTAAAGAATTAGTAGCAATCAACTTCAAAAAAATGTAAATAAATTTACTACATAAATAATAGAACAGGTTGCAGAAGAACTTAAATTGTTGTAATATGTGCTATATGTGGTTCTTTTTGTATGAAGTTTGTCCTATTAGTAATATGTTCTTTTCCTCCAAACTAGAACAGCTGCTTTAAAACCACACTCAACCAAAAAAGTCTGTAATGGCTACTGCAAATTTTGCTGTTATTACGGGAAATTTAACTGTTTTTAGGCCAGCGGTATTTTTTGCTAATTTTAGCAACACATGTCTGCTGATCTGTAGTACAATAAAATTAGTAGAAAAAATTAGTAGCCGCTACTAAATTTTAGTAAAATTTATGTAAAATGCAATTCAAAATCGATTTGCTAAAATCAGTTAAAAAACTTACTAAATATCATAATTTTAGTACAATGAAATTAGTATAAATAATTAGTTGCAGCTACTAAATTTCAGTAAATTGCTGTAAAGATTGTAACAAGCGTATAATTACTTCATCGTACTTGAAATTTGGAGTCAAAATTGCAAACGGTTCTCCAGTTATTGCCGTTTTATGCATTGGAGATGCAATAAAATTTTCTGGGTGTTATTTCTAAACTAAGAATATATCAATAGTAACAAATATAAACTAATCAAGAATTGTAAAAAATCAAAAAAAAAAAAAATATTGTTAAATTAATATATTTTTCTGCTAAATTTAGCACTCGGTTTTGAAAAATTAGTAAAATGTTTTGCTGAAATCAGCTGCGAAAATGAGTAAAAAATCCGTAATTTGTAATAAGAGAATAGCAAAAATGATTACTAAAAATAAAAATTGTACTAATAATCAGTATAAAAATAGTATAGTGCGATTGGAAACTGTTTACAAATTTTTTTACAAACTTTTTTATCTGAGTGCAGGCTAAAACCTAGAACAGGTTGTAAAATCATTTGTTATGGACTAACTATAGAGGTAATCGGTTTTGAAAAAATCGCTGGATTTTTTCGGAATTGTACTACATATTGAAAAGTTAGTGGATTTAGTACTTATGTATTAAAATCAGACAATTGTCGCGATTAAATTAGATTTTATATGTAGTGGCTCTCATGATTACCGTATTAATTCTGTATAGTTTCCGTACACTGTTTCAGCCTAAGTATTACTCAAAACTTCTTTAGCCTCCTTCCAAACAAAAAAAAATTATTGTAATAAAGACATTACATACAATATAGTCAAAGTTAACACAGTTGCTACGAGAATTGATCTTATACCTTAATGGAAGTGTTTTTCAATAGCTTACTATTTACTATGAAGTTATACTTACTTTCTACAAACTAGAAGGAAACCGTGTAACTCGTTTCGAAAAAAAATATACATATACAAATGTATATTCGAATTCAAAAATCTTGTAGCCTTTTTAAAAGAAACTTTTTAATTAAAATCCTTCTTTGTTTAATTTTTTGACAGCTGCTCTTTTCAAATACAAAAAATATACACTTAGAATATTATGCACTAAGTTAAAGACCGCTGCAAATATATATCACATAAAAATTAGGAGTGCATGGATTCGATTCCAACAGCCGACAGGTTGTTGAAAAAAAAATATTATATAGAGACAATCTAACAATAAAATATAAACAATAAAACAATTTAATGGAAAATCACTGATAAAGCCTGTCCATAAAAAAAGCAGAAACTAGATCTAGTCTGATTTCCAAATTAATAATGTGTTTATAACTTTGGAAAAATGTTTATTCTTCTTCTTAACCTCAAACCTACTCATTTGTTTTTACTTTCAAGAATAACTTTAGGTATAGTAAAACTGACTATAAAAAGTTACTGCTTTTACAGTTATTTCGGTAAGTATTTGCAGTAAGTTTAAAAACTTTAATCCTGTAACCGACCTACGCTTTTTGCAATGAAATTCATACCATGTGTTCAGCACGAAAAATAAACAATAAGTTCTTCTATAAATTGTTCTTTCGTTGTCTACTTTAAACGATATGAGGCAAAATAACTGTAGACGGAATTTCGAAAACTAATGCGTACAAAGAAGTTGATTTAGGCATAAATTATTTCTTTAACTAATATATAACTACGATCCAAAAATTATCTCTTTTGTGATGTTACTTAAGGCTGGTTTACACTATAAGATTTTCGGAAAGATTTTGCAACCTTGCCTATATGGTTTGCATGTGTGCTAAAACAAAATCGTACAGAAAATCTTATAGTGTAAACCAACCTTTAAGAGGATGCATCGGATTTCGTTATTCGGAAAATGTGAAATTGAACAAAAACGTACCACAACTTCACTATATATTGAGCATAAAAACTTTGCACTAACACTAAATATATTTTTTCTGCAAAATTTCATAAAAATCCGTCCATTCCTTTTCAACTTCTTTAAAGGTATTTTGATATAATACTGAACTCATAGAAATAAACCTGTAAAAATAGCAGGAAAAGCTACTAAAAACTACACCCAAAAAATTACATAGTTACTCGTCACTATTTTATTAACTATGTAATAGGTGAAATAACCCTCACTATGGCATAGTGGATATGAAGTAGTGAACGGCAACTATGTTTATAAGAAATTTTAAAATCAACTATTGGAAAAGCTGTAATCAATGATTGTGAAGTTAAAACTAAAAAATATTGAAGATAGCGAATACCCACCACGTATAATTTCACAATAGTTACCCAGCAAAACCTTGGTAATATGTTGGTATTACAGAACATATTACCTGGTAATACCATACCCCTTACCATTGCATTATTTCATAACTAAAATTTAATGTCTTACGTATAATGTGCTGCATAAATACTGGGTAGTAATAGCAACTTATTACCAATGATATATTTAAAAACTTCAAAGAAAAGAGTTACTTGTAATCAAAGGTTTGAAAGGCTTAATTCTTTCATTCGCTTTTTAAAAACTAATGAAATTTAGGATAAATTTATATTATTTTTAATATTTTAAAAATTTTGTTGTATCGTTGTATCGTCCTAACAAAAAACAGAGTTGTTAAAATTTTTATTTGATTTTAACAACGATTTTCTATTGGGTTTTCAACCCGTTAGCACACTCACACATAGGACATTAAACAAACGTAAAAATGTTGTATCGTGCTATTTTCAAATGTTGTATCGTGCTATTCTCAAATGTTGTATTTTTTCAATTTAAATTCTTACAACTCCGTTTTTTGTTAGGACTATACAACGATACAACAAATAGCACACCCCTTGTGAACAACCTTAATGTTATTCAAATATTAATTATCACATTTTCTTTTAAATTATTTTCAAATTAAAGAAAGATGACCAAATTTTTACAAGACAATTACAGAGAATAAAAATTGAAAAGAATTCGAAAAGAATGGAATACGTATTTTAGGGTCCCGCTACAGACCCATCCTCAGTATCATATGCCTTTATGACTTAATAATTAATGATGATCTATTTCTATTGAATTTGAAACTAATAAACAAATGAAACAACTCAATTTTTGTTCTCTGTTATTACTGTTTTTGCTTTTGAACTTTAATCCTTAAAGTATCGCAGCTGGTTCTAATTCAATTCTGATCGACAACTAATGGAGCACAGATTTATGAACGACAACAAACTATTAATTTCTGTGTAATTTTTATTCTCACTGTATTTTATTTGCTTGTACAAATTTTATCATCTTTCTTTTATTCGAAAATAATTTAAAAGAAAATGTGATACCTTTTCCCAAAAAAAGTACCTTTTTCCCAAAAAAGTACCTTTTTCCAAAAAAATTACCTTTTTCCAAAAAAAGTACCTTTTTCCAAAAAACTACCTTTTTCCGAAAAAAGTACCCTTTTCCAAAAAAAAGTACCTTTTTCCAAAAAAAGTACCTTTTTCCAAAAAAAGTACCTTTTTCCAAAAAAGTACCTTTTTCCAAAAAAAGTACCTTTTTCCAAAAAAAGTACCTTCTTCAAAAAAAGTACCATTTTCCAAAAAAAATCATTTTTCCAAAAAACGTACCTTTTTCCAAAAAAAGTACCTTTTTCCAAAAAAAAGTACCTTTTTCCAAAAAAAAGTACCTTTTTCCAAAAAAAGTACCTATTTCCAAAAAAAAGTACCCTTTTCGAAAAAAAAGTACCTTTTTCCAAAAAAAGTACCTTTTTTCAAAAAAAGTACCTTTTTCCAAAAAAAGTACCTTTTTCCAAAAAAAAGTACCTTTTTCCAAAAATAGTACCTTTTTACAAAAAAAGTACCTTTTTCCAAAAAAAGTACCTTTTTCCAAAAAAAGTACCTTTTTCCAAAAAAAGTACCTTTTCCCGAAAAAAGTACCTTTTTCCAAAAAAGTACCTTTTTCCAAAAAAAGTACCTTTTTCCAAAAAAAGTACCTTTTCCCGAAAAAAGTACCTTTTTCCAAAAAAAGTACCTTTTTTAAAAAAAGTACCTTTTTCCAAAAAATGTACCTTTTTCTAAAAAAATTTACCTTTTCCAAAAAAAAAGTACCTTTTCCAAAAAAAGTACCTTTTCCAAAAAAAGTAACTTTTTCCAAAAAAAGTACCTTTTTCCAAAAAAAGTACCTTTTTCCAAAAAAAGTACCTTTTCCCAAAAAAAAGTACCTTTTTCTAAAAAAATTTTCCTTTTCCAAAAGAAGTACCTTTTCCAAAAAAAGTACCTTTTTCCAAAAAAAGTACCTTTTCCCGAGAAAAGTACCTTTTCCAAAAAAGTACCTTTTCCAAGAAAAAGTACCTTTTCCAAGAAAAAGTACCTTTTCCCAAAAAAAGTACCTTTATCTAAAAAAATTTTCCTTTTCCCAAAAAACATACATTTTTTCAAAAAAATACCTTTTTCAAAAAAAGTACCTTTTCCAAAAAAAAGTACCTTTTCCCAAAAAAAAGTACCTTTTTCTAAAAAAATTTTCCTTTTCCAAAAGAAGTACCTTTTCCAAAAAAAGTACCTTTTTGCAAAAAACATACATTTTTACAAAAAAACACCTTATTAAAAAAAATACCTTTTCCAAAAAAAGTACAAATAAAGTGCTTTGTAAAAACAAAGTATCTTTTTCCAAAAAATTTCGTTTTTCCAAAAAGTACCATTTAAAATAATATATAATTTCAAAAAAACTACTTTTTTCCCTCCCCCACGGATATCTCCACTAAAACAAGGTTTCTTGATATTCGGCATAGACGTGCGCTAAGACGGGATTTTTGGAAATTCCTACCGGAACGGGCAAAAAGGGGAAAAGTCTCCACATAAACAGTCTCACAAATTGGAAAAGTGCCTGCCCAAACCACTGGAGGTAAGAAGTTGAAATTTGGTATAAAGGTTCCTCCACTGTAGTAGACATCGACTAAGTTTGTATTTTTGGAATTCCCTACAGGATATCCCAAAAGGAAACTCGGTATGTGAGTTCCTCCTTCTGTGTAGGCGTTCGCTTAGACGGAATTTTTGAAATTCCTATCGGGAGGGGAAATAAGGTAAAAGTCTCCTCCTGACGGCTTGCCCAATCCCTTTTGGCCAACCTAAAATTTTAAATATGTATTCCTTGGAGTAGGACTAACTCACCGGCAACGTAATTTTTCTATTTTGGAACAGGAACATAGTAAAAATGGTGGTTGAAAGGGAAAAATGTCCCCACTAACGGCCTGCCCAAACCGCTTAGGCAATGCAGTTGAAATTTGGTATGAATGTTCCTCATCCATCGCAGATAGCCGCGAAGATGGAATTTTTGTAAATTCCTAAAGGGAGGGGCAAAAAGAAGAAAAGCCTCACCTTGGGGGCCGGTAAAAACCCCTTCGGCTAGAAACCTGAAGATTAAAATGTGGGTCCCTGGAGTAAGGGCTAACTTATTAGAAAGATACTTTTTTGAATTTTGGACAGGGTCGTTATAAAATGGGGGCTCAAAAAGGGAAAGTTGCCCCTTAACGACCTGTCCAAACTGCTGCAACTAGGAAGCTGAAATTCGGTACTTAGGTTCCTCTTCCAGCCTAATTCCAACCGGGAGGGACAAAAAAAGAAAAAGTGTCCCCCTTGACAGCCTGCTCAAACTGCTGGAACTAGGAAGCTGAAATTCCCTGTCGATAGATTTTCGGAAATTCCTACCGAGAGGGGCACAAATAGTAAAAGTTGGCTAGAAACATGAAATGTAAAACATATGTTACTTGGAGTATGGGCTCACTTACCGGGAAGGTGCTTTTTGGACAGGGCCATTGCAAAAATGGGGATTAATGAAGCGAAAAGTGCCGCTTAAAGGCATGCCCAAACCGCTGGAGGTAGGAAGTTGAAATTTGGTATTAAAGTTCCTCCTCTATTGTAGACATCCGCTAAGATGAGATTTTTGGAAATTTCTACAGGTAGGGTCAAAAACAGGAAAAGTCTCCCCCTTAACGGCCTGGCCAAACTGCTGGAACAAGGGAGCTTAAATTCGGTTCCTTCGCCAACGTTGACGTCCCCTAAGATGGTATTTTTGGAAATTCATACCGGGAGGGGTAAAAAGGGAAAAAACTTCCCCCTTGACGGCCTGGCCAAACTGCTGGATATAGAGACCTAAAATTATGTATGTAGTACAACGCAGACGTCCTCTAAGACGGAATTTTTGGAAATTCCTACCGGGAGGGGTAAAAACGGAATAATTCTCCCCCTTGATGGCCTAACCGAACCCTTCGGCTAGAAACCTGTAATATATAATATGTTTTCCTTGGAGTATGGGCTAACTTATCGACAAGGCATTTCTAGGACTTTGGACAGGAACGTGGTAAAAATGGTGGTTCAAAAGGGGAAAATTGCCCCCACCCCTTAACGTCTGCGTCTTTAGCTAGAAACCTAAAACTTAAAGAACAAGTGTATATGAAACACTAAAATTAAGAAACTAAATAGGAAACGAGTGGAATGAAACACTACACAAGTGGAATGAAATGGATATAAACGTTGAACGAGTAGAATTGAAATTATGCAAATGGATTGGAAGAGGGAATTACCTGTTCAAACACTATCCACGGAATATGAAACTTATGTAGCATTGAAACTTACTCTCCAAAAAGTTAAACAAATTTTCTAAAAGAGAAAAAACCTTAGAAAAGGAATGGAACTTATATATTCCGATATTTAAACTTCATGTAACGAAGCACCGGTGGAAGAAACCGACGCAGTAAATTTTCCAACTGAATTTGTGAATTTACTTGAATTGCCAGATCTACCTTTACATAAACTGGAATTAAAAAAAAAACTTTAAGACACGCTAACAACGTAGCGGGCTTTGCCCGCTATTTTTAATATTATAAAATGCTTTCCAACCCTGCTTTACGTTACTTATTTTCATTCAAAACACAAATGAACAAAACTACTTACGGGTCTATCTACCTAAGTTCGCACTTTACCAAATTATCTTAACATACACACGTATATTGCAATTTATTATGGATTCATTACTAACAATCCACTTTCATGAGAAAAAGTGATCAAATATTTATTTATTTTAAACCCATTGTTGTGCAGAATTATTTATTTGTGGTGGCTGGGTGAAGGCTTTAAATAAAAAAACGAATTTAATAAAAATTGTGGGGGGCGCAGCCCCCCACCCCCTTAACCTTTAAGGCACGCTGACAACGTAGCGGGCTGCGCCCGCTAGTATTTTATGAAATGAAAAATAATAAAATTTTAAAAAATTATATGACAAATATTTTTGTTTACATTTAAAAGAGAAAAGCCAACAATTTTCAAGACTTGGCAGCATTTTTATAACTACTTAATTTTTAAGAAGCTAAATTTATACCTACTTAAAATTTTTATAAATGCTTAAATTTATATGGAATATTTATATAAAATTCGAAAAAAAACAAACCTCATATATATAAATTTAATAGATTTTGGGTGTAAGTTAATAATAAAAAAAATTAAAATATATTTATGAAAAACACTGTATATTATATTTAGGATGTAAATTTTTTTAAAAAATTTCAAGTGTTTTCCTGAATATTTCTGAATATTTTTCATCAATTTCCAAGTTTAATACAGTATTTAATTCGTTGAAATATCTAGTTTTTGCTGGTTTAAAACGACGAAATTTCTTACAAAATAAGAATGCTGTAAGGATAAAACTAAAAAATACCAATTTTAATATCCTTGCCATATCAATAAAATTTCCCTGAGCATTTGCCGATATGGTTATACTCATACGAAAGGTAATTTTGTGTAAATTTAAAATCTTTATAAAATGTTATAGTTTCAAGGTCCAATTTAGAGGAATTAGGTAAATATGCAAAAAAGTGGACTATCCGACAAAAAATAAAAACCGCATTATCTCAAAAAGAGTCTGATTATTTTTTACCAGCACCCCGTTTCTATATTTCTCGCATCGAAAAAGTTTTCGCAAAAAATATATGAAATGCAACCCTGCTCTGCTTTAAATAGGATGAGTCGTAGACAATGAAATATATATGAAACCAAATCAGCTAATAATGCGCTGCATGTATGTTATTTCTAATTTAATTAGGTATTTTACAAAACTACATGTATACTCAGTTATAAAAGTTACAATATCTGAAAGATTTACGACTAAAACTCCAGTCCATTTTATCATCGCTTAAATCATCCTGTTTAATGCAGGATGACTATGCCATTACTCGATAAGAAAACTTCTCGCATTAGATTCAGAAACGGAGTACAGATTCGAATTCTTATGTTATGTTGTTATGTTTTTAGGCTATTGTATAGTGTTATCTATTTCTTAATACGTTCATTTTCAAAATCGGCAAAATTTTCAGTCTGTTAGCGACCCCCAAAATATTTTTGAATACTTTGGAAAAGTGCATAATTCCTAATCTAAAACAAATAGGTAATTCATGTATCTTTCGTCTCGAGAAAGACACAGGAATTCGCGATTTGAAACAAAAACGATGTGAATTGATGCAAAATGCCATTTTTCTTACACGATCGTTTCTACATTTTTTGTGAAAACTTTCTATTACGCAGGGATTTTTCCCACCACTATTGGAAAAATGTTAGAGTGTTTCTGTAAGCATATTATTTCAAAATTCGAAAAACTACAAGTTATATAAAAAAAATATTTGAATGTGTTTAGTGGAAGAACTTCGTCTTTTTATGGAAAGAGATGCAATTGTTCTATAATTAAAAATAATGAAATGAATGATTGAAGGAAAAGAACTAATATTGGTTAAGTAGTTCTCATTGTTCAATTAGTGAATCGTTCAATTGAACTAAACGACTTATATTTTGCTGCACAATATATTTTATTAAATTTTTTAATTAAATTGCATTTAAAAAAAATTATATTTGACTTCTTAATTAACTTTTTGGGATTTTTTTTATTTGTTTATGTTTTATTTTTTTGATTATTATTTGACAAAAATCGTAGAATATCCCAGTAAAAACGGTAAAAGTGTTGCTTCTTTTCGGATTGAAATACAGACACATTTTTTTCCCAAAATCTAAAGATTCACAATTTTCACACTTTTCGATGCGAAAACTTCTCCCAAAAATTTACAGGAATTACCTACAGGTGGTGGCATCGAAAATTTGATATTTTTTGTAAGTACATATGTACTACTAGATACAAATTTGAATATTTAATTTATTTTTTTATATTCACATGCAAGTCATTCTATTTCGGTCATAGTAGTCAGACTAGTGGAACAATTTAAGCTCTACTGTGAGCGCCATTATTGATAATACATACAAATGTATGTATGAATTTGTACTAAATTAACAACAACAAAATAAACAATCTCACGAATATATTGTATTTGTAATTGAATGCAGTCATTGTACTCGTAGTAGGGATACCGATCCCGAAATCCCGGAATTGGTCTTGAAAAAATCCCGGGATTTCCGATTTCATTATTTGGCATCTTTTATCTCTTTTTGTATTTGTTTTTATTGTTACATTCGACCTAAATCTCATAAATCTAATATCTTATTAAATGCTATTAAAGAATTAATTTTTCCCAATCATAAATAATAGATTAAAATAGATTACACAATAAATAAATCTGAATAAAAACCTTAATAATTTAAAAACTTATAATCAGCTGTGAAACTTTTGAAAATCGTAACTCAGCTTTATTTAATCTTTTAACGGACATGTTGTTATTTATTTTATTGATGATTTGCTAAAATCATAACTTCATGCAAATTTTTGTTAAATTAGAAAAATCTAACAATCTGCCTTTCTGAAATCAGCTGAGGTATGTTCTTAATATTTTATATTAGTTGATTTAAAAAAACTAATAGTCACTAAATATTTCTGATAATTTCAGCAGAGTAGTTTGTATTTGCATTTAATTAATTTTAGCCAAATATAACTAAATATTTTTAGTTTCTTCAGAGGTAAATTGTAATTTGCTTAAGTTTAACTCATAAGTATATTTCTTATATTTCGAAAATTTAACAATTATTTAGCAAACAAGTTCTGCTGATTTCAGTAGTTTTAATCGCGGAACTTTTTTGCTAATTTTTGGTAGCTTTTTCTGCTATTTTTACATACTTATTTCTATGAGTGTAGTTTCTGTGTGAAGCGAGATTCACAATGCTGTAGTACTCCATTCTAAGTGGATTTTGTTCCTTTCTTTTTTGCACTTACATATTTTTTGTATTATGCTATCTCTATTTTACACACTCTACTCTGCAGCGTGGAGTACTGCAGCATTGTGCATCCAGCTTAATTTGTTTATTTCTTGATACTACAAGAAATAAAGTAATAAATTATTTTTATTTGTAGGGTTTATTTCAGCTATTTATTTTTAAAATTAAAAATATGATGAAACAAAAAAATCCCGGGATCCCGAAAAATTCCGGGAACCCGGGATTTAAATTTTCAAAATCCCGAATCCCGGGATTTGTAAAAACCAGTCCCGTTCGGCATCCCTAACTCGTAGTAACTGAAATAATAACATTTTATATCGTTTTATAAGTGCTATTGAATGAAGCAAACATATTATTAAAAAATAAATGCACATAAAAACTTTGTGACAAATTGCTCGATTTAAAATAATAGTTATTATTTAATCATTATTATTATTAATAATTCAGTTTTTAATAACACTATTCAACAATTTTTAAGTTTTTAAAGAACCTCTACACTGATACATACACCGATTCCTTATCTGCCAAGAAGAAATTTTTTTGTGGACCGTTTTTGAGAAATCAAGTGTTTTAGAATTTGCATTCATACTCCATTTTTATGACAGTTTTTAACTAAGTTTTCATACTTGGAACATAAAATAATACTGTTTATTAAAATTATTAAAGCCCGTATGATAACAGTGCAAGTCTATAGTAAAACGAGTAAAAAGGTTAAAGTCGGACATGCCGTCTATACAATACCCTACACCAGTCTGGTGTATTGCTTGGATCCGAAATTCGAATGGGTTAAAATGGGGCTTGTGTCAAAATTTTCTATAATGTGAGTCAGCGCACCAAATTTCATTAAAATATCTTAATATTTGCGACCTGCAGTTTGTAACCAAACCAATTTTGGGGGGACCCTTATATGGGCACTAGTTCTAAACATGGACCGATGTTCACCAAAATCAAGATGCTTCGTCCTTGGGCCAACATAGGTCTATGTACCAAATTTCATCAAAATATCTTAATATTTGCGACCTGCAGCGTATAAACAATATAATTTTGGTGGGCCCTTATATGGGCACTAGGTCTAAACATGGACCGATGCTCACCAAAATCAATAGGCTGCGTTATTGGTCCAACATAGGTCTGTGTACCAAATTTCATCAAAATATCTTAATATTTGCGACCTGCAGCGTATAAACAGTATAATTTTGGTAGGACCCTTATATGGGCACTAGGTCTAAACATGGACCGATGTTCACCAAAATCAACAGGCTGCGTTATTGGGCCAATATAGGTCTGCGTACCAAAGTTCATCAAAATATATTAATATTTGCGACCTGTAGAGTGCGCACAAGATTGCATGGACAGACAGACAGACGGACGGACAGACGGACATCGTTAAATCGAAATAAAAAAAAATTCTGAGCCGATCGGTATACTATAAGGTGGTTCTACGACCAATATTTTTTGGTGTTACAAACATCAGCACAAACTTATAATACCCTGACCACATAGTGGTGTAGGGTATAATTACATAAGTTCAAAAAGTACTACCATACTTTAGGGTTGCCACATGGCCTTGAATGGCCCTGATTGTCAAGTTAATTTAGGTCTTGTCAAGTGCCAAGGTCAAATTTATTTTGTCAAGTTAAATTAAATTTTTGTCGTTTTTATATGCAACTACAAATCAATGCTATTTTGTTCTAAATTTGATGATTCGGATAAATATTTAGTCCATATTAGTTTTGGACTATCGACAAAAAACATGCATTTGCATGGAATTCCTTGCCCTATTGATGATATATTATCAAAATAAAATGGCGCTTAAGGTATATCTTTGATTTTGAGAGCGTGAGTAGAGATTTACAAAAGACGGTTTTCCATAAAATTCAGTAAACAATAATTTTACTGGGACAAGAAAAACCTTAAGTGCTATTTTATTTTGATTATATATCATCCATTCAATAAATTTATGAAAAAAAGTTTTGGTTTTTTATGTTTCAGAAAAAAATATGTTAAAATTTCAAATTGACGATTCGAAATCTATGGAAAGTTTATATATTTTTTTGGCCTAAAGTTTGGAAATTTCAAAGACTTCTTGCAGACTTCATCTTTTTCTTCTTATTATACAGGAATAAATGCTACAAAAAAAAAAATAAATAAAACACTAATCAATTTCGTCAGTTTTGTAATTTTACGTGTTTTTTTTTATTTGGTCCATTTAACCCATATGTCCAAACTTCAATGGCTGGTAGCACTATCGAGTTTGTCCCCAAAAATTCCAAAAAAACTGAAATTTTTTACGAATCTCAATAAAATGGCGAGTGTATTCAAAAATTATAAATTTTTGTATTAAGAATCACCCTACTGCACACATTAAATTTTTTTTATTGTCAAGTTTTTTTTTTTTAATCAAGTTATTTTTTGCGATATGTCAAGTTATTAGACTTTTGCGATGTGGCAACCCTACCATACTTACATATCAGAGAAATCAATCACTAACTGTAAAGAAATTATAAAAATGTTCAACTTTAAAACGACATTTAGTGATTGATTGTCCTGAATGTTGTCAATTTCCTAAGTTTTTCTCCGTTTCTATCGTTTTTTCTGTGTTTATAACGATTTTTTACAAATTTTAGCGATTTTCCTTTGGAACAAAGTTACCACCACTGTTTATTTGTTTACAAATTGTATTGTTTACTCCCTCTAATATTTGATGTTTCATTTCATCAATCCAATATCAAGTCAATACAAAATTAAGCAGGTGTCATACGGGCTTATTCTATATAGATTTGTTTTCATTTGAGTGTAATCAGTCGATAGGTTTTCAAGAATATTTCACTGGCAATGCAAGGATGTTGAAGTTTTTCATTTCTTCAGTTTATTCTTAACCCTTAAATAAGTAGTTTAGCCATTTGGCAACATACCAGTTTTTTAATAAAAAAACCCACTTGAAATGTGCTTAACTAGACAACAGAGTGAACAGAAATTGGGTAAAAAATATTTAAAAATATGTATCAAAATTTAAAACAAGTTCCAAATGTCCTTGCTTAATACTATTTCCTATCAGTTTTTACTTCTTCTTTTGTGAATTTGTAACGAAAACTACTCGTGGCACTTAATTATATTTAACTTTGAAATGCTTCACAGAAGGCTAGCCCTTGGCCTCTCTTAAATTTTTACACCTAATATTCAAGAGGGCCAAGTCGTGATGTTGTTGGAAATGGGCCGTCATCAAATATGATTTAAGAGCCGTTTACATTATAGGATTGAGTCATATGATTATAAGTAAAAGAAATCATAACACTGGAAATATAATACTAATTAAAATCTTAAAAACTTTAAATGTGAGAGAGCTAATTTAACAGAGATGACTTTGTGTGCAAATCTTATGAGAGAGAATGATTTTTTGAAAAAATTCTAAAAATGAGAAATCCAATAAGAAATCTTACGACTGCCAACATAATCGTATGACTGCCAAAAAATCTTAAACACATGGTTTTTTTGACAGATCCTAGTACTCAATCCTATAATGTAAACTACTCTTTAATGAGTATGGTAAAGTAAATTGTATTGCTTTTGGTGATATGTTAACAAAAAAGAGAGATTTCAATTGACAAGTTGTGTATATCAAGGACAATCAAATTTAGTTAAAAATTTTAATATATCAGTCATGTGGATTAGAATGGATTAGTAATATTCCATGGAATATAAAGTTTTACACAAAATTTCGTTTATTCAATAATGTCTAGTTTACGTGCGAAAGGAAAATGACAAATGTGAAGGCAAGGAATTTCCTGCACTTAAAAATGGAAAATATGCGCCTAAATATGCATTAAAAATATAAGAAATATGCACTAAAAACTATTATTTTTGCAAAAAAAAAATGCATTTTAAAACTTAAAAATATATTTAAGTTAATTATTTTGCAAACAGACACAGAAATCGAAGTTTTTCCAGCTTTTTTCCAACGTATCAATTATGAAAACTGCTCCTAAAAATTAAAAATATGCACAAATATGTATTAAAAAGCACAAAATATGCATTATAAGGGAAACAAATATTTTGAAGTCAAAATATGCGAAAACATGCATTTTTGACAAAATATACAAAAATATGCAACTGCAAATCGATGGCATTTTGTTCTAAATTTGATGATTCGGATAAATATTTAGTCCATATTAGTTTTGGACTATCGAGAAAAAACAGGCATTTGCATGGATTTCCTTGCCCTAGTGATTAGCAAATATGATATTGAAAAAGATTAACTGAAAAACGGAAATTTCTAACTTCTTGTGTCACCAGTAGGGAATGTAAAATTCCGCACTTTCTGATTTCCCGGAATCCCGCTAGAAAAGTAAATTCCCTTTAGAAAAACATGTAAGTCCATACAATGTAATCGATTTCGTGTACGTCACATTGTGTGTACTTACGATATGGGATACTTGTGTATAACAATTGTATATGAAACTAAAAATATTTGAAATTTTTCAAAAATTTTGTCTAACTTACATGCCACTATACTTGTGTGTACTTACGAAGTATATTGGCTTGTGGGCCAGCTTGAGCTGGGAACTGAATATGAAAGAAAACAACGAATTAGTTACATTGCATTCAAGGCCTTAAAGCCTGGATTAGCCACACGTAAACGTATCTTTGTGTAGCTGAATTAATGAGTTAAATAAGAACAGAAGATGTGTTGTGTTTTTTGTTTCATTCGTATTAAATTAACAACAACAAAATAAACAATCTCACGAATATATTGTATTTGTAATTGAATGTAGTCATTGTACTCGTAGTAGGGATACCGATCCCGAAATCCCGATCCGATATAGGCTGCCCAACGGTCCTCTGCTCGTGGATCTTTTTCCGCTTCGGCCATTTATCACCCCCAATCTGTGAGCGATTTCGCTTATACCCATCGACTTTCTTCACTACGGTTGACGAGCTGGGTGCGGTCTCTTTACGCTTAAGGTACTCATCCACCAGAGGTTGGTACTTTACGAGGTCCTCTTCGTCGCGCTAATGAACGGTCCCATTCAACGTGTTCTTGGCAATCTTGACAAGAATAAATCTCGCTCTCGAATACCGTTACTGTTAGCGACTAGACTTCTTTTACCACTGACTAGCCATTCAGGTTCTCGGCACTGTTAACAACCACCTTAACTTTACAAGTGGGGTATAAAGGATGAGGATATGAGAAGGATTGAAATAGGAGAACTATTTGTGAGGTAATAGTGGGAGATGGAAGATTGCAGAGGGGAGAGGATCCTTTCAGTTTTCGGCAATATCAATTCAGACGAACGCAATATCCTAAACTTCACTCAAGTATACAAACCCTAAAGCATTTAAGCAACTTCATCACTACAAGATTATTACCCGGTAGTAGCGAATGCTACCGTCAGTCCATACATCATTATAAATAAACTACAGGTCGCAAATCGAAAGATATTTAGACGAAATTTGGGATAAAACTTTGCATTTACCCAAGTACCCTACTGAAAATGGTTGAAATCCGTACTTATTTTGACATATTCTCCATATAAAGTGCTTATCTGCATTCCTTAAATGATATTATTTGGATTGTAAATGCTATATGCTCTCATAAATCACCTGATATTTGCTTAAGTGCACTTTCTCGTCAATTTGATTCCGATTTTCTCTATATATTCTGCACTGATAGAATTATCGTTCATACTATTAATGAATCGATTTCATTAATCTGAATTCATTGATTTAATGAAAAATTTTCATTTAATTAATGAAAAATTCATTAATTTAATGAATTTTTTCATTATATATTTTCAACTAACCCGTAAGATATGCTATTATTATTATAAGGATTTTGAATTTGCTAATTACTAAAATAGATATATGTTCCAGTAATGAACGCTAGGGTTGCAAACTGTATTGTTTTTTCCCCGATTTAATAAGTATCAGGTCCCTTTTCGAAGTATGACCCAAATTGTATATCATTAGGTTGTCTTATGTTCGGGCGTAACCGACTATAATTTTTTGACTTCTTAAGTCTAATGCAGTATGGGAGTTACCTTGTCGAATCGGGCACATATTTGGCACAGTGCTTTTTTTCACTCAAATATACTCGTGTAATGCTTAAATATGTTCAGTAGGAGCCGAGTTAGAGGAATTTCATTTATAAGCAGGGTTGGCAGCCGAAAAAATTAGGGTTGAATTTAAAGTTCATACTTAAATGCACTTAGCACCATAGGTACTATTGAAGTTGAAGCCACCTTGAATGGATGAATAGCATGTATGTAAGTGGTGTATGTTCTTAGGCTGTGCGAATAAGTGTTTATAAATAAGCAAATAGTCTTAAATATGTAGAATTCCTAACACTAAAAGCTTAATGCAAACCTATTAATCTAAACTCATTCATTTTGGTTGCCAACCATGACTAAAAGACATAGTAAAAATTATTTTTGATATCGTCCAATAGGAGCAGAGGAACTGCACTTTAAAAATATTGAATTGTATGGGATATGCAACTTCCCGTTTTGCCATTCCACCCCCTTTAAGATAGTGCTTAAAAAATAAAAGATGTTAAAATACGCAATGCTAATGTGATCTGCTCAACCACTACAACCTACAATACGTCATTTGAAAAGTATATATATTTCTTTTTTTATTTTGTCGCACCGTGCAATTTGTGTCTAAAACTATGGGTGCTAAAAACGTGTTCATTTGGATTCTCTCCTCTATTGCATACCCAAATTTCAGAAAAATCTGTGGGCGACCCCGAGGATAACTTCCTAAAGAACTGGCCCTGAATATTTTATATATTTATACAAGTTTAATTTAAAAACCCAGAAACATGCTCATTTAGAACCAAGTCCTCGAAGTCGTCGAAACATTTAAAATTTTAGTTTTGCCACCATATTTGTATGCCAATGTAAAGGCACA
Source organism: Leucophora obtusa (assembly GCA_949987735.1). Taxonomy (NCBI): domain Eukaryota; kingdom Metazoa; phylum Arthropoda; class Insecta; order Diptera; family Anthomyiidae; genus Leucophora; species Leucophora obtusa. The sequence goes on from OX465297.1 coordinate 44,239,818, forward strand.
GACTAAACAGACACGTCATAAGTAACATATGTCAAAAAGGACTAAAAGTCCTATATTTATCTTCTAGGGTTAATATGATAATTATTTTATATTAAACCGCCATTTCATATTTTTATAAAAGCCTTTAACAGGCTAGACTTAAAACACTTATAAGAATTTAGAGTCAGTTTTATAGTCAGAACTAAGAACGATTTTTTTCTAAAATTTTACTTAAGTCAGAAATTTTCAGACAAAATTTTCAAATTAAGAAATATTTATAACAAAAATCGTTCTTAGCTCTAACTACAAAACTGGTTATTTCTTTTCAAATAAAAAATAACCCCTCAATTCATAAATGCTTTGTAAAGTTATAGCAGGTTTACAAAACGTCATTTCCATACAAAATTTGTTCAATAAACCTCCTATAATTTTACAAAGCGTTTATGAATTTATGCATATAAGCGTTTATTTCTAATTTTTAATTACTATCCCGGTTAAAAATGGTATAATTTGATATAATTATGCCCAAGGCAGCCAAAAAGCAGTCTTTAGATTTTAAATAGTTTTTGGCTAATTAACCCTTTGAAACGGGAATTTTAATGGCTAAGAATTTTCCGACCAAACTTGGTGGAAAGGTAGATCTGTGCCCAAGAAATATTGTTTATTACTTTTATGGCTTTGCAGCGCCCCCTAGTGGAGATATTTGGAATCAAAATTCAAACATTAACATGCTGCCGACTCCGAGCGGGTTAAAATTTTTTTTTAATTTTAATTTTATATTTTTCCTATTACTAATCACTACATAAAACCTTTTGAATTTTTTAATTTAATTCATCACACAATTTTTGAGACTAAACTTTAGCTTTTTTTTTAATTTTTAAATTCAAACACATTCTCAGCAGCGTTGATGATCACAAGACAAAACGCACTCTACTGCTCTCATGTTGTTTTGATATTTCACACCCTGCATAAAATTTTAATAAGAACAAAATAACGAACCGATAACAGTAAATGAATAGCGCTTTGGTTAAAATTCAAATCAGTGACGAATTGATGAAGTCGACATACATTATAATGTACGCCACTCGAAAAAGGGTTACCAAATTTTTTTATTAAACCAGCTATATTACATCGATAGAAAACATAATTAACTAATTTTTTGCCTACAAACTTTTTTTGTACAAGTAACGATTTTCAAGCGAAAAGAATGTAAAGTAAAAATTTCGTAAATTTGGAAAAATTGGCATTCATTATCGATAATTACAAAGCTAAAAATGAGTTACTGTTTTTGCTTCAGGAATCACAGGATAACATCAGGATACGTCTTACCAATTTCTCTGTAACTCAAAAACTGCAACTGAAAACTGATTTTCTGAAATTAAGCACATTTTACGTACTCAGAGCTAGTTGTGAGCAAAACTAATTTCGCCAAATTTATTGATGTTTAAGCACCGTAAGTTGTTTTTCACGTGAAAAAATTTCACTCGAACATTAAATGCTTTAAATTTCAATTTAAAATATAAAAATGAACAATTTTTTTAATTTTATAACAAAGACACAATCACAATATGTATACACAAAATGTCACTTTTTCACCAGAAAAATAATAAATTTAAATTTGCGTGAAAACAAACTCTACACACTTTTCATGTGAAACTGATTATCGTGAAAAATTATTTTTTTTATATGGAGTATAACAGCTTTTTCACGTGAAATCGAAACAATTTACGGTGCTTTAGGGCCAAATTCGACAAATTTCGTAATTTTAAAAAATCGAAAATCGCCATAACTTCAACAAAAAACAACACTAGATCAAAAATTTTCGGTATGTAATTATATTTTACTGATAGTGTTATTTATAGCAAAAACGGGAATTATTTGACCATTGGATTTATAGATTGAGTATGATCATGACGGTGGATGTTCAAGGGCATTTTATTAGTGCTTAAAGGAAATCTGAAGTTACCACTTTTTAGTTTAATCCTTATAAATTTCATATTTGCTAACCAAATTTCTCATTTTCTCACGCATTAACTATTGTAGATACTTAAATCATACTTTTTTTTGGGCATCGTTCAATGCCTGATCTATCTAGACCAGTGGTGTTCAAAACTAAAAATGTAGTTGTGTTGGTGAGAAAATGAGAATTGCACTGTAAGAAATGTTGAATGTGCTAATAAAATCTGTATGCATTTATTTTTTATTAAAAATATGAAAATGTTTTGTGTAAAAAACGAAGTAGGTACTTTCGGAAAATATAAATAAATACTACACTGTTTTAAAGAAATAATAATAAACAAAATACAATTTTTAAAAGAAAAAAAAAAAAAAAATACATACATACATAAGGGTGGCTTCTTTTATTCTATGTAAAACAAAAGGTTTTCAATTTTTTTAAAATCAATATCAATGGTTTCAATGTATTTACATATTTATAAAATATCTTTAATCTGCATTTATAATCATAAAATATTTATCCTATATTGTTATTAATTTTTTTTTTTAGTACATTAAAAAAAAATCATACTCATGTTCATTCGTCGCTGTTTCAGTGACGTCTAAAAGCAAGAGCGTAAGAATACATGTGAATTGAGCAGGGACAATTGTCCTATGGGCTGAACACCACTGATCTAGACTAACCAGTGTTAAAAAGAAGAGTGAACAGCAGCATACTTGAAACATCTTCATAAATATTTATAATGTTTATAGCTCTGAAATTTTGCATTCTTGTCTTAATTTCCTTTTTTATAAAGCAATTTTTTGTACACAATGCTTTTTTGTTAAATTATGTGTACATTTCATTACCATTGGATGTATATTTCATTACCATTTTTTATAATCAATATCAATTGACAAAAATTTTATTCGCATTGAATGGTAATGAATTTTTTTGGCATTGGCATTGAATCAAATAATGCCAAGTAAATTTCAATGCCAATTAAAAATTCCCAAGTATGACTTAAATAGACATAATTTTCTATTAAACTTGAAATTCCATTTAATGGATCCGGAAATATATGACATGATATAACAAAATTTTGAACTAAATTTGGATATCCTTGATTTGTACAACTTTCTAATTAAAATAATATTTATTTAGTAAATTCATCACAAAAAGCAATAAAACTAACTGTTGAATACTAATCAAATGATATTTTAGGTTGAAAATTTTCTCTCAACTAAGAGCATAACAAATAAAAATATTACATTTAGTAGCATGGTAGCTTTCAACAAAGCAGGTTGATGTCGCTTTGTTTAAGAAATTTTAGAAAAATAGTACACTCTTAAAATTTTTCAATAACACGAGAACAGGAAATTTATTATGAATTATTTTTATTTCTTTAATTCATTGATTAAAATTTACTAACTAGTGGAATACTTTTTTAAAAATAAATAAATTATACACAAAAAGAAAATATTTTTTAAATAATAAATAAATAATTTAATAAATAATAATTTAATAAAATTTATTATGAATTATTTTTATTTCATTATTTTATTATTATTTATATTCATGCATTCATTCATTCATGCATACATTCATTAATTCATTTCTCCATTAAGAAATGAATTACAATTAATTACAAATATAAATTTAAAAATTATAAACTAATTTCTCACAGTGCAAAGACACCCAATACATTCACTTTCTCTCTTTCTGCCGACCACTGGTATAAGTACTTAAGGGGGCCAGGTGTTTTCCTTCTGTGAAGCATTTCAAGCTCAATTACAATTTGAACACCTAAAGACATGGTAATACTGAGATGAAAGGTAATTGTATGCAGATACAAACGAATTTTTTGCCAACCGAATGGTTTGGTTAGAGCCATCGGTATATTTGTTTGTGGCAACAAAAATGCGGGAAACACAACATAATTTCTGTTCAAACAATATATTTGAAGTATGCCAGCAACACATTAGATTGCGATAACCAAAAAATTCGGTCGCTGCAACCAAACGATTCGGTTGCCGAGGAATCCAGTTGTCGCATAAAATCTGTTTTGTCTTTGTATGTAGATTAATAACTTTTAGGCACATTAACTTATATCGAGCAGTTAACTTTAACTTAACCATGGGTAACTAACCAATACTATATATGTATTTATCCCTAGGAAAATTTAACCATAATAACTTATCAATATTTTAACTCTGGGTAGTTAACCATAGTATGAAATGTTAGAATAAAAACAAGGAAAAACAAAAATTAATAAGAACAATTTTTTTCCAATACGGGAAAATTAAGTTTTTCTCGCGGTGTTTTTTGTGTGTTTCTGGTCATAAAAAATAAGGGATACGTATATAATACTGTTATGCAAAATACTGTTTAGACAAAATACTGGTCAAAAAAATTTTGAAAATCCTGCTTTTCATAATACTGTTTTGCAAAATACTGGATTTCACAATACTGTTTTGCAAAATTCTGTGAAGTAAAAATGCTGGTTTACAAAATTTATTTTATTAAAAATAACTTCAACAAAAGTATATAATTTTCAAAAATTAACAAAAAATTAATTTCAATGCATTTTATAAACTTAAATTAGTACATGATTTTTTGCAATTCGCTTCAGGTAGCCTGTATGGCTCAATTCACACATTTTTCTTATAACTCTTTTAATATTTGTTTACGCCTTTCTTTTCTTTAAATTTATGTAACGTCTTTCTCCATTCGCGCGTTTTGAAATGGTATTTACAGCTACCACGACCTCATTACCCAACTGCCTGATAAGGTAGTATAATCCTGACTTTCTACGCCTAACAACAGCTTTCAGTCTTCTATGCCAAGCTTCCACACTATTTTGAGTTATTTGGTAGGATTTCTTACTGTCATCGTAAACCGATCAAAACGTTCCAGAATACTTTGGGTGTTATGAGCCCTTGACGTAGTTTTTTTCAAACCACTCGCACAGTTTACGCAAATATTTTTCTTCATATTAAAATTTTCGCCGCCCAGTAAAACAGGATTTTGCAAAACAGTATTGTGTTATACAGTATTTTGTAAAACGAAAAGCAGGATTTTGAAAACAGGATTTTGTTATACACAGGATTTCGACCCGAACCCAAAAAATAATACACTTGACCACGTCATTTTTTTAAGATTCGCGGTCGCTAAATACTATAAAATGATTGTGTCTTTTTGCACACTACGCGAGGTGATTTATTTAAATCCATTTGGTAAGTCTAGTCTAAAGTGGATTATTTAAACTATTAATAAGTTTTTCGTGCTGATCGAAACAACCGCGGAAAGATTCGCGCATAAAATTAAAAAAAAAAAACAATGGAAATTTTGTGATAGATTATTAAATTAAGGCAATTTATGTGACCAGCACATCAAAGTGAGTAGAAAAATAATCGCTGTGCATGAATTGTATTTTTTTGTAATTTGTAACTGTTGATTGTCCAGGGGTTCCTCACATACTTTTACAATATTTAAAACATAATTGGTTCACATTTCGTTAATTCGCGAGGGATTTCTATGCGCCTTTTTATATTTAAGAATTAAATTCAGTAGTCTTGTACTTCACATTTACCAAATTTCTGAAAATCCTTGATAACACACCTCAACAAACTTTCAGTGGTTTGTTGTTTGATACATGATTTATTTTTAATTTAATACGCTGATTCTAAATTCTTAAATGTAAGTTACTCAAAATTTATGGAATAGTTGTTTTTCTGAGAGTGGTTCTCAAAAGAATTATTTTCAAGATGAATGAGGTGAATGTTTAGTTGATCTCTTATTTTAGTAAATGAATGCTCTTTAGTTTGACTCTAGATCATAAATTAATATCACTTTCTGTTTAAATTATTTTCAAATTAAAGAAAGATGGTACAATTTTTACAAGTAAATTACAAAGAATAATTTTTTTTTTTAAAGAATTCGATAAGACCAGCAAAACAGAATACGTATTTACGGCTTTCGCTACAAAGCCATCATCAGTGCCTTTCGCCTTGAATGGGTTAATAATTAATAATTGTCTACTTATGTGACAGTTGAAAGCAAATCGAAGTTATTATCAACAACTCAACTTAGACTAATATCAACGAAATATAACAATGCTATTTTTATCCTTTGTTATTATTACTCTTTTTTGCTTTGAACCTTAATTCTTAAGATATCTCAGCTGATTCTATTCAACTCTGTGTATGATAACCACAGATTATTTGAATTACAACGAACCGTTAAATTTAAATGTATGTTATTTAAATTATATTTTGAAAATAATTTAAACAGAAAGTGATATTAATTTATGATCTAGCGTCAAACTAAAGAACATTCATTTACCAAGAATTTTTTTCTATAACGGTACACAAATTACAAAAATGTTGTCCCATGTATTTTAGAGAACAAAGTTCATTCTTTACTACCATCGTAACAAAAAGTCTTAAGCTATTTGGATGCGTTTTGTATAATATTTCATTCAAAATAGGTAAAAAAAAAGTTATTTTCCGCGTTTCTAATCGCGATTTTTTCAAATTTGAGAGGTGAGAGACGAATTCGGAATGGAGATTTGGAATCAGCAAGTAAAATACTAAAAGTATGTATCAAGGTTCTACCAGCAGCGACTTTTCATTTTGTAGAGGTGTGTAATTCGTGTCAAATTGTTCTAATATTGGTCACTATTTTTGGTTTTAATTACTCAAGGCAGATTTTGGCTCCTTGAACCCACAAAAAGATAAAGTTTTCCGATTTTCTTACATGAGGCCAATTTCCGTAAGCTATCGCAGAAACCTTAATTCTAAATATCAAAATTTTGTTCACGATTTTAAGTACTGATTCAAAATAGCCTTGGTTAAGTTTCTCAACCACAGAAATTTCTATTGTTTAATTTTAGCATTGGTTAGAAGAAATACTTGGTTAAAATTTATATAAGTTATTCAAAAAATATGTTTACTAGTAGTTAAGGCTAGTAGAGGTCTTAACCAGGACATACATTGAGATAAGTTAACGGGCCTTAAAGAAACATTATGATTATAGGATCTAAACCGGAGAACTTTGTTAAAATCTGTTAAAAAATTGCATTTCGAATGCAAAATTTTTAACGGATTATTTAATAAATTATTAGAAAATATGCATTGCAGGAGGAGGTTCTTCAAAAACTTGGAATTTATTGAATAGTGTAATTAAGAAATAAATTTTTGAGTCCCCAATCGGGACTGTCTCCCACTGTGGCACATACACACATCAAGTAAATAAATTAAGAAGTCAACTCCTTCGCACACAGGCGCAGCCATTAAAATCGTAACGCGTTCATTCACAAACACGTTCAGTTCTTTTTTCTATGCACCATGCATCAAACTCCGATGGAGTAACGTCCAGACATACTTACATATATAAATAATATTTATAACTCTTAAACTGAATAATGAATACATGCAATCCGTCATGCAGGTGTGAATGATTCATTAATTTCGCGCCTTCAGTTCTTAACGCGCCGTAGCAAACGCGCAGCAAACACATTAAATGTTCAAATATTCACTAATCTCTGTTAGCCAAGTATGTACTACGTAAATTCCACATTAATTCTTTTATACATACACACACTAGGGATGCCAATCGGGATTGATATTTAAAAATCCCGGGATCGGGACTTGTTTGTTTACCTTTACCGAAACAAACTTATTTTGATACCATTACCCTTACAGTTATTCGTTTCGGTAACCAACTTTGTGAATTACTCAAAAACTTAATAATGTTTACCAAATTTTCAAATTTTTCTGTAGAGTCTTTGCATAGTTTATTCGAATAATCTACTTAATTTTTATTTTTACCAATATCTTGGCATCAATTTCTTGTAAATATGAGAAAATTCAAGAAAAAACATCGGTAATCTAAAATTGCTCACTTTGTTTATTTGCGTTCATATTAATATTAATAAATAAGAAAATCCCGGGATTTTTGAGAAATTGGGATTGGCAAAATCCCGAATCCCGGGATTTCGGAATTCGGGATTTCCCGTTTGGCATCCATAACACACACACAAATATGTGGAAATTAACACAGGCATCATTTCCAGATAACGTCTTCATCTTCATTGTACAAAGTCATCATCGTCGTCATCATCACCTAAAGGCGTTAATTCATTCCATTATAAAACAGTTATTGTGCCTTTTTCACTATTTCGTTTTACTCGTTCTGTTCTGCTCTTCATTACTCGTATGCGCTGTAATGGAAACTAGTAATTTTTGCTATTAAATGCATGTATACTCTGACGTATATTAATTTAAATTTGCTATCATGTACAAATTGTGTAATTATTTCCATAAATTTATGAGCTAAAATAGGATATGATATTTAAGCTTTGGAGAAGTAATTGCTAGTTTCTTGAGAAACATTGGTGTTAGTGGGCATTTGAATTAAATTTCTAAAGTTGTAAGTGACAGTAAAAACTTATGCGGAGAGTTTATTTCACAAATGGAAAGTACGACTATAGAAGGAATTCTTTTAGTTATATACTCTAAAAACTGCATGTATATTCACTACATTAATATATATAAAATTTTAAGTAATATCACGCAAAATGCCTAAAACAGCTGATTTTGGGAAAACAAAATTATTTGCCTACAAACAAAAATTTGCCTAATGTGAACTTAGGGATGGTCAATTTCTGGGACAAAAAATCGTAGGTGTGGGAAATGATTCTACGAAGAATTCTTAGCAACTTTGCCCTAGAAACCATAGGTCTAAAATGGATTTCGAGCTTGCGGAAATTCCAAAATATGTTGTAAGTGGTGCTTTATGACTTTGAATAATGACTTTTATTAATTATACCCTACACCAGTACATGGACAGGGTATAATAAGTTTGTGCTGATTTTGATAATTCCAAAAAATATTGAAACTAACCAACTTTAAGTATTCCGATTGACCCAGAATAACATTTTGTTTCGATATAACGATATCCGTCTGTCCGTCTGTCTGTTTATCCACATATTTTGTGCGCATGGTAGAGGTCGAAAATATTAAGATATTTCTAAAAAATTTGGTATATCGACTAATTTCGCCGCAAGGACAAAGCCTATTGATTTTGGTTCAAATCGGTCCATGGTTAGACCTAGTGTCTATATAAAGGTTCCTCCAAAATTATATTGTTTGTAGACTACAGGTCACAAATACGAAGATATTTTAATGAAATTTCATACACGGATTCAAATAGTCTCATGAATAAAGGCTATTGATTTTATATGGAATCGGTTCTTGTTTAGACCAAGTGCCCGTATAAAGGTTCCCCAAATATGGGAAATATTAAGATACTTTGATAAAATTTGGTACCCAAACTTATATCGGCCCAAGGAAGAAGCTTTTTGGCTTTCAACCAGACTAGTGTAGGGTATCGTATAGTCGGCATGTCCGACTGTATGATACCTTACACAAGTCTGAAATGTTTTGATCTGAAATTCGAATGGCTTGACAAGGACTTCTATCAAAATTAGTCTATAAAATGATGAAAAGTTAGAAAATCGGTAAGAAATTTTGATTTCATCTAAAGTTAGATGTATTTAAGATACAATCGGAAATATAGTCCATATGGGCGATTGGTTCAAATATGGACCGATCCTATCTAGAATCAATAGGCTTTGTTCTTGGGCCCATATGAGTCAACTTACCAAATTTCATTAAAATACCTTCGTATTTGCGACCTGTATCATGCGAAAAATCAATTTTTGGGTGACCTTTATATAGGCATTGGGTGTATCCATGGACCGATTTTAATCATAATGAATAGGCTTCTTTCTTGGGCCAACATAAGTCATCACAATATCTTAATATTTGCGAACTGTAGCTTGCGGATATGCAAATTTTTGGGCGACATTTATGCAAGCACTAACCTAAAAATTTACCAATTGTAAAAAAAATCAATTAGCTCCGTCTGCCCATGTGAATTAGCGTACCTAATTTCATTAAAATATATTTATATTTGAGACCTGTAGTATGCAAAAAAGCAATTTTGGGAGGAACCTTTATATGGGCACTAGGTCTAAACATGGACCGATATTAACCATAATCAACAGACTTCGATCTTGTGCAGATATAAGTCGATGAACCGACTTTATATGGGCACTAAGTCCAAACGCCGATTTCAACCAAAATTAATATGCTTCGTTCCTGGGACGATATAAGTCGGTATACCGAATTTTATCAAAATATCTTAACATTTCCAAATTGTAGCGTGCGTTCGTTTTTAGTCAAAAATAAAAAAAATTTTAGATTTTTTTTTCTTATAATAAGGAAAGGAGTCGTCCAATCTAAAAAGTCCAGAACTATTATCCAGCTTAACAATACTTAGGGTAGAGGGGGATCCTTCGCCAGTGGGGCACATACACTAATCCCATTTTTCTCCGATGTTAAGGGAGGTAAAAAATTGGAAAAAACATATTTCGTGCATTTTTCAATTACCTTTCCTTGACATCCACTTTGACGATTTTATATCACATGTGGTCGCAGACAGACGTATTTTTGTGTTTTTTGGGGTGCCAAAACAATAATTGAAAGCAACTACATTTTGCAATAACTTCCTCAAACCGTGCGATAAAAAATTTTTCATTATGTTAGACCTATGATCCTAAGCTTTAAGAAAATAATAATTTGATTTTAATAAATGCTTAAAAAGTGCGAAAAAATATTAATTTGTTGTTAGTGCCTATCTCTGGGGCACAACCACCAGATGGCCCGTGGAGCTACGAAGAGTTGGTGCATTCCTGCCTAAAATGCTCTATAAGACTTTTCTATATGTTTAAAATATGTTTAATAGTAAATTAGTACAATCGTGTTCATTCTTTAATTTGTATTAATTATTCAGTTTTTCGTAATTTTAAAGAATCATTATATTATAGTTTTAAATTATTTTTTTTAATGTAATGCAGATTTATTGATTAAAAAGGATAATATACCTTAAAGAACTTATTCTAAATTATTTATTTTAGTCATTAAAACATTAACTTTGCCGAATTAACAATATTTTTTTGTTGAAATTGTATCTAGCTCTTTTGGCGAATATCCCCCAGGTTTGGGGCAAAATCATTAAAAAAGTAATAGAAAATATGCAAATAATAACAATAAAAATCATAAAAATTAAAGCCAAGATATGTAGATCTTCAATTTGAAAGTAATTTTTGGAAAATAATCAGGGGTTAAGAAATGACAGTGCTTTGAAAAAAAGTGGCGAAGGATCCCCCCTCTACCCTACATGTTAACGCAAATTTTACACAAACATTGCAGTGAAGCACTACTAACAACATATTTTTGAATTTCCGCAGGCTCGAAATCCATTTTAGACCTATGGTTTCTAGGGCAAAGTTGCTTAGAATTCTTCGTAGAATCATTTCCCCCCCCCCTACGATTTTTAATTTTTTTGCCTCCATACAAATTGACCCGCCCTAATATATACCCCTCGTATACATGGTTTTCAAAAATTTATATTTCGGGAATAGCAAATAATAACAAACATTTTTAAATGAAAACGGCTTTACTGTTTTTCAAAGTATTCCCCTTGATGGCCAATACACTTTTGCATTTGTTCAAACCATTCGTCATAGCAATTTTTCCATTCCTCTTGAGACACCTCCAAAACATGGTTTTTGAAAGCTTCAACTGCTTTTCCGGCGCTTGTAAATCGTTGACCACGCAGTTTACCTTTGATATTCGGGAACAAGCAGAAGTTATTGGGTGCCAAATCAGGACTGTACGGAGGATGAGTCATCAATTCGATGTTTTGACTGCTCAAAAATTCACCTGTTTGACGAGATGTGTGAGAGCTAGGGATGCCAATACCGAAATCCCGAGTCCCGAAATCCCGGGATTATTTATTTATTTTATTTATTATTCAAATAAACCAACTGAGCCCTTAGGGCCATATATAGTTGGCAGACTAACAAAAACAGGTTATTTTATAATATTTCTTAAAACTATAGTCTTAAAAATTAATTAAATTTGTATATAAGAGCATTTGAAAGAGACTACAAGATAAAACAATTTGTAATAAAAATTTGTTTTACTTACAAAAAATATAAAAGTAACAATAATGTGGCAAAAATATATATGACAAAAAATATTGCGTTATAAAATTAATTAAAAAATAGAAATAATATGGCAGAAATAAAAACATATATGATAAAATGTATTGCGTTCTAAACTTAGAGGAATTTAAACACCCCATTACTTGAACAAAACAAGAAATGATGTAAATATGCAAGAGTAAAATCAAATTAAAGAAAAACAAAGATTTGGCCACTTAAATGTCATGGACAGAAGCATATTCTACAAGTTTACTCTTGAATGTTTTCAAAGATAGATCAAAGGATCTAAGGGGACGGGGTAAATGGTTCCAAACCTTTGCAACACGAACATGAAAAGATCGTTCATGAATAACGTAATTTCTGGTCGGATACAGAAGTTGAGGGTTCCTGTCAGCGTTCAATAATACAAAATGTCTGTGTATATATTCGGGACAATCAGTGAGCATTACCTTATGATAGAATAATAGCAATCGGATTTGCCCAAAACTTTTAAAACTGCATCCCAAAAAATCGGAAATATACCTCGACACATGATCATGTGGTTTTAAATTGTAAACAAAGCGTATTATTTTATTAAAAAGCAATCTACACCTATTGAAGTCCTCAAGACTACATCCAGAGTAAACTTCAATACATTATAACAAGTTGGACATTAATAATGCATGTGCTATACGTTTTTTAATAGAAAGAGGTAAATAAAGATTCAAGGAATATAGCCTACGCAAAGTAAAATTTATTTTAGAACTTAACCAGCTTATATGTTGACCAAATTCTAGCTTATTATCTATTACAACACCTAAGCATTTAATATTTTCAACGAATTCAATATGCTCGCCATTAATAGTAACAGATACATTAACTTCAGAGTTATGAGGTTTAAAAAGCATAGCTTTTGTCTTGGCAGAGTTTATACGCAAATTGCAATTTCTCATCCACGTAGAAAATATAAAATTCATGTCATATTCAAAAACGTCAATGAGCTGAAGATGACCAGTAAATAGAAGTTGTATATCGTCCGCAAAGACAAAAGCATCACATTCAAATCCATTAAGTAAGGTAAAAAAGTCGTTCATATAAAGCATAAATAATAAAGGTCCTATAACTGAACCTTGAGGTACGCCACTGGTTACAGCTAAACACTCCGAATCTGAGTTGTTACAATGCACAAATTGACGTCGTCCAGACAAATAAGAAAAAATTAATCTACAAGAAGAATATGAAAAACCGAAATTATTACATAATTTTTGTATCAAAATCGCGTGGCTTATGTTATCAAAAGCCTTAGACAAGTCTAGAGATAACAACACTCCAACATCATTCTTATCAACTATACGCCTAATAGAGTCCGTTAGGCCAATTAAAAGCGAAGATGTGCTATAACCTGTACGAAAACCTGATTGGAAAGGATTTAACAAATTATTCTCGTTCAAAAGCATCATAATCTGATCTTTAATAGTGTGCTCAATGATTTTAGATAGGACAGGAACCAACGAAATTGGCCTAAACTCGACCCGGGAATCTTTCTTCCTAATAGGAATTACTTTTGCAACTTTCCAATCAGAAGGAAAATGTGAACTAGTAATAATATTATTTATTAAATACAAAAGTTGTTCATGAATAAAAGGAAAAATTATCCTTATAAATTTAAGAGTCAGATCATCAGGACCAGAAGCGTTAGACTTAATATTGGAAAGAGCAGTACGCAGATCTCCAAAATCAATATTACGAAAAGAGAAACCACTATCATGAAAATTTAAATTGGCATCGAAGGGGTTGAATAAATCAACTGATCTGTAAGTCGAAAACTCCATATTTAAATCATCAGGATCCAAATCATCTACATGATCGACGGTATTCAAACACCCATTAGATCTTAAAATTTTCCACATCCCGCTCGTATCTAGATCCCTAAATCTGCCAGCATGAGCCTTGCGTTTAGCGTTTCTAAAAACTGTTTTAGATCTATTACGAGCCCTACAATAAGCTCTCCAATTTTCCCGTGAGGTTACCCTGAGATATTCTCCGAATGCCAAATCTCTAATTGAGAGGTGATAATTTATTAGTGGCGTATTAAACCAATTTTCGTTAGTCGGTGAAATTCTGTATCTTTTTAAAGGAACTAAAGAGTGCAAATGATTTATGCAATTCATTAGACTAGAAAGTTGATATTCTATATCAGGGTTATCATAAAAGTCTGTAAAATCGAAATTTACTACATGCTGCTCCAGCAAAGTCAAATCTAGATTATTGTAATCCTTGAATTCAACAAACCCTTCACTTGATATCAAAGGTATACTAATACTAATAAATATAAATGAATGATGGGATATAGATGGACACTGCATTTGACTCGATATTTTAACAGAAACTGAAGGACTCAAAATAAAAAAATCAAGTAAAGATGTAGACGACGCAGATGCGAAATGGGTAGGCAAGTTGTTATGATGATACGTTAAACCCAAACGCTGACATGTCGAAAGTACAAGATGCGATTTACGTATATCAAATAAATTCAAGTTAAAATCTCCCATAATCACAATATGCTGGTATTTCACCAATAAATCACCCAAGCGATCCTCCATAACGTCGATATCACCATATGGAAGATACACCACTCCTAACAACCATTTAGACTTAGAGCAACTAATCTCAATGCAAATTGATTCAAAAATACCAAAATCAGTAGATTTATATACTACCCTGCTTTTAAATTTATTTGAAACATATAGCCCAACACCACCGCCCCTCCACCCATAGTAAGGCGTAGGTACAGTTATATTGCGCCCAGGTCTATCGCACCTATGAAAGGTGTAACCAGGGATAGCCACAACATTAGATGACATATAAGACTTGAGCCATGTTTCACTCACATCCACTACATCAAGTACGCAATCATTTAGAATATGTCGAATTTCATCTAGTTTCGATGACCTGGATGATGTACAAAAACTTTGGCAGTTAAAGTGACCAATCTTTAAATCATTTAAGGAATTACCTAAACTAGAGCGCAAATACATATTATCGTGTGCCACAGAAAATCCCGAAAAAAATTCGGGATCCCGAAAAATCCCGATCCGTCCCGGGATCCCGTTTTTTTAATTTTTAAATCCCGAATCCCGGGATTTTAAAAAACCAATCACGATTGGCATCCCTAATGAGAGCTCGCATTGTCATGATGGAGAATGATTCGTCTTTGGCGGTTGGTTTTACGAATTTCTCCGAAGACTTCTGGCAAACAATTGGTCGTAAACTACTCAGAATTAACCGTCATACGTTGCTCAAGCGGAACATTGGCCACATGACCCATTCGGCCGAAGAAACAAGCGACCATTTGCTTCGCTGCGCTTCTTCCACCAACAACTTTTGTTGGATTTCGCTCGTCTTGGATTGCTCATATATCCATGATTCGTCACCGTCAAGAGCAAATTTCTTTTACAACTAAATGTTCATGCAAAATCGAATGTATTGAAGTGGAACTAATGTGCAAGGATACCTCTATCTCACGATATGTCACATGACGATCTTGCATTATCAGTTCACGCACTGCATCGATGTTTTGTGGCACAACAACCGATTTTGGACAAATCGGTGCAAAAATTCAAAGCTTGGCCCTGGTAAGGAATGGGTTAACGTTGTTCGATTTATTCCAAATTTTTAGCATAGAAGATCTGCACATTTGTCTATTATATTTTAAGCATCACTTCTAAAAATTCAACAGTATTTACAAAATATTTGCGTTTTTTTTAATAAATCGTCCTTTATTAGCTTGGGGTCATATGTGACCTCATGTCCAAAAGGGTTAATGAGGTCATATTATTTTTTTCCAAACCGCTAAGCTATTAAGATAAAATATAACTTTTAAAAGTACAAAATTGATTAATTTTTGATACAAAGTACTTAAAAAGAGTAAATTTACTTAATTTTTTATAACAATCACACTTTTCTCGAAATCCACAAAAAATAAGAACTTGTCACCTAAAATTGGCATACTTCATCTCTAGGATGTATTTAAGAAGCCCTTGAAGTGCAGAATCCATTTTTTTTAAATTTGTTTAAAAAATTTTTTGAAAAATCCTAAATGGAGTTTCGAAATTATGGCAAAAAATGTATGCCTTTTTTGCCTTATTGCGCGACAAGTTAACAGACAGGTAATAACACAATATTTCATATCTAAGTATTTATAAGTATAGAAAGCAAAAAACAATTGTGGCTTTAAACAATTTCTGAAAGTCTAAAAAAGTGCCATCAAATATCATGACCTAGTGTTTTTTGGCCCAAAATTGGTCTGAGGCATTTGCTATTTCTTGGCGAGTTCTTATCCGATTTTGAAGTTATGTAGCTTTTGAAAAAGATAATTTAATAGTAAAATCGATTCATAACACAAGTGGTTGAAAAAATTAAACTATAGAAAGAAAATTTCCTAAAAACTGAAAAAAGTCATATTTTTCCCATATAAACACTCTTGAAATTTTCAATCGATTTCCGCCTTGACTTTTCTTTATTCGATTGCCCCCAAACTTCATATTTATTAGTTTTATATAGAAAGGAAGCAAATTGAACCCCGACACTCTACAAATCTATAAAAAAAACAACGAGTAGATTTTCCTTTAATTTAACTTATTTCAATTATCTTTTATTCAGCTTTTTATATGTTACAGTTTTTAATGGTTTATATTTGTATATAGAGGGAATTTATCTGAATTTTCATTGAACGCACACCCGGGTACAAATGTATCCACTTGCAACTTTGCAGTGCTGTAACTCAGGAACGGCTTAACTTAGGGCATATGTGTGAGATCTAGATCTAAGTAATTTCTAATCTTTTATAGGTTATTTGATCCAATTCGGATCAGTGGTTCAGGAGCTACGAGCTTCCAAAGTCGACACCTACGTAAACACACACCCGGGATACGTTTGTACCACCAGTTTTTATCAAAATAAAAGGCAACAAACCATTTTATAGTGTGTTTAAATTATATTATTTTATTTGAAAAATGCAAATTATTAAATTACATATTATGTATAAATATGAATTATCGTTACATATTATGCAGTCGAGTATCGAATGTTCAAGACACATTGGCTTCTTACATTTGCCGCACACCTTTCTGGTTTTTCTACGCCGTTTTGTTTCTTGAGCACAACATAAATAGCAGGAACCACTGATAGGTTTTGGCGTGCGGGCTGCGGCAGATGTCGATGGTTCCGTATTCAACATTGATTCCAGCGGTCGGTTGAAATATGACTCAATCGCTATTTTAGTGGAGAAATTTTGCGTGACTTGCCGATTTAGTGCACGTTCTTCAATAATTGGCATACACAATGCTTCAGCCAAGCTGCGAAGGAACTGCTTACGCTTGTTTGATTTAGCAGGCAGCATGGGGTTGTTCATTCCATATACTATATACGCTGCAAGAGCCGTTATGTCCAACATGTTGAAAAATAATGACAATGGCCAACGCTTCGTCTGTCGTTGTGTAGGATATTCACTGAACAATTGGTCCATTTTCAGGCTTCCCACCCTCAGCTATCTCGCCATCATAGTGCATTGACGAAAGCAGCGTCACTGATTTATTTTTTCGTGGAACATAAGAGCACATCGTCACATTTTTTCTGAAGCCGAATAATGCTGAACCAATTGGCCTGTCCTTGTGCGCCTTCATTTCCGCAGGAACATACGTCTTGTTTTTGCACAAAGTTCCAACGATTGTTAGGTTCCAGGTGAGAAGAAGTTCTGCAACTGGCAACGTCGTGAAAAAATTGTCCATTGTAATATTTCTTCCACTTCCTTGGTATCTGCTAGCCAAATCTTTCACAACTCGTTCCCCTTGGTTCGTTTCCCTTCCAGACGCTGCTTGGCCAGTATAAATTTGACCGTGCAGTGGATATGCATTTTTGGCATCGCAAATCTACCAAACTTTGATACCATATTTTGCAGGTTTTGATGGTATGTATTGTGTAAACCGTGTGCGTCCACGGACGTCAATGGTTAAGTTTTCACTGGGCTTGTAGTGTGCATGAAGATTGGCATTCATTATAAGCCACAACTCAGTGATCGGTGCTGCTTTATCAGTTTGTGCGCGTGCAGCCCGAGTATTTGCGTCGTCAAACCTTATAAATCGAAATATTGAAGAAAAACGGTTGACTCCCACCGTGGCGCGATACAGAGGATAGCTTTTGACATTCCACAAATCCCGAACACTTTCTGAATTGCTATGGTTTGCGCCAGTCATAACAAGTATGCCAAAAAATGCATACAATTCTGCTACCGTCAGTGACTTCCATGACTTGGGAATTGTGCCTTATGTTGTAAGCATTATACGTTGCTATTGCTTTTTTGTTTGTGTGACGCATAATTATATCCGCCATTTCCAAGCACATAAAACATTTGAATGTTTTCTCTATTGACAACATTTCGGTGCTCCTAGATGGTCCGCACCGTTCTCGTACAATAGTATGGCGAAGAACGTGTCGATTAATGTTTGGTTGTTTGTTCCACTCAGTACCACACGTGCCACAAATTTTTCACTGCTTACAGAAACTGGTACCTCTTCTTCATCCACTTCATCATCAGAGTCGACATTGTCAGCTAAATCTGCTTCTTCCCATTGCTGAATTTCAGGATCGTCTTCAACATCAGATTGTTGAACTTCATTCAACTGAATGTCTTGTTCATCTTCCGACTCAGATGCATAGTTAACATCATCATCATGACAGATTTCATCAAATAGAGAGTCTGCAAAAGAAAAAAATTTAGTATATGCTTAAATTTTTGATTATTTTATAACTTTTACCTTCTGTATTGTGCTGATGATAGATAATTATTTCTTCTTGAAGCCATTTTTGAATTAAGTTTTATTTTTCGAATTATTAAGTTTTATATTTCCACGTCTTATACTTTTGAGCACCAAAATAATAATAAAAATATGAATAACCAGCAGCTGAAACAACAGCAAATGCAAAGACAACCCTTGTAAAATCCAAAAGAAGTAGTGTAGTGTTTTGTCCGTCGTGTTGTTAACACGTTAATTTTGTCGTCGCTTTGTTTTTATCTTTTTTAATAATTGTTTAACGTTTAAAAAAACTAAATAGTGTAATAGATGAATACCATATTTAGAATATTTAAACAGTGCAATAAATTAAAATTAAATATTTAAAATAAAATACACTTTCTATAACAAATAAATAACAAACACAAAACATAATACAAAACAAAAAATTTTGTAATGCCAGGTAAGTTCAGAATTGATTTCTGCAACATACGGGGACTTACAGCGAATTATTTTTCTGTTTATGCTCACATTCGTTTTCATCGACCGGATGCTTTAGCCTTATGTGAGACCCAGGTGGATGAGGATGCTGATCCACAGGATTTTCATATACCTGGATATCACCTTCTTTCGCTTTTTGTCTTTCATAGGGGCCTTGCGGTGTACGTTCGCAATGATGTTGTGTACCAGTGGCAGCAACAATTAACCACGCATGATAACGAATTTAACTGTCTTTGGGTTAAATTCAAGATCAGGGCGCACATCTTGCATTTCGGGTTTCTTTATAGAAGCCCAAACATGGAAACAGGCAAGACATTTAATTGTTTTGATTCTCTTTCCGCCTCCATTTGAGAAATCCTGGAGAGTTGAGCTAATAGTGAAATCGTGGTTGCTAGTGATTTCAATATTCATAACTCTTCATGGCTTCGCCATTCGAGCGGAACGACTTCCATTGGTACTTACGTCGAACTTTTCGCCGCACACAATCACCTGGTGCAGTTGGTGAATGAGCCAACACACATTCCGTATGTTGAAGGGCAATCTCAGAATACCCTCGACCTTTTTCTCACTTTGCACCCTGAAAAGTATGAAGTAAGATCGTTTGCACCTCTCGGTAACTCGGATCACTGTACCGTTTCCGCATGCTTTTCATATTCCGGGCTTCATAGCGCTTCACAGGCAGCCACGAAACGCTCTGTTCTAATTTATGAAAAGGCTCGTTGGGTCGAATTCAACGATTTTTATCGGCAGTTCAACTGGAAACTATGTTTCTTGGATGACGATGTTGATGCCGCTGCGGAAATGGTAGAACGCGTGATTTTGCTTGGAATGAAATTTTTTATTCCGTCAAAGTGGTTTGGCTAAGTCCAAACATAAGTGTTGGTTTAACCAGACGTGCAGAAATACAGTCAGATCCAGAGAGGAAGCTTTCAGTAATTGGCGTGCGAATAAGAACTCCAATACTGACATGCTGCGCAAACAGGCGAGAACTGAGTGTGCCAAAGTACTGAGACTTGAAAAGTTTCTGTACAAACAGCGTCTGCGTGCTAAGGTTCTTGCTGATCCACGGGGTAGTAAGACCTTTTGGTCATTCGTTAAAAGAGTAAAGGATAATGCTAGTTCCTCTATCCCAACTCTTATAAAGGATGACCTAATATTCACTGACCCGGTTGATAAAGCCAACCTGCTGGCTGAACTGTTCGCGGAAAATTCGTTTCTACCGGAAAGCGATCAACCACTGCCCGTGCTCGAAAGAGTATCACATACTATGCCCAAGATATTCTTTCGTCCTCGAGCAGTTAAAAGGGTTCTTGCGAATCTAGACGTAAATAAGTCAACGGGCCCGGATGGTATACCAGCGGTGGTACTGAAACAGTGCTCTTCGACGCTATCGCATCCATTGGCAACCCTCTTCAGCACGTCGTACCGCATGGGTATCTTTCCATTGTGTTGGAAGGTTGCCAATGTCCAGCCGATCCCCAAAAAGGGTGCGGCTACTAACCCTGATAATTACCGTCCAATCGCAATCTGCTCTGCGCTCTCGAAGGTCATGGAGAGCATGGTTAACTACCATCTTGTTAATTATCTTGAGCCCAATTTGCTTCTTAATGATCGACAGTATGGCTTTCGTAGAAGTCGTTCTACGGGAGACCTGATGGCATTCCTTTCGGAGCGTTGGAGTCGGTCCATTCACAGATTTGGTGAAAGCAAAGTGGTTGCGCTGGATATTTCTAAGGCGTTTGATCATGTGTGGCATAAAGCACTCGTATCAAAGCTTATTGCTTTTGGTGTCGGTGATGACTTCTCTCGATTCATATCGAGTTTTCTCAGGGATCGCACTATAAGAGTTGTTATAGATGGGGTCTCATCTAATGAGTTTCAGTTGAATGCAGGGGTACCACAAGGCTCTGTTCTTTCTGCTTCTCTCTTACTTATCTTTCTGAATGACTTTATTTGTCAGACTTCCAATCCTATCTACTCTTTTGCAGATGACAGCAACATTTGCCATTCATATTCCTTTGATCATAGGCCAAGCCCTGTGGAGGTTGAGGGCAAGCGGCAGATTATCAATGACACACTCAATCAGGACCTAATTACAATCTCCGAGTGGGGCCGCGTGGATAGGGTCGATTTTAATCCACGCAAGACCCAATGTTGTTTGCTGACTCATAGGACCGCTGAACCATCAATGTCATCTGTATACATGGGTGGTATCAGTATTGAGGAATCTGAAGCTCTTGATGTTCTGGGCATGAGAATACAGTGTGATGTCCGTTGGAAGGATCACGTCATTCGGATGTCGAAAGAAGCATTCAAGTGTCTGGCTTTCTTAACCGGTGCAAGAACTCCTTCACTTCTTCTGATCTTCTCACTATTTATACCACCTATATCCGGCCGAAGATGGAATACAACTCCCATATATGGGCATGGGCTTCAAAGTCTATTTTGGAGCTTTTGGACCGTGTACAAAGGAGGGCGTCGGTGCTCATTAATGACAGTAGGGTATCCAGCTCTATTGACTCATTGGAGCATCGTCGGAATGTGGGTTGTGTAACACTGTTCTATCGTTACTGCCATGGGAAGTGTTCTGCTGAGATAAGTGTACTTATCCCGAGGTCCCGTGTTTTTGGTCGTAACACGCGCTTGTCTAGTAGATCTCATCCGTTTGTGGTCAATTGTCCAGTTAGTCGCACAACGTATTATAGAGAGAATTCTTTCATTAGTCGAACCGCCCGTATGTGAAATAAACTCCCCGCAGATGTCTTCCCTGATACTTACAATTTAGAGAAATTCAAGTCAAACGTTCATAAACACTACTCCCTATTTCCTCCTTCCCATAACCTATTTTCCTAATATCAACACAAGGCGTTGCATCAGTAGGGGGCATCCCATGAGTGTTGGTCTAATGTAAAAAAAAAAAAAATATTACAAAAACTGGCGGCAAATTACCGCACTCGTGATCGAGTTTTATTCGATAGCAGTTATTGTAACTTAGAACATTACAAAGATTAAAACTAAGTTAGAGGAGAAGCATTTCGTACCTTTTTTACAAATGTGAGTTAAAGTTGTAACAATAGTTAGTCGTGTTCTTTTATTTGTACTTTAAAAACGTGATTTTTTAACAATTTCGAACGCTTATGCACTCTTTTGATTATATCTTTTGAACCAGGTAGAATATTTAAACGCTTTAAACGTTGAAATGCTTGTTTAATATTAGACTACACATTTAATAAACAAAAACTGGAAAATTTTCTGTTGTTGTTTTTGTTTTTTCTTTGATATTTTAAATGTTTAATAACGCTCCTAGACGAGAACAAAAAATTCTCATTGAGTTTGTAATTTAACTTAACAAATATTTCCAGAAATTCTAAAAACGTCGTCCCCTGACGATTTCCTTAGGCAAGAATGAAATCCGGATAGGGACATGCCTGCAGCGGATTATTTTTCACAATTTGTTAAATACGTTTGGGATTTTTAGCATATTTAATTGCTTTGATGCAATTAATGTATATCCCGCTAAAATAAAATTAAAAAAAATTTTGTTTTGTATTCATCAGAAATATGAAAAACAACATTTGGCTATCCCATGCCCGTGAACTTTTTTGCATATATCTCTTGAACCAGATAGAATATTTGCATGAAACAAGAACTAAAATATTTGTAAAATATTAATATACGCATTTAAAAAAAAATAATGAAATTGGACCATTTAAAAATTACAAAAAGCCAAAATAAGCTAGTAGGTACAAACGTATCCTGGGTGTGTGCTCTCGTACGCACAGAAAACAGTCTCAGTTGTGGCCACCGAATTTGTTGCCAATCGAATTCGTGCGATTGCGACAACTATCTTTATATTAAATTATATTTTTCGTCGTGAAAGCCAATATTCGGTTGTCTAATTCAATATTATGTTCCACATAAATATTATTATGTTCTACAAAATTTTATTGAAATTAAAAAACTTTTTTTGAATTTTCTCATTCAGGTTAATAGTTCACACTGCACCACAACTACTTTTAATTTTCTTACCCAGATTTACTGTTTATACATATGAATATTTTATTTTAATTTAAAAAAATATATATAAATTTTTATCTTTTCCGGGATTGGAATCGGAAATCCGGCGTACTAGGCCAACTCTCTACCGACTACACCACAAACACTTATTAGTTTTGAAATCTAATTTTGAATTTATATGTTTTGCTTGGAAAACAAATTAGTAAAAAATTCGTTTACCAATACAAATCAATAGTTGTGTGTGTTATCAATGCAATCCACAATTCGGTTGGTTCTACAGAAACTCGACTTTAAGGTCGTATTTGATTAGGATACCTGTATTTGTAGTTACCACTTTCGAATATTGAAATTTTTTAATAATTAATTAAGGAGTTGATATTTGCAGTCAAGTATTCTATTTTTAGATTTCTATTTTTATAAAAAATTTTAATAATTTCGTTGTTTTCTTTTTTTAAAACAAAAAATGCAAATATTTTCGGTTTTCTTTATTGTTAAAATGGTTTGTTGATATACAAAATTATTTCAATTAAAATTACAAGAAATTCTTTCATTGCTGAAAGTGTAGAGGTTTTTTGAAAGCAAAAACTCTGTGAAGTATTTGTCAGGAGAGGCATGGGCATTATTGAGGCAAGTTGGCAAAATATTTTAATTCATACATGTACAAATAAATTATGCATTTAAAAACGATTGTTATTGATAAAATACATTTTTATATAAGTAAGTAATTAAAAAATAACTATAAATACAATTATAAATTTATACAAAAAAGATCCCTGAACTTGTACAAAAGTTACAGAAGCGTTTCAAAAGCGTTGCACAAATGTTCCTTACAGGACGATTTAAACGTTGTTATTCTATCAATAGATTTTAATTCTAACGGTAAGTTGTTATATTTCTTACTACCAATATAATCAATACGCTGTTTAGTCGTTCCTAATCTACATCTAGTAGGAGTTCTAAGATTTGCTCTATTTCGCGTGTTAAAATTTAATTGATTTTGCAAAAACGTTATGGTATGGTAGCCAATATTTCTAATACATTTAAACACAAACATTAAAACTTGATACTCATGCAATCCATAAATTGGTCAAATTGTTTTGCATATATTCTTATATAATGATATTGATGGGTACGTTATTGGCAAATCTATATATATAAAAATAAGTTGGTATATGTTCGTCATTTTAAAACTCGAGAACCACGCAACCGATTTACAAACCAATGCATGCGTTGGAAAGGTCTACTTTTACTGATGGTTCTTTAAAAAAAATGACGAAAAATGTCTACGCGTACGCGTTATATGCACACTTTTGTGATGGTGTGTTTTTCCCATATAAAATGTGTGATCGATATACAAATTTTTATTTTTCTACGGATTTCTGTCAACCGATTTCAACCAAAATTTCAGTTGAGAATGGTCTGTAGATGGTTTATGTGAAGTTTGCACGAAATATAAAATTTTCGTGTTGCTAGGTCAACCAGGCCTTGGCGTTACTATGACAACCAGGCAGCACTTATAGCATCTCATTTATCTCATCTCAATTTTTTTTGTGGAAACATTTTTTTTGTGGAAACTTTTTTTTTGTGAAATATTGTTTTTTTGTGTAAAAAAAATTTTTTTTTTTTTGAAACAATTCTTTTTTTTTGTGGAAACTTTTTTTTTGTGGAAATTTTTTTTTTTTTTGCGGAAACTTTTTTTTTTTGTGAAATATTTTTTTTTTGTGGAAAAAGTTTTTTTTTTTTAAAGACGCTTTTTTTGTGCAAACTTTTTTTTTTGTGAAATATTTTTTTTTTTTGGGGAAAAAGTTTTTTTTTTTTTTGGAAACAATTTTTTTTGTGGAAACTTTTTTTTTGTGGAAATATTTTTTTTTTTTGTGGAAACTACGGCCACTTTTTTAACACTCTTTCGGGAAAGAAAATTTGTGTACGGGCACTTTTTTTTAAAACACATTTTTTTTTTTTGTTTTTAAACACACATTTTTATTAAGGAGAGTTTGTTTACGACCATTTTTTTTTTGTTTTTTTAAACACTTTTTTTAATACTCTTTCGGGAAAGAACGGGGAAATTAAACGGGGAACAAGTGGAATTGAAACCCGAGAAAATGGCAAAGGAACAGAGAACTAAATGGAATGGAATGCGGAACGAAATGAAACAGAACGGAGAACGAATGGATTCGCAATGACAATGAACAAATCGCAAAGAGAGTCATAGTGTTTATATATAAGAGTGACTGACTGACTGACTGACTTATTTTACCCTCTAACCGGCCTATGCTTTTTCACCAAAGTATAAATAAAATCCAAAAATGAAATTTTTTGTGCCTTTGATTAAGAAGATGTAACGATTTTCGTTTTTTGGAAACTACGAAATTGAGCGAAAACGGGTCTTAATTTTAATAAGTATTGGTACCTACTAATACTAAATTTATTCTTTTTGTCAAATTTCATAATAATTCGTTTTCAAGTTAAGACGATATCCCAGAAAGGTATCCTGATAGAATCCTGTATGTGCTCCGACATCGACATCTATAAGACGGAATTTTTTGACATTTTAACGCAGAGGCTTAGACCTGGCTTTTACGACCTGCACAAAAAACCATCGACTAGAAATCCAAATATATGTACTTTGCGATGTGGGGTAATGCGCGAGATGTTGAATTTTAGAACAGTTGTTGCGCGCCATTTGATGGTGAGTTGGCGAACTTTTGTTGAGGATGTTTATTTCATAGCCCTGCTATGGGAATAGTGAAGGAGGACACTGTATTACGGATAAAAAAATCATACACATTATTTTTCCAAATTGATGTTGCGGTCGCTGGGGATCGAACCCGCAACCACATGTGTAACAGTTCAAGGCGCTAACCATTACACCACAGCTCTCACATCGTCATCGTTATTTATTGTTAATTATTAAGTGTGTCTCTTTGATTTTATTTTAACTTAAAAAGTAGAAAATTTGTTTTAACCTAAGTTTCCTCTGAATAATAATTTTTGAAATTATTTAGGTTATTTTGTAAAACGCAACGCCTTGCATTGCGTTGAATTGTGTGTAAATTGTTATTGTTACAAAAACAATTTATATGGTAAACAACGCATCGCAAAGCGTTGCGTTTTACAAAATAACCCCCTATTTATTTTTTATATAAAGTCCTAATAAGCATTCTCATCGAAGGGGGCTTTTATTTTGAAGATTTTTACATTAATAAAAAACATGGTATTTTATATTCATAAAAATATTTAATTCCTATACAAAATAAATAATATTTTAAACTTTAAGGTACGCTAACAACGTAGCGGGCTTGCCCGATACGACAAAATTTGTTTTCGGTTTAACTGACATCCCAAAAACTAGGCCTAAGGCACGCCGCTAAATCTAGCGGGCTTGCCCGCTAGTTGTATATAATTTTCAATGCTTTGTTTTGCATAGATTGTAAAGATTTAAGATTACTGTTATTCCTGTTATAAGTATAAATAATTGCTAAGTAATTCAAATGTGACTGAATTAAAGACTGAAAAATCATCAATTTTGATTTCTCATTAAATTTATTTTTCATCTTGTATAAAATTCCAATTACCGGATTTATTTTCCTTTTCAAATGATTTATGGGTAAATTCCAGGATAAATTACTCTGCAATGTGATTCCAAGATATTTCACAGAGTGAATTTCACTTCTAGATTTTCCATCAATATAGACATCAAAGTTAGCATTAGTACTTAAAGAATGCGGTCTAAAACGAATCATTTTAGTTTTATTAGGGTTCAGTATTAAGCGATTTAATCGTGCAAATTCGAATAATAATGCAGCATCTCTTTCAATTTGGGTTTTTAGAACTAAATCATACTTGTATGGATAAAACAGGCACACATCATCCGCAAACATAAAGAGCTGACCAGATAAGCCAAGATTTTTTAAGTCGTTCAAATAAATTGAGAACAATAACGGACCCAGTCCACTTCCCTGTGGCACACCATGCTTAACATCATCAATAAAATTTGTTGAATTATTTATGTGAACATACTGTTTCCTGTTGGCGAAGTAATTTTGAAACAACAATAGTTCACGTCCCTGAACACCATAGTATACTAATTTTTATAGCAAGATTAGTATACTATACAAAAGCCTTTGTAAAATCAAAAAATACTCCAGCAACACCACTGAAACCATTATCTAATCCATTACAAATATATTTGATTACATTTAACACTGCATGTTCAGTACTACAGCCCCTTCTGAATCCAAATTGAAAATCATTTAAAAGCCTATTCTCCTCCAAGTAAGATAATAATTTATCATACAATATTTTTTAGAAAATTTTATCTACTTTTATAGAACCGCAATCGGCCGGTGTTTATCTACATTTGCAACATTTACCTCCTTTGGTATTGGAACTATTTTATGAATCTTAAGGATATCAGGATAGTCGGAATTATTAACCATTTTATTAAAAATATCCACCAGTATAGGTGTAATTTTCACTCTATACTCCCTTACAAATTTTGGTGAAATATTAGCCGTGTTTTCGACTTAACTATATCCGTTAACTCATAAAAAAATTTAAAGTGCATAAAAACGCGCTTAAGACGAAAATAACATATGACTTTTCGTATGCACGTTAACTTTCAACACGGATAATTATCAACGTTGAAAACTCAACGTTTATACATTTTCACATCTAACGTAACTTATTCGTGTTACTTCCTAAAAACTTTTGCTGAGGTACGTTCGATTATAACGAAACAATTATAAACATAACGTTTTTAAATTTTTTTTGAACTACAATCGGTTTAACGTAGATTTGCTTTCAATACTTAACGTTGATAGGCATGAGACAAAATACGGCTATTATCATTGCCTGGACTTTTGTCTACTTTCATATTTAAAATTACTTCAGTAATATCATCAATGCGAATATTATTAAGAGTAAAACGATAGCGGAATCTAGAAATAGTTTGTAGCGAATTAAACGCGTCTCCAGGATGGGTTTCTATTTGCTGTTTAAGATCTTCCACAGCAGTAAGAAAATAATTATTAAAACGGTTAACTTTTATTTGATCACATACTATTTTTTGCCCTTGAGAATCGTTAAGTTTTATATCATTACTTGTTGACCTACCAAGAGTACTATTAATAAATTTCCAACATATCTTAGGATCACTTCCTATTTTGTGTAATCTAATAGCATAATAATTATTTCTTCATTCCTTTGAAGCAGCCTTAATTACTTTACTTATTCGTTTTAAAACATCTTCAACATTATCTTTGTTTTTAGACCTGCGCCTTTTTCTTAATAGTTTTCTTTTAATAAAATTAATTCTTGTAGATTTTTGTTTATCCATGGGGTGAGTTCAAATCGCACTTTCTTTCTGCACTCAGTTGTTATGGAAGAATGTTCAATGGCAGCTCTCATACACGACACCAGTGTATCTGCCAATACTGAAGCATTCAATGACGAATAACTACGAGGTAAAAAAGTCTGTAAGTATTCTCTAACTTTTGTATAATCACAGTGCGTTTTTGAAGTCTCTATATGTGAGAGCGCATAGAGAAAGGGACCTAAGGGTAAAAAAATTATTTTTTTTTTTGGTACACCAAAGATACACGTATTTAAATCTTTAAAATGGCTCTCCTGAACAAAACCCTTTTTTTACCCTTAGGTCACTTTCTATTTTGCGCGTCACATATATTCTCTTGTTAAAGTTTTACTTTTCAACTTACAACAAATAATCTTGTGATCCGATAGATTACACTCTACTGAGTCCACAAAAATTCTTTCAGAAATGTTGCTAAACACATGATCTATACATGTTTCACTATCAGGCCTTGTTATCAGATTGTGAGTACTTTCGCAATCATAATTCTGAAATATTGTAAGCAAATCAAAGTAAAAAGGGTTTTGAAACACATCTATATTTGAATCACCAACTACATTTATTGGATTCTGCGCATGATCATTTAAAACAACATCAAACAGATTAATGAAATCATTAAAATTACATATTTGTGATCGGTAAAAAGATATAAGTTTCAATGGTTTGTGATAGATTTTAAAATCAAATAACGTCATAGGTATAAGTTCAACGAAATTTGCACTTTTGCAAATATCAACTGAATAATTTAAGCTTTTATTTAAATACAACGACGTACCTCCATAGTTATCATCTCTACAACAATTGATAACCAGGAATTTCATAAATCTGTGTAATATTCTCTTGAAACCATGTTTCCTGAACCGCTATTATATCTGGTAATGTAGAGAATTTTGCTAATAAAGATTTAAATTTATTAATTTTTTCAACAGATGAAACGCTTCTGATATTTATGATTATTATATTAAAATAATTGTAATTCAAACTACTAACATAATTTTTAAAATTTGCAAATTGTTTAAAATATTGAATTTTTATCATAAATATACAAAGAAAAAGAATAAAAAATAAATAATAAATTATACATTTCCTTACGAAGAAGATTATAAGCAGCACCATCATCACTAGAAATAGCAGCTTCAACTTCCCTATTATGAACCATAGATATTCTCTTCCAATGTCTGTTTGTTGTAGCTTTCAATAGCATATTTCTACATCATCTTCACATCTAATTAATTGTTGTTTAGAAATATCACTTTTCCTGCAATAAAC
Organism: Leucophora obtusa; assembly: GCA_949987735.1. NCBI lineage: Eukaryota > Metazoa > Arthropoda > Insecta > Diptera > Anthomyiidae > Leucophora > Leucophora obtusa. The sequence continues at coordinate 44,269,736 of OX465297.1, forward strand.
TTTTCCGTTCCTTGCATAAACATGTTGATACTCAATTGTTTTTAATAATTTGGCATGATGAAAAAGATTCATTGTTTCCTTACTATGATAATCACGAACAAATACTTCACTTGTACTTTCTTTTTCCTTTAATTTAGATTTCGATGACATCAGCTTATCTTTATGCACTTTGGAAGAAAATTTTACCACCAAGGTTTTTTTCTTACTAGATTGCCTTTTATTTTTAAAAAAGTAGGCATCTTCAACAGCATTTGTTTCCAAATCGACACCAACATCTTTCGTTAGTTTTACCACAGCATCCACCGCATTAGTACCACCGACAACATCCAACACGCTGATAATACAATCGTTTTTAACTCGATTGTCATTTAAAATTTTCACAGAAGATTTCAATGTTTTTATTTCAGTTTTTAATTTTTTGTTTTCTTTTTCTATTTCTGGTATCTTCTTTTTGTTTTCTGCCACATCTTTAAAGACTTCATCAAACTTAGCTGAGGTAAAGTTTATTGATTTAGTCAGCTGATCCAATTTCTCCAACTTTTCTAAGTTCTGTTTTGATTGATGTCTCCACTTCCTTCTTTATAAAACTCACAGATGAACATTTCATTTTCGTTTTCTAACGAACGCTATTTTCTACTCAAGTTAGAACATTGAGAGTGGAAGTTTTTCCCGCACTTGTCACATTGTATAAAATCCATGGATGGTAACCGAAACGATGCGGTTGTCGGTAAGGGTAACGCTATTTTAGATTATTTCGGTAACGTTATTTTAAGGGTAACGCTATTTCATTTATTTCGGTATCGGTATTTTAAGGATAACGGTTTTTTAGTTATTTCGGTAACGGTATTTTAAGGATAACAGTTTTTTGATTATTTCGGTAACGGTATTTTAAGGTTAGCGGTATTTCGGTTATTTCGGTAATGGTATTTTAAGGATATCGGTAGTCAGTTTTTTCGATGCATCCCTCGAAATAAATGAGATTAAGAGAGATTAAAAACAGAACCAATTTACCAACTTAATATACGAAAAATACTCAATAATCCAGTGCAATTGCCAAAAACAGAAAATTAAAAATATCGGTAACGGTATTTTAGGGGTAACGATATTTCATTTATATTGGTAAAGGTATTTTAAGGGTATCGATATTTAATTTATTTCGGTATCGGTATTTTAAGGGTAACGGTATTTCAGTTATTCCGGTAACGGTATTTTAAAGATAGCGATATTTCGGTTATTTCGATAACGGTATTTTAGGGGTAACGGTAGTCAGTTGAAAGGGTTTTGAATCGATAACGGTATTTTAGCGGTATTGCCTGCCAACCCTGATAAAATCTTCAGATTCTGTTTTAATTTCATATTCGCAATGATCACAAAGCATAATATCTTTTTTTGCAATACTGCGACGACCACCTTTTTGGGCATTTTTTTTTTTACTTTATTATTATTTGTTTTGTATGTATGTACACTTAATTGTTGTTTAAAAAAGAGCTTTTAATTAAAAATTAATTATTTATTACGATTGACTTAACCACAGCAAAAATGTACGTTTTATCTCCAGGGTTGCCAACTTCAACTTTGAAAACATATTTTATTGTTTGCTCCATTCTCATTTCGTTGATGTAGCAGACTACATTTAATATGAGATTTTGAGGATTCAATTTGCATTGCACTACGCCACCACTTTCTAAAGAAAACTGATGAAGGGGATCTGGAAAACCGCCGAAACGATCGTCTTTTCATTCCTGAAAGTGTAGAGGTTTTTTGAAAGCAAAAACTCAGTGAAGTACTTGTCAGGAAAGTATCATGATGAAGAAAAATAGCAGTTTTTGAAAAAAGTACTTATTATGTTAACTCATAATAAGGAAATGGGCGTCGAACTGAATTAATAAATTTCTAATTAAGAAATTCTTTACTCATACACACAAACATAGCTACCCGTGTAAAAAAGTTTAGATCTGACCAGATCTTTTTGGTTCTCAATAGATATGATTCAATCTAATTAGATCCTGTACCAGATCACATATGGCATATGTGATAATACCTTATGGCAAGATCTGATGAGATCTAGTGCCAAATTTGTTCAAATCTAAAGTGATCTGGACAAATGCGCAAGATATGCCTAGATCTGATCAGATCTAATTAGATCTCAATTTTTTTCCCAATTTTGAGATCTGATTAGATCTGGTAAGATCTACGAAGATCTGGCCAGATATGGCTAGATCTGATTACATCTAATTAGATCTCAAATTTGTCCCCAATTTTGAGATCTAATTAGATCTGGTAAGATGTGCTGAGATCTGGCCAGATCTGATCTTTTTTACACGGGTAATAAAAATATGAACGTGTGTGTTGTGTGTGAGTGTTTTGAAAATCCAAACAAAAAAAAAACTTTCAAATATGAAAAAACAAACCACAAAATCGTTTTCTTACGTTTTGTCAGTTAAAAATTGATGATTGTTTTAACAGACTTTTCAATTATTTTTATTTCTTTTATGGATTGTTTAAACAATGTTTGAAAATAAATAGCATAATGGTGTGAATATAATGAAAAATCAGTAGTCCTTTTTTTAATTGTGTTTTCAATTAATTTAATATGTATTTTAGGTTGTTTTTAACGATAAAATATTGTGAGTGTATATTTTTGAATTGTGGTTTTAATTTTTTTTTTCTTAATTTAATTAAATAAATTTTTTTTTTAATTTAAAAAAATTGTTTGATTGTTTTAAAATTAATGAAGGGCCGCACTAAATTGGTTGACGGGCCGCATTTGCCCATGTATGAGTTATAGCATCACCGAAATTAATAAAATACCGTTACCGACACCAATATCATTTCGGTTGTCAACCTTGATGTTTACATAATTTATCCGACCTAAAATGGAATATAAGTCCTATTCGTGGGCAGGCATACCGAACTTCGCTGACTTTTTCATCGCTTCTTCCTGGAAGGTGTTCTATTGAGATAAATAGCGGTATACCAAAGATGCGAGTGATTGTCCTTGATACGCTGTTATTAAGGGTTTGGACGAGTCATAATAAAAATGCAAGTACTTCTGTTTCATAAAGTGATGTATGTAGAACCTAAAACTAGTCTTGTTGGCACCATATGTCAATCTCCAAGCAGGACCAAACCATCTATTCCTTTTTCACAGAATTTAAAACTAACGTTATCGTATGTTCGGATAGAAAAATAGTTCCTTGGATCAGGTAATTTTGCTAGGTAATATTTCATATTAGGATTACAGTCCGCAATCGGTATTTAATCTGATAAAATTTATACACTTAGACGAATATTGGAAATAATTTTAATTTTTTTCCTAACTAGATTTTAGATATATTAAGCATCATTTTCACATTGTCCAGTTGCTACTAACTGGGACTTTAACTGACACATTTGTTATTGTTTTCCATATAAAAATGCAATATAACTGTTGGCTAAATTTTAACTGCACATTCAGTTATCGGGTCTAAGTTGGTATGTACATATATATATTTGTATGTTACAAATTTTGATCAGTTTAAAATTGAAAAAAATACAATTAAAATATAATACCTAAAGCGTTTTGGTACGTACATAAATATTGTATAAAATTCATTACCAGTTTCCAGTAACAACCAACAACATCGAAAAAAGGAGGCTATCACGTTTTAATGCCAGTCTTTAAAGAAACAACAACAAAAAACTATATTACCAAACAAAGATATAAACGAAGTAAGTATTAATTAATTATAAGAACAACATCTTTTTCAGTCATAATTCCATGTAGCTCCAACAATCGTATATTCCATACACATATTCATTCACTCAACTACAAACAGCATCATTATCGACTGCAAACAAAATGTAAACGTGAACGAAGGTGAGAAATCAATTTTCAAAATCTTTTTTTTTTTTTTTGTTTTCACACAAAAGTATTAACGGAATTGGACGAATTTATGACCAAGCAATGGATGAAGGTTGGCGGCTGAGTTAAGTCTATTTGGTTGGTTGAATCGTCGGCTAAACACAATATGGCATGGCACACAAGCAGTGGACAGAAGTGTTTCTGAATGTCTGTTTTGTTTTTTAATGGCGTGCCCTCATTATTAGTGCTTGCGGCATTTTATACACTCAAAAACAGCATGCAACAGTGACTGGATTAAGCTTAGTCAATGGTAGTAGTCCTCAGAATGGGAACATACAATATTGCAAGGAACCGTTCAGTTCAAACACGTTTTAAACAAAGGAGGTGGTGGGGTGTATAAAGGCGATCATGCAGAAGACAACGAGTATGATGATGATTTGGATGTAGATCGTCCAGTTTAACGTCTTTGTGTAAAATTGTTTTCAAGTTTGCGCTTTTTCGACGTAAATTAGGATAACAACGTGAAACATAATTATTACCTCTGTAGCGAGAATTGACGTTAGCAGCGTAAAGCCTTTATGCCTTGAAATCGGATTTATTTTTTGTTCTGTTTTTGTAATAAATGTATTAAAGTTGGCAACGCCCACATAGAGAAAGAAAATACATTTGTGCTGTTGTACTTGGCATATATATATCAGTTCGTTTGTAGTTCATTCCAAAAAATACGATTCTTAAGCGTAGACTGGATTAAGATACACACGATCCTGTCTTTAAACAACAACTGATTCCTCTATTCATTTCATACTTGGACATATTTTGATTTCAATTCATACGCCCTCCATAAACTTTTTTGTTTTATTTAAAAGCGCGAGTCGATAAATAACTTTACGATAATTGAAAAATTATGGACACATTCTCAGAAAAGGTATGCGCATTCTTTTATTCTTGCCCAACATAGTTATGCTCACATGCTAGCAGTGCTCACAGTTTATGACATCTCTATCTTGAATGACAATCAATGCCCGAAAGTGTGAGCATAATTTTTTAACTCTATCTTTGGGCATATTGAAGAGTAATTTTTACATAAGTAACTGCACCAAACTAAAGGGTACAACAGTTTAAGTTCACTCAACTGAATTTGTATGAATACATACAGAAAATAAATTGGTTGAAATTCTATTGAAACCAACGAAATTTTTTCGTTATTCAATAATTTCATAATAAGAAAAGTTAAATTTATTTGTGAACAGAAAATATATACAATTAACCAAAACACTGTCACATTATCCAAAATATTGGCTTTTCTAATCAATATTGAAAAAACATTAACTTCCAGGGGGAGGGGGAATAGGGAAATTTCCCTCCCCCTCCCCTCAGCAAAATCGAAAAAGCAAAAAAAGGAAAAAGAGGGAAAAAGGAGAGAAAAAACGGATAAAGTGAAAGAAATAAAAATTTCTGCTGGGTTTCTCAAAAGGATCGTATTAAACTTATTGCAGTCTGTCTTTTGGAAATGCTGAGCGTACATACATGTTGATATTGTAGAGTATACAGGGAGGGGCAAAAAGGGGACAAGCCTCCCCCTTGACGCCCTGCCTAAACTACTGGGACTAGGAAGTTTAAATTCGTTATGTCGCACAGTGCTTCGTCCACATATAGCAAATCGGCAAAATTAGAGGAGTTATCGTAGAAGAATGAAATTCGGTGTGCTGGTTCAGAACATGTAAATTAAGAAAAATTCGAAGTTTCAGCAAAATCGGTCCAAGGACATGACTACCAGAGAAACAAGCCAGCCGCCGTGAGCCGTTTAAGCCGCCGCCGCCGGTCATTTTTGCTTCAGCCGCCGCCGCCGATTTTTTTCGGCTTATTTCGGCTGGAAGTATCAATTTTCAAATATAAAAAATTTTAAAATAAATATATATTTTTAAAAAGAATTTACTAATTCATTAAACTTGAACAACCAGAGCTAAAAACAATTTTTTTATATGAAAAGAAAAAAGTTAAAATATTCTAAATATTAAATTTTTATAAATATAATTTTTTTATGTAAATTTATACTGTGAAAAAAATTTTAAAAAAAAGTTCTTAATGGGTTAATATAATACTTCAGAATGCAGCTCTTTGCAGATGTGTAAAAAATCAATTAATAAAAAAACATAGCTGCTTAACTTTGTATTTAAAACTCAATATATGTATTTGGTGTATGCATTTTTATCAAAAATTATAACGAAAAATCGTTACAGAGTTGAAGTCGTGTTAGCATAGATATACGAAAAAGTTTGTAAAATGTATTCATTTTTGTTAAAAGCGTTACTTCTCCTCTTCATATAAATTCTTACAGTTAGTGTTTAGCTTCATTGGTTATTAAAATATAAGCTATTAAAGTTAAAAAACCTTATGAGTTACTGGTTACGGAGTTTACATTTGGCCTATAAAATTGGTTACAAATTTTATGTATTAAACAAAAATTGGTCAGATTGTTATAAATTTTGTAAAACAGGTGACAATGCGCTGATATATATCGAAATATATAACCCAAATGTAATCCATGCATTTGAAATTAGCTGGTTACATGGTTTTTATCACATTTTTTAATATCACCCATACATATTTTTTCAATTCTAAATACATTTTTAAAAATGGTCCAGTTGAATATTTTGGATAAATTAAACAAATAAATGAAAAAGTAAAGATAAAAGATATTGTAAAATTCTATAATATTTAGAAAAGGACACTTTTACGGATAAAATGCTCAAACCAATGTTCGAATTGGTCACATAATTTCATCATTTAAGGACATTGTTGATTGGGCATCTAATTCAAATGGGTCCCTACAAGATATGTGCATTAGACCGTACCTCAAAAAAAAAGTTCGCCGTACACCCTCCAATATGATGTATTTTTGGAAGGCGATTTCAAAAAAAAAAATTTTTTTTTGCCGAACGTAGGGGTCGCCTTTTTTAATTTTTTGTTATAGCTTTGGCATTTAAAATCGGATTTTAAAGTGTGATATATCGATTTTTTTGCCTCGAGGAGACCAGTGTTTTGCTATATAGTAAAAATCCAACTAAAAAAATTTAAAAAGGCGACCCCTACGTTCGGCAACCAATATATAAAAAAAATTTCTACTGGGTTTATCGAAGCTTTAATTTTCTGACATTAGGGTGGTACATTAGGGTGGTAGCAACTGAGATCTGGTGGGTAACTACTAGAACGGGATACTTTAGGTCAAAATGTCATTAGAGAAAAACACTGGTCTCCTCAAAAGAAAAAGATCGATGTATCATACTTTAAGATCCGACTGTAAATACCAAAGATATAACGAAAAATGTAAAATGGCGACCCCTACGTTCGGCATAAAAAAATAATAAAAAATTTTTTGAAACCTCCTTGCAAAAATACTTTATATTGGAGGGTGTACGGCGCACTTTTTTTTTTGCCTGTAAGGTGGTACGCTCTAATGTGCATCCTGCCCAAACTTTCTAACAAAGCCTCCATTCAAAAGTCTTCAAACAAGTTTAATTTCTTAAATCAATCGATATGTATTTTTTCTATGGTCTTTATTTATTCCTTAATTTGTTAAAATTAAAAAGAATAAATAAAAAAAATTGATTCCCAGTGCTTTAATTGTCTGAAAATTCTATAAGAGGCAAAAATTGTTTTGAGTTCCAAGGGGGTTACATTTTCCCAATGTTGGGATTACTTTGGAGCCCTAAAAGGGTATGTTTATAATTTATTAAATAAAACTTGTATGTTATATTAAATATTTAGGACCATTTGTTAGATATAGTCTTGACTAGCCATGGATCTGTGCGAACATGAAACAAATCACACGTGAACCAACAACAAATCTTATATAAATTGATTTTATATATATTTTTTGCGAGTGATTTTCTGACCGTGATAAAGTGCAGACGTTAATTGTGATTTCTTTTCTATAATTCTATTTAAAATTAAAAGCAATAACATTTGTTTTAAGAAAAAACTTTTTTTTTAATACATTGTATCAGTGTTACCATTACGGCGATTTTCTCGTCAGATCTAGCGATTTTATTTCGCCCCTAGCGTAAGGGCGAAATAAATTTATTTCGTCCTGTAGCTATTAGCCAAAAATCTAGAGATTTTTTTTATCAGCCGTAATAATTTTTAAAACTCGGTTTTATGTTGAAAAATATTATAAAACTCGCAAATTGAAATATAAAACACAACATCTTAAACGATGTTAGTAAAAAAAACTCTAAAAATACACATTTCGATAAAATATGGGTATGCACTTTGCATGTTTTTGCATATTTCGAATTTAAATGCATATTTGGTGGCTTTTTAATGCATATTTTGTGCTTTTTAATGCATATTTGTGCATATTTTTAGTAGCATTTTTTATTTTGTAAAAAAATATAAAAAATTGATACGTTTTCATATTTTGATTCAATCAAAATAAACATTTTTAAAACTCTATTGACCAATGGGAAATCTTCGAGTTCTGTGTCTGTTTGCAAAATAACTAGTGTTTCCAATTCGGTTAATCGATTAACCGATTCCTCGATTAATCGCCTCTATTTCGGTTAATGTCGAAACAAATAATTTAAAACTCAAATAATTATTCGATCCGAATAATCGGTTAAAACAGGTCGATTAACCGGTTACAATTTTAATATGGAATTTTTCCCTTATTTTTTCCCCAAAACTTTATAATTTTCTTAACTTTGGCTAAAAAATTACAAGAAAAGCTTAGAATAAACATAAAATTACTAAAATACCATCAAATTCTTTTAAAATTGAGTGAAAGAGGTTGTTAAGCCTTTAGATACCTTTTTAAAGCAAAATAAAGGTGTTTCTAAAACTACCCAAAATACACGAAGTGTCTGGCTGGATCAGCGTCGAAGTGCTCTATAGGCTTTAATCAATACAGTAGGCGATTTTTGATTCTATTGTTTTAAAAATTAAAGCTAATGTAAATTATCTTTCCATGTCCTTCAAGGCAAGGTTGCATTTTTTCAAATATGTGTCCCACAACTGTCAACTGACATCTTAATTCTGTAGAAACTCTACCTTTTATCACATCTCCAAAGAAAGTATAATCGATTCAAAACCACATCAATTCTACAACATGTCAAACTACACCATTTTCAGTTTTATTTCAAAATTGTTTAAAAATGTTTTAAAATTATCCAAATATATTTTAAAATTGTCTAAAAAGGTTTCAAAATTGTCTAAAATGTTTCAAAATTATCCAAAAATGTTTTAAATTCTTCCAAAAATGTTTTAAAATTGTCCAAAAATCACTTAAAATTGTTGAAAAATGTTTTAGAATTATCCAAAAATCTGTCTAAAAAATTAAAATTGTATAAAAAGCGTTGATATTTGTCCAATTGCATTTCAAAATTGTCCAAAATGTATTTTAAAATTTTCAAAATGTATTTCAAAATTACAAATATATTTTATTTGTATTAAAGAAAATTATATTTGTATTTTAAAATTGTTCAAATACACTTCAAAATTATTCACTTGCATTTAAAAATTTTAAATCTGTATTTCAGAATTGTAAAATTGCATTCAAAATAATTCCATTTGTATTTCAAAATTCTCCAAATGTATTTCAGAAATTTCCAAATGTATTTAAAAAGACTCTATTTGTATTCCAAAATTTTCCAAATGTATTTAATAAAATTCCAATTGCATTTGAAATTTTTCCAAATGTATTTCAGAAACATACATGTTTTCTCTTTCATAATGAAAACTTTGAAAAAATGCTTTTAAAATAAAAATAGAAATTTCTGAAATACATTTGGAAAAATTTTAAATTTTAGTAAATACATAAATACAGAAGGGAATGTTAGCTCAAACTTTGGATAATTTTGTTTATTGTCAATGGCCCTTAAAAACGGGAGAAAGACTGAGAAATTTAACAATTGTTTATGATATTCTTTAGTCTACTAACTCTACTATTCAGAAAATTTTTTTTCAAATTTTTCTACAGTAAATTGGAATTTTCATGTAACTAATATTTTACTCAAATGTAACTAATTTTTTTTTTTATTTCTTCAGGGGAGGAGGAATAACTTTGGATAATAATTTTTTTAAATGCAATATTATATTTATTGTAGTACAGTAGACGCTCGCAAATTAGAACCGCTTTGTTTTTGAGGCAATTCTAATTTCTGAATTATTCTAATTTCTGGACTTTTTTTTCGTTTCGTTTCCAATGATAAAGTGTTTTTTTTACGTTTATTTAACATTTTAAATGATACACTTTCACTATTTAATAGAGACTGCCAAATAATATGTACACGCGTATCAAATTTCACAAATAAACTAGCCAAAAATGTACATAAATGCGACAAAAAAAAAACAAATAGGTAAAAACATATATAATTTGGTGATTCCCCTTTTTAGTTTTACTTTATTCAAACAGAATAAAAATAAATTGGGGATTTCCTGTGTATTCAAATAACCAAAAAAAAAAAAAAAAATGCTCAGAAATTAGAATTTTAAATTCGAATTTCAGAGCGTTTAATGTATTGCAAACATTGATTCTAATTTCTGGACGTTCGAATTACTGAAAGCTCTAATTTGCGAGCGTCTACTGTATTGATTAAATTTGCATTCAAAGAAATTTTGTGTCCAAAGTTTTACATATTAAAAAAAAATTTCATAAGAAGTAAAAAATCTACCTTGAGTTATGCTATTTTTAACTTCTAATATTTAGAAAAAAATCTCCTAGTTTCAGTAGTTTTTTTTCCATTTTTAACTAATTTTTAATAGCTTCAGCTATATTTTACATAAATTTTTCTATTAGTATAAGAAATGTTTCAATTTAGATAATCTCAGATTCCGAAACTTTTCTACCTTAAGGTACACCCAGAAAATAGTCTCAGTTGTGGCCACCGAATTTGTTGCCAATCGAATTCGTGCGATTACGACTACTATCTTTATATTAAATTATATTTTTCGTCGTGAAAGCCAATGTTCGGTTATCTAATTCAATATTATGTTCCACATAAATATTATTATGTTCCACAAAATTTTATTAAAATTAAAAACTTTTTTTGAATAGTCTGGTATTGAACCCGGCCATTCCGGTTAATAGTTCACACTCTTACCCACTGCACCACAACTACTTTTAATTTTCTTAGCCATATTTACTGTTTATATATAACAATATTTTATTTTAATTAAAAAAAACATAAATTTTTGTCTTTTCCGGGATTCGAACTCGGAAATCCGGCGTACTAGGCCAACTCTCTACCGACTACACCACAAACACTTATTAATTTTGAAGTCTAATTTTGAATTTATATATTTTGCTTGGAAAACAAATATAGTAAAAAATTCGTTTGCCAATACCAATAAATAGTTGTGTGTGTTAGCAATACAATCCACAATTCGATTGGTTCTACAGAAACTCGACTTTAATGTCATATTTGATTAGGATACCCGTGTTTGTGTTACCACTTTCGAATATTGAAATTATGTTAATAAAGGTTATTGATAACACCAATTTTTTTGTATATTCACTAAATAAATGGCTGCTTATACTGCATAGAATTACTAAACTGATACTAATTTTAAAATTGATTGGAGATACCAATAATTTGTTAAAAGGATTGTTTTTTAGTTCATTTTCCCTATTTTTAATACCTAGTAAAATATTTTTGGTGTAGTATACAATTATAGGTAACTCCAAATAAAATAGCGTCGTGGAAAATTCATTTTAATGGTTTTGATCGAAGTCCAACCAATCTTTTTCCTGGGTGTACGTTTACACGCGAGAGAAAACTGCTAGAGATGGAGCAAAAACACTCCAAAATAGCTAAACTCATTTAAAATAGAGCTAATTAGATGTGATTTTTGTTTTATCTCTAGTGTAGATGTGCTTTTTTAATTTGAATTTTTTTTTTTTAAATACATCGTGTTCATGTGTCATGTTGGTATTTAACAAAAACAGGAAGCTGTTAGTGTTTTTGTTGGTAAAAAGTTAAGGAAATACATTAATTTTATTTTTAACGATTAATCGATTAATCGCCGATTTTCTCGAATAACCGACCCGAATAACCGGTTAATCAGTTTTAGTGATTTTTCGAATAATGCAATAACCGGTTAACCGCCTATGTCGAATAATTGGAAACAGTAAAAATAACTAACTTAAATATATTTTTAAGTTTTAAAGTGCATTATTTTTGCAAAAATTATAGTTTTTAGTGAATATTTCATATATTGTGAGTGCATATTTTTCTTTTTTAACCGCATATTTTTCATTTTTAAGTGCATGAAATTCCTTGCCCTAATGATGATATACCAGGTACCTACTAGCAACAACATGTTTGCTGCACTTGATGTAGACAATAATGATGATAATTATATTAACGATAATGCTAACAAAGAGCTTTCTGAAGAAAAACCACCTCCAATAATTATTCCAAATGTTTCAGATATAAGAGCGATGATGAATAACTTTTCAAAAATAGTAAACCTTGAAGATTATTCGTACAAATCTTTGAGAGATGGTCAGGTAACATAGGGGTTACACGATCAATTTTTTCCTTTCAAGTTTTAATCCACTCACACTTTTTTACTAACACACTCACATTTTAAAAATTGAACAGCAACTTGATATCAATTTTTGCTTTCAAGTTTTGAGAAAACTTGACGGTCAATTTTTAAACAGCTGATCAAATTTCTTGTAAATTTCTTTTTCTTTTTACAAATATTGTGCCGCAATAAAACACGATTGATAAAATACGGAATGTGAATATTCCGGTATATCGACGAAATGATTTAAAAATAAAAATAAATAAAAAAACCAATTTCTGCTGACATGAAAATGTCTGTGGAAGATGTGAAGAAAAAAATAGTCTTTTCGAACAGCCTACAGTGCGGAAACAGCCCACAGAGGCGAGCAATTTTAGTTCTTTCCTTGACGACGGCATCTTGAAAGCAAAATTGACTATCAAGTTGCATGCAGCCTACGTCACAGCTTCAAGTTCAACTGAATTTGACAAGCTGTATGTGTTATCAACTTGAAAGCAAAATCTTGATCATGTAACATCACTGTAAGAGTAATGGCAAAAAACGTAAAGGCATATAGAGTGATAGTAAAATAGCTATCTTTCGTAAAAAAACTTAAACGTTTTCAAATCACATTACAAAATGTTGTTTTCAGCCGATCAAGCCACCGCCGCCGCCGATTATTTGGTTGCGCCGCCGCCGCCGATTTTTTGCTTGCGCCGCCGCCGCCGATTATTTTGGTCGGCTTGTTTCTCTGATGACTACCTCCCATACATTCTTAATCTAAATTTTAGCTACAATTATTAACAGAATGAAGCGAAAATTGGTTACTGCCGGTCAAATTATGTCCTTTAACTCAGTGGTTAATTTTGTTTCATTCGGGGCAAGGACATGACTACCTCCCATATATCCTTTTTCTAAAAAAACTATATTTTGGCTACATTTATGATCAGAATGCACCAAAAGCTTAAAATAGTTTCTAAAATAATACTTTTTAGCTCTTTGGCAAATTTTGTTTCATTCGGTGTAAGGACATGACTACCTCCCATATATCCTTTTTCTCAAAAACTATATTTTGGCCAGATTTAAGATCGGAATGCACTAGGAACTTACAATAGTTTATAAAAATATATATCTCTGTGGCTAATTTTGTTTCATTCGGTGCAAGGATATACTATCTCCCGTATATCCTTTTTCTCATTCATTATCAATTTCAAGGGCGCCACAGATGAGCAGTATTATTGCTCAATTTTTACAAGTTTTTTTATGGTGCAATATTATTTTATTTTAGCAAAACTTTCAATATGACACACATATGGTCAAAAATATTGGGAACTTGCTAAAATTTAGTGAAAACAATTTTTGACAAAATAATCAATTTTCATAAAATGTCCTGGAAAGGAGTCGCTCCCCACACAAAACCCGAATTGTCATTTTTTCAATTTATTATTTTTCTTTAATAATAACTATTATATTACAAAAATAGCTTTTGACATTTCCAAATTATGTATTTAAAAAAAAATTTGACAAATAAATAAAAAAAAACGTTTTTTCATTTCTATTAAATTTATGGGCATATCGGTTCTAGGTTAAAGTGGGTTAATGATATCCAGCGAAACCAAAATTCCGTATCTGAATAATTTTAAGTATATTTAATGAACAAGTTAAATAAAAAACTAGTGTTTGCAAAAATTTCGAATTTTTACTTGATAGGCTATTTTCTTTTTCAAAAATGGGCCATTTTCGGCGACAATTCAGCACGGGTTAAAGTTTTCTAAAAAAAAAAAAAATTCTTCAATTTTGAACCTACTAAATGAAAACTTGGCAGTGTAATGAATGAAAATCGACAAATCGTATTTTAAGGGACAGTATATACATCTACATTAGAGCACCCATGAAATATATGGAATTTGCAAAAGTGTTATTTTTTTTCACCTCCCCACGCATTTTCCAGTAGATTGGGCGTAAAAAATAATAGCCCCGCAAAAATTGGCCCTCTCGTATTAAAACAGGCCAGTCACCCGCGGCTTTTAGCCCTAAAAATGGACTTAAGTTAATTCAAAGCTTCTTTGCGCTATAACTCTTAAAGTAAAGGTTTTACTGAAAAATACTAAATAAGCATATCTACAGGCAATAATATGCCTAGTATTTTTGTCATGAAGATTACCCATCATGGTGATTTAGGTGGTTAAAGCCAAATTTGTGTTTAACCATATAAATCACTTTGATTTTAACCTCATAAATCACCATGATGCGTCATCGATACGTCAAAAATGTGAACGAGAAAAATACTAGCCACATTATTGTCTGTAGATATGCTTATATTGTATTTTTCTGTCAAAGCTTAACTTTAAGAGTCATGCGCAAATAAACTTTGAAGTAATTTTAGTCCATTTTTAGGGCTGAAAGCCGCGGGTGCCTGGCCTGTTTTAATCCGAGAGGATCATTTTTCGCGGGGATATTATTTTTACACCCAATCTACAAGAAAGTGCGTGGGGAAGTGAGAAAATACCACTTTTGCACATATGGGTGCTCTATTGAGCGCCTTCAGATTGGCACGAAATTAACTCTTAAACATATTTTAAGATCTGACTTATTTCTGGCATTGAACCTCAATTTTAAACTTTGATGTCTTCAGAGACTCACAGTAGAATTTTAAGACAAATATTTTTGCGGAACATTTTAACCCTCTAACTATTCAACTTATGGGTCGTTTGTGGCCCTTTTGAAAAGGGTCAAAAAGTACCTTTAATTGAGGAGTTAGAAGGTTAAAATATTCCACAAGAATATTTCTCATGAAATTCTATTATAAGTCTCTGAAGATATCAAAGTTGAAAATTTAAGTTCAATGCCAGAAATAAGTCAAAACTTAAAATGTGTTTAAGGGTTAATTTCGTACTTATACAGAATTGGCCCTCAAATGCCCACAAACCTGGATTTTAGGAGGAAAGGATGTGAATCTTCTATTTTATGTAAAATACTATGTGGAACATTTTAACCCTCTAACTCTTCAGCTTACGGTTCTTTTTGTCCCTTTTAAAAACGGTACCAAAAAGTCCCTTTTATTTGAAAGTTAGAGGGTTAAATAGTTCCACAAAAATGTTCGCTATTATATATATATTAAAATTTTAATTTATCGCTTTATTTAGGCGATATAGCACAACAAAGGTTGAAGACGTATCTTGAAACACAGTGGTCAAATAATTTCTGTTTTTGCTGTAAATAACACTATCAATAAAATTATGTACCGAAAATTTATGATCAATTGTAGTTATTTCAAAAGATATGGCGATTTTCGCTTTTTCAAAATTACGATATTTAGCGAATTTCGCACTAAACATCAATAAATTTTGACGAAATTAGTTTGCTTACTACTACCTCTAACGGTGGGTCTCATACTGTAGGTTTAACTTTAACTTAACTAAAAACAAAAGAAAATGTACACAAAACAACAACAAATTTTTGGGTTAACTATTAACCTAAGTTTAAACCTGCAGTATGAGACCCACCGTAAGTGTATAATCTGTGTTTAATTTTAAGAAAATCTGTTGGCTAGTTTTTGAGTTAGAGAGGTATTTGTAAAACGTATCCTGGCATTATCCTGTGAGTCCTGGAGAAAACTTTTTAACTGATTTTACAATGAGAGACTCTAAACTAGCTTTGTTATTATCAATAATGTACGCCAGATCGTAAATGTATTTTTGGCAATTTTTCAAAAAGTTTTTTCTCTTTTAAAAAGTTAATTTTTTCAAATTTTCTAAATTTTCACTTTACATGCTTCTCGCTTGAAAACCGTTCCTTATACAAAAAAAAAGTTTCAAGGCAATAAAGTAGATATATATAATATAATACAACTTGTTCAATAAAATATTGGTATTTAGCCAAAAACTATTTAAAATCTGAAGACCGCCTTTAAGCGGCCTTGTGCATTAGAGGGTTAATCTACGCTAAATTTCCTATTATATGATGAAGAGTATTTACGTATTTGCAAGATCTCTAAAATTAAATGAGAGATATTCAAAGTTTAGTTTAATGGTCATGAGACGGTTAAAAGTTTGAATAAAGAAAATGTTTGCCTTTTCATCGTGTAAAAAACAGCTATCACCAGGAGTTTCTAGTTTAAGAGTTAGATATCCATGAACCTTTTTAGGGTAATTTTGAGGACATAAATGTAAACGGAAACCCAATATTTGCACATATATTCAATTATTTGCACCAATTGACCCGAGCATCTTTTTGAGCTGAGAACAAATTATTTTTACGGCTAAATTTTGATGAAATATTTTATTTATGCTGGTGGAACTTATGCCTAAGGTAGCCCCAATCTCAAAGTATGTCACATGTAGGGTTTGGGATTTACCGGACTTTTTTATTTCCCGGGAAACGGGAATGAAAAAATTTGATTCCCGGGAAATATTTTTAAACAAAATTATTAATGAATACCACCTATATAAGTAATTTTTGTTAAAAAAAAAAACACTATTTCAGTACAAATGCAGTCTGTGTAGTGAGAATTCAAAGTAAAAATTATCAGAATGTTGATCATTTGATTTCACATAAATTACTAGCAGAAAGCACCTACTACTGGAAACAAACCGTTTCATCACACTTGGCCCATTAGATATGGTGGCCACAATGTTATTTTCCAAAGACAAATAAAACTCTTCTAGTCTTATTTCTACAACTCTTCTAGTCTTATTTTTACAACTCTTCTTATTTCATCAGCATTACATCTTCCTGATATATAAACCAACCCCAGGTTATAAAATGAATTATTTCCGTTTATACATATGTTCAAATATCTCTTTTGTAATATTCTTGTCCATTCATCTAAGATTATAGTAAATCTCCTATCGTTAGAAATATTGCTCGACATTACTTTTATCATGATATCTTTTACATGATTGTAGTAATTTTTTGCAATACCAGGTTTTTATTATAAAAACTTTCTCGAATAAACAAAGATCTAGTTATGGTGCGGATTAACTGCGGCTAATTTGAATACCATTTCAGGAAATGTTTGCCCTACCATAAAACCTTTAATGCCTATTCAGCTTATGCTTTTTTCCTCGGATACTTTGCTAATTTTAACTGAAACGTTATTCTTGTTGTTGTTTTCTTTAAGAGAAGTTGCATGACCATCAATTTTTTTTTTTGGAACCAAATTTAGATGTTGGATTACCAAATTTAGATACCACCGTTAACCATTAGTCATTTCTTTTCACATTTTTTAATGAAAACGTTACTTATAAAATTATTTTCCGTTAATATAAAGGATTACTTTAAATTTAAAGTCGACTTTATTTTTAATCAAACGGTTTTGTTCATTTTGTGTATGAAAACCTTACAAAAATATATATATTTTCAAATTTTTTGATTGGTTGAAAATAAATTAACCAATCAGAATGCTCCAAAAATAAACCAAGTCAAGGTATATTTTAACTAAAGTCGACTTTACCTATAATTTAGATAGTAAGGGCGATTATTTGTAAGAAACAAAGCTTTTTTTCATATTTCTTTTAAACATTTTTCCAAGTTTTTAGGTTTTACTACTTAAATTTTGAATAAGTTATGCGAAAAATCTTTATTAGTTGAAATGCTCCTAATTACTTGGCAAAGATTTTATTAGTATGTCAAATAAATGTATTCCCTTTTAAAAGATTTTAACAATGAAATTTTTGTTTTGGCATTTAAAATGTTTTTTATGACTAAAATTAAAAACTCCTATTTGAAACAAAAACAATTTAAAAAAATTTAATATTTTTAAAATTTCCCGTTTTCCCGGGAAAAATATATTATTTTCCCGGGAATTCCCGGCAAACTTTCCCCAAACCCTAGTCACTAACGTTCCGCATGCATTTTTTTTATTTTGCCTATGGGACAAAGCACTGTGTGTCGATTCCTCCTCCAGCGTAGACAACCGCTAAGAAGGAATTTTTACCGGGAGGAGCAAAAAGGGGACAAAAAAAGTACCTTTTTGCAAAAACGTACCTTTTTCCAAAAGATTGTACTTTTTCCAAAAAAATGTACTTTTTCCAAAAAAAAAGTACCTTTCTCCAAAATAGTACCTTTTTCCAAAAGAAGTAACTTTTCCAAAAAAAGTACTTTTTCCAAAAAAATATCTTTTTCCAAAAAAAAAAGTACTTTTACAAAAAAAGTACCTTTTTACAAAAAAGTAGCTTTTCCAAAAAAAGTACTTTTTAAAAGAAAATTACCTTTCTAAAAAACAAATATCTTTTTCCAAAAAAAAGTACTTTTTACATAAAAGTTGTAGCGAGTTGTTTATTTTTAATTTATTTTATTGGCTTAAAAAAATTATTCTAAGGGCTGGTATCTCATCTCCAATGCTTAGTTTACTTTAATCATTGATTTAGAAATCATTGATTAGCCCTTAAACTTACTTAAAATAATATCGGTAACTTACAAAAATTTAATCAATGATTTGTTAATTTTAGATATTTTCATTTGACAATACGAATAAGAAATAAAAGAAAATAAAAAAAGTTTGGAAACTCGCGAAATAAGAGTTTTTTATTGAATTTTTCGCATGATACGGGGTCATAAAATCATAAAATAGATGCCCAAACTGTTGTTTTAAAAATCATCAATCGCTAAATGCCTCAAATAGGAAGTGTCTTTTTGCATGCTACATGCATATCTTAATTTTTTTCATTGGGTAAGTGTGTATAATTATAAATTTGTTTTTAGTCCAGGAAGGTGTTATTAAAAATATTTATGAAAAACAAGATTATTTTTGATGTTTTTGATACATTCAATACAAATTTTAAAGTCAGAATTTATTAGAAAACTACCCAGATAGAAAAATACGAACGGCACAGTACTGGCTCAGCGTTGGAGACGGTAGTGCATGTACTGGCGATGTGTCGGATTTTTTATGTTTCCAGTACTGTTAGGGTGTCGAAATGATAACACCAATATACGCTTGGCCGTAGGTATTTGCCCACGTTGGCCCAGCGTTAAATTTTGCTACTTCCTGGTGTTTTCCCAGTACTATAAATTAAAAATATTCAGTAACTTGCCAGTACTTTAAATACAAAAAATCAGTGTATAGCCAGTACTTTAAAAACAAAGATCTGGTGGTGAATAACCCTAAATTTTAATAAAATAAAATAACTTTCATAATATTTCTATTGTTGGTTATGTCTTTGCAGAGACTTCGAAAACATATTTTATTGTTTACTCCATTCTCATTTCGTTGATGTAGTAGACTACGTTTAATATGAAATTTTGATGTTTCAATTTGCATTGCACTATTGCCACCACTTTCTAAGGAAAACTGAAGAAGGGGACTTGGAAAATCCCCGAAACGATCGTCTTTTCATTCCTGAAAGTGTTAGAGGTTTTTGAAAGCAAAAACTCTGTGAAGTATTTGTTAGGAGAATATCCTGATGAAGAAAAACAGCAGTTTTTGAAAAAAGTACTTATTATGTTAATTCATAATAAGGAAATTGGCCTCGAACTGAATTAATAAATTTCTAATTAATTAAATAATAAAAAATATATATTTTTGTTTCAAATTACTTTTGTTGTTTTTTATTGTGTAATAAAATATTAAATAATTGCAAAACTAGAAGATAAAAAGTTTTTTTTTTAAATTTTCTGGTTTCTCGCTGTTTTATTTAAAATATAATGAAAAAAGTTATATTGATATTCTTCATGATTGAATTCGGTATTAAAAATTAGGTTAAAAGAAGTGTTAGATAGAAAAATCTTGTTAAAATAGCGTAAAACAGTGGCAAAGCACATTTTAAGTGGTACTGGCATAATCAAAAAACAGTGCTCTCCCAGTACTATTTTTTTTTCTACCGTGGGCAATTTCCACCTGGGTAGGTTCAAAGGAAAAGTAAAATAACTATGCCTCTATATTATTTATTATTCGTTTAGGTTAATATATCTGGATCAAATTTAATATACACATATAGTGACATCTGCCAAAGCAGTAAATTTTTACATACCGCGAAACTTAAACGCTTGATCTTCTTGATTCTATTTTTAAGATATCTTCCAACAATTTTGTGTAAAAAGCAAAAATCTTCTGAAGAGTCATGTCTGTGAAATTTTGTGGTAATTGAAAAAATAAGAATTTTATAATTTTGTGAAAAATAAAAGATATGAATCCAAAAATATTCCTCGGAGGAAAAAATGTATGGCGCACATAAAAATTGTACTACAGCTAATATTTAACTGTTCTAAACAACTACCATAGAATCTAAGCAGTATGCTTAAGATTTATATCTTAACCTCTATTAACTGACTCCCCAGCAAAATCTTTCATTACCAAATAAGTGGTTATATAATAGAAATTCATAGCTCCGCACAACTTATTTTTTGGCGTCTAAGCTCATTATTTTTGTTTGACGTGGTCGTTTTTATAAGTAGTGATGCTTACCCGCTCGCTTACGAAAAAATGAGAAATAAGTAGTTATGAGATTTTGAATAATAAGTGGTTACACACATGCTTACAAAAAGTTGAATTATAAGTGGTTATCCGATTGCTTACTTGATTCTTAAAAATAAGGAGTTAAGCAAATACTATTAGCTTAAGAAAATACATTCAGAAAAATTTAAGTTTTTTCTAATGTGTTATTTTAGGACTCGTCATAAAAATTTAAACATAAAACAGATTTACATATAATAAATAAAAATGTATAAAATTTAACTGTGTAAAAAGTATTTATTTAAAATATTACGAGTAAGTCATTATTTTATATTTAGAAACAATGAATACAATAGGCCGTTATTAGGAAGTCATTATTTTATATTATAAAATAATGCAGAAGGTAATGATATATCATTTTTGGTAATGCTGATAGTAATGAGGTGTTATTACCAATATTTTGCTGGGTCTGTCCGACATTTCAACAATTTTTAATAGAATGTGGTAGATTAAGTTTTATGGTTAAATTTTATTAAATAGTAAAAATTGGTTCAATAAATAAGCAAAATAAGAAAGAATTTAATAAACAACTATACTCATTAACTGCAATTTAAGATATTGCAGGAGCACGTGAAATATGTCTTATATCTTTATATAGCTCATAATTTTCCAGAAAATTTGAAAATTTAAATTATTTGTTATTAAAAACGGCATAATTAAAAAAATTATTGTGAGACACCTTAAACACATTTTTTGGTTAAATTTTCCTTCCAGGAATAATAGTTTATTTGTGCTAAATAAAGATCAAAATTATGACCGATTCTAACAAATTCCAATTGGTATTTTTAGAGAAGATATACATATGTGCAAGTTACTAAAGATGTTCATTACTCATAAAGATGTTGTACGGTGTTTATTTGTAAATTAATTGGTCTACGTAAACCTTTTTAAAAAGTTACCAACATTAGAAATAAATGTTAATACTAACATGAATTGTAGGGTGGAAAATCTACGTTTAAGGTCTTAATCACAGAAATGTCTGTAATTAAATTTAAGCAATGTTTAGAGTAAAATCAGGGATTAAAATTTGATGAGTTATTGTAATTAAGTCCTAAACAATGATTTTCTTCTTAATCATTGTTTAATATCACATAAGATACCAGGCCTAAATTACAAAAAACTTAAACTTTAATTTTACTTAACACGAACACGAAGCGTCTGTTCGAGAACAATCTAGCACGACAATTGATTGTGTTGTGTAACGTAAAAGCATTAAGTACACAAAACTGATGGTGTTGGTAAATACAAATAAAATCAAAATGAAATCGTACTTGTGGTGTGTACCTTAGAGTTGTGAAATTTCGGTATTTTTTGAGTACTCAATACTACTCAATACTTTTCAATTGAGTACTCGATACTACTCAATACTTTTAACGGTTTTTTTAATTTAAAAATAAAAATGTTATGAATTCGTATTTATTAGGAAAAATTCTCACAATTCACATACACGTGTTAAATAACTATTGTTATTTACATTTTAATTAATTTAAAACATTTTAAATAAATTAATTAAATAATTTTTCACAAAAATTCGTTACAAATTTCTTTGCTTCACAAATAGAGTTGTATTTTCAGAGCTGTATTTTTAGAGTACTATTTTTAGAGTTGTATTTTTATACGAAAAATACACATTTCTACGGAAAATTGCATCTTCAAAAGTATTGAGTAGTACCGTTTTAGTATTGAGTACTCAAAAAAACAGTCAGTATTGAGTACTCAGTACCGGAATACTCAATACTTTTACAACTCTAGTGTACCTTTTCCAAAAAAGTACCTTTTTCCAAAAAAAGTACCTTTTTCCAAAAAGAGTACTTTTCCAAAAAGAGTACTTTTCCAAAAGAATTACCTTTGTTCAAAAAAAATACCTTTTCCAGAAAGAAAGTACTTTTTCCAAAAAAAAGTACTTTTTCAGAAAAAGGACTTTTGCAAAAAAAAAAGAAAGAATATATCCCTGTAAACATTTGAATGATATCTTCAAAGAAGATATTAAAGCGATAGCTTTATTTTTCGTTTAGGGCGAGTAACTTATTTCCAACATAACCAAGGTTAAACGTTAACCACAGATAACTCCATATAAATTTGACATTCATAACTTCGGTTAAGCAATAAACTCAGTTTATTTTGAGATAAGTAAGCAAGTCTTAAATGAAAATATTTAAGGCCTGGTATCTTATGTAATATTAAACAATGATTAAGAAGAAAATCATTGTCTAGGTCTTAATTACAGTAACTTGTCGAATTTTAATCTCTGATTCTACTCTAAATATTGATTAAATTTAATTACAGAAATTTCTGTGATTAAGCCCTTAAACATAGATTTTTCACCCTACAATTCGTGTTAGTACTTACATTTTTTACTAATGTTGGTAACTTTTTAAAAAGTTTTACGTAGACCAATTATTTTCTAAAACAAACACCTTAAAACATCTTATTATGTCCTCTAAATGATGTATATTTTTAGTAACTTGCCTAGTAATGTATAGCTTCTCTAAAAAGACCAATTTTAATTAGGAAATTATTTTGCGGAAATTAGAATAATATGACATAAATTGGATGGTTAGAATCGATCATAATATTGATATTCCTTTAGCACTAATAAGCCACGATTCGTGGGGGTAAATTTTGACCCAAAAAAGTGAAAACAAATATTTTCTTGTGCATGTATTTAAGATGTTTTAGAACAATTTTGCAGTTCTGCCATTTTGAATTGCAAATAATTTAAATTGTCGAATATTCTGGAAAAATATGAGATATAAGACCAGGTCTTATGCAAGTCGCTCAACTACTGTTAAACACCCTCTGATTGGTTCCGGTAAGACCTTAAATTTCAGCTAATAATTTTTTTTTCAGGGTATAATTTTTTTTTATTATATTTTTTCACATTTTTCACAATTATTAAACCAATTTTTACTATTTATCAAAATTTACTCATAAAACTTAACTTACCACATGTCCATAGGTGACCATATCTTGAAATGTCGGACAGAGCCAGTTAACAGAAGTTAAGATTTATGCATACTCTTGAGATTCTAATGTAATGAGAATTTTTAAAGACGACATATATTTTTCCATCGAATGTTATTTTTGGATTCATATCTTTTATTCTCCACAAAATTACTAAATTTTAATTTTAGCAATCAACACAAAATTCTGCAGAAATAACTCCTCCAAGATATCTTAGAAATAGAATAAAGAAAATCAATCGTTTA
This sequence comes from Leucophora obtusa, assembly GCA_949987735.1. NCBI lineage: Eukaryota > Metazoa > Arthropoda > Insecta > Diptera > Anthomyiidae > Leucophora > Leucophora obtusa. The sequence continues at coordinate 44,293,752 of OX465297.1, forward strand.
CGTTTCACGGTTTGTAGAAATTTACTTTATATTTTCTTTGGGAGATGTCACTGCATGTCTATATTAAACTTGATCAAGATATGTTTTCCTAAACCAATAACTAATAATGTACAGGTATAGGTTGATTTATTTCCTTTTGGACCTAGTTTCCTAATTATTTCAAACTATAAAGTTTAAATTGAATGTAGTAAGTAAAAAACATCAAAAATCATCTTATACTTCATAACTATTTCTTAACAACACCTTCCTGGACTAAAATAAAATTTATAATTATACAATGAAAAAAATTATGATATGCATGTAGCATGCAAAAAGACACTTCCTATTTGAGGCATTTATCGATTGCAGATTTAAAAAATAACAATTTAATCATCTATTGTATAATTTTATCACCTCGTGTCATGCGAAAAATTCAATAAAAAACCCGTATTTCGCGAGTTTTCAAAACTTTTTATTTTCTTTTATTACTAATTTGTATTGTCAAATGAAAATATCTAAAATTAACAAATCATTGATTAAATTGTAATAAGTTACCGATATTATTTTAAGTAAGTTTAAGGTTTAATCAATGATTTCTTAATTAATAATTAAAGTAAAATAATCATTGGTGATAAGATACCAGCCCTAAGTAGTATTTTGAAATTTTCTCTCCTTTATCATTTGTAAGATAATTCGGCGATATTATACAAAGAATATAATTTAAAAAATACATTATTTGTCATGGTTACATAAATACAAATTGTTTAAAATTTTGTAAAAAAATTTAATCAAATTTGGATAAATAAACAACGAAAAGGAATATAAATATAAATTCATGGAAAAATCAAGACTTATTGTTAGTGCGGAGAAAAATCGGGTATGAAGAAAGCAAGATAATTATATTGTTGGTCAATGGATTATGTATGAAGACATTCCTTTTCAGAGTTAAATTTAATAATGAAAAAGATAAGTCAGTAATCTGTACCGGAGAATTCATTTAGCGATATCTCCTTATAATCATCCAGGTGATAAATTAGCGAATTGCGATAATCTAGGGATTTCCCCGATTTAACTTCGAAAAGTATCGCTTACATATTGCTTTGAAGTATCGCTATGGATGGGATATTTACTCCCGCAGGCACGTAGCCCCCCGAAATGATTTGACAAATTTTGAAACGTAATATAAACCGTGTAATAAAAAATATTTATTTTTTGTTGAAACCAAATACTAAATGGCTAAGTTTCAAGTCTTCATAAATAAAATAGAATCTAAATCCAATTGCGAAAACTGCTCTCTAAATGTTTCTAAGCTCTTTGGTGGCCATAGAAACTGTGTTCGAAGAAGTTATAAAATAAATAGAATGCAATTCTCTCTTTTACTGAGAAAAAATTTATAAAATGTGACTGCAAATAGGAAACAGAAATTTTCTTTCGCCACTTTTAATTGATAAGTGGTTATTTTTTATTGTTACTATTAATAGTTTTCGTCATATTTATTATAAGATAAACATAAAATTGATAAATTAACCTACGGTATTCCTTAAAAATTACAGGTTTCCTGCTTGCAGGCACAAGCTGTTACTATAGGGTGATAATTTGGCATAATTCGAAATTTTTTTCCACCCTAAGTTAAGCATTAAAATGTTGGATTTTCATAGTTTTTTTAAATTAAAATTATTAACTGTCCATTAAAAGGCGTACTTTGGGAGAAACAATAAATTTATTCTGGAAGTGACTGTAAATTAATTACATATAAAAATTCGGAATTGTCCCAAGAAGCTTCTTGCAGTATATTTAACAAAACTATATTCTGCGGTTTTAGAAGATCCTGCAAAGTGATCACCGCGGTCAGTATCAATGTTTCAAACGCAAAATGAAAGTACACGGTTGCTAAAACAAAACCCTCAAAGTGTTTTGCAAATCTAGCTCGGTTCTTAATTTGATGGCCTCTTGAAACATGTGTCTATTTTAATCACGTTCTCGTCACAAAGACGCACTATCAGTTGCTTTTTATTGTTTGTTATTAGCAGTTTTGGTGTTAAAAATTGTCGAAATCTATTCTATTTTCCTAATTCTAACACAATGCACTAGCATAAGTAGGGAGCATCGCCTGAGCAGCGTTGCCAGAAAAGTTTGTGCTCATATCCCCATTTGACAACTTGAAATCCCCAAAAATCCCCAAAACAAATTTCTTAATTCCCAAATATTTACCCAATATGGTTTTTAGGGTGGGTGCGAACTGGCTAAATAAAACCTAAACTAAATTCAGGTTTCCAAATTTCTATGAAATTTAAAAAGTTTTAAAAAAATTTTCAAAGAAATTTTAAACCCTTTTGTCAATTTGTATTTAGTTTAGAATTTATTTAGCCACCTCGCACAGGGCCTTAATACGAATTTGAAATAAAAATCCATTTTTAATGAAAATCAATTTTTTTTTTTTGTTTATATTAGAAATAATCAGCTATCAATATTTTCCAAATATATATTTTTGTTTTCGAATTTATTTTAAGGCCAAAGTTTTGCTTTAACCGTAGGTACCATACAAAATATTTAAAATAAAACTTAAAATATTGTCAAACATAAACATTCAAAAAATCTTTCTCATTTAATTTTTTTGAAAATCAAAACAAAATACTCAAAAATAAAAAGGAAATTTGTAAATAAATGTAAACAAAATTTGAAAACAAAATAAAGAAATATAAAATAAAAACAAATGAAAATGAGTGTTATTTTTGTTCGGTTTAGGATCAAATATGACAAATTCCAAATAGAATTCACAATTTATTTCACAACAAACACAAAAAACTTATGAAAAAACTTCACTAGAACCAATGGCATTAAATAAAAAGAGGTACCAACTCTCCTAACCTCTGTTAAATCTCTCTCTTCTTAATTTGTATCGAAAACTGTTGCCATAAGAATTACACATGTCTGCAAAGGCTAACATTTTTCGATACAATACGAGTATGTCAATCTTCGAAAGAGCGAGTTGAAAACTGCCTGTATTTATTGGATCGTCAACATTTAAAGTGAATTTTAAGGTGCATTCTATTTCTACATTGTGTAATAAAATTTTTTAATGTGGAAACGGAATGAATTTTTATAAAATTTTCAAATTACGGGATTTTTACCGAAGAGCAATTTTTGGGTTCCGGGGTTTAACTATAGAAAAATTCTGTAAGCTTTTTTCAATAATCATAAAAAATATTTACACCGCGGGACACGAAAAAAATTAAAGGGCCTTCATTGAGAGCAAAGAGTATATATTATAGAGAGAAATTATGCTACTCTTAACTCTCTCGAAAAAAAAAATCGAACTCGGGCCAACTCGATATACAACATTTTTCTATTAAAATTAAGTTGAGTTGCAACATTTTTAAGTTGAGTTACAACATTTTGTGTATTTAGTTATGGTGGAAGAATGCCATATTTACAAAAAAAAAAAGTAAAAAGTATAAATTTGCCGGTTTTTGGTAAAATTTGCCTGTTTTGGGTTTAATTATGCCGAGTTTTTGTTATAAGTGTTATAAGGCCAATAAGGCATAGGACGAATATCTTTATTTCCAACATAATCAAGGTAAAACGTTAACCACAGATATTTCCATATAAATTTGACATAGACTATGGGTAAGCATTAAACTTAGTTTATTTTAAAATAAGTTAACTGTTAAAGAAAGGTAAATTTTTGCTAAAGTGCAGTTTATGGGCATAACTCTTATGAGTTCAAAATTTTTATCGTAGGTAGATATTTTTATTGTGAGTTCAAAAATATAAATATTTTTTGTCGGAAACGCCTACTTTCGAGTGGGCGGGGTTTTAAAGTTGAAAATTGAAATTGGAATAAGTCCGAAGATACTTATCCGATCACGACAAAACGCACACAACATAAGCCAACGTTGATAGTTTGCCGCGCAAACACTATTAATATATTAATAAGGATGGTTGCGAACTGGCTAAATAAATTCTCAACTAAATTCAGGTTTCCCAATTTCTATGAAATTTGAAAAAAAATTAAAAAAAAAGTTTTAAAGAAAAACTTCTAAAAGTTAAAATTTTTAAATTGAGCCATAATGGGTTAATTAACATAAAAATCGTTAATGTCACATGAAAGATATTTTAAATACCTTTCCAATAGTATGCGTACTGTCGAAATCCGACCAGTTATAAGCAAGTCCAACTTCAAACTTTGAACCGAAATAACTTCCGAGATAGGCCCAACCGACAAAAAAAAAACAAAGTTGTTTTGCAAGCCCAATTAAAAAATTTACCTGTGGTAAAAATTTTGACCCGATCGGACCAATTTTTTTTTATTTATTTTTGAAGATTTTTTTCATTTACATCTGAACCTGGCATTTTTAACACAAAAAATGGGTAAAATTTATATGGCAGCACATATTTCTGACATTTCTGCACATTAAACCAATTTCTGTACTTTCAAACTTAATTTCTGCAATTTCATACCAAAAATTCCCTTAAATAAGGGAATATTTACTCTTTGGTTGTAAATCGGGTTGGGGACAGCTTGAGGACAAAAAAAAAAGAGTACCAGTTGAGTAGGTAAGAGTAGCATAGAATGAGTATGTTGAGAGTGTGGCAAATTTTGCATGCTTTACACGAGGCACCATGCTTGACATTTCCACGAGTCATAAAAGCCATGTTAAAACACGATTTAGGGAATGTGCAGACAAGTCTGTTTAATAACAGATCAGTCATTTTAATACTGATCATAATTTAATAATATGGTAAATTTCTTCAATTTTCTATAATTGCCAGCTTTAAAAAGTAGTTTAACAAAGTAATGTACACAAGAAAAAATATATATTTTAAATTAAGATAAAATACACAATATACAAAAAAAAAACACAAAAACAGAAATCCCCAAAAATACTTAAGAACATTTGTAAAATCCCCAAACTTTTCTGAAATCCCCAAATCCCTCCCCACGAAAATCTGACCCTAACCGAAGTTGAAATCCCCAATTTGAGTGTTAATCTATCGTTAAAAAAAAAAATAGAAATAGTGAGTAAAAATGTGAGGACACTCGAAAATTTTACACAAAATAAAACATTTTGTACAAACAAACAATCGGAATAAAAATGACTAGAATTTGGCATTACAGTTCACAGTTCATTTCAATCAATTTTATTTTTGAACTAGTGTATTCTTCTAGTTCATTCGAGAAATTATTTCAGTTGTTCATACACTAATATAAAAAAATTTTCATGAAAAAATAGCTGAGTCCAGCAGAATCTGTTTGCTAAACATTAGAAAGATACAACCAGCAAGAAAAAATCTGTTAAATTTACAAAATATCAGCTATATTTTAGTTAATCGAAAATGACAATTTACCCAGTCTCAAATCAGTTTATTTTTTTGATTTTCTTAATGCGAATAAAATCTACACTGCAGAAAGCAGTCTACTATTTTATAGCAAATATTTCTGTTTATTGTAGCAGGAGAGTTCATTATTTGTATTCAACTCAGTTAAATTTAAACACAAATTAACTTTTGAATATATAACAATTTCTTTACGGCTTTTTTTCTACTAATATTCAGCAACATATTTCAGCCAATATTAGCAAGGTAAATTTGCAATTCAATTAAACGAAATTGAACTCAAATATTACTAAAACAGTTGCATATTTGTTGTACTTATCGTATTAATATTTAGCAAAAAGGATTTACTAAATTCAAAAGCTTTCTGTGCAGGGCACCTTTTAACTAATTTTGAGTACCTTTTTTTTTTGCTATTTTTTCAGGAATTTTCTATCTGCATAAGATTATATTATGTCAGTGGTTTGTTTGATAATTCCTAATAAAATAAAAGAACCGAAAAGAATAATTGAAATTTAACTTATTTGAGGAAGTTCCTAACTCTAAAAATGTGCAACATTTTTGGGATTTCGCGCCACACAGTTATTTTAAGAGGTCATAAAATAAAAAACCGAGCTAACTTTGCAAAATCCTCTGGAATTTTACTTTCATTTCGCGTTGGAACCATCGGGCTTGAAACTATTGTTGCGCTTTGAAATTAGTCAAAGATCATATTGGAATGGCGCACTCCATTGGAAATCAAAATAATAATGATGTAATTTACTTTTAATATTTAACCTTTCCGATAATCTATAAAATTGTAATAAAACCCCAGCAAAAAAAAAGAGATGCCGAAGCAGTAGAAAAAGCACTAAATTGAAAATCTAGATGTACTTCTTTTTTTAACATAAACACTAATGATTTTAACATTGAGTTGTAATAGGAGAGGAGTACTCCAACTTCAACATTCTTCGCAAAAAAAATTATATTTTTTTTATTTTACAAAAGTTTTTTATAACCGCCATCGGGTATCCAACTTGCGACCTCACGATTGCTAGTCTAGCGCTCTACCGCTGAGCTATTCTTTGATATGAAAGTTGAGTGACATAAAAACACCACTTCGTTACTGCAAGATATTGTTCCTTATCCTTTTCAATAAAAGTACTTATTAAACAAGTGTAAAAGGTGCACTTCAATACAATATTGTTTTCAGTACTATTTTTACAGGTGCATAAAAAGCAAATTCGCACCATTTTTTTTTATAATACACTCAAAAAAATAAGTTAGTAGAAAAATTAGTAAAACGTCTTGTATATCAAGTTTACTAGTTTTCAGCAATTTTTTTTTTTGCTGAAATTCCGTTTTCAGCTAAAGTTTTAGTTATATTTTTTTAGCACTAAACTAATTTTGAACTAATGTTTTACTAATTTATTTTGCTACAAAAATTGTGCTGATAACCGCAATTATAGCGTAGACGACAACCAGATAAACAAATGTAGATGTCGCAGCTTGTCTGGATGTAGTACACAGAACGGAAATGATTAAAAAGAAAAAGCTCTACACAATTTCTATATTTAAATTTGCAGCAAATAAATTAACTAAAGTAAAATTTCGCTACAAGTTTTTTTCAGTCCACTAATATTCAGCAAAAAGTTTAGTGATTTTAGCAAGGATTTTTTTCATTTGCCTTCGACTAAGTGTTAGCAAACCTTTTGCTGAAGATTACTATTTTTTTGGTAAAAATCAGCTCGCTGATTTTCAGCAAACCTTTTGCTGAAATTACCAACTTTTTTGCAAGCACGCTCCTGACTAAAAATTTGCTGACACAGCAATATTTTTTGCTGACTTTTTTTTTTTGAGTGTACATATTTTTAAAAATTAAAATAATATTGAATTGAAACTAGGGTTGGCAGGCAATACCGCTAAAATACCGTTATCGTTACCGAAATAAACGAAATACCGTTATCCTTTAAATACCGCTACCGAAATAACTAAAAAACCGTTATCGTTAAAATACCGATACCGAAATAAATAAAATACCGTTACCGAAATAACTAAAATAGCGTTACCCTTACCAATAACCGCATCGTTTCGATTACTATCCATGATTTAAACAAACTAATTATAAATATTAAAAAAAAATTAATAGAATTAAAAAAATGGGTAAAAAAATATTGGTCCCGCTGGGAATTGAACCCGCGATCCTCTGTTTGGAAATGCCAAATGATACGAAAATCACTTTTTACGATTACTTTTAGAGCAATTACTCTTTAGAAGCAATACTTATACTTGTTCAGAAATAATTCTAAAAAAGCTGTAAAAATATACTAACGGATACTTTAGAAGCAATGAAAGAAGTGATTTGTTGATGTTGTTCAGAATAACTTCTAAAAAAGCAGTAAAAATACACTAACAGATACTTGTAAAGCAGTGGAAGAAGAAGTTTGTAAAGCATTACATCCAAAATTTGCTGGGACCTTTTAAAACTAATATCGAACAAGGAAGCCGCACAAATAAATTAAAAATTTGTCCACAAAGTGTTAAAATATAATTTGACTGTTGAGATCAAGTACCAAAACTGTGAAAAATTGTTTAATCCATTTTTTACCAACATATCTCTATCTATCACGTCTACCTAGCCTTCTACGAAGTTTTGTCAGAAAATAAGCACGGAATCCATGATTGGCAGAAAATGCGAAGACAATATACTTCACATCACAAACCGATTGCAGAAAATTTTAAGTATTGACAAAAAACTGAAATTTTTGAAAATTGAAATCACCTAGAAATGAAATTACTCTTGAAATATATAATTTAGTTTAGAACTTAGAAAATGCGTAAGAAATTAAATTTTCCTTTATGGTTATTAGCCTGGCTAATAACAATAAAGAGAAACGGCGGCGGCGGCTTGATCGGCTTGATAGAACATTATACACATAATTTAAAGATGTTTAAGGTTTTTTCCAAAATATAGCAGTAGAAAAGTGTACAAAAAATTTGGAATTATCAAATAAAAAATAATTTTAAGTTAAATTCATCGATAAAAATTACAAATTTAGGATTTTTAGTTTTTGAACGGACCTAGAAGGAGAGATAGTTGGGCTTTCCAAATATATACATAAGTTTATATATTCAACAAAATTGTGTGGAAATATTTTCAAATAAAACTGATTTCCTTAATTTTTTCTTATTTTGTTTAATTTTGACGGCTTTGAATTGCAATATTTTGTTAAAAAAAAACTACTTTTTATCCAATTTATTCTTAATTCAGAGTAAAATGAAGTTCTTTTTTAATCGCTTTAAAATTGGAAAAGTTATACATTTTTTTTACAAACATGTAATGTCTGCATTTATAAGAAAATTGAATATGTTAACCTTAACTCTGAGTCTTGACGAGACATCGATTTGTTTGCACAAGAACTAATCGTCGATAGAATAACAAGAAAAAATTTGTTCATTTGTTTTGGGTGGAGAATACGTAATGTCAGACAATTCATTATTTTTTGTTTTTTTGTTGGAGTAGGTCACAATCGAAACTATTTATTTTCATGTTTTCAATGCGTTTTCCACTAATTTTTTAACAATAATAAAAAGCAAATTGCTTTAAATTTAATAATACAAATTCTTCACTTTTTTTTAGCATTTTATTAATTTTCTAATATTTTCTTTTGTTTATAGTAATGCCACTAAGTAAAAATTAGATCTGGCATCGTGGTTGTTGTTCCACATAGTTGTGAGAACAATTGTGCTGACAACGTTGTGTGAACAAGAACAAAACATGAACAAGAGTGGTCCACACGAGACAAATTCATGGGTGAACAAGAAATTGTTCGTTGGTTGCACAAATCGATGTCTCGTCAAGACACTAAGTAATGAGTGTGCAAACAAGAACATCGAGTTGTCTTATAATAGCTGAAATTAGTGTTTCCATTTCGGTTAATCAATTAACCGATTCCTCGATTAATCGCCTCTCTTTCGGTTAATGTCGAAACAAATAATTTAAAACGCAAATAATTATTCGACCCGAATAATCGGTTAAAATAGGTCGATTAACCGGTTAAATTTTTAATATAGAATTTTTCCTTTGTTTTTTCCCAAAACTTCATAATTTTCTTAATATTGGCTAAGAAATTGCAAGTAAAGTTTAGAACAATAAAATACTAAATTAAATGCCATCAAATTCTTTAAAAACTCGACTAAAAGAGTAACTCTAATCAAGTCGCAAATTGCAAGAAAAGCTTAAAAAATAAATACTAACTAAAACACCATCAAATTGTTTTCAACTCGAGTGAAAGAGGTTTTTAAGTCTTTAGATACCTCTTTTTGAGCAACTCCAAGCAAATCGACATTGCACCAGCGAGTCATGTGTTTTAAGAAACACTTAAAAACGGCTTTGTTTTACCTTTCTGCAATTAATTTTGAATAGAATTTTTTTACAGATATAACAAAAAATCAAAATTGCTATAAAAAAAGCTTCAAAAAACATCGCGAAAGGCTAAAATAAAGGTGTTTTTTAAACTTCTCAAAACGCACGACATGTCTGGCTAGAGCAGCGTTAAAGCGCTATATAGGCTTTAGGAAATATAATAGAGAGTTTTTCATTTCTTTTAATAATTGAAACTAATGCAAATTATATTTCAATTTCCTTCAAGACAAAGATTCATTTGTTTTAAATTTGTGTCCCACAACTCTCAAATGACATGTTACTTACATAGGAAAACTAAATTTTCTTACATCTCCCAAGAAAGTGTGTATAGTCGGTTTAAAACCACAAAAATTATACAAAATGTTCCAATCCATGGAGCCTGAACCCATTTCACTAAATTTAAATGAGGGTTGGTAACTGAAACGAATTAGAGTCGATTTTATAGTTCATAGTTTAATGCAGTTAGCGCCATACTATCAAAATTGAAGCCGATTTGAATGGATGAAGAGTATTTAAGTGCTGTATATTCTTAAATATATAGAAACTCTGCCACTAAAAAGTTAATGCAGACTGAAAAATCTTACATTATTTGTTTCGGTTGCCATCCATGATTTAAATTTTTATTCGCATTGGTTTCATTAACAATAAACAAATAACATTAAGTTAAAACAAAATGAAAGTTTAAAAATTCAAATTTACAGGGAATTTGACATGTGTAGCTGTTCTCTGAGATAATTGTCTACATGATATTTATGACTTTTTTCATTGATTCAATGAAGATTCGCTGGAAGACGTCCATTGAAAACTTTCATTATATTAATGCAGTTTTACATAAAACTTTATGAAATATTTTATTTATTAAAAATTTCATACACCGAAAAAATTTTATTAGAAAAAGCTTCATAGTAAAAATTAAAAAGCTTTTTCATAAAATTTAAGAAATTTTTCATTAATTTAGTAACTCTTTTAATTAAAACGACCAATAAAATTTAAACTTTAAGTTATAGGTTATTCACATGAACGAGATAACTAAATCTCCTCATTTGTGTTCTTTATTCTATTACCATATGTCAAAATAATATGTTATATGGTAATAGAATAAAGAACACAAATGAGGAGATTTAGTTATCTCGTTCATGTGAATGACCTATTATTTTGTTTATTTTTAATGTCCCTTCAAAAACCGAAGAAGACTGAGAATTTAACAATTTTTTACGATATCCTTCAGCAAAAAATTTTGATGATTTTTGCAGGTAAATGATATTTTCGACTAATAACTCGATGGCTCAATGGGAAAATTCCCTAGCTCGTTTTTTTATATCTTCAGAGGAGAAGGAAGAATCTTAATAAAATTTTAACTTTATTTTATATTTTATTGTTGGCAGTATTGATTGAAAATTGCATTAAAAAAATTGTATCTAAAGTTTTTAAAATTTTATTCTAAAGAAATAAAAAATCTACATTAAGTTATCGATATGTAACAGTTTTAGATTTGCTTTTCTTAACTTACTCAGTTTTTAAGTATCCCCCCTTAATTTTTATTTAATTTTTAGTAGCTTTAGCAACATTTTTAGAGATCTTTTCTATTAAAAGTAAAAGAAATGTTTCAATTTAAAAAATTTCAGACTCCGAAATTTTTCAACCATTATGAAATCGTTTTTAAATACATCGTGTTTATATGCCACGTTGATATTTAACAAAAACAGGCATCTGTATGTGTTTTTATTAATAAAAAATTAAGGAAATACATTAATTTTGCATTATACGATTAATCGATTAATCGCCAATTTTCTCGATTAACCGACCCGAACAACCGGTTAATCAATTTTAGCGATTTTTCGAATAATGCATTAACCGGTTAACCGCCTATGTCGAATAATTGGAAACAGTAGCTGAAATTAAATGCTTAGAAAAATTACGATAACTTTTTCAATTTTCAATTAATTTAAACAACAGAATCTGATTTTACTAAGAACTAAACCCACCCAGGTAGAAAAATATAAACGGCAAAACGTTGGCAAATCACTGTATATCTGCGCTGGCAGAGCGTCCGTTTTTCGAAAATTAAAGTACTGGGTCAACCTTGAAATGATAACGTCGATCTTCGGTTGGCCGTCTATCTTTCCGAACGTTGGCAAAGCATTGGTAACAATAGTAAAATAAGTGCTCTGCCAACGTTCTGAAAAGTACTATTACAATGGACTAAAAAGTGGTTTTCAGGCATTTTAAATGCCGAAAGAGATGCCTATATTTCACATTAGTAAAACCCAATTGATTCAAGTTTTAGATTTTTTTTATTTGATTAAAGATTAAATTATGAAATAACATAAAATCGAAAAACAAAACATAAAAAATTAAACTTACATTCTGCGTATTTTTTGTAATATTAAACGATTTTCAATTGAAATTGATAAAATTTAAAGATTTTTCTTAGAAAATTCATTGAAATATTGGAAATTAGGATAATTTGAAAAGAACCAACATTAATTAACAGTTTTTATTTGAAATAAAGAAAAATTTAACTGAAATTATATGTTTTTTACTTTAAATTGAGAATATTAGGAGTGAAAACAATATTTTTACAAAAAAGTTTTTCGAAAAAACAGTAATCTTAAAAAATAAATCCTTTTTCTGAGTATAAAGCCTGGATTAAAATAAAATGGTTGCAAAACATTTTTTTCTGTATATAAAAAATAAGTGTTTTGAGCACATTGATTTTTTGTATTAAAATACTGATAATTTCAGTAATAAAAGCGAATTAGTAATAAGATTAATAAAAAATAAATTATAAGTTAACACTATTAAAACAGTACAGTCGTAAATTTTGTGAAACAAGTACTGGCAAAGTCCTTTTAGCAAACATTGGCAATTCGTTTTAAGCCGATGTTTTACCAGTGATATTTTTTATATACGGTTATAAATTTTGTAAAACAGGCACTGGCAAAGTCCTTTTACCTAACGTTGACACATCGTTTTGAACCGATGTTTTGCCGGTGGTTTTTGTTTTCATAAACAGTGGTAAACTTTATAAAACAAGTATTGGGAAAGCACTCTTTCCAAAGCTTGGCAAAGCGTTCTGAATAAGTGCTTTTGCAATGCTTTTTTTGTAACATTGTAAACCAACGCTTTGCCAGTGCTTTGTTTTTTGTACCGTCGGCAATTTCTACCTTTCAGAATAAATTACAATAGTAAAGAATTTTTTAATACTGTAAAAAAGCCGTCAAAGTATACAAATTAAAAAAAAAAAATTTTAATATTAAAAAAAAAACTGTCAACATAATTAATAAACTGTCAACAATAATTAATTTAAGGCTGTTTTGTAAAAGATAAAATTACTGAAAATAAAGTTATTGCGTGGTATAATTTTTTTCGTTACATCTTTAAGTTTATAAAAAAAAATATTAGCCGTTTTTTCTAATCACTTGGATTTAATAAATCCAAAAAGTATTTCTAAAAGTGCTCAACAGATGGGGTTAGAATTTTCCTATTTTAAAAAAATTTTCTGTCCGACACTTCTTTCACCCTAATTTTTAATACCGAATTCGATGATGAAGGATTCTTCTTTAACTTTTAATTCATAATTATATTTCACATAAAACAGCGATAAACAGTCTGCCTTTTCAGTTTTATCACTTCAATTTATATTTTTACACAATTGAAAAATTCCATTGCAATATTTAATAATCACTAATTGGATTTAATTAAATTACTTACTGTAGAGTGAAAAATTAACATTTCTATTTGAGCTATTACTCGATGTCCAAGATGAAAAATAAGTATTTGCTGAGGTGTAGTTTTTTTTTTCTAAACATTTTTCATAAAAAAAAATTTAAGAAAAACCTTTTATTTGTTAGTTTTTAAATTTTTTGTTTCTCTTTTAATTTTTATTCGTATTTTTTTCTGATATTAAATTAATAGGCTGTTTCATATATTTGTGCTTTTATTGTGGATTTATTAAATCCAACTTTTTTTTTTGTATTTAATAAATCCATTTTTTGTATGAAAAATTCTAAAGTGATTAAAAAACACGCTAATTATATATATAGTTTGTGTTACGAAAAACTATGAAGAAACAGGTTTTCAAAACTTCGGTCTGTGAGATCGCGCGCGGGATTAGTTGTTACAAAAATTAGCGCGGGTATAGGAAGGTTAAGTGCTTTAAGTCGCTCAAAAACAGAGTTTTGACACTATCACCCCTGTTCTGATAGTGGTTTTGTAAAATCACACAAAATTCAAAATGTGGGAAATTGACTGTTTCGAACAAATTTTAGCATACTGACAAATTTTAAAATAAATGTTAACATATTAATTGTTGCAACAAAATATTCGTTTTACTGTCACCAAGCTTTTTCAACACGAAATAAAACGAAGAAAATAATTCGGATGTGGATCACAGAACAGCAAAAAATTCGCAATGTTTCACTTTAGAATTTTTTTATGTGGATTCGGAACTTAGAAATAAACAAACTCTATTTTCACTGAAAATTAAATGTGTTTTTAGAATAAACTAGAAAAAATATGGTTGGAAAAAAATTATGCTCGAAAAGATGTGAAAGTTGAAAAACTTAGAAGAAAAGTTAAATATTCAGATATTCACCCCTGTTCTGAGTTCAGAAACTTTTTAATTAGAGTTGATTTGTAAAATCACACGGAATTAAAAATTTCGAAAATTAGCTGTTTCTACCAAATTTTAATATTCATAGACTAATTTTAAAATAAATTATTATATAATAATTGAATTTAAAAAATACAAATTCGTTTCACTATCATCAAGCTTTTTCTACACGAAATAAAAAAAAAATAACTCGGATGTGGATCACGGAACAGCATTGGCGGACTTAGGCCGGTCTGGGGTGGGCAAAGCCCACCCTAACCGGCTTTTTGCCCAACCCAGAATTAATAAAATAATCTCTATAATTCTTGCATATATGATTTTGAAAGCATTTTATATGAAAATGGCGAAGGGTTTTTAATAGCAAAATATAGCAGAATCTTTTTGGTGATATAGATTCCTTAGATTTAATAGCTTTTTAAAGGAATAATTAGTTAATACATATATATCTAACAAGGAAATTACTTCAAACTAAACACTACTAGTTTGATGAAATTTCAAAATGTTGTAGAAATAAAAATTCTAAGATGATCATCTCTTGATTTTTGACCACCTCGGTTAAATATGGGTTCATCCGAAGTAGACGAAAAAATTAGCACGTTGATATTAGACTTCTTTTCTCTATCAAATATCCAAATTTCATATTAATCTGAGAGTATAGTTTGGAATACATTCCTTGTACGCGGTTTTCTTCAAAAGAATAGATGGACTTTTTAGAGTTTTCTATAAAAACATGAAGGTTTTAATAGGATAAGCTACAAGGATTATTGAATTTTGAAAATTCTGAAAATTTTATTAGAAAGGAAGAAGATATTATAAAAGTGTTTTCTTTTTAAAAAGTGTTTTTTAAAATTATGAATCTGAGAATGGGTAAATAAACAGCCGAACATAAATTTGTCCCTTGCCCACCCCAGAAAAATGGTCTAGGTACGCCAATGCGGAACAGCAAAAAAATTCGGAATATTTCACTTTAGATTTTTTTTGTGGAATCGGAACTCAGAACAGCTTCGATTATTGTAAATATCTCCCCAATTTTATAAGTTGACCGAGAAATAACTTACTTAACATTTTTTTCGTCCGCAATGTCTTAAAAATGTGTCTTTTGATAATAATTTCAGGTGTAGTGAAATTTCTGACAAATGTGATGTGATCTACTTAACCAAACCTACGACCATAGATTCGAATGAATTAATTCTTTAATTCACTTTTGGATTTTTAATTAAAATTTACTAATATATCATTCGTTTATACCATTCCTTACACACACAAAACAGATTCGTAGTTCCAACCGAATTTTTGTAGTTCCAGGTACAATCACTTTTATTCATTTTTATTACTGTTGTAATTTTAGTTTATTTATTTATTTATTGTTTCAATAGCTATCACAACAAGAATAAATCTTATAAATTACAGTGATAGCAAATCAAATTTTCATATTAATATTAGTCATTCAATAGCATTTATAATTAAATTAAAATTTAAAAGTAAACATAGTTAAATATAAATTCAAAATGAACATAAAACATAATAAAATAAATATATTTAATTAATTTTAAACAAATTTAAAAGTTCCTTTTTAAAACATAATGTGTTGCTAAGCAATTGAACATATGAGGGTAAATCATTCCAAAGACCGATTGTATAATTGAAAAATTGTCTTGTAGACAAAAGATATTTATATTTTTGGGAAATCAGGTTTCTTCCACGTGGAGATTTGGCAAAAGTAAGTTTTCTGTAGAGAAATTCAGGTTCCTTTATATAAATTAGCTTATGCATCATCATGAGACTTTTATATTTTAACAAATCTTTGAAACACATATTATTTAACTGATACGAAAATGATGAAATACTATCCCTTCTACCACGATTAAATACATATCTGGCTATGTTGTTGTACGTGACCTCAAGTCGATAATAGTCAATACAGTCACAATTGGCAAATATTTCACACCCATATAGTAGAACAGGTATTAAATATGTTTTAGCCAGAAGCATCCGTATTTCAAAGGGCGTAGAGGCTTTAACAGCCCACAGGTTTCTCAACATTCCATGAACTTTCCCAGCCGAAATGTTAATATGATTTTTCCAAGAAAGTTCAGTATTAAACGTTATTCCCAGATTTTTTGATGATGGAACAAGTTCGATTTTATTGTCATTTATCATCAACAGATCATCATTTGCGAGTCTTTTCCTATTATTTTTTGACAAGAATATACATTTTGATTTTGTTGGATTTATACACAAACCATTTGCAGTCGCCCAAATATGAATTTTATTCAAATCATAGTTAATGCATTCAATGCAATGACGCAAATCTTCCATTTTGGTGCTTAAGTACAGCTGTACATCATCTGCATACATTTGAATGTCACAGTGATTCAGAGCATTAGGAAGATCATTAATGTATATACAGAAAAGGAGTGGACCAAGAATAGAGCCCTGTGGGACCCCTCTAACAACATCAACAGCATTGGAAGTTAAGCCATTCAAGGAGACAACTTGTTTGCGGTTTAAAAGATATGATGAAATAAGTTTAATTGCAGAATTAGAAAAATGGAAAAGCTTTTGCAGTTTTGTTAGAAGTATTGAGTGATCAACTGTATCGAAAGCTTTGCTGTGATCCAGTAGTACAAGAAAAGATACCATATCATTATCCAATTTGGATCTTAGTTCCTCAACTACTTCGATTAGCACTGTAATGCAGCTTCGTCCCTTTCTAAAACCAGACTGTTTTGCGGTTAGAAGATTACGCTCTTTTAAAAACTCATTAATTTGATGCTGCATAAGATTTTCCATGACTTTGGACAAAAATGGTAGTATGGCAATTGGTCTAAACTCACTGTTGTTCTTGGGAATCGGAATTATTTTCGATTCTTTCCACATATCAGGGTAAATTGACTTGGTTAATATTGTATTAAAAATATACGTAAAGAAGGGCAGGAGTTTAGGGGTGACAAGTTTTAAAAATCTAGGATTTATTCCATCCAAACCCACAGCATTTGACTTAATCGATGTTAAGCTTTTGAGAACTTCTGATTGATCAACACATCGAAAATAAAAACAGTTCTCAATAGGCACTGTATGGATTTTCTCATATTCATTTCCAATTGGCCTTTCCACTTGAATTTCAACAAATTGGTTGTTTAAATTATCAATATCAACGTCAGAACCAGCAGTGCAAACACTTCTTTTACCAATTCCTATTTCACGAATTTCTTTCCATTTTTTCTTGCTGTCTATAGCTGATGAAAATTTTCGCTGATAATACGTGGATTTAGCCGTATTAATATTACTGACAACTTCTTTTCTAGCTGATTTAAACAAAGATTGCAATTCAGGGGTTTTATATCTTTTCCATTTTTTATAAGCTAAATCTCGCATATCAATTAAACGTTTTATATTTAAATTAAACCATGGAGGCTGTTTTGCCTTGATAGTCTTAGTCTTTTCTGGAACAGTTTCATTAAATACTTCAAGGAGATTATTTTGGATAAAAGCGACTTGATCATTGACATGTTCAAAGTCGTAAATTAAGTTCCAGTTAATACTATCGAGTCGCTGGTTTAGTGCCACACAGTCAATATTTTGAAAATCACGATATGTATAATGAATATCGTCAGTGTTAGTATAAGCATTATATACTGTAAATATAAGGTCATGCCTTGAAAACACAGGAGCGGAGATCTGATCATAGAGCAGTATTTTGTTATTATGATTAACAAAGAATACATCAAGTAAACTATTTGTACCATTTGGATAATGTGTTGGAATTGTTGTGTTAATAGGCAGAAGGCCGAGCGTTTGCATAGGCTCCGAAAGTGAATTGTCAATGAGCAGATTACTATTGAAATCACCAGCAATAATTACATCATTATATAATAACGATAAAGATTCTATTTTACCTAGCAAATCGTTGATATCAATACCACTATTTGGTCTATATACGCAGGCAAAAAGTAATTTTTGTTTGTCCTTCGTTATTATCTCCAAGAATAAGTATTCAATTTGACTATTGGGCTCTGATCTAAGTTTCATGAAACTATTAATACCATTTCTTACATAAATTGCTACACCACCTGCATGAGCTTTCCTGTCGGCTCGAAACAATTTGAAACCAGGCAAATTAAATATGGCATCATTAATGGATGGATCGAACCAGGTTTCAGAAACGCAGATAACGTCAACTCCAGAGTCCACAAAAATGTACCTAAACTCATCCATCTTATTGTTGAGACTTTGCGCATTTATATGGACTATGCTGAGTGAGGATTTTTGTTTGGCAAGAATTCTAATCATATTAAACACATTGTCTTTGGAACTATAACTAATATCACATATCATATATTACAGATTGAAAAGCAACACATTTGAGTGTCATTGGAATAAATGTTAATAAAAAAGGAACCAAAATAACACAAATATAAATACGAATATAAAAATAAATAAAATAATTGTAAAAATAAATTATGTAGAGTAAAAAATTTATAAAGTATATATGAAAAAAATTGTTTCTATTATAAGTCAGTAAATATATTGCAAGCTTTTGGGTATGTAAATGTTTAAGGGCAATCCGAGCTATTAGAAAAACTGCTTTAGTTGATCTGGCATCTCAATTGGTTGCGGCTCATCATCAACAAGTTTTTTAACATACACAATACCACGTTGAGTATAAGCAGCAGTCAATAAATGATCTTGTTTTAATTTTAGTGCAGTTTTAAATATTTTATAATTATGCGGTGTAAGATTCTCGTTGATATAAAATGGTTCATTACTTTGAAAACCAGCATCCTGCAGACATAAAGGCGATTTATATTTACGCCGAAAGGCAGCAACAGTCTTTATAAAAAAGTTTTTATCATATGGTGAATTTAATTTTACAACAATAGGAGGGTCATCAACATTTCGAATGTTTTTAAAGTTTTTTACACGAAAAATTGATTTAAAAAATGGTGTATTAATTTTTAACGTGTCACAAATTTTGTCAAATATTAGTTGCAGATCCTCATTACCATAATATGGTATACCAGTTATACGTAAATCAGATGCAACTACCGTGTTTTCTTGTTTTAATATTATTGTGTTAAGTTTTTTAACGTCAGCCTTTAGCTGCACAATTTCATTGTTCACTGTATCTAACTCTTTTACTTTGTTATTTAATTCCATAATTTCTTTTCTCACATCATTTATTATTTCGGTTTTTAAGTCATTAAATCTCTTTTCAATTTCAATGAATATACTGCTCTTAGTTTCTTTTATCATTGTTTCAATAACACCCGATCGCTCACTAATAAACTCGCTTTGTTTTGAAAATTGTGTGTCTATCCAATTATAAAGACGAGTGGGTGATATATTAGAGCCTGCGAACACAAGCTCTGGTGGTTGAATAGATGACGAAGAGCTTAAATTGGCTTCACGCGCGGTTCTCTTACTGCGTTTATTTCCTGACATTATTAAATTTAAGTCTCACTGTTTTTTAATTGTACTCAATGTATTTACTTTGCTAGTTCTATTGTTTTTAAGTAGTTAGTGTTGGTATTATTGTTTTTGTTGTTATATATTTTGTATTTTTACTTTGCCTTGATTTTTGTTTGTTAAGCAAGCTGTATGTTTTGATATTTAATAAAAATTGTTCTTTGTTTTTTATTTATATTCCTTTAAGTTGTAAAGTATAGGTTTTTTTTCATAAACAAACAATAAAATTTATTAAGAAATCAATTCATTTGTTCTAAATAACCTTATATTTATTTTATATTTATTTAAAGAAATTTTTCTTAAATTTTTATTAGAGCTATTAAAAGACACAACCGAATTCGATGAGAGTTAGTTTATTATTATTACCGAAATTTATTTACAATTTTTGAATTTTTGTTGTATTGATTAATTACTTTAATATTTGTGGATTATAAATTCTATAAATAGAACAATACGTTCCACATAATTTATTTAAAAATTAAAAATTTTTTATGTCGCGAACTGGGATAGAGCCGCCGACCATCCGCTTGTTAGCGCAATGCTTTTGGTCTAGGCTAAACTCTATTTAAATTTTTATAGTAAAATTTCAAATTTAAATTTCTTTATATGGGAAATTTAAATACTTTGTTTATTAATAAAATTATATCAACAACAGAAAATCAATTGTGTCTTCTAATTTAATACACTATAAAAAAATTATAAAAAAAAAATTATGTCGCGAACTGGGATAGAACCAGCGACCTTCCGTTTGTCAGCCCATTGCTTTTTCTCTAGGCCAAATTCGATTTAAATTTTTTTGGTATTATTTAAAATTTGAATTTTTTCAGGTTGAAAATTTAAATATTTTGTATTTTGAATAAAATTATATCAACAACAGAAAATCAATTGTGTCTTTCAATTTGAATCAATAAAAACATTTATTTAAAAATAATAAAAAAAAACAACTATGCCTTGGCTGAGGTTTGAACTCAGATTTCTCAGATATTAGGCTGTGTGTCTACCCCCTACACCACAAACACTTATATGTTGTTGTTGTTGTCTAATTTTTAATTTAAATACGCAGGAGTATGTATGAAACGAAAAGATATGATACATTCCAAAATTTTACTATGCCAAATAAAATTTCTGTTCCTAGTATCAATATATTATTATAATTACCAATATAATGGAAATTAACGGTTGATGCCACTAAAGTTGACAAAACAAATTTTAAATTGGTTGGAAAAACTAATACTTTGGATAGAGTGATCGATTTTATTGAAACACAACTGATACTAGATTTTTGCTGCCGATATTTTATTCAAATGACTAAATCTTCGATAAATTGTTGTTTGTTGGTATTGAAGGTAATGTAGAAGTTAGTATTATTTCAATATTGATTAGAAAAACCAATATTTTGGATAATGTGACTGTGTTTTGGTTTACCGTATATATTTTCTGTTCAGAATTAAATTTAACTTTTCTGATGATGAATTATAATTAACCCCAATTAAAATTATTGATAGAATTCCAACCAATTTATTTTCTGTGTGTATGAATTCATTCACTGGCTTCATTCTTTTAATTTTCATGCATACACTCTAATAAATATTTGTTGAAATATACTCTATTAAAAGTAGGTAACATGATACCTACTATAAATTGGGCAAAAATAGGCACAATTTTTAAAATTCAAATATTAGACACATTAAGGGTTTTCACAAGGGGTGTACTATTTGTTGTATCGTTGTATCGTCCTAACAAAAAACAGAGTTGTTAAAAATTAAATTGAAAACATACAACATTTGAGAATAGCACGATACAACATTTTTACGTATGTTTAGTTATGTTTGAGTGTGCTAACAGATAGAAAACTGAATAGAAAATCGTTGTTAAACACAAATAAAAATTTTAACAACTCTGTTTTTTGTCAGGACGATACAACGATACAACAGATAGCACACCCCTTATGAACAACCTAAATGTGTTTAAAACTAATAGGCACAATGTGTCTAAAATTATGTTTTTAATTATATCAAAACGTTTAGCAACATTTCGATTTTGTTTAAAATTAAATTGTATGCAGTGTTGCCATTTCAGTGCTTTTCGGGTATTTTTTGGTGCTTTTTTCCTTCTTGTACCCGGTGATTTTCTACAAATACCCGTTTAAAAAAAGCGGGTATTTACAGTGCATTTTCAGATTTCTGTCAGTGCTTTTAGTGCTTTTTGTACAGTTTATATTTTTGGTATTTGTTCTCGTTTTTTTTTTAATTTTTCTTCAATTTTCTGTCAAAGTTGAAAAAATAATACGAACTAAACAAAAAATACATTTTTTCACAATGTTTGTAGTACAATTTTAAATAGCAACTTCGATATATTTAAACTTCAAAATTTTTAGATTTTAGTTTGGTGCTTTTTTACCCCTTTTTTGGTTATTTTTTTACACGATTTTACAAAGCTAAAATGTGTTTTTAAATTCTTGACTTAAATTTTTCAAAAAATTAGTATCGTGCTTTTTTACCCCATTTTTGGTAAATTTTTACCCTTTTTACCCGTTTTCACAATCCTCACGGTGCTTTCCTGCCTTCAAAAGTTGGCAACACTGATTGTATGTGCCTAAAATAACTACATTAAATGCATGAACCTACATTTAGGATGTCTACAAACACGCTAAAAAAATGCGTATATATAAAATAAAAATGTTTTTTTTATTAATACCTTACCTTAAATTTTTTTTTTAAATAAAACAAAATGCATTTGAAAGATATAAATGTTTTATTAAATAGAAAATTCATGAAAAAATCCATAGGAAGTATTACGCTCATAGAAATAAATCTGTAAAAATAGCAGATTTTTTTACTAAATACTAGTCAAATGAGAACAGCAAAATTAAAACTGTTAAATTTACAGAATTTTAGTTATATTTAGGCTAACTTTTAGTTAATTGAAAATAGTACTGTAAAATCTGCAGAAAATGTTGCTAAATATTTGTAGACTAAAAATAGCAAAAATAAACTGTTAAATCTACAAAATTTTTGCTATTTTTTAGCTAAATTTAGTTGAATGCAAATAGCAGTCTATTCTGCTAAAATCAGCAGAAATATTGTAAACTGCTGTTTTCAAAAGCCTCGATTTTTATTTGCATTTAAAAAAAATCGAAAAAAAAACTTAGAAAATTTTAAATTTTTTGGTGATTTTTTAGTCTACTAATTATTTAGCAAAATTTTTTCCTGATCTTAGCAGGTTAATTTCCTATTCTCCATTTACAAAAATTTACCTCAAACATAACTAAAATTCTGTATAGTTAACAGTTTTATTTTTGCTGTTCCTATATTACTAATATAAAGCAAAAATAATCTGCTAATTTAGCAGTTTTTTTCTGCAGCATCATTTTTAATTCATTTTTAGTAGTTTTAACTAAATTTTTTACGGACTTTTTTCTATTAGTGTATTAACAATAACGATTAGAAAGAAAATTCTAAGTTACAATATATAAGCTAGAGTTTGCTAAAAACCGAAAAATCTGAAAACCGCGGTTTCGGTTTTTCAAAATTATAAAAACCGCGGTTTCGGTTAATTTTCGGTTTTCTTGTGCTAATAATAGAATTTTTTAAAATAATTAAATAACTACAAAAGTAAATAGTTTAAAACGTACAATATACTTATTACTTAAAATTCAATTGAATTTCTCACTCAAATATATGCAATAACGCCGTTTCGAGGGCTTTGCGGGAGAAAAAAAAAACGCGGAAAACTATTATGAATTAAATTTTTTTTATTCTTTTGTCCGCAACTAAATCAGTATTTTCAAGAGTATCAATTTTAATTTTAGCAGTTTATTTAAAACAATATAAAGATAAAATTTCATAAATTTCGCGGACTACGAAAAAGGACTTTATGAAAAATACAGGGTTAAAATTTGAAATGAATATGTGAAACTAAATATCTCTTAAACCACTTGATTTTTTGGTGCAATTTTTTTCTAAAATTATAAGCCTCAGTTTATGTTATCCGTAATAACAAAAATAAAAAATTCTTTAAAGTAATATTTAATGGAGAAATTAAATACAACATTTTGTAAAATAGGAGCTGAGCCCTTTTTGAAATTCAAGATTCAATAATATCCCAGCCGACATTTTACTGAGCGCCCAGAAATTTTTACTCGTAGAAGACTCAAATTTTGGAGTTACAAATAAGCATGTTAGACTCGTATTTATGAATTCATTAAAAATTTTTCAGAGTACTCAAATTTTAGATTTATAAATGAAACACATTGGACTCGTATTTATGCATTAAAATTTTTTCATTATTGAAAAATTAATAGTAAATAACTCATAATTGCTCAGAAAATTATAAACTTTCCAATAATTCTCATTATTCGGAGGCTGCATCAGAAGGTGTTAGAGCTCTTTTATGAATCTTTGCAATTTATTAAATTATTTTAATTTGTTAAAGTATTTAAGAAAAACTTAAAAACCGAAACCGAAAACCGACTTATTTTTGTCGGTTTTCGGTTTCGGTTTTGAGGCTTAAAAAACCGCGGTTTCGGTTTCGAATAAAACCGAACAGCAAACTCTAATATAAGCTGTGTTCGTGCGGCAAGCTATCAACGTTGGCTTATGTCATTCCCATACAATTTTGACATTAGTAACTTTAAGAGTTAACACTAAATGTTGGCTAGTGTCAAATTTATATGGGTATGACATAAGCCAACGTTGATAGATTGCCGCACAAACACAGCTATAATTTAAACGTACAAAAATAATAATGAAATTCTGTGAGTTTCTCCAGCGAGTTCTCAGATTCTAGGAAATTTTATATGGCAAAAGACATCAGCTTATAAGATTTTTCTATATGCAAAGCCCTCATAATCTAAGAATTTTTCTGTAGAAAATATTTCATAGGATTTGAGCTTATTTCTAAAGAAAAAAAGTCCTCAGAATCTGAAAGATTTTTTAAAGAAACCCTTTCTCAGGATTTGAGGGATTTCTAAAGTAAAGCTTATTCAGAATCTTATGGCCTTTCTATAGAAAAATCCTCAGAGTCTAAGGAGTTTTATAAAGAAAAAAGTCCTAAAAGCTTTTAGGATTTTTACCATGAATCTAAAAATTTTTCTATAGAAAAATTTCAGCTAAAATGCACCAGAAAATCTATGGAAAAGTTTTACAGAAAAATTCTAAGGATCTAGGTATTTTTTATTGTAAAACGTTCGTATGGTTTTTTCATTTCAAATAGTCCTCAGTTTCAGAATGTTTTTTCATAGAAGAAATATCTGAGGATTTTCTATTGGAAAAAGTCCTCAGATAGAAAGAAATACGAATTTGTGAAAGTTTATCTACACCCAGGAAAAAGATTGGTTGGAATTCGATCAAAACCATTAAAATGAATTTACCAGGACATTATTTTATTTGGAGTTGCCTATAATTGAATACTACACCAAAAATATTTTACTAGGTATTACAAATAGGGAAAGCAAACTAAAAAACAATCCTTTTCACAAATTATTGGTATCTCCAATCAATTTTAAAATTAGTATCAGTTTAGTAATTCTATGCAGTAGAAGCAGCTATTTATTTAGTGAATATACAAGAAAATTGGTGTTACCTATAACCTTTATTAAAAAAATTTCAATATTCAAAAGTGGTAACTACAAATACGAGTATCCTAATCAAATATGACCTTAAAGTGGAGTTTCTGTAGAACCAACCGAATTGTGGATTGCATTGATAACACACACAACTATTGTTTGGTATTGGTTAACGAATTTTTTACTATATTTGTTTTCCAAGCAAATCATATAAATTCAAAATTAGACTTCAAAGTTAAAAAGTGTTTGTGGTGTAGTCGGTAGAGAGTTGGCCTAGTACGCCGGATTTCCGAGTTCAAATCCCGGAAAACACAAAAATTTATATGTTTTTTTTAAATTAAAATAAAATAAACAGTAAATACGGCTAAGAAAATTAAAAGTACACCCAGAAAACAGATTCGGTGCTGACAACCCCATTTGTTGCCAATCGAATGGTTCAGTTGCATCAAATGAATTTTACGGTTGTGGCTACCGAATTATTGTCGATACAACTGAAATTCCGTTGTCAGAGTCAAATTAGTCCTGTCTCAATTGGTTTTCTGTTACCACAACTGAAAAATTCAGCTACCACAACCGAACCATGCGATTGGCTACAAATACGGTTATCACAACTGAATCTGTTTTCTGGGTGTAGTTGTGGTGCAGTGGGTAAGAGTGTGAACTTATAACCTGAATGGCCGGGTTCAATACCAGAAAATTCAAAAAAAGTTTTTTAATTTCAATGAAATTTTGTGGAACATAATAATATTTATGTGGAACATAATATTGAATTAGACAACCGAATATTGGCTTTCACGACGAAAAATATAAACTAATATAAAGATAGTTGTCGTAACCGCACGAATTCGATTGGCAACAAATTCGGTGGCCACAACTGAGACTGTTTTCTGGGTGTATCGAAAAAATCCTCAGATTTAAGTGTTTTTGTTTATAAGAATAAATTATCAGAATCTACAAATTTGCTATTAAAAAAATATTGGACAGAATCTTAGGGGTTTCTATAGGAAATGTTTTCAGGAAAGGAACAAGCTGATATTATTTCTAAAGGAAAAAGTCTCCATAATCTAAAGATATTCATATGAAGAAGCGGAAAACCTAATAGAGGAATTAATATAGTGAAAATATGATAGAAAAAAATCATTGAAGCAAATACCGGAAAGGTAGGTTTATACGGGGATTAAGTCCAAATGTGTTCTCAGTTTCTTTAAATTTGGTCATGTTTTATGGTTCTTTGCTGCATTCACAATCTAAATAACAACCAGTTCAGATAGGATTTTTCTATAGAATATAGGTCTGAATTTTAACTAATTCTTAACAATTTCAGTACTGTTCGTCTTTGGGCCAAGAAAAACTCATATGCTAACCCAGGTAGAAAATTACAACGGGGCCAGCACTGGCAAAGTACCGAAATGGGTGGTATGAGTGCTTGTTAACAGCGCTTTCCCAACGCCCTAATGATAACACCGTTCCACGGTGGTGCCAATGCTTTACCAAGCCCTGGGAAAGCACCCATAAACATAAAAATCAAATGCTTTTCCAACGCTCAAATAAAAAAATTAAAGTGCTTTCCTGACACCCAAATGATACTTAACACCGTTCTATTTAATGCTTTGAAAAGTATTGAGAAAGCACCAAGAAACATAAAAATCAAGTGTTTTCCCTGCCACCAAATTATGAGCCCTCATCACTGCAGAATTTTAAATTACTCTAAAAATAGACTATTCTTGGAGTTATTGTATTGTGGAGTCAAAAATTATTTAAATATTCACTCTTTTGAAGTTTCTTTTTCAAAAACAAAATAATGTTATAGGAAAACAAGTGCTGAGAATTCACCCTTTTAAAGCGTTGGGAAGGCGTCCAAATTTAGTGCTTTGCCAGTACTTCTTTTTGTAAGACCGCGGTCTACTTGCGCTTTGCCAGTACTTCTTTTTTGTTACCACACATAATTTCCACCTGGGAAATTTCATCTGAATAGCTTCATATTTGTAGTTTGACTACAAAGTTTAAATGGAGAGACGGACTTAACCCTTTCGCCCCTACTGGGATTATATGTCCCAGGTATGTTCCTAACATAATAACTTTTTTTTTGTATGTTAAATTCTTGAATCTATTGTATCCCAATAAAGCTTA
This sequence comes from Leucophora obtusa, assembly GCA_949987735.1. NCBI lineage: Eukaryota > Metazoa > Arthropoda > Insecta > Diptera > Anthomyiidae > Leucophora > Leucophora obtusa. Next base: position 44,321,250 of record OX465297.1, read on the forward strand.
ATGCATTATTTTTGGTGTAATTAAAAAAAACTGTGCTAAATTATAACGGAAGGTCATTAATGTGCAGTTTTTTAAAGTGAAAGCACGTGTTTTTTGTAGATCGTCTCATAATTTTATCAATAAAACCGCAGTTTTTGTGTTTCTTTTAACAATTCTTTACAATTACGAAATGTAAGTTGTAGAATATTATTTTTAATACTTTGCAGTAGGAAAAACTTCAAACAGTAAAGTGCTAGAAGTGTTTTTTTACAATGGGACATATTGTCCCAATAAGATTTTTGAGTGGGATTTATTATCCCAATATGACGTTATAAATTCAAGTTTGGTTCTCTGATTTTGCAGATGGCAAGGAAAAGATTGTCCACTGAGCAAGTGGTCGAGATTATGTTAGAGGACGATGAAAGCGAAAATGATTGTTCTGATTTCAGTGACTCCGGATCAAATTATTCTCCATCAGATGACGAAGATCAGCACACTGAGGAAGAGAATATTACTGACTCAAGCGATGAGAGCAATGATTCCGGTGAAGATATTGCCCCTGATGATGCTGTTGCACTTATAAATGCTGATCCTTTGGGTGGTGAGATTGCTCCTGATGCAGTTACTACACTTGCTACTTGTGGGTGGTCTATATTTAACGAAAACTCTTCATTTGTACCTAAATATGCAATGCCTGTGGACAGAGATGCAGGGGTATTGTTTGATTTGACGCATTCAGCTACTGAGTATGATGTCTTCAGGAAATTTTTCTCGAAGGGTTTGTACATTCGCATTGCCGAATGTACTAATCAGAGGCTAATGAAGCTAAACAGGGTGAAAAGTTCGAAGCGCAAATTAACTGATGAATATGAAATAATGACTTTCATTGGAGTGTCATTAATTATGCACTATAACCACGTTCCAGCTATAGCTGATTATTGGAGCAAAAACCTTTCTTTAGGCAATGAATCTATTAAAAAAAGCATTTCTCGCGACCGATACACTCATTTATCGTCAGAGATATATTTTAATGACATAGAAAAACCGAATGGAGCTCCGAAAGACTATTATATGTCTGAAGTTATAGCTTGTGTAAAAAAAACTTTTTTGGAGGCACGAAGTGAAAGTCCTTTCCAATCAATAGATGAATGCATGACGAAATTCAAGGGACGTTCCGCGTTAAAGCAGTATATGCCAATGAAGCCTATAAAACGTGGAGTTAAAATGTGGTTGCGGTGCGATGCTAAGACCGGATATACTTATGACTTAAATATTTATACTGGAAAGGAAACCAACTCTGAGATCACCGGTACTCTTGGCGAAAGAGTCATCCTCAATTTGACATCTACAATTCGAAATAAGGACGTTGCTGTTGTTTTCGACAGATTTTTCACCTCAGTCTCTTTGCTAAAAAACATTCCATTTCCAGCGTTCGGGACGTATATGAAAAATCGAAGAGAAACACCAGTTTTTGAAGGTCGCTTGGATCGTGGCTATACTCAATTTCAAGTAAGTGCTGATGGATTATTAGCTGCAAGATGGATTGACTCTAAGGAAGTACTGTGCATGTCAAATAGCCACATGCCAGATTTAGTTCAGGTGCTGAGAAAGCAAAAAGATGGCACAAGGAAGAATGTGGACTGCCCATTGGTCATAAGTGACTACAATCGTATGATGGGAGGGGTCGATCTCGCCGACCAAAAAACAGCAGTTTACGACATGAACAGGAAATCCACAAAGTGGTGGAAAAAAGTGTTTTTTAAAATCCTCATGCTATGTGTTGTTAATGCGTGGATCACTTATATGAAGCACCATCGCCGTAAGGTGCCTTTAATTCAGTTTATAGTTCCTTTGGCAGAAGCGCTTATAGCAGAGGGAGTAAAACGGAAAGGACTAAAAACCCGTGGGACAGGTGGCAGGCCTTCTAAGCGGTCAAAGAAAGATCTTTTGAATATTGGCGATCATTTACCCATTGAAAGCTCCTCACGGCGTCGTTGCGTTAGATGCACTTCAATTCATAAAGAGACAAGGACCAAATTCGTGTGCTCAGGATGCAACAATGCTTTATGTCCCTCCTGTTTTGCACCATTTCACCAGTAAACCAATTTTCTTTGAAATTACCACTTTGAAATTGTTAATTTCCAGTATTTTCCTTATTTTTATGTTCCATTGTTTTTGTAAGCTTTGAATTCTAAGTTTCTTTTGTTTTGAATATAAATAAAAATATAAATGAAATGAAAAATGTAAATTATTCAAAGTTATTTTTGCTTATTCTAGCATTATTGGGACATATTGTCCCACCGAAATACCTTATTGGGATTATATATCCCAGGATAACGGTAAGGATATCCGAATTCTCGTGTATCCCAAACATCTTATATTTTTGCATTATAACTATTTTTGCCTTCAAAATTCAAAAAAATCTACCAGATTTCGAAAAAAAACTCAGGGGTGAAAGGGTTAAGGATATTGTTAAATCGACCATACATGGGAATTTTTCATTACTATTGAAATTTTATTAACATTAGTTCATACTAATGGCAATGAAAAAAATTTCATTACCATTTAATGGTAATGAAATATTTTTCATTAGAAAAATCATTACTAATGGTAATGAAATTACACTAATGTATAAAAAACCTAATTAAAATTGATTAAAAACCATTTGTTTAAAAACAAATTCAGGCAAATGAAAACAAACAACGGATTTGGCCGGGGAAGTTATAAAACATAATTCTTTAAGGAGGATCCATTCCACTGCGTTAAATTTTACCAAGATACAAATAACAATGGAAAGGAAAGTAATATTTAATTTCAAATGAGCATGCGCCTGAATGAGTATATTCCATCTTCGATTTCATCGAGTTTTACTCCATTTTTACGTTTTCTTGTCAATGGCAATTATTTTTATTAATTTATTCATTATCAATGGTAATGAAATTTAAAATCATTGTCATTAATCAATGAAATTAAATTTTAGTATTATTACCACCCAGTGTAGTGTAGGTAATGATTTTTACCAGATATGTGGTTATGTAACTACATACTTGGTAATGGTAACTACCCAGTGTAGAAACGGTAATGACATATCGTTATTTTTTCGACTACCAGTAATGACACCCACTTACCTTCTGAATTATTTTAAAACATATAATAATGAGTTACTGATAATGACTTATTTTTATCATTATTGCAAATAGAAAATAATTTTCTAGATTTTTTTGAAAATTTTTTGAAATCTATTTTTAGACTCCATATTTTTTAAACACTGGTAAGGATATATGTATGTAACCACATATTTTTTTATTTTTTGTATGTTGGCGAGTAAGCTTACTTGTGTGCAGGAGGTCAAGTATGTTTTTATCTATTAAATATTACATGTCGATATAGCTCAGATGGTAGAGCTATTGACTGGCAATCTGTAGACCCAGGTTCGATTCCTGCACCAGGAAATTTTATTTAAAAAAAAAATACAATAAAAAATATTTTTTTTATATATAATTAATTTTTTTGAAAATCTATTTTCATTATTTTTGGCAGGCAAATTGGCAAAAAAAAATAATAAAATTAGCACAAAAAACGCAAAAATGGCACGCTTATTCCAAAAATTTTAAAGTATAATAGTTGTTTTAAGTGTTTTTCTGAATGTTTTTAACAAAAATACAATAATGAAGGAATTTACCGTTGAACTGCTAATGTACATTCGCCGTATATTAGTACACCCAGAAAACAGATTCAGTTCTGATAACTGCATTTGTAGCCAATCGCATGGTTCGGTTGTGGTAGCCGAATTTATCAGTTGTGGCAGCAGAAAACCAATTGAGACAGGACTAATTTGACTATGACAACGGAATTTCAGTTGTATCAAGAATAATTCAGTAGCCACAACCGAAAAATTCCTTTGATGCAACTGAAGCATTCGATTGGCAACAAATGGGGTTGTCAGCACCAAATCTGTTTTCTGGGTGTATGATTAAAAAAAAATATGGAATTTTATTAAATATTAAAAACATATCGTTTTTTTTTTGGAAATATTTTCCAACAATTATTTACAAAGATTGAGTTTTTATTGAATTTTATAGCATTTTTTTAATAAAAAGTCTAAAAAAAATAGAGAAAATTGCATTTTTTGGCAAGGATTTGTAAAAATGGCATTTTCTTTTCTTCCTTTGTTATCACATTTCTTATTACCTTTATATGGCGATGTCACAAAAAATAATGAGTTGTGCTTACACACCAGCATACGAAAAATCTAAAAATATGTCATTACCAGGGCAAGTTTTTTTTTGGCATTTGCCATTAAATGCCATTTTTGCAATTTTTTCACTTATTTTGTAAAAATGCCATTTTTACAAATCCTTGCCAAAAAATGCAATTTTCTCTATTTTTTTAGACTTTTTATTAAAAAAATGCTATAAAATTCAATAAAAACTCAATCTTTGTAAATAATTTTTGGAAAATATTTACAAAAAAACGATATGTTTTTAATATTTAATAAAATTCCAGATTTTTTTTTAATCATACACCTAGAAAACAGATTCGTTGCTGACAACCCCATTTGTTGCCAATCGAATGTTTCAGTTGCATTAAAGGAATTTTTCGGTTGTGGCTACTGAATTATTCTTGATACAACTGAAATTCCGTTGTCATAATCAAATTAGTCCTGTCTCAATTGGTTTTCTGTTGCCACAACTGATAAATTCGGCTACCACAACCGAACCATGCGATTGGCTACAAATGCGGTTATCAGAACTGAATCTGTTTTCTGGGTGTACTAATATACGGCGAATGCACATTAGCAGTTCAACGGTAAATTCCTTCATTATTGTATTTTTGTTAAAAACATTCAGAAAAACACTCAAAGCAACTATTATACTTTAAAATTTTTGGAATAAGCGTGCCATTTTTGCGTTTTTTGTGCCAATTTTACTCAGGGGTATGGCATCACCTAAAAAATAAGTTATACAAAAATCGTTATCACTAGATGGCACTTTGTAAAAAAAATTGACACTTTAATTTTTTTATTTAAATTTAAATAATAGCAAACAACAAAGGAAAAAATACAAACAAATGTTTAAAGTTTGATTACACTATGGAACATTTTTGGGATTATTGTCCTGGGGGGTGAGAAATTCCAAGTCAGGGTGATGGTACTAGGTCAGTATAGTAAAACCCTCAAAGGGTTTGGCGTTCGTATGTGTCATTTTTTTTATGACCTTTTAAATTTTTTCCTTATCTTGATGTTTTTTCGCTTAGTTGTAACATTTTGGCAAAAACGTAGTTTAACATAACTCGAGAACCACTTGTCCGATTTTGATGAAACAAATTTAGAAAAATTTAGAATTACAATTTCTCTAATCTGTTTCTATACCGTTTTCCTATATGTGCAACACTTTCGAAGTTAAAAATGAATGTATGAAGGGAAAAAAGTATTTTTTGCCTAAAAATTTAAATATTTTTTTTTAAAAATTCATAAAAAATCCAAAATGGAAAAAAGTGCCAAAACTAATTACTTTCGCGTAAAGTCGCATAACTCATGAGCAAAAAAAGGCATAGATCATGAAAATCGATGCACGCGTTTCTCATTTATTCACAATTAGGTAAATGTATAAATTTCAAAAATTTGCTCCAGATATGCACAACATTATTTGGAGAAAACATTGACACTCACAAGCCGAACTCTCTCATATTTTTCTACTGTACTAAAAGAGAAATATTGATGTGGCAACACTGGTTCTGTAATATTCACATAAAACATGCATTGTCATTATACTTCTTCTCTTTCTCACACTGGTTCTGTGATTTTTGTCATTCAACAAGTGCCGACGAACGCGAACAGTAAAAGTGATTTTTCTCCAGTTTTTTAAAAGTGAACAAAAGAGAACAGAATATGGAACTGTGCAAGCCAGATATAAATAGCTTTTGCTACTGCTGTGGTCAATATGTCTCAACACATAAAAAAAGGGAAAATTTCAGTACTGATTTTGTTCAAACATACGAGATGTACTTCAACCAAAATGTTATAGTGAACGAAAATTGGGTACCAAATATAGTGTGTAAAAGCTGCTACAACCGTCTAATGGATTGGAAAAATAGAAGACGTGAAAGTATGCCATTCGGTATCCCAATGACTTGGACTAATCCTGGCGAAGGTCACAATCCATTGAATTGCTATGCATGTGCGAATAAAGGAGCCGCAAAAAGGATAAGAAAATCGTATAATTACGTTGGTGTTGCAAGTGCCGCAACACTATTGCCTCATTCGGACCACATTCCTGTGCCAAAAGCTTCTAGCCCAGATATTTTCTCTTCATCATCAAGATAAGGAAAAAATTTAAAAGGTCATAAAAAAGACACATACGAACGCCAAACCCTTTGAGGGTTTTACTATACTGACCTAGTACCATCACCCTAACTTGGAATTTCTCACCCCCCAGATTGGCTGTTGTACTGTGTTATTTGAATATATTCCGCGTTTGTTTTTTCCTTATTTTGAGCAGTTTTCAGCAGTTTTTGAGTTTATAAATATAGGCTCAACAGATATTAAACTGATACTAAATAGTTGCTCAGGTAATACTAAATATCAGCGCCCTCTATCGGTGAGTAGTTTAAGTTTTGATTTCCTATCTCTATAATTAATAGTCTCTGATTTTACTATTTTTTCTTGCCAATTTGCCTGCCAATTTCAACTTTTTTTGTGCCATTTTAAACTTGCCCTGGTTATTACCTATATGCTTACCAGTACTGACAAAAATAATGAGACTAAAAATAGATTTTCATAAAAATAAATTATATAAAAAAAAAATATTTTTTATTGTATTTTTTTTAAATAAAATTTGCTGGTGCGCGAATCGAACCTGGGTCTACAGATTGCCAGTCAATAGCTCTACCATCTGAGCTATATCGAAGTGTAATATTTAATAGATAAAAACATAATTGACCTGCTGCACACAAGTAAGCTTACTCGCCAACATACAAAAAATCAAAAAATTAGTGGTTACATATATCCTTACCAATGTTTAAAAAATATTGAGTCTAAAAATAGATTTCAAAAATTTTCAAAAAAATCTAAAAAATTATTTTCTATTTGAAATAATGATAAAATTAAGTGATTATCAGTAACTCATTATAATATGTTTTCAAATAATGCAGAAGATAATTGGGTGTCATTACTGGTAGTCCAAAAAATAATGATATGTCATTACCGTTTCTACACTGGGCATTAATTAAAGAAATGTTAATGAAAATAATTTCATTGCAATTGATATCAATGCTATGGTAATGAAACCATCAATTAATTAGTCCACCTAATTAATTAGTCCCATGTATGGTTCAAATATACATAATTTGTTTTTAAAAAGAACAACTTTCTATGACGAGCCAATGTTAAATTTATCGGTTAAAAATTCGAAAAAGAACAACTCCCTATTCAACAGTTGCAGTTTTTTAACTACTTCTTTTTTCTCACTTTTTTTCTGGGTAGAAGCCAGATCTTGCAATAGTTTGGTGGAAGGAAGACATGAACTTCCCAATGCTTTCTTCATACACGCAAAAAACTAGAGTATGTTATATTACAGTAGTTTTGATTTAACTGCCTTTTTCTTAAGTGCACATTTGCTATAACTGCACAAAATTTTGGTTTCGTTCTTATTTTACAAAATTATGTACGCAATTGTCTTCTTTAAGTGCACTTTTTGTTACTGAGCATTTAAAATAACTGCCTCATATTTTTGGCAGTTTTACATTATTTTCATAAAAAAGATCACCGTTAGCTGCCTCTTGTGTTTTACTCTGTTTTTCAATTCTAGGGAGAAAAATACACATAAAATAAATGTGTTGTTAACTTTTTTTGTGACAAAAATATCCTACTTTAGTCGTTTTTTAACCATAAAAATCGCAAGATCTAGTGCAAAGCACGAAGTTGTCATCATTAGCTTCATTTGTTTTGTTTGTTTTCAGTCTGTATTGGTATACCTGCACATTAAGGCAGGTAATCAATTTGACTTAGCTGCGTTTTTGGCTTACCTGCACAAAGTCAAAATTACTGTATACAAACATGCTCGGTAAAAACGATTTCCTACATAAAACAATAGTTTTCATTAGCTTAGTTTAAATCAAACCTTTAAATTTTTATATAAATTACCTAAAAACTTAATTTTTTATTGGTAGATTATAAATTCTTTTGTACATTATGTTAAATCACTTTCTTTTCTCATCTATTTAAAAAATTGTCAATATTTAGTTATATTATGGGAAAATGATAAAAAACATTGTATGTATAAGACCCAAAATAAACTTAGGAAGTTTTACAATTCATTTATTTGTTGCCAGATGTTTGTAAAATGTGTATAATTCCAAAAAAATAGCATTAAAATTGCCAAAGTTGAAAATTGTTAAAAAAAAATATAAAGAAGACAAAACAATATGGCGAAAAGTATATGCCAAAAGTGAAAAAAGTTAGAAAAATGTAAAATAATATAAAATTTTATGTTAAATGTCTTATGGAATTGTCGGTGGGTAAGGCTAATGAACAATCTCAAACGCATATGGCTTTATATTCTCATAAGACACAACTATCGGTGCATTTACAAATTTATAGTCCACATTTTCAACAATGGGTTTACCTAAAACTTTTCGGTAAATAAAACTATTATATAATCAAATTACAATAGTTAATAACTTTTATTATAATTTGCATTGCCGTTTAAATTATTAACAAGTTAATGACATCTAGAAATGGTTGGCTGATTATCCAGAATGTGCTGATTGTCATTTTTCATGGTTGCAGTCACAAGCTAAGGGTGATCAACACGTTTTAGGCTTGAAGGCTGTTATTTATATGGCCCAACGATTGAGACTGGAAAAGGAATTGTATTACAATAGGACAGGCTGTCAATGATTTGTTTTTAGTGGTAACAAATTAAAAAATTAGTTTTTATGTTGTGATTAAATAGTTTTCAAAATTTAATATTTTAAAGCAAAAATGAAGATTATAATGCTTTAATTTGCATCCAACTATTAATACCAGTAATAATTACAAAATAAATAATTAAATAAATTAATCAAATTGTTTTAATAAGGGAGAAGGAAAGAGCTAAATAATTTAAGGTAAATTAATAAATAAAATATGGCTTAAGTTTAATAAATTAGTGGTAATAATTCCAAAAACAGAATAAGAAATATTTACCAAGTTTTTTTTGTATAGTAATTGTTACCCAGCAAAATCTTTCATTACCAAATAAGTGGTTATATAATAGAAATTCATAGCACCGCACAACTTATTTTTTGGCGTCTAAACTCATTATTTTTGTTTGGCGTGGTCGTTTTTATAAGTAGTCACGCTTACGCGCTCGCTTACGAAAAAATGAGAAATAAGTAGTTATGAGATTTTGAATAATAAGTGGTTACACACATGCTTACAAAAAGTTGAATTATAAAACATATTTATATATAATAAATAAAAATGTATAAAATTTAACTGTGTAAAACTACTTATTTAAACTATTACGAGTAAGTCATTATTTTATATATAGAAACAATGAATACAATAGGCCGTTATTAGGAAGTCATTATTTTATATTATAAAATAATGCAAAAGGTAATGATATATCATTTTTGGTAATGTAGATAGTAATGAGGTGTCATTACCAATATTTTGCTGGGTAGGTTTTGTTTTCTTATTTTATACCCAAAACTTGGGTAGAGCTATAATACACACTAAAACTAGGTAACTTATACCCTTATTTTTTGTAATTTCCCCCTTTTTATTTTTTGCGTGTACCCAGCAAAATCTTTCATTACCAAATAAGTGGTTATATACTGAAACTAAAATTTTTTACTGCTTATAATTCGGCGTCAGTACTAGTTATTTTTGTTAGACAAAGACGTATTTATAAGCAGTATAGCTTAAGCGCGACTACTTATTCAATTACAAATATAATTTGATATTGGTAACTACCTATTTTTTAACCACTAAAAAGTATATGAGTAAGCCTTATTTTTTAACAAGTCGTAACCACTTATTTTTTAATTATTAGCACACGAATAACTAATTATTTTGGTAACTACTTATTTTATATATTTTTATAATGCAGCAGGTAAGCGGGTGCACAAATTTTGTGTGTTTTTTCCTGCAGCAAATGTGACAACTATTTACAACAACTACCTTGTCGAACAAAAATAATGAGTTTTGACACCGAATTATATGTAGTAGACCCTAATTCTACTGTTTATTATTTGGATATTAGTAATGAGCACCCATTACTGAGATTTTGCTGGGGAGTTATGCTTCGCGGGAAGCAAAAATTAGAACCATACAACACTTCTTATAATCATTAGTACATTTCGGTTGGGTCTAAAGCATGGATGGTAACCGAAACTAATGCGGTTATCGTTAGGATAACGATATTTCATGTTATTTCTGTAACGGTATTTTAAGGGTAATGCTATTTCATTTATTTCGGTATCGGTAGTTTAAGGATAACGGTATTTGAGTTATTTCGGTAACGGTATTTTAAAGATAACGTTATTTGGGTTATTTCGGTAACGGTATTTTAAGGTTAACGGTATTTCAGTTATATCGGTAACGGTATTTTAAGGGTATCGATATTTCATTTATTTCGGTATCGGTAGTTTAAGGATAACGGTATTTCAGTTATTTCGGTAACGGTATTTTATAGATGACGGTATTTCGGTTATTTCGGTAACGGTATTTTAGGGGTAATGGTAGTCAGTTGAAAGGGTTTTGAATCGATAACGGTATTTTAGCGGTATTGCCTGCCAACCCTGGTCTAAAGTTATATTTATTATATTTATAATAATTTTTTTATTTCATTATTTTGAGTTATTTTTTCAGTCATCTGTTGACCATCGTTTCCCCCTTTTCATGTAAAAACTCTACAAATTAAGCGAAACGCAGTGTTGTAGTCTGTAAAAGTCTCCACTTTTGTGAGATTTTAATGAGATTTCTTAGAAATTTCGCAAATTTACGGGATTTCTTTTGTATGGGGAATCTCGGGATTTTACATGAGATTTTGACTGAAATTTTAATTTTAGTCGAAATCTCGGGATTTGGGTGCAGATGTAAATGCAACATTATAGCTTTCAATAATTTTGACTAAAGTGTGCGGAGTCCCAACTTGACGTAAAATTTAGTTCGCCATCCAGTATTTTTTTGAAATTTCCAGCTTTTCCAACAAAAAATAAATTTATGGAAACCCAAATTAATAATACTTTTAAGCACGAAAAAATTGTTGAAGTTCTTTTTCTTTAAATTTTCAAAATAAAACATTTACAGTTTTCAAATATTGACAACACATTTAGTTTAGGTTTTCAAATAATTTCAAAAAATATGTTTTGTTAATTGCGTTGCCAGCCTTTAAATCAAAAATATATTAGTTTAATTTCAATTTAGCCTGTTCGCACACACCCTAAGTACTAAATTAGCATTTGTCGTAAATTTGACAAGTGTGTATGGGTTAAACTTAAAAAATCATGCTATTTTACAACGATAGCACGTTAGCACTTAAACTGTGAGTACCCTCATTGTTTTTACTATTTTTTTAACATGGTTCTGATGGGATTCGAACCCAGGCCGACAGATTGTTAGCCGAGATGTCAGCACACTAAGCTAAAAAGACTTGTAATATGTTATATCTTAAAAAATTAATTCAATGGTAGCATTCGGCAGAGAAACTTTAAACTGATACCGGTGACTTGTAGCGCTTTGTAATTACTTATTCTGCTGAAGGATGTTTTCTTTGTTCTGTACAAAACAATTTTTATTGTAAATGAACAACAAAAAATGTATCACTTATTGATCAAAAGTAGCTAACATTTTTTACGCTACCAAAATATGACAGCGCTACCTAAGCGCTCAGACTGAGCGGTAAGCAATGTTGCCAATTTAGCCATTTTCCGGCTAGATCTAGCCATTTTAATTTCATCTAGCCACAAAAAAATTGCTAGATTGGATCTAGCCGCAAGATTTATCCATTTTATTTTGACTTAGCCATTTCTTCTTTTAATGTTTTACAGTTAATTCCATACAAAAGTGCTTGAATTTTAATGATTTTCAAAATTTTAATACAAATTTACCCTACGCCACTACGTGGAGAGGGTATAATAAATTTGTGCTGATGTTTGTAACACCAAAAAATATTGGACCTAGACCCACCTTATATTATACCGATCTACTCAGAATCACTTTTTATTTCGATTTAACGATGTCCGTCCGTCCATCCATGCATTCTTGTGCTCACTCTACAGGTCGCAAATATTAAGATATTTGGAACACCGACTTACGTCCGCCCAAGGACGAAGCCTATTGATTTTGGTTAAAATCGGTCCATTTTTAGACCTAGTGCCCATATAAGGGTCCCCCCAAAATTGGCTTGTTTAGTTGCTGCAAGTCGCAATATGAAGATCAATGAAATTTGGTTTACTGACTCACATGGTCCCAAGGACAAAGCCTATTGATTCTAGATAGGATCGATAGATACGATTTTCTCCTCTTTTATAATTTTAAAGAAAATTTTGACACAATTCCATTTTAAACCATACGAATTTTGGCTTTTAACCAGACTGGTGTAGGATATTATATAGTCGGCATGCCCGACTTAAAGTTTTTTACTCGTTATTAAAATTATTGAGTTTTAGCATTATTTCCAATTTTAGCCATTTCTAGCCATTTTTTCTCCTTATAGCCTAATTTCTTAAAACACAACGCCTCACTTCACCTAATTTTTTACAATTTTGTATTTTCTAAAACACGGTGATGAACCTGGTGATGGGAACAGCTGATTCTTACGTTATTTGAAAATTAGTATATGAAAAGTGGAATTTTATAAAACACTGCACTGAAAAATTATTCACTTCAAACGTCATAATCATCACTTGAATTATTGAGGCGTTGGTTTGAATTTTTATTCAAAATATAAATAACAAAATATAAAAACGCAATTATTACAATATTTTATTTAAAAATACAAAATGAACGTGTAAGTTTATTACATTAATTTAAAACAACATACATACCTTCAATTTTAATTTTATTGCATTTTTACAGAAAAAAAAGCTACAAACAGTGAGCAATTCGAAATGCTAGCAAAAGAAATGAGTGATGATACTGATCTAGCCAGAGGTACTCCAACGTTTGGTGCTTATAAAGCTTCGGTCAATAGTCGTTGGGAAGTCATAGGACAAAAGCTTAATGGAATTGGACTACCATTGCGAACACCGTCGGAGTGGAGAAAGGTTTGTAAAAGTTTAAGATCTCGAAGAAAATCATTCTGAAGGAAAACGTTGTTAGGGGATTTTGACAGAAATCTTATTGTTTAGGATTAAGAAAATCCTTAGCTTTTACAATCTGACGGTTTTTCATAACAAAAGATCCTCTGGATTTCCAGATTCTGAAGTTTCTTCAAATTTAGGTGAACGAAATAATTTTGAATATCTAAAAATTGTATTTACAGCTATGGACAGATCTAAGAAGAAGAACAAAGTTAAAAATTTCAACCAATAAAAACAGCATACGTCAAACCGGAGGAGGGCCATATCTGGAAATGGACTTGACACCCCTTGAACAAAGCGCTGACAATATAACAAATATTTCTGTGTATGCTGATCCAACGGGTATGATTTTTGGTTTGGAAATGCCATTGCCTCCACAGAATGAAGTTTCTCCTGTTTCAAATGAGAAAGAAGTGCCGCCCAACACTTTAGAAAAGGTAACTCCATCTGCTTTAAATAAAAAAAACAAATATACGAAAAAAAGTCGCGCTGATGAAAGCTTTGTAAAAAAACAAGAGAGAAGAATTAGTGGAAGAAAATACAGCAGCCGTTGAAAAATTGATGAAATCTATAGAGAGCTTAACATCAGCAGTCAACTATCTTTCAAGTACAATTGAAGCTACAAACTGATTTTAAGTAATTTAAATATTTATTCGTTATGTAGTGCAATTCATATTTAAATATACAATTTTAAGCGATTATTAATATTTAATAAAGATAAATTTAAAAAAGTAATGTATTCATAATTCCAGAAATAATACCGTGAGACTAAAGTTTTCACCCATGAACAATTCCTAAATATTCTGAAAGAAGAGCTAAAAATAAAATCCTCGTGTTTCTACTTTTATCTAGATCAATTCGTTTAACTGAGTGAACCTCAAATTAATGTTTATTTAATATATTTGTTGAGAAAGATGTCTGAGCTTTTACAATTTTATAAATATTTTTACCCAGCTTTGAAGTACTTTGAAAAATATGGAGTTTGATATCCATATTATCCACGTTTGGTAACATGGAAAACATGTTATTTTGCTAATTTAAGTATTAATAATCTAAAATAGAAGAGAGCACAAAAAGATTTTTTTATCCATTTGAAGTTGTATGTATTTTTCCGAAAATTATGTTAATTTCCTAGTTAGTCGTTTTTAGCCAAAAGTGTAAAAATGAACCCTGTATGGATCATGTTAGATAAAATAATTATTTTTATCAAATGGATTTTTTTTTTATCAATTCAAAATCATAACTAATATTAAGTTTCATCGGTCTTTTTTCTCCCCGGGCCACTAATGGTTTATTGCTTTACAATTTTGTTAAAATGTAGATGAACACAAGTTTGCGGAAAAAAATAAGAGGATCTCTGCGTGTAAGCTCCAATTTCATCAAGCATTTGAAAAAGGAACATCCACAAAAATTTAGCGACTTCAAGTCAAAAAAGGAAGAAAGTAGACAGAATTCAGCCCGCAAATGTTCTTTTAGCCGTGATATTTTGAGTTTTATTTGCGACACTGCATCACCCTTGTCCATAGTTGATGAGAAAAGCTTTAAAAAACTATTTCCTGGAAAGAATATTCCGAGCAGGCGTTCAATTACAAGGTTACTTTTAGAGAGCCAAAAAAAAATATATCGAAATACTTGTTATTGAGCTCAATGAAGTTGAATACGTGTGCGTAACTGCTGATGTGTGGTCAGGTGGAAAAAAATCATTTTTTGGTTACACTTGCCATTGGTTAGATGCCAACAATTTCGAAAGGAAATCTGTAGCACTGGCTTGTCGAAGGTTTAAGGGAACCCATTCTTTTGATCGTATAACGAAGATGATATGCGATATAAACAAGCAATATAAACTTCCAGTTCAAAAAATTCTTTATACGATCACTGACAATGGATCAAACTTCATTAAGGCATTTAAAGAATTTGGAGTTGAATTGAGTAAAGGATATACTTATTTAATAAATAATATTTATTCCCAATATAACGATTTTTTTGTTGATTTTCACTAATCTGGGACCTATTAATTAACATAACAATGATGTGGAATCTGACTCCGATTCGGATGACTCGATGGATGTTTCAGGCCCTCAATTTCGTTCTGTAACTACACGACTGTCAAAGCATTTTCCATGTGCGAGCCATACTTTAAATCTTCTGGCTACAACCGATTTCAACAAAATTATGAACTCTTCAAGTCAGGATGTAAAAGATATCCATAGAAGGTCATTCAACAGGTAAAAATTGGATTCATTTCAACTACAGACTTTTTACATCTGCAGTTTTGTTTTTTGTATAGATGCACACAACTTTGGAACAAGTGTAATAGACCAAAATCTGCAGAAGTGATCAATGCAGTTTTAGGCACCAATTTATTAACTCCATGCATAACAAGGTGGAACTCACTTTATGATTCCGTAAAGAAGTTGTTGCAACACAAAACAAATATACCCGAATTGTGTTATCGTCTAGGAATTCCGACCATTCTCAGCGATGAGCTTGAGTACTTGGAGGAATATATGAAGCTTATGGGACCTAGCAGAAGCGGTCGATTTTCTTCAGGGCGAAAAGACCATGTATTTTGGTTACTTTGGCCCTACTGTAGTGTCCTTAAGAATAAAACTTAGTCGTTTGGGAGCTTTAAGTATTTAGCCGAAGTATGCGAAAAAATGCAACAAGCTTTACTTAAAAGATTTGAGAAATATTTCCTGATGCAGCCTGACGCTTGGGATGCTATTATTGCGGCTATATCTGTTCCTGAAATAAAATTAAGATTTTTAAAAGCTCTCTTAGAAACAGCAACAACGCAAACAGAAGATGAAGTGAAGAAAATATTCAACACTTATGTGGTGAAATATGGCAAAGTACCGGATGCCGAAACTCGTGTTCTACCCCAAATACCTCAAAAATCATTTATAGATTTCGGGGAAGAAAGTAATGGTAAACTTTTTACACCTAATTTTCCTTTAAATATTTGTATTAATATATGGAATTGTATATCTACTTCTCTTAAACAGATGTTAGTGCACAGTGTGCTTCCAGTGACTCGGGAAATTATCTCCAGGAAACAATTTTATACCTGGCCGAACGAGATATAACGACAAATTGTCTAAAAACTCACAATGTTATTTAAAACGTATTTCTAAAATTCAATACACCAGTGTTTTTCGTTCGATTTGAAATAATATATATTATATCTTTTTCTTTTTAAATTATTTTCAAATTAAAGAAAAATTATACAATTTTTTTACAAGCAAATTACAGGGAATAAAAAATTTATAGAATTCGATAAGGCCAGCTGGACACAATGCGTATTTTCGGCTTTCGCTACAAAGGCTTGATGGGTTAATAATTAATAATCGTCTACTTATGTTATGTGGGAAACAAATAATAATATGTTAACAACTCAACTACGTACCCTTTATTCATTTAATTTTTTTTTTCTAAAAAGACCTTAAGAATTTTAAACCTTTGATTTTGATCGACTATATTTACAAAAGTTACTGAGATATTGATACACAATTAAGTTTGAAAAATAGACATAGAATTAAGCACAAACTGTGTAAAGGAATTTATTTCTGAAGCTACAATTACTAAATTATAAATTTTTTATTGAAATGACCTATTAAAAATGGAAAAAATAAAATTGAGAATTGTGCAAAATCTAGAGCCAAATGGGATAAACTGGTTGCAGGTTCGAAATCAGCATAAATATTTTTTTATAAAAAAATTATTAAATTTTATTTTATTACAATATTTCCCTTGTTTTTTGTTTTAAAACTTTTAAATTTTCTTTTATATGAAAAATCAAAGTACATCTGATTTTTTAAAATAAACTGAATAACTTCAGTAGGTAGTAACTAGGGTATTCAGTCAATTAATCGTTATTCGATTAATCGAATAATTATTTGAACGATTAATCGATTAAATTAAAATGTCGATTAATTGAATACCCTAGTGGTAACACTACATCCTAAATCCACTGCAAAGTTGTGCATGTTATGATATGGTTTTGTTTTTAAATCAAAATTGTAATGAAATAATAATTTTTACTGATATTCCAATTTACTTTTCATTACCAGTAAATTTTTTGATTATAAACATCATACTTTGATTATAAACATCATAAAATATAAATATTTATATATATATATATATATATATATATATATATATATACACTAAGAAAATATGAATTTTTTTCAGTAATCAGTAAAAAATTACTGGTAATGCAAATTAAATTTCACTACCAATAAAAATTTACTGATTACTGAATTTTTTTTCAGTAATCAGTAAGAATTTACTGGTAATGCAAATTAAATTTCATTACCAGTAAAACTTTACTGATTACTGAATTTTTTTTCAGTAATCAGTAAAACTTTACTGGTAATGCAAACTAAATTTCATTATCAGTAAGAATTTACTGATTACTGGA
This sequence comes from Leucophora obtusa, assembly GCA_949987735.1. Lineage (NCBI taxonomy): Eukaryota > Metazoa > Arthropoda > Insecta > Diptera > Anthomyiidae > Leucophora > Leucophora obtusa. Next base: position 44,338,942 of record OX465297.1, read on the forward strand.
ATTGATAATGCGCTTGATATATAATGCAGTGTGCCCATGTATGAAATTTACATCATTTTCGGAAAAATATCACTTCAAATGGATCAAAAAAATCTTTTTTCCACTTCATAAAAATTATTATTTTGTGTAACTTGATCCATATAGGGTTAATGTTTTCACTTTACGGGAAAAAATACCCACTTGGAAATTTCCATAATAACGTCTTTCCAAATAGAAAACAATAAATGCATGATAAATAAAGCTTTTAATTAGAAACACAAACTCGAATTATCATTTTTCCAATTTTTTTTCTTTAATATCAACTATTTATTATGCGGTACAATTCGATATATATGGTAAATTTGACCGTGAAATATATACATGAGTACTTTTACAGAACAAATTCAATTAAAAAAATCTTAAAATTTTCAAAGAACTGGAAAAATATAAATTCAGCTGTATATTGGTAATATCACAACAAAATATTTGCAACCATATCTCTTATATTTCGCCCAATGGTGGAAATTGCAGTATTATGTCCGGGAGATACGTTATAACCTTCTTGCTCTTCTTCCATTTGTTCCAACTCAGGCCAATCATTATTAAAGAATATACAGATATTGTGCAAAGCACAACACACATTAACAATCCTCTTAGCTTTTTCTGGTGTATAGTGTAGACCTCTTTCTCCCAGTAAGCATCGAAACCGGTTTTCCAATACTCCAAAGCATCGTTCGACAGTGTTTTTGCTTTCGTCAGTATGGTGTTAAAATTTCTTTGACTTTCACTGGTAGGATTTCTATAAGGTGTAAGTAAATATGGCAAACACTGGTAGCCACCATCACCTATAATAAATGTACAAAAATTTGTGTATTTACAAATCGATCGGTCACTTTTAACAGAAAAGAATATATCGTAGCTGCTCATACCGAAATAGCTACATAAGTGATATAAATTATTTTTAATGAGTAACTGTGTTTTGTTGGTATCGGTAGTAGCAATCAGTTCGGAAGGATTTAAATCGGTAAAGGTATTTAATCATTTTCGGCTGTGAGTCTTGGTTTTTATTCATTCTTACCTAAGACCCACGTGTTTATTTTTCCATTTAAATAAGCAGTTTTTAAATGCTCCTCTGACCATACAAAAGCGTCATGGTTTGAGCCAGGGTGACGGGCATCAACATACCTTATGATGAGATTGGAATCACAAATCTAAAACAAAATAGCTATAATCTGCCAGAAGTGCAGTTGTAAAGTATCAATTCACCATCATCGCATTTAAACTATAATAACCCTTTCTATTATAGTAAAGGTGCCTTTCATCTTTATTCGGTGCCATTATTTTTATATGTGTGCCATCTACACAACCAATCACGCCAGGCATATTAAATTTTTGTAAAAATTGTCTTTTAATCTCTCTCTCTTCTTCTGGTGAAAGATTTAACTTAATCCACTTTTTACACAAAGTTAGTTGCATCGCCGCCAAGCACTCGTCAATCACTTCACAGACCTTTGATTGTGACAGTGACGCCACAAACTCATTGCCAACACCTTTTAGTAGCCTCCGGTGGCGAGGAAACGTAGAGTTGTTCCCAGTTTTGTTGATTTCGAAATAGCAGACCCACGATAAGTTTGCTTCAGAAAAGGGGAAATCTCATTAAGAATGTAAGAAAAGGTTTCCTTATTCATTCTGAAATTATTTTTAAACCTAACAATTACAACTACCCAAGTAAAAAAGTTTTGATATAGTCATATATTATCATATACAATTTTGTATAATTATATATCGGAACATATATACTAAGATATAATTATATACAATTTTACGAAATTATATCCTAAATATATAACTATATATTGTTATATATTGCACAATATATAACCCAACATATTACAATATCCAATTATATATAGACCTGTATATATTTACATATGCCTCATATAACTATGTATAATTGTATCGAATTATATACCATTACATCTCGTTGGATATGATTATATTATATTTGATACATTTGGATGAGGACAAAATCCGGATATAATTGTATCAAACCATATCTTATTCCATCAAATTAGATCTAATTGTATCAAATTAGATCTAATATGACCATAATACTATCTAATTTGATACAATTATATGTTCTCATTTTTCGGATGTAATTATATATAATATCAAAACTCATATAATTTTTTTTAGTAGGGTAATTATTAGAAAATTTATAAAAAAAAATAATTCTACAGTACAACAAAATAAGAAAGTTTGATGCATCAGGGGCTTGATCAATTCTTTCTAATCGACTTTGGAACGTAGATCACGAATATGGCTTCAGAATTTTAAAAATTTAAACATATTTTCAAAAACGTTATTGCTGTTCGCATCCGTGGTATACATCTTTCTGAACTAATTCATCGTATGTCCAATTCATTTTTAATATATTGTACATTTTTAATGCGTTGTACAAATATTTAAAAATAAGACTTACTCGTTGTTTGTTAAATCCATTACATCAATATTGTATCGCAATTGACGTTTTGTAATACGCATTTGGTTGGAATCTTCATCATCAGAAGAAGAGGAGGAATCAAGAAGTAATGCACACATTTCTACATTTAAATAGAATTTTCATTATTCTAGAAAACTTTTAGGAACGGATATCAGCTTTTATTTCGAGCCAAGTCTTAACTAGGGTTTGGGGTTCGGGAATTCCCGGGAAATCCCGGGAAAAGTGTGCCGGGAATTCCCGGGAAAACGGGAAATTTAAAAAATATTAAATTTTCTAAATTGTTTTTGTTTCGAATAGGATTTTTTAATTTTAGTCATAAAAAACATTTTAAATACCAAAACAAAAATTTCATTGTTAAAATCTTTTAAAAAGGAATACATTTATTTGACACAGAAATAAAATCTTTGCCAAGTAATTAGGAGCATTTCAACTAATAAAGATTTTCCGCATAACTTATTTAAGTAGTAAAGCCTAAAAACTTGGTAAAATGTTTAAAAGAAATATGAAAAAAAGGTTTGTTTTTTACAAATAATAATAATAGGTAAAGTCGACTTTAGTTAAAATATTGGGTGGCAGTATACCTTGACTTGGTTTATTTTTGGAGCATTCTGATTGGTTAATTTATTTTCAACCAATCAAAATATTTGAAAATATAAATATTTTTGTAAGGTTTTCATACACAAAATTTACAAAACCGTTTGATTAAAAATAAAGTCGACTTTAAATTTAAAATACTCCCTATAGTAAGGGTCAATAATTTTATAAGTAACGTTTTCATTAATAAATGTGAAAAGAAAAGACTAATGGTTAACGGTGGTATCTAAATTTGGTTATCCGACATCTAAATTTGGTTCACAAAAAAAAAAAAAAATTGATGGTCATGCAACTTTTCTTGAAGAAAACAACAACAAGCTAAAATTAGCAAAGTACCCGAAGAAAAAAGTGTAAGCTGAATAGGCATTAAAGGTTTTATGGTAGGGCAAACATTTCCTAAAATGGTATCCAAATTAGCCGCAGTCAATCCGCACCATAACTAGATTTTCGTTTATTCGAGAAAGTTTTTATAATAAAAACCTGGCATTGCAAAAAAAGAAACCGATGTAAAGAACATTATAATAAATTACTACAATCATGTAAAAGATATCATGATAAAAGAAATATTGAGCAATATTTCTAACAATAGGAGATTTACTATAATCTTAGATGAATGGACAAGAATATCACAAAAGAGATATTTGAACATAAGTATAAACGTAAATAATTCATTTTATAACCTGGGGTTGGTTTATACATATATCAGGAAGATGTAATGCTGATGAAATAAGAAGAATTGTAGAAATAAGACTAGAAGAGTTTTAATTGTCTTTGGAAAATAACATTGTGACCACCATATCTAATGGGCCAAGTGTGATGAAACGGTTTGTTTCCGACAGTCCAGTAGTAGGTGCTTTCTGCTGGAATAATGCAATTCATTTGGCAGTGCTGCGATTAATTTATGTGAAATCAAATGTTCAACATTCTGGTATTTTTTACTTTGAATTCTCACTACACAGACTGCATTTGTACTGAAATAGTGTTTTTTTTTTAACAAAAATTATTTATATAGGTGGTTTTCATTAACAATTTTGTTCAAAAAAATTTCAAATTTTTTCATTCCCGTTTCCCGGGAAATAAAAAAGTCCGGGAAATCCCAAACCCTAGTCTTAACCGACACGATTTTGGTTTTTTGGTAAAAAATCATCTCCCAAAGTTTTATAACTCTAGGAAGTACCGTTACGAATTTAAGCAAAAAATTTTTTCATTCCCGTTTCCCGGGAAATAAAAAAGTCCGGGAAATCCCCAACCCTAGTCTTAACCGACACGATTTTGGTTTTTTGGTAAAAAATCATCTCCCAAAGTTTTATAACTCTAGGAAGTACCGTTACGAATTTAAGCAAAAGTATCTTAAACGGAAAGAACAAATTTGGGTAATTTTTGATGTCTAAAAGTGCGATTATAACATATCCAAATTTCATCGCAATCGATCATCTAAAAAACTAGAAACAAGATCAATTATAAAAATCTTTCTCCTGTAAAATTTTGTTTTTGTCGCTTAAGATAAATTGGCTGCAAATACTTAAAGTTAATAAATATTGAAGATAAGTATATCCAATATTTATTAACTTTTGCAACTATTTATATTATTAACAAAAGACAAAACAAAAAATATTAAAACTGTTGAATTATTTTCCCAAACATTTGCATTTATTTTTTTATTGTTTATTTATTTTTTGACAACACAAGTGATAACGTAAAAAACCAACGCAATAATGTAGTGAATTATAAAATTATATTTTTTTTATGTTGTGTTGGCGTTGTGAAGTGAAGTGATGGTGAAACGTTGAACGCAGGAGATTTAAAAAATTAGGGTATTAATCTAGCCATTTTTTCAGTTCAAGTGTTGGCAACCTTGGCGGTAAGTGATCAGGTCGTTCAGCAGATAGTTGTACAACTGTTGTAGAACTGTTGACTAATAATGTTGTTATACATAACTTACGAGCGTCAATCACAAAATTGATGGTAAAAAAATAAACATTTTTTACAGAAAAAATTTTTTAAAATAAATTATTAAATTATAATTATTTTCAATAAAATATGGCCGGACTGTCACTCAAAACCGGGCCGGACAATCGCTCTACACTAGAGTGTCCAAAAAACCGGCCATTTCAGAAAACCGTTTTTCGGTTTGTTCGAAAATTAGTATTTTTAAAAAACCGGTTTCGGTTTTTATTAACTAAAAATATCAATATATATTTTGTTATTAATTTTATTATTAATAATATTAAGATATTATACTCATTGAAATAAATTTGTACAAATAGCAGAAAAAGCTAATAAAAATCAGCTAAAAAGGGCCCTGCAGAAAAACTACCAGGGTTGGCAGGCAATACCGCTAAAATACCGTTATCTCTTTGCTAAGGCGGGATTTACATTTGCTGATTTTAAATCTGATAAATACATACATACTTGCGAATTTTTCATTGGCATTAAAATTTAATCGGCAATACTTGATCTCAATGCCTCAAAAAATGTCATTACCATTCAATGCCAATGAAATTTTTTCAATTGGCATTGATTGAAACAATGGTAATAAAATATACACGTAATGGTAATGGTACATGGTACATATAATTGAAGAAAAAAGCATTGTATACAAAAAATATTGTTTTATAAAAAAGGACATTATGGCAAGAATGTAAAATTTCTGAGCTATAAACACTTTAAATATTCGCTACTTTATCAAGTTTTATCAAGTATACTGCTGTTCACTCTTCTATTAACACTGGTTAGTCTAGATGGATCAGCCTCTAGTAATGTAAACTTGACAAAATAGCGAATATAAGATAAAAAACACGCCAATGTTTAATTTTTTTCTTAATTTGTTCTTTTATCGAAAGCTTTTTTCATCAATTATAATTGGGCATTTAGGCATTGAATAATACCAATTGCAAAAAAATTTCATTGGCATTGATCAATTGCAATGCCAAAAAATGGCATTGGTCAATTGTAATGCCAATTAAATCATCAATTAATTGGTCCATTCAAGTATGGATAAATAAAACAAAAAATCCTATAAAACGATGTGATTACCAAAAAATTTTTTCGCAAATTTATTTGTTTTTGCACCATCACATGCAATTAGATGAAAATTTAAATTTCAGTTAATTTGAATTGACATTTTACACTGGTGAAAAATTAGCTGAATATGAGCAGATTAAAAACAATTACATTTTCAAAATTTAGTTTATATATTTTTGTAATTGGGAGACAATCTACTTTTCTAAAATCTTCAGAAATACTTTCCATTTTTTTTTGCTATTTTAAGTATAAATTAAGTATAAAGAAAAAATATGTACCGACAGGACAGAATATTATTTACACTCAAATAAAATTTATTTAAAAAAATCTTTGTTTCGTCATTTCTCTTAAATTGGAAGACCAATCAATAAAATAAAAAAAATTAACCGATTTATCACACAAAAAAAGGGTATTCCAATTTTTTAGTATTCATCACTCGCCCTGTATATAAAAACATATTTATAATTATTAAGCTATATTTTGGCATATTGCATTTCTTAAAGAAAAATATTTGCAACTAGTCTAATAGAGAAAAAAAGTACAAATGTCAACAATAGCTGAATTTTGAACAATTACATACGATTTTCGTATCATATTTATTTGAATACATGTGGAAAGCTATATTTTTTTATAAAAAGAACAAAACTACTTAGTTTCGTTTATTGAAATAATATTTTAAAAATAAAGTGCAGTCGAAATATTGAATTTTAAAACGATTAGTTTAAAAAAAACTTTCATAAAATCATGTTTTAAAAAACCGGTTAACCGACAAATAATAACCGGTTTTCAGTTTATTCGAATATAGAAATTATTCGAAACCGGTCGGTTTATTGAAATAATAGAAACCGGTTAACCTGTTTTCGGTTACGGTTTTGGACAGTCTACTCGTTGGCATAACGTCAGGAAAACCAAATAATAGATGGTCAAAAAAGATTTAAAAAAATATATATAAACAATTAAATTTAATAAAAAAAATGATTTTTATAAAAAAACTGTAAAAAAACAAAAAAATTGTATGTTTGTGATCGGAGTCGAACTCAAGAGCTTCTGACTTTAAACCTTTTAACTTACCGTAGTAATTTTTATAAAATCAGTATATATTAGGGCATTCAATTAATCGGCTTTTTATTTTAATCGATTAATCATGCAAATAATTATTCGGTATTTTTTCTTAACCGGTTAATCGAACAAAATTGTAAATTTAATCGATTAATCGAAACAATTTTCTGTGAAATAATATACATACACTTGTTGTGTTTTTAATATATTTATTTAAAAAAGGGAAAAAAAATAAATTCAGTAACTCTTCTGAAATTCATAAAAATAACAAAAGATATTTGATCTTAAACCGAACAAAAATAACACTCATTGTAATAAAAAAAAAATAATAATTGAGATCAGATTTTGTCATAATTTTTAAGTTTTTTGTCCCTCCCAGTCAGAAATCGCCAGAGGTACAAAAAAATCAAGTACCGGATGAGAATAGGAATGATGAATCGATCAGAATAGTTTTATAGAAACTTAGACCCATATGTGGGACGCTTTTATTTCCAAAGCAATAATCAAATGAACATAATGTGGATATTCAAAGCGCGCTGTGATTTAATAGAATTAAATGGATGCCGGCACTCGAGAAAGATTTACAAAAATTGCTCACTGTGCAACACAAACGAAACTGAAAACTTGCAACACTTTATTGGAAGATGTCCCATATTAAATAGCTTCAGACTGCAGTGCTTTAATAAGGTAACAATATCAGAAGATGAGATAATTTTAATACTAAATGGTGAAAACAATTTTAACTGCCTAGTGCAATATATTATCAATGCTTTGGCTTACCGCAAAATGTTAATTATAGAATACAATAATTAAACTATAAATAATGAAATCTTAATTTATATTGCTTTAAACTCTTTTTTCCGGCTAACGACTATTGTCAAAGCTGTATATTCTTTAAAAATTATGTAATGTTATTTTATTCAAAAACAACATTTTTTAAATAAAGAATTTCTACTACTACTACTACTACTACTACTACTACTACTTCTACTACTACTAGTGGACTGGAAAAAGGTAAAAAAGGAGCAAATTAAATGAAAATTAATAAATAAAAAATAAATTTGTATTTACAAACATACTTGGGACCAGTTTATTGTATGTGTCAATTAATTAAAATTTTTTCAATTGGCATTGTTCAATGCCTAAATGCCCATTTATAATTGATGAAAGAAGTATTTGTTTTCATGTTTTAATAAAAGAATAAATTAAGAAAAAAATTATAAAATTCGCGTATTTCTTATATTTTTTTTATATTACAATGCTTTTTCTTCAATTATGTGTACATTTCTTTACCATTGTTTTCATCAATGCAAATTGAAAAAATTTCATTGGCATTGAATGGTGATGAAATTTGTTGGCATTGACATTGAGATAAAGTAATGCCAATTATATTTCAATGCCAATGAAAATTTCCCAAGAATGATTTTTTGTATAAGTGGTAATATTCATAGACAATAATATGTTAACCATAACAACCCAGTCAGAAATCGCCAGTGGTACAAAAAATCAAGCACTGGCATACCACTGGGTAACCACGATGTTACAAATAAATGACTGGCAGAACACTCAACACACCTTGCCAGTGTTTGCAAAAAGCATTCTGTCAGTATACGTTTTACAAAAATTTTGGCAAAAGAATGGGCTTAGAGTGCTATGCCAACGTTGCAACCAGTGGTTATCCAGTGGTACCTAGTAAGAAATTCCAGCTGTAAAAACACCAATGCAATGATTTTTTAAAAATGACGCTTCGTGAAAAAAGTTTTGTACTCAGGAGGTTCCGAGTTCAAATCCGGTTGCAAGGAAATTTTTATTTTTGTAATTAAAATTTTTTTTTTGTTTTATAAAATCAATTTTTTTGTTTGTGGAAAAGCTCCTTTTTTTCTTGTTTTCCCAACGCTGGCATATTAGTTGCAAAAAAGTTTTGGCAGTGGTAGCATTTTAGTACAGCCAGTAGTTGTCCAGTTGTTATCACTCATTTATGTGTTTAGCCACTAAGTATTATATGTCCCGATAGTTCAGTGGGTAGAACTGTAGGTCTGGGTTCAAACCACGGTAGGATAAAAAAAAATTTTAACTTTTTTAAATTTTTGGAAAATATTTTTCCAGACCACCTATTTATGAGTTTTACCAGCGTTTTGCCAACGTTCAAAAATTTTGTTTCTCCACTGCTTTTCCGGCGCTTTTCGAACAGCGTGTCCTTTTGTCTAATGATGTTATCATTTTTCGATTGGGAAAGTAATTTTTGCCAGTACTTGTACTAAGTATCTGTTAAAGTGTTTTGCCATCGCTTTCCCATTTGTATTTTTCTGATTAAATATATTAAGTATACCCTACACCACTTTGTGGTCAGGGTATTATAAGTTTGTGCTGATGTTTGTAACACCAAAAAATATTGGTCCTAGACCCACCTTATAGTATACCGATCGGCTCAGAATTTTTTTTTATTTCGATTTAACGATGTCCGTCTGTCCGTCCGTCCGTCTGTCTGTCTATCCATGCATTCTTGTGCGCACTCTACAGATCGCAAATATTATGATATTTTGATGAAACTTAGTACACCGACTTATGTCGGCCCAAGGACGACGCCTATTGATTTTGGTTAAAATCGGTCCATGTTTAGACCTAGTGCCGATATAAGGGTCCTCCCAAAATTATATTGTTTATACGCTGCAGGTCGCAAATATTAAGATATTTTGATGAAATTTGGTACACAGACCTATCTTGGCCCAAGTACGAAGTCTATTGATTTTGGTGAACATCGGTCCATGTTTACACCTAGTGCTCATATAATGGTCCTACCAAAATTATATTGTTTATACGCTGCAGGTCGCAAATATTAAGATATTTTGAAGAAATTTGGTGCACCGACCTATGTCAGCCGAAGGACGAAGCTTATTGATTTTGGTGAACATCGGTACATGTTTAGACCTAGTGCCCATATAAGGGTCCCCCAAAATTATATTGTTTATATGCTGCAGGTCGCAAATATTAAGATATTTTGATGAAATTTGGTACACAGACCTATGTTGGCCCAAAAACGAAGCCTACTGATTTTGGTGAATATCGGTCCATGTTTAGACCTAGTGCCCATATAAGGGTCCTACCAAAATTATATTGTTTATACGCTGCAGGTCGCAAATATTAAGATATTTTGATGAAATTTGGTACACCGACCTATGTCAGCGCAAAGACGTAGCCTATTGATTATGCTTAACAGCGGTCCATGTTTAGACCTATGTCAGCCCAAGGACGAAGCCTATTGATTTTGGTTAACACCGGTCCATGTTTAGACCTAGTGCCCATATAGAATTCGATAAGAGCAGCAAGACAGAATACGCATTTTCGGCTTTCGCTACAAAGCCATCATCAGTGTCTTTCGCCTTGAATGGGTTAATATTTGATAATCGCTATACAAGCTTTATTACATTGAGCATTAATTATAATTAATAATTCTAATAATCATTAATTACAATAATTATTAATGCTTTCGTTTATTATCAACGTTTAAAAAGTCGTAAAAAATAATTAAGAATTTATTATAAGTAAATAGTGGGAGTTAGAGGAAGATATATAAAAAGATACCACTACTTTACTAGATAAGTCACAACAACAGAGTAGTAATTCGGAAGATGACAAAGGAAATTGTGATAATTTTATGTTGTTTTTGTTTTTTCTTTGGGATTTAAGATGTTTATTAATGCTCCTACTTCTCAAAGGTCGTCCCTTAATTATTTTCTTAGGCCAGAATGAAATCCGGATAGGTACAAGCCTATATCAAATTATTTATTACAATTTTTTAAAAAAGTTTTGAGATTTTAGCGCATTTACTTTAATAAAAAATTTTTATTTTTTAAACATTTTTGTAATTTTCTACCAATTTCGATGAATCGATTAATCGTATGAAATTATTCGAATTATTCTTTATTCGAAATTTGGATATTTAAAATTTTTTTTCTCAAAAATTGTTCGATTAATCGAATAACGATTAATCGATTGAATACCCTAGTATATATACACAGGCATTATTTTTTGGGCAGCTGGCAATTCGTGTCTGGGTACACGCTGAAAAAAATCGCCCTGCAGGAAACATATTTGCTGGTGATATATATATGTTTGAAAGAACTGTCAAAATATATTTGCCGTGTTTTTAATATAATATGTTTGCCAGCAAATATAATATTTTTGTATGTATGTATGTATGTTTGAATCATATGAAATACATCTATTCGCAAATATATAAATGTTTGCAGGCAAATATATATATGTTTATCATTATTATATTTGCACTCCACAAACATAATAGTGATAAAATAAAAATGCAAATATATTTTTGTTTAAGTGGGAAAATATGACTAACATTCAAACATTACAGTGTTTGCCTGGAGACATACGTATTATAACGATAAAAATAAAATAATTGGAAACACACCTCAAACATAAGTATAGTAGTTTATAAACATATATATAATTGCCTGTAAATATATCCAACAATCTCTTTTTTCTGCGTGTAGTTATAGATTTTAGAACATAGTTTTTTCATATATAGTCGCACTCCGGTCACGTTTGTATGGCGGTTCCACAGGTACTAGCCCTTGCTTTCGCAAGATGGTGCTCTTATATTTCGCGTTTATTTAATTAGAAAAATAATGTGATATTGTGGTATTATTTTTTTATAATTTTTTTTAAATAAATTTTTTTTATTAAATTTAATTGTTTTTTATATTTTTTTTTAAATCTTTTTTAACCACTAATAAGTATATAAGTAAGCCTTATTATTTAACAACTTGTAACCATTTATTTTTTAACTGCTTATCAGCCTACGAATAAATACTTATTTGGTTAAGTACTTATTTTCATATTTTTGTAATGCAGCGGGTAAGCAGGTGGACAAATTTTGTGTGATTTTTCATGTAGCGTATATGGAACTGTTTCTTAATACAGTTTTAAAATAATAGACCTCTATTGTTTTAATATATTTATATAATAAGTAGGGCAAGTTTAAAATGGCACAAAAAAAGTTGAAATTGGCAGGCAAAATGGCACGAAAAAGTAAAATTGACACAAAAAACTCAAAAATGGCACGCTTATTCCAAAAATTTTAAAGTATAATAGTTGATTTAAGTGTTTTTCTGAATGTTTTTAATAAAAATATAATAATGAAGGAATTTACCGTTGAACTGCTAAAGTGCATTAGTATGAGTTAAAAAAAAAAATCTGAAATTTTATTAATTACTGAATGTTCAGTTAGCTACTAACTGGGACTTTAACTGGCACATTTATTGTTGTTTCGCATATAAAATTTGAATTTAACTGTTGGCTAAATTTTAATTGGATATTAAGTAATCGGGCCTAAATATTAAAAAATATCGTTTTTTTGTAAATTTTTTCCAAAAAATTATTTACAAAGATTGAGTTTTTACTAAATTGTATAGCGTTTTTTACAAAATAAGTGAAAAAATGGCAAAAATTTCATAAAAGTGAATGAAAAATTTCATATCATTTATTAAAAATTTAATACGACTAATGAAAAAGTTTCATTAAAAATATTTTCATTAAAACTATGAAGCTTTTCATAGAGTTTAAGAAATTTTTCATTCCTATTGTGAAGAACACTTCATTAGTTTAGTGAAAAAATTTCATTAAAACTCGTCCAAGGAATTCTCTCTGTGTAGACTGAATAAATTAAGTGAAACGAAATGAAATAGCGTTACCCTTAAAATACCGTTACCGAAATAATCTAAAATAGTGTTACCCTTACCGATAATCGCATCGTTTCGGTTACCATCCATGCAAAATAATGGGTTTTGATACTTAATTATATACACCTACTGGTTATTATTTAGATATCAGTTATAAGCACCAATTTTAGATTTTGTGGTCATAGAAGTCCCTATGACCAGGAACCCATATATTAGAAAGTAAGTACACACAAAAAAATATTGTTCAACTTTTTTCAATTAAAACGATTTGTTAAATTATTTCAAAAGGTGTCAATTAAAAATTAATTCAATGGATTAAATAATTGCTCAAAACTGCAATTTGCTTGACATTTTTTTTTATTCTACCACTCAAAAGCATTTTATAAAACAAGAGAAAAACATCAGCATATTGTTGTTGTTTTTCGTTTGCTTTATTTATGTAGTTGTTTTTATAAATGCTAATGTATTATTATAAATGCTTATTATATTTATCAGGGATGATAAAGTTGGTACTATATTACTTTTTGTGGTACTATTAGAGTAAAGTAGAGAAAAGTACTATGTTACTCCTGAGCATTATTTGATACCATTTTAAAATATTCAAAATAAATAGTAAAAAAATCGTAAGAAACGTAATTCAAAGGAAAGGTTTCTAAAATTTTGCAAAAAATATTAAACATTTATTTGAATTTAAGAGAAAATCTTTAAATTGTTGTGTGTTTTGTTTAGTTTTATTTGATTTAGTTTTCTGAATTGATATTAGTTAATTTAAATTGTGCGGTAACTTAATTTTTAGTAAATTGGACATGTTCGGGCATGTTGTTTGTTTTAATACCCAATCCATATATGTGACAGCGCATAGAGAAAGGGACCTAAGGGTAAAAAAATCAATTTTTTTTTTTATGGTACACCAAATTTAAATCTTTAAAATGGATCTCCTGAACAAAACCCTTTTTTACCCTTAGGTCCCTTTCTATTTTGCGCGTCACATATAGTTTTTTTAATTATAATAAATAAATTAAAAAAAAAGATTAAAATTTTATAATTTTTGACCCCGCTTTTTAAACATTAAAGATGAGACTGGGACGTCAAAATAATAGTCAACGCTGAAGATTGGATGCAAGAACAAAAGCGATAGAATAATATAAAAAAGGTAATTGGGAAGAAGAAAGAACGAAATACACTATACTGAGTGAAGTGGATCTATATTATATTTTAAACCTTGTTTTAATGTACAAAAGCACTTTCATATATGTACGTTTTTTTGTTAATTTATAATAAAAAATTAAAAAAAAGTACTTTGCGGGTCGAAAAAGTACTATTTTTTAAGCAGGTTGGTACTATTTTGAAAATCCCATTTATCATCCCTGATTAGTAACTAGTATTTTAATTTATTTTTTATAAAATTTTATAAATTCTCGTTGAGTTTATTATTTTATTTAGTTAAATATTTCAATTTTGCCATACTAAATCTGAATATTCATTTATTCTAAAACATTACTATAATAGAGTAATGTAATTTTTAAAATTTTTTGTTTAAAAAATTTAAAATTTTTTTTAAACGAAAAATCTAATTTTTGAAATTTTTTGTTTAAAAATTTAAAATTTTTTTAAACAAAAAATCTAAAAAATTAATTTAAAACAAATATATTTTAATTTAGTTTAAAAAAAAAAATTTTTATAACAAATTCAAAAAATTTTAAATTTGAAATTTTGTTTAAAAAATAAATAAATTAAAAATTATTTTAAATCAAATATATTTTTTTTTAGTTTTCAAAAAATTTTAACAGGGGCCTTATGCTTCAGAAAAAAGAAGAAAACTAATTTCTACGAGAGAACTTTTCACATAAGTATAAATAAATCTATCAACTGAATGAAAATTGAATGCAGCTTTTATTTTAATGACATTCAAGCTAAAAATAAAGAAGTATATTTTTTATAGTTGGCATGGCAACTGCCACTTTATCCAGCTGATAGTTTATTTAGAAGTTCTACAATATTGATCAATTTTTAATCCAATGAATTAATTTTTAATCAAACTCATATAAAAAACCAATAAAAATCCTAATCAAATGTATCACTATTTTATTGAAAATTTATTCAATTAAAGTGCTACAAATTTTTAATTGAATGAACAATTTTCGTGATTGGAGGAATTTCAACGACAAAATTTATTGAATAGGCGGTTTTCATGATTGAAATTAGTTTTTATTTTTTTCTGTGTACACTCACAATATATTTACCATAACCGATTGTGGTTTATTTAAGAAGAATCAATTAAAATACATTGAAACATATTGTTTTACTTTGTTATTTTCAGTCAAATATTCCATTTTTAAATTTCTATTTTTATAAAAAATAATTTAAATAATTTCGTTGTTTTCTGTAAAAAATTCAAATATTTTCGGTTTTCTTTTTTGTTAAAATAGTTTGTTTATATACAAAATTATTTCAAATCAAATTACAAGAAATTCTTTACTCATCCACACAAACATAGCCAAAAAAATATGAACGTGTGTGTTTGTGTATGGTGTAGTGTTTTGAAAACTCAAACAAAACAAAAAAACTTTCAAATATGAAAAAACAAACCACAAAATCGTTTTTTTTTACGTTTTGTCAGTTAAAATTTGATGATTGTTTTAATAGAATTTTCAATTATTTTTATTAATTTTATGGATTGGATAAACAATGTTTGAAAATAAATAGCAAAATGTTTTGAGTATAATGAAAAATCAGTAGTCATTTTTTAATTGTGTTTTCAATTAATTTAATATATATTTTAAGTTGTTTTTAAGGATAAAATACTGTGCGTGTATAACTGTTGGGAGTGTCCGTTATTGAGAGGTTTCACTTTAGTTTGTTTATTTCAGGGTTGGCAGGTAATACCGCTAAAATACCGTTACCGATTCAAAACCCTTTCAACTGACTACCGTTACCCCTAAAATACCGTTACCGAAATACTAGGAATATAGTTATCCTTAAAATACCAGTACCGAAATAACTTAAATACCGTTATCCTTAAAATACCGATACCGAAATAAATGAAATATCGATAACCCTAAAATACGGTTACCTAAATACATTAAATAGCGTTATCCTTAAAATACCGTTACCGTAATTTTTTATTCTATGCTCTTGGTCATTGCACACAGAGAGAATTTTGCTGGACGAGTTTTAATGAAAATTTTCAGTAAGCTAATGAAGTTTTCTTCACAAAGTAAATGAAAAATTTCATAAATATGATGAAAAAGCTTCATATATTTTAGTTTTAATTAAACTTTTTCATTGAGTATATGAAAGTTTTAATAAATGAAATGAAATTTTTTGCAATATTTTATGAAAAATTCCATTAATTCAATGAAAAGTTTCAATGGACGAGTTCCAGTGCAACTTCGTTATTTTTATGCAAAAATTCAATATTATCATGCAGATAATTCTCTCAGTGCATGTGGTTATTGAGTATATCACATAAATTAAGTCAATTAATTCGTTTTGTTTTTACTTTAGTTTGGTTTTTCAAAAAAAAAAGTGCGATATACACCGAAATAACTGACTACTGTTACCATTAAAATACCGTTACCGATATAACTCAAATGCCGTTAACCTTAAAATACCGTTACCGAAATAACCCAAATATCGTTATCTTTAAAATACAGTTACCGAAATAACTGAAATACCGTAATCCTTAAAACAACGATACCGAAATAAATTAAATAGCACTACCCTTAAAATACCGTTACCGAAATAACCTAAAATATCGTTACCCTAACGATAACCGCATTCGTTTGGGTTACCATCCGTGGTTTATTTTGATAAATATGATTGGACGAACATATGTTCATCTTATAGCTTCATTTAATACACAGGCACTACTATTTAATACAAAAGTTCATATATATTTTGCAATCAATAAATAACACTCAAAATTAAAAAAAAGCTTTCAAAATTTCTAAAATGTGTAACAGATGTTTTAATTTAGCTTAGCACTTGAGACATAAATGTTTAACTTTTGTTACCGGAAATTACTTTATAAACCTTCAACAGTTGGTTATCTTAAATTAACAAAAGGCCGAATTTCTAAAAGAACTTTGTATTTTGAAATTTATAAAGAGTTTTAGTCAAATTTATTACACATTTATGCAGTACTTATTTGAGAAAGCCCTAGCAAAAAACTTGATTATACGTAAAAGCAGCAACAGCTATTGGTAACTATTAGCAAAAGTTTCGCTGAATTCAGTTAAATGCAAATAAAAACCAACTTGCCGAAATCAATCAAACTTATTGCAAAATATTATTTACTAAATCAATCAATGCAAAAACAAAAAATTGTATAAGAATTCAACTTTAGTTTTAATTATTCTTTTTAGATTCGCTAATCATATAATGAAAACATAATTCGGGCAAGTTATGTAAATTTGAAATAAAACACAATATTTTAAAATGTATTTTAAAATTGAGACCAAAATCATGTTTATTCTTCAGAGTAAAGATTATGACTGACTTATACAAAAATATAATTAAACATAAATTATTAATTTCTTAAATTCTAAAAGCTTTAGTTATAGGTTATTTGAAATTGATATAAAGAATAATCCCAATAAGCCCTTAAATTCAAGTGCTTTAAATTTAGCTTGAATAAAGTATATTTCAAATTCTAGCATTTGTATATTTAAAAAAAATAGATCAAACTTGAATTTTTGTTTCCCTTTTGCTGGAGTATGCTATTGAAATAAAATGTAATTAAAATTTTATTCAAGCCTTGAAACTGGAAAACAGGGCTGGAATTGGAATTGTTTTCAACTTGAATTCCAGTGAAATTGTTTATAGGGATCAGAATAAATAAAGCAGTAAACTAATTAAAGAGTACAATAAAAGATAATAGTTAGAAAGAAAAGGGTTTAAATATATTAAGGTTATGGTGTTAAACTAATATCGTCACTCACAAAATAAAAAAAATAAAAATAATTTTTATTAAATATAACTTGAATTGATTGAATTTTGAAAAACTCTGCACGTTAAGCTCTAATTATTTTGGAAGTAAAGTGCGGCGAAATGAGGTATCGTGAGGTAGAAATCTATTTTTAACAGATTTTTTTATGTCAAATCTACTTCCAAATTGAGTAGTTGTGTATACTATCACCAGTCGAAAGTAAACAGCTGACACCATACTTTACGATCCCAGCAAAAATTTTCAGTACCATGTAATGAGTTTTAGTTATTGAAATCTTAAGGGTTCACTAGTCACCTTTTAATTACTGAACTACTTATGTATTTTAACACAGTGATGTCATTGGAGGAAAGCAGGGTTGGCAACCGTTTCATAACGTTAGTAATAAGTGATAACGTTATTTCAACAGTATTTCGTTAGGTTATTTTAAGTTTATCGGAATTTTAGGTTATATCGTTAAGTTATTTTAGAGTAAGTAACGGCATTTTAAGTTATTTCGTTAGGGTATTTTAAGGTTAACGGTATTTTAAATAATTTCGTTAGGGTATTTTAAGGTTATCGGTATTTTACGTTATTTCGCAGTATATTTTAGAGATATCAGATTATTATTTTTACCCTTATTAATAAGTTATTATATAACACAATATCAGTAATATATTATTTTAAAGCCTCCAAATAAGTAGTGATATATCTCAATATAGGTAACTCATTATTTCATACTTCCCACATAAGTATAGATGTATCACAATATTAGTAACGTATTACTTTAGGTTTCTAAGTAAAACCAAGGTAAAGGGGTACCCAATGCCAGGCGATGCATGAAAAAGGTCTAAATCATTATCAAGGTTTTGGTGGTTTTGTGCGTTCCTGGTATTATGAGCATTTTTACCATTTTTTGAGATAAATATTTGTTTACTCTCATTTTACCAGACTTTACCCAAAATTACAACGAACAAACTAAATATTACGACCGTACGTATAGTTAACAATACCATTTGTAATTAATCGAAACAAACTCATACAAACTTATTTTTTTTAATTTAATTTTTATGTTTTTTAGAGAAAAAAAAACCTAACGTAATTCTGACGTAATTGGTACTGACACTTTAGAAAATATGGTTTTGTATTGTTGTTTATACATGAATGGATGTCACTACATTGCTAGATCTGTCAAAACAACCGAGTAGTACATTGGAAGATGACAAAGCAAACTGTGGAAAAATTTTTGTTGTTGTTTTTGTTTTTTCTTTGATATTTTAAATGTTTAATAACGCTCCTAGACGAGAACAAGAAATTCTCATTGAGTTTGTAATTTAACTTAACAAATATTTCCAGAAATTCTAAAAACCGCGCACAGTGCATTGTCCAATAGGCAAAATTAAAAAAAAAATTTATGCGGAACGTTAGTGACTTGTACATTTTTGAAGAGGTGACATAATACCATAAATAAATATGAAAGAGGAAATCAGTATCTCCTCTTTGTTAACAACAGAGGGCGCTAAAGTCAAAAAAATTTTGATCTAAAATAGTTAAACAAAAATCTAATTTTAACTGTTTTACAAAAAAGATTGGCAAAAATTCATTTTTAAAGATAATTCTTTGAAACACTCACTATATTCGCAATAAGCAAAAATTATTTTAAGTGAAAATTTTTTATAGAACAATATTTGGTGGCATCCAAAACTTAAGACATTTTTTTGACTGGAAATCTCAAAGTTGCTTAAGTTTGGTAGAGGAAAAAAAAATATGGAATAACGTCTTTTTTTTCATTTATGATTTTAGGACATCTCGAAACTGTTTAATGGAATTTGAAAAAAAAAAATTGTTTTTTTTTACCGCAAATTTAAAAATCTTATACATTTTCAAAAACCATTTTACCTGAGTTTCAACAAAGCTAGAAAGAGCTAAATTTTAAAGTACCACCAAAAATCAAAATAATAACGTTTTTTAAAAAAAAAAGAACTTAAAAATTGAAACACAAGCTTCGTTTTAATGTGGTGTAAAAATAAGAGAAAAAAATTCAAGAAACTTAAAAAAAATTTAAGTAATAACACTTTTTTTTGCGGAAAACCTAAAATTTTATAAAGTTTAGTGAAATTTAAAATAAAATATAAAAAATAACGTCTATTTTTTTTACGATTTAGATAGTCCATTAGGATGTATAATTTTCTGTAAAAAAAAAAAATTAAAATTTCGAACCGCAAATGTTAATTTTTAACTTTTTCTACATATCCCAATTTTTCAATTTAATGTAGCTATATACATATGTATGTATGTAGATGTATATGCTCTCCCTTAAAATACGATTTCTCGATTTTCATTCATTACACAGCCAAGTTTTCATCTAGTAGGTTCAAAATTGAAGAATTTAATTTTTTTTTTTTAGAAAACTTTAACCCGTGCTGAATTGCGGCCGAAAATTACCCATTTTTGAAAAAGAAAATAGCATATCAATTAAAAATTCACAAAATTCGAATTTTTTGCAAACACTTGTTTTTATTTAACTTGTTCATTAAATATACTTAAAATTATTCAGATACCGAATTTTGGTTTCGCTGGATATCATTAACCCACTAGAACCGAAATGCCCATAAATTTAATAGAAATGCAAAAACGGATTTTTTTTATTTATTTGCAAAATTTTTTTTAAAATACTATGTGGTCATTATACCCTACACCACTATGTGGTCAGGGTATTATAAGGTTGTGCTGATGTTTCTAACACCAAAAAATATTGGTCGTAGACCCACCTTATAGTATACCGATCGGTTCAGAATTTTTTTTTATTTCGATTTAACGATGTCCGTCTGTCCGTCCGTCTGTCTGTCTGTCCATGGAATCTTGTGCGCACTCTACAGGTCGCAACTAATAAGATATTTTGATGAAATTTGGTACGCAGACCTATGTTGGCCCAAGGACGAACAAGTTTGGTTTTTGTGAACATCGGTCCATGTTTAGACCTAGTGCCCATATAAGGGTCCTACCAAAATTATACTGTTTATACGCTGCAGGTCGTAAATATTAAGATATTTTGATGAAATTTGGTACACAGACCTATATTGGCCCAGTAATGCAGCCTATTGATTTTGGTGAACATCGGTCCATGTTTAGACCTAGTGCCCATATAAGGGTCCTACCAAAATTATACTGTTTATACGCTGCAGGTCGTAAATATTAAGATATTTTGATGAAATTTGGTACACAGACCTACATTGGCCCAATAACGCAGCCTATTGATTTTGGAGAACATCGGTCCATGTTTAGACCTAGTGCCCATATAAGGGTCCTACCAAAATTATAATGTTTATACGCTGCAGGTCGCAAATATTAAGATATTTTGATGAAATTTGGCCCAAGGACGAAGCCTATTGATTTTGGTGAACATCGGTCCATGTTTAGAACTAGTGCCCATATAAGGGTCCCCCTAAATTATATTGTTTATACGCTGCAGGTCGCAAATATTAAGATATTTTGATGAAATTTGGTACATAGACCTATGTTGGCCCAAGGACGAAGCCTATTGATTTTGGTGAACATCGGTCCATGTTTAGAACTAGTGCCCATATAAGGGTCCCCCCAAAATTGGCTTGGTTACAAACTGCAGGTCGCAAATATTAAGATATTTTAATGAAATTTGGTGCGCTGACTCACATTATAGAAAATTTTTACATAAGCCCCATTTTAACCCATTCGAATTTCGGATCCAAACAATACACCAGACTGGTGTAGGGTATTGTATAGTCGGCATGCCCGACTTTAACCTTTTTACTCGTTTTGTAATATAATAGTTATTATTAAAGAAAAATAATAAATTGAAAAAATGATAATTCGGGTTTTGTCTGGGGAGCGACTCCTTTCCAGGACATTTTATGAAAATTGATTATTTTGTCAAAAATAGTTTTCACTAAATTTTAGCAAGTTACCAATATTTTTGACCATGTGTGTGTCATACTGAAGGTTTTGCCAAAATAACATTGCACCATAAAAAACTTGTAAAAATTGAGCAATAATACTGCTCGCCTGTGGCGCCCTTAAAATTGATAATGAATGAGAAAAAGGATATGTGGCACCGAATGAAACAAAATTTTCCACAGAGATAAAAAGTATAATTTTATAAACTATTGTAAGTTTCTAGTGCATTCTGATATTAAATCTGGCCAAAATACAGTTTTTGAGAAAAAGGATATATGGGAGGTAGTCATGTCCTTACACCGAATGAAACAAAATTAACCACTGAGTTAAGGGACACAATTTGACCGGCAGTAACCAATTTTCGCCTTATTCTGTTTATAAGTGAAGGTAAAATTAAAAATTTTAGATTAAGGATGTATGGGAGGTAGTCATGTCCTTGCACCGATTTTGCTGAAACTTTGAATTTTTCTTAATTTACATGTTCTGAACGAGCACACCGAATTTCATTCTTCTACAATAACTCCTCTAATTTTGCCGATTTGCTATATGGGGACGAAGCACTGTGCTAGAGTTTGCTGTTCGGTTTTATTCGAAACCGAAACCGCGGTTTTTTTAGCCTCAAAACCGAAACCGAAAACCGACAAAAATAAGTCAGTTTTCGGTTTCGGTTTTTAAATTTTTCTTAAATACTTTATCAAATTAAAATAATTTAATAAATTGCAAATATTCATAAAAGAGCTCTAACACCTTCTGATGCAGCCTCCGAATAATGGGAATTATTGAAAAGTTTATAATTTTCTGAGCCATTATGAGTTATTATACCCTACACCACTATG
Source organism: Leucophora obtusa (assembly GCA_949987735.1). NCBI lineage: Eukaryota > Metazoa > Arthropoda > Insecta > Diptera > Anthomyiidae > Leucophora > Leucophora obtusa. Next base: position 44,361,496 of record OX465297.1, read on the forward strand.
TGGTCAGGGTATTATAAGTTTGTGCTGATGTTTGTAACACCAAAAAATATTGGTCGTAGACCCACCTTATAGTATACCGATCGGTTCAGAATTTTTTTTTATTTCTATTTAACGATGTCCGTCTGTCCGTCCGTCCCTCTGTCCATACAATCTTGTGCGCACTCTACAGGTCGCAAATATTAAGATATTTTGATGAAATTTGGTACGCAGACCTATGTTGGCCCAAGGACGAACAAGTTTGATTTTGGTGAACATCGGTCCATGTTTAGACCTAGTGCCCATATTATATTGTTTATACGCTGCAGGTCGTAACTATTAAGATATTTTGACGAAATTTGGTACACAGACCTATGTTAGCCCAATAACACAGCCTATTGATTTTGGTGAACATCGGTCCATGTTTAGACCTAGTGCCCATATAAGGGTCCTACCAAAATTATACTGTTTATACGCTGCAGGTCGTAAATATTGAGATATTTTGATGAAATTTGGTACACACACCTATATTGGCCCAATAACGCAGCCTATTGATTTTGGTGAACATCGGTCCATGTTTAGACCTAGTGCCCATATAAGGGTCCTACGAAAATTATACTGTTTATACGCTGCAGGTCGCAAATATTAAGATATTTTGATGAAATTTGGTACACAGACCTATGTTGGCCCAATAACGGAGCCTATTTATTTTGGTGAACATCGGTCCATGTTTAGACCTAGTGCCCATATAAGGGTCCCACCAAAATTATATTGTTTATACGCTGCAGGTCGCAAATATTAAGATATTTTGATGAAATTTGGCCCAAGGACGAAGCCTATTGATTTTGGTGAACATCGGTCGATGTTTAGAACTACTGCCCATATAAGGGTCCCCCCAAAATTGGCTTGGTTACAAACTGCAGGTCGCAAATATTAAGATATTTTAATGAAATTTGGTACGCTGACTCACTTTTGACACAAGCCCCATTTTAACCCATTCGAATTTCGGATCCAAACAATACACCAGACTGGTGTAGGGTATTGTATAGTCGGCATGCCCGACTTTAACCTTTTTACTCGTTTATTTTTGTTATTATGGATAACATAAGCTGAGGCTAATAATTTTAGAAAAAAAATTGCACCAAAAAATCAAGTGGTTTAAGAGATATTTAGTTTCACATATTCAGTTCAGATTTTAACCCTGTATTTTTCAAAAAGTCCTTTTTCGTAGTCTGCCAAATTTATAAATTTTATCTTTATGTTTTAAATAAATTGCTAAAATTTAAATTTATACTCTTGAAAATACAGATTTAGTTGCGGACAAAAGAATAAAAAAAATTTAATTCATAATAGTTTTCCGCGTTTTTTTTTTCCCCGCAAAGCCCTCGAAACGGCGTTATTGCATATATTTGAGTGAGAAATTCAATTAAATTTTAAGTAATAAGTATATTGTGCGTTTTAAACTATTTACTTTTTATACTTATTTAATTATTTAAAAAAAATTCTATTATTAGCACAAGAAAACCGAAAATTAACCGAAACCGCGGTTTTTATAATTTTGAAAATCCGAAAACGCGGTTTTCAGATTTTTCGGTTTTTAGCAAACTCTACACTGTGCGTCGTCCCCTGACGATTTCTTTAGGCAAGAATGAAATCCGTATAGGGGCATGCCTGCAACGGATTATTTTTCACAATTTGTTAAATACGTTTGGGATTTCAGCATATTTAATTCCATTAATGTAATTCTATTTCGTTAGGGTATTTTAGGGTTAACGGTATTTTAAGTTATATCGTTAGGGTATTTTAAGGTTATCGATATTTTAATTTATTTCGTTAGGGTGTTTTAAAAATAGTTCGTTGAAAGGGTTTTGAATCGTTAACAGTATTTTACGGTTAGTGTTTGCCAACCATGGAGGAAAGTCATTACACTGGTATTACCTGTAAATAGTTTATCAACTGTTCTGTAAATAGATGTAACATATAAATTTAAAAAAGCATAAAATTTAAAAAACAATAGAGGCTGACCCAAATTGATCAGCGTACCTCGCGATTGTCAGGCAAACAATCCAACCATTAGACTACGACATCGCTATAATTTGTAATGCTTAATGTACACATTTATTGTGGCAGCTGTTGTGTCTATTTTTCACAAAATTTGTTGCTGTGCTTTCATGTAATGCTGAGGGTAATGAACATCAACAGTTCTGTAAATACATTTCACAGTACAACAAAATAAAAAAAATTTAATGCATCGGGATTGCGATACATCATTTCTAATAGACTTTCCGACGCAGATCACGAATTTAGCCCTAGAATTTTAAAGTTAGCTATAGTTTAAGAAATATTTGCAAAAACGTTTTTGTAGGAAAATTAAATTTTTTAATTAACTTTTTCAAATAAATATCAAATTGAAGGTACTAACGCTATTTTTTGCAACATTTTAAAATGGTGAAATATGCCCTTTAATTTGATATATAGAACGTTTCGATAGCTGCGATAAATTTAAAGTTGAAATTTCTCTTTTTTCACGGTTTCGTTAATAAATAATCTGCGATGGAAGGAATATACAATCAGTGTGTTCCCGTACGTTCCCAATGTTACCGAAATTTACCCAAAGTTACCGAAATTTACCCAAAAGCGTTCCCGTACTCGAGAATTGGGTAAATGAGAGCGCTAATGAGAGTGTATTAGTGCTTCTCTTTTTACCAAAATTTACCCAGACTTTTTCTTCGGGTAAAATTTGGTAAAACAGCTGATGCAAATATAAACAAAAAACAATTGTGAAGTTAAATTAAAAATTGTAATTAAATAAAGAAATAAGCAAAAGAAACTTGGTTTTTTGTTAAAATTAATTGAATAAAATCAAATACAACTTTTAAATGCGAATAAATATGTCTATTTGTGCCGATTTGCAAACTGAAATTATACGTATTTTCACATCAGTGATGGGATTTTTGGCACAATCTAAGATTGATTGGTACAATGGCACAACCGATACTATTTTGGCACATTTTGGTTATCTACAAAATTTAATAGAAAATGAATTTAAAAAATAACAATTCTTTAATTTTTAGTTTCTAAGCATTTTTTGGTATTAAAATACCTTTTCGAATAAAGCGAAACTAAAAAATGGCATCGAAGATATTACCGAATAAAGCAACGAAAGTTGTTTTTCACGTGAAAAAATTTCTCTCAGACTTTAAATGCTTTAAATTGCAATTTAAGTTAAAAAAATTAACAATATTTTAATTTTATAACAAAGCCACAATCACAATTAACACAAAATGTCACTTTTTCACCAGAAAAATAATAGTCTTGTACATTAAATTTGCGTGAAAACTAAGTTTGCACAATTTTCACGTGAAACTCATTGTCGTGAAAAATAATTTTTTTTCTGCTTTGTGAATGTCCGGGACTGAAGGAACGGCGACTCAGATATCTGGGGTGCAGGTTCTTCGACGACCTGGACAGTCTACGCGATGTTTCTCTGTCTGGTCTTGCGAACTTTTTAAGGGGATCGGGATGGTTCTAGATTTCTCCGGTCGTGATATTTCTTTCCATGTGGGGAAAACTAAGGGAATCAGAATCGGCCCTATGGCCTCCGAGTGAACTCGCCGTTCTGGCGGGCTCCCATTCAACCTAACCTAACCATACCATTCCGTGCAACCATTCCTAAAGAATTCATTCATTGGCTGTATTCCCAAATCTTTAATAAGTATCGGATGAATTTAATTTATCATTCACCTTTTAATTGACAGAAAATTTTAATTCATTAAAATATAATTAATTCCATAAGAATTCAAATTAGTTCCATAAGAATGCATTTACAAAATGAATGTTGAAAACACGGTTTCTAAGTGAAAATTGAGTTTTGGCACAATAAAGGCCCATTTGGCACATTTTAGTCACACACTTGGCACAAAACAAAATTTTTCAAGTCCCATCACTGTTTAACATTATTCTTTGAAATAAGTTTTTGGGCTAGAAAAGTGGTTTTTTGCGTTCCTGTACTATTGGGTAATTTTGTTATTTTGTGAGAGGATTTTGTGCTTAATCTCATTTTACCGAACTTTACCCAAAAAGTAAAGAAACACACCTAATATTTGAATTTGCACCTTTAGTTAACATCTCGTGTTCCTGAATTTATCAAAAAAAATTGCAATTTTGTATTTAAATTTTAAGTTAAATTTGGCTCAAGCTGGAAAAGATTTTTTTTATACCTAAAAATTAAGGAGTCTGTGACAAATCTTAAATTATAAAACTCAGATAAAATCATTCAGAAATGTAAAACATATATTTCCTAATCAATTTTAACGAAGTTTAAGATGATTCAAATTCCTAACAAATAACGATTTTATTAAGGGATTTTACTAGATTTGCAAAATAAGAAAATAAGTGACGTTTTAACTTTAATTGCAATTATATCCTATATTCTTTACCTAACCAAAATAAGTTGATATTGTTTTAAAAGCCCAAAGTCTATACTTTTAAACCATATTAAAACTTATCCGTGGTTTAGTACGTACCCAGGAAAAAAGTGAGGAAAAAGAAGTAGTAAAAACATAACAACAGATGAATAGGGAGTAGTGATAATTTGTGGTTTTCACTGATGAATTTAACATTGGCTTGTCATAGGAGGGAAGTTATACTTTTTTGAAACAAATTATGTATATTTGAACCGATGAAAAGGAAGTTCATTTTCACTTGTTAAAAAAAAAAAAAAAAACATTTCAAGCAGACGCTATACCCCTTATGATATGGCTTTTTATAACTTATAGCTGACTTTTAGCAGTCTTGTTCAGTAAATTGTTATATTTATTTCTTTCTATTTTTATTAACAAAAATATATAACATATTGGAAAATATATAAAGTTGTTTTTTTTTTAAGTTTTTTTTTATAAAAATAATACACTCTTAGAAAGAAATAAAGCTGTAAAAATAGGAGAAAAGGCTATTAAAAATTATGTAATTAAAAATGACCTTGCAAAAAAACTGCTGATATTAGCAGATTGTTTTTTGCTAAATACTAGTAAGATAAGAAGGAAAAATAAAACTGTTAAATTTACAAAATTTTGGTTACATTTAAGTTAACTTTTAATACAAATTACCTTGATAAAATCCGTAAAAAATTTTGCAGCATATTAGTAGATAAAAAATAATTTTTTCTGCAAGGTAATTTTTAACTTATTTTTACTAGTTCTAACCAAGGTTGGTTACCGTTATCGTTATAATACCGTTATCGCTAAAATACCGTTTCAAATTGAGTACCGTTACCGTTATCGATACCTCTAAAAAAAATTCCAAATACCGTTATCGTTACCGATACCGTTATATTTATGGATAGTTACCGGTATTTTACCGGTATTTATTATTTTATATAAAAATTAAAAATTTTTTATTTTATAATCTTGAGTGTTTTTTTACAAAAAAAATTTATAGATAATAATATTACTTATTAAAACTACCAGTATTGAATTTATACACCCAAAAAAGTACGTAGTTGCATAGTGAAGAAAACCCATAGTCATTTTGAATTTTATATAAATTCACTATTATAATGAATAACTACTACACTCAAAAAAATAAGTTAGTAGAAAAATTAGTAAAACGTCTTGTATATCAAGTGTACTAGTTTTCAGCAATTTTTTTGCTGAAATTCCGTTTTCAGCAAAAATTTTAGTTATATTTTTTAGCACTAAACTAATTTTTAACTAATGTTTTACTAATTTATTTTGCTACAAAAATTGTGCTGATAACCGCATTCATAGCGTGGATGACAACCAGATAGACAAGATGTAGATGTCGCAGCTTCTCTGGAAACGGAAATGACAAAAAAAGAAAAACAACTCTACACATATTCTATATTTAAATTTTAAGCAAATAAATTAACTAAATTTAAATTTCGCTACAAGTTTTTTGAGTTTTTTTCAGTCTACTAATATTCAGCAAAAAGTTTATTGATTTTAGGAAGGATTTTTTTCATTTGCAGTCGACTAAGTGTTAGCAAAACTTTTGCTGAAGATTACTATTTTTTTTGGTAAACATCAGCTCGCTGATTTTCAGCAAACCTTTTGATGAAATTACCAACATTTTTGCAAGCACGCTCCTGACTAAAAATTTGCTGACACAGCAACATTTTTTGCTGACTTTACTGACTTTTTTTTTTGAGTGTATGGACAAAGTCAAATAAAATCATTTTTGACCTACCTTTTGAATTGAAATTTCAAATAATTGATTTCAAGGTAACATTCAAAAATCAAACTTCATATAAAAATTCAGAGATAAAAAACAAACTTATTGTAAGTAAATGTTATTTTTGTCTTTTAAAATTATTGTAGTACTTAATTGCACAATTTTTTATAGATAAGCGACTTGCTAATTATAAGGAAGAAGTGTGCAAAATTCAATGTTCCGAAGGCAGAAGAGCGAAGAAGACAATACAGAAGAATATGTATTTACAAACTAATTCAAATTGTTAAATGTATGGCTACATTTAACGATTGTTCTAAAATACGTCGTTAATATCTACTATTTTTTAAATTTCTCTGATTTCTTCTAGAAAACCGTTACCAATAACTTTCTCCATAGTTGTTTTGCCGATTTGAAGTAAACCTAGTTGACTTTCACTACGTCGTATTAACTATGTGATAGTGAGGGTTATTTCACCTATGACGTAGTTAAAAAAATAGTGATCATCAACTAGGTATTTTTTAGGGTGTAGCTTAAAATCTGTATTTTCAGTACCCGAGTAAAAAAAATTATATATAATCATATATGGCATATATTACAATATATAATTATACATGTCGTTATGTATATCCATATATAATTATATATGACGTGTTTTCACAAAATTTTTCCTTATATTATGCCATATATAATTTCATCTAATTAGATATCGGCCTTCATAATATTAGATATGGCATATATAATTATATATTACATGACATGGTTGATCTTATTGCATATATATTTATATATAGAACTATATCTTAATATATATGGTGGCATTTTAGCAATATATAATTATACATGGTATCATTTAAAAAATATATAATTATATATGGTGACAGTTAAACTAGATATTATCATATATGGTGCCAGTTAAACAATATATGGTCATATATGGTACCTCATTAACAAAATCTTAAATTCAGTTCCAGATATGATAATATATGGTACTATATATAGTGCGATATATATTTATATATGGTGCTATTTAAGCAATATATTATCATATACGGTGACATTCAAACCATATATTACAATATATGGTGCCATTCAAACCATATATTATCATATACGGTACCATTTAAACCATATATTATTATATATGGTGCAATTTAAACAATATATGGCCATATATGGTACCTCATGATCAAAATTTTTAATACAGTTCCAGATATGATAATATATGATACTATATATAGTGCCATATATATTTATACATGGTGTTATTTAAGTAATATATTACTATATATGGTGCCATTTAAACCATATATGGTGCCATTTCAACAATATATGCTCCTATGTGGGACCTCATGAACAACATTTTTAATACAATTTCAGATATAATAATATATGCTGCTATATATGGTGCAATATATATTGATATATGGTATGATTTAAACAATATATTACCATATGTGGTGACATTTAAACCATACATTATGATATATGGTGCCATTTCAACAACATTTTTAATACAGTTCCAGATATGATAATATATGCTACCATATATAGTACCATATACTTTGATATATCGTATCATTTAAACAACCCGAATAAAAATAGTTACATATAGTCATATATGTGATTAAGTTATATCTGTATAAATATACAGTTTCATCCGAAGAATGGCCCGATATATTTTTATCAATTGTTTATAAATTTTTATCTAATTGTATCAGTTTAGATCAGACCTCATTAAATTATGTGTTAATCAGATGAAATTGTATCCGATTTTTGACTTGATGCAATTTTATCGGTTTATATGTAATGGTGTCAGGTTTGATCGTAATTGGTTCAATTTTATATAAATAAAATATAATTGTATCCGACATTTACCTTATACAATTGTATTAAAGTTTTAAACTGATATCAGGTCAAAATTGGGATATAACTATATAATTTTGTATACAAATATATCTATTTGGACCTAAACTGATACCATGTGATATAAACCAATAAAATTGTATCAGGTCAAAAATCAGATACAATTTCATCTGATTAACACATAATTTAATCAGGTCAGATCTAAACTGATACAATAAGTTAAAAACTGATAAACAACTGATACAATTTTATCGGGCCATTTTTCGGATCTAAGTTATATATTACCATATAAAGCTCCATATTATTTTTTTTAATAGGGAACATGCCATATATGGTGCCATTTAAACAGTATATTGTCATATATGGTGCCATTTAAACAATATATGGTCATAAATGGTAACTCAACTACAATATTAACTGTATTTCAGAAGCTATTAATTGCAAAAAATTTTAATTTTATAAAAAGAAATTCATTTCGTAAAAGAAATGCATATTGAACTCGAGACCTTTTGAGTTTAAACCTTATTTTAACAAAATATTGTAATTTTTATAAAATCAGTGCTCTGTCAGTGTATTATTTTTTGAACAGTTGGCAATATATGTCTGGGATCTTATTTAATCCCAAATAAATGGAGATCTTACGTAGTACCAAATATAATGCAGCATCTAATTTTATCTGTCATTTTTATGGATAGTTTTAGATGTCAATCCCCAAATATATTGCTGTTTCTAATTCTATCTGCCATTTTAATACCTAAATAAATTGCTAATACCTAAATTTTGCTGGATCTAATTCGATCTGCAATTTATGGGAAAAATTAAGATTTTACCAAATCACTAAATATATCACTGGATTCAATTCGATCTGCAACTTATTGAAAAAGTTAAGATCTTACGCAATCCCGAAATATATTACTGGATCTAATTATATCTGTTATTTTTTTCATAAATTTAGATCTTACGTAATCCCCAAATATAATCCTCGGTCTTATTCGATCTGCCGTTTTCCAGATAAAGTTAGATACAACTTAATCCTAAAATATATATGTGACCTTCTCCGAGAAAAGGGACCTAGTGTGTGAAAATTAAGTTTTGAGAAGAACGCATTTAAAGTTTCATAACGCATTATCACTTTAAACCAGTGGTGTTCAAAACTAAAAATGTAGTTGTGTTGGTGAGAAAATGAGAATTGCACTGTAAGAAATGTTGAATGGGTTAATATAATCTGTATGCATTTATTTTTTATTAAAAATATGAATATGTTTTGTGTAAAAAGCGAAGTAGGTACTTTCGGAAAATAGAAATAAATACTACACTGTTTTAAAGAAATAAAAATTAACAAAATACAATTTTTGAAAGAAAAAAAATACATACATACATACATAAGGGTGGCTTCTTTCATTCTATGTAAAACAAAAGGTTTTAGATTTTTTTTAATCAATATCAATGATTTCATTCTATTTACTTACATATTTATAAAATATCTTTAATCTGTATTTATAATCATAAAATATTTGTCGTACATTGTTATTATTTTTTTTTTCAGTACATTAAAAAAAATCAGCATATATCCGCACTCATGTTCATTCGTCGCTGTTTCAGTGACGACTTAAAGCAATAGCGTAAGAATACATGTGAATTGAGCAGGGACAATTGCCCTATGGGCTGAACACTACTGCTTAAAACACACCTTCAGTTGGGAGATGCGATTTGGTATGGTTAGGTGCCTCAACTCATTTCATCTTATTCTACACCCTTAAGTCCAAACCCGTTTTTTGACACACTAGGTCCCTTTTCTCGGAGAAGGTCACATAACCTAGATCTACTTTTTCGTATAAATTTAGATCCAAGTTTATCCCCATATATATTGCTGGATCTAATTCGATCTGCCATTTTTCTGATAAATTTAGATCCAAGTTTATCCCGAAATATATTGCTGGATCTAATTCGATCTGCCATTTTTGGTTAAATTTAGATCCAAGTTTATCCCCATATATATTGCTGGATCTAATTCGATCTGCCATTTTTCTGATAAATTTAGATCCAAGTTTATCCCCATATATATTGCTGGATCTAATTCGATCTGCCATTTTTCGGATAAATTTAGATCTAAGTTAATCCACAAATATATTGCTGGATCTAATTTGATCTGCCATTTTCAGATCAATTTATATCTAAGTTTATCCACAAATATATTGCTGGATCTAATTCGATGTGCCATTTTTCGGATCAAATTAGATCTAAGTTTATCCCCAAATTAAGTGCTGGATCTAATTCGATCTGCCACTTTTTCGGATCAAATTAGATCTAAGTTTATCCGCAAATATATTGCTGGATCTAATTCGATCTGCCAAAATTGAGATCAAATTAGATATAAGTTTATCCACAAATATATAGCTGGATCTAATTGGATCCGCCATTTTTCGGATCAAATTAGATCTAAAAATATCCCCAAATATATAGCTGGATCCGCCAATTTTCGGATCAAAATAGATCTAGGTTTATCCCCAAAGATATCATTGGACCTCCCAATTTTGAGATATAACTTGATCTTAGTTTATCCCCATATATATAATGGGATCTAATACGATATGATTGGATACACCCAATTTTGAGATCTAATTGGATCAGCTAGATATTACAGCAGATCTTAAACAATATCAAATTGGATATGATTAGATATTGCGCAAGATCTCGCACTTACTCGGGTACTTAAAATTAAAAATATGCCATGTTTTTACTTGTTTCTATATGTTTTTAACATAATTTTTAATACCGGTACGTACCGGTATTGCTGTTTCGGTAACGGTATACCGTTACCGAAACAGTCTTAAATACCGTTACCTTTACCGTTACCTTAACAAACGAAATCCGATACCATTACCGTTATTCGTTTCGGTAACCAACCTTGGTTCTAACTAAAATGTTTACAGGATTTTTCTTTTTCTGTTATATTTAGTTTCTAAATACATTTAGTAAAAATTTGATTAAAATGAATTTTTTTTAAATTACAATTTTTTAAATACAAACAAAATTGTAATATTTACCTTTTTCGTATTTTAACAAAAAATATTTGAAGAATTGCATATTTATTTAGAACTTTTATATTTCCATAAAATTTCATTAAAAATTAATAGAAAATTAAAAAACAAATTTTAAATCGTTTCAAAAATTAATTTTTGAGTGTACGAAAATAGAAAAAAATAAAAATTTTACAGTAAAAACTACAAAAAATTATTAATTGTGTAAAAAAAAGTTACAAAAAATTTTTTCCACCTGGTGGGATTCGAAACCGCAACCCTCTGATTTCTGTGCCAGCACGTTCCTATGCAACCCCCATACAAAATATTAACTTCTTATCACCCATGAAAAAGAACTTCTGACTAGCATATATTTACTGTAGCATTAGATGTTGTTTAAAACCCATTCCTAAGGGAGTAATTCTTTGTGATGTAATGAAGGAAGTGATTCATTTAGAAGTCATTCCATTTATTTTTGCTGGGTATGTGCATAAATAAGAAATTTTTAATAAAAAATTGTCTTTTTGCTAAAAGTTAAATTTGCTAATATTTCAAAAATTAGAGCTAATTTTGAAATTTGGTGTTCATATTCGTGATATTTATCCTCTAAAATCTATCAGAATTTATATGTCGCATGCCCTATGCGTTTTTAGTGTTGTACTGTGTAATTTTTAAATAAGTTTTTGCGATTTCAATTTTTACAAAAATTTCAAAAATTACATTTATACCCAGTGTAGAAACGGTAATGACATATCATTATTTTTTGGACTACCAGTAATGACACCCACATATCTTCTGCATTATTTTTAAACATATAGTAATGAGTTACTGATAATTACTTATTTTTACCATTATTTCAAATAGAAAATAATTTTCTAAATTTTTTTTTTAAATTTTTTGAAATCTATTTAAGATTCAATATTTTTTAAACACTGGTAAGGATACATGTAACCAAATATTTTTTGATTTTTTGTATGTTGGCGAGTAAGCTTACTTGTGTGCAGCAGGTCAATTATGTTTTTATCTATTAAATATTACATGTCGATATAGCTCAGATGGTAGAGCTATTGACTGTCAATCTGTAGACCCAGGTTCGATTCCCGCACCAGGAAATTTTATTTAAAAAAAAAAATACAATAAAAAATATATTTTTTATATAATTTATTTTTTTGAAAATCTATTTTTAGACTCATTATTTTTGTCAGTACTGGTAAGCACATAGGTAACGATATATTTTTTGATTTTTCGTATGCTGATGTGTAACCACAACTCATTATTTTTCGCGACATCGCCATATAAAGGTAATAAGAAATGTAATAACAAAAGTAACTAGTTACCATTACCAAGTATGTAGTTACATAACCACATATCTGGTAATGATTTTCTACACTGGGTATTTCATAATAATGTTCTAGAATAAATGAGTATTCGGATTAAATATGGCAAAATTAATATATACATATATAACTAAATAAAATAATAAACTTAACGAGAATTTATAAAATTTTATAAATATTAATTTAAAATATCAGTTTCTAATACATAAACATTTATAAAAAACAACTACATAAATAAAACAATCGAAAAACAACAACAATATGCTGATGTTTTTCACTTGTGTTATGAAATGCTTTAGAGCGATAGAATAAAAAAAATGTTAAGCAAATTGCAGTTTCAATCAATTATTTAATCTATTGGATTTTTTTTAATTGACACCTTTTGAAATAATTCAACAAATAGTTTTAATTGGAAAAAGTCGAACAGTATTTTTTTGTATGTCACCAATCAAAATCAACCCATTAAGTACTATCATTCCAAAAAGAACATCATATCAGAAAAGATCTAAATCATTAGAAGCCCATACAACTTCTACTAAAACTATATCAAAAATACAGGAATCTAATAATGATACGCAAGTTGAATATTAACACCGCATTTCTTACCAAATTAAGTGGATAATCTAAGTGAACTAAAAATAGTCCTGTGGAATTTAAACGGTCTCTCCCAACATACACTGGAACTAATAACATTCTTAAAACTCTACTCTGTCGATATACTAATGAAACCCACTTTACGTAAAAAAGTTACATAAACATTCCGAATTACTCAGTCTTACACACAAACCACCCCGATAATACAGCTCATGGAGGTACGGCAATAACAATTTGAAAGTGCATAAAATATACTGAACTCCAAAAACTTCAGAAAAGAACCCAGGTAGAAAAATACAAACGGCACAATGTTGGCCCGGTATTGGAGGCGGTAGTACATGTACTGGCAATGCGTCGGATTTTTGACTTTCACTGTACTGGCATGTTGTCGAAATGATAACACCAATAAACGCTTGGCCGTAGTTAGTTCCCAACGTTGGCGCAGGCTTGGGATTTTATTTTTTTGGTATTATCCCAGTACATTTAATAACAAATTTAGTAGTTTGCTAGAACTTTACTGACCTCTTAGTGTACATCACAGATTTTTAATGTATTCTTTCAAAACTTCACAAGAAAAGAATGGCGATGTCTCTCTTACATAAATAATTGTGTAATAGATGAAAAATACGTAAAATTTATAAAATTTTTAATTTTAATAAATTAAAAAAAGCTCGTTAATTTTCAGTAAACAGTACTGGCAAAGCACGTTTTAAGTAGTACCGGCATTTCGTAAAAAACAGTGCTCTCCCAGTACAACTTTTGTTGTAACGTTGGCAATTTCTACCTGGGAATGCAGCCAAGCAATCTCTATATTAATCGGTATGATATATCAATAAGGGTTTTCACAAGGGGTGTACTATTTGTTGTATCGTTGTATCGTCCTAACAAAAAACAGAGTTGTTAAAAATTAAATTGAAAAAATACAACATTTGAGAATAGCACGATACAACATTTTTACATATGTTTAGTGTCCTATGTTTGAGTGTGCTAACTAAGGTGGACCTTGAAATGAAATTTTTGCGATATTTTGGTAGATGAGGGCTCTATTCCGTGCCTTTTTGAAAAAAAATGACAATGCCGAAAAAAAAAATTAAAAAAAAAAAAGATTAGGGGTTGCGCACGAGCCGAGAAAAAGGTCCACTTTGCCAAAATTAGGGGGGAAATTGCCATAGGTCATCAGGGGTCACCCGTAGGGGGGAAGAATGTATGGCCGACCCCCATTAACTTTTTACCGCCAACATTTTCCCCCAAGCCACCCACCCCCTAGCTCCTCCCCTTAGGGGGGTCACCATACAAAAATGGAGGTTGCTCAGTATTTTCGAAAAACACCATAGGTCATCAGGGGTCACCCCTAGGGGGGCAAAATATATGACCGACCCCCATTAACTTTTCATCCCCAACATCTTTTCCGAACAAACTTACCCTCTATCTCCACTCCTTGAGGGACTCCCCATACAAAAATAAAAGAAGCTGTAATTGAGTAGTACTACTAAGCACTTTTAATATAATATAGTCAAATTAACATATTTTTGTTCGCTGATGGGTATTTCTTGCGGTAAGAATCGATAACATGTAGTAAATACTGTTTCTCTTCTTCGCCTTGACACAGTATTCTATTATAATCTTGTATCATTTTTACTCCTCTTTCGGCAGTGTCGTTCACAACGCGCAAGTTATTTACAATTCTACGACCTTCTTGATAGTCTGCGCGAGATTTCCAGGTTGCTGGATTTGCTAGAATGAAATCTTGCGATATTCCAAATCGTACAAATAAATTTTTGGTATTATGAGAGACGAAGTTGCTCAAGTCTTTAGCCAAGAATTCCTCATTCACATCTTTGAATTTCACCTCGATTTTTTTAACGCTGGTGCTTTTGATTACGACGCGAGGAGCTGGGGGAACCGGGTCGTCTTCTTCATCTTCTTCACCTTCTTCGTCTTCTTCGTCTTCTTCATCTTCTTCACCTTCGTCATTCTCCTTTTCTAGCAATGCTTGGGCCATTTTGGCCTTCAACTCATTTGAAACCTTGTCATCGAAAAAGGCAAGGGCTATGTGCTCATCGGCGAGATACCATAGGTGACCGATAAATTTCTTTATCATTACCCGAGATAAATCCTGGTCAACGGACTTGTACTCGACGATGTCCTTCAAAAACTTCCAATCTTGATTCGGCGCCTCAGCTGCTCGAGAAGAACCAAACCATGCCTTGACGTAAAGTCGCACCACAAAAATACAAACGTGTCGAATACCATTCAATTCACATACAGATAAGTGAAAAGTTCTCCGAAACAAAAACATCTTGAGGCTGTAAATGGCTTTTGCCATCCATCGAGCATGGGAAACGGGTCCTGGAGCTCGGAAATGGTAATTCTCAAGTTTTTCACCCAGAAACAAAAGAATTAATTGTAGCATTTCTTTGTAGTCATCGCGAGGGTGTTTCTCCTTCAATTGATCTAAGCAAAACTCCTTTATGCCGACTTGCATTGCCACAGGAATTTTTCTGACGACTTGATCGTCTATCAAGCCAGAATGGAATGGTTTAACCTTTACAGCGTCCCATTCCTGTTTGAAACGGTCAAAGCAAGGAACGCCTGGTGCACTGGTCTTTCCCATTTTTGTCTCAAAAACTTCCCTTAGCACCAGTTCGTATACGTGGTGTCTGCAAGGTAAATATAAGATTTCTCTCTCCAACAGCCGCTCAAGAGCAACTGCGGCTCCGGAGAATGGGCCACTGTTCGTTGATGTCGTGTCGAAAGAAAGTCCTTGTATTCGATGTGTCATATGCCAAGATGCCAACAGTTGATAAACGGCATGTGCTATTCTCCGGCCTTTTCCTTTCCCATCTTCTACTTTGGGAACTCCAAGAAGTTGTTCTTTTTCTCCGTACGAGACAATTACCGGTAGACGGTCCACCTTCTTTGTACCCACAAAATCCAAAAGCATTTTGCCATCCCAATGGACTACGAAGGATTTAGCTGCGACAAGCTGGAGATAAATGAAACGCGTTGAAGAATAAGAATTCTGAATGAGAGCAAATAAATCTATGCGATCTTACTTCTGGATTGTCTTTCACATAACTCAGCATGTTCTCTCGATTTGAACGCCGACATCTCCGAAGCGACGTACGGTTTATTGTGTATTGTTGAGGATCGCGTCCAAATGCTTCTGCCGCCGCTATCATAATGCCGACCGCGTCTCGGTCAGTCACTTTGCACTTGTCCAAAGCTGATAGGACTCGTTCAGTAAAACATTGTTTGTAACCTCTTATGTCACCAACATTTGATGGGCCAGCTTCTGCCGGGAAGTTTTCGTCCTGTCTCCCATTATCATCGCTTGAATCACTGCTTGAGAATTTAACCACTGCAATTGAAAGAATTTCATTTGAATATAAACATTGGACGAACACACAAAGCGCGAAATAACTTACCGCCTTTAGCGAACTGATCTCTACTAGATTCCGTTGCACGTTTGCGTCGCAACTCTTCTTGTTCTTCGCGCTCAGCTTTTCTTTTCCTCGTTCGAGTATCAGTAGCGTCCACACCTCCCATAGTTCCTGGCCGGCCATCTTCTCTTTGCTTTAGCAGAAACTCAATGTCTTCGGTATTTGTCATTTTCTCAAGGGCGTTGGCGTGTGCGATGTCGAAAAGATTATCCAAGCTATCAGAAAACTTATTCTCTTTTTCTCTAGTGGACTCAGTCTTTCTGTGAGATGACTTTCTTAAAGCATCCCACTCATCGTGCAGCGCAGCTATTTTTCTTGTAACATCTCCTCTGGCTTTCGTCGGAATAGCTGCTTGGCGCCAAAAAATCATCACTGCGTCCGCGACTATAACCGCACTATTTTTCTTCGACATGTTTCGTTTGCGAATGTTGAAGAAATGCATTCTTAGCACTTGCTTCTTCGACGGTAATTTGTTCCCCGTAATATTCATGCTTGGATAACCAATCAAAAAAATATCGTCGCGCGATCTAAGTTGTGTTGTCATCTTAACTTTGGTGGAATATTGGTGGAATTTCTGTAAAAAAATCAAAAAAAATCAAAAAAATCTCGATATTGTGCAACTGTAAATACATAGATTTTCAGTATTTTTGTATGGGGAGTCCCTCAAGGAGTGGAGATAGAGGGTAAGTTTGTTCGGAAAAGATGTTGGGGATGAAAAGTTAATGGGGGTCGGTCATATATTTTGCCCCCCTAGGGGTGACCCCTGATGACCTATGGTGTTTTTCGAAAATACTGAGCAACCTCCATTTTTGTATGGTGACCCCCCTAAGGGGAGGAGCTAGGGGGTGGGTGGCTTGGGGGAAAATGTTGGCGGTAAAAAGTTAATGGGGGTCGGCCATACATTCTTCCCCCCTACGGGTGACCCCTGATGACCTATGGCAATTTCCCCCCTAATTTTGGCAAAGTGGACCTTTTTCTCGGCTCGTGCGCAACCCCTATTTTTTTTTTTTTTTAATTTTTTTTTTCGGCATTGTCATTTTTTTTCAAAAAGGCACGGAATAGAGCCCTCATCTACCAAAATATCGACACAAGGTCCACCCTAGTGCTAACAGATAGAAAACTGAATAGAAAATCGTTGTTAAACACAAATAAAAATTTTAACAACTCCGTTTTTTGTTAGGACGATACAACGATACAACAGATAGTACACCCCTTATGAACAACCTAAATATCTTTTGCATTATTTTATAATATAAAACATTGACTTCCTAATAACGCCCTATTGTAGTAATTGTTTTTAAATATAAAACAATGACCTACTCGTAATAGTCTAAATAAGTACTATTTACACAGTTAAATTTTATACATTTTTATTTATTATATGTAAATATGTTTTATCCCAGCTAAAAATCGACATATATGCATCCATACAGTTTAAATGTATGTGCGTGCATGCTCATAAACATGCATTCATGACCATACATGGATACATAAATCTCCATACATGAATCATATATGACCATACGTGTGCATTACCGAAATTTGAGGTAATATCTACATGCATTAATATTTTTTATTTGTCTTTGCATTAATAATATTATAAGATAAAAACTTGAGAAAATTCATCATGATTATTCTTTTATATTAGAGATGTCACATTAGAGTGTCCCTTAAAAATGGATTTGTCGTTACACCCCCAGTTTTATTGGAAATGGTCCCAAATGAAAGAAATCGATTTTTGTTTTTTTTTTTTGGAAACCGTTAACCCGTGCCGAAAGTTGGACCAAAATTGCCCCTTTTGGAAAAAAAATGTATTACTATTAAAAATTCCGAAAATTCGAAATTTCGAAAAAAAATTATTTTTTATTCCATTTATTCATTTAGTATAGTCAAAATGATTCAAAAATGGAATTTTGACTTCATCGTATATCATTAACCCACTTTAGCCTGGAATCCAAAATGACCCACGAATTTGATAAAAATGCAAAAACGTATTTTTTTTAAATTAATTTTAAAGATTTTTTAAAATGTCTAATTTGGAGATGTCGATTGCTATTTGTAGTAGTAGTTGATATTAAAGAAAAAAAATAAATTGGAAAAATGATAATTCGAGTTTGTGTTTGGAGCGACTGCTTTTCAGGACGTTTTACAAAAATTGCTCATTTTATCAAAAATTTTAAAAATTTTAATGTTTTCATCAAATTTTACACGGTTTTCGGAAAAACAGCACTCAAATTTGGTTAGAATATAATTATCTTTTCATTACTTTAAAAAAAAATTAACCCTTAGTGTAGTCATATTAATTATGACTACGAGATTGTAAAGCCATTAAATTTATAAAAAAATCTCAACTGGATAAAAATAATTATTTTGTGTAACGTGATCAATAGGGGTTAATTTTTATACTTTTGGCCAAAAACGCCCTACTAGGAAATTTACAGAATAACACCTTTCATAATTTTCGGAAAAATATCACTTTGAATGAATAAAAAAAAAATGTCCACTTGATAAAAATAATTATTTTGAGTAACTTGATCCATATATAGTTAATGTTATCACTTTTCAAAAAAAAAGACCCACTAGGAAATTTACAAAATAACATTTATCAGATTCTTATTAAATTGGGATATGCGAAAGGTGTTATTCTGTAAATTTCCTAGTGGGGAGTTTTTGGCCAAAAGTATAAAAGTTAACCCCATATGGATCATGTTACACAAAATAATTATTTTTATCCAGTTGAGATTTTTTTTTATAAATTTAATGGCTTTACACTCTCGTAGTCATAATTAATATTAAGTTCCATGGGTCTTTTCTAACCCCAGGCCACTAAGGGTTCAGTTTTTTTTTAAGAAATGAAAAGATAATTATAATCTAACCAAATTTGAGTGCTGTTTTTCCGAAAACCGTGTAAAATTTGATGAAAACATTAAAATTTTTTAAATTTTTGACAAAATGAGCAATTTTTGTAAAATGTCCTGAAAAGCACTCGCTCCAAATACAAACTCGAATTATCATTTTTCCAATTTATTTTTTTTCTTTAATATCAACTATTATGTGGTACAAATAGCAATCGACAGCTAAAGTGGGTTAATGATATCCGAGGAAGTCAAACTTCCATGTATGAATCATTTTGACTATATTAAATGAATAAATGAAATAAAAAATAATTTTTTTCGAAACTTCGAATTTTGGGAATTTTTAATAGTAATACACTTTTTTCCAAAAGGGGCATTTTCGTCCAACTTTCGGCACGGGTTAACGTTTTTCAAAAAAAAAATCGATTTCTTCCATTTAGGGCCATTTCCAATAAAACTGGGGGGGGGGGGGGGGGGGGTGTAATGAACGAAAATCGACAAATCGATATTTTAAGGGACAGTCTAATGTACATCCACCATATTGATTTGAATATGTCAAAGGAAATTCTAAGCGCCTTTTTGACATTTACCTGTCTTATTAGAAAAATGTACTTATTGCTTATTTTATTTTCATAATTTCATCAATGTAAATTTTACATAGTACGCTTTTAAATAAATTTTACCAATGTAAATTTAACAAGGCACGTACTTAGCCAACTTAACAAAAAAAATATTCGTAATTTAGCAAAAATGCATATCAATTAATTACCAGGAATTTGGGGCTTGTATTTTTGTATTAGTTCAAGACTATGCAAATTTTACATAGCAGGGTTTTTAAAAGATACACCTGTTTTTTTCTGTTTCCGTGGGAGATAAAACTTATTTTATTTTCTCAACGGAATTTCTTGTTCTCATGTTTTACTAATGTTGCCAGATTTTCACACAATTTCAATTAGAAGCATAGTACGATTACATGGTTGATTTCGTCATGCACTTGCATTAGTAATATCAAAGGATTTATATTTATAAAATATATAAAAAAAAAACATCAATAACACTTTCACAGCCTTTTATTTTAACTTATCTCAAACAACAACAATACGTTGCAATGTTGTATGAAATGTGTATTATAGTGCCTATATTATAAATTAAAAAGAAACGTACTTAAAAAATTGCAAAATAAAAGCGGAACTCGAAAAAAGACTTTGTGGTACAAAAAATTAATTAGGAAACGTAATCAGCGATTTAGATTCTGCAAACAAATATATTGATGCAAAAATTTTCCTTTTTGCAAATTTTATTTTTCGCGATTTTTTTTGCAACTAACCACCAAACTTTGTTGTATGAAATGTATATTATAGCCCGTATATTATAAATTTAAAAAAAAACGCACGTAAAGAATTGCAAAATAATAGCGGAATTTGAAAAAAGACTTTATGGTACAAAAATGTAATCCCTAGGTTATATACTGGGGAGTTGCAATGCTAAGTATCGAGCAAGCATTTATATTCAATGTGGATGTATACATATATAAAAACTATTTGTCTAAAAAAGAAATGAGAATTATAGGACACATTTTCCAAAAACCTTGACTAAATATAAAATTACTATGTCTGTAAAAGTGTTGGGTACCTAGTACTCAATTCCGACTTCTTTTTAGGGTATCCAATGCTGAAAAGTAATGACTCAATACTTTTAGGCTTGTATTTTTTCAACAAGTAAGCAATTTTAACATGAAAATTACGCTAAAAATATACTTTTTTGTTTTTATTTGCATTAATATTTTTATTTTTCTTTTCATTAATAATATTATAAGATAAAAACTTGAGAAAATCTAGCATGATTATTCTTTTATATTAGAGATGTACATCCATCATATTGATTTGAATATGTCAAAGGAAATTCTAAGCGCTTTTTGACATTTACCTGTCTTATTAGAAAAATGTACTTATTGCTTATTTTATTTTCAAAATTTCATCAATGTAAATTTTACATAGTACGTTTTTAAATAAAATAAAAAAGTATTCGTAATTTAGCAAAAATGCATATCAATTAATTACCAGGAATTTGGGGCTTGTATTTTTGTATTAGTTCAAGACTATGCAAATTTTACATAGCAGAGTTTTTAAAATATACACCTGTTTTTTTCTGTTTCCGTGGGAGATAAAACTTATTTTATTTTCTCAACGGAATTTCTTGTTCTCATGTTTTTACTCTCATAATGTTTTACTAATGTTGCCAGATTTTCACACAATTTCAATCCCAGTACAAGCATAGTACGATTACATGGTTGATTTCGTCATGCCACTAACTTTGGAGGGCCATGCCAGTGGGACACCCCCCTGGAACCCCCCTGGGAGGTTCCCCATACAAACATTTTTTCATGTAAAGTGCCAAAAATGGTGATTTTTTTAAATGTTTGCATGGAAACCCCCCTGGGTGTGCCACTGGCATGGGTGGGTCAGCCCTCCAAAGATAGTGCGGATCTGTCATACATTTGGACTCGATTGGGGCACTCTAAAGTGGTCAAAGTGGGATTTTTCAAAATTTGGACATCAAAAGTCGGGGATTCAGAATTCGTTTTAGAGGTATGGTTCCTCGGGCAAAGTTTCTTATTTTGATCCCTAGAATACGATTTTCCTTGCCACTTGAGCAATTTTTTTGCCTCCCTACAAATCAATCTGCCCTAATGTGCAGGTTACCAATACAGACTGAAAACAAACAAAACAAATGAAGCTTCCCAGCAAAATATTGGTAATGACACCTCATTACTATCTGCATTACCCTAAATGATGAATCATTACCTTTTGCATTATTTTATAATTTCAAACAATGCCTTCCTAATAAGGGCCTATTGTATTCATTGTTTCTAAATATAAAATAACGACTTACTCGTAATAGTTTAAATAAGTACTTTTTACACAGTTAAATTTTATAAAATTTTATTTATTACCCAGCAAAATCTTTCATTACCAAATAAGTGGTTATATAATAGAAATTCATAGCTCCGTACAACTTATTTTTTGGTGTCTAAACTCATTATTTTTGTTTGGCGTGGTCGTTTTTATAAGTAGTCACGCTTACCCGCTCGCTTACGAAAAAATGAGAAATAAGTAGTTATGAGATTTTGAATAATAAGTGGTTACACACATGCTTACAAAAAGTTGAATTATAAGTGGTTATCCGATTGCTTACTTGATTCTTAAAAATAAGGAGTTAAGCAAATACTATTAGCTTAAGGAAATACATTCAGAAAAATATAAGTTTTCTCTAGTGTGTAATTTTAGGATTCGTCATAAAAATGTAAACATAAAACATATTTACATATAATAAATAAAAATGTATAAAATTTAACTGTGTAAAAAGTACTTATTTAAACTATTACGAGTAAGTCATTATTTTATATTTAGAAACAATGAATACAATAGGCCGTTATTAGGAATTTATTATTTTATATTATAAAATAATGCAAAAGGTAATGATATATCATTTTTGGTAATGCAGATAGTAATGAGGTGTCATTACCAATATTTTGCTGGGTATATGTAAATATGTTTTATTTTTAAATTTGTAATACGTGTCCTAAAACTAAAACTTAAATTTTTCTGAATTTATTTCCTTAAGCTAATAGTATTTGCCTAACTCCTTATTTTTAAGAATCAAGTAAGCAATCTGATAACCACTTATAATTAAACTTTTTGTAAGCATGTGTGTAACCACTTATTATTCAAAACTTCATAACTACTTATATCTCATTTTGTCGTAAGCGAGCGGGTAAGCGTGACTACTTATAAATACGACCACGCCAAACAAAAATAATGAGTTTAGACGCCAAAAAATAAGTTGTGCGGAGCTATGAATTTCTATTATATAACCACTTATTTGGTAATGAAATATTTTGCTGGGTTATGATGACAACTTTGTGCTTTGCACCAGATCTTGCCATTTTTATGCTTAAAAAACGACTAAATGTAGAGATACAACCTTGCGGTTTGTTCTGCGTTTATTTTTTTTATATGGAGTTTTGACAATTAAAAACGCACTGCGGATTCTCTCATCAGGGATGATAAAGTTAGTACTATAGTACTTTTCATGGTACTATTGGAACCTCAAAAGTACTATGGTACTCCTCTGACTCATTTAGTACTATTTACACATTTTCCGATTTTTAAATTTTTTGCGCTTTTTTAATTCTCATAGATATTATTGTGTTTATAAACATCTAATATCGGAGTTTTAAATAAAAAATACTTATGTTGAAAATATTTAAAATATTAGATATTACTAGGGCAACCAAAAAAAGCTCTAATAGCAATGTTTTAAGCTCTTAAAAAAAGCTACAAAAAACAGTAAAATAAGCAGTTAAAATGCAAAATTAAGCCCTTAAACTATTAAAATGCTTAAATATTAAAATGCTATATTTTTGGAACTTCAGGAATCAGACAAAGTTGTCAGATTCTTAAATTTATTTTCATCGGGAAATACATCAATTGCATTAAAGGAATTAAATATGCTAAAATCCCAAAAATTATTTAAAAAATTGTGAAAAATAAACTGTTGAAGACATGTCCCTATCCGGTTTTCATTTTTGCCTAAGGAAGTCGTCATTGTCATATTTGTACTATTACAATCGAGGCTAGAAAAATTAAAAGCTTATTTTAACAAAAAAAAATTTTATTTAAAATAAATGTTAAAAACAAATTTTAAATAGAAAAAGAATTTTTAAAACTACTGATTTTAGAAAAAAAAAAAGCAAAAATATGCTCTATTTTCGCATAAAAAAGCTCAAATAAGCTTAATTTTTAAAGAAAATAGCAAAAATAAGCCAATATCTACAAAATAAGCAAAAACAAGCAAATTTAGATGAAATAAGCAGAAAAAAAGCTCTAACAAATATAGCTTAAAATTCTTATATTTTTAAGATCAGAACTTGTATTTAATCTAACTTGTTCTATCTTTTCAAATAAAAAACATGCTCTGGCTTCTTTTTGGTTAGCCTAGATATTACTATTGAAAACTCAAGTTAAACACATAAAAATGTTCTTTCGCATTTTTAATTAAAATACGTACATATACAAACAAATATTAAAAATTAGGAGAATTAAGAAATCTAGAAATTTTTGTGTTTTTTGAAACTAGCAAAATGTTTTTCCCCATCAAAACTCATAAAGAATTCACTCATTCGATTTTTATTCTGAATGATTAAATACCTAAACCCTATTTCGAATAATCGATCTAATAATCCACCTAATTCAATCATTAAATTAATTTGATTTGATTTTCAGTCAATTTCTTCATTCGAAAATATTCCTATGACATTCACAAATAATATTTGCTTTAAATAATATTCGCTTTAAAACGTAGTTGAATACGGTTTTCAGGGACTTTAAATTCTGAACCTTAAACTCACAGAAATAAAGCTGTAAAAATCGCAGAAAAGTGGACTTACAAAAGAAACTGCTGAGATTATCAGATTTTTTTGCTAAATACTAGTAACATAAGAACAGCAAAAATAAGACTGGTAAATTTACAAAATTTTAGTTATATCTAAGTTACTTTTAGTTCATTGAAAATACTAAATTATACTGTAAAATCTGCAGAAAATATTAATATTGGTAAACTAAGAATACAATAGCAAAAATAAACTCTTATTATATCTGAAAAATTTTTGTATTTTTTAAGTTACATTTAGTTGCTAAAATCAACGGAAATGGTTGCTAAAAATAATAAACTGCTGATTTCACAAGACTAGATTTTCATTCTTATTAAAAAAGTTTAATAAGAATGATTTTTCCAGATTTTAAATTTTTTGTGATTTTTTAGTCTACTAATTATTATTTATTTCTGATTTTGGCAGGTTAAGTCGTTATTTTCTGTTAACCACAATTTATTCAAATATAACTAAAATTGTTGTAAAGGGTTTTTCAATAAGAGCGCTACAAAAGTTTTTTTTAAATAAAACAAAAACGGTTTTGGATATCAATAAAATTCTTTATTCCTGTGAAAGTACGTTCGATGCCATTATGTATGGAAATCGATCTCTTTTGCATGGCCACCATGAGCACGCTTGCAGAAGTCCAGACGCTGAACCCAATTTTCGACGGTTTCCAAGCATAAATCGGCCGATATTCGTACGAAGTTCATCAATCGTCGCTGGCTTGTTGGCATAGACCATAGATTTGACGTAGTCCCACAGGAAATAGTCCAACGGCGACAAATCGCACGACCGAGGCGGCCAATCGACTGGACCATTTCGTGAGATAACACGTTCTCCAAACTTGGTTTGCAATAAATTGATTGTGACATTCGCTGTGTGGCTTGTGGCGCCGTCCTGTTGGAACCACATGTCCTCCAAGTCCATATCATCCAATTGGGGCCAAAAATATTCGGTTATCATTGAACGGTAGCGATTCCCATTCACAGTAACGTGCCGGTCTTGATCATCACGAAAGAAGTACGGTCCAATGACGCCGCCGGCCCATAAACCGCACCAAACCGTAATTTTTTCGGGATGCAATGATGACTCATGGAGTACGTGTGGATTGCTGTCTGACCAATAACGCATATTTTGTTTATTGACGAAGCCATTCATTATGACGACCATAAATTGGACGTAGCGCCCTTAACGTTGAGGCCACTGACACCGAATTTCGGTAGTAAATTTTAATAATTTCGACTCGTTGTTGGCTCGTATATCTTTCCATCATGAAATAGCAAACCTTACTGAAGAGAAATGTCAAAAGAGCGACAAGAAATATGGCGTCGTTTGCTGTCCTTGTCTTTCTACTTTTGTAGCGTCCCTGTTGAAGAACCCTTTATATGTATTTAATAGTTTTGTTTTTGCTGTTCTTATCTTACTAATATTTTACAAAACTCATCTGATTGCATAAATAGTTTTAACTAAAATTTTTACGTTTTTCTATTGCCGTATGAGTTAGATATAACAGAACTCTTTATTTTTTATGAGTTTTTATTTGTCAATTTATAATGATAAAAAAATTAAATGAAAAAAATTTTTGGTACTATAGAGGTCGAAAAAGTACTATTTTTTAAGCCGTTTGGTACTATTTTAAAAATCCCATTTATCATCCCTGCTCTAAATTAAAACTTAATTTAATTTCTCTGCGTTTTCTCTCATACTTGCATATTTTCATTCTCACACTCACTACAATGTTCCCATATTTTCAAAAAATAATCCCGATATTTGATGATGTTCAGAGATGGAAAAGTTGAAACGATTGAAATTTTATTTTATAGTTTCGAATTCATTTAGCCTATCATTTTAATTTAATGATCTTTGCCGAAGTTAAAATGAAAAAAATATAAAAAATTAACAATTTTTTTATACTGAAACAAAAACTTCATTTCCCATCGCTGGTGCTCTCCACACATGCACTAAATGTACATACACATACATGTAAACAAAGTATAAATGTATGTATAAATAAAAACAACCGTCTCCGCAGCCGCAGTCATTTAATTTGTTTTTTCTCTCCGCAGCGGAATCCGCAGCCGCAGCCGCAAGGTTGTATCTCTACTCTAAAGTAGGATATTTTTGTCACAAAAAAAAGTTGACAACACGTTTATTTTATGTGGGTTTTTTTTTATAGAATGGAAAAACAAAGCAAAACACAAGAGGTGATATTTTTTATGAAAATAATGTATAAAACTGCTAAAAAATATTAGGCAGTTATCTTAAATGCACAGGTACAAAAAGTGCACTTAAAAAAGACAATTGCGTACATAATTTTGTAAAATAGAAACGAAAGCAAAATTTTTTGCAGTTATAGCAAATGTGCTAGTTTTTGTCCAGCATAAATGCACTATAAGATCGTAGAGAATCCATCTGGATACATTGCTTGTTAGCACATTTTCTGTGTCGTCAGTGTGGAACAGAGACTATTATAGGAAATCAAACTTACAATACTCACCGGTAGAGGGCGCTGTAATTTAGTATTACCTGAGCAACTATTTTGTATCAGTTGAGCCTATATTCAAAAACTGCTGAAAACTGCACAAAATAAGGAAAAAAACAAGCACGGAATATATTCAAATAATAAAATTTGAGATATCCGTTTGTTTTTTGTTCTGTTGTTTGTTATTATTTAAAATTAAATAAAAAGAGAAAATTGTCAATTTTTTGAACAAAGTGCCATCTAGTGATAACGATGTTGTTATAACTTATTTTTTTGGTGATGTCATACCCTTGGTGTGGAAAAACCGAATTTGAGATTTACTAAATGTCTTTATAAAAAATTTTTTTTTAATTGTATAACATGCCGTTGAATTTAAGTGCAACAACCCTACTAAAAAAAATTATATGTCTTTTGATATTATATATAATAATATCCGAAAAATGAGAACATCTAATTGTATCAAATTAGATCGTATTATGATCATATTAGATCTACTTTGACACAATTAGATCTAATTTTATGGAATAAGATATGGTTTGATACAATTTTATCCGGATTTTGTCCTCATCCAAATGTATCAAATATAATATAATCGTATCCAACGAGATATAATGGTATATAATTCGAAACAATTATACATAATCATATGAGGCATATGTAACTATATATCGGTCTATATATAATTGGATATTGTAATATGTTGCACTATATATTGTATAATATATAATTATTTAGGATATAATTTCGTAAAATTTTATATAATTATATCTTGGTATATATGTCCCAATATATAATTATAAAAAATTTTATATGATAATATATGACTATATCAAAACTTTTTTATTTGGGTACACAAAAATTTTTTGGAATTAACAATTTCTAATTAATTAATTTTTGTCTAGCTACGCCGGTGAGGACAATCCCGTCGAAAGAAAGTTCTATATATTTCGGACATTTCGGACAGATTTTCCTCTAAATATCTTTAAAGTTTGGCGGTTTTCCATTCAGTTTTTTATATAGGTACAAATTTTTTCAAATTTAATCAATTAGCGTTTTTTTTAATCACCTGGATTTAGAATTTTTCATACAAAAAGTGGATTTATTAAATCCAAAAAAAAGCTGGATTTAATAAATCCATAATAAAAGCACAAATATATGAAACAGCCTATTAATTTAATGACAGAAAAAAATACGAACGAAAATTAAAAGAGAAACAAAAAAAATTTAAAAACTAACAAATAAAAGGTTTTTATTAATTTTTTTTATGAAATATGTTTAGAAAAAAACTACACCGCACTAAATACATATTTTCGATCTTGGACATGGAGAAATAGCTCAAATAGAAATGGCAATTTTTCACTCTACAGTAAGTAATTTAATTAAATCCAATTAGTGAATATTAAATATTGCAATGGAATTTTTCAATTGTTTAAAAATATAAATTGAAGTGATATAACTGAAAAGGCAGACTGTTTATCGCTGTTTTATATAAAATATAATTAAAAATTAAAAGTTAAAGTAAAATCCTTCATCATCGAATTTGTTATTAAAAATTAGGGTGAAAGAAGTGTCGGACAGAAAATTTTTTTAAAATAGGGAGAAACTAACCCCATCTGTTGAGCACTTTTAGAAATACTTTTTGGATTTATTAAATCCAAGTGATTAGAAAAAACGGCTAATATGAATTTTTTGTGTTAAAATGTAAGCACAGGACCTGTGGCCATATTTACGATATAAATGCGATGTGCTAATCTTGATATTTAAACCACTAATTAGCGCTTAATACAGGCTTTTATGGTTTTTTGCTATATCGACCTAAATAAATGTTATGGCTTAGTAAAGAAGCAAGTAAAAGGAAAATATTTCAACAAAAAAAAATGTTACGTTAAAATCGCGATTTTTCATAAAATGTATATGGCAGCATATCTTTCCAAGTTGTTCCCAAAGACCAACTTTTAGTATAATATGGGGTCACTTCTAAAAACTGTTCTTGCAAAATTTCAAGCAAAACAGTTTCCATTTCCAAAAGTTAGTCGCTGAAATAGCACAAAACCTTAAAAACCTGTTTTAAGCGCTAAGTAGTGGTTTAAATATCAAGATCAGCACATCGCATTTATATCGTAAATATGGCCATTGGCCACAGGTCCTGTGCTTACATTTTAACACAACAAAATTCATATTGATTAAATTTGAAAAAATTAGTATATAAAAAATTTAATGGAAAACCGCCAAACTGTAGACATTTAGCGGAAAATCTGTGCCTTAGATCGAAAAATAAAGTAAGCCATTGTAATCAGCAATATATAGAATTGATGGTCAGAGCTCTATTAATTTTTAAAAGTCAAGATTTTGTCATGTAGTGTAATTAAGACGCCAAAAATATTTATATCAATAAATTAAGCCTAAACAACATAAACGCAGTGTCGACCGCAGTGCGACGTTTTGTCGATAAAGCAGTTTTTGTATCTTCTTTATTTGTCACTGCCAAGAAATTAGAAATGTTTCTACAGGGTCCACCATCTAACGTTTTTTTTTTTCAACTAGTGCTTATTTCGTGAATGGTAACACTTAGCTCATGTCTGTTTTGACAGATACTTAGTTTTATCCTTCCGCTGAACGAATATGGTTGTGTATACGCTTGAACAACGCTGGGAAATATTGCGACATTACTTTGAAAATCATGGTAATGTTGCAGAATGTGTGCGATCAGAAATGGCGATCGTTATCGGGCCATGTTGAACGAATTTTTGTTCACAAAAATTGAAGAGGAAGATATTGGCAATATTTGGTTTCAACAGGACGGCGCTAAGTGCCACACAGCCGAAGCTACACTCGATGTTTTGCGCCCTGTTTTTGAAGATCGCATTATCAGCCGCAGAGCTGATGTCGTTTGGCCACCTCGGAGCTGCGATTTGACACCGTTGGACTATTATTTGTGGGGTGCCGTCAAAGAATAGTGTTAAGCCGACAAGCCAGAGACAATTGACGATTTAAAGGACAATATTCGGGAAGCCTTTGGTGAAACACAGCTGCACACAATCGATAATGTGCTTAAAAATTGGGCCAATCGTGTAGGCTACTGCATGGCCAGCCGAGGCAGCCATATGAATGAAATTAGTTTCCATTATTAACCGGAAGGATTGTACTTTCAAATAAAAAAAGAAATTTGAGAAAATATTCAGTAGTTTTTTTTTTATAGCATTTTCAAAAAAAAAAATTTATTTGGCCGACCCTGTATATAAAAAAGAGCTGTTTTTAAAGAAAACGCAAAAAGAAATTTTTGAAAATATTAAATCATTTTCGCGAAATTGAAGAACAAAGTTTGACAGCACTGCCACTGTCCACTGGGACTTTCGTTTGGGCTTTAGAACTTTTTCCATAAACTAATTCATTTTATTTTATAAACTTTTCTATTGACACTAGTTTCTGTTACAAATTTGTAGAAAATTTTAAATAATTTCGATGGTTAAAAATTCTACGAGTACTTAATCTTTAACAATTTAATATTTAATATCATTTATCATGTGAATATTGTGAAATTGACAGGCAATACGACATCCTCTCGAGCAGTAAATCTCATCGGAACACATTGATTGAGCCAGGTCAACCACAGCCTTCGAAAGAGCTCGGCAATAATCGAAACACATAAAGCATTCTGGATTTTGGCGACATTTATTGAAATACATAAATGATCCAGCTACAATATTCTTTCCATTAGGAGTCTGAAATATAAAAGAAATTAAAGTAAATAATTAAAAACGTATTTTAAAAATATAAAAGTATATTTATTAACAATGTTATTAAATAAATGAAAAATTTCATTTCATAATTTCCACAGAAACTTCGTAAATTTTATTTAACATTTCATTAATATCATGCAGATAATTCTTAATTAAACAAACATACCTGTAAAAAACATTTTTGACGACACTGATTTACTTTAAAATTTCTCCATAATGTTGTATCCTTAGAGAAGTTTATAGTACTTGATTTTATTTCATGTATAAAAATTGCTAATAAAATTATTAACAAAATGTATTTATTCATAATTTTCACAGTTTTGTACATTTATTTCCTATCTTTTCACAACTTTACTCGGCAAAATTTAATTCTAAACTACTTCTCATTCATTTGTACCTTTATCCTTTTATAGACAAAGATTTTGTTAAAATACCAATTCATTCACAAATGTTTGAAAAACCCCAGGGTAGAGGGTTCTTATAACCAATTAACTACGATACCCATTTTTGACATACATGCTTAAGAATTCGGCATTTATGCATAAGTTCACACTACATTATTTTCATTCAGCATTCTCTGGCAGTACTGAAAAAAACCTAAAAGCGGCAAACAAACAAAAAATGGTTTTTAAAATACACGGTCAAGCATGCTGTAAGATTTGACTTCAAAACCACAAAATCAACACAGCGGATGATAATGACAAAATTATTTTTATTAATTTTTTTTCTTGGAATTTCATTTTTGAACTTCTGTTTTTGCATTTTTTAGTTTATTTATTAACGTTATCCCTTTCTTGTCACAAAATAACTTATTAAAAGTGTAAAATTCTCCAAATGTTTGATGACAGCATGCTTGGTAGTATATAGGCCCCTAAAGGAGTTTCAAATTGATACCCAAAATCTAATTGTAACTGCTTATATACATATTTACTTCACATTTATATAACCCTAGAAACCCTCGGGAAAAACATTTTAAATATTTATACTTTCTTTTTCAGTTACCTTTACTTGTGTTTTTCCAATTGATGAATTATTTGTCACAAATATGTAGCTGCAGGAAAAAGGGATTACACATAAATGCAATTAAAGTGGGAATATCCGTTTTGCTATATTCATTGATAAGTGGTAATATGTATGTGTATGGTTTTATGGATTAAGCGTAAATCCCAATTTACACTGCAATTAAAAAATACACCCATAAAATTAAGTAATGGCAGAGTGAATAACATAAATAGTCAAGTTCAGTTTTATATGAATTCACTATTAAGGGCAATTCACACGTCCATTAGCCCTATCTACTATTACCCAGTATTGGAGACATAAATTGTAAAATTTTTGTAAATTCTATTTTGAAAATGACATTTCATATCCCCAGTACTGGGTAATAATAGATATGGACGGACAGGGATGGATAGCGTGGTAATTAGGGATGACAACCGGGATTGGTTTTTTTAAAATCCCGGAATTCAGAATTTCAAAGTTTAAAAAAACGGGATCCCGGGGCGGATCGGGATTTTTCGAGATCCCGAATTTTTTTCGGGATATCGTGATTTTTTGCCATTTTACTAGTTCTAACTAAAATGTTTACAGCATTTTTCTTTTTCTGTTATATTTAGTTTCTAAATATATTTAGTAAAAATTTGATCAAAATGGATTTATTAAATTACAATTTTTTAAATACAAACAAAATTGTAATATTTAACTTTTTCGTATTTTAACAAAAAATATTTGAAGAATTGCATATTTATTTAGAACTTTTATATTTCCATAAAATTTCATTAAAAATTAATAAAAAATTAAAAATAAAAATTTAAATCGTTTCAAAAATTAATTTTTGAGTGTACAAAAATAGAAAAAAATAAAAATTTTACAGTGAAAACTACAAAAAATTATTAATTGTGTGAAAACTAGTAAACTTGATACACAAGACGTTTTACTAATTTTCTACTAACTTATTTTTTTGAGTGTACGTAAACTTTTTATTTTTTTTTTTGTACTGTTGGAGTAAAAAATTTTAAATTTATATTTATACAGTAGCACCGCAGGAAAAATTTTTTTTAGATATTTAGAAATTTTCCGCGTGGAAAAAAATGTTTTTGTAAAAAATTTTTTTCTAAAATCACGCGATATTTTGGGTTTTGCCTTGTTTCATAAAAAATTAAAATTTGTATATGTATTCGAAAGTAGCGCCGCAGGGGGAAAATTTTTTTAATGCCTGGCTTAGTAGCGAAAGCCGAAAATGCGCATTCTGCCTTGCTGGTCTTATCGAATTCTTTCAAAAATTTTTATTCTTTGTAATTTACTTGTAAAAATTGTATAATCTTTCTTTTCTTTGCTAATTAAATTGAGTTATATTATCTTTAAAAATTAAAAATAATAATAGCTGTGTTTTCGACTTAACTATATCCGTTAACTTAAAAAAAAACTAAAAGTGCATAAAAACGTTTTTTAGACGAAAACTAAGATATTACTTTTCGTATGCACGTTAACTTACAACGTGGATAATTATCAACGTTGAAAACTCAACGTTTATACCGTTACACACCCAGCGTAACTTCTTCGCGCTAATACCTAAAAAGTTTTGCTGACGTACGTTCGATTATACTGGAACTATCATAAAAACTAACTATTTAAAAAAAATTTATACTCCAATAAGTTTAATGTAGATTTGCTATAAATACTTAACGTTGATAGGCATAAGCCAAAATACAGCTAATAATAAAAATAAACAAAAATACGAATATAATTATATTAAAATTGAGATCATTACATTATTTATTTAGAATTGCTAATAGTTTGAATATTATTGGGCAGATTGTTCCAAAGACGGGTGGTATAATCTAAGTATATAATCTTACGGATCATGAGAAGGCACCTACCCAGGTATGAAAAGTGAGGAAAAAGAAGTAGTAAAAACATAACAAGAGATGAATAGGGAGTAGTGATAATTTGTGTGGGGTTTGAACCCACACTCGTTGGCATTTCAAGCAGACGCTCTACCCCTTATGCTATGGCTTGTTATAACTTATAGCTGACTTTTAGCAGTCTTGTTCAGTAAATTGTTATATTTATTTCTTTCTATTTTTATTAACAAAAATATTATAACATATTGGCAAATATATAAAGTTGTTTTTTTTAAAGTGTTTTTTTATATAAAAATAATACATTCATAGAAAGAAATAAAGCTGTAAAAATAGGAGAAAAAGCTACTAAAAATTATGTAATTAAAAATGACCTTGCAAAAAAACTGCTGATATTAGCAGATTATTTAATGCTAAATACAAGTACACTCAAAAAAAAAGTCAGTAAAGTCAGTAAAGTCAGCAAAAAATGTTGCTGTGTCAGCAAATTTTTAGTCAGGAGCGTGCTTGCAAAAAAGTTGGTAATTTCAGCAAAAGGTTTGCTGAAAATAAGCGAGCTGATTTTTACCAAAAAAATTGTAATCTTCAGCAAAAGTTTTGCTAACACTTAGTCGACTGCAAATGAAAAAAATCCTTGCTAAAATCACTAAACTTTTTTCTGAATATTAGTAGACTGAAAAAAACTCAAAAAACTTGTAGCGAAATTTTACTTTAGTTAATTTATTTGCTGATAATTTAAATATAGAATATGTGTAGAGTTGTTTTCCTTTTTTTGTCATTTCCGTTTCCAGACAAGCTGCGACATCTATGAATGCTGTTATCAGCTATGAATGCTGTTATCAGCACAATTTTTGTAGCAAAATAAATTAATAAAACATTAAGGGTTTTCACAAGGGGTGTACTATTTGTTGTATCGTTGTATCGTCCTAACAAAACACAGAGTTGTTAAAAATTAAATTGAAAAAATACAACATTTGAGAATAGCACGATACAACATTTTTACGTATGTTTAGTGTCCTATGTTTGAGTGTGCTAACCGATAGAAAACTGAATAGAAAATCGTTGTTAAACACAAATAAAAATTTTAACAACTCTGTTTTTTGTTAGGACGATACAACGATACAACAGATAGCACACCCCTTATGAACAACCTAATTAGTTCAAAATTAGTTTAGTGCTAAAGAAATATAACTAAAATTTTTGCTGAAAACGGAATTTCAGCAAAAAAATTGCTGAAAACTAGTACACTTGATATACAAGACGTTTTACTAACTTTTCTACTAACTTATTTTTTTGAGTGTAAGATAAGAAGGAAAAATAAAATTGTTAAATTTACTAAATTTTGGTTACATTTAAGTTAACTTTTAATACGAATTACCTTGATAAAATCCGGAAAAAATTTTGCAGCATATTAGTAGATAAAAAATAGTTTTTTCTGCAAGGTAATTTTAGACTTATTTTTACTAGTTCTAACTAAAATGTTTACAGGTGCCTGTTATAGTTTTATAAGAAAAATTATTCCAAATACTGCAACTTTCATACCAAACCTAGAAAATAAAAATTGTTTCAGTGTCAAAGAATTTTTCGAATACAACAATTTTTCCTAATATAATAGGTTTAATTTAGAAGAAGTGCTTAAGGGGCAGTTTTATAGTCAGAACTAAGGCCTTTGAAAATTTCTTATTTAAGAAATATTTAAGAAAAAAGCGATCTGAGAACAAAATATATAAGAAAATATCAATCTTTGTTCTGACTATAAAAATGGCCATAATTATTGCAACTTTTAAATAAAAAAATAATTTTTCAAGAAGAATGTCCTAAAATTTGAAAGGTTTTCATCTTGAAAAGAATATTTTAAATTTTACAAAAGTAAACAACTATTGAGGAAACTATCCCGATGGATTCCTTCCAACCCTAATGAAATTCGGATATTTGGTAGAGCTCTGCGGCAAACGACGCCATAAATCCAAGTCAAAAACCTCGTACTATTACCCGGTAATAAGTTTTGTAAGAAGAAGTTAAGATATGTAACCTCTTACTTTTCTATTATAAAACATATTATTTTAGCAAGGGCACGTATTATTTTAATGCTACATTTACAATTAACCAAAAAATAGTAGTTTTTAAAAACTACTTCTATTTACTTGTCAAATTCAATACAAATTTTTAATCAAAAATTAAAATTTTTTAACCCTTCTTTGCATGATGATGGAAATTTCCATCATAACATTTATTGATGAAAAAAACGACCACAAACACGTAATTTGTAATTTTTTTGTTGCTAACAATAATTTTCATAATACGAAAAAGCATTAAAAATATTTTAAATTGGGTAATTTGTGCTTAGATGTGTGATTTTTTTATGAATATGTATCAAAAAATCTGCGAGCTAATATTATAGTAAACACTTAAATAAAACCAAATACTTAAGTGCATTACTTACGGTTGGTGATGGTGATCCTAAGACCATGAAATTTAAAAAATTAATTAAGAAGTTCATTTAAGAGATTTTAAATAGTAGTGCACTTAAATTTCAAAACAAAAAAACTTTTGTTTTAACTTTAAATATAAGGGCCAGTTCTATAGTCAGAACTAAGAACGATTGTTTTCATAAGTAAGTAATTTCGTTTGAGATCGATCTTTGTTTTGACAATAAAACTGGCCCTAAATATTAATTTTAATTAAATTAATCAAAAAATTTGTTAAATTGCAAAAAATGGTTAACAGTTTCAATAATAATTCTATAAAAACAAACTCATTATAAAAAAAATTTTGAGAATTATCTCTTAAAAAAATGTAGAATCTGTCATGTTTTCTGAACAAAGAAATTCCTTCTTGAAACCAAGAATATACACAAAATCTCAAAATTTAAATGCTTGTTTAATGTGAAATTCTAAAATATCTGTTTAAAAAATTCATCGTGTTGTCCCTTATAGCATTATTTGCAAAAAAAACAAAATTTTGGGCCTCAAGGGGTGGGGCTTCAGCTTCCATAGCGCCCCCTGTTGTATCCGCGCCTGTACATATGCCTCATATAATTATGTATAAAGAACAAAGATTGCTAAAAAAAAGTTTTTTTAGAAGGAAATATGACAACGATGGACTGATAATTTTTCGGAAATTGTATCGAATTATATACCATTATATCTACTTGGATATGATTATATTATATTTGATACATTCGGATGAGGACAAAATCCGGATAAAATATTAACAAACCATATCTTATTCCATCAAATTAGATATAATTGTGTCAAATTAAATCTAATATAATCATAATACAATATAATTTGATACAATGAGAAGATCTCATTTTTCGGATATAATTATATATAATAACAAATCATATATATTTTTTAAATAGGGATTAACCATATTTTAATATGTAATTATATACCCGACTAAAAAAGTTTTTATATAATCTTATATGATTTGATATAATCATAAATGTTGATATGCGTGGCTTTATATAACCATATACATTTATATTAACACTTTGGTTTTATAAATACCCGAGTAAAAAACGTATGACATATATTTTTTAATATTAAAATATATGATAATATAAAATATTGTGTGCGACCTTATATGTTTTTATATGGTGATATATTAGAAATTTTTTTAGAAATTTTCTCATATGTAATCATATTAAATCATATATCAGTATTTGCTTTATTGCAAATTGTATATATAGGAATATATAATTAGTAAAACCTTTCAAAATTTTATATATAAATAGATACGAAAAATATTTTTAATTTTATTTTTTACATAACAATATCGTCGGCTTGCCTGCAAGTAGTGTAATGTGTTCTTTAACAGGTTTTCAGGAGGCCGAAAAAACTGGTTTATATTATCATTTAAATATATTTTATTGACATCATATGCCTTAATAATGATTGTAATAAATAAGGTCGTGAATCATTAGGGCATATGATGTCAATAAAATATCTTAAAAGGATAATATAAATCAGTTTTTTCGCTCTCCTGAAAACCTGTTAAAACCAAAAACATAGCACTTCTTGCAGGCAAGCCGACGATATATTAGTTAATATCAGACCCAAGTTCGAGATTAACTAATATATTCGAAATTAATGTAATATTTGATCCAGAACAATTTTTTATATGCTTTACTCAATTTTTTCATTAAACTAATATTTTCTGAGCTTTTTTACTTCTAAAACTTTTTTTTTAATTAAAAAAATCCAATTTAAAAAAATTAACATTTAAAACCATGGCCCGGCTCGTAATGGGTTAATAAGTCTAGGTATGTTGCATATCATTGGAAAGGTATTTCAAGTACCTCCCCAACGATATATATATTTTGTTCTGGTCCGATAAGTTTTGAGTGGAGAAATAAGCCATTGAATATTGTTGTAGATCATCTTCAGCTCCATAAATCGGGAACTATGAGCCTCCAACAAAAAAGAAGTGCATTGCCGGGCTAACCATTAAAATTTTATTTAAAATAAAAAAAAAGCTTAACATATTTAAAAAAAAATTTCTAAGTCCAAAGAAAATTTCTATATTTGATAAAAAATTATCTAGTCTAAAGAATAACAGATTTATACATTAACGTCTTTAATAGTTACTCATTACACTATGCGACAGTCTAGGAATCGAGATATATCGATTTGAAGTTAGTAACTATCATATAGGGGAAATTGTCACCTTTGGTGGTCTTTTTTTTGACATAACTCGAGAACCACTAGTCCGATTTTGCTCAAACAATTTTAAAAATTACAATTCCTTTAATCTGTTCATATAACGTTTTTCTATATACTTAACAGCTTTGCCGGTAAAAAGAAATGTATGAAGAAAAAAAGTATTTTTGCCTAAAATATTAAATTTTTTTTATTTTTTAAATTCATAAAAAATCCAAAACGGAAAAAAAGGCAAGTCGTATTACTTTCACGCAAAGTCACATAACCTTTAAACAAAATGAGACATAGATCATGAAAATCGATGGACGCGTTTCGCTTTTATTCACAATTAAGTGAAGGTATCTCATTTTAACAAGAATATTGATTTTATGTTTCAATGAGTTTGGATAATATTTATTATATATTATTTATTATTAACACGTAAAATTAAAAATTATTACAGGTAATTATTAGGTTATTACATAGATACATAGGTTATAAAAATCGATGAACGCAAAACTTATTTTCGTTTGTTTGCGCCCTTTACTTTCTTGCGTGGTGGTTCGCCCACTTGTTCAGAGTCTGTATCGGATGAGGATCTGTCTTCATCTGGAAAAATCAATTGTTTTTAATCAGTCAGTTAACTTCATTTTTGTGACTTACCCTCGGAGGAAACTCCCATTGTATATTCTTCTTCTTCATCTTCATTGTCTGGATCGTACGTCTTTTACGACCACCAACAAATTTCAGCCAGCAGCGAATC
This sequence comes from Leucophora obtusa, assembly GCA_949987735.1. Classification (NCBI taxonomy): domain Eukaryota; kingdom Metazoa; phylum Arthropoda; class Insecta; order Diptera; family Anthomyiidae; genus Leucophora; species Leucophora obtusa. Next base: position 44,400,699 of record OX465297.1, read on the forward strand.
GAGCCTTTTGCCTTTTTTTCACGTTTCCATTGGCATTGCCACTTGATGGAAGCGCTCGCCATGTTCATCCGACTCTGAGGCTAGCTGCTTGCTGAAGTATTCGAGATGGTGATGCAAGAAGTGAATTTTGAGGGACATATTCACTCCAATTTTCTGGAAGTAGTGCAACATCTTGGTCACAAGAGCGGGGTAATTGTGTGCTCGCGTACTTCCCAAAAAATATCGTATGACTTTCTTCACTGCCCTCCACGCAAAGTAATCATTACCGTCTAAAGCACCTTTAAATTCCTTTGATTTCATGAGCTTTCGTATATCCGGCCCATTCAGAACACCTTCCTTCAATTTTGCTTCGCTGATTCGTGGGAAAATATTATTCAAACAATCAAGAATTTTCGGTTGCTTCACAATGGCCTGGATGAAATTTTTTACGATTCCCAGTTTGATATGGAGAGGCGGCATGAGGACGTTCTCCATTGGCACCAGTGGATCATTTACGCAGTTGTGTCCTTTCTCCGTTGGATCTCGAGGAAGCCAGTCATGCGTTTCGTATTGGTTTCCTTTAAATCGTGTATCCCAAAGACACAAGAAACACATGTTTTTCGTATAGCCTCCTTGGAGACCTCTTAGCATCGCCACGACTTTCAGATCACAACTGATCCGCCACATGTGATCAGTGTAGCAAACTTTATCCAAAATTATTTTCATCGAATCGTATGTTTCGCTCATGTCTGTGCTGTAGCCAATGGGAATGCTTGGTTTTTTATTATATTTATGTTGCAAAACGACTTTCAGGCTTGATTTCGAAGAATCGATGAACATTCGCCAATCAGCTGCGACATAATTAATGGCCATCGCCTCCATCAGTCCCTTTATATCGTGGCAGTAAACAAATGTGTTCCCTTCGTTGAGTGTGTAGTACCGTTGGAATAGCAATTGTCGTCTTCGATATCCGGTGACTTTGACATTAGGCTCCAAATTGTTGCCTTCTTTCAAAAGCTGGGCAAGTTTTTCTGCTTCACGTTGAGAAAGGTTTAATTCTGCAACAATCTTGTCCATTCTTGCTTGTGATAATGGAATTATTTTGTTCGATGGGCCGGCTTCTGGTGTTGGTTTATAGGTGAAATCCGATTGATCCATTGTTTCAATAGAAAAAGAAGTTTCTCTGTCAGGACTTGGAAGCGGTGGAATTGGTATTTCATCCGAATGCGGTAGAGGTATTTGTGCACTTCTAACAGATATGTAAACTCTTCGTTTAAGGCCTTTACGATTTACTCCACATATTTTGTTTGCGAAAGCGTAACAGTTATCGGAATTGTGCTCTCCTGGATCAGTCCAAATCATTGGTACACCAAAAGAAAGTGAACTGCGTTTCCCTTGGATCCACATGTTAAGAGCATTGTAGCACGTTTTACAAATTTTGTCTGGGGCCCACGAAACGCCGCGAATTATTTCGGAATCAAAATAAAGTTTAAAAGCACGCTCCACTTGCTCAGTGAAACGTAACAAAATAAATTGATATTTTCTGGACAATTTGCACTTATTTCGGTTTTATACTTTTATTACTTTTTCGTCACTTTAAAAAAATCGTACTTTACGCGTTCGGAGACACTTGTTGAATGACAAAAATCGATCAATGAACACCTATAAAAACTACGTAAGTTTCAATATTTTACTGAGAGGTACTTATGAATTGTCGCATCTTTTAAGGGTGGCTATATACCTGATTCGTGGGCGTTTTAAATTTTTCGAAACGTTCTAAAACATGACCACTCATAAATGTGGGTGCAATTTGCGTAACAAAATCATGCAGGTAGCCAACGGAAAAAACCCAAATAATTAAAAAAGTGCATTTTCCTTTTTTCCTTTTAATTGTCCACGCACATTTATGACCGTTTTTTAGTTTGTTACCGCTACCATAACAATCAAAAAACCTTTTGTTTACTACTTTTTTTTATTATTTTAGGCAAAAAATATTTTTTTCTTCATACATTTATTTTTACCGGCAAAACTGTTGAGTATATAGAAAAACGTTGTATGAACAGATTAAAGGAATTGTAATTTTTTTAAAATTGTTTGAGCAAAATCGGACTAGTGGTTCTCGAGTTATGTCAAAAAAAAAAGACCACCAAAGGTGACAATTTCCCCTATATGATAGTTACTTACTTCAAATCGATATATCTCGATTCCTAGACTTGACCCAGCGAAACGCCGGGACACGTATAAATTCTTTTTTAGCGATATAACTTTCCCCGGTAGTTTGAACCCTTCCCGATCACTGACCCCTACCTTTTGTTTCACAGTGTTATCAATAGTAGCCCTCGACTGACAGTCTGGCATGTGATGAATATCGAAAACGATCTGATTTTCAACGGTAAATATTTTAGGATCTGTACAATATCAATTATATTTTATTTCCTAATTTAGATGTCCGGCGTCAAGTAAAACGATAAATAATAATTTGAAGCCAATTTGATTTTCGCGAAACAAATTATTCTAGATTGAAAAACTGTTCGTTTTCGATTTCCATCACACTCCTGAGTGTGTAGGACCCGAAATCCTGCTGCCCTCCGATTCAAAGTTTTTTTTATCATTTAAATTTAATCATATCGTATTGTATTAACTTATATCCAATGTGATCGGGACAAAATTCGGATATAAGTTTATCATTTGATATAACTTTGTATCCTTGTAAATACAATTATATCCAATATGATACAATTTAATATAACCATTTTTCGGATGAAATTATATCCAGTTACATATTGCAAATATATCCATTCACATATAATTTTATATACACTTTTTTACTCGGGTATGTTTGATATGACGTTATATATAATCATATGCGATTTGATCTGCGATGTAGTTTATATATAATTATATGTATGCACAGCGCATGCTACGGGGACAGTTTTTCGATCAAGTGTTTAGTATGGAGACATTAGGTTAGTTTCGGGACTGTCCTCAAACTCTTCCGAGGTCTAGTTCATAGTATGAAGACATTTTTGACTCATATACAGCTTATGTTGAAATTTTCTGAAATTAAATTAAGAATATTATTTCTAGGCCTAGAAAAATAATATCAGAAAGTTTCATCAATATTCGGTCAGGAATATCTGTTATATTATTATGTTTAAAAAATTTAAATCTCCTAAAATTTGACCTCTGACCTTACACAGCGGCAATTTAGTGTATTTATATTTTGCCCTAATTTTCAGGATTGAAGTATTTAATCTTGTGTTGTTATATTCCGGCCTAAGTTATTTGGAATTAAAAGAAGAAAAAAGAAAAACTTGCCTAAAAGCTAAATAAATGCCAAAAATCGCTGTTTTCCCGAAATCCCCTAAAATTAAATCTCTACCCCAGCCAAATGAAAAAAGGAATTCCTACAATTTTTGTAGTTTTTAATCTACAATATGTTCTTAATAAAACCTTAAAGTCCAATCGTTGATTTTTTAAAATTTCTTTAAAAAAATTTTTAAAAATGTAAAATTGTAGATTTGAAAACAGTGTTTAAGAATTCCGATCTTTTTGGCACTAATTTAAAACGAGTTTGCAAAGCATATGATAAAAAATACTTTTTAATTGGGTACTTTGGAGTTAATAAAATAAGAAAATGTTTTTGCTTTACATTATTTCTACAAATTTAAAAATTTGGGCTCGAACTTCTTGATTAAGCGTTCTGTGACACATTAGTTGCCAGAGGCAATTGTAATAACTTGGTTTTTTTAACCGATTTTAGTTTTTATTGCCTTATTAGAAAGATAATTTACTGTTTATTACGATTTTTTAATCCTTTTAATTCAAGATTAATTTAAAATATTAAACATTTTAACAAATTAAAAATAAAGTCATATTTTTCCCATATATACCGTTTTTCAAAGTTCAGGGCCTAATTTTTTGGGAGACGTTATTTTACAGCCAAATACATATTTTATTAAGAAAAATTTTTCTAAACAACTTTTTCTCGTTTTGAATTTTGGTCTTTATTGAAATAAATCAAAATAAACCACATTTCAAAAGAAGGATTTCAGTTACAAACTGCGTTATTCTAAGTTTAACGACAATCTGGGTCTAAAAACGGCGTAAATCGCATTCAATCCTCATTTCAAAAATCTTTCCATCAATAAAATTTTTCTGTATTCCATCAAAATGCCAAAGATCGGCCGACACCCACTTTGTTAGCCAAACTGTTCTGGGCATTAGTATTTAATATGAATGAAAATAAGTGATATCAACAATATTTACTAAAATTTTATTTGAAAATTTTCATGAAATTATATTTTTTTTATATAATTTGATGCAATTAAAAAAAATGGGTCTATTTTTCGGATCAAATTGTATCAGGTTAGATGACATCCCAAGTAAAAAAGTTTTGATATAGTCATATATTATAATATAAAATTTTGTATAATTATATATTGGAACATATATACTAATATTTAATTATATAAAATTTTACGAAATTATATCCTAAATATATAACTATATCTTGTTATATATTGCACAATATATAGTGCAACATATTACAATATCCAATTATATATAGACTGATATATAGTTACATATGCCTCATATACTTATGTATAATTGTATCGAATTATATACCATTATATCTAGTTGGATATGATTATATTATATTTGATACATTTGGATGAGGACAAAATCCGGATAAAATTGTATCAAACCATATCTTAATTCATCAAATTAGATATAATTGTGTCAAATTAGATCTAATATGATCATAATACGATCTAATTTGATACAATTAGATGTTCCCATTTTTCGGATATTATTATATATAATATCAAAAGACAAATAATTTTTTTCAGTAGGGATGCTTATCTCGCTTGATATAATTATATATTCCAATATTCGGATAAAATTAGATATGAACATATATATGGGTGATATATGATTATATAACATCTTTTTTAGTCGGATAGGATGAGTTCCAAAACGTCATTTGCAATGCAACTGAACAAAGTCATGCATTCCTAAACGCAATTAATGCGCATAGAAAAAGGAAACTGTGCATCACAAATTTTGTTTATGCTTTGTTGACATGTTTTTATTACAAAGTAAACAACACATTTGTTTGCTTTGTATCGAAACAGTAGTAAAACCGCATCACTGCAATGTATTTTGACGTTTAGGAACTCACCCATATTGTCATATATAACCCCATACATAATTATATATTTGACTGAGGTACTATTATCGAATCCCAGCTCGGGCACAATTTTTTTTTTTTACTTTTTTTAACTCAATTTGATTTAATTGTAAAAAATTTTTTTACACATCTTAAAAAGATTAAACCATTTTGTGTCAACAGCATCTGCAAATTATGTTTTCAATTAAAAGTATTGTACATATATACATAATTAGATATCGTAATATATAATAATCTCGTTAAAGTTCTGAATTTGAGTTCTTCCACAGCGAAAATTATTTTCTTATTTAATATTTCTACATAAAATTTTGGCAATATTCTAATTTTTTTACTCCTACTTTTAATACCAACAAAACAACTTGTAAAAAAGTGTTAGATAAGAGTATTTTTTCCAAAGGATTGCTAAGTTTATACATGTCATATCTACCCAGTGTAGAAACGGTAATGACATATCATTATTTTTTGGACCACCAGTAATGACACCCACTTACTTTCTGCATTATTTTAAAACATATAGTAATGAGTTACTGTTAATGACTTATTTTTATCATTATTTCAAATAGAAAATAATTTTCTAGATTTTTTTTTAAATTTTTTGAAATCTATTTTTAGACTCAATATTTTTTAAACACTGGTAAGGATATATGTAACCACATATTTTTCGATTTTTTGTATGTTGGCGAGTAAGCTTACTTGTGTGCAGCAGGTCAATTATGTTTTTATCTATTAAATATTACATGTCGATATAGCTTAGATGGTAGAGCTATTGACTGGCAATCTGTAGACCCAGGTTCGATTCCCGCACCAGGAAATTTTATTTAAAAAAAACAAAATACAATAAAAAATATTTTTTTTATATAATTTATTTTTTTGAATATCTATTTTTAGACTCATTTTTTTTGTCAGTACTGGTAAGCACATAGGTAACGCTATATTTTTTGATTTTTCGTATGCTGATGTGTAACCATAACTCATTATTTTTTGCGACATCGCCATATAAAGGTAATGAGAAATGTAATAACAAAAGTAACTAGTTACCATTACCAAGTATGTAGTTATAAAACCACATATCTGGTAATGATTTTCTATACTGGGTAGTTTAAAAGAAATTTATATTACCTTTTCAACAACATTTATATTGTTCCCATTCCCATTTTTATCCCATTATTGATTTATAAAATACAGACTGTTGATATATAGATTTTTGAGCCATATAAATCGGGTCCTAGGTCCTATAACAAACATTTTTTTTATCTCTTCACCAAAAAAATTTCGTGAGTGGAAAACATTTAAGATTTTTAATTTTTTTTTTTTTTTTTTGCAAGAATGTTATTTATTTATTTTTTCTAAGTCATATATACATATAAAATTAATATAATTATATACGATTCAATAACACGAACACTGTTGTCTCATATAGTCAGTCATTTTGTATAGCAGTGGGTGGCTGAGTGAGTTAAGTGACCGACTACAACTCCAGAAATCTGGGTTCGAATCTTGCCGACGGCGTTTTTTTATGAAATAAATATTTTTTTAATAAATAAACATATTATTTTAATTTTTTGTGGTTTTTAATTTTTATTAAAATTTATATAATTCCAAATATATCATAGGATAAATTTTGACCTCAAATTATCCAATTCGATCTGCCAAAATTAGCTTATCCATTTGTATCTCATTGGTTGTAAATTAATCCCATGGGATATTTTGGAATCTATCAGGATCTCAATTTTATATTATTGGATATTACTGGATCTCTCAATTTTGAGAGCTATGTGTATCTAATTTAATCCTGCAATAAAGGGTGGTCCAACCATAATGCACGATGTTAATTGAGAGTCACAGCTTAACGTCAAGTTTTTTGCCCAACTTAATTTGACATTTCTTTGTTTCAGTGTTTGAGAAATTCAACCATGGAGAGGTACACAATTGAGCAGCGCGTTAAGATTGTGGAAGCCTTTTACAAAAATGGGCGTTCAAATAAAAATGCATTTCGTGCCCTTCACTGGTCAACATAATCGACCAAATGTGTCCACAATCGGGAGAATTGTGCGCAAATTTCAGCAAACCGGGTCTGCAGGAAATATAGTGTGGCAGAAGGGCCGTCAAGCAGTTACCGTGAATGGTGTTCGCTATCACGAGATGATAACGGACTTCTTGTCGCCAGAAATTGAGGATATGGACCTGGACGATATGTGCTTTCAACAGGATGGTGTCACTTGCCACACTGCCAACGAAACAATGGCTTTTTTTCGCGAGAAATTTAATGGCCATGTTATCTCACGTCGTGGCGATGTTATTTGGCCGCCACGGTCATGTGATTTGACACCGTTGGACTTCTTTCTTTGGGATATTTAAAAGAAAAAGTGTACGTCAATAAGCCAAGAACAATTCAAGAGCTAAAGGATGAGATATTTCGGCACATTAACGACATTGAACCTCAATTATGTCTCAGAGTAATTTAAAATATGGACCATCGGATAGAGGTATGCCACCGAAGCCTTGGCGAGAATTTGGCCGATATTTTGTTTCACACATAATTGTCATAGATTCTTCTATCACAATAAAAAATATTAAGATAATTCTCTGAAAACTTTTTATTTTATTTACAATTAACATCGTGCGTTTTGGTTGGACCACCCTTTATATTTGAGGGATCTTATTGGATATTTCTGGATACCCCAATTTTGAGATGAACTTGGATAAGATTAAATATCGATCTATATCAAATGAGATATGATTACATATGCTAGATATAATGTTTTTTTGATCGGGTAATTAAAATTTTGGGTTTAATATTATAATTCTGGCTCTGAGCCATAATTTTGACTAGCTTTTTTAAAATACAAATAACATAAATTAGAAAAAAATATTTTTGCGATTTTTTATTTTACAAACTAAGCACCAAACTTTGGGGAATATGAATTTAAAAAACCCCAAAATTGCAAACAAATGGCGGAAAACGAAAAAGGCTTTATGATACAAAAAATTAATTAGAAGACTTAATCAGCGATTTATATTCTGCAAACAAATATACTAATGCAAAACTTTCCTTTTTGCCAATTTTAGTTTTCGTGATTTTTTTTCTTTGTTTTTCAAACTAAGCACCAAACTTTGTTGTATGAAATTTGTATTATAGTCCAAAGATTATGAATTTAAAAAAAGACATTTAAAAAATTGCAAAATAATCGCGGAACGCGAAAAAACCCTTTATGGTAGAAAAAATTAATTAAAACACACAATCAGCGATTGACATTCTGCAAACGAATATAATGATGCAACATTTTTAGCCGGGTAAATAATATTTTTTTTAAATTTTTTGTGTTATTTCTTAAATTTTACTAAAATCCCGAGTAAAAAAGTTTTGATATAACCATATATTATTATTATTAGTAACTTATAGTTACATATGGCCACATATGCTTTTAAATTCAAGCAGATATACTTTTATATAGTCATATGTTAGATATTTTTTCCTCAAAGGTTTTAATATGGAGACATATGTGATTTTATATTATTACATACTGGCCTACATATAATTGCATGTGCTATATATAAGTACATAAAGTAACATATTACAGATATAATTACATTATACGTTTATATATAACTTAGTGTGACACCCCGTGAAAAAACGAAAAGATTTGATCAATTTAGGTTTGATCCAATTGTACCTATTCATATTAGAGAGTGAATAACAACGTATAAAATTAAATATGAGTTTATCTGCGATTTCGATTTTCAAAATTTTCTTATTCGTTGCCTTATATAATCATATCTTAAAATATCTTTTCTCTTATATCATTTTATATACCATATACAAATACATATACTTGATCAAATTATATCTCGTTGAAGATAAATTTGTATATTGCTTCAAACTACTCTTTATAAAACTAAATGTGACCTAAGAATATTTTAGATAAAAATATTTACTATCTCGAATCGAGCAAAATGTTTGTGGATTTAAATACAATTATATACTTAATAATTCAATACAAAATTAAAAAGCTGAGCTTATTTGTTATGTTACATCAAGGGTTTCTAATGACCCAGAATTTTTTCATTTCTGGGATAAATGAGACATACCAATGTCGCACTTTTTTAATTATATCTAATCTTAAATCTAATGAAAGAAATAAGAAAAGTAACTACACAGAGAAAAAATTATAGTTAAATCAATTACTATATTAGATTTTAATTAACACTTGATTTTTTACGAACACTTTGTAAATAAAGAATGAATATTAGGGCCAGTGTTATAGTTATCACTTAGTAGGATATTTTACTTAAGTAAGAAACTTTAAAACGAAATTTTATAATTGGTGGCTATAATACTTATCCTTAATTAGCTGTGTTTGTGCGGCAAGCTATCAACGTTGGCTTATGTCATTCCCATTTAAATTTGACATTAGAAACTTTGAGAGTTAACACTAAACGTTGGCTAATGTCAAATTTATATGGGAATGACATAAGCCAACATTGATATCTTGCCGCACAAACACAGCTATGGATTATATAACCTACACAGAGAGAAGTTTGCTGGACCAGTTTTAATGAAATTTTTTAGTAAAATAATAGTTTTCTTCACAAGGTAAATGAAAAATTTCTTAAATTTGATGAAAACGCTTCATATATTTTATGAATTTAGATTTAACGAAGCTTTTTCATTAAGTGTATGAAACTTTTAATAAATAAAATGAATATTTTGACATTTTATCAAAAATTCCATTATTTAGTAAAAAGTTTCAATGGACGAGGCCTAGTGAAATTCATCGGTTTTGTGCAAAAATTTATTAGTATTATTCAGATAATTCTCTCAGTTAATTAATTGGTTGTTTTCCTACACTATACATATTCACATAAACAAACAAAATTTAATGCAATTGAATAAGACCAAAACTCCGATAAAATTGGATGAAATTATATCAATTCAAATATCTTTTTTATTCGTTTATATACAATTTAATTAATCCATTTTCCGGATAAAATTTTATATAATTTAGTATGATGCCAAATAAAAAAAGATATGCTACTGAATAAATTTTTTTTCACGGGACTATACACAATAATATAAAACTATATGTGGAGCCATAAAAGAAATATTTTATAATTTGTGTTAGATATGATTATATATTGACGAATAAGAACCCATATATAACTTAATATGGTTCCATATCTACAATATTTCATGATTTCTTTAATATATAACAATATAACGTTCTTTATAAAATCATCTATAATTATATATCATCCCACATAAGCAATTATCTCAAAGTGATTTTATATAAAAATATATAAGGTCCATATAAAACCGTATTATATTATATGTGGTTCTATGTTAACAATGATTTTGAACTAGTTTTAGATTTTTTTTTTACTATAGACCAACACTCAGGGGATGCCCCCTACTAATGCAATGCATTGTGTTGATATCAGGAAAATAGGTTATGAGAACGAGGAAAGAGGGAGTAGTGTTTGTGAACGTTTGCCTTGAATTTCTCTAAATTGTAAGTATCAGGAAAGACATCTGCGGGGAGTTTATTCCACATACGGGCGGTTAGACTAATGAACCAATTCTCTCTATAATGCGTTGTGCGACTAACTGGACAATCGACCACAAACGGATGAGATCTACTGTACAAGCGCGTGTTACGGCCAAAAACACGGGGCCTCGGGATAAGTGCACTTATCTCAGCAGAACACTTCCCATGGTAGTAACGATAGAACAGTGTTACACAACCCACATTCCGACGATGCTCCAATGAGCCAATAGACCCTACTGTCATTAACCCTTTGACACGGTAATTTTAATGGCTGGGAATTTTCCGACCAAATTTCGTGGAAATGTAGATCTATGCCCAAGAAATATTGTTTATTACTTTTATGGCTTTGCAGCACCACCTAGCGGAGATATTTGAAATTAAAGTTCAAACATTAACATGCTGCCAGCCCCGAGCGGGTTAACATTTTTTTAAAATTTAAATTTTATATTTTTTCTATTACTAATCTCTACATAAAATCCTTTGAGTTTTTGAATTTGATTCATCACACAATTTTTGAGACTAAAAGTTAGCCTTTCTTTTAACTTCTAACTTCCAACACATTCTCTGCAGCGTTGACGATCACAAGACAAAACGCACTCTACTGATCCCATGTTATTTTGAAATTTCACAGCCTGCATAAAATTTTAATAAGAACAAAATAACGAACCGATAACAGTAAATGAATAGCGCTTTGGTTAAAATTTAAATCAGTGACGAGTTGATAAAGTCGACGTACATTATAATGTACGCCACTCGCCAAAGGGTTAATGAGCGCCGACGCCCTCCTTTGTACACGGTCCAAAAGCTCCAAAATAGACTTTAAAGCCCCTGCCCATATATGGGAGTTGTATTCCATCTTCGGCCGGATATAGGTGGTATAAATAGTAAGGAGATCAGAAGAAGTGAAGTAGTTCTTACACCGGTTAAGAAAGCCAAGACACTTGAATGCCTCTTTCGACACTTGAATGACGTGATCTTTCCAACGGACATCACACTGGATTCTCATGCCCAGAACATCAAGAGCTTCTGATTCCTCAATATTGATACCACCCATGTATACGGATGACAATGATGGCTCCGCGGTCTTATGAGTCAGCAAACAACATTGGGTTTTACGTGGATTAAAATCGACCCTATTCACGCGACCCCACTCAGAGATTGTAATAAGGTCTTGATTGAATGTGTCATTCATAATCTGCCTCCTGCCCCCAATCTCTGCAAGGCTTGGCTTTGGATCGAAGGAATACGAATACGAATGGCAAATGTTGCTGTCATCTGCAAAAGAGTAGATAGGATTGGAAGTCTGACAGAGGAAGTCATTTAGAAAGATAAGAAATAGAGAAGGAGAAAGAACAGAGAACAACTTTTATAGTGCGATCCCTGAGAAAACTCGATATAAATTGAGAGAAGTCATCACCGACACCAAAAGCAATGAGCTTTGACAAGAGTGCTTTATGCCACACACGATCAAACGCCTTGGAAATATCCAGCGCAACCACTTTGCTTTCACCAAATCTGTGAATTGACTAACTCCAACGTTCCGAAAGAAACGCCATCAGGTATCCCGTAGAACGACCTCTACGAAAGCCATACTGTCGATCATTAAGAAGCAAATTGGATTCAAGATAATTAACAAGATGGTAGTTTACCATGCTCTCCATGACCTTTGAGAGCGGAGATCAGATTGCGATTGGGCGGTAATTTTCAGGGTTGGTAGCCGCACCCTTTTTTGGGGATTGGCTGAACATTGGCAACTTTCCACCACGATGGAAAGATACCTATGCGATACGACGTGCTAAAGAGGGTTGCCAATGGACGCGATAACGTCGAAGAGCACTGTTTCAGTACCAGTGCTGGTATACCAGATTTAGTAATTACTAGGGATTGGCGCGTGACTAGAAATATTCGTGAGTCACGTTATTCAAACGTGATCGTGAGTAATAATTACTACACTCGAGTGATTCGTGCGTGAGTCTGAGAATATAAAACTCGTACTTGATTCGTGCGTGAGCGTGAATAAGAATAAATAACCCGTGCATGATTCGTGTGTGAGTTTATTTTTTGCATCATATATTTTTAGTAATTTTTACTATTTTGTAATATTTTACTATTTTTTTTTACTATTTTTCTTATATCTTGGTTGTATAACATAATGCTATTAACTATAAAATTTCAGTCTTGATAACTTTATTTTAAAATTACTAAAAATAAAGAAAATGTTGTTCATGTTTAATGCACTGTCATGGTAAATCTGGATAAAAGTAATTGTAATTATAATTGAAAAAAATTCAATTATAATTACATATTATTTGTAATTGTAATTAAAAAAAAACAATTACAAGTAATTTGTAATTGAAAATTTTCAATTATACATTACATTTAATTGTAATTGAAATAGACGTTGCTATAACATGGCTATAACATATAGACGATGCTATAACATGGCTATAACATCGATAAATATATGCATACAATGGGTTTTGGAAAATGATAAGCCGACAACAGCACTATATGAACTACGTGATTCAGCTGTTATTTTAAAAAATAATTTGCCAAAAAAAAGCAACTCAAAATCTCCAATTTTTTTAAAAATATTTAAAATGTAAATATATCAATAAAAATATTTCTAATTTTAAAAATTTTTCAATAAAATTTTGGGTCTGTTATCGCGAAAATACAGTTTTCGTGTCAGGTCTGGGGGGTTATTACGTAAGCGGATTCGAAAAATATTGTTCGAATTCGAAAATTTTAAAACTCTAGTAAAAAGATATCCGTTCTTGAAAGTCAAATTTTTTTTTAACTTTTCACTTTTACTAGCCATTATCTACACGTTTATAACATTTTTCTTCACTAAAAACTATATTTCTGTTCGAAAGCGTTTTCGTTTCGAATCGAATTACATAATAACCCCCCTGGTTTTTAATTAGTCGCGAAAATCGAGATTGCACTGTATAAACATATGTATATTTGACCGACACACGAAAAAAGTAAAAAAAAGTGCCCCCCTCAAAATAAACCTTGGTTTGTTTTATGATGATTCCCAAAATATTTCGTGTCTAGCAATGAGATTTCACGAGCTGGACCATTTTTAAAAAAGGTATTTTTTTGAGTTTTTGTTAGAATTTTGTATTTTAGCCGAAGACAACATATTCAATATGGGCATCGTATGAAAGATTTTTTGAGGCGCGTCCAGCGTTATATATAACATGTTCAAGCATACCCAGACATGTCCTGTTTTCAAGGATATTCTATAAAAAAAAGAAACTTGTGAAACAAATTAATCATAAATATTAAAAAAAATGAAAACACAAGATACGGTGCAAAATATAATTTAAATAACATACATTTAAATCTGTGTTTTCATACACAGAGCTGAATGGAACCAGCTGCGATACTTTAAGAATAAAAGTTCAAAGCAAAAAAAAAAAAACAGTAATAACAAAACGATAAAAATAGCATTGTTAGATTTCGTTGATGTTATATAGTCTAGTTGAATTGTTAACATATTATATTTGTTTTCAACTTTAGCATAAGTATACGATTATCAATGATTAAGCCATCAGGGCAAACGACACTGATGATGGCTTTGTAGCGAAAGCCGAAATTATGTATTCTGTCTTGCTGGCCTTATCGAATTCTTTCAAATTTTTTATTCTTTGTAATTTTCCAGTAGCAAATGGTCGAACTAGTTCTAAAAAGTACTAGTTTTTTGACTAGAAACTACAAAACTAGTTCTCAAAATAACCGTTTTGAACCAGTTGTGTACTAGTTAAATACGATCTATGTAGGGACTGTAAAAGAAATTAAAATGCGAAATTTGAAATTCTCATTTCTTTTATGTTTGTATTTAATAGAACATCAGAGTTTGCAAATAAACGCCCAAATTTTTTTTACTGTAAATTGCCTTGAGGTGCAAATCAACTAGTACAGTACTGGTACCGAAGAGTCACTCCGGAACTGGCTTAGTAAATTTCTTATAAGTACCAGTACAGCTCCCCGTTTTTATTCTTAAAACAATTTTTAACCTTTTGTGTACCTATTAGTTTGATTGAAACAATGCGAGACTATTTCGAAAGATTAAATTTAAATAAGAGTTTTGAAATTCTAGTTCTGTTTACATTTGTTGTTAGTAATATAGTCTGAAGTTGCGAATAAACACTAAAATTTTTTATTGTGATTAGAAATCATAAACACAAAATATTTTAGATTTTGTTTGGTAAATGGACCTAATTATATCCGTAAGGAAACTATCGGTCTAATCTACATTTCATCAAAGAAAAAGTATTTGTTTTTTATCTACGTATATAATTTAGATCTTTACCAACTGGTACAGTACTATTTCCAAAGAGTCACTTCGGAACTGGTTCCGCGAGTGTCACATTAGTACCAGTTTTGCTCCCAATTTTTCGTCCTTAAATTCTAATTTTGAAACTAGTTCCACAACTAGTACGCAACTGGGAGTTTGGCGACAATTGTCCCCATCCCTATGACATCTCCATGTTAAATTCTACAGTTGTTTGTATGGAGAGGCGGTAGAACTCGTACTAGTTGCCTGGTTCAAATAAACTAGTACATAACTGGTTCTGAACTAGTATTTTTTGCTACTGGGTTACTTGTAAAAATTGTGTCATCTTTCTTTTCTTTGAAAAATAATTTAAACAGAAAGATATATTAATTTATGATCTAAGATCGAACTAAAAACATTCATTTATTAAAAAAAATTAATAAATTAAAAAAAATATTGGTTCCGCCGGGAATCGAACCAGCGACCATCTGTTTGTAAAAATACTAACGGATACTTTGGAAGCAAAGAAAGAAGTGATTTTTGAAGTTGTTTAGAATAACTTCTAAAAAAGCAGTAAAAATACGCCAGCGGATACTTGTGAAGCAGTGAAAGAAGTAGTGTGTAAAGCAGTACTTCCAATTTTTTTTGTTGCGCAATATTAAGTTTTAGCCCCCACTAAATTCACATTTAAATTCCCAGCAAAAGAGATGCCGAAGCAGTAGAAAAAGCACTACAATTTATGATCTAGATGTATTTCTTTTTTAACATAAACACTAATGACTTTAACATTGAGCTGTCATAGGAGAAGAGTACTCCCACTTCAACATTATTTCAGTACTTTTTGAACGAGTGCAAAGGAAGCTTTTTCACCAATTAAAAGTAAAACAAAAATTCTTCGCAAAAAAAAAATTAATTTTTTTTATTTAACCAAAGTTTTTTTATTGCCGCCACAGGGTATCGAACTTGCGACCCCACGATTACTAGTCTAGCGTTCTACCGCTGATCTATTCTTTGATATGAAAGTTGACTGGCATAAAAACACCACTTTGTTACTGCGAGATATTGTTCCTTATTCTCTTCAATAAAAGTACTTATTAAACAAGTGTAAAAGGTGCACTCCAATTCAATATTGTTTTCAATACTATTTTCACAGGTACATAAAGAGCAATTTCTAATCATTTTTTTTTTATATATACATATAAATACATACATTTTTAAAAATTGATAAATAAACAAATATTGAATTTAAACAAATTAATTATAAATATTAAAAAAAAAAATTAATAAAATAACAAAAGAAAATAAAAAAAAAGAAAATATTGGTCCCGCCGGGAATCGAACCCGCGACCCTCTGTTTGGAAATGCCAAATGATATCAAAATCACTTTTTAGGACCACTTTTAGAACAATTACTCTTTAGAAGCAATACTTAAGTGATTTTTCGGATGTTGTTCAGAATTAATTTTAAAAAAGCTGTAAAAATATACTAACGGATACTTTGGAAGCAATGAAGGAAGTGTTTTTTTGAAGTTGTTCAAAATAACTTCTAAAAAAGTACACCGAAAGAAGTTCTCAGTGACTCAAATAAAAAATATCTTAGTTAAAATCGAAAAATTTTTAATTAACTGAAATAATTGCTATCAACTAACATTTTATTTAAAGAAAACAATTTTTTAGTGACCCTGTAAATATATTTCTCAAATTCCTGTGAATTGTCAAATACTTAATTGTACATAAATAAATTGCATAAAAAGTAAAAAAGAACTAAAATGTTTTTATGGAAACTAATATTTGTTAAAGATTGGGTCCATGGTAAGTTTAATTTGACTGGGGGATAACAGCGTAACTCGATTCGAAAAAAAATTTTCGAATTCGTAAATCTTGCAAATATTGTTAAAAATATAATTCTGTATAAAAATTCTACTTTATAATTTATTTACGAATTGGAAATTTTTTTCAAATCGAGTTACGCGGTAACCCCCCTGATTTTGTTTTTTTTTTTAGAAAATTGCATATACAAATAAAATTATTGTTTTCCAGATGAAGGCCTTCTAAAATTCTTGAAAGGCATAGGTTGATGAGGAATATCAATACTACATAACTTGGCAATAAAGAGTTGTTTGTAGTAAAGAGTTTGCTTTTATTTAATAACATTTAAAAAAGTTAAATATAAATATAGGAAAAAGTAGAGTTTATCATAAAAAAAAATATTTTCTATGGGCGTTGTTTTTCATTTGGTTATTTTCCACTGAACTTGAGATTTGTTTGATAAGAACTGACAATTTCGTTGCCTTGAACTGAACAAACAGTAACGAAAAATTATTGAAAAAATTAGTTCCTTTTAATTAATTTTATTAACTGATGCTCAGTAAGGGGTATTTCACCTAAGCCTCAGTTGAAAATTTAGTATCCAATTGCTGATAAATTTTTTTGGTGCAGTAAAAATACTTGCGAAGCAGTGAAAAACTAGTTTGTAAAGCATTACTTCTCTTTTTTTTTTGGGTTTATAAATAAAATACCGATATTTTTTTTTTTCTTTTATTTGTGTTTTGTAAATAAGTTTTAATAAAATGATTCAGTTGTTTGTATCATTTGACGTTTAACATAAATGATGTTCGTTTTTGCTTTTTAGTTGTTTTGGTGTTCTTCTTTTAATTGTTGTTGTTGTTGTTATTATTATAGTAATAAAATAATATACTCTCTCTCTTTAATAATAATATAGTATCAAGTAATAGTAGTAGTATGTAGTATTATGAATTATGCATTAATATTATATAAATTTCCTTTTTCTTTATGCCTATAAATATTAAATAATTTTTTAAAATTTTTATATAATTTAAAAACAAAAAAGCATATGCAAATTAAAAATCAAAAAAGTGGGCGTGGCAATTATATAATAGTAATAATAATAAAATAAATTAATAATTAATAATAACAAAAATTATAATAATAATATTTAAAACAAACAAAAAATAATAATTTATAAAAATAAAAAAAAACAAAAAATATAATTAAATTTTTATATTCTTATTAAGATATTCTTATTCATCTCAGATGAAATGTTGTTGTAATAAAAATATAAACGTTTATAATTGTTGTTTTTTATGATGGATGATGTTGTTGTTGTTGTTGTGGATGTTGCAAGCGCTCTCTTTTCGCTTTTATAACATTCGTATTAAGTGTAAATTTTTAAGTATTTAATGAGTTAATTATATAAAACTAAATTTAATTTTCCTCCTTTCATTTCTAAATATCATTGCTTTTTTATATTGTTAATTAAATTTAAAACAAATATATATATGTGTCATGTTTACTGAAATCAAAGTCTCATTTTTTCGAGATAACGTTCATTTAAGAAATTTACAATATTTGTATTATCTTTAAAATAAAATTTTCAGTTTTATATCGGTAAAAAAAAAGAAACTTAAATTCAAAGCAAAAATCTACTAATATCGTTATTATTTCAAATATGAACGATTTTTTGTTGAGATTTTGTAACAATTAGAACATTATAATATAACACATCTATTAAATTCACCACAAATTCGTTGTTTTTCTCTGGGAAATGTTAAAAACATTTCCACATCCTTTAAGTACGCTACGATAGTAATAAATAAATAGGCTGAGTTAGTCCTCTCTCTATTTTGTTGTTGTTGTTTGTTTAAAAACTCTCCCTAAATACTTATTGAAAACGTTATTCCGTAAAATTAATGGACAATGATTGATATGTACTGACTGATTGGTTGGATTAAATCAATTTTGGGAATTTAATGATGGATGTAGTGGTGGTGGGTTGGTTGTCGTTGGTTAATTTTGTTTGTGTTCATGCCTTTAAATCCGTTATCCGTTAGTTATTTATAAATTTTAAAGAGATTAGTATTCAAAGGAGTTGTGTATCGAAAACAGAAATATATATGTAAGGTCTAATTGAGCGGGTTAGTAAGAAATTAAGTAATATTCTTTTAACTTAAAAATAATAGAAGGTTGATTTTTATTTTGACAGATCGATTCTTTTCAATCAATGATGATGCTGTGTGATAATCTCTCACTCTAAAATTTAAGACTTTTGTTAGTTTAAGTAATTTGTTTGTTTTTTTGTATTTGAGTTGAGTGGTAAATTATATGTGGCACATGATTTTAAAATCTTTACAAATCGGTTTCACCGTACAAAGCTGTACTGAAGGACATGTAATCAAGAGCACCGGGTACTCCATTGGGTCCCTTGTATGGTGGCATACGTTGGATACAGTATTCAGCTTGATCCGGAGGCAATTCACGACGCAATTCATCGGGCAAGATGTATGGCTGTTAAAGAGAAAATAAACAGTAAATAATATTATTATTCTTAAATATCTAAAGAAAATGATTGTCTGATTTCGTTCGCAGTGAATTAGAAAGTACTAGTAACATTCCATTCGCATTAAAAAAGTATTTTATTACCTTATCAGCGGCTAAGATTCTGAATGAATCAATAACTTGTTCAGCTGTGTCAGTGTCTGTGCTTTCGCGTGTCATGAAATCAAGGAAGGCATCAAAGTGTACATAACCAGTCGAATTGGGATCAACAACAGCCAAAATACGTTGGAAGTCCATTTCACCTTGACGATCCTTGCCAATGGAATAGCCCAGTGAGACAAGGCAAGATTTGAACTCTTCAGGGGTCAAACGGCCAGTACGATTCTTATCGAAATGATTGAAGCTAGAACGGAATTCGTTCAATTGTTCTTGGCTAATGCCCTTCGAGTCACGGGTAAGAATTTGATTTTCAACTTCGTTGATGTTACGGTTAATAGAGGTGAGCAATTGCTCCCAGCCAACGCGCAATGTTTCCATGGTGTAGTTGGTGTAACGATTTTCAAAGATCATAGATTCTTGGACGGCTTGATGGATCTTTTCCAATTCTTCAATATTGGGTTTGTAAGCATACACAGCTTGTTCGTATTCCTTGAGACGGTGCAATTGGTCTTCCAATGAACCTTGGAGACCCATGCCAATGGCGGTGACAGCATCCATTTGACGTTCGATCCAGGGACCGACATTGTTGGCCTTTTCGGCGAATTGTCTGCGCAACATTTCGTTGTTTTGTTGTTTGCGCAATTCGTTGGCCAAAGTTTGATCACGTTGTGGCACCAATTGACGTACATCGCTCCACTTGCGAGTCATTTCGTTGGCGGTTAGAGTCGTGTAGGGATTCTCCAAACCACCGGGGATTTGGTGTTGCTTAACAATTGATTCTACTTCACGTACCAAGTTGACAATCAAATTGAATTCCTTATCTGCTTCGCCCAAAGTGGCCTTGAATTGATCATGAGCTTGAATGAGACCTTGGATTTCCTCCATGGTATGGACAATGAACATGTCAACAAGATCTTCGCGGGTACCATCCAACCAGTTATTGAATGGAGCAGCACGTTTGGCGAATTCGAGATGCAAAATGTCGATTTTTTCCAAAATACGTTCGGCTTCATCCAATGCGGTGCGACGGCGTTGGGTCAAAGCTCCCAAACGATCCCATTGATCGCAAATGCGTTGGCAACGTGCATTAACTGATATACAATCGTGATATTCAAGAGTGCTTAATAGATGAAAAAATTAGGAAAATTAAATTTGTGTACAAAGTTAAAAGTGTATAACTAAATATACATATATATAACAAATGATGATTGGATATGATTTAATATAAATTTACATAACTATGCATGTGATCCAACTAAGATGATTGAATTTAATTACAGGGTTATTTTGATATTATAGATATGATGGAAATATAAACATTATAAATCAAGAAACTGCGAAAAGGCTTCATTAGTCTGGGAATATCGTAAAGTATCGTGTCAGCTGTTTACTATTAACTATTGACAGTAACAAGTTCGTCATTAATAACTTTTTCTACCTTTAATTAAAAAACATTTTATTGATCAAAATATTTAAATCTATTCCAATAAATTTACTTACTTTAAGGGGTTAATTTTCTAAAACACTTCGGTGAAGTGTTGCCTTATTTCCATAGAAATTGTTTTTGTTACAACAACAATTTACATTGAAAGTTCCCTTCACCTCACCCAAGTGTTTTACGAAATTAGGTACTAAAACGGCATTCACACCTAAATCTTAAACACGTGTTTAGCTAAAACGAGTGTAAAAGAATAAGGAACTGTTGTAGTAGAATAAAGAGCTAAAAAACATGTTTTAGCTAAACACGTGTTTAAGAATTAGGTGGGAATGCAGCCTAAGTCTACTTCAAAACTGAATAGTTGTGCATATTATCAACAATTAAAAGTAAACAGCTTACGCGATACTTTACGATACAACCAAACAAATGTAGCTTTAACGGCTCCATTAGTCTGGTAATATCGTAAAGTATCGTGTCAGCTGTTTACTTTCCACTAGTGGTAGCATACACAACTACTTAGTTTGGAGGTAGATTTGACATAAAAAAATCTATTGAAAATAGAAGCCTACCTCACGATTTATTTTGTTACGAATTAATTCAATTCTTTTTATTAAATCAAATGAATTAATTTACTGGTGAACGCGTTCAATTTTATAAATTGAACGGAAAAAAGTGAATTAATTCCTTACTGAATTAATTCACCACTGAATTCGTTCAATTCCATTTTCGTTCAGTGAATTAAAAAAAATAAAATTACGTTCAGTGAATTAAAAAAAATATAAAATTACGTTCAGTGAATTAAGAAAAATTAAATTAAAATTTGCTGGTACGGGAATCGAACCTGGGTCTACAGATTGCCAGTCAACTGCTCTACCATCTGAGCTATATCGACATGTAATATTTAATAGATAAAAACATAATTGACCTGCTGCACACAAGTAAGCTTACTCGCCAACATACAAAAAATCAAAAAATATGTGGTTACATATATCCTTACCAGTGTTTAAAAAATATTGAGTCTAAAAATAGATTTAAAAAAATTTTCAAAAAATCTAAAAAATTATTTTCTATTTGAAATAATCATAAAAATAACTCATTATCAGTAACTCATTATTATATGTTTTAAAATAATGCAGAAGGTAAGTGGGTATCATTACTGGTAGTCCAAAAAATAATGATATGTCATTACCGTTTCTACACTGGGTAACTACTTACCATTACTAAGTATGTAGTTAGTTACATAACCACATATCTGGTAATGATTTTCTACACTGGGTATCTTTAAGATCAGAAAGACAAGATATGGCTTCTTTGGCCTAGTTATTACAGAGGTTGGCCTAGTTATTACAGAGTCAATTTTTTTCAACTTTTTCACATTTGTTTTCACATTTGTTTCTACACTGGGTATAAGAAGTTTAAGCTACATTTTGCATGTTTTTTTCATACTTTGCAAATATTGGCTTATTTTTGCTATGTTCTTTCAAAAGTTAAGCTTATTTTTGCTTTTGTCTCCATAAATGGAGCATATGTATATCTGCTTTTTTTTATCAAAAAAGCGGTAGTTTTATAAATGTTTTAAAGCCAACCGAGATTTGTTGAATTAAAATCTGATTTCTATTTTTTTATTTAAGAAATCACTCTTTTTATAAAAACATTTTGATTTTTCCATCCTGATTTGTAATAGCTGAAATATGTCATAGCCTTCTTTTACTCTCGAAGTTCTAAGGAATTTAAACGCTTCTTTTTTCATTTTAGCTGCGCAATTTACCGTTATTTCGACCTTTTCTTAAGAGCTTAAAACATTGCTTTTAGAGCTTTTTTTGGCCTGGGAATAACCTTTGAGGGTATCAGGGAACTTTCATATAAACTTTCAAAACATTAACTCTCTATTGTCGATCAAATCAAGAGTCATTAAAATCATCTTGCAAGTTTTGTCAATATCTTAAAAAGTATAAATAGGACACATATCCAACATTGGTCGCGAATGAATTAAACTATAGAACATTGGTCGTGAAAGGGTTAAATTTGTAAGCTTTTGTGCTTAATCGTAATTTCTTAAAGAAACTTGAATAACACTGTTTAAAAAATGCATTAAAACATGTATATTAGACTTGTCCAAAAAAAAGTTGGAATTTTCACCCCTACAACCCTAAAAATATGCCACTTTGAAAAAAAAAAAATGTGGTCTGATAAAAAAAATCACCAAAAAGTTTTGTTTAGAGGTAGCATATCGCAATTGAAGTTTCGAGGTTGTACTTGTTCTATTATTATAACACTATGCGACAGTCAAAATCGGGATGGGATGAAACCAACGGGAAATGTTATATCGGTCAAAAACAAGTTATATGTGTCGCGGCGTTTCCCTGTGTCACCCCTAGGAATCGAGATATATCTTTTTTTTGACATAACTCGAGAACCACTAGTCCGATTTTGCTCAAACAATTTTAGAAAAATTAAAAATTACAATTCCTTTAATCTGTTCATATAACGTTTTTCTATATACTCAACAGTTTTGCCGGTAAAAATAAATGTTTGTTACCGCTACCATAAAAATCAATAACCTTTTGTTTATTACTTTTTTTTAATATTTTAGGCAAAAAATATTTTTTTCTTCATACATTTATTTTTACCGGCAAAACTGTTGAGTATATAGAAAAACGTTATATGAACAGATTAAAGGAATTGTAATTTTTAATTTTTTTAAAATTGTTTGAGCAAAATCGGACTAGTGCTTCTCGAGTTATGTCAAAAAAAAGACCACCAAAGGTCAAATCGATATATCTCGATTCCTAGGGGTGACCCAGCGAAACGCCGGGACACGTATAATTTCTTTTTTACTGATATAACTTTCCCCGGTCGTTTGAACCCTTCCCGATCACTGACCCCTACCATTTGTCTCACAGTGTAATTATTATCTATTATTATATAATTTTTAACTCCACAATTTTTTTGAGCAAAGTTCTTTAGTAGCGAAATATAGAAAATAAAGAACTTTTTATATATAAAAAAACAAACCTTACGCTCAAGAAAATTTTGGAGTTAAGAATTAAAAAAGAAGGCTAAATAAATGACAAGAATCTTTTATTTTTAATTAATTAAAAATAATTGAAAAAATGAGCAAAATTAAATATAATTATTATGATAGCGACATATCAAATCTAATATATTTTTAGGTGTACATTACGAATATGAAATCAAAATTTAAATCGGATTTTCATACAAAAAATTTTCAATTTTGATCAGGATGTTTTCTTATATTTACGACTATGAAAATTTCTTTTTTTGCATTAATATATGTATATCTCTGGAATGTCCTATTATGTGAAATAGGCTTTTTGGTAGCTATAAAATTATAGCAAGCTAAATAATAGCGAAATATTAAAACAAGTCAAATTTCAAGTTAATTTGCAAGTATATCTGTTATCCTTTCTAAAATTAAAATCAGTGTTATATATAATGAAGGCCCTTGGTAAGTAAATTGCAAAGGTATAACAAATTGGATTTTTCGATAACACCGTTTACAGGTAATTATCCCCAGAGCCCGAGTTTTTATTCGTAATACTCGCCTATCAATTAGAGCACATCCGTTTGTAGTCGATTGTCCAGTGGATCGCACAACGCATTACAGAGAGAATTCGTTTATCAGTCGCACCAGCCGTATGTGGAATAAACTCCCCGCAGAAGTCTTCCCTGTTACTTACAATGTAGAGAAATTCAAATCAAATATTCACAAACACTACTCCCTCTTTCCTCCTCCCCATAACCTATTTTCCTAATACCAACACAATGCACTGCGTTAATAGGGGGCATCCCCTGAGTGTTGGTCCAACAAAAAAAAAAATTAAGAAAATACCTCAAAAAGTTTTTTTGAATTTTTAAAAACCGCGAATAATTTATAAACCACAAATTTTTTTTTAATTTCGATTGCTGATTCATATTCTTCATAAAATAAAGATCAGATTTGAGAAATTTGCGCATACAAGGCAAAAACAAATTGAATTTTTAATTACATCTTCTCGGAAAATTTGAAATTTTAACTAAAATATGTATTTTTATACCCTACACCACTATGTGGTCAGGGTATTATAAGTTTGTGCTGATGTTTGTAACACCAAAAAATATTGGTCGTAGACCCACCTTATAGTATACCGATCGGTTCAGAATTTTTTTTTTATTTCGATTTAACGATGTCCGTCTGTCCGTCCGTCCGTCTGTCTGTCCATGCAATCTTGTGAGCACTCTACAGGTCGCAACTATTAAGATATTTTGATGAAATTTGGTACGCAGACCTATGTTGGCCCAAGGACGAACAAGTTTGATTTTTTTGAACATCGGTCCATGTTTAGACCTAGTGCCCATATAAGGGTCCTACCAAAATTATACTGTTTATATGCTGCAGTTCGTAAATATTAAGATATTTTGATGAAATTTGGTACACAGACCTATATTGGCCCAATAATGCAGCCTATTGATTTTGGTGAACATCGGTCCATGTTTAGACCTAGTGCCCATATAAGGGTCCTACCAAAATTATACTGTTTATACGCTGCAGGTCGTAAATATTAAGATATTTTGACGAAATTTGGTACACAGACCTATATTGGCCCAGTAACGCAGCCTATTGATTTTGGTGAACATCGGTCCATGTTTAGACCTAGTGCCCATATAAGGGTCCTACCAAAATTATACTCTTTATACGCTGCAGGTCGTAAATATTAAGATATTTTGATGAAATTTGGTACACAGACCTACATTGGCCCAATAACGCAGCCTATTGATTTTGGTGAACATCGGTCCATGTTTAGACCTAGTGCCCATATAAGGGTCCTACCAAAATTATAATGTTTATACGCTGCAGGTCGCAAATATTAAGATATTTTGATGAAATTTGGTACACAGACCTATATTGGCCCAATAACGCAGCCTATTGATTTTGGTGAACATCGGTCTATGTTTAGACCTAGTGCCCATATAAGGGTCCCCCCAAAATTATACTGTTTATACGCTGCAGGTATTAATATTAAATATTTTGATGAAATTTGGTACATAGACCTATGTTGGCCCAAGGACGAAGCCTATTGATTTTGGTGAACATCGGTCCCTGTTTAGAACTAGTGCCCATATAAGGGTCCCCCCAAAATTGGCTTGGTTACAAACTGCAGGTCGCAAATATTAAGATATTTTAATGAAATTTGGTGCGCTGACTCACATTATAGAAAATTTTGACATAAGCCCCATTTTAACCCATTCGAATTTCGGATCCAAACAATACACCAGACTGGTGTAGGGTATTGTATAGTCGGCATGCCCGACTTTAACCTTTTTACTCGTTTTGTATAATTTTTAAAAAAACCGCGAATTACTTAAAATTTACTTAACTTTTTTAAGTTTTGATTTCAAATTCCTTTCTTCACATTAATTAAGACTAGATTTAAAAAACATTGTTAAATAATAGCGTACAGGTTAAGAAATAATTAAATTTAAAGTCAACCCTACTTTTTGTATAAATTACTCTAGAGATAAATTACTAATTCTTAAAAGATAAATTTTTTCGCTACCTCTTAATAAAAACGGATTTAGCTGAAATTTGGCACAGAGAGTTTTTAGACATTAACCCTTTAGCGAGTGGCGTACATTATAATGTACGTCGACTTCATCAACTCGTCACTAATTTGAATTTTAACTAAAGCGCTTTTAATTTACTGTTATCGGTTCGTTATTTTGTTCTTATTAAAATTTTATGCAAGCTGTGAAATTTCAAAACAACATTAGATCAGAAGAGTGCGTTTTGTCTTGTGATGATCAATCCTGGTGAGAATTTGTTAAAAGTTGAAAATTAAAAAAAAAAAAAAAAGGCTAAAGTTTAGTCCCAAAAATTGTGTGATGAATAAATTTCAAAAACTCAAAAGATTTTTTGTAGAGATGAGTAATAATATACCCCCCAAATACTGTAAAGCCATAAAAGTAATAAACAATATATCTTGGACATAGATCTACACTTCCACGAAGTATGGTCGGAAAATTCCCAGCCATTAAAATTCCCGTGTGAAAGGGTTAAGGAATAGGGGCAACATTGTGGAGATGGCGAATTCCAACTTTGATGTTTTTTTGGACCACTCTAGTATATATATATTCCTAAAAATGCCTATTTTTTATGTTTAACAATTTATTATTATCATAAAATTATATTAAAATTTTATTTAAATAATAGGGTATTCAATCGTTAACCGTTACTCGATTAATCGATGAATTTCTTTCAAATAATTGTTCGAGTGGTTTAAAATTGCCAATTTCGATTAACTAGTAACTCGAGTAATTTTGGTTGATTAATCTAGTAACTCGGAAAGTAAAATCAAAAAAATATTTTTTGATAATTTATTTATTTTTAATAATTATTTTATACAAAAAATGTGATAAAAACCATGTAACCAGCTAATTTATAATGCATAGATTACATTTGAGATAAATATTTCGATATATATCAGCGCATTGTCACCTGTTTTACAAAAATTATAACAATCTGACCAATTTTTGGTTAATACATAAAATTAGTGACCAATTCTGTAGGCCAAATGTAAACTCCGTAACCAGTTACTCATAAGGTTTTTTAACTTTAATAGCTTATATTTTAATAACCAATGAAGCTAAACACTAACTGTACACACAGGAAAAAAAGTTGGCAACCGAATTGCTAAGCCTATTTTGGGTGCTACAACTAATAAATTCGGTTGGTGAAACCATATTGGAATCTGATTCCTAAATATTTTGGGTATTGCAACTAAAATTCACTTATATAAACCGAATTTTGTTGTGATAACCAATATTAAGTTGCACCAACCTATTTTAGAAGATGTAACCGAATTTCAGTTAGAATATGGCTGGGTGTAAGAATTTTTATGAATAGAAAAAGTAACGTTTTAAAAACAAACGAGTAAAAAGGTTAAAGTCGGGCATGCCGACTATACAATACCCTACACCAGTCTGGTTGAAAGCCAACTAATGTTTGGATCCGAAATTCGAATGGGTTAAAATGGGACTTGTGTTAAAATTTTCTATAATGTGAGTCAGCGAACCAAATTTCATTAAAATATCTTAATATTTGCGACCTGCAGTTTGTAACCAAGCCAATTTTGGGGGGACCCTTATATGGGCACTAGGTCTAAACATGGACCGGTGTTAACCAAAATCAATAGGCTTCGTCCTTGGGCTGATATAGGTCGGTGTACCAAATTTCATCAAAATATCTTAATATTTGCGACCTGCAGCGTATAAACAATATAATTTTGGGGGGACCCTTATATGGGCACTAGGTCTAAACATGGACCGGTGTTAACCAAAATCAATAGGCTTCGTCTTCGGGCCAACATAGGTCTGTGTACCAAATTTCATCAAAATATCTTAATATTTACGACCTGCAGCGTATAAACAGTATAATTTTGGTAGGACCCTTATATGGGCACTAGGTCTAAACATGGACCGATATTCACCAAAATCAATAGGCTACGTTATTGGGCTAACATAGGTCTGTGTACCAAATTTCGTCAAAATATCGTAATATTTACAACCTGCAGCGTATAAACAATATAATTTTGGTAGGAGCCTTATATGGGCACTAGGTCTAAACATGGACCGATGTTCACCAAAATCAAACTTGTTCGTCCTTGGGCCAACATAGGTCTGCGTACCAAATTTCATCAAAATATCTTAATATTTGCGACCTGTAGAGTGCGCACAAGATTGCATGGACAGACAGACGGACGGACGGACAGACGGACATCGTTAAATCGAAATAAAAAAAAAAATTCTGAGCCGATCGGTATACTATAAGGTGGGTCTAGGACCAATATTTTTTGATGTTACAAACATCAGCACAAACTTATAATACCCTGACCACATAGTGGTGTAGGGTATAATTAATACATTTTACAAACTTTTTCGTATATCTATGCTAACACAACTTCAACTCTGTAACGATTTCTAGTCATAATTTTTGATAAAAATGCATACACCAGAATTTTGTAGTTATCTATTAATTATATTGCGAAAAGTATAATGTTATTTATACTCAAATGATCGTTGGACTGTAAATAATCATCTAGTATAACAGACTTGACGTTTTTCTGCAGCATGTAATATTCTCGAGATGAAAAAGGATGTCTTTAATAAGATTTGAAAAAATATTGAAAACTCCGTTCCTAATTTTTACACCAAACTATTTAACGAGTAAGAAATCCACGAATTTTAAGATGTGTAATATTAGAGGCGAGGGTCCAAATAAGAACTGCTTCCCAGGAACGTAGTCACAATTGCTTCGAACCAACACTTTCCAGTAATAACAACTCAAGAGTGCTTATGGGTAATCAACGGATTTTAAGAAATAGGGGGTCAAGGGAAATTATTTCCAAATGCCAACCTCACCCACAGTCCACCTTGGACATGTTGTCCCTTGTTAACGCTGACGGGGCGGTATAAACCGGTTCCCACGGCAATCGGACTATGTGCCAGAACTATTCGGATATATTCTAATTTTTGAATATATCCGAGCGAGGATTGCCACTTTAAATGAGAATTATTAACTACACTCATAGAAAATGTCCGTACAAATAGGTGAAAATTGTGCTGGCGCAAATACATGTACTATTTCCTGTTATTTTAGCATAATTTTCACCTATTTGTACGGACTTTTTTTAGAGAAAATAACAGAAAAATTAGTTCAATTTAATCAGAAAGCGTTTAGCAGACTTTTGTACTAACTTTTTTTTATGAGTGTACAAATTCTCTTTTTAAAGCCGTTACAACAACAACAACGAGTAAGAAAAACAATGTCATATTTGGATTCACCTTGTAGGCATCATACGATTTTGTTTCGGAAAGAAAATTCTGACGAAGCGTTTCCGAAAGAAAGCGAAAAAAGTAACCAAATGTAAACTCCGTTACTGTAAACTCCGTAACCAAAATTGTTTGCATTAAAAAAAAAATGAAGGTAAATGTTTAAAATATTTTAAAATAACCATAAAAGAGGTGATTCAGCTAGATTTATGCGTGAAAAGATGATTCAACTAATAATTTTGGGTCAAATAAAAAAAAGTTATCAGTTTGTTACCCTAAACTGCTGGAGCGAAAAACGATTGGTTTTGCATTTCATTGGTTTGGAATCGATATTTCGAGCCATTGCTCACATTATTTTGACAAATTAAATTTGTTTCACGCAATTTAAAAATTTTTTGATCGCGAAATGTTATGTTTTTAATATATTATTTTGCAAATTCGCAAATGCTGATTGGATTTTAAAAAATTTTATATTTTTGAAAACCTTAAATTAAAGGACCAAAAAACAAATTAAAAAAAAAATTGGCGAAATGAATTGTATTTTATTCGCGAAACCGCCAATTTGCATAAATTGTGTATGTTGAAAACCCAAATACGAAAAACTAATAAATTGAAGAAAATTCGTAAGCAATTTTTTTTCTTATATCTTTTGCTTGTGGAAATGTAAACTCCGTTACCACAAAAAAAATTAAAATTGTCCAAAAAAAGTTATTGCGACAACTTGTAGAAGAGATTTTTTGCAATTATGTTTATAATGACTAAACTTCCTTATTCCATTAAGAAAAAAACCGAAATATTAACACTTTTTGCTTCTCACAAATTTGGCTCAAAAATTATCACATTTATTGATTTCAACCATATTTTAATTTATCTCTAAAATACCGTTTCAAATTGAATACCGTTATTTATTTTTTTTTTATTTTTATTTAATTGATTCCATTTCCTGTGCAACAAGACTGAGTCTTATATTTATAGTACAAGAGCGTATTACGTTACAAAAAAGAATTTTCATATTATTATTAATTAATTATAAATTATTAACATAACAAACTTATTACAGATATAACAATATTGATAATCAAAAAGAAAAAAAAATAATAATTATTTGAAAAAAATAAATAAAAATGTTTTGAAACTATTAGCATTGCTATTTACTTGTTGACTTAGTGGAAGATTATTCCAAAGACGAGCGGCATGTACATAAAACTGACATTCAGACATTAGGAATTGATGTCGAGGTATTACAATATTTCGGTTTCGTGGCGATTGGAAAAAACGTATTTTGTCAAAAATACGTTTATTAATCTATGCAAGAACATCAGGGTGCGAATTTTTAGCAGATTTTCGAAAGAGACTCCGTAAAGGTTATTTGAAACAGAGGAAACATGATCAAACCTTCTCAATCCATACTCTATCTAATAATATTGTTAAATAAGACATCTAGTTTTCTATTGCTAACTGAATCACAGCTTCCAAATAATTCACAACCACACATCAGGGAGGGAATAAAGTACGTCTTGGCAAGAAATGCCCTAATTCTTAACGGGGTGAAATATTGTGTGGACCAGACAGCTCGTAGCATTACATAGGTTTGACCAACCAGTGAATTGATATTAGAGTGGTCCAAAAAAACACGAAAGTTGGAATTCGCGATCTCCACAATGTTGCCCCTATTCCTTAATGTCTAAAAACTCTCTGTGCCAAGTTTCAGCTAAATCCGCTGTTATTTAGAGATAGCACAAAAAGTTGTCTTTTAAGAATTAGTAATTTATCTCTAGAGTAATTTATACAAAAAGTAGGGTTGACTATAAATTTAATTATTTCTTAAGCTGTACGCTATTATTTAAAAATTTTTTTTAAATCTGGTCTTAATTAATGTGAATATAAGGAATTTGAAATCAAAACTTAAAATATTAAGTAACTTTTAAGTAATTCGCGGTTTTTTTTTAAATTTATACAAAAAAATACATATTTTAGTCAAATTTTCGAAATTTTCCGAAAAGATGTAATTAAAAATTCAACTTGTTTTTGCCTTGAATGCGCAAATTTCTCAAATCTGATCTTTATTTTAACGGAGATTATGAATCAGCAATCGAAACTTAAAAAAAATTTGTGGTTTATGAATTATTCGCGGTTTTTGAAAATTCAAAAAAACTCAAGTTTTTTGAGATATTTTCCCAATTACCTGTAAACGGTGTTATCGAAAAATGCAATTTGTTATACTTTTGCAATTTACTTACCAAGGACCTTCATTATATATAACACTGATTTTAATTTTAAAAAGGATAACAGATATCCTTGCAAATTAAGTTAAAATTTGAGATTTTTTAATATTTCGCTATTATTTAGATTGCTGTAATTTTATTGCTACCAAAAACCTTATCCCACATAATAGGACATTTAGCAGATATATATTAATGCAAAAACGAAATTTTCTTATTGGTAAATATAAGAAAACATCGTGATCGAAGTTGATCCTTTTTTGTATGAAATTTTAAAATTTCGCGAAATCCGCGACTCCGATTTCAATTTTGATTTCATATTCGTAATGTACACCTAAAAATATATTAGATTTGATATGCCGCGATCATAATAATTATATTTAATTTTTCTCATTTTTTCCTTTATTTTTAATTAATTAAAAATAATAGAACAAGTACGACCTCGAAACTTCAATTGCGATGTGCTACCTCTAAACAAAACTTTTTTGGTGATTTTTTTGATCAGACTACATTTTTTTTCAAAGTGGCATATTTGTAGGGTTGTGGAGCGTGAAAATTCCAACTTTTTTTTTTTTTTGGACCACTCTAATTGATATGATCAGTCCATGTCAAATTGCTATTGAAAATTAAAGTTCTTCGCTGTGTTAACAATTTCGATCTCACCATTTAAAACTATATCCTCAGAAATGGAGGGAATTAAACTTTTCTTACGTATTACAATGCATTTAGATTTACGCGGGTTCAGACAGAGTCCATTTGCAGAAGCCGAAAGGTAGATTATGTTTAAGTCATCATTTAGATAAGCTATGCCTGAAGCAATATTTTGAACTGGGCTACTTAAAGTGAGCTGCACGTCATCTGCGTATAAATGTACTTTACATTTAGTCAGTTGTTCTGGCAAATCATTTGCGTATAAGGAAAATAAAAGTGGACCTAAAATAGAACCTTGAGGCACTCCCCTAACAAGGGATAAGCTATCTGACCATACATCGTTTACAAATACCGATTGTGTGCGGTTCGAAAGATATGATGATATAAGTTTAGTAGATGTATCAGTAAATCTAAAAAAGTATTTCAGTTTTTTAATGAGTATATCATGGTCTACCGTATCGAAAGCCTTCGAATGGTCCAGAAGCACTTAAAAGTTAATATTCCAATTTTCCAGTCCTTGCCGTATATTTTCACTAACTTCCGCAAGAGTCGTAATGCAACTATGATTCTGACGAAAACCAGATTGCATACTGTTAAGCAAATTATGAGTATTGACGTATGCAATCATTTGTTTATACAAAAGTTTTTCTAAAACTTTCGATAGGAAACACAATATGGCTCCATTCGACTTAGGTAATGGCAAAATTTTTGCATGTTTCCAGTTTAACAGACATTATAATAGTATTAAACAGATGAGTAACATACGGTAAAATCAAGGGCAAAAGTAATCTTATGAATTTTGGGTGTAAGTTATCACTACCCACTGCGTTTGATTTTATCAAAGAACATGTTGTAATAACGTCATATTGAGTAACGCAAGAAAATTGAAAATGTTCGCCGATTATCTCATTATCAGTATCTAACGTGTCTGAGGAAAAATTAAAAAAAATGGGATTTGCTTGGGTTACAGGGGTGTTAGTAAACGTTCTGTTAAGCATATTTGCATCCACTTGGCAGTCAATATTGTTGTTTGCATTGCCAATTCCTATTTCACGAATAGTATTCCAAATTTTTTGAGAATTGATTGCAGTACTAAACCGTTTGGAATAATATTCAGTTTTTGCAAATTTGATACGTTTATTAACATTTTTTCTGGCAGCGGAATATTGTATTTTAAGCTCAGAAGTTTTAAATCTTTTCCACATACCATAACCAAAACCTCTAAAAAAATTTTCAAATACCGTTATTATTACAGATACCGTAATTTTTATGGGTAGTTACCGGTATTTTACCGGTGTTTATTAATTTATATAAACAGTGATCATTTTTAAATTATTTTATAACAATCTTGAGTTTTTTTTTACAAAAAAATTCATAGATAATTGTTTTACTTACTAAAACTACCAGTAGTGAATTTAAAGCTTATAAATCTGTATTTTTCACCCTTACTCTGAGTCTTGACGAGACATTGATTTGTTTGCACAAAATCTAATCGTCGGCAAAATAACGGGAAAAAATTTGTCCATTTGTTTTAGGTGGGGAATACGTAATGGCAGACAATTCATTATTTTTTGTTTTTTGTTGGAGTAGGTCACAAACGAAACTATTTATTTTCATGTTTTCAATGTGTTTTTCACAAATTTTTTTCCAATAATAAAAAGTAAATTTCATTAAAGTCAATAATAATGCAAATTATTTACTTTTACTTAACATTTTATTCATTTTCACTTATTTTCTTTAGTTTTTAGTAATGCCACTGAGTAAAAATTAGATCTGGCATCGTGGCTGATGTTGCACATGGTTGTGAGAACAATTGTGCTGACAACGTTGTCTGAACAAGAACAAAACATGAACAAGAGTGGTCCACACGAGACAAATTCCTGGGTGAACCAGAATTTGTTCGTTGGTTGAACAAATCGATGTCTCGTCAAGACGTTCAGTTAATATAGAAAATATCCTATGTTTGTACTTGTTTTAATGGCTGACTACATAAACGCAGTATGCAAAGCAACATTGCATTGCATAGTGTTCATAAACGTCATCGTCTTTTTTTGACCATGCCGTGAGTTCATTAATGCATGATAACCCTTTTTAATGCCCAAGATTTGTCAAATTTGTGCAGTGCTGTTATTTGTGATGCTTTGTAAATTTTGGCGGTTGAAATGACGGACATATTATCGTAAGTTAAAATTTAACATAATTTTTATACAAATAAAATGCATTCAGCTTTTTTTATGATTTTATATGACTTTATGTATTTATATAGTGAAAAACAGACGACAAGCAGTATTAGCGTTCATAAACGTTTCAAAATGTCATCGCATTATGTGACAAAGCAGTGTTGCCATGCAGTATTGCTTTGCATTGTAAACGCATATGTTTGCAGAGTTGCTTTACATTACCGCGTTTATGAAGCCAGCTGGCACATTACCGTTGCCGCAAAAAACAAAATTCAATACCGTTACTCTTACCCTTATTCATTTCGGTAAACAACTTTGATTTAAATTCAATAAAACCTGCCATAAAATTGAAAAATTCCAAACAAAACAACAACAAAATTGTTAACGTTGTTGTTTTGTGTTTAATTTTAAAATTTCGCGTTATATTTTATCAGAGCTTGTAATCAAGTTGCATAAAATTTAATTCATTTTATGAATATCACTTTAAATCAACTATTTAAAATTAAATTGAGATATGATTTATTTAAAGTTATATTGAATCAATTATACTATTTATATTTATATTTCGGGAATAGCAAATAATAACAAACATTTTCAAATATTTGTTATTGTCTATTGTTTTTCAGAATATTTCCCTTGATGATCAATACACTTTCGCTTTCGTTTAAACCATTTGTCATAGCAGTTTTTCCATTCCTCTTGAGACACCTCCAAAACATGGTTTTTGAACGCTTCCACTGCTTCTTCGGCACTCGTATTCGGGAACATCCTAGTCAAGTCAGGGCTGTAGGGAGGATGAGTCATCAATTCGATGTTTTAACTGCTCAAAAATTCACCTGTTTGACGAGATGTGTGAAAGCACGCATTGTCATGATGGAGAATCATTCGTCTTTGGGGGTTAGTTTTACGAATTTCTCCGAAGACTTCCGGCAAACAAATGGTCGTTTACCACTCAGAATTGACGTTGCTCAAGCGGAACTGTGGCCACATGACCCATTCGGCTTAAGAAACAGGCGACCATTTTCTTCGCTGTGCTTCTTCCACGAACAACTTTTGTTGGATTCCGCTCGTCTTGGAATACCCACACGGTCGATTGCTGTTTTGTTTCCGGCTCATACACATATGTCCATGATTCGTCACCTGTCACGATTTTATACACGTGTTTTGAAGCACCACGGTCGAACTTTTTAATTATTCCCCTACACAAATCGACGCGAGCCTTTTTTTGAGCGATTGATAAATTATGGGGTATCCAACGAGAGCAAATTTTTTGTACAACTAAGTGTTCGTGCAAAATCGAATGTATTGAAGTGGAACTAATGTGCAAGGATGCCTCTATCTCACAATATATCACATGACGATCTTGCATTATCAGTTCACGCGCTGCATCGATGTTTTGTGGCACAACAACAGATTTTGGACGACCTTCACGGAATTCGTCGGCGTCCGAACTACGACCACGATTGAATTGACTATACCAGCGATATACTGTCGTTATCGATGCTGCTTTAACTGAGTTCATCGACACATTCTTGTTGAGATAATCCACGTCGCAAGTTGTGAAAAATAATCAAACGAAAACCTTCTCTTGAAATTTCCATTTTTTGGCCAAGTTGTATTTCTTAACTCACTGTAAACAAAACAAATAGCACTTGTACATCAAAACATTGTGAGTACGTTTACGCTCAAAAATGTCAAATTTTATTATGGTGTTGCCAGAAATATAAATAGTACCCCTCGTATTTTTTAAAAATTATTTTAGAAGATCTCTTTAACTTTTAATAAAAGCATTTAGAACCTGTGGATTTTTTGTGCAATATTATTATGGAAATGGAAAACTTCCAAGTCCATGGCTTACTATAAAAAGTCCATAACTCTATTTCTTATTTTTTAGATTAGGAAGAAACTTAATAAAATCTGAACAACGTTGAATCTAAAATTTATTTGAATGCATTTTTTATCACTAAAAAATTTCATTCAAACATATTCACAGTTTTTAGATTTTATTAAGATTTTCCTTTTCCCCTGAAGAAATAAAAATCGAGTTAGGATCGTATTCACTTAAGCCATCCACAATTTTTTAACTTATTAGAAAACTGCACAACAAATTAGTTTATAAACGAGTATTTAAATCAGAGGTCTGCATCACCTATGCCCATGGACATACCTACATAAGCTCACACATAGAACAAAAAAATAATCAGTCGCATACAAGATTTCAATGAAGTAGGTTGTCACATCGCTTGTTTGCCAGATTTTTTACACTCTGCATAATGTTTATTGATACATTTTTTGGTAATTTATTTTTAAGTTTTTTTATTTTTTTTTGTGTTGTTGTTTTTTGATATTTGTTATCGTAGTTGTTGTTTGCTTTTAAATTTTTATTTTATATTCCCATTATAAACATTTAAAATTTTCGATTTATTAAACAAACGTTCTTTGTCAGTGCATTGAGGGTGAGAGGCTGCAACTCACTCAAACAAGCACAAAATAAGGTTGTATATCTTTGCCGATCCCTGATTTAAACAGACCTCTCTTAGGTATGAGTATTAAAGTTTACATAAATTAATGATCTAAACATTTTTATTAACCTCTGCTTATGGAATAATTTGTATTATTAATTTGTTGTGTTTTGTTAATTTGTTGTGTTATTTTTTATAAAAAAATAATGAAATAAAATTGTTTCTCGAGTAATTTTGAAACCTTCACGATTAATCGAGTAATTTAAAAATCTTACACAAAAAACCCCCAAAATCGAGTAACTCGGCTACTCGAACAAAGCCAAACCCGAGTAATTTAAATACCCTACTACATACCATACATTACAGTAAAAGCACTCGTCCGACTGAGAAGATAAGATTTTAAAAATTACTTTAATCAATTTTTTTTTTACTGACATCGCGTTTCTAGAATATGTTTGTTGTCACACGAATGATTGACTACATGTATTTTGTTATTGTATTTTCTTTCGTGTGAAGCAAAAGTCATCAAGAAACAGCACCTAATTATACACAAAAATGTATTTTATTTGGAGTTTTCGCTCACTTCATTAATTGTTTTAATAACAAAACATATGTTTTTTGTTTACGTTTTTCTTTAATCCTTTACATTTTTCCAGTACTGCATAACAACACGGAAACATAAAATCGATTCGATAGGTAACGAATCCCATCATGAGTAAATTTCGAACGACCGATTTTTTTTCTCAATACGAAATTATTTTGATCACGACTGCGGGAATTATGTCCCTTATTATGGGAAAAATAAAGAAAGCAAAAAATGAAGGGCATTTATACTTGGCAACATTGATCGTTTTTTGGTCTACAATTTTTTGCACAAAATAAGTTGTAGAGCAAGTCATGTTTTAAAAATTATGAAAATATTTTTCCCATAATATGCTCAATTTTCAAACTTATTTCCAAATATTTAAAAATCTGTTTCGTTATTTTTTCCATAGTCAGCTCGCTGGACAGTTCGGAAAACCCTAATGCAGAGGTATATAAATCTCTTATATCCGTTCTCAAAATGACAAAGTGTGTGCTAACTAAATTGCTGCTAACTTTTTTACACCTAAATTCCCATAAGGGAAAGCTGGCAGCTAGTTATTTAGCATATGCTTTTTCATTTTGAATACGAGGATTAGATTTTCTCCCAACTACAAGAAAATTATATGAATGAATATGTGATATGAAAAATGTTAAAATTTTTTGGTTAAAATGTTTTTAAATCGAACCTCACACTTATGTAAGTTAGCAACCATTAACGAAATTTGTTAGCATGTTAGATTATTGAAAAAAGTATATAAATAAAAACAAACAATAAAACTGTTTGATTTTTGTTCCACTTAGAAAAATGTATGTTAGTTTAGAAATACTTACTTTAATTCTTGAGCAATGGCAGCGATTTGCTCAACACGATCCTGGTGAGCGGCCAAATCGGATTCGAATGCTTCGTGCTTCTTTTTTAAAGCCTTTAATTCGTTTAATTTGCATTGACGGAAATCCTGAGATTGCAACATTTCCTCTTTGCCACGGGTCCAATCTTCGTGGGCATCGGCCTTGTGCTTGAATTTTTGAGCCAAATGTTCCAAACGTTCCAAGCGCATGGTCTCAGCCAAAAGCCATTCTTCGAAGGCCTTCTCGGCTAGTTCCAAACCCTTCCAGGCATTGGAGATATCACCAACAGTTTTACCTTCGGTAGGCAAATATGCAGGACGATTGGAGAGGCGCAATTTAGTTTGCAAAGTGTTGAAATTTGTTTCGAGTTTAGCCTTTTGTTCAACACGTGGAGGCTTATGCTTGCGACGGTAGGTGCGGTATTCCTCTAATTTCTTTTGTACACCAGCCAGTGAATTGTCAGCTTGACGAGAATTCAGCCAGGGCATAGTGCGGCGTATCCACTCCAAAAGCTAAATGAGATTAACATACAAAATATGGCAATTGGCATAGAGATTTTTAATAAAAAATTTATTAATATTGTACTTACATCGCTAGCAAGACGTTCATACTCTTCCATGAGACGTTCATTCTCTTGGTTGACTTTCAAAACTTTGCAAATGCGGTTAGCAGCAGTTTCCGCCTATTTTTTTTAAATAAAAAATACGGATGAGATTTTGTTTTGATATTTTGTATAAAGCGATACCACAGTATAAATGTGCTTACATATAAACTGTGGTAATACTTCAAAAGTTTTGAAGTTTTTGGAAAACAAATAAAAAATTAACAAAAAACAAATGGACCATTATTATTATTTTAAATAGCATTTGTTAATAGGGCGGCATTTCATGTTACATATACAACATTTTTCCCCATTTAAAGTTTTCAAGTTTTTTTTACTGAATAGCTGAATTCGTTTTAATGCAATGATTTAATCGGTGCTCACAAAAGTAATGCAATATCTTCGCAAGCGATTTAGCACCTTTGCAAATTAAGTATGTAGTGCTTGAAACTTGGATAAATGTACATAGTCGGAAAGCGATCTTCTAAATTAAAGTGCATTTCACCAAGAAAATACCTTAGAATATTATTTTCAATTATTTATTGAAAATAACATTGTGAAAGTTTGTAAATTTACACTAAGGGATTTTGTCAGTAAAATTAACTGCAATTGCAGTGTACACTTTTTTAACTGCAATTGCAGTAAATTTTATGGACATAATTCTCATAGTGTAATTAATTTTTGGAATAGAAAATACACTAATAGAAAAAAGTCTGTAACAATTTTAGTTAAAACTACTAATCTTTCTCGTATCACAAATCTACAAAAATTATTTAAAATTACTATGCAGAAAAAACTGCTGAAATTAACAGATTATTTTTGCTAAATATTGGTAAGATAAGAACAGCAAAACTAAAACTGTTTGATATACAAAATTTTAGTTAACAGAATATAACAATTTATCCTGCTGAAATCATCAAAAGATTTTATTGAATAAACTAAAAACCACAAAAAAAAATTTAATTTGTTTTCGATGTGAATAAAAATCTAGCCTTTTGAAATCAGCAGTATATTATTTTTTAGCAAATATTTCTGTTGATTTTAGGAGGATAATCTGATATTCAACTAATTTAACATAAATATAACTTAAGTTCTGTAGATCATCGGCTGAAAATTCCGTAGGATAACCAATAAAACAACAATTTTTTTTTGGCAAAATTCGACTTTATTCATCAACATAGTCTCCTTCAAGAGCGATACAATCACTCCAACGCCTTTCTAACATTTCGATACCTTTTTTTATAGAATGATTTATCTTTGGCTTCAAAATAGGCCTCTTTTTCGGCAATCACCTCTTCATTCGAACCCAATCTCTTTCCAGCAAGCATTATTTCTTTTTGGAAGTCTGAAAACCGAATACCGTGGGTGCGAAAGCAATTGAAAGTGTAATTTGTGCAATTTGGCCATGGTAGCCAACGACTTGTAACACGGCGCATTGTTTTGGTGAAATACCACTTTTTTCTTTTTAATATGGGGCCGTTTTTTTGCAATTTCCTCCTTCAAACGCACCAAATTTCAGCCGCATCCCAAAATATTGATGCCATAACTGTACCAGCTGCCTGTTGCGACTTTGGCTTCTTCGGGCGTTGCTGTTCGACACTGGAGTGAAGTGGCAGATCCAGGTTTCATACATTGTTACATACTGACGCAAAAATTCCTTTTTATTTAGCCGAAACAGCTCCAAAAAGCTCTTAGAATCATCGACCCGTTGCTGTTTTTGGTGCACTGTGAGCAAACGCGGCACCCATTTCGAAAACAGCTTTCTCATGGACAAATGTTCATGCAAAATAAAGCCGACACGTTCCTTCGATATCTTTAAGGTTCAGCTATAACTTGCAACTTCTCTTTACGGTCTGCCAAAACGATTTTGCGAACTTTTCTGATGTTTTCCGGTATCACCACCTATTTTGGGCGACCAGAGCGTTCGGCGTCATCGGTTTTTGTACGACCACGTTTAAAGTCAGCAAACCACTTTTCTACCATTTTTCCCCATGGAGCAGAGTCCGAATAATATTTATCAAGCCAAGCTTTGGCTTGAACGGTGTTTTTTCCCCATTAAAAAGCAATGATAAATCAACACACGAAATAGCTTTAAATCCATTGTTTCCAAAATCGAAAAAGTAGCATCACTAAAACAGGTATTAGGTATTACCTAAAGGTTGGTACCTCCAAAAAATCATATGGATTTTTAATTAGTGGCGCCACCTATGTGTCATCCTACGGACTTTTCAGCCGATGCGTAATGTATTTGTTTTGATATTTTCTGTCTGCTAATATTCAGCAAAATGTTTTGTAGATTTTAACAATTTGCTATTTTCAATTAACTAAAAATTAAATTTTTGTAATTTAACATTTTTTTTATTGTTCTAATATTTAGCAAAAAAAACTGCTAATTTCAGCAGTTTTTCCTGCGAGGTACTTTTTTAACAAATTTTTAGTAACTTTTTCTGCTATTTTTACAGGTTTATTTCTATGGGTGTACGGTTATAACTAAGACGATCATTTGAACTGATTTGATTAGCACATGTACTGATTTTTAGTCGCATCTATGATGAAAAGTGTGCTCATTTTTTTTAACATCTCGGAAGTGAAAATTTGGCTTTCTCTTTAAAAAAAAATAGTTTTGAAATATCTGAAGGAAAAATGTACCAGAATCTGAAGGAGTTTCAAAAGAAAATATACTCTATCGCTACATTCGGTGGGTTTTTCTATAAGAAAAAGCTTACAGAGCCAGTTTTTTTGTTTTTAAAATGTAAAATATTTTAATACAAAAGAACTTATTAAAATGCATTTTTATTATGGTTTTAATTATAATTTTCAGGTTTTCGTAGCATAGATTTATTTTATGCACTCTAAGAATTATTCTGAATAACTTGTTGTTCTTCGAAAATTTCAACGTTGATCAGCGCATCTTCTTCTAGTGTTTACAGTATTTTTTGTTTTCATTTAGAGAAAAAACCACTAAACTAACCTTTTGGGCACCACTGAAGCAATGATAGTATGATGAAACATATGTCATGACTGCCCTTTCATCTGGCAAAGCGGTATTCTGCAGGTCTGTTAGAATTTGCATATGGAAAATAGAAAAAAGCAACAAAACAAAACATAAAATAAAAATGTTAGTTATTCAATTAAAAACATAACAAAAAGCAAGCATTATAATAATTAATAATAAATTATAAAAAAAATTAATAACACAACATGCATTCATAAACAATAGTTATCAATTAATTATACATAGTCATAAGTAGTATATTTAGAAATTCACAACTTTTTTTTTGGCTTAATTTTTTTTAAAGTTTTGTGATTAAAAGGCTTTGTTTAGAGAAGTTTGTACTTTTTTCAAAAATCCAAGAAAAAAAGGGAACATTTTCCATAAAATTTTTACAACAAACATTTCACAAGATATACAAAAATTTGTTAATAAATTTTAAATGATTGATAAAGTTTGAGTGTATTTTTAATGGATTTATGTAAATTTTCTAAATATTAATTGGGAGCAAAGTAAAAGACAGTATTCCATTGTAAATGTTATAAACCCTCTACTGCGTTGAGCTTGCAACTTATAAGGAGTGAGATCATAAAAATGTTAACACACATTTTTGCCTATAACTTCGGTTTAAAGCTTCTCATATTTTTTTTTTTCGGCGGTTTACATTTTAAAAATATGTCAGTTAATAAATTAATTTACATCATGAGTTTTAATTAGCAATTTTTTACAGAATGGACGATAAAAGAAAACTGCGTTCAAAAATAATTAAATATTTTCAACAAAACCAAACATGGACATACAAAAAAATTGCCAAAGAAACTAATATATGCCGTCAAACAGTTTAAAAAGTGGTAAAAAGGTATCTGGAACACCTAACAATTGAAAGGAAGCCGGGAACAGGAACAACGACTGGTTATCGTAACATTGGTAAGGCATATAAAGTTAAAAGCATCCTTAAGAGAGCTCCTAACACATCTGGCCGAAAAACAGCTCGGTTAGCCCAATGTTCGGACTTTTTTGTACG
The DNA here is from genome assembly GCA_949987735.1 of Leucophora obtusa. Taxonomy (NCBI): domain Eukaryota; kingdom Metazoa; phylum Arthropoda; class Insecta; order Diptera; family Anthomyiidae; genus Leucophora; species Leucophora obtusa. The sequence continues at coordinate 44,443,990 of OX465297.1, forward strand.
TAAAGTGAAACGTAAGGCAGGACTAAAGTCCTACAAAGTTCAAAAAGTTCCCGATAGAAACGCTTTTACAAATTTGGACTCCAAAACCAGAGCTCGAAAATTGAAATCAAATTTTATACAAAAATACAAGTGTTGTGTAATGGACGACGAAACTTGTGTCCTGGCTGTTTTTTCGCAGCTCCCTGGTCAAGAATTTTATGTTTCCGATGTTCGAGAAAATGTTGTGGAAAAATTTAGGTCGAAAAAGCAAACGAAATTCCCTAAAAATTCCTAGTATGGCAAGCCATATGTAGCTGCGGCCAAAGAAGCCAGTCATTTGTGACATCTGGCTCTATAAACAGCGAAATTTATATCAAGGAGTGTTTGCAGAAGAGACTTCTTCCATTTTTGAGTCAGCACAATGTATCCACTTACTTTTGGCCCGATTTAGCATCTTGTCACTACAGCAAGAAAGCGCTGGAGTGGTATAATGATAATAATGTGGTTCTTGTACCAAGAGAGGCAAATCCACCAAACTGCTCGGAGCTCAGGCCAGTGGAGAGATATTGGGCTCTTATTAAAAGAGAATTAAAGGGCACAAAAAAGGTCTCCCAGGACATGCAATATTTCAAACGTAGATGGACCACCTGCTCTAAAAAGGTGACAGAAACTACCATAAAAGCTTTAATGGGAGGGTTTCCGGAAAAAGTGGATAACTTTATTCGTAGTGCTTAGAATTCCATGCGGGTTTTCTTATTAGATTTTGCATTAAATTTCGTTTAATAAAAATTTAGTTTGAAGTCTTAAAATTCAGTGGTTTGTTTTTTATTTAACTTTATGTGTGTTAACATTTTTATGATCTCACTCCTTAATTAAAATTAAATTATTTTTATAGAAGACGCGAAGCTTGTTCGTTTACTTACTACAAGTTACTACTTTTACTACAGCTGCAAAAATTCAATATAAAAAGTGAACAAAACTTTCCAGTTGTAGTAAAAAGAAGTAAGAATTTAGAGTAAATTTATCTTGTAATATAAAAACTTAAAAAGAACTAGTTAGTTTAAAATTAAATAAATTACACTACATATAACCTAACTGAAAGGCGTTGATAATAAACACGTAATTAGGTTGAAGTTTCTGCTTTAATTTTGAATTTTAAAATTTATCACTATAAATAGTCTCAATATTAATAAAATATATTACAGTTAAGTCATGTTGTCTACAAATATAGTATTTTTTGAAGAGCGAAAGTTATTACTACTATTAGAACGAATAAATTCAAATTCCTTTGAACATTTGTTTTCTAGAGTTACAATCAATTTCTAGATTTACTATCAACTCAGCTGCTTAAGACGTATATATACGTCCTGCTAACATAAGTGACACGGTTGTATTTTTTTATATGTCTTAGAAGAGTTGTATTTTTGGTATCATTATCTTTATTCGCACTACATCTAGACAATCTGAGACATCTACATTTTGTCTCTCTGTTTATTTTCCGCACTATAAATATGTTTATAAGCACAATTTAAAAATGTTTTCGTTGTGCATTAGACAGTAAATCGGTAAAATTAGAAGGTTATAACGAAGAGTTGTGTTCAAAAATCTGATATTAGATGATTTTAATATTTCAAAATACTAAAAAATAACATTAAAAGGAACCTACACCATAAGAGGTCTAGAACACAGGTTAATATTCAATAAAGTTAACACTGTATTTAGACTGAGGAAAAACTACCTTTATAGTTAACACTGTATTTAGACTAAGGAAAAACTACCTTTACAGTTTTTAATTTTCAAAACGCATATAAATATAAAATAAAAAAAGAGCAAAACTAAGTTTTGTACGAAAACTAGTTAGTTTTTTTTTACTCAGCCTAAATTCAGTATAACAAATAATCGATTTTTTTTTATTTAAATAGAAAAATTTCGTAAAATATAAGATACTCTAGAATAAGGAAAAAACTGCATTATAATATGAAATGCAGATATAAATGAAGTATCATGCTTAAGAATATATTTGAAATCCAACTCATCCTTGAATAGGTTCTGCGATAAGCTTTTCGGGAACCCACTCTTCTGAGCCCGAATATAAGGTATAACTAACCAAGAACTTATTTTGCTAGAACCAATATGAGATATTCTATCAAGGGTGGGTGCGAACTGGTTAAATAAAATCTAAACTAAATTCAGATTTCCAAGTTTCTATGAAATTTGGAAAGGTTTTTAAAAAAATGTTAAACCCTTTTGTCAATTTGCATTTACATAGTTTAGAATTTAACAAAATTCTTTTTATATTTAACGAGAAATGGTCCCTTTTTTTCTATAAAAAAAAACAAGGAGACTCTCTTGAGCGATTACTCTGAATGTAAATTTCTTATAATCTTGTACAATCTTAAATTCAAGGGGTAAAAGAGTTTTTTTTTTTTTTGTATGGAAGCATGCCTGCAGTTTCCAAAATTTTAATTTGTTTTTAGATAATCTTAACGTAATCGAGAAAAGAAAACTCTTTATAGTACCCATATTGCCTAAAGTCAAAAAAAAAAGTAAATTCAGCAAAAAAATTTTGCTGACTTTGATATTTTATCACCTCTTTTGTAGGTTACCACCAGGCATAGCCTTTTAAGACTTCTGCTATGCAGATTAGCTGGCGATACTACACAGGAGACAAGAGCCGAATTAAATGTGTGCGAGGACCTCTAGAGCTCTCGATTTATCTTATAACTGAGCAATATCTAGGAAATGTCAAAATGGATAAGACCGAGGTTTGTACAATATCTTCAATATAAAGAAGGTTACGATAACTCTGGAGGGGAAACTCTAATGGCCGATCATATCTATAGCAGTATTACTAAAGCTTACCGTTTTTGGGAAATATGCGGAAGAGTGGAGTTGTTGTAAAACTATTGAGTAGTTGGGTATTTGGTACTCGATACCGACCACTTTTTCGAGTACTGAATACTTAAAAGTAGTACGTACTTTCAGAGTTGTATTTTTCCTCTATAAGCTCAGTATTTTTTGAACTTTTGCCAAAAGAACAGATTTTTCACTTTGGTTGAATTGTTGCGAAATTTCGTTGAAATTTGTTTTACTTCAATTTGATAGACCAAAACCATTTGAAAATTTTGCGAAAAAGTGACATTTGGCTCATTTATGGTTGTAGCTTTCTAATGATTGTAAAAATATTGTGAATTTTAAAGTTTTTATTGTAGTTTTTGGGCATAAACAAAATTTTTTCGCTCTTGTGAACAAAATTCTGGACTATACGGTGGGTCTCATACTGTAGGTTTAACTTTAACTTAACTATAAACAAAAGAAAATGTCAATGCGTTCACTATTTACTAAACTTTAAACCTGAAGTATGAGACCCACCGTAAGCGTAATTATAAAAAAATATAGAAAGTATTGAGTAGTATCGAGTAAAATATTTGAAAAGTATTGAGTAGTACCAAGTTCAAAAGTAACTCTACAGAAGATCAGTACGCGCTAAATGAGGTTTGAAATCAAGGATGACCCATTGGCTTAACAAAAGGATTGGTCAGACCGATCATGACATATGCCGCTATTGTTTAGTGGCCTTCGATCTTGAAAAAATGCAATACAGACGATTAGGTTAAGTATTAAGGAGCCACTTGCGACTTACAGAATGATGGAACTTGGGGAGTGGACTCTTGGAGCCCGGCGTATACAGTTTCTAAGGGTTCTCGAAAATCTACCAGGCTATCGCATCTCGGAGATGTAATGTAATAGGGTGGCGGAACAACATGTATTGGTCAGGGAGTTATGGATTTAACGATACCTATGTAAATTTGGAAACCAATTTAATGACTACAAAATGAACATGAGCCCAAAACGAAAACATAAAATTTCATTAAATGATTTCAGGAAAATCACCTGATTGTTAAATTTTATTTCTATACAAAATCCAGTACATTCTAAAAACTTCCTTCCACTTACTAGAATTCTATAAAACGTAATCTCTTAATATCAGATAATTAAGAAAGTCTCCTGAACTGTGCTAATGGTTTGGGCGCCATTCGCATATGTTTCATGATGGCAAGTATATTTTACCTATATATTAAGATTATGTACCTACAGAAAACCATTAAGGTCTCTCTATACATTTCAACCGTATGGTTACCAATTATAACTATTTTTCAATCTGGAATACTGTTTACCCAAAAGCTCACCAATTATTTGAAAATCAATGTAATATATGTACATGTGAAGTAATGTAACTTAATTTGCCTTTTGGAAATTACAATTAATCGAATTTTAAAAAAGTCAAGTTTTAGCTCAATATTATAAAAATATATAAAAACCTAAAAATCACAACTAAAGCCAACATTTGTAATTAAATTGCATTAAATCTTTTGAAAATATACTATTTGGATAGTTAGTTAAGAGCTAAATTTTATGTTTTTAGTTAGCAATAATAAGATATAAGAGACATTGTTCAATGCATTTTTATCTTTGTTGGCTTCATGTTAAAATAGTTGATTACAAATTTTACAAAAGGAATGTGCAACATCAATATTTGAAATGTATATATTTCTTTTAAACAACAACAGCCGCTGATTATGGTGTATATTGTACACCGCCACATTTTTTGTTATGTAAGTGTATTAATAAAACAGAAAAAGTAAGAAATTATACGATTTTTCCAAAAAACAAACTGCAAAAACAAAAAATAAAAGAATGTATCAAGTGTATTGATGTGAAGTTTAGTCACATTGTAATTATTCGGGACGTAGGTGTATTGTCTTGTGGGTTCGGGTACATGCGTCACATTTCCAACCTGTTGGGCTCCCTGGAAGGCGTGATAATAGCAAGAGACATAAGTCATTATAGCACGTTCATCCGGCTTAGGAGTGTTGATCAAATCTATACCCATGTTGTTGTTATAATTTATTTAAAAAAATCACCGTCACCGCAAATTATGATTTTATTAAAATAAAAGTTGGTTTTTAAAGGGTGTAATAAAAAAATGAAAATAAAAAAGAAAATAATGTAAACGTGTTTGGAAAGTATGTATATAAAGACGGTGCTACTTAAAAACTAACTAAAGAAATGCTTTTGAATATTGTCTACAAAAGTTTATGGAAAAAAAAAAAAAACAAAACTTACCATCTGGATCCAACATTCTGGGAATATCCAGATATTTCTCAGCAACATCGAAGGCAGTGTTGAGATTTTCCAATGGATTGTCTTTGGAGAGTTTGGAATAGTCAATCAAGTCGGGCCTGTGGCGATGGATCAAAGCGCAGAAGGCTAAACCGTCCTATAGATACAAATATTGTATTAAAATTTTCTTATTCTCAATTCATCTGTTACTCAACTGACCTTGAATGAAAGATGGAAGTTCTGGACATTGACATTCTTGTAGGGGGCGGTTTTGCGTTGGCACCACAACAACAAGCCCTCCTTGGCGGTCATCTCTTCAACAGAGATATCTTGAATGGCAAAGCGCAAGATGATGGTCCAGATCATACCGAGGGTCATCTTTAAATTGCCATCGACAATTTCTTCGGCACCAATCGACACTAAATGTACACCTTTGGAGGCAATAAAGTCCAATGCTTTGTTAACATTGGCAATTTTGTGGAAACGCATTTTGCCACGATCGGGCTTAGGTAGAGTTTCACCCGAAATAACTTCGAGCAACAACATCAATTTTAAGCCATTACGGAAATCATCTTCGATATTATCGATACCGGTACCGGCTTTGCGCAAATGACTGTTACACCATGCTGTAAATGTCTAAAATGAAAAAAAAAAACAAAATATTAAAATTTGTTATTAACAATTTATTACAAAAGAATTGACAAAAAAATAATAAATTTACTATAATGAATTTCAACAAAAATTTAGTAAACATTTTCAAGATTTAATTCCTTAGACATAAAAACTGCTTATATCAGCAGAATCTGTTTGCTAAATATTAGTAATATAAAAATAGCAAGAAAAACTCTGTGGAATATCTTGATATAAAAATAATAAGTATATTCAGTCCGCATATTTTTCGTGTTAAGGGTACGGGAAAGAATCAAAGCAAAAATTGAATGAGGGGTATGTATAGTTGATCTTTTATTTTGGTAAATGCATGTTTTTTCTTTAGTTCGATTCTAGATCATAAATTAATATCTCTTTCTGTTTAAATTATTTTTCAAATTAAAGAAAGATGATACAATTTTTACAAGCAAATTACAAAGAATAAAAAATTTGAAAGAATTCGACAAGGCCAGCAAGACAGAATACGTATTTTTGGCTTTCGCTACAAAGCCATCATCAGTGTCGTTTGCCTTGATGCAATAATTATTGATAATCGTCTACTTATGTTAAAGTTGAGAACAAATACAATACGTTAATAATTCAACTAGACTAACATCAACGAAATCTAACAATGCTATTTTTATCATTTTGTTATTACTTGTTTTTGCTTTGAACTTTAATTTTTAAAGTATCGCAGCTGGTTCTATTCAACTCTGTGTATGATAACAGAGATTTATGAACAACAACGAACCGTTAAATTTAAATTGCTGGCCTTATCGAATTCTTTCAAATTTTTTATTCTTTGTAATTTACTTGTAAAAATTGTATCATCTTTCTTTAATTTGAAAAATAATTTACTACTATTTTCTAAAAATAGTAAAAACTATTTTTACTAGTTTTTTTTCTCTTAAATTCGTTTTGAATGCTAAATTCGATAATGTTTTATTTCAGTTGTTTCTATTGACTATTTTCGGTAGCATTTTATTGCACTGAAAAGCAATTCATTTATGACAATTCTTTCGTTCTTTCTTTACTATTCTAGAATTGTAAACAAACAGACCCAATATATTGAAATTAAAACATGTATTTGTAAAATTTCGCAATTTTCGAAAAGCAAAACTAGTTGTTACTTGTATAGATAAAAAAAACTACTACAATTCGAATTCTAGGTATATATTTAATTTGATCTTGGTGCGATGTATAATTTAACAACAAGTGCGATTTTCTTTGAGCATTAGCGTTCTAGATTAATGTATGAAGGTATGTATAGTTGATTTTTTTAAATTGGTAAATGAATGTTCTTTGTCAGATTTGAGATCATTCAAGTAAACTACAGAGAAGAAAAATTTTAAAAATTGGATAAGGCCAGCAGGATAGAATACGTATTTTCGGGCCCCGCTACATACCCATCCTCAGTATCCTTTGCCTTTATGGGTTAATATTTGATGATGATCTATTTATATTGAAGTTAAACAAATAAACACATGTAAGCAAATGCTTTGCTTGAAATTTTGCAAGAACAGTTTTTAGAGGTTTATACTAAAAGTTGGACTTTGGGGACATCTTGGAAAGCTATGCTGCCATACAAATTTTTTGAAAAATCGCGATTTTAACGTATAGAACGCTATAGATGAATACATTTTTTTTATTGAAATATTTTCCTTTTAATTGCTTCCTTACTAAGGCATTACACATATTGAGGTCGATTGTACATTCGGCGACTAAAGTCGCTGGCATAGCAAAAAACCATAAAAACTTATATAAAACGCTAAGTAGTGGTTTAAATATGAAGATTAGCACATCGCATTTACATCGTAAACACAAAAAAAAATCATATTGATTGAATTTGAAAAATTTTTTGTATAAAAAACTGAATGGACAACCGCCAAACTTTAAAGACATTTAGCGAAAAATCTGTACCATTGATCGAAAAATAAAGTACACCATTGTAATCAGAGCTTTGAAGAATTAATTCCTTAATTCAATTTTTCAATTCTGAATTAAAAATTCGATGAATTAATTCACAAAGCACCATATATTGAATGGAATTAATTCATATTTGTTTTCGTTCGATTTATTTTCTTACGTATTAATTCAATTGCTATAGTTCTTTTTATTAAATCAAATAAATTAATTCACTGGTGAACGCGTTCAATTTTATAAATCGAACGGAAAAAAGTGAATTAATTCCTTAATGAATTAATTCACCACTGAATTCGTTCAATTTCATTTTCGTTCAGTGAATTAAAAAAAAATAAAATTACGTTCAGTGAATTAAAAAAAAATAAAATTACGTTCAGTGAATTAAAAAAAATAAAATAACGTTCAGTGAATTAAAAAAAAAATACGTTCACTGAATTAAAAAAACAAAAAATACGTTCATTGAACTCAAAGCCTGTTTTCTGCCGTTTAGTAGAAGAAAACATTTATTTACAAATAAAATTTGCAACTAAGCAATTTTACAGCGTTTGCTAGTAAAAATAAACAAATTACATATATATTAAGTGTTAGAGAAACCCGATGCACTTTATCATCCTACATGATTAAAAAATAAAGACTTTTACTCAGAGACCCAAAATAACTGTTATATTTCTAAAAAAGTCACCACCCAAATTTATTTAATTATAATATTTCAATAATGCACTATATTTTATAAATCATATTGCACAAAAAAATCACAAAGTTTGGCAAAGATTTTAATTTTTTCAATTTTATATTTTACTCTATAAATTTCTGTTGTTTTTTGATTTTTATTTTAAAACTTTTTATAAAAGTTACAGAATGATTTTTTTGAAAAAATTAAGCACTAACTTTTTTATTTGATAATAAAATAAAAATTAAAAATTGACCTAAATTGAATGCCGGAAGTTGCTGGAATATACATATTTACTCACTTTAAATCACTGTTCAATCTTTTATTAACACTAGTTGACATCATCAGGATATTATAATTGGTGAAGTCATTGGTTCCATGGCTTTTGATTTATATTCTTAATTGTTATTTTTTGATAAAGAAAAAAAATCACAAAATAACTTTTATTATTTTTGAAAAAATAAAAATCGTGTTTGGATTATTTTTGTTTGAATTAAAAATATAAATCAAACAGAGCAAATAAACAGAAAATTAAAAATACTCAAACAGGAAATAATTGTAAAACAATCACTTTTTTGAATAAAAGTTATAACTGTTACGTCCCTGCTTTTACTATTAAAAATAAAAACTTTACAGATATAGATGAATTTGGAAAAAATATAACTATTCATTTTTCAAACTTATGCTTCCCAGTAAAATGTAGATGCTTGACTATGACGTATTTCATTTATACGTTTTTAGAATACAATGTTTTCTTCTACTGAACGGCAGAAAACAGGCTTTGAATTCAGCGATCGTAATTTTTATTTTTCGAATAAGAGAACGTATTTTTTTTTCAATTCAGTGAACGTATTTTTTTCTTTTTTAATTCACTGAACTTAATTTAATTTTTTTTAATTCACTGAACGTAATTTTATTTTTTTTTTTAATTCACTGAACGAATTTTGTGGTGAATTAATTCACTTTTTTTTGCGTTCAATTTATAAAATTGAACGCGTTCACCAGTAAATTAAATCATTTGATTTAATAAAGAGAACTATTGCAATGGAATTAATTCTTTGAATTTATTGTTTGATGAACGTGTTCAGTTGAACGAATTCAGTGAATTACTTAAGAAAAGGAATTCATTCAATTCTAGAGAAAATTGAATTCGATTGGTAGTGAATTCATTAAAAAAAGAATTAATTCTTCAAAGCTCTGATTGTAATAAGCATGACCGAAGTATATAGAACTGATGGTCAGATCTTCATTAATTTTTTGAGTGTCATGCAGTGTTATTAATGCTTTTGTTTAATATCAACGTTTAAAAATTCGTAAAAAGTAATTAAAAATTTACTATACGTAAATAGATACCACTACTTTACTAGATAAGCCATAACAACAGAGTAGTAATTTGGAAGATGACAAAGCAAACTGTGATAATTTTATATTGGTTTTGTTTTTTCTTTGGGATTTAAGATGTTTATTAACGCTCCTACTTGAAAACATGAAATTCTCATTGAGTTGAAGCTAACAAATATTTCTAGAAATTCTAAAAGGTCGTCCCTTAATTATTTTCTTAGGCCAGAATGAAATCCGGATATGTACAAGCCTACAGCAAATTATTAATAACAATTTTTTTAAAAAAGTTTTGAGATTTTAGCACATTTACTTTAATAAAAAATTCATACTTTTTAAACATTTTTGTAATTTTCTACCAATTTCGATTAATCGTATGAAATTATTCGAATTATTCGTTATTCGAAATTTGGACATTTTAAATTATTCGAACAATTTTTGAGAAAAATTGTTCGATTAATCGAATAACGATTAATCGATTGAATACCCTAGTAAATACGTATTCTATCCTGCTGGCCTTACCGAATTTTTTAAATTTTTCTTCTCTGTAGTTTACTTGTATTATCTCAAATCGTACAAAGAACGTTCTAGATTAATTTTTTACTTATATGGCCATTATCGTCTTTGTAAATTTTTCTTTCCTTACATTTCACACAAAAGTTCATTCATTAAAGTGTAAATAATTTTAGTCTGTAGTAAGATTTTCATTACAAATCCGCCTATTATGTTATAATTTTTTAGCCCTAGAATTCCATAAATCGATGGTAATTCAACATGTTGTTGTTGATTTGTTTGAGCATCAATGCAAACTCATAGCCAAACTAATCAAATTAATAATTCAAATTTATTTAGAAGAGCTCTATAGAAAAAGAAAAAAAAATAAATAAAGAGATTAACATGATTCACACTGTTATAATTTATTCCCACAGATGTTGTGATTATTCCCAATTAGAAACAAAAAGGAGAAAAACTATGAATGCAACAACTAAGGTCACCACCACCACATATTACAGCCACTACTAAACATACAAAGTCAGTCGACGATATATGATGACTGGAAAAAGTAGTTGGCAAATTATAAAAAAAACAAAGACAAAAATAAAAATAAAAATAAACAACCAGGAAATTTATAGACAAAAACGATCCCTACATCAATTTAAACCGAAATTCTAATGATTTGGGCATAGGGTGATAGATTATTCGTCGTTAAATTAAAATAGAGAAAAACTCGGTTTTGTTTTTTAAATTTGAAAAAATCTATCCTTTTCACTTTTTCCTATAAAGGTGGTTCATTCTAAATAGCGCCTTGCTTACGCAGAAATGGCTCGGAACAAATAGTTTGAAAAATTACCTATCATAACACATCGGCTGAAAAGTTCGTAGGATAACCAATAAAACTACAATTTTTTTTTGGCAAAATTCGACTTCATTCATCAACATAGTTTCCTTCAAGAGCGATACAATCATTCGAACGCCTTTCTAACACTTCGATACCTTTTTTATAGAATGATTTATCTTTGGCCTCAAAATAGGCCTCTGTTTCGACAATCACCTCTTCATTCGAACCAAATCTCTTTCCAGCGAGCATTTTTTTGAAGACTGCAATAAGGTCAATACTGCTGGGAGCCAAATCTGGCGAATACGGTGGGTGCGAAAGCAATTGAAAGTGTAATTTGTGCAATTTGGCCAAATCTGGCCATGGTAGGTAGCCCACGACTTATGACACGGCGCATTATCTTGGTGAAAAAGCACTTTTTTCTTCCTCATATGGGGCCGTTTTTTGCAATTTCCTTCTTCAAACGCTCCAGATGGGCCATGTAGTGATCGATATTGATGGTCTGGCCTTTTTCATATAATATAACTTTACCAGCTGACTGTTGCGACTTTGACTTCTTCGGGCGTTGGGGTCCACTCAGCTGACTGCCGAACGCGGCACCAATTTCGAAAACAGCATTCTCATGGACAAATCTTCATGCAAAATAAAGCCGACACGTTCCTTCGATATCTTTAAGGTATCAGCTATCTGCAGCAACTTCACTTTACGATCTGCCAAAACGATTTTGTGAACTTTTTTGATGTTTTCCGGTATCACCACCTCTTCTGGGCGACCAAACCGTTCGGCGTCATCGGTGTTTGTACGACCACGTTTAAAGTCAGCAAACCACTTTTCTACCATTTTTCTCGATGAAGCAGGGTCCGAATAAAACTTAGCTTTGGCTTGAACGGTGTTTTCCCCATTAAAAAGCAATGATAAATCAACACACGAAATTGCTTTGAACACATTGTTTTCAAAATCGCAAAAGCACTCGGGGATTTTAGTAAGTACACACAAGTATCTCCGAGTACTTTCAAACCCTACACACAAGCTGGCTTGCTTTACCCAGTGTATGGCCGCATTGTAATGGCCCATAAGCCAATATACACTGAGAGAATTATCTGCATGATAATAATGAATTTTTGCATAAAAATAACGAAGTTGCACTGGAACTCGTCCATTGAAACTTTTCATTGAATTAATGAAATTTTTCATAAAATATTGCAAAAAATTTCATTTCATTTATTAAAACTTTCATATACTCAATGAAAAAGTTTCATTAAAACTAGTTTCATAAAATATATGAAGCTTTTTCATCATATTTGTGAAATTTTTCATTTACTTTGTGAAGAAAACTTCATTAGCTTACTGAAAATTTTCATTAAAACTCGTCCAGCAAAATTCTCTCTGTGTACTTAGAAAGTACACACAAGTATAGTAAGTTAGATAAAATTTTTGGAAAATTTCAAATGTTTTAAGTTTCATATACAATTGTTATACACAAGTATCCTATATCGTAAGTACACACAACCTGAAGTCCACGAAATCAATTACATTGTGTGGGATGTATATTTTTGGTCCTGTCGTGATTTCATGCTTATTATTGGCTTAAAAGATAAATACCACCGGATGAGAATAGGAATGTTGAATCGATCAGAATCTTTTTATAGAAACTTAGACCCATATTGTGGGTCGCTTTTATTTCCAAAACAATAATCAAATGAACATAATGTGGATATTCAAAGCGCTTTGTGATTTAATATAACTAAATGGTTCCCGGCACTCGAGAGGGGTTTACAAAAGTTGCTCATTGTACAATACAAAGGAAATTGAAAACTTGCAACATTTTGTTGAAAGATGTCCCATATTAAATAGCTTCCGTATATGTACCTTATACAATATATTGTTATAACCAGGGCAGCGACTTTCATGCACTTTTTATTTTTATTAAAATAAAATAAATCTTGTAGCTTCACGTGATTCATTTTCCTGTTTGGACACGAATTACATTTATTGAAGTTAAAAATGAATGAATGTTTGGAACATTTGAAATATTATTGTTATGTTTGTGGAAAATATAATGACAAAAAATTTGGTCCCAAAATATGAGAGTATGAAACAATTGTATTTACAGTATTTTGGAGTAGAGGTTATTAAAAATGTAGATTGGGTACCTGAAAAAGTTTGCAGAACTTGCAATAATACTTTAACTGCGTGGTCACAAAACAAAAGGAAGTCAATGCAGTTTCGTGTTGCAATGATATGGTACAATCCAGGTAATTTTTTAAAATTTATTTTACATGTATTATATATCAAATATATTAATTTTATTTTGCATTTTCATATCTTTTTCAGGTGAACACGATCAATCAGAGTGTTATGTGTGTGTAAATAGTATTAAAGGAAGAAACAGAAAAAATAGAGGAAGCATGGTTTATGTTAGTACAAAATATGCAGAATTACCAAAACTACATACAGAGTTTATTCCTATACGAAAACCAGGAAGTCCAAATTTAACTTCCGTAGTATCTACAGATGCTGCAGAGACAATTGGATACGATCCTACTTACGAGCCTTCTGAGTTTAACAATCGTATGATACCAATATCACAAAACTGATTAGATGAAGGACTAAAACACGTGAATATGTCGAAGCGTGATTCAGAGTATGTTGCACGTAAACTAAAACAATTTACTAGAACCTGGTGTAAGAATAGGTAACTGCTTATCGTAATCGTCAAGAAGTATTTCAACAATATTTCTCTTTCAACGAAGAAAATACATTCGTTTACTGTAATGATATTGAAAAACTTATGACAGAAATAGGTATAAAGTATGTTCCTCATAAATGGAGATTATTTATAGATTCTTCAAAAACCAGTATGGGCGCTGTGGTGTAATGGTTAGCGCGTTAGACTGTTACACGTGCGTTTGCGGGTTCGATCCCCAACCAAGGCAAGATCAATTTATGAAAAATAATAATATGTATGAGTTTTTTCTATCCCTCATACATATCGCAGCGTCCTCCTTCGGTGTTCCCATAGCACTTAACCCCACCGAAGTAAAATAATACAACAGGGCTATGAACTAAGAAGCTTCAACAAAGTTCGCCAACTCACCATCAGATGGCGCGCAACAACTGTTCTAAAAATTCAACATCTCGCGCAATTACAGTGTTGCCATATTTGAAGCCCTTCACCTTTCTCCACCTTTCACTTCTTCTCTATCCCCTTTCCAAAGGAAGCAACACGTTAATTAATAGGAAGAATTTCCTGAGTGTTGCTTCCCTTAAAAAAAAAAAAAAAAAAAAACTGTTTTATTATACTACAATAACAAAAAATCAATCATTCCAATAGCATACAATTTGAACACTAAAGAAACCTACGAATCAGTAAAATATCTACTGGAATCAGTGTCCTATGAAAACCATAAATGGAGTACATGCTGTGATTTGAAAATGGTGGCCTTAGTTTGTGGTTAACAAGGTGGCTATACCAAAAACATGTGTTTTATATGCTTGTGGAAAACCCGTAACAAAGGAAATCAATATCAAAAACGTAAATGGGAAAAGGGAGACTTTTTCGTGTTGCAACAGCTAATGTTATCCATGAACCTCTTGTACCAACAGATAAAGTATTGCTACCACCACTTCACTTTAAATTGGGTCTTTTCAAAAGAAAGTGTTTTCTATAGATGGACCAGCTTTTACTACTTTAAGATCTACATTTCCACGACTCAGTGCTAGCAAAGTAAAAGAAGGTATTGTATACAAATAAAATAAAAGATTTTAAAATATGTATTTACAATATTTTTTTCTAATTTTACAGACATTAGAAGATTGATGAAAAATAATGAATTTGATAATTCTTTGAAACAAAATCAATTAATTGCATGGAATGCAATGAAAGACGTAATCGAGAATGTTCTTGGTAAAAAACGAGAAGCAGATAGTACACAGGAACTTGGTGTGAATATGTCTTTAAAAATTAATTTTCTTCACCACCATATGGATTGGTTTAAAAACCAACTTTCCACCGAATCTGATGAGCAAGGTGAACATTTTCATCAAATAGCTTTAACCATGGAAACTAGATACAGAGGAAGGAAACTAGATTCTATGTTAGGAGATTTATGCTGGTGGTAAAAGAGCACCACCGATGAAGAGGATACTGACGATGAACAAGAACCAGACATATACAGATCCACAATCTACTGCTTTTGGAGCTTTTGCTTCTTTAAACATGGAAATTGACAGTGATAGTGATGATGATTTAGCGGATCCAAAAATACAAAAATATCATTAAGATAAATACCATCACATATATTTTTATAAAATACCATATTTGTAATAGTAACATACTGAGAATAATAAAATGTACTTCGGAATATCATTAGAAATATGTTTTATAATGAAGCCAACATCAAAAACTGATTTTTTAGCCTCAAAAAGAGTAAAAACACCGTTTTTCTATGACAATCTACAAGAGCAAAATTTGTGTGACAGCACCATCTAGCGTGAGCTTTAGGCAAAAATAAATATCAGAAATGGATTTCTCGACCACAAAAACAGTAAGATACTACAAATTTACAGGATAATAAAAATAAATAAGCATTATTTTATCAAATTTTTGATGATTTTTTCTTGTTAGAGAGCGTTCCAAAATCACCAACTTCAAAAGCGTATAAAAAAATCTCGCACTAAACTAAAAAACCCCATCGATTTTTCGATAGCTTTTGGCATGAGGAAAAAAAATTCCACTACGACATATCAATAAAATTAATTTCGTCGTAGTGGAATTTTTTTTCCTCATGCCAAAAGCTATCGAAAAATCGATGGCACAATATCGATTGCTAAATCGACCCACCCTAGTGTAGAAACATAGTAAAATTTACTAAGTTGACAACATTCTCGACAATCAATGACTAACGAACTTTTTCCCTGGTAGTTCGTTGCTGCATCCATCGCTTTTCTGACGCTTTTTGAACAGCTGATCCATTTATCATTTATTTCATTTAGCTTTTTGGGTTTGGGAAAGCACTTTTTGCCAGCACTTTAACTACCTGTTAAAGTGATTTCAAGCGTTTTCCCGTTTGTATTTTCTTGACCGGGTATCTTCAAATTTGCGACCTGCACTTGCCACATAAGTTATTTAGCGTGTTTTTTAATCACCTGGATTTAGAATTGTTCATACAAAAAATGGATTTATTAAATCCAAAAAAAAGCTGCATTTAATAAATCCACAATAAAAGCACAAATATATGAAACAGCCTATTAATTTAATGTCAGAAAAAAATACGAATAAAAATTAAAAGAGAAACAAAAAAATTGAAAAATTAACAAATAAAAGGTTTTTCTTAAATTGTTTTTTATGAAATTTGTTTAGAAAAAAAAACTAAACCTCACCAAATACACATTTTTCATCTTGGACATGGAGAAATAGCCCAAATAGAAATGGCAATTTTTCACTCTACAGTAAGTAATTTAATTAAATCCAATTAGTGAATATTAAATATTGCAATGGAATTTTTCAATTGTGCAAAAATATAAATTGTAGTGATAAAACTGAAAAGGCAGACTGTTTATCGCTGTTTTATGTAAAATATAATTATAAATTAAAAGTTAAAGTAAAATCCTTCATCATAGAATTCGGTATTAAAAATTAGGGTGAAAGAATTGTCGGACAGAAAATTTTTTTAAAATAGGAAAAATCTAACCCCATCTGTTGAGCACTTTAAGAAATACTTTTTGGATTTATTAAATCCAAGTGATTAGAAAAAACGGCTATTGTATATCAAGACACTCAAAGGTGGATTTTAGTTTGACATTTTTGGAGTAGTTAAAAACATTAGCACAAACTCATAATAGTCTGACTATATAGCGGTGTAGGGTATAATTACGAGATCTTTGTACTGTGTGTGAACTGGTTTAGAAGTGGTTTTGTCCCCGTTTGGTGAATAAGCAAATAACTGCATCTAAGAGAATTATAAAATAAACAACATCAACTAATGCTGGAAACTTGCATGCTCATATTTTATTTATTTTTTTTTTCGAAAAACAAGACAATCAGAAAAAACAAAGAAACTAGATTTGATGCCACTACTCGTATTCGTATTTACACTACACCATTTCCAATTAAACCATAAAGTTATCCAAGGTTAAAAACACTAACTTGTAGTCTACACGAGACATCGATCAACCAACGAACAATTTCTTGTTCGCCCATGAATTTGTCTCGTGTGGACCACTCTTGTTCATGTTTTGTTCTTGTTCAGACAACGTTGTCAGCACAATTGTTCTCACAACTATGTGCAACATCAGCCACGATGCCAGATCTAATTTTTACTTAGTGGCATTACTACAAACAAAAGAAAATATTAGAAAATTAATAAAATGCTAAGAAAAAGTAAATAATTTGTATTATTATTAAATATAAATCAATTTACTTTTTATTATTGTTAAAAAATTAGTGGAAAAGGCATTGAAAACATGAAAATAGTTTCGTTTGTGACCTACTCCAACAAAAAAAACAAAAAATAATGAATTGTCTGCCATTACGTATTCTCCACCCAAAACAAATGGACACATTTTTTCCCGTTATTCTGCTGACGATTAGTTTTTGGGCAAACAAATCGATGTCTCGTCAAGACGCTAAGTAAGGGAAAGAGCGCAAAATGGACAAAATGCTTGCTCTATTGGAGTATTAAAATCCTATAATACAAATAGACCAGGTCCGGAAAAGATACCAAGGGATCCATTTCTATAAAGCATTATAATTATCCTCCAATTTTGTTGCTGTTTTATATGTATCAGTTCCAGAACTGCCTTATTTGTATTTACAATGGCGGATCAACAAGTCCACGTTTGTTTGAACTCCCTCGTAGTTCAAAATTTACGTACTACCGTCAAATAACATATGTTAAGAGAATACTGTCTAATTTTGAGCAAACTCAGTCATTTAGTTCACGAGAATTTATTCTTTGAATAGCTGTCAACTATTCAAAGAATAAATCCTCGCGAATTTTTGCAAAAATGGAGGAAAGTAAATCTCTAGGGCTCATAAAACATTATTTTTCCGGAAAACCCATTACTCAAACCAACGAAAAGCTTTTCAAGTACTGCGAAGATTCTGCACCTTCAATTTCAATAGTAAGAATGACGCCAAACTTTCTGGATGGCAAATTGAAACCAATACACCCGAAAATGTCAAAAAAATTTACCATACGGATAAATGATCAGCTGAGTTTGAAAACGCTGTTCGCAATATGAATGCGATGTTTTCTCGTAACTGACCATCAACGCAATCTTGGGACAACTTCAAAGAAGTGTTTGGCGTTGTTCATCCGCAATAAGGATGAGCGGAATTAGATTTAACGATTTAACCCCAGTGGAATTTCCAATCCAAATGAAATGGCTCAGCGGAAAGAGATATAACTTCAACGATGAAATCATTGATAAAACAAATGCCTATTTTGAGGACCTTGAGAAATCACATTTGGAAGGAATAAATAAATTGAAGAAACGTTGAACAAAGTGTATTGAGTTAAAAGGAGAGTAAATATTAAGAAATATTTTGATTTTCTACAATGAAACAACTGTCTTTCTTTCAGTAAGTGATGAATTTATTTATCCATCCTCTTATACCAATTTACACTATTCTTACTATCATCCACATATATTGTAATACCAAACAAGATTAATTAAAAATTATTTTGCTAAGTTCGCTAAAATATTTCCATTTTGCTTCGTTTCTATTTTAAAAAAGCAAACTAAAATTTTTGCTTGTAGACCGACATTTTGGCTAGCTATTTTTTTAAAGCTTGAGAGGTCTAATGTTTTGTGCCCTTGAAAAATTGTTCATTTTAAAAGGTTAATTTTAATATGATTGTGAGCAGCTTTTCTCTTTATGCTTGAGAGCAGCTTCTCTCTAGAGCTAGAACATAGAGCTTCTGCTCTATGTTGAAGCACCCGTGAAGAAAAATTCCTCAAAATCTGAGGGATTTTTTATTATATTGAGAATTTAATTTATTTTCTGGAATTAAAATGTCAAATAATGTTTGGTATTTTTTAATGAATAACAGATCTCAATTTCTTTTGGAAATAGTGTACTACATATTTATAGACGTCATTGTAATCTGTGTTTTTTGTTGTTGCTTTTTTTATTTTGTTTTGCTTTTGTAGATGTCAGTGGCATATCGTGTCGGTGTCACATCTGCATATTAGGCGCATGAGCACACGCCACTTTTCTTTCTTTCAACTTTTTTATATAATTTTTTCTCGCTGACGTATTTTATTAACAAGTAATAAATGAGCTAAAACCTACAACTATGGCAGAAATATGTGCAAATTTTGTAAAACAAATACAGCAAATTGAATTCCGCAAACGGAGCTAATTAAAAAATAAAATAGTATAGATATTTTTAATTTCACATAGAGTTTATATTAAATCAGATCCTTAACTGAATTGGACAACATTTTTATTATGGCATTGACATTTTTACTGGTGATATAGAAATGGAAATGATTTTGATATTACATTAAAGGAATTAAATATGCTAAAATCCCAAACGTATTTAACAAATTGTGAAAAATAATCCGTTGTAGTCATGTCCCTATCCGGATTTCATTCTTGCCTAAGCAAATCGTCAGGGGACGACGTTTTTAAAATTTATGGAAATATTTGTTGATTTTGATATTAATTTTTGATAGAGGACCAAAATTATAGGCAATACATATTTCGATACTACCTCTCTCCCTCTAATCATACAAAACTTGAATCAGTACACCCAGAAAACAGATTCGTGCTTACAACTGAATTTATTGCCAATCGAATGTTGTGACAACATAATTTTCAGTTGTGACTACCGAATAATTGTTGAGGCAATATAAATTCTGTTGGCATTATCAAATGACTATTGATTCTACAGATATTCAGTTGTCACAACTAAAAAATTCGGTTATCACAACAGAACCATTCGATTGGTAACAAATATGTTTTCCCTGTCATAAAAACTGGTCGTTATTCAGAAAATTTCTTCCCAGAAATGGTTTTATGAAACAAATCGTCGGCTCATTACTGGTTTGCCCAACTGATTATTTTTGAAAAAATTTTGTTAGCAATATACGATATTACATATAATACCTCATTCATACTGAACCCAAAACTAGTAGTTTTCAAATTTATTTTGTTTTCGATTGTCAAATCCAATACAAATTTCAAATCGAAAACTTCTAGTTTTGGTTTCGTTATGAATGAGGCTTTATATAAATATCCTCGCTCTGATTCCGAAATCGCTTATCATATCTGAGATATCCAGTATCGATTTTGATCTACCTTCCAATTTTGCATACAAAAAGGCAAAAATGTAAACTTTCATTATCTTTCTTTTCGATATCTTGGTTTCGGTTAAACCAATAATAAGCTGACGACGAAATTTTAGCTCTTTAAAATATTATATTAGATGTACTTTCGCTCTTACCTATCAACGCTAACTACGTCAACTAAAAGCGGTTCTTTAAGAATAATATCCAATTTATTTTGCTGGGACATAATACTATCAGTAAAATAAAAGTACCTATGTAACGAAAATTGCTGATCTAGAGTTGTTCTTTTAGAAGTTGTCGCTTTTTGAAAATTGCAGAATTTTAATGAAACTCTGAGTACCTCAGCTGCAAGGTTGGTTACCGTTATCGTTATAAGGCCGTTATCACTAAAATATTGTTTCAAATTGAATACCGTTACCGTTAACAATAAGCTAAAAAATAATTTACAAATACCGTTATCGTTATCGATAACGATATTTTTATGGGTAGTTACCGATATTTTACCGGTATTTATTACTTTTATATAAAAACTGACAATTTTTTATTATTTTATTATCTTTTTATTAAATTATTATCTACAAAAAATTTGTAGATAATAATTTTACTTATTAAAACTACCAGTATTGAATTTATAGCTTATAATTTGTATGTTTGACACTTAAAATTAAAAATGTACCGTTACCCTTATCGTTACCGAAACAAACAAAATTCGATACCGTTACCGCTACCCTTACCGTTATTCATTACGGTAACTAACCTTGATCAGATGTGCTTAATTTCAAATCTGTTTGCTAGTTTTTGTCTTAGAGAGATATTCGTAAAACGTGTCCTTAAGGTATCCTTTCAATCCTTGAGCAAAAATAACAACTCATTTTACGAGTAGAGGCGAGGAGCTAGTTTTTTATTATCCGTAATGCATGCCAGGGCAAAAATATATTTTTGTGACGATTTTTTTTAGTTTAGTTTTGTTTTTAATTTACGAACATTTTACTTTATTCCTTCTTGCTTGAAAATCGTTTTTGTGCAACAAAACTTTGAAGGTAAAAAGGTAGTAAATTATATTTTATATCGATATAAAACAATAGCTTTTATAAAAAAAAATATTTTGACAAAAACTACTTAAGATCTGAAGAATGCTTAGAGGGTTAAGAGGAAATAATGAGCAGATTCTTATCAAGCTCGTAAATATCGTATATTGCGAAAACTGTTATGGGATTTCTAGAAGAGTTAGTGTTTCCAATTCGGTTAATCGATTAACCGATTCCTCGATTAATCGACTCTATTTCGGTTAATGTCGAAACAAATAACACTGTGAGACAAATGGTAGGGGTCAGTGATCGGGAAGGGTTCAAACTACCGGGGAAAGTTATATCGGTAAAAAAGAAGTTATACGTGTCCCGGCGTTTCGCTGGGTCAACCCTAGGAATCGAGATATATCGATTTGACCTTTGGTGGCCTTTTTTTGACATAACTCGAGAACCACTAGTCCGATTTTGCTCAAACAATTTTAAAAAAAATTAAAAATTACAATTCCTTTAATCTGTTCATATAACGTTTTTCTATATACTCAACAGTTTTGCCGGTAAAAATAAATGTATGAAGAAAAAAATATTTTTTGCCTAAAATATTAAAAAAAAGTAATAAACAAAAGGTTATTGATTTTTATGGTAGCGGTAACAAACATTTATTTTTACCGGCAAAACTGTTGAGTATATAGAAAAACGTTATATGAACAGATTAAAGGAATTGTAATTTTTAATTTTTTTAAAATTGTTCGAGCAAAATCGGACTAGTGGTTCTCGAGTTATGTCAAAAAAAAAGATATATATCGATTCCTAGGGGTGACCCAGCGAAACGCCGGGACACGTATAACTTGTTTTTGACCGATATAACATTTCCCGTTGGTTTCATCCCATCCCGATTTTGACTGTCGCATAGTGTAATTTAAAGCTCAAATAATTATTCGACCCGAATAATCGATTAAAATAGGCCGAATAACCGGTTTCATTTTTAATATGTAATTTTTTACTTTATTTTTCCCAAAACTTCATAATTTTCCTAAAGCCTGGATCAGCCAGACGTAAACGTTTCTCTGCATAGCTGAATTAATAAGTTAAATAAGAACAGAAGATGTGTTATGTTTTTTGTTTCATAAGAATGAAACAAAAAAAACAACACATCTTCTGTTCTTATTTAACTTATTAATTCAGCTATGCAGAGTTACGTTTACGTCTGGCTGATCCAGGCTTAACTTTGGCTAAAAAAAAGCCAGAAATGCTAAAAAAAAAACAAAACTTAACTAAAATACGATCAAATTCTTTTAAAAACGATTGAAAGAGAAGCCTTTAGATACCATTTTTTGAGCAACTCCAAGGAAGTCGACATTGAACCAGCGAGACACGTCATGGGATTTAAGAGACTCTTAAAACGGATTTTTTTTACATTATCGCAAATAATTTTTAATAAAATTTATTTCTAATTGTAAAAAGCTTTAACAAAACATCGAGGAAAACCAAAATAAAGGTGTTTTGTAAACTCAAATTCAAAACACACTACATGTCTGGCTGAAGCAGGCTTTTGAAAATACAATAAACAGTTTTTCATATCTGTTTTAATTCTTTTAAAATGTAAAATTAATTTTCAAAGTGAAAGCAGTTTCTCAGCCTCTAGTCGATGTTTTTGTTTATATTTATTTTAACAAAAACATTTTTATTATTGCAAACAAAAAGTTTTGAAAGGCTGAAAAACTGTTCTGACTTTAAAAAATCTGTGTATTTTTTTACTGATTCAATGAAATTTCGCTGGAATTTGTCCATTGAAACACGGAGGAGATTGGAAGATAAACAGAAATCTAAAAATAGAATCTTCGTATGTGTCTGCGTTCATCACTTCTGAGTAAAAGCAATAACAGAAAGCTGAATAGGAAAGAAAACAACGAATTAGTTACATTGCATTCAAGGCCTTACTTGGGTGAGATGGTTAAGCTGTAGCACTTTAGTATAGTTACGTTTGTAATGTAGGAGAATGTGTTGGATTCCTACAGCCTACTAAATTAAAATTGATAAAATTGCATATTAATAGAAAACCTTCTAAAAATTTGATGAAAAATCAACTGTGTCTACAAACTTGTAAATTGTTGCAAATTTTCTGTTGGCGTACATGTTTGGGAAAATTTTATTTTGAGAGTAAATCTTGTGTTACTCTCTGTAAGTTTGTACTCTCTGTAAGTTTGTACTGGACTTGACTGAGAAAAGTAATCGAATGGACCTAATTACAATATTAATTACAGCTGTCTATATGATGTTAAAACAACACTGTACTGAACTTTTCATGAATTGATGCAGTTTTATGAAATATTTCGTATTATTTATTGAAAATCACATTAAGCCCTGGTTTATGTATTACGAAAATACTCCAAACGAAAGCAAAGTAAAGAAAATTTGTTTTTGTTTTCCATGTATTTTTAACGAAAGTAATTGTCAATTTCTTTCGTTTAGACTATTTTCGTAATAGATAAACATGCCCTAACTTTGTGAAGAAAACTTCATCAGTTTAGTGAAAGCTTTCATTATTAGTAAATTAGCCCAACATTTGCTTATTGTTAATGACCCTTAAAAAACTGAAAAGACTGAGGATTTAACAATTATTTAGGATATTCTCAGACTACTAATATTCAGCAAATTTTGTTGCTGATTTTTGCAGAGTAAATTGCTATTCTCAAATAGAGCTTAAAATTTTTTATATTGATGGCTCAAAATGAAAAGCTCTTATAGTTTTTAATATAAAAAAGTTAGCTCTTTGTGTTTTTATTGATAAAAAGTTAGGAAAATACATTAATTTTGCATTAAACGATTAATAGTCAATTTTCTCGATTAACCGACCCGAATAACCGGTTAATTTATTTTAGTCATTTTTCGAATAATGCATTAACCGGTTAACCGCCTATGTCGAATAATTGGAAACACTAGAATGAGTGAATGCTTGTACTTTATTTTTATATTGCATGTATTTCGTTATTGTATTTTCGTTTGTGCGAGACAAAACATCATCTGGAAACACCAACTGTGTTTATTTTTATGTACGAAGTTTGACACAAAACTCGTAAACTTACCAACTTTGCAAACTATACATTAGACCGTACCACCTTACAGGCAAAAAAAAAAAAAAAAGTGCGCGGTACACCTTCAAATATAAAATATTTTTGCAAGACAATTCCAAAAAGTTTTTGTTTGCCAAACGTAGGTGTCGCCTTTTTTAATTTTTCGCTATAGCTTGGACATTTATAGTCATATTTTAAGGTGTGATATATCAATTTTTTGCCTGTGTTTTGCTATAAAGGTAAAATCCAATGAAAAAAAGGCAGCACTTTAATAAATTAAATTAACATAATGTAAACAAAACTGATTGTATTTGAACAGAAGAATCTTCACCACTTGACGTCTAACAGCAACAACAACAAACACAAATAAAAAGAAGAAAAACGTTTTGTGGAACTAAAAATGCAATATCATTAGGAGAAAAACTAAATCGGAATCAAAGATATTTTAAAGTTTTAAAAAGCATACATTTAAATAGACAGAAAATAAACTGTAAAATGCAATTTAAAAGGTGACTTTTTCTTTATAAACGCAGCCACCATCAACTGAAACACGGACACATAATGTTGTATAGAATATGATCAAACATAAATGGGTTTATTAAATGAGTATAAATCCAGAATCAACCGCATGTTTTTCTTTTTTGAATTTTTATAGACCACCAGTTTTAATGTGTCTTATTTAAGATATATCAACAACTTTTCAAACATAACTTTAAAAGAATTAATTCTCTTCACGGACGTATGAATACTTCCGAAATAATTAAGGGCAATTCACAGGTCGACTCAGATAAAAAAGTTAGTTAAAAATTTGTAAACAGTTTCCAATCGCACTTTACTATTTTTATACTGATTTGTAGTACAATTTCTTTTTTTGCTATTCTCTTATTACAAATTAGGGATTGTTTTACTAATTCTCGCTGCTGATTTCAGCAAAACATTTTACTAATTTTTCAAAACCGAGTACTAAATTTAGCAGAAAAATATACTAATTTAAAAATTTTTTTTTGATTTTTTATAATTCTTGTTTATTTTATATTTGTTACTATTGATATATTCTTAGTTTGGAAATAACACTCAGAAAATTTTATTGTATCTCCAATGCGTAAAAAGCTAATAAATGGAGAACCGTTTGCAATTTTGACTCCAAATTTCAAGCACGATGAAGTAATTATACGCTTGTTACAATCGAAAGAAAAAAAAATTTATTATTTTTTTTTTTAGCTTTTACAGTTTTTTTATTTTTTAGTACACTTTTTTGCTAATTTCAGCAGATTAATTTTAAATTACAGTTTACAACAATTTACTGAAATTTAGTAGCTGCAGCTAATTATTTACACTAATTTCATTGTACTAAAATTATGATATTTAGTAAGTTTTTTAACTGATTTTAGCAAATCGATTTTGAATCGCAGTTTACATAAATTTTACTAAAATTTAGTAGCGGCTACTAATTTTTTCTACTAATTTTATTGTACTTCAGATCGGGAAGCCTTAAATATAAACTCAAACTTTACGATATTTGTTGAAGAAATAGTTTCATGAATAACAGAAAAGTTCAAAAAATTATGTTACGTTTAATGATTCGTCAATTAAAAATTAGATCATTTATAAAAGTTTAACAGAATTTACCCCCCGTTTCCACATGCAAGTGCAAGTTCGAAAAACTCAATACACTCACACTTTTTCACTAATACTATCGCACTTATACGACTTGCGGCTCAACTTGCAAGTAAATTTAGAAGACAGTGGATTTTTGATACTTGCGGCAAGTGAAATGACAGAATGAAGAAAACAGTGTTGCTTAGTAGTGTTTTCTATTAATTTACTAGTATTTGGTAAATTAAAAGTTGTAATGCAATTGATTTTGTATTTATTTGTAAAAAAAAAAGTAAAAAAGAACACAACGGCATATCTTAATGATAATTTAAAATATAAATTTTAAAAGTTTTTGAAAAAAAAATTGTTAAGAACAAATTTTTTCCCAGCTTTGTTAGAATATTGAATACTTGGCAATACTGGAGTGCTATTTAGTGACAACCTATGCCTTCGACGACATTTTAAAAATGAACTTGCAGCAAGTAGTGTGGACACATGTAAAATTTTCATGTTTTTTCGGTAATTTTCGAAATTTTCGCTGATAATACGTATTCTCAACTTGCAACCATTTACTTGCATGTGGAAACGGGGGGTTAACTAAAATTGTAAAAAAATAAACAGCACATTCTTTGATGGACTGCATCTACCCAATGACATTTACGTATAAAAGTTGTATAGTAGTGAAATGAAGATTTATAAAATGAATAAAGAAGTGAAAGAATTAAATAAACAAGAACACGTTTAATATTAAAGATGCATTATAATAACGGCATCTTTAATAAGTTGCCAACCACAATCTAATATGTGTTAAAAGAAAAAACTACACTCGAAATAATATGTTTTTGGCTAAACAGAAAAATTTGTTATTTTAACAAAATTTACTCCTGTTTTTGGCTTAAAATAAAATATGTGGATTTTAATACATTTGTTGTTAAATTTAACAAATCTAATGGCGTTTTCTTTTCTGAAAAAAATGTTGCCTTTTTTCTGCCCTTTTTTTTTACAAAATGCGTTTTTGTGTATAGTAATAAAAGGTAAACATAGACAAATTTGGTATCAAATTAAAGGTATTTCAGATATCAATCTAACCGTGTATAAAATATGTCTAATTATTCCCTAATTTTCGTGCAATTTAACAAAATGTCACATTTTTCTATATTTTGGTGTTTTGTTAAATAAGTTGAATATTGTTGGACATTTTTAAAGCATACCTTTAATTTTATACCTAATATGCCTATATTTACTTATTATTTCTATGCACAAAAATACATTTTTTAAAAAAGGGCAGAAAAAAGGCAACACTTTTTTCAGAAAAGAAAACGGCATAAATATAAGTAAAAAATTAGTATAACTATAGTTTTATTTGTAATTATACTGAACGTAAAATTTGTTCAAATTATGGGGTCTCGGTACCCTCTCCGGACCTGGTCCATATCTTCTAAGGATATGAAAGGGTGCTCTGAAAGAGCAAATAATATGGCTCTCTTAGTTTTCGAGATATGGTCAATTTAAAAAATTGACAGATTTTTTACTGATGTATAATTTTAAGTGTATCAAGGAGAGGCTATTTGTGCATTTCCTCAGACTTCGATGAAATTTGCATATGTGATAGAGGGGTCAAAATTAAAACGTTTGGTTATAAACGTATCGGTACTCCTCTATTATATATCCGAATTTCATCCAAATCTGAATGAACCAGATAGCAGACATTCCAGAGAACCAGAGAGTCCACTTTGTATTTCTAAAGCGGCGAATACATTAAGGAACATTAAGTAGGGAACAAATAATATCAACAAATTTTGTAAACACGAATTGCACGAATATCAACACGAACATTAACATACACAAATCAACATTCGTAAAAAAAATTGCAAAAATTAAAAAATTAGATCTTTAAGTATAACAGGAAGATGCACTAACAAGCACGAACAATTTAAACAAGAACAAGTTAATGCCGTTTCAACCGCTATTTTAGTTTTCTACAGAGATATAGTTGGATGTGAGAAGTAGCATTACCGGCTTTTTATACAACTATCCGCTTTACAATGTTGTCAGACTATTTATAAAAATCTTTTTATTAATCTGACATTAGAGTTTAAACAAATATTTAATATCTTAAACTAAATGTTGCCAGTTTGTTTATTTTTAGACCCACACTAAAAAGAACAACTGTTTAACATGTACACATACAATTTGTTTAGGCATGCGTATCGCCTTAACCTTAACACTTGACAACCAAACGTTAACTTTATTTTTTTTCGTTTTTCAGATAATTGTTACATTAAAAAGTCATACAACTTATTATATGTTCATATACACAAACTGGTATAAGGAATAAAAAAAGAAAATTTCAAGTTTATATGATGTTTAAGATGACAACTGTATACTTCACCAACAACTTTACCGGTTTCATTTATGGCCGTCAACAACCAAATTAAAGAAGATGCAACATGAACAACAAATTATTTGATTGCAAAATGGGGTTATAACGTTTTTTACAGTCAACTCATATTTAATTGATTTATTCAATCTCACTAATGACAACTGTCATTGTCAAACGGTTTGTTATAGTTTTCGAGTTAACTAATGACAGCAAAAACGTTTTCTTTTTATTTAAACTTCATCAGTTTAGGGGGCATTTATATTGTGCTTGTAATCCAGTTTAAAAAAGATTTTAAAATATGATAGAAATCTTGTTCCAACACGATTTTGTCTGCAATGTAAATACCCTACTAGTTTAAATAGCAGTTTATATTTTGAGGTTTAAATCCAATTCCACAGACTTCTAATAATCATAACATTATATAAGAGCATAAACAAAGTACATTCTAAAGAATTCAATCAATACAAAAAGCCGGTTTTATTTAAATGTACCGTTTTCTACATGTAAGTTATAATAATAATAACCGATATGGAGCAGCAGGTTACAAACTGGTAAATAACCACCACCACCAACTAACTATCACTTTATGTACAAATAAATTCAACTTCTCCTGTTTTTACGTAGTAAAATAATTTATATTGTTTTGAATTAAATGAATGTTTTTAGTTCGACTTTTAGATCATAAATTAATAGCACTTTCTGTTTAAAAAAAAATTGTGGGGGCATAATTTTCTTTTTTGCAAAAAATAATTGTTAAGAATAACAAGAATTTTATGATATAAAATAAAAAATTTTTGAAATTTATTATCACTAGGGCAAGGAATTTCATGCACTTAAAAATCGAAAATATGCGCCTAAAAAATGTGGCTAAAAAAGACAAACATGCATAAAAAAAGACTATTTGTGCAAAAATAACGCACTCTAAAACATAATAATATATGTTAGTTATTTTGCAAATCCACAAAGAACACAAAGCTTTTCCATAGGAAAATTAGGTATTTAAGAATGTTCATTTTTGAAAATAATTTACAAAAAAAAATATTTGGTTAAATTAAAATATGAAAACATGTTAATTTTTTATATTTTTTTACAAATTAAAAAATGCTACTAAAAATTAAATATTTGCACAAATATGCAGCATTAAAAATTACAAAATATGCATTAAAAAGACACCAAATATGCATTTAAGCCAAAATATGCAAAAACATTATTTTTTTGAAATATGCATCTACATTGAATTCCTTGCCCTAATTATCACTCTAAAATTTAAGAAATTTTTGCAATTAAAAAGCCCGTAGACACTTGCTTAATTTTGTATTGACTTGATATTGGATTTTCGAAATGAAACCGCAAATATAAGAGAGAGTAAAAAATACAATTTGTAAACAAATAAACTGTGATACACACTTTGTTCCAAAGGAAAATCGCTAAACTTTGTTAAAAATCGTTATACACAGAAAAAACGCTAGAAATGGAGAAAAACATAGGAAATTGACAACAATCAATCTAGACAATCAATCACTAAATGTCATTTTAAAGTTGAAAATTTGTATAAATTTTTTGACAGTTAGTGATTGATTTCCTTGACATGTAAAAGTAGGTATGGTTGTACTTTTTGCACTTATGCAATTTTCCTATGACTATAGATTTGCACTGTTCTCAAAAAATGTATCAATACAAAATCAAGCTAGAATATGGCGTTGCGCAAAATGGCAACAATAAATATGACCCCAATCTTAAAATTAAATTTAGCCCAATTTTTCGGGGCAAAACTTCATTATGAAAATTAACCCCAAAAATATAATGAAAAATGACCCCAACCACATGAAAAATAGCCCCAAAATTTATATTGGGGCATATTTCCATTTATTACTTTGAGGCTTTTTTTTTCATTGTGCAAAATATCCCCAATTTGAAGAAATGCAAAATGACCCCAATATAATGAACTGAAAAATTGCACCAAAATATTCAAAGCGAAAAAAAACATTACCGAAGATCTTATAAAATTTAATAGCGAATGGTTTGTCATGACATTGCCTCTTAGAGCGCCCCGATCATTGCCCTAACGGACATTATCCCTATTTTAATTTTGGGTTTGAGGCCGAAAAATGATAGGATATAAGCCCCATAAAAAAATTGGGTAAATACTGATTACAAAACGGCCATACTCCCCATGTTAGGAGATTATTGTTAGGGATATTGTGAAACCTCGCATTTTAGTTTGGTTTAATTTGTTATTTACTTTTAAAATTTTGCAAGTTTTGAGAAAAATAAAGAAAAAAGATTGAACTTCTATAAAAAATTTGCACGTTAATTAAATAAAAAATTGTTCAAGCAATTACACATATTTTTTAAATAAACTCACCTCAAGCCGAACTAAAGAAGAACAAAAAAATTACACTAAAAAAATTAACAAATGAAAAATTTTTAAAACAAATTTTCCCCTGCGGCGCCGTACATTAAATAAATTTTGAAAATAAATAATAAATACAAATCTTGTATGCGACGCTTCTCAAAAGTTAACAAAAATAAAATTTTGTTTTAAAAATCGCGCGATTTTTAAACAAATTTTGGCCTGCGGCGCCTTTAACTCAACAAATATAAAAACAAAATAACAAATTAATTTTTCATTAAAAATCACTAAACTTAAAAAAAAAAACATATTCGCCTGCGGCCCTTTACACTTTTACGGCGATTTACTCGCGACGTATTCAAATCAAATATTTTCTGGTAAAATGATAATTCTTCAAGAATAAGAAGTTTAACAACTGGGTAGACATTTGTTTTTAAAAAACTTTTTTTCAAAAATAATAAAATTTTAAAGTTCTTATGGATAATAATTTGAAAATCTTATAACACGTTTATAAAAAAGAATTTTTTGTGAAAAATTTGTTTTATAAACCATTTAGAAATTTAAAAAGTGATTATGCATATGACCCTAAAACTTAAAAAATAGCAGCTTTAACATTAAAAATTACAAATCTATCAATTTTGAACGGGAAATATTAAAAATTTAAAAAAAATTCATTCTGGGGCTTATATCTACTTTCGAAGCGATCATAACCCCATAATGGGATTTATGTTGTCAACATTTGCTATGGTCACAGTCCCCATAATGATTATTATGACCATTTTAAAAAAGGTCCAAATCCCCATTATTTCTGGAATAATGTCCACTTTTTTCCTTCCACTTTTAACTTTTCGGTCATAATCTCCACCACAGTTATGGGGATTATGTCCGAAAACGTTTCGTTCGTGTTTTGCTAAAAAATGCAAATTTATTAAAGTTTGGCTCCAAATTTTCTATCACACAAATTGGGGCCATTTTTCATTTTTAAAAATTGGGCCTAAATTTCATAATATAATTTAACCCCAAATGCAAAAAATGAATTTTGACCCCAAATTTTTGGGGTAATTTTTCATTCTTATTTTGGGGCATTGTTTCATTTTCAAAATGTATAAAGGCCTACAAATGCCCCAAATTCTCCCCCTACTTTTTTGGGGCCATTTTACATGTCTCATTTTGAGGCCAAATTTCTTGGGGCCTCATTTCATAGCGCACTAGAATATAGCCTTTGCATTCAGTGAACGTAATTTTAGTTTTTCAATCCAGTGAATATAATTTTTGTTTTTCAATTCACTGAACGTATTTTTTTCAATTCATTGAATGTATTTTTTTTTAGTTCACTGAACGAAAATGAAATTGACCGATCTCAGTGGTGAATTAAATCAGCAAGGAATTAATTCACTTTTTATCACTTCGATTTATAACATTGACTTAAAAAAAGGAATTCATTCTTTTCTATAGAAGATTGAATTCGATTGCTATTGAATTCATTAAAAATTAATTCTTCATAGCTCTCTCAGAGATGTGTCTGGCAAGTTACAAACCTCAATTATTTTTCGTGCAAATTTAAATTACTTTTGATCCCAAAGTATCGTCTTCTCATTCATAGAATATTTTGAAAGCAAAAACTCTTTGAAGTATTTGTTAGAAGAATATTCAGATGAAGAAAACTGTCAGAGTTTTTGAAAAAAGTATATATGTATGTATGTATATATAAGTATACTTATTATTTTATTTTATAATAAGAAAATAATTGGCCTTGAATAATAAATAAAAATTTTAATAAATATAATTTATTGTGACTTTGCAACAACAAACAATAAAGTCACAACTAACAGTCACAGACTAACAGTCACAGGCGGCCCTATGCTCCTTGCAGGAGTAAAAGGAACAAATATATATATAACAGTCACAGACTTTTCGTGGAAATAGACACGTTAATATAATACAAAATTTCAGTACCTAAAGCATTTTTTATAGATAAAAGCTTTCAGAATTTTAAGATTTAGAAAATAAAAAGTTAAATCCCGCGAATCAAAAAATTTTTTTTTTATTTTTTTTAATTAATCTCAAGAATCTGAACAATTACTAAAGATTAAATTATCTTTTTAAGTTATTATGTGGTTGTGAGCATATTTCTATGACTGTTAAGATAGTTTGATAACTAAAAAATTTTGAGTTTGGGTATCTGTCTTGTTAAAAATACATGTTATTTTTTTACTTGATGTTTCTGAAATACTTCGATTTATTTCAAACATATGTATGTATAAAAGAACTTTAATGAACAATTCTAGCTTTATCTAAATTTCGGCATCAGAAACACCACAATAATAAAACCGGCCCAGACTTGTAGGCCTTTTCCATATTTCCATAAAGAAAAAAAATTAAAACGTATTTGTATTTAACAACACGTTATTCAATAAAATTTATCTGAATTCTGTAATCTTTTTTCTCCAGTCTTTCAAATCTATATTTTCTGTTTATACAATTTTTAAATTTTTCAAATCATTTTGGGGGGCTACGGCTCTGCATACTACTGTTATGATTTTAAATACAATACATTTTGCGTTAAAAATTTAAAACCATAAATGCTTTTGTTAACATATTTAAATGAAATATTTTTAAAGTTGGTTCATCACTGAATGAATGACTTTTTATGTACCCATAGTTTTTATGGATATTATTCATTTGATTATTAGCGTGGCTCGAATTCGGCATTTGAAGGAATTTCGCTTTGGGCAGGGGTGGTTGTCTCGAATTTAGTAAATTTTCGAATTTCGGGACGTAATAGCACTTAAACAATGCGCATTATAGAGCTGATTATGAACAATTTTACGAGAATACTTGTTGTTTGATCTTGTTGTTTGTAGCGAGCGTATTTTTACTTTTCGAACAAGATGGGGCTCAAATATTTTTTAGTGCTAAGCATGTTACAGGAAAAGTATTTTTAAAATTTCCGTAGAGTAATTTTGGCTTACAAAAGCATTATTTAGTTAGAAATAAGACATTTTTTGTTTTGTTTTAGAAATATACTTAAAATCTGATTTTTTTTATTTTTTTTTTAAGAAAGAGAAAATGGTACCAATATTACTCTATTGATTTTTTAAAAATATATTCCCCGTAATTTCATTTCCGGGACACCCTTTTGAACAAGCTGTGGATAGATGTAAAAATTGTAGAAAGTTTTAGCCAAACTGAAATTGATCCTATATTTGTGCTTTTCATCCAAACAAAGTAAATTTTTTTTCGAAATCCATTTTTTTACGAAAAATATTTCTTAATTTTCTCTTATTAACGAGAAAAATAAAATATTTCGATCAGACAGAATTTACATTCTCCACAGTAAATTTAAAAGATTCAAAATCACTCAGTGACAAAAAAAAAATTTGTTTAAACAATTTGCAGTGGAACCCTTAAATTTTGTCCGATCAAATTTTTTTTTTCGTTAATGAGAGAAAATGAAGAAATATTTCCTGTGAAAAAATTTCAATTTGAAACAAATGATTGATTTTGTTTCAAATTAATTCCTATTTGGCTGAAACTTTCCAAAAAGCTGTTTTACATCTATCTATCCTCAATTTCCGAATGCGATCCACCCTACTATACATACTAACTACATATTTTTACTATGTAGTACAATATTTCTTGAGTACAGAGAAACCAGCAGAAAAATCAAATAAAGGTGAGGATGACTAATTTCCAATTGAACCATATTGAGCTAAATATAAAATTTAAACAAAAACAACAACAAAAATTGTAAAATAAACAAAAAAATTTTTTAAAAATTGTTCATGAATTAGAAAAATCACCTGTAGGTAGGCATTCAAATAAAAAAGAAATGTAAATCAAAGAAAACTTTCTAACATAAACAAATATTTACATTAGTTCTTAATATTTCTTTCCAACAGAATATAAGTTTAATAAGAAAAACCCAATGTACCAAAAACAAAATTTAAAAAAAAATATATTTCAAAAATAGAAAAAAAATTTAAATAAAATTGTATAACAGCACTAAAAATAATTTTGTTTTTAGAACAACAGCAAATATTATGAAATATTCAAAATCAGAACAGCAACAAAGCAATAACAAAAAGACCTGTCAAAATAAAATGAGTGACGGCACCTGACATTCGTATGTGCTGCTTCTGTCTGTAAGGAGACATTGAACATATACACACACTGAGAGACAATGTCCAAGTCCAAAATGATAAACTTTTAGATTCTAAAGCTACTTTCGAATTTGTTGTCTAGTGAGCTTTTCGAGTTTTTATGCGCATGCGCAAAATAATCAAAGATTGTGAATACCCTTGCCGCTCCCTCTATAGATACTTTTTTTTTTTAATTTGAGAGGGCTACTCTACTTGAGCTTTTTCAATAATATTTAATAGATCTTCAAAGCTTTTTTAAAGCTCTGACCGGCGCACTTTAAGCATGTGAGATCCATTTTTGGCTGATTGTAATTTGACTCTGGTTGTTTTCTGATTACCCCCACCCCCTTAAAGACACTACAAAACAGCAACACTGTTCGAAGAACGTAAATGAGAGCTAAAGGAGAAAATGAGAAAAATTTATGAAAAATAGTTCTTTTTTTGACACAGCATCATCAGAATTTGACTATACCTAATGTTGTATGTTGATGTTGCAGTGTGTCATCAAACAAAAAATATATGTTCGTACATTCGCCTCACTGTGTTTAACCTACATATATATTGTTGAACACACTGTGTCTTTCAATGCAGTACTTTTAAACGGGTAACATTTTTTTACTGGATAAAGATAATTCAGTGGATTGAAAACCATAAAATAATTTAGCATCTTGACTACAATCGTAAATGCGAAAATAGTAAAAACTTGTTATCCAGAGTTAGTTAAATAAAAAAATTAATTTTTGTTCGTTTTTGGTACGATATTTTTCAAAAAAACATTTACAAATACAAAAAAAAAACTAAACTTTCATCTTCAAACGTTTAAGATTAATTCACATCCTTTTAAAATTTCCACTTTGGTTGCCAATCATTCCACTGGCAAAACAAACATTACAAAATTTTTTTAATGAGGCATTGTTTTATATATCTGTAAAGTTTGGTTAAAAAATGTTCAGCGGATCTATGACGAGCCCATAATGTGTTAAATGCGTGTATGGTAACTGTCTTTTTATCTAATTCTAAACTTCACTTTGTTTAAAGTAAACAATGTTAAGTATTTCATGTGTCAACAAAACTGTCAAATTGTCATCAAAGAAAAATTTTCTTCTTCTTAATTGTATATTTATATTTGAAATTTTTGTTTTTGGTTGTTTCCAACAAATTTGTTTCATTATTTGCATATTGATCTTAATTATTGTCAAATTGACATTTCAAGGTTTTTTGTTTTCAGAAAATTAAAACTTGAAAATAAATAAATAAAATAAGTACTAAAACTTTTTTATATACATATATAGTTGCTTATTTTCATATGTGTATATATTATGCATATCGATGATCATATGTTGACATTTTCAATCAGTTATTTTTTGAATTTAAAATAAGTTTAACAAATTGCTTTTGTATAGTACAAAATTCAATTGGCGCTTTTGTTTTAAATCACAAACTCGATAAGTTGAGATTATCAACATATGACCATAGCGAAATAGAAATTATTAATAATATATATATTTTTATTTAAATTCAAATTACACCTGAGGATATTTTTTTTATAAAATTAAATAAGTTTTATATGTACGTAATATGAAAACAACAAAGATTATCTCAATCCGACAGTGGAACAATATGTAATAAACTAGAAATGGGCACGTAAGTCAATTTTGACTCTCAATTGCCCAGTCAGCAAAATACAAACGGTAAAGCACTTTAACAGGTCATACAGGAGCTGGAAAAAAGTGCTTTTCCATTCCTAAAATGATAACATTATCTGACAAAAAGACCGGCTGTTGAAAAGACGCCGGAAAAGCACTGGGAAAATAAAATTTCCAACGTTGCCATAACGCTAGCAAAACCAAAAAATAGGTGGTCTGGAAATAGATTTTCCAAAACAAAAATAAACAAAAAATGCATATGTATTTTGTTGGTCCTGCCGTGATTTGAACCCAGACCGTCACACGAAAGCTCTACCCACTAAGCTAACGTGAAATATAATACTTGATAGCTAAACACGGAAATGAATAATGATAACAGCTGCATAACTACTCGGGCCATGACCTCCATTTTATAGGAGAAAAATTTCTATAAGTTTTTTTGTTTTAGTCTTAAATATTGATTGCAATGGAATTCATATATGTTATAAATAGGGCCCGGAAGTTCGTGAATTTATAATCGTCTTTTATGTATGTACATAAAATATGTACCTATTCAAAATCGAAAAATATGTAGTTCTAATTTGAACGAGTAAAAAAGTTAAAGTCGGGCATGCCGACTATACAATACCCTACACCAGTCTGGTTAAAAGCCAACTAATGTTTGGATCCGAAATTCGAATTGGTTAAAACGGACTTGTGTCAAAATTTTCTATAAAATGATAAAAGAGAAAATCGAAAATATAGCCCATATCGGCTATAGGTTCAAATATGGACCGATCCTATCTAAAATCAACAGGCTTTGCCCTTGGGACTATGTGAGTCAGCGAAACAAATTTCATCGAAATATCTTCGTATTTGCGACCTGCAGCGTGTAACCAAGCCAATTTTGGGGGGGGACCCTTATATAGGCACTAGGTCTAAACATGGATCGATTTTAACCAAACTCAATAGGCTTCGTTCTTGGGCCGACATAGGTCTATGTACCAAATTTCATTGAAATATGTTCGTATTTGCGACCTGCAGCGTGTAAATAAGCCAATTTTTGGGGGGCACTATCATTTATTATATGGGCACTAGGTCTACACATGGACCGATTTCAACAAAAATCAATAGGCGTCGTCCTTGGGCCGACATAGGTGTATCAAATTTCATCAAAATAACTTAATATTTGCGACCTGTAGAGTGCGCACAAGAATGCATGGACAGACAGACGGACGGCCATCGTTAAATCGAAATAAAAAGTGATTCTGAGCCGATCGGTATACTATACCGATCGCACAGAATCAGCACAAACTTAGTATACCCTCTCCACGTCGTGGTGTAGGGTATAAAAATATGCATTTATTATTGATTTTTTTCAAAGTTTTCAATATTTGCAAACCAATTTTAGAATTATTTCCCTATAAACAATTTCACTGGAATTCAAGTTGAAAACAAGTTCAATTCCAGCCCTGTTTTCCAGTTTCAAGCCTTGAATACAACTTTAATTACATATTATTTTTGTTAAATATACAAATGCTAGAATTTGAAATGTACTTTACTTCAAGCAAAAAAGCACTTGAATTTTTAAAACCTATGTGCTTATTGGGTTGTCTTGGAAAGAAGTTTAAACGTTAAAAAGTTAGTACCTAATGGAATTTTTCTGATATTTTGTCTTCGTCATAAATTAGTGAGAACAGATATTTTTCAGCCTCTAGTTTGATGTTATTATTTATATATAATATTTATAAATTAAAAAAAAAAAATTGTATATAAAAGATAAAAATTGACCAAAAACACAGTTTTTAGTAAAATATTAAAAAGCATGCTGAAAGACATGTATTTTTACCATGCTATGCAAAAAATATGCATTTACAGTTAAATATACCACAAAATATGCATTAAAATATGTATTTATAGCAATATATATATAAAAATATGCATTTACAGCAAAATATGCAAAAATACTGGGTGTATAACTTAAAAATGTGGGACTTTTGGCAAATTATGGACGTTTATTGTGAAACATTGGTGCAATACAAATTTATTGAAAGTATTGCCCTTCGTTAGCTATGACCTTTTCACATCTTTCTGGCAACATATGGATTCCGCGCCAAAAGAACTCATTTTTTAGGCCAAGAACGAATCAAGCCAATTTCGGGTACCCTGTTCTGAAGTGAAGCTGGCTTACTTTACCCAGGGTATGGCCGCATTGTAATGGCCCACAAGCAGAGCTTTAAAGAATTAATTCCTTTTTGCAATGAATTCCCAAAAATTTAATTCAATTCTTTAATTCAAGGAATGAATTCATCAATAAGACATAAGCAGGAATTAATTCCTGTGAATGAATTCAAAGAATTCAAATTTATAGAATGAATTCCCTGACCAAAGCGTAAAGAATTAAAATTAAATAATTCATTCACTAAAGAATTCATTCAACACTATTTAATTCAATTTGAAGTCAAGGAATTCATTCAATTCTAGTTAATTCAACTTTTGGCTGAGAGAAGAGAACAGGCCGGTTTTCACCAAGAAAAATCCTGTGTTGATCATGTCAATAGTCTAAGGATAATAGTTGAAGAGTCCGTAGAATGGAGATCGCCACTTTACCTTGTATTCATCGACTTCGAGAAGGCATTTGATACGCTAAACCATTCCGCTATCTGGAGAGCATTAAAGTGTAAAGGAGTTCCTCCGAAGATGGTCGCTCTTATAAAAGTAATGTACGCAAACGCAACATGCAGAATCCTCCATGCAAATTATCCGTCCGATAAGATTGACACCAACAAGGTAGTTCGTCAAGGCTGCGTACTATCGCCATTTCTTTAGTATTGGACGTCATTATGCAACCGGCGATCAACATCCCAACAACTAAATTATTACGTATTCACATCCCAAACAATACAGCAATGGAACTCAACTTGAAGAGATAGAATCTTTTGGCTATCTTGGTAGTATTATTGATAAGCAGGGTGGATCTAGTATTGATATTTTAGATCGGGTAAAGAAAGGATGACAGGCGTTCGGAAGGCTAAACAAAGTTTTGAAGTCTTCAAGCCTTTCAATAAGAACGAGGCTGAAAATTTTTAACTCAAACGTTAAATCTGTTCTCCTGTACGGTTGTGAAACGTGGAATGCGGCAATTTCTAATGTAAACGTTTTGCAAGTGTTCGTTAACAACTGTCTCAGTAGGCTACTAAAAATATTCCGTCCCAACGATTATCGAAGCAGATTCCAATTCAAACCGAGATATGCAAGCGCAAATGGAAATAGATAGGTCACACTCTCCGTAAAACCGATAATCATGTTGCCAAGCAGGCTCTTGAATGAAATCCATAGGGAAGTAGGCGTAGAGGTCGTCCTGCTCACACATGGAAACAACAAATCCAAGAAGAAATTGGAAAAGTCCGGCTAAGCCGGAGGGAAATAAAAATCAACTGCTATTAGAAGATCCGAATGGAAAAATCTTGTTACTGCCCTATGTTCCTTATAGGAACAATGGAACAAATAATACAAAAAAAAAATAGTATTTGGTACATCCCAGCAAAAGAAATTGGAAGTAATGGCTTACAAACCACTTCTTTCACTGCTTCACAAGAATCCGTTAGTGTATTTTTACTGCTTTTTTAGAAGTAATTCTGAACAACTTAAAAAATCACTTCTTTTATTTCTTCCAAAGTATCCGTAAGTATATCTTTGCAGCGTTTTTAGAATTAATTCTGAACAATATCCAAAATATCACTTAAGTATTGCTTCTAAAGCATAATTGCTCTAAAAGTGATCTTAAAAAGTTATTTTGGCATCATTTATTTCCGATCGCGTGTTCGATTCCTGGAGGACCAATATTTTTTTATTTTATTTATTTTATTTTTTTTATTTTTTTATTTTTTTTAATTTTCTTTTAATATTACTTGGCATAAATTCAATATTTTTTTAATTTTTCAATTTTTAAAAATATATAAAATAAAAATGATGAAAAATTGCTTTTTATGCACTAAATGGTACTGAAAACATTACTCAATTGCAGTAAAGTACTTTTATTGAAGATAGTAAAGCAGAATATCTCGCAATGACAAAGTGGTGTTTTTATGACAGCCATCTTCCATCCAGCTAACAACTGTCATTCAAAATCTGCCATTTACCCCTAACCTCCACAATGCTTAGCCTATGATCGAAGAAATATGAATCACAAATGTTGCTGTCATCTGCAAAAGAGTATGGGTACGTTCGTAAATACAGTAGTTATCACTGCGGCATAATAAAAGTAAAGCGTTCAAAAATGCATCACTTGACAGCACTGATTTACGTTTTTTTATGCAAACAATTGGCAGTGCTGCCGCAAATTTCTGCAACTATCGCATCATTTTAATTTCTGATGCAATAGTGCGCGTTCTAAATTTTTACGATAAAATCATTTAATATAAAAAGAAAACTAAACGTTGGTGCATAATGGAAGAGTTATTTAAAAATTCTTAATACAAATTTAAATGTTTATTTTTTAGCATTTTTTGGATTTTTAATAATCAAAAGTCATTTCATCTTTCTTTTAATTCTCTTTTTATTATAACTTAACAAAAAATTGTCATTTTTACCATCAAGATTTTCAATAATATTTGTTAATGTTATTGCAAACATGATTTTTATTTTTTGCAAAACGTTCTAAAAAGCAAACTCTGTGCAGTTGTTGAGCAGTAGCAAAGCATTTGCAACAGCTGATCGCGCATCAGCAACAAAACTTGGCATAACTGCCGCAGTGTTGCACAAATTTACTGCATTTACGAACGTACCCTATATAGGATTCGAAGTTTGACCAAGGAAGTCGTTTAGAAAGATCAAAGATATGAGTTTCAGTTAAATGCAGTATCCCTGCAGCGGCGAAAAATGGGTTAAGAAGTGAGTTGGACTCGACGTAATTAACAAGATGCTATTAGCGATGCTCTCCATAACATTCGAAAGCGCAGAGCAGATTGCAATTGAGCGGGAAATGTCAGGGTTAGTAGCCGCACCCTTTTTGGAGGGCAACCTTCCAACACGATGGAAAGATACCCCTATGGTACGACATGCTAAGGAGGGTTGTCAATGGACACGATAGAGTCGAATGATGGAATGCCATCCGGGCCCGCTTATTTATTTACGTCGAGATTCAGATGAATAATTTTAACGGTTTGAGAACGAAGGAAGAGTAGCTTAGGCATAATATGTGATAATCTTAAGAGCTCGGGCTGCGGTTGATCACTTTCTGGCAGAAACGAATTTTCTGCGAATAATGTAGCCATAAGATTGACCTTATCAACGGGGTCAGTGAATATTTGGTCATCATTTATTAGAGTTGCAACAGAGGAACTACGAGTAGCATTATCGCTTACTTTTTTGACGAACGAATGAACAAGTGAGTTTACCAGACGCTCAACTGTTACTAATTCGCTACTCAACAATCTGGTGAACATTTAGATTACCTACCGCTAAGTCAACATGTTGTGGTAGCGCTACCTTGTTTATTAAATTTGATAATTTAATAAAATGAAAAAATGGAAAATTGTATTCAAATTGAATTTCTGTTGTTAGCATTATTTTGCATGGATGGTAACCGATACGATGCAAGTATCGGTAAGGTTAGCGCTATTTTAGATTATTTTGGAACCGGTATTTTAAAAGTAACGTTATTTCATTTATTTCGGTACCCAGTGTAGAAAATCATTACCAGATATGTGGTTATGTAACTACATACTTGGTAATGGTAACTAGTTACTTTTCTTATTACATTTCTTATTACCTTTATATGGCGATGTCGCGAAAAATAATGAGTTGTCGTTACACACCAGCATACGAAAAATCAAAAAATATATCGTTACCTATGTGCTTACCAGTACTGACAAAAATAATGAGTCTAAAAATAGATTTTCTAAAAATAAATTATGTATATAAAAAAAAATATTTTTTATTTTATTTTTTTTTTTTTAATAAAATTTGCTGGTGCGGGAATCGAACCTGGGTCTACAGATTGCCAGTCAACAGCTCTACCATCTGAGCTATATCGACATATCATATTTAATAGATAAAAACACAATTGACCTGCTGCACACAAGTAAGCTTACTCGCCAACATACAAAAAATCAAAAAATATGTGGTTACATATATCCTTACCAGTGTTTAAAAAATATTGAGTCTAAAAATAGATTTCAAAAAATTTTCAAAAAAATCTAAAAAATTATTTTCTATTTGAAATAATGATAAAAATAAGTAATTATCAGTAACTCATTATTATATGTTTTAAAATAATACAAAAGGTAAGTGGGTGTCATTACTGGTAGTCCAAAAAATAATGATATGTCATTACCGTTTCTACACTGGGTATCGGTATTTTAGGTATTTTAGTTATTTTGGTAACGCTATTTTAAGGTTAACGGTATTTATACACTCAAAAAAATAAGTTAGTAGAAAAATTA
This sequence comes from Leucophora obtusa, assembly GCA_949987735.1. Classification (NCBI taxonomy): domain Eukaryota; kingdom Metazoa; phylum Arthropoda; class Insecta; order Diptera; family Anthomyiidae; genus Leucophora; species Leucophora obtusa. The sequence goes on from OX465297.1 coordinate 44,486,952, forward strand.
GTAAAACGTCTTGTATATCAGGTGCACAAGTTTTCAGCAATTTTTTTTTTGCTGAAATTCCTAACAATAAGTTTGTCTAAATTGTCAAAAAATTATGGCCAAATGCATAATTACTTTGTTGGTTTTTATAATAGCCTTATAAATAAAATTTATTGTTGTTTTACATGCTAATTTGATTTATAAGACTGTTATAAAAATTAACAAAATGCTTTTGGATTTGGGTATTATTATTTTAATATATTTTAAAAATTTTAAGTTTTTGTTGGCATAGAACTTAACAGTGAACAAAAATATGTTTTTTATTTTCTTCATAAATTTATAATAAAATGTCACATTAAATACATATGTGGATGTGTGTATTTGAAATTTATTTTTAAAAATTTTCCATTTATTTGTTTTGCAGAAAAATGGTTCAAGATCACATTAGAAAAAATGTGTAAGAAAACGAGTCTTTCATATAATTTCTTTATAAATTTAAATACAAATGCTGACATTTACACCTACATGTTTAAAAATAACCGTCCCACATAATTATTTTTGATTTAAAGGAAAATTAAAAAAATTAAGATATTTTCGAAATAATTTCTATAGACAAATTTTATTACGTGAGAACATTATAAAAATATTTTTGTTTCTATGTATGTATTTTTTAACATAAAAATTTGTATAATAGATAATGGTCTTGATCACAAATAAATTATTAGTTATGAGCAGGGCAAGTTTAAAATGCCACAAAAAAGTTGAAATTGGCACGGAAAAGCAGCAAAATTAAAATTGAAAAAAAGCAAAAATGACATACATTTAAAAAAAATTCTGGTTTATTTAAGTGTTTTTTTTTAATATTTCTACACAGGATCTACACAGGATAGAAATCTCGTAGAGTTTGCGCTAAATTTGTCATCTCTAATATAGTTGGCACTAATTTTTATCGTAAAAGTATCATCTCTAGTTGTCAAGTATTTGTTTTAATTAAAATTGTTGTATTTAAAAGAATATTTTTTTCTCCAAATACCAAAAGGTGCATTTAATAAACTGAAATGTTCAATAAAGTTACAAGACATCTTAAAAATTGTTATTAATTAAAGAAATTGTGAATGACAGCAATTGTCAAAAGCCTAGAGATTACATTTCGTAGACTTATACAAGGCTGCATTTTCATAAAGTCTAAATTTCCTTTGCTGTAAAAAATCCCGAAATTTCGTTAAATTTTTTTTTTTTGTAAATTTTTTCAAATATTATAAACAAAAGCTGGGTATTTATTGAATTTTGTAGAACTTTTTTAATGAAAATTTACAAAAAAAAAATCGCTAAAATGGTTTTATTTTTTGGCAAGGATCCCTAAAAATGGCATTTTTACAAAATAATGGCCAAAATTATATTTAATGGCAAATTCCAAAAAAATGCCCTGGTTATGAGCATAGTCGGGAAGTATTCAGTACTTCAGTACTAGTAAAATACAAGTTAAGTAGTACAATACAAGTAAAATACTAGTACTTAAAAAAATATGTACAAGTACTTTGCTTATGTACTTAAGTACAATTACTTAAAACTAGAGTTGTCAAGTATTCGACCTATTTGAAAAACCGGTTTTCGAATACTTATAAAAACCGCCTTTTTGAAAAACCGGATTTCGGTTCTTTTAATTCAAAAGCGGTTCGAATAACCGGTTTTTCCGGTTTTTGTAAATAATCATTTTGTATTCTACACTCAAAAAAAACAGTCAGTAAAGTCAGCAGAGAATGTTGCTGTGTCAGCAAATTTTTAGTCAGGCGCGTGCTTGCAAAAAAGTTGGTAATTTCAGCAAAAGGTTTGCTGAAAATCAGCGAGCTGATTTTTACCAAAAAAATAGTAATCTTCAGCAAAAGTTTTGCTAACACTTAGTCGACTGCAAATGAAAAAAACCTTGCTAAAATCACTAAACTTTCTGCTGAATATTAGTAGACTGAAAAAAACTCAAAAAACTTGTAGCGAAATTTTACTTTAGTTAATTTATTTGCTGAAAATTTAAATATAGAATATGTGTAGAGTTGTTTTTCTTTTTTTGTCATTTCCGTTTCCAGACAAGCTGCGACATCTACATCTTGTCTATCTGGTTGTCGTCCACGCTATGAATGCGGTTATCAGCAGAATTTTTGTAACATAATAAATTAGTAAAACATTAGTTCAAAATTAGTTTAGTGCTAAAAAAAAATAACCAAAAATTTTGCTGAAAACGGAATTTCAGCAAAAAAATTGCTGAAATCTAGTACACTTGGTATACAAGACGTTTTACTAATTTTTCCACTAACTTATTTTTTTGAGTGTATATATACAAATTTTCTTATAAAACTTGCAAAAGATTGCTAAAAATCTTGAAACTTACTATTTTCTTCGTAGCAATTCGTAGCGTAAATTATTCCATTAGTACGAATCCACCTTTAAAAGTAAAAGTTATTTTTAAAGGCACTGTTTGTGCTTTTTTCAGACAGATTTAAAAGCACAGTATTTTATTAGTAATTTTTACGAAAAAAGCTATTAACCTCCATAAAAAACAAGAATGATTTTTCACTTCCTCTGGAATTGTTCCAAAATTGCGGTGGAAGTTTTTTCGCATTAATTTAGTAGACAGGACGATTTCGAAATGTCACAAAAAATAACTTTGGCTTTACGAAGATTGTATTTTTCCAATTAATGTGAAACCATTTGTGACTTTTAAAATTTTTATTACAATTTTTTAGCTAAAAAATAAGAAAAAACTCCTTTTATTTATTGAGGAAATGGACAAATTGAGCTTACATGAATTTTAGGACATACTTTTAGATATTTCCTACTTAACTTATTGTCAAAAAAAATAGAACATTTTTACAATAGAGAGAAAATGTAGAAATGCAAAAAAACACTTTCTTGAAAGAATTTCAATATTTTTGTTTCGAAAAAATAAACTATTTTGATAACAGTCAACTAATGTAGTCTTAGCAATGAAAAAGTGAATAAGCCCTACCTAAAGGAGGTAATCACACATTAAGGGTCATACGCATAATCACTTTGAAAATTTTTAAGTGACTTTTTGCATAAATATTGAACAAATGAAGAAAATTTATTAGAAATTTTCACCTTATAAATATTTGAAAATGTCGAATTATTCGGCACGAAAAAACTGGTTTCTCGAATAATTCGGAAACCGATTTTGATAACTCTACTTAGCACGATTCCCAGCAAAATATTGGTAATGACACCTCATTGCTGTCTGCATTACCAATAATGATATATCATTACCTTTTGCATTATTTTGTAATATAAAATAATGACTTCCTAATAACGGCCTATTGTAGTCGTTGCTTTTAAATATAAAATAATGACTTACTCACAATAGTTTAAATAAGAACTTTTTACAAAGTTAAATTTTATAAATTTATATTTATTACTTGTAAATATGTTGTGTTAAAATTTTTATGACGAGTTCTAAAATTACACACTAACAAAAACTTTAATTTCTCTGAATATATTTCCTGAAGCTAATAGTATTTGTGTAACTCTTTATTTTTAAGAATCAAGTAAGCAGTCGGATAACCACTTACAATTCAACTTTTTGTAAGCATGTTTGTAACCACTTATTATTCAGAATCTCATAACTACTTACTTCTCATTTTTTCGTAAGCGAGCGGGTAAGCGTGACTACTTATAAAAACGACCACGCCAAACAAAAATAAGGAGTTTAGACGCCAAAAAATAAGTTGTGCGGAGCTATGAATTTCTATTATATAACCACTTATTTGGTAATGAAAGATTTTGCTGGGTTACTTCCATAGTACTTAGTGAGTACCTAGAACATTTTAAAGTATTAGTACTTAAGTATCAATTACTTCCCTAGTAATTGGTACTGAATACCAAGTACATACATTTCAAATTTGGTACTGCAATCAAAATAGTTTGTAGTTTAAATTAACTGAAAATGTAATTTAAAATAAATGAAAAATCACTTGAAAACCGGTCTACTAACTTTTCATTTAAATCAAAAGAGCTTTTCATTTATTTTTAAATGTTAAAAAATTAACTACAAAATCCTTAAAAATAATAATTATACCCTACACCACTATGTGGTCAGGGTATTATAAGTTTGTGCTGATGTTTGTAACACCAAAAAATATTGGTCGTAGACCCACCTTATAGTATACCGATCGGCTCAGAATTTTTTTTATTTCGATTTAACGATGTCCGTCTGTCCGTCCGTCCGTCCGTCTGTCTGTCTGTCCATGCAATCTTGTGCGCACTCTACAGGTCGCAAATATTAAGATATTTTGATGAAATTTGGTACGCAGACCTATGTTGGCCCAAGGACGAACAAGTTTTATTTTGGTGAACATCGGTCCATGTTTAGACGTAGTGCCCATATAAGGGTCCTACCAAAATTATACTGTTTATACGCTGCAGGTCGCAAATATTAAGATATTTTGATGGAATTTGGTACACAGACCTATGTTGGCCCAATAACGCAGCCTATTGATTTTGGTGAACATCGGTCCATGTTTAGAACTAGTGCCCATATAAGGGTCCCCCCAAAATTGGCTTGGTTACAAACTGCAGGTCGCAAATATTAAGATATTTTAATGAAATTTGGTGCGCTGACTCACATTATAGAAAATTTTGACACAAGCCCCATTTTAACCCATTCGAATTTCGGATCCAAACAATACACCAAACTGGTGTAGGGTATTGTATAGTCGGCATGACCGACTTTAACCTTTTTACTCGTTTTTCATTTATTTCGTTTTTTAACTTTCAAAAAATTAACTACAAAATCCGTAAGAATAAATGACATTTAGTTTATTTCGTTTTTTAACTGACCTAGAAATCTAAAAGGGTTTCTTTTTTTAACAAAACATTTTAAATGAAAATATTAACTGTATAAGAAAATCCGTATTTATATGTAATTTATTTTTTAAATAAATGACAAAAAAAAGTTAAACAGTATATTTCATTTCATTTTAACTGTATAATCATTAGGGTTTATGTCCCGGGAATTCCCGGGACGGGATTCCCGGGAATCCCGCCCTTTTTTCAATCCCGCAATCCCGGGAATTTTGTGCGGGATTTCCCGGGATTTTTTTTATTCTTTTACAGAAGTTTTAATTATTAAATATTGCAATTTTGGAAGCTAAATAAATTTAAATTTAAAGCATTGATTTCAAATTAGTTTAAATAAGAAATACTTGATATTAAAAAATGAGATTTAAAATTTAATAAACTGAATTAGTATAAAAAAGATATTATTTAGGCCAAATTGTGTTTGGATGTATGTAAGTTGAGTTAGGTTAAGTTAAACCGAAAAGAAATACTCGAACTTCAGAAAAAAATTTTTTTCTTTAAAATAGTGATCTTTGTTCAAATAAAGCAATATATACAACACTTCAACACCCGTATCTGAGTTCCAAATACCTCCAAAAAAAAACACCAGACATTAACAAGTTAGTAATATTTGGAATGGAGTATTTTGAGGTTTTTTCACTTCAAATAAGTTTATTTAAATTTCAACTGCTATTCCCTTATTTCAATTGTATTTTTTAAATATTATGCAGATGCTTTTTATTTTGGATTTCTGTATATGTGACGCGCAAAATAGAAAGGGACCTAAGTGTAAAAACCGGTTTTGTTCAGGAGAGGCATTTTAAAGATTTAAATACGTGTATCTTTGGTGTACCATCACTGAGCGTGTTGGTATTGGTCTCATTTGAAAGCGACACATCTCATGACGTCAGGAACGTGTTGGTCAACCTTGAAAACGCGCGTAGGTCGTCCCTACCTCTTGTTTTGTGTAGTTGGTTTTTACTGTTTTCTACCTAGCGCGCTGTTTCCATGAGTTTGATATCAATTTTGCTCGCGGTTTTTCGAATCCAGCTTTATTTTCTGAAATTATTAATTGTGAATTATAATAAATACTCATTTATAATTCTTTTAAATCGTGAATATCACTCTGTTAGTACGAACATTTTTTCAGAATCGTCGACTTCACTTTCATAAAACGCGCATATCTCTGGGAGGGAACACTTTTGGGGCATGGGATCGGTCTCGTTCGATGCTCAGATGTTGTCCACATCAAAAAAAAAAAAATGATTTTTTTACCCTTAGGTCCCTTTCTCTATGCGCTGTCACATATGTAAATTTAAAATACAACTATCCAAATTAAATAATTCCTTTTTAAATAGTTGCGGCATAAAAAATTTCTATTCAAAAGATACCAATTAAAGTCAAGCAACTATTTAATGAATGTTTTTCGTTCAATTTGAGATCAAATATTATCACATTTTCCTTTAAATTATTTTGAAATCGAAAGAAAGATGATAAAATTTTTACAAGTAAATTCGATAGAATACGTATTTTCGAATCCTGCTACAAACCAATCCTCAATATTCTGTGCCTTTATGGGTTAATAATTAATGATGAACTATTTATTAAATTGAAACAAATAAGCAAATTGAAACAAGTCAATTAAACTAACATCAACGAAATTCTTTCAATGTTATTTTTATCCAGCTGCTTCCTATAGAGTTCATTTCTGATCGACAACCTATGAAGCACAGATTTATGAACGACAACGAACCGTTAAGATGAATAAAATATTATTTAATAATATTCTATGTAGTATCGTTTTTATGAAAAATCTTTAAGAGAATTTGCGTAATAATTTGTGTGAAGAATACTCACTTTTAAACTTTTTTATAAAATAATTTTATACGAATACTTCTGAAAATCTGCACAGAAAAAAAATCTTTAGAAGTACAAATTTTTGGATTCCATATTTAGGACACACTTAAGCAAAAAATATATTTTTGTTCTGACTACAAAACTGGTCCGACACAAGTTTGCACCCATTAACAATTGCAATATATCCTGAAAGAAGGGAAAAAATTAAAATATCCGTGTCTTTCACTTTTTCTATATTTTTTGTTTTGAATTTTTTAATTAAAAAATTTTATTTTTAATATAAAGTCTGACCGAATAAAATATCAAAAACTAATTAATTGTAATATATTTTGTCTTTGTAATTGCAATTAAATAATAGACACATATCTTTTCATTGCGAAATGAAGTTTTCACAAATAGGAAGTGCGAACAAGCGTTTCACAAGGGAAGTTGGACCGCGTTGGGCATTGCGGTGTAATGGTTACAGCTTTACACGGAAAGTTGCGGGATCGATACCCAGAAAATTAATAGATCTTATTTTTCTATCCCTTACACTCAAACAAAAAAGTCTGTAATGGCTACTGAAAAATTTGCTGTTATTACGAGGAATTTAACTGTTTTGAGCCCTGCGGTAAACTGCAATTCAAAATCGATTTGCTAAATTTAGTTATAACATTTACTAAATATCAAGGTTGGTTACTGTTATCGTTAAAATACCGTTATCGCTAAAATACCGTTTCAAATTGAATACCGTTACCGTTACCGATACCTCTAAAAAAAAATGTCCAATACCGTTATCGTTACCGAGACCGTTATTTTTATGGGCAGTTACCGGTATTTTACCGGTATTTATTAATTTATATAAAAAATTACAATTTTTTAACTTTTTTATTTTATAATCTTGAGTTATTTTTGCAACAAAATTTATAGAAAATAATTTTAATTACTAAAACTACCAGCATTGAATTTATAGGTTAAAATCTGTATTTTTAAGACTTAAAAGCAAGAATATGCTATGTTTTTACTTGGTTTTATATGTTTTTAACGTCATTTTTAATACCGGTACGTACCGGTATTGCTGTTTCGGTAACGGTATACCGTTACCGAATCAATCTTAAATACCGTTACCGAAACAAACGAAATTCGATACCGTTACCGTTATCCTTACCGTTATTCGTTTCGGTAACCAACCTTGCTAAATATCAATAAGTTTAGTACAATGAAATTAGTGTAAATAAATAGTAGACGCTACTAAATTTCAGTAAATTGTTGTAAACTGCAATTTTAAATTATCTGCTGAAATTAGCAACAAAGGGTCATATGAATAAAACTTAGCAATTACTTCGAAGTAATTACTTTGGCTTTTAACTCCAAATTTACCAATTGGCTGGTAGAATAGCATGAAATGTAAACGAAAATTAAAAAATTAATTTTCTAGTCTACTCCCAAGCAGACTAGATTTGTGAAGTAATTGCTTAAAAAACCCTGTATTTCCCCCTATTAGTAATATCTATTTTTTATTCATATGAGCCAAAGTGTACTAAAATAAAAAGTAAAATCTAAAAAAAAATCTAATTTAATAAAAAAAAAAACACTTTTTTCATTTGATTGTAATATTACTTCATCGTACTTGGAATTTGGTGTAAAAATTGTAAACGGTTCTGCAGTTATTACCTTTATATGCATTGAAGACACAATAAAATTTTCTGAGTTTAACTTCCAAACTAAGAATATATCAATAATAACAAATATAAACTAAACAAGAATTCTAAAAAATCAACGAATTCTTGTACATAAAATTTCCTTAAGTATCCAGTTTTTGTTAAACTAATATATTTTTTTTTGTTAAGTTTAGCACTCGGTTTTTAAAAATTACTAAAATGTTTTGCTGAAATCAGCAACGAAAGTTATTAAAAAAATCTGTAATTTGTAATACTAAAAATTTTTTACTAAAAATCAGTACAAAAATTATAAAGTGCTAGACGAGAACGAGATATTCTCATTTAGTTTGTAATTTAACTTATCAAATATTTCTAGAAATTCTAAAAACGTCGTCCCCTGACGATTGCCTCAGGCAAGATTGAAATCCGGATGGGACATTCCTTCAACAGATTATTTTCCACAATTTGTCAAATAAGTTTTGGGATATTAGCACATTTAATTCCTTTAATGCAATTAATGTATTTCTATCCCGATAGAAATAAATTATTATATTTATTATATAAATTAAAAAAAAGCTCAAACAAAATAGTTTTTTATAAACTTATTTATCTAAGTGTATATACACATATCGGCGCCCTCCTTCGGTACTCCCATAGCACTTAACCCCAGCGAAGTAAAATAACATAACAGGGCTATAAACTAAAAAGCTTCAACAAAAAAGCACGCAATTTCAGTGTTGCCATATTTGAGGCCTTTCATCTTTCACCACCTTTCATCTCTCCACTATCAATTTTATAAAAAAAGCAACACATTAGACAGTAGGTGGAATATCCTGATTGTAACTTCCCTACGGGAAATTTTAACAAACTGTCACCGAACTGGCCCCTTTATATGAAATAGACTGGTCACTTTTACATGGCGTTGTCATAGGAGGGGGAAATTGACCCCTTGTGATATGTCACAAGACAAATCCTAGGACAGGTCCCTGAACTTTGTTTTTTATGAGAGTTCAGTAATCTAGATAAATTTGTTGGCAACTTTTTTAATGCTTGCGTTTCTAAAATAAAACGATAGGGGTGTTAGTGTGTTTTAATGTGTGTGAGCGTTTCTATAATTAAACGATTGATGACGCTTGTTGTTTTTAAGTGTGTGTTGGTGCGTTTGTCGACCAATACAAATAAAAACAATATGGCGCTTGTTAAGAAATTTCTTCAGTCACGAAATTTCTTTAGTCAACAAAGGAAGACTAAAGAAAAGGGACGTATCCCAGCAAAAATAAATAGAATGACTTCTAAATGAATCACTTCCTTCATTACATCACAAAGAATTACTCCCTTAGGAATGGGGTTTAAACAACATCTAATGCTGCAATAAATATATGCTTGTCAGAAGTTATTTTTCATGGGTGATAAGAAGTTAATATTTTGTATGGGGGTTGCATAGGAACGTGCTGGCACAGAAATCAGAGGGTTGCGGGTTCGAATCCCACCAGGTCGAAAAAAATTGTTTGCAACTTTTTTTACACAATTAATAATTTTTGTAGTTTTCACTATAAAATTTTTATTTTTTTCTATTTTGGTACACTCAAAAATTAATTTTGGAAACGATTTAAAATTTTTTTTAATTTTCTATTAATTTTTAATAAAATTTTATGGAAATATAAAAGTTATAAATAAATTTGTAATTCTTCAAATATTTTTTTTTTTAAATACGAAAAAGGTAAATATTAGAATTTTGTTTGTATTTAAAAACTTATAATTTAAAAAATCCATTTTGATCAAATTTTTACTAAATATATTTAGAAACTAAATATAACAGAAAAAGAAAAATCCTGCAAACAGTTTAGTTAGAACTAGTAAAAATAAGTTAAAAATTATCTTGCAGAAAAAACTATTTTTTATCTATTAATATGCTGCAAATTTTTTCCGGATTTTCTCAAGTTAACTTAAATGTAACCAAAATCTGCTAATATCAGCAGTTTTTTGCAAGGTCATTTTTAATTACATAATTTTTAGTAGCCTTTTCTCCTATTTTTACAGCTTTATTTCTGAGTGTAATATTTTTATAAAAAAAAACACTAAAAAACAACTTTATATATTTTCCAATATGTTATATATTTTTGTTAATAAAAATAGAAAGAAATAAAGATAACAATTTATTTAACAAGAATGCTAAAAGTTAGCTATCAGTTATAAGAAGCCATAGCATAGGGGGTAGAGCGTCTGCTTGAAATGCCAACGAGATGCATGACGATTTTTGTTTTTTATTTTTAATTAAATTAAAATAAAAACAAGTGAAAAAGAACTTCCTTTTCATTGGTTCAAATATGCATAATTTGTTTCAAAAAAGAACAACTTCCCTCCTATGACAAGCCAATGTTAAATTCATCAGTGAAAACCACAAATTTTCACAACTCCCTATTCAACTGTTGTTATGTTTTTACTACTTCTTTTCACTTTTTTTCCTGGGATACTACTTGTACATTAACATTTCGCAGTTAAAAATTTTATTAAGGAAACAAAATAATGAGGTTGTTTTTTAATATAAAATATAGCTGTATTTTGTCTCATGCTTATCAACGTTAAGTATTTAAAGCAAATCTACGTTAAACCGATTGTAGTATAAAATTTTTTTAAACAGGTTATGTTTATAACTATTCCGTTATAATCGAACGTACTTCAGCAAATGTTTTTAGGAAGTAACGCAAGTAAGTTACGTTAGATGTGAAAATATATAAACGTTGAGTTTTCAACGTTGATAATTATCCGTATTGAAAGTTAAAGTGCATACGAAAAGCAATGTGTTAGTTTTCGTCTTAAGCGCGTTTGAGTTTTTTATTAGTTAACGGATATAGTTAAGTCGAAAACACAGCTTATATTTATTTACGTGAGTACTATTAATCAAGGACCCAAAATAATTATTATCAACATTTTTGGAACCGAAAAAATTGCTCAATTTTAAGAAATATTTTTAAAAATTTATTCATAATTATTATTGGCAACATAAAAAATTTCGTTGCCCATAACTATTTTCATCCAATTTTTATTTTTTTTTGTTGCTTTGTAATAATTATGCATAATTATTATGTTCTTATTCATAATTATTTTGTTGCAAGTAATTTTTTTTTTTTTTGTGTTTTATAACACTATGCGACAGTCAAAATCGGGATGGGATGAAACCAACGGGAAATGTTATATCGGTCAAAAACAAGTTATACGTGTCCCGGCGTTTCGCTGGGTCACCCCTAGGAATCGAGATATATCTTTTTTTGACATAACTCGAGAACCACTAGTCCGATTTTGCTCAAATAATTTTAAAAAAATTAAAAATTACAATTCTTTTAATCTGTTCATATAACGTTTTTCTATATACTCAACAGTTTTGCCGGTAAAAATAAATGTTTGTTACCGCTACCATAAAAATCAATAACCTTTTGTTTATTACTTTTTTTTAATATTTTAGGCAAAAAATATTTTTTTCTTCATACATTTATTTTTACCGGCAAAACTGTTGAGTATATAGAAAAACGTTATATGAACAGATTAAAAGAATTGTAATTAATTTTTTTTAAATTGTTTGAGCAAAATCGGACTAGTGGTTCTCGAGTTATGTCAAAAAAAAGACCACCAAAGGTCAAATCGATATATCTCGATTCCTAGGGGTGACCCAGCGAAACGCCGGGACACGTATAACTTCTTTTTTACCGATATAACTTTCCCCTGTAGTTTGAACCCTTCCCGATCACTGACCCCTACCATTTGTCTCACAGTGTAATAGTTATTACTACTAACAATTTTTGACATATAATAATTAAAATTTTTAAGAAAAATCCATGCCACACAAGTGTAGAAAAGGCGTTTTCTGCTCTGCGGCTAATTTTGGATGACGGTCGATGTAATGCATTTGTTAAATAGGTTTTTATTTATTTGCAAAACTAGCAAATAAAAGGTTTTTGTTAAAATTTTTTGTATCAAATATGTTTAGAAAAAAAACTACACCTCACCAAATAGTGGAATATTTTAATTGTGTAAAAATATAAATTGAAGTGATAAAACTGAAAAGGCAGACTTTTTATCGCTGTTTTATATAAAATATAATTAAAAATTAAAAGTTAAAGTAAAATGCTTCATCATTGAATTCGGTATTAAAAATTAGGGTGAAAGAATTGTCGGATAGAAAATTCTTTTTAAAATAGGGAGAATCTAACCCCATCTGTTGAGCATTTTTTGAACTACTTTTTGGATTTATTAAATCCAAGTGATTAACAAAAGAATTGTCGGATAGAAAATTCTTTTTAAAATAGGGAGAATCTAACATACATGTCCACACATGAAATTGGGGTGTTTAATTTACACATAAACATTTAATAAAGCAAACAAACTAAGGAATAATTGCACTCCATATATGCAGTGTTGCCAATCTAAGGATTTTTCAATTCGTTTAGCGGCAAATGTGACGATTTTTTATACATTTGTTTTTGTCATTACTGTTGAGATATTAATATTTAGCGAATTGTCGCTAAATTTTTCAGCAAAACTTGAAAAAAGAAAAACTTTAAGAACTTCGAGAAATGTTGCTAATTTTCGTTCATTTTTAACAGAGTGAAAAAAGTTTAAAAAAAATATTACAAAACTAAAAGAAAAATAAAAAAGAAAGTGAAAGAGAGAGGAAGAAAGAAAAGGTAATTTTAAATTTCTAATTTACAATCATAGATGCCAATTTTCTCATAGTAACCCAGCAAAAACAGGCATTAGCAAGTAATTAAGCGAGTAAGTAGCACGCAAAGGGTTTCCCTAGTTACCAGGCTATTTACTCGCTACATTACTTTTGTCCGCGATGTCCAAAAATTCATGGGTGGTTATTACCATCTCGCTTACAAAAAAAAGTGAGAATAATGAGTTACCAGCATGGTTACCCACAGTGAAAGAATAAGTAGTTACTCGCAAAGAGAGAATAAGTGGTTACTCAGAAGTTAGGATATAAGTTGTTACCCTATATTGTGAAATAGTTGGTCATATTGGCAAAATAACTTTTTAACTCGGAAAATTTCCTATTTAGTTCAAAACAAATAAATAACTATAATAATATAAAAAAGACTAAATCGGTACTTATTTAATCAATTACCAGTAAGTGATTACTTTGCAAGAATATATAAGTACTTCTATAACTTATTGTCAGTGATTCATTATTTTGTATTTTAAACTAATGCAAAAGGTAATGACCTATCATTACTTGGTAATCCGTATGGTAATGATCTGTCATTACAATCCCAGTGTAGAAAATCATTACCAGATATGTGGTTATGTAACTACATACTTGGTAATGGTAACTAGTTACTTTTGTTATTACATTTCTTATTACCTTTATATGGCGGTGTCGCGAAAAATAATGAGTTGTCGTTACACACCAGCATACGAAAAATCAAAAAATATATCGTTACCTATGTGCTTACCAGTACTGACAAAAATAATGAGTCTAAAAATAGATTTTCAAAAAAATAAATTATATAAAAAAAAATATTTTTTATTGTATTTTTTTTTTAAATTAAATTTGCTGGTGCGGGAATCGAACCTGGGTCTACAGATTGCCAGTCAACTGCTCTACCATCTGAGCTATATCGACATGTAATATTTAATAGATAAAAACATAATTGACCTGCTGCACACAAGTAAGAGTAAGCTTACATACATAAAATCAAAAAATATGTGGTTACATATATCCTTACCAGTGTTTAAAAAATATTGAGTCTAAAAATAGATTTCAAAAAATTTTCAAAAAAATCTAAAAAATTATTTTGTATTTGAAATAATGATAAAAATAAGTTATTATCAGTAACTCATTATTATATGTTTTAAAATAATGCAGAAGGCAAGTGGGTGTCATTACTGGTTCTCCAAAAAATAATGATATGTCATTACCGTTTCTACACTGGGATGTTTTTGCTGGGAAGAAGCACAAGATTACAAAAAGGGTAAAAAAAGCGAAAATAAGCATTTATAAAAGCGTAAAAAAGAAACGAAAAGATTTAACGACCTTGAAAAAAAAAACTTATCAGGTTTGACATAGTTTGATTACCCGAGTAAAAAAGTTTCGATATGTATATGTATGTTAAGAGCTGCATCCGCCTGAGTATGTATGCCTGTGTGCATTAGAGCGGCAATTTTTGAATGGGTAAAATTTATTTTTCTTAAAATCTTTATTTATTGTTCAGATTATTGTAGCCCTAGAGTTATGTGGTTAGAATTTTAAAAAATCGGATAACTTAACCCTTGGCGCCCTGCGACAAAACTTTTGACCTCAGAAAATTTTCATTTCTGATTAATTTTTACATGCAGAATACGAATGTCTTCAAATTTTTAAAATCAGACTAGCGGATTCGAGATATTGAGCCTTGATTTTTACTAAAAATGGAGTTTTCTTCTTCTATTATAGAAATTTGCCAAATATAATCTTAGAATTTTTTATTTTTACGCTTAAAAAAAAATACAAAATGGTCTTTAATTTCAGTATAATAATTTCTGTAATAGTAAAAAAATGTCTTAAAAATTTTTTAAAAAATTTAACACTTTGGTAGCAGGCCACCGGGTTAAACTTTTCAATATTCATCAAATTCGCACCACATAAGCCTTTGACCTTGTGATTCAATAATCCGAATAATAACTGATGAAAATCGAATATCGAAGTTATTGGCACTCCAAAATGTATGTGAGTAAAATATAGAAAATTATGCAAAATTATTAATTTTACTTATGGAAAGTACTGGTTTTTAGGAATATTTGAAGTTTGGTTTGTGAGATATTCTATAACCTTGGCGACATAATTATGTTCTAACGAAAGCTCGTTTTGTTATCTTTTCTAGTGCATAGACAAAAAATTCTAAGACTATTTTAGAAAAATTTCTAGAATAAAGGAAAAACAAAACTTTTAACAAAAATCAAATCGTAAACGTAAAATCAAGTCTCGAAAACAATTATGTACTTACATTTTTGTTGAGGGTTTTAAAAAAATTTTCAAAAATCGGAATTTTTGGTTGCGGGTCGCCAAGGGTTAAACTTTCCGATTTCCCTTAAAGTAACACCACATAAGTTTTACACCTTGTGCTATAATAATTCAAACAATAATTGATAAAAATCGAAAGTTTAAAAAAAAATGCCTCTCTAATGTGCATATGCAGGCAATAATTTCTTTTGGTATATGCCTTTAAAAAAAATCGACTTATTTTAATTTACAGCAACTGTGTGTCATTGAACATTTCATATTTTTTTTTTAATTTTTTGCAAATGTTTGCAAATTCATAAAATTTATTAAAAACAACAAATGTGAATAATGAAAAATTTAAAAAAAATTATTTAAATACATACGATACTACAATGAAAGTAAAAATGAATAAGTTAAAAAATATATGTACATACACCCAAAAAACAGATTCGTGCTTACAACCGAATTTATTGCCAATCGAATGCTTCAGTTGGGACTACAGAATTTTTTAGTTGATATTCAGTTCCCACAACTGAAAAATTCGGTCACGGCAATCGAACCATTCGATTGGCAACAAATTCGGTTGTAAGCACGAATCTGTTTTCTCTGTGTATGTATTTTTAGTTAGGTTGGTTGGCATTTTAATTGTACAATTAAATTTGTAGTTCAAATTTAAATGCTAAAATAAAATAAACATCAAACATGTAGCAAAAGGTGTTTTAATTACTAGCAATTAATTCTTATATTATTTAGAAAAATGTAACAAACATCATAAAATTAAAGTATATATTACATACGACACATGTTTTATAATGTATATTAGGGTGTTCCAAAGAAAAAAAAATTGAGTTATTGACCGGGCTACCCCCTGGAAATATTTATTTGGGTGTAAAGTTACGTCCCCTAAAAAATTAGGATAATCGGTTATCAGGGAGGCCACATCGGGCCTTAAGTTTTGTGTATTTTCTGAAAAAAAATTATATGTTAAAAGTAATTCGAATTAAAAGCATTAAAGAATCGATTATGACCAAGTCAGCAAAGAACTTGTTGAGTTTCCATAAGCACCTTTGTGAGTTTGAATAAACAAGTTTAATTTAAAATAATACCCTGACCACATAGTGGTGTAGGGTATAAAAAACTTAGAAATTTGTCATCTCAACAAAATATTCAATTGATTCAATTAAAAATTTTCTTGAAATGGAAACTGAATATTTATTTCTGTCCCTTAAAATTTGGTGATATTTTCATCTGTGTACCGTTATAAATACCAAAACAGATTTATGAAGAACAATAGCGTTGCCAAGACTTTTGCAGAATATTTTTAACGGGTACCAAAAATTTTGCTGTGCAAAAATACAGAGTTGTAACGAATTACGAATTATTTTTGTTTGTGGTTTGGTTAATATATACGCGGTCCCAGAACTATATGACCTAACAAAGAAAACACATAGGCCCCTTTTAGCTCTATACAATTTTCACAGCAATTTTCAATAGCTTATATACCCTGTTTATGGTATGAACTGTCTAGCTCCTCAAAATAGCCATCAAACGCAGACGCCACCATTTTTTTTGTTTCAAGTTTGGAAATAGAAAATAATCCAAGACAGCTAAATCTGGCGAATAAGGTGCGTGATGAAATAATTCGAACTTCAATTCATTGATTTTGGCCATCGCAATAGTGGATGTGTGAACTGGGGCATTGTCTTGATAAAGCAACACTTTCTTTTTCGCAAAATGCGGCATTTTTTCTTTAATTTCATCCCTTAAACGCTGCAATAAGTTCGCATAATACTCGCGGTTGATTGTTTTTCCTTTTTCCCATGTTTCATCCATCATTACGAATCGACGCAAAAACTCGGCTTTATTGCGGGGAAACATC
This sequence comes from Leucophora obtusa, assembly GCA_949987735.1. NCBI lineage: Eukaryota > Metazoa > Arthropoda > Insecta > Diptera > Anthomyiidae > Leucophora > Leucophora obtusa. The sequence goes on from OX465297.1 coordinate 44,504,131, forward strand.
GCCAAACACTCTATTGAAACATCCTCACAACGCTGTTTTTGTTCTCTTGTGAGTTTCTGGTGTGGCCACCTCAATTTGGCGACCACTTCGGCGTTCGTCTTGGCAGTTCGTATGGCCTCGTTTAAAACTCTGCCGCTCAATATTTTATAGTTGTAAACGAAGGAGCAGACTCCTTGGTAATATTGGTTGGACCTTTGAAATTAAAATATAGAATTACATAATGATGACCAATTTTTCCATGTTTACAAATTCATTGAGATCGTTTACTATTGATGGCTCCAAAAAAAAATACTAAACAACGTGGCGCCTTCAAACTTAAAACATATGTTTTATAAGGTTTCCATTTTTCAGCAAATTAATTTTTTGAAACTACTGCCGCTATCTTTACGTCAGTAAATAATTTTTTGTTTTTTATAGTACACAAGGAAATACATAAGATATATCTCATATTCCTATTTTATGATAAATTTTAAAAACTCTGATTTCAGCTGGGGTACCTTGACTTTTAGTGCATCTTGTATGACTATAAATATAAAGCCCCATGTAGAATTTAACATGGAGAAGTCATGGGGATTGGGACAATTGTCGCCAAACTTCCACTTTGGTACTAGTTGTAGAACTAGTTTGGAAATTACAATTTAAGGACGAAAAATAGGGAGAAAAACTGGTACTAATGTGACACTCGCGGAACCAGTTCCGAAGTGACTCTTTGGAAATAGTACTGTACCAGTTGGTAGAGACCTAAATTATATAGATAAAAAACAAAGGCTTTTTCTTTGATCAAACGTAAATGAGACCGATAGTTTCCTTACTGAGATAATTAGGTCCATTTACCAAATGAAATCTAAAATATTTTGTGTTTATGATTTCTAATCACAATAATATATTTTAGTGTTTATTCGCAAACTCAGACTATATTATTAAAAACAAATGTAAACAAAACTAGAATCTAGATCAAAACTAGAAAACTCTTAACGTATAATTAGTTTGTACATAATGTGCCGTGACGAATCAGCTGATTTGTTTTTGTTCTATGAAAAAGCATTTGAGTCATTAGTTTGTCAGTAACGTAACGTTCCGTGCCGGATGAACCTCTTGAAAACAGAATTTTTGTTCTCCGTTAAGTGACAGCGAGTTGACAGCTGAGATTTTGAGATCTGCGACGAATGGCTTGAACCTAAACCGAGCCGCCGTCTTATTTTTGTCACCGCCGCCGCAGAAATTTTTTTTACACGATAAAAATCTAAAAATAATAATTTTGTTTTCTAATTTTCTTTTTGTACCATTAAGCCGATGTTTTGTATGTGTCAACTTAAAGTTGGCTAGCCTATCAGCTTTTGGCTCACAGTCAGCTTTAAGCCGCCGCTGCATTTTTTTTTATTTAGCCACCGCAGCCGATTAATCTGGTCGGCGTAGACCTCTACTAAGAAAAACAACATTAAACATCTGATACGTTGTTACGGAAAAGACTAACTACACAAAAGAGCCATCCGGCACGGCACATTACAGAAACGTCACAGAACGCAAAGACTAATGGAGCCTTTATTTAAATTTAATCATTCAATATAGTCTCACATTGTTTCAATGAAATTAATGGGTACACAAATGGTTCAAAATTATTGTTTTAAGAATAAAAACAGGGAACTTTATAGGTACTTATGAGAAATTTACCAAACTAGTTCCGGAGCGACTCTTTGGTACCAGAACTGTACCAGTTGATTTGCACCTCAAGTAAAAAAAAATTAATGGTGGGTCTCATACTGCAGGTTTAACTTTAACTTAACTATAAACAAAAGAAAATGTCAAAAAAAATTTACACAAAGCAACAACAAATTTGTGGGTTAACTATTAACTAAAGTTTAAACCTGAAGTATGAGACCCACCGTAAGTGTTTATTTGCAAAATCTGATGTTTTATACAAATGTAAACAAAATGAGAATTTCAAATCTCGCATTTTAATTTAGTTAATTTGTTTTACAGTCCCTACATAGACCGTATTAAACTAGTTCACAACAGGTTCAAAATGGTTATTTTGAGAACTAGTTTTATAGTTACTAGTCATAGTTTATAACTAGCTCGACCATTTGCTACTGGGAATTTTTAAAAATACATTTCAAAAGAACCAAAAACCATTTAAAAACAAAGTTGAAGTTAATTTCGTGAATCTGATCATGGAAAAGAACTTCTGGTCCACCACAAGCAACCATTAATTGAAAGTAAAATAAAATGCAGATAGAGGAAACATTTTGAGATAAGTTTTTAGTTCTTTCCATAAATTTTTTTGATAATTTTTTATAGGGGACGGGAAAAAATGTTATACAAGAGAAGGAAATTAGCGGAACTATACGTGAAGTCGTGAGAACAAAACCATAGGAAGACTATATTAATAATTACACTAAATCGCTGAAAAAAATTAGTTAATGTTGTCATTTGGTGCTAAAATATTAATGAAAAACTAAAACAAATTTATGTTAAATTCTTGTTTGTATTCATAATTCCTGTAAAATAAAAAAAGGTATACATTTTCTAAAAATATCGTTCTTGGTTGATTGTTACTATTAATTTATTCTTAAAATTTAACTAAACAATCGTTTTTAATACGTACAGTTAAATATTTCGACGCCATTTTCAACTAACAATTCAGTTATACACAATTAATTTTATTAACTGATGCTCAGTAAGAGGTATTTCACCTGAAGCTCAGTTGAAAATTGAGTTGCCACTAACTGAGTATCGGGATTTTAAAGTTAACGGTACTTAAGTTATTTCGGTAACGGTATTTTAAGGGCAACGGTAGTCAGGTATTTCGATGCATACCTAAATTTTTTTTACAAAAACAAACGAAAATAAATACAAAACAAATTTAAGAATTTAATGCATGTAAAAAACTCAATAACCACTTGCATTACCAAAAGCAGAGAACTAAAAATAACTGTAACAGTATGTTAAGGATAACTGTATTTCAATTACTTAGGTAACGGGTATTTCGGTTATTTCAGCATTTTAGGGGTAACGTTATTCAGTTGAAAGCCATTTCAGCGTTATTGCCTGCTAACCCTGCTTTTGCTATTTTTTTTTTCATTCACTTGTTTTTTATTTAAAAAATTTTACGTCATTTACTAACATTATTTAATTTATGTCTTATCTTTCGTTGTTTTTTTTTTTCGTCAACATTATGTACTTTTATCTTGAAGTATGTGTTTTTGTTTTAATTAAAGCATCTATTTCTATCTCAGGTGAATACTCAGAACATATTGTCTTTGTATGTTCTAACAAAATTAAAAAATACAAAAAAATAAGTAGGTAAATATTTCATCTAATATAAATAGTACCTACCTAACTGTACAATCGTTTTTGAAACAGCTGTTTTGTATTTAAGGCACTTTTCACAGTTGTTGTTATTATGTTTTTTAAAACGACCTTGATTTACAATTTAATTTTAAATATTAGAAAACTATTTGCAGATTTTGTTGTTAAAGTGAACCTACCAAATAATGTGACATCATTGTTGACTTTATAGATCCGTAATTAAATTTTAATACAAATGTATTTTTAATCTTATGACTTAAATCTAGTGTCATTTTCTATGACTCACAATGTCCTATTTGTATATTTTCAAAAATAAAAATAAGAGTTTCTAAAAAACAGCTGTGAAATCATGTTTAAACAAAAAGTTAGGTGATTGATTTCCTAGATAAATTGCTATAATGTTGCTATTTATACCAAGAAGGGTATAAGCAAAGAGGATTTAAAGGAAAGAGTTTTCTTCCCAAGAAATTGTGTTAACTCGTGCTCAATTATTTGTATGGATGATCTGGTCTGTTAATTTCAGTGAAGAATGAGAAAAACAAAAGAAAAGTGAAAAAGTTAATATTTTTTTTTGCGATTACTGAATAAAACGGTAACAAAAACAACTTTAATAAGGAAATAAATAACATCTAATTAATTTAAATAAATTTTTTTGATTTTAACTTTTGTTTTTTTTTTTGTAAAAACGATTTTATTATTTTTTTGTTTTCCCGAATTCCTTCATTTTATCTCAGTCGCTGTTAATTTTCTTCATATATCTTCTGTTTTTCCTCTGTTCCTTTCGTGAAATTTTTTGGCTCATAAAGCATTTTTAAAAGCAGCTGATGGAAACCCCCTGATATAAGTGTAGAGTCCCAATCCCTATCGGACCACACATCGGAATTGGATTCTGTAAATGGGTTTACAAAAATTAATGGAAATGGCAATAACGTCATAAAACTTTTTAAGTATTTATGATTTAGAAAATTTAATAAATGAGCATAACAGATAAATAACTCTAAAAATTGGCTGATTGGATATTTCCTCATCAAATCCATAGATTAAATATTTCCTTATCAAATCCATAGAGTGGGTTTATAGAATCCATCAATCGGAAATTTCCGTAAATTTACAACACTCGATACTACTCGATATTTTTAATTTGGATGCTCGGTATTTTTATAACTGTTTTAAAATTTAAAATTAATTTTAATTTTTTATAAAAATTCTTTGAAAATCATATTTTAAACTTTTAAGTCAAATACTCTTTTTTACCCGGCCCTATGCTCCTTGCAGGAGTAAAAGGAACAAATATATATATACTCAGATCGCAGTGTCCAGTGAAATATCACGTCAAAGTCCCTAAATTCTTCCTGTTAATGGCCAGGAGTCGTATCGACAGTTCACCAGACAGGGAAATAAATATCTTGGCCTGGCGTTGGCTTAGAGAATTTTCACAATACCTACAAATGTCAGAGTCCCTCCACATTCTGGGCCTCTCCAAAATATATCCCGTAAGTACTCCACAGAATGGTTCAGAGACGATGAAAGGTGACGAGCCCCACATGTACTCCATGACCAGTCCAAATGACATCTCAAAGGAAAGAATGCAGATGAGAAATCCAACTCTGCCCCTCCGTAGGCACTCCTTCGCACAGACATATGGCATGGTGTTCTTGGGAGAGAGTGTCAAATTGTTTGAATTTATGGAAAAGTGAAATTTTAAAAATAATTTTGTTTTCATTTCTAAACTCAACAAGAATAAACAGCTGATTATTTTATTGGCAAACGATGGTATTTTTATACATTTAAGCAACAACTGTTTCAAATTATTTCCGTACTCGTGTAAAAAAATTATGGGAAAATTACTGATTGGGTTGGTTTGAGTTTTCTTGTTAAAATACAGTGAAAAAGTTATTACATATTTGTAAACAAATAGGATTAGAATGTTCTTGGAAATCATGTTTGGTGCCGTTAGTTTGAGAACAACGTAACCCGTGTAAAAAAGATCAGATCTCAGTAGATCTTACCAGATCTAGGCATATCTGGCGCAATTGTCCAGATCACTTTAGATTTGAACAGATTTGGCACTAGATCTGATCAGATCTTGCCATAAGGTATAGTATAATCACATATGCCATATCTGATCATATTTGAAGAGATCTGGTACAGGATCTAATTAGATTCAATCATATCTATTTAGATCCAAAAAGATCTGATCAGATCTAAACTTTTTTGCACGGGAAACCAAATATTCAACAAAATTGCATCGACTTTTTCAAGTATATTGCTGCATATCTTGCTATAAGGTATGGCCATTAAAATAAGTAACACAGAAAAATTTGCATAAAAGATGACTCCGATAAGTTAGAATTAATTGATCAAATACGCAGTAATTGATAAAATATGCAATAATTCATAAAATGTCCAACAAAATATGCATGTATATCAAAATTATGCAAATATAAACATTTATAGCAAAATATGCAAAATAACAAATCGATGCCACATGCTAATCTCAAGGTGACGACAATAAACACGAAGTTCCTTACCCTGACCTTTATATAGATTATGTCTGTTTTTATACATGCTAGTTTTTACTATTTTTACTAGTTTTTTTTTCTCTTAAATTAGTTTCTGACGCGAAATTTGCAAATTTTTTAATTCAGCTAATTCTAAATATTTACAACTCTTAATATAATTTCCTTTCATTTGACTTGAAAAGAAATAAATTTTTGGCAATTCTTTCGCACTTTCTAAATTTACTATATTTTACCAGAAATGTAAACAAACAGACCCATTATTTTTATGATATTCAATATGCCCTTCACAAACAATTTTATAGTGTTTTCGGTGACACTTTTGGTAACAGTTGTCCATTTTTATCGGAAATTGGTAATAGTTTTGGACACAGATGTGGTCTTTTTCAGTTCTCTAAGTGGCTGCAGTTTTGGGTAGTTTGGTGGATTGGCCTCTTATGGTACAAATAACATTATTTTTTATTTTAGTATTCTATGTGCTTTAACTTTAATATAAATATAAATATCAGAATTTTTTGAGCCAAATATAAAAAAGATTGTGTCCTTTTGCCGCATCAAAACAAAAACATTGCCTCAAATATCCACTTCATAAAATTATTGTCCAGGAAGTTGCGAAAAGTTTGTTAAAACGTAAGTTTCTTCAATCGTTTCACATTATTCAATATTTTTTAAAAATCTTTTTTTTTTCCTTTTTTGCATTAACGTGTTTCTTAGCATTTCTATCCAGAGCTTTCTGAACTTCAAATGTTTTACGATCTACGTAAGTTTTAATTCGGCGAGCAAAGGTTTCCGAACATTGCTCGCACTGCGGAAATTATTACGAAAGGTCTCAAAAGCCTTACATTTTTCCTGGTCTTTTTGCTTTAACCGTTCCAGGCCTTCTTTCAATCATTAGGTCTTTGTTAAGTTTGTTTTACCACTCTAGAAACCTATTGCATGGTCACGTGTACTTTTTTCCAATTGTTTGCCAAAATGCACTATTTTGAAAAGCTTGAATAATTTTATTGTGCGCTTGTCTTTGATTCTCCATTGTGATTTCTAAACCAGTTGAAATTGACAAACTGATGCATTTCTAAATCTGATATATTTGTCAGATATTTTAATCAAGAAAATTAATGTTTAATAAATTTAGAAAAGGTTATTAAAAAATGTGTGTTACACATTTTAATGGCACTCTCCTTAATACATGAACATCCTAGCCCTAGAAATAAATCCACTACAGAAAACCCTCAAAGCTTTAATTTTTTGTTACTGTCAGAAGCGATTTCTCAAGTACAAGTTCATTTAATCAAAAATAACTTATTTGCTACGTTTATATCAAAACTTTCAAATTAACATACATTTAAAGAAAATGTACACATATAAATATACATATTTTCTATAATTTTTTTTTTTTTTTAATTTTACATATTCTTTTAAATATTTTTTGGATTTTATAGGTACATATATTTTGTGCTCTTGGTAGAGAAAATTTTTGAAAAAAAAACAAAGAATGTATTGCGTGAAGCAAATAATGGTGAAAGAAATGAAAAATATTCTATTTATAAATTTTAGAAAAAAAGCTTTTTTCTAAATTCTACAAATATATTGAGACTTTGTCGAATTGTATGCGGTAGAGACAGAAATGAGTGTAGATAAAATAAAAATGGACTAAAAGAAAAAAATTTGAAATTGAATTTTAAATTTTCTAAAGGAAGTAAGAAAAGAGTGCGTAATAAAATATCAAAATTATAAAAAAAACGTAAAATTCAAGTTGTTAAAAATTTCATAATTGTTAAATCTTTTGCGGGGAACATTTTAAAAATTGTTTGCAATTTTCTTTTTGTTGCTAATTCTCAAATCAAACTCATTTAAGATACTGAAATTCTAAATGTTTTTTATAGCACTCAACACCTAAAAAAATCGAAAAGTTTAGAAAAAATAAAATGTATGTGGGTGTTCATGAAGAATCTTTCAAAAGCGACAAAATATTATTTATAATACATTTTCGTTCTATTTATTGTTGTTGTTGTTGTTATTGTTTCAAGATTTTCAGTTTCAGTAAAAAGATCTTTGAGAAAAATACTAAAAAATATGTTGTTTAACTTTGAATGTATTAAAAAGAAAATTTCTATGTTTGTATGTGTTAGGTCTAATACATGTATATCTATGTGAATGAATAGCTTGTATACATATATATATCAATTCCAACTGATTTTTATTATCAGTTTATTTAGCTTTTTTTAATATTTCTTAAGACTTTAACATAGGAAATCAATAACATCAATTTAGTTTAATAGAACTCTATATATAGATACACTATTTCCAATTTTAAAATTCATTTATTTGATTTTTAAAAATTATTAATTTTATTTTAAAAATTTGCATTTAATTTATATATATTTTTTTACTAATTTTATTTTATAAATCATTGTAAGCAGCCAATGATTTATAAAATAATTGTATCAAATTATATTTTAAAATATTATTAATTGTAATCAAAATTTCTAAAATAAACTAGATAAAAATCTTAAAAATAACGCTAGTATTTATCAAATAGATAATTGACAGACAATATTGAAATGCTATTGATTGGAAATTTTGTATCTTTTTATATAAATATTGCAAACTTAACATACCTTCTTTTGTTGCTTCTCCCAGGCAGGATCCAAAAGTCCCTCACGCTCCCATTCTTCTTCTTGCTCCATGTAACCATCTTGATATTCTCCTCCCATGGAGAAACCGTTCTCCGTCATCATTTTGAATTCGTGTTACTGTATTTAAAATGACGTTTTAACCGTTAAAAAATATTCGTTTCTTTTTTTATTATTATTATGATGATTGAGTTTTAAACTAAACTACTATTAAAATAAAAATGTTGTTGATTAATATTCGTAGTTGTTAATAGTTCTGTTGTTGCAATAGTTTGAGCAATTATATATTTTTATTTGTTCAGTTTTTCAGAGGGGAGGGGGGAATTAACGTAAATCAAAAAATGGCCATTAACAACAAAGAAAAACAGATAAAAACTAATAAAATTGTTGAATAATTGATTTCGTTCGGAGTATCCTTAATATTCTAAATCTAAAATAATCAAAAAAAGAAGAAAATTATGTGAAAATAACAGAATTGTAAAAATACAACTTGTAAAATCTAAATTTAAATTAATCACTAAGATATTTTTTGTATTAATTTTTTTTTTTTTATTATTTAAATTTTTTAATGTATTTTTGGCACAATTTTTAAATTTCTGCAATTTTTTCTCGTTTCGGTTATCTCATAAGTGTTTTTAGCAAATATTTGCAATTTTCGTAATCATATAAATATGTTTCTTTTTATTATTTAAATTTATTTAAGATTTTCATTAAAAAATTCAATTAAAATATTTGAAATTATTTCATTATTCTTATTTGATTGTATAACACCAGATTTTTGTTCGATTAGTTCAATTTTTATTTTATATATCTTTTTAATTTAATATTTTAGGAAAAAAATATTATTTTTTTATGAAATATATATAATGTTGTATATAATCCCAATATATATCGGTTATAGTCAAATTTATATAGATAAAATATCCATGCACTATATTTAAAAAAAAGTTAGATATAAAAAAAAAAAAATATGTACGTGTGTCGCTTGCAAAGAGAATGACCCGCTCGCGTTGGTAGCCAACTCAAAACTAATGTTGCGCCAACGATAATCGTGCGTTCGAACTCGTAGAAATCTTTCTGTTCCGATCTGTGCAACTTGAATTTTATATGATCCGTGTTGTGTGTACTGTATGATGTGTTTAACTCGCTCATAGTCAGTGCAGCAGCAGCAACAACAGCAGTAAAAAACACAATATGATCAAGAGGAAAACCAGTAAATGACGACAATAACGGTGTCGAAGACAAGAAGGAGAACAACAACATCGCTGTTGTTGGCAATAAAATCATCGACGTCATTGATATTCAACCAAAGCTAAAGAAAACCGCAATGTTTTGAAGAAAGTTTAGCAGCAACAATATCTATCATGTATATCAGCAACATTGTTAGAGAGTTGTTGTCAGGGTGGGAAAGCAAACAAACAAAAAAAACAAGCAACAATTCATTCATTCTTACATTCTTCATTCACTTGGTCAATATTGGTTTGGTGTCTACAAGATTATTGTTGGTTGACACAGATGCTGTTGACCTATTACACTATGAGACAAACAACTACTTTTTTTATATACATGTGAAGAGACAATATAGTTAACCCACAGAACATACATAAAGTGCCGGTCAAAAAAATAGCACCAATGACAAAATTATTTTTCATTCGAACAAAACAAAAACTAGACGGTTATTGTTTGGACATAACTAAGCGATATCGTTATACTAAGTGTATTCTCTCTGAGAGTGCTTTTTTCCAAATCAAAATGTCAACGGTTCCTTACTCATGACCGATCTTAGAAAAAAGACTCTGCATCAGGGCAGTCATTAAAATAGCACCAACATGCAAAAATCTTAAAAAAATAAATATTGATTTAATAATTGAAATAAAAAAAAAAAAAAAAAAAAAAACTAAAGGTAAAATAATTATAATATTAACCCACTCAAAGGCGAAAGACACTGATGATGGCTTTGTAGCGAAAGCCGAAAATGCGCATTCTGCCTTGCTGGTCTTATCGAATTTTTTCAATAATTTTTATTCTTTATAATTTACTTGTAAAAATTGTATCATCTTTCTTTGATTTGAAAATAATTTAAACAGAAAGTGATATTAATTTATGATCTTGAGTCAAACTAAAATAACATTCATTTACTTAAAATAACAGATCAACTAAAAACTTTTCCCCTATTCATAATTTATTACTGTTATAAATAAATTTCATTAAACATTTTATTATTTATTTTGCAAGTAATGGAACTTGAAAAGCATTGCATGCCTGAAAAATGCGCTGTTATAAAAAATATGGTTTCTGACAGGGTTGGCAGGCAATAACGCTATAATACCGTTATCGATTGAAAACCATTTAACTGACTGCCGTTACCCCTAAAATACCGTTACCGAAATAACCGAAATACCGTTACCGAAATAACTGAAATACCGTTATCCTTAAAATACCGACACCGAAATAAATAAAATATCGATACCCTTAAAATACCGTTACCGAAATAAATAAAACACCGTTACCCCTAAAATACCGTTACCGTTATTTTTAATTTTCTGTTTTTCGTAATTACACGCAGAGCTTTGAAGAATTAATTGCTTAATTCAATTTTTCAATTTTGAATTAAAAATTCGATGAATTAATTCTAGGGTTTGGGGTTCGGGAATTCCCGGGCGGGAAATCCCGGGAAAATAATATATGGGTGATATCAAAAAATGTGATAATATTTTGTCGTTTATTTTTAATTGTTATTTTATTAACTGGCAAAGTCGGTAAAAATAATAGATTTATCGTTTATTTTAAAATTACTTGTATTCTAAAAACTGATTGTTTTTAACAGAAAATTTTGATTGAATATTTGATCTTCTACCGAAAGTCCGTATTTTGTGTATTTTATTTCTTGAATGACTGATAGAAAAAGTTAAAAAATATATTTCTTTGCAATTTAACTACTTATTCAATTAAAACAACTTTACTGATTTACTTTTTAAACAACTGTTGAACTTTTACGGTAAAGTTATTGTGAGTGTAGTTAACGGAGGTATCTAAATTTGGTTATCCGACATCTAAATTTGGTTCACAAAAAAAAATAAAATTGATGGTCATGCAACTTCTCTTGAAGAAAACAACAACAACAAGAATAACGTTCCAGCTAAAATTAGCAAAGTACCCGAGGAAAAAGTGTAAGCTGAATAGGCAATGAACGTTTTATGTTAGGGCAAACATTTTCTGAAATTGTATCCAAATTAACTAACAATTTAACATTGTGGCCACCATATCTAATGAGCCAAATGTGATGAAACGGTTTGTTTCCGACAGTCCAGTAGTGGGTGCTTTCTGCTGGAATCATGCAATTCATTTGGCAGTACTTAGAGTAATTTATGTGAAATCAAATGTTCAACATTCTGATATTTTTACTTTGAATTCTCACTACACAGACTGAATTTGTACTGAAATAGTATGTCTGTTCCCGTACTTTACCAAAGTTACACAAACTAGCCCGTACTCAAAATTTCGTGTAAATTGTTGTTGTTTGGGCTGTTTTGGGTTCCTGCGGGTACCCGCGGTAACGTACGGGTACGCACATAGTGTTTTTTTTTTAACAAAAATTACTTATATAGGTGGTTTTCATTAACAATTTTGTTCGAAAATATTTACCGGGAATTCCCGGGAATCAAATTTTTTTATTCCCGTTTCCCGGGAAATACAAAAGTCCGGGAAATCCCAAACCCTAATTAATTCACAAAGCACCATATATTGAATGGAATTAATTCACACGTTTTCGTTCGATTTATTTTGTAATGAATTAATTCAATTGCTATAGTTCTTTTTATTAAATATTTGATTCACTGGTGAACGCGTTCAATTTTATAAATCGAACGGAAAAAAGTGAATTAATTCCTTAGTGAATTAATTCAACACTGAATTCGTTCAATTTCATTTTCGTTCAGTGAATTAAAAAAAAAAAAATTTACGTTCAGTGAATTAAAAGAAAATAAAATTACGTTCAATGAATTAAAAAAAAATAAAATTACGTTCAGTGAATTAAAAAAAAAATACGTTCACTGAATTAAAAAAACAAAAAATACGTTCATTGAACTAAAAGCCTGTTTTCTGCCGCTCAGTAGAAGAAAACATTTATTTATAAATAAAATTTGCAACTAAGCAATTTTACAGCGTTTGCTAGTAAAAATAAACAAATTACATATATATATTAAGTGTTAGAGAAACCCGAATCACTTTATCAACCTACGTGATTAAAAAATAAAGCCTTTTACTATTAAAAATAAAAAATTTACAGATATAGGTAAATTTGGAAAAAATATAACTATTAATTTTTCAAACTTATGCTTCCCAGGAAAATGTAGATGCTTGACTATGACGTATTTCATTTATACGTTTTTACAATACAATGTTTACTTCTACTGAACGGCAGAAAACAGGCTTTGAATTCAGCGAACGTAATTTTTGTTTTTCGATTAAGTGAACGTAATTTTTTTTTTCAATTCAGTGAACGTATTTTTTTCTTTTTTAATTCACTGAACGTATTTTTTTTTCTTTTTTTATTCACTGAACGTAATTTGATTTTTTTTAATTCACTGAAAGTAATTTTATTTTTTTTTATTCACTGAACGTAGTTTTTTTTTTTTTTTAATTCACTAAACGAAAATGAAATTGAACGTATTCTGTGGTGAATTAATTCAGTGAAATTGAAGGCGTTCACCAGTGAATTAATTCATTTGATTTAATAAAGAGAACTATTGCAATTGAATTAATTCTTTGAATTTATTGTTTGATTAACGCGTTCAGTTGAACGAATTCAGTGAATTACTTAAGAAAAGGAATTCATTCAATTCTAGAGAAAATTTAATTCTATTGGTAGTGAATTCATTCAAAAAATAATAAATTCTTCAAAGCTCTGATTGCACGTGGTTATTGAGTATTTTTCGTACTTTAAGTTGGTAAATTGATTCAGCTTTTAATCTCGTGTTTTTTGTAAAAAAAATTGCGGGATGCATCGAAATAGCTAACTACCGTTATCCTTAAAATACCGTTACCGAAATAACTGAAATATCGCTAACCTTAAAATACCGTTACCGAAATAATAAAAAACCGTTATTCTTAAAATACCGCTACCGAAATAACTAAAAAACCGTTATCCTTAAAATACCGATACCGAAATAAATGAAATAGCGTTACCCTTAAAATACCGTTTAATAAATACCGCAATAAAATTTACTTAAAACTAATCTTATAAAAAAAAGTTAGTACAAAAGTCTGTTAAACGCGTTCTAATTCAGTTGAACTAATTTTTCCTGTTGTTTTCGTTTAAATCCGTTGTTTAGCTAAAGTTGTTAGTTGTCCAATTTCACCACAAAAACATATTTCTGCTGTACTTGAACTAATTTTTCCTCCTGATATTTAGCTATTTTTTTATAAATGATTTTGACAATGTATCAGCAGCTAATATAGATAAATTTATCGGCAACTTTTTTAATATTTGTGTTTTCAAAAGAAAACGGTAGGGGCGCTAGTGTATAGCGATTGATGGTGCTTGATGGTGAAGTGTGTATTAGTGAGTTTGCCGACCAATACAAATTAGAAAATTTCTAGTACATAAATGTATTTTAATGTGTGTGATGAGTCATCACTGATGATGCTTACCGATACAAATAAAAATAATTTGGCGCTTGTTAAGAAAGTTCTAGTAAATAAAATAATATGATAAGAGCATGTTTTCTCTTGTTTCTGTTAGTCAGCAAAGGATCGCAAAAGAAAACGGAGGTGTACTGGACATTAACATTTCGCAGTTAAAATTGTATTAAAAAAATAAAATAATTGAGGTTTGTTTCATAATATAAACTATATTTATTTACGGGAATACTATTAAATATGTTATTGTTTTTCTTTTATTTCAGCCCTTTAACATTTTCATCTAAATTCTACCCGTAGGTAGACGAAAAAAGGAACCAAATAACACAACTTCCGCTGGCACACATATTGGCAAGAAAATAAAAGTGATATTTAATGCAAATTGTGTTTTTGGGTTGTGTAATTCATTCAAATTAACAATATTTACATTAATTTGTTTTTATTCAATTAATAACAAAAAGTGATTGTAATTTTAGCAGCATGTTTTAAACGAAATTTCTTCTAAATTTTTCAATGTTAACTGAATTTTTTACCTGTTTATAACCAACTAAAATTTAGCAGAAAACATGTGCTGATTTCAACTGAGTAATTTTCATTTCCATTAAACAACATTTCTTATAAATTATTGTATTTGAACGAACTTTTTTACTTAAAATTTAGGTCACTTAAATTTAGCAGACCATGATTCTCAATATTGAAATTTCTGCTGGCGCAAATTCAGGTACTATTTCCTGTTATTTTAGCAGAATTTTTAACTATTTGAACGGGTTTTTTTTATGAGTGTATGAAATGTGCTCGCAAGAGCGTTTTGTCACCATTGACGGTCAAGCGTTTGTACAGGCAATGCAAAAAGGACATCATTTATGCTAGCTGCAGAGCTTCAGAAGGAACAAAATTTAACAGTAAGTGTTCAAATTATTCTTTAGAGAATGCGAGATAACAAATTAAATGCATGTAGTTTCTAAAAAGTGCCACTGCTCTCACGTGAGCATGTTGCAAATCGTTTGTAGTTCGCTAAAGCACATTTGGAATATCCACCTGAAAAGTGGAGAAATGTTCTTAGGACACACGAGTCCAAAATTGTTTTATTTGGAGGCAAGACATTACTATTCTAGGTCAGAAGACCCCATAATGCTGAAATTAATCCAAAAACTATTAAACATGGCGGTTCTAGCATTATCGTATGGGGATGATTTTCTTACTATGGTGTAGGACCCATATATTGGATCAGAACAATCATGAATAAGCCCATTTACGTTAATATCCTTCAGGAAGTAGTCCTATCGTGTGCTTCTGAGGAAATCCCGCTGGCATGGGTCTTCCAGCAAGACAATTACTCGAGGCACACTATTAAACTTGCAAAAAATTGGTTTTAAGAAAACAAAGTTACATTGGGATTGGGACGCTCAGTCCACAGATTTCAATCCAATCTAAAACTCATGGGCAGATATAAAGAAGGGAGAGTCTCAAATACACCCAACCAGTAATGTAGCACTTTGGATGGCTGTTCAGCAAATCTGGAACTCAATTTCGAAGAAAAGATGGCAAAATATAGCGAATTCGATGCCAAAACGTTGAGAAAAGGTTATTGCCAATAATGGGCATGCAACAGAATGTTAACTTTATTATTTTTAGATGACATATAAATAATGAATTCACGACTTCAATTTATTCATTGATTAAATATTTAAATTTTCATACAAATTATCCAGTAGTGCTATTTTTTTGACTGAGCGTTTTTTAAGTTTTTTTAAAAAAGTTTAAAATTTGTAATAAAAGCAAATGCCAAATGCACCTTTTTTTATTGCATATTGTTACAAGTCTTTTATATTTCTTATGACTAGGCCAACCAAAAAGAAGCCAGAGCATGTTTTTTATTGGAAAAGAAAGAACAATTTAGATTAAATATAAGTTCTGTTCTTAAAAATATAAGAATTTTAAGCTATATTTTTTACAGCTTTTTTTGCTTATTTTATCTAATTTTGCTTGTTTTTGCTTATTTTGTAAATATTGGCTTATTTTTGTTATTTTCTTTAAAAATTAAGCTTATTTTAGCTTTTTTATGTGAAAATAGAGCACATTTTTGCTTTTTTTTTATAAAATCAGTAATTTTAAACATTATTTTAAGTCGACATAATTTTTTTTTATTTAAAATTTATTTTTAATTATACAATCTCTTTTCCTAAAATAAACTTTTTATTTTTTCAACCTGAATTCTAATAGTACAAATATGACAATGACGATTTCCTTAGGCAAGAATGAAATCCAGATATGGCCATGTCTTTAACAGATTATTTTTCACAATTTTTTAAATAAGTTTTTTTTGATTTTAGCACATTTAATTTCTTTAATGCAATTAATATATTTCCCGATAAAAATAAATTTAAGAATGTCACAACTTTGTCTGATTCCTGAAGTTCCAAGGAAAGTAGCATTGTATTAAATAAAAAATTTTAATTTTATGAGGATTTTAATGAAGAAATAATGAAGTTTATTTTTACATTTTAACTGCTTATTTTACTGTTTTTCCGAGCTTTTTTTAAGAGCTTAAAACATTGCTTTTAGAGCTTTTTTTTTCGGTTGCCCTACTTATGACATATTTTTCAAGGTTGGTTACCGTTATCGTTATAATACCGTTATCGCTAAAATACCCTTTCAATTTGAATACCGTTACCAATACCTCTAAAATTTTCTCCAAATACCGTCATCGTTACCGATACCGTTATTTTTAATGGTGGTTTTACCGGTATTTATTAATTTATATAAAAATCCAAATTTTTTGACTTTTTTGTAATAATTTTCAGTTTTTTTTTTCTACAAAAAAATTTATGGATAATAATTTTAGTTATTAAAACTACCAGCATTGAAGATAAAGCATATAGTACGTATTTTTAACACGTAAAATTATATATATGTTAAGGTTTTACTTATTTTTATATGTTTTTAACATAATTTATAATACCGGCACGTACCGGTATAGCTGTTTCGATAACGGTATACCGTTACCGAAACAGTCTTAAATACCGTTACCTTTACCGAAACAAATTCAATACAATATATAACGAAAAATAATTTTTTTTGACTTGGTGCTATTTTTTTGGCCGCAGTTGTAAACTTAAGTTTTTCTCAATATGGAGACCAAATGCTTCTTCTTGTTACACTGTTGTCGTTCGATATTAGTAGAATGAAACGGGGCGAAAATGTTACCGTGTTGTTCCTGTTTTCTTATGAGTTTTGTAAAGGTCGAAAGTTGAACCGTCCTTAAACTTCTTTAGAACTCTAGAAACCGTTTTCGAGCCAACTTTTAGTTCCCAATCGAATAAAAACTTCTACCAAAAAATTTGAAATCTGAAGTTTTCTTATACTACAGCCGTGTTTTCGACTTAACTATATCCGTTAACTCATAAAAAAACTGAAAGTGCATAAAAACGCGTTTAAGACGAAAACTAACACATTACTTTTCGTATGCACGTTAACTTTCAACACCGATAATTATCAACGTTGAAAACTCATCATTTATACATTTTCACATCTAACGTAACTTATTCGCGTTACCTCCTAAAAAATTTTGTTGACGTGCGTTGGACTATAACGGAACAATTATAAACATAACCTGTTTAAAAATTTTTTATACTACAGCCGGTTTAACACATATTTGCTTTAAATACTTAACGTTGATAGGCATGAGACAAAATACAGCTTACATTTATACTTGAGCAAAAACCACATAGTTTTTGTACAAAACTGGTTTTTGCTTGTTTTTTGTATGAGTTTTGACAAGTTAAAAACTACAAGAGCCAAAAACCAGGTAGGTTTTGCTCAGGTATAAATGTAGTATTAAATTCATTTCAAAGCCTACTAAAAAAATTTCAATTTGAGTGATTTTTAAAAAAGTTATTGCAAAAAATGTGATGGTCAATTTTTTTAAACGCAGTATTTAATCAGTATAATGGGATTTATGTCAACAATTGCTATGGTCACAATCCCCATAATGGGGATTATGAGCGTTTTGAGGGCGGTCAAAATCCCCATCTGGGTATAATGAACACTTTTTTCTGGGTATTAAGTCCGATAACTCTGCGGTCATAATTCCCACCACAATTATGGGGATGCATGGTGATGACTATGGCAAGGAATTTCATGCACTTAAAAGTAGAAAATCTGCCCCTAAAAATGCGGCTATAAAAGACAAATATGCATTAAAAATAAAAAAAATATGCACTAAAAACTATTATTTTTGCAAAAATTACTCACTTTAAAACTTAAAAATATATTTAAGTTAGCTATTTTGCAAACACCCAGGTGGAAATTATGTGTGGTAACAAAAAAAAGAAGCACATGCAAAGCACAAGTAACCCGCGGTCTTACAAAAAGAAGTGCTGGCAAAGCACTAAATTTTGACGCTTTACCAACGCTTGAAAAGGGTGACTTCCCAAAGCTTGTTTTCCTAAAACATTATTTTGTTTTTGAAAAAGAAGCTCCAAAAAAGAGTGGATATTTAAATAATTTTTGACTCCACAATACAATAACTCCAAGAATCATCTATTTTTAGAGTAATTTAAAATTCTTCAGTGATGAGGAATCATAATTTGGTGGCAGGGAAAACACTTGATTTTTGTGTTTCTTGATGCTATCTCAATACTTTGCAAAGCACTAAATAGATCGGTGTTATCATTTGGGTGTCAGGAAAGCACTTTAATTTTTTTATTTGAGCGTTGGCAAAGCATTTGATTTTTATATTTCTGGGTGCTTTCCCAGGGTTTTGTAAAGCATTGGCACCACCGTGGAACGGTGTTATCATTCGGGCGTTGGGAAAGCACTATTAACAAGCACTCATACCACCCATTTCAGTGCTTTGCCAGTGCTGGACCCTTTGTAATTTTCTACTTGGGCAGACACAGAACTCGAAGCTTTTCCATAGGTCAATAAGGTTTTTAAGAATGTTTATTTTTAAAAATACATAATGGGAAAAAAAAATTATTATTTTCATAGAATCAAAATATGAAAACGTATATGCAAAAACATGCACTTTTGTCAAAATATGCAAGAAATATGCAACTAAAAATCGATGCCATTTTTTTCTAAATTTGATGATTCGGATAAATATTTAGTCCATATCAGTTTTGGACTATCGAGGAAAAACATGCATTTGCATGGAATTCCTTGCCCTAGTGATGATGAATGCAACCATGTTATCTTACTATAGCTGTGTTTGTGCGGCAAGCTATCAACGTTGTCTTATGTCATTCTCATACAAATTTGACATTAACCAACATTTAGTGTTAACTTTTAACGTTACTAACGTCAAATATGTATGGAAATGACATAATCCAACGTTTATAGCTTGCCGCACAAACACAGCTTATATCTTGTACTATTTTTAACCCTCTAATGGACTTACGCTGTTTACGATGAAATCTATACCATGCATTTGACACCAAAAAATAAAGTCGACTTTAAATTTAAAATACTCTCCCGTGAAAAAAATTTATTCGGTAGCATATCTTTTTTTATTTGGCATCATACTAAATTATATAAAATTTCATCCGGAAAATGGATTAATATAATTGTATATAATCGAATAAAAAAGATATTTGAATTGATATAATTTCATCCAATTTTATCGGAGTTTTGGTCTTATTCAACTGCATTAAATTTTGTTTTTTTATATGAATTTATATAGTTTAGGAAAACAACCGATTAATTAACTGAGAGAATTATCTGATTGATATTAATAAATTTTTGTATAAAACCGATGAATTTCACTGAGCCTCGCCCACTGAAACTTTTTATTGAATTAATGGAATTTTTCAAAAAATGTTGTGAAAATATTCATTTTATTTATTAAAAGTTTCATACACTTAATGAAAAAGTTTCATTAAAACTAGATTCATAAATTATATGAAGCTTTTTCATCTAGTTTAAGAAAAAATTTTATTTACCTTGTGAAGAAAACTTTATTATTTATTATTTTACGCAATAATCTACAGGGAATCTTTAGGGAAAAGTAAATATAAAGAGAAAGAATTCTATACACATTTGTATCTATCTTTTTTTATTTTTTAATGCATAAATATGTTTGTTTATTTTTGTAAATTAATTAATTTTACTTTGTTGTTAATTATATATACTTTATTTAGTAGTATTTTTTAGTGAGTTGTATGTGAGCCATATTTGGCTCTATGGGCGTAGTTTGAAATTGTAAAAATAAGTAAATAAATAAATAAAAATATATAACTGTATTTAAATCAACACACATTTTTTTCGATTCGAGATAGTAAATAATTTTATCTAAAATATTTTTGGTCTTGGGTCACATTTAGTTTTATAAAATGTTCTTCGAAGCAATATACAAATTTATCTTCAACGAGATATAATTTGATCAAGTATATGTATTTGAATATGACATATAAAATGATATAAGAGAAAGGATATTTTCGAATATGACTATATAAGGCAACGAATAAGAAAATTTTGAAAATCGGAATCGCAGATAAACTCAAATCCAATTTTTACGTTGTTATTCACTCTCTGATATGAATAGATACAATTGGATCAAACCTAACTTCATTGAATCTAATCTTTTTTTCACGGGCTTTTATAGTAAGGGCCATATAGTTAGAGTTTTCTAAAAACCGAAAAATTTGAAAACCGCGGTTTCGGTTTTTCAAAATTATAAAAACCGCGGTTTCGGTTATTTTCAAGGTTGGTTACCGAAACGAATAACGGTAAGGGTAACGGTAACGGTATCAATTTCGTTTGTTTAGGTAACGGTAAAGGTAACGGTATTTAAGACTGTTTGGGTAACGGTATACCGTTATCGAAACAGCAATACCGGTACATACTGAAAATACAGATTTTAAGCTATAAATTCAATACTGGTAGTTTTTATAAGTAAAATTATTATCTATAAATTTTGTGTAAAAAAAACACTCAAGATTATAAAATAAAAAATAAAAAAATTGTAATTTTTATATAAAATAATAAATACCGGTAAAATACCGGTAACTACCCATAAAAATAACGGTAACGGTAACGATAACGGTATTTAGAAATTTTTTTAGAGGTATCGATAACGGTAACGGTATTCAATTTGAAACGGTATTTTAGCGATAACGTTATTATAACGATAACGGTAACCAACCTTGGTTATTTTTCGGTTTTCTTGTGATATTAATAAAATTATTTTTTGGAACGCGGAAACCGCTATAAATTAAAATGTTTTGTTCTTTTTTCGGCAAATAAAGCTGTACACTCTCAAAACAATTCCGTTGTGACAACCGAATTTTTTCCAATCGAATTGGGTCGGTGCTGCAACCTAGTAATTCGGTTGCCCCAACCGAATTCAGTTGGGGCAACCAATAATTCGGTTGCCGCAACCGAATTGAAATTGAATTCGGTTGCCGCAACTGAATTCGATTGCTGCAACCGAATTACGAGGTTGCAGCAACCGAATCAATTCGGTTGGCAAAAAATTCGTTGTCACTACGGAATTGTTTTGAGAGTGTATTTAATGAGTTTAAATTTTAAATTTAGCAATTTGTTTAAAATAATATAAAGTTAAAATTTTATACAATAAATTTCGCGGACTACACTCATAAAAAAGTCCGTACAAATAGGTCAAAATTGTGCTGGCGCAAATACATGTACTATTTCCTGTTATTTTAGCAGAATTTTGACCTATTTGTACGGAATTTTTTAGAGAAAATAACAGAAAGATTAGTTCAATTTAATCAGAACGCGTTAAACAGGCTTTTGTACTAACTTTTTTTATGAGTGTACGAAATAAAACTTTTTGAAAAATAAGCGGTGAAAATCTGAACTGAAACGCAATATCTCTTAAACTACATAACTTTTGGGTGCAATTTGTTTCCAAAATTATAATCCTCAGCTTATATTATCTGTAGTAATAAAAACAAAAAATCTTTAAAGTAATATTTAATGGAGAAATTGTTCATTACAATTAAATACAGAATTTTGTAAAATAGAAGCTGAGCCCTTTTCGAAATTCAAGATTCAATAATATGTAATTTAATTAATTATTTTAATCGTTTTAAGTATTTATTAAAAACCGAATTATTTTTGTCGGTTTTCGGTTACGGTTTTGAGGCTTGAAAAACCATTCGGTTTTGATTAAAACCGAACAGCAAACTCTACCATTCACCACGAATAGAATATAATATGATTGAAATAAGTTAGAATTAAAAGAAAAACTACTTGTTGCTTTTTTTGTTCTGTCATTTTACATATTTTAACCTCAGGATATAAAGTATTTGTTTTTCAAGTTTTTTCTTTTTATTTAAAGTAGGGCATACACGTTCAATATTATTGATCAATGTTATTAAAACCAACCAATCAGAACAAATTATTTAAAAATAAAATGTTCAGATTGGTTGATTTTTTTTTTTTTTTTTTTAATCAAATGAATTAATGCGCTGTCGAACTTGTTAGTTTTTAATAAATCGACCAGAAAAAAAGAATTCGTACACTTTATAAACCGTTCAGTGCCAACGTAAGATTTCGCTCAACCGTTTCGTGATTTAAAAAAAATTTGTTCAGTGATTTGAAATCTAATTTTTACCGTTGAGGGATTAAAAATCAAATTTTTACCGTTCAATTAATATAAAACAAAAAATTTTGAAATCCAATAGTTTTAAGCCAGGATTATCCAGTAATTTTCAGACATGATTGCATAACATGGAAACAACAAATAAACTACACATTCTATACTCATTTAGCTCATTGTATTTGTAATTCAGCGCTACCTTTACGTAGTCAAATGCGATTCAAATTCATTCATTGACTGGTAATTTCGAATTTACTTACA
Organism: Leucophora obtusa; assembly: GCA_949987735.1. Taxonomy (NCBI): domain Eukaryota; kingdom Metazoa; phylum Arthropoda; class Insecta; order Diptera; family Anthomyiidae; genus Leucophora; species Leucophora obtusa. Next base: position 44,527,059 of record OX465297.1, read on the forward strand.
ATAAGAGAGCTTTGAAGAGTTAATTCGTTTTCGAATGAATAGAATCGGATTTGTTTTGAATTAAATGAATTCCTTTTTTAAATTCAAAGTCGTTCAATTTAACACGTTTGACTAAAAAAACAAATTCAAAAAATTAATAGCAAGGTTGGTTAACGGTTACCGTTATCGCTAAAATACCGTTTCAAATTGAATACCGTTACCAATACCTTTACCTCCAAAAATTTTCAAAACACCGTTATCTTTACCGATACTGGTATTTTTATTTGCAGTTACCGGTATTTTTTAATTTTTATAAAAAATGCCAATTTTTTAACTTTTTAATAATAAACTTGGGTTTTTTACAAAAAAAATTATCGATAATAATTTTAGTTATTAAAACTACCAGCTCTGAATTTAAAGCTTATAATCTGTGGCCCTTACTATAAAAGAGTATTTTAAATTTAAAGTCGACTTTATTTTTAATCATACGGTTTTGTTCATTTTGTGTATGAAAACCCTACAAAAGTATTTGTGTTTTCAAACTTTTTCATTGGTTGAAAATAAATTAACCAATCAGAATGCTCCAAAAATAAACCAAGTCAAGGCATACTGCCACCTAATATTTTAACTAAAGTCGACTTTAACTAAAATATACGTTTGGATAATATTGACAGTAAGGCTGTATTTTTAACACTTAAGGTGCGTTTACAATGATGGAGTACTCCAATCTGTAGCAAATTTATTTCTTTTCTTTTTCTTACTAATACATTTTTGTATTTTGCTATCTTTTTTTATTCCACTCCAAAATCAAACTTGTTCTACTCTGGAGTGCGATTTGTTTCACTCTAGAGTTAACATTGATCTGTTTAACATGACAAATGCAGCTTAAAAAACACATCACTAATTTGTTCACATCCCTAATTGTCAACAAATTAGAAAAAAAATATTTAGAAACGTAAAACCAACACAAAATATTTGTGTTGGGAATTTTAATATAAAATAAAAAATTATTTCAAAATATAAGCAGTCGTAATAAAGCCTGGAAATTCGCGAAACAAAATGTAAGTATTTAAGTGTCAAATATTTTTTGAAGTAACTCTACTCTGCATTGTGAACAGTTAACATTTCAATCCGTGGTGCAGAGTAGAGTCACTCTACCATTGTGAAAGCGCCTTTAAAATGACAAATATGCAAATTTTTTATTTGTTTTTATATGTATTTGAGGCAGTTTATAATACCGGTACGTACTAAAGGGCTGAACGATTCATCTTAAATGAGATTTCAAGACACATGATAGCCTACAAGCCATAACCAGTTGTGTGGTTTTACTTTTTATAACGATTGAATCAGTACAAACAACAAAAACAAACACCATGGCAATAAGGCATATGGATAGTGAGACGAATCACATCATGAATCGTTTAGCGCGGATGACAACAGTACATTACCACATCATATTATTGTGAACTTAAGCAATCAACACAATATCAACACCATCGTTTTAGTGTTACTGAAAACTTATGTATAACATTGTTGCCAGAATTGGGAATTGTATCATCAATGGGGATAAAAACTTCCGTTTGTAGAACTGGGGATTTATTGGGGATGATACGAAATTTTAGGGGATCATTTGGGGATAAAATATATTATTGCTTTTTCATATTTTTATGAATTTAAGAATTTAATCCTGATAATTTTTTTAAAGTTATTCAAATTTAATAAGAGTTATAAGAAGCTCTTCTTAAATTAAATATATACTTTACAAGTTACTCAATTGTCAAAAGTTTAATCCATCTGCTGAAATGCTAAAATGCAGTACCCTGCACAACAAAATGTCTGAAGCTGATGAATCAGACAATTTTTATTCTTAAATATTTAAAATGAAAAATTTTGGTTCAAATTTTCTTTGCTGTTATTTAAATTTATTTGTTATTTTTTATAATTTGTTGCAAGCACAAATTTATTGAGTCTGAGTGTACAACTTACCGCAAAAAATAAACGAATATGGTATTTTCAACTAATTTTTCGAAAAAATAAACGAATTTTTCCAGAAAATAAAAGTTGGGGATTTTTTGGGATGGCAAATTGAAAATTAGGGATAAGGTATGAAAAAACTGGCAACACTAATGTATGTAACCGAAATACGTACCTACTTTGTTGAAAGCTATCATGCTAATGACGGAATATTTTTATTTGTTATTCACTTAGTTGAGAGGTTTGTTGTCTGTCATTCGTGTTATGTACGTATGAAAAGCCGATTATGATCGGCCACTGGTGGCTATGGGTGACGACCACTGATATATATATAATGAAAAAATTAAAATAGACAATGACTACCCCCAAAAAATTCTTTAGTTGATCGTAATGAATATTTCAACTATTTAATATGTGAAATACTCTAATGATACCAAAAAAAAGCTCTAAAGCGGCGAAGACATTAAGGAACATTGAGTAGGGTTTTTAGCAAACTCTACTACGTATTGGTTTTATTATATTATTTATTTTTAATTTTATTTTTCAATATTGTTTAATTATACCACCGATTTTTTTTAAATGTTTTTTTTTGGAATGAATTTGGTAAATTTTATTTTATAGAATTTCGTTAGGTTATTTTAAGGTTATCGGTATTTTAAGTTATATCGTTAAATTATTTTAGGGTTAACGGTATTTTAATTAATTTCGTTAGGATATTTTAAGGTTAACGGTATTTTAAGTTATTTCGTTAGTGGTATTTTAGGGTTAAAAATAGTTCGTTGAAAGGGTTTCGAATCGTTAACGGTATTTTACGGTTAGTGTTTGCCAACCAAGTTAAAAATTTTAAAAATTGCCAAAATTAAAAAAATCGTTTAAATTTAAAAATTGTCAAAAATTGAAAAAATTATAAAAAACCGCCAAAATTTTGAAAATAGCAAAATTTAGAAAAAAAAAACAAAAATCGGCAAAATTAAAGAAATCATCGAAAATTAGAAAAAAATCATCAAAATTAAAAAAATCATCGACATTAAAAAAATCGCCAAAAAGCTTTATGAAGAACAATTCGAAAGTCGAATAAAAAAAAAAATCCTGTCAACAGAGTAGGTCTATGTCGCTTTGTTTGACAAAATAAGTACACAGATAATATTTTGCAACAACCAATGAAATTAAAATATATGTATGTATAAAACTTAAAAATCTCTGCATAATAATTGTTTATATTAAAAACAATTACAACGCAGAGATTTTTAACTTTCTTGTATTTAATAAGAATTTATTTAAATTATTTTTTTTTGTTTTTATAATTTATTATGCATTAACATTATTAACTTATTTTTTTACTAACTTTTTTATATAATAATATAAAAATTGTAAAACAAACATTGAATTGAAAATAAAGAACAACTAACTACTAACTTTTTTATCTGAGTGTACATTTACACTTTTTCGTTTTATAAAACCTACATATTATAACACAACACACCATCGCACCATAGCATTCATTGCGATACTTAAACACTCGTTAAAAGTACTAATTGCTGTGTTATGGCGAACGATCGAGTGTCACAACAATCACTTATTGTTTTTTCGTTGCCATGTCTAATGTTTAAGCTCGCTTACGTTTTGATTTGTTGTCTAGTCGTAACAGGGTTGTTTGAATCGTAATGCACACACACTAGCACCATGTGATTTAATGACTACAACAAACCGATTGCACTCATGCAGCCCTTTAGTACGTACCGGTATTGTTGATTCTGTACCGTTACCTTACCGTTATTCGTTTCGGTAACCAACCTTGATTAATAATTAACTACTATCGTAGTCTTTATGAAAACACTACTGGAATTGGATTGAAAAAGGATTAGATTCTGTAAACGGGGTTGTGAAACTTAACGGAAATGGCATTACAAAATCGTCATAAAACTTTTCTAAATTTTTGTTTATTTAAAATTAAATAAATACGTATAACAAATAAGTAACTTATCGAAATTTGTTATTTAAAAATATTTTAGCCCAATCGGAAATTTTATCATCAAATCAGTAGAGTGTTTATATAGAATCCAGCTATTGGAAATTTCCGTAAGAAAAATTAAAAAAATCTTCATCAATCTTTTATTTATTTGTACGGAAATTTCCTATATTGGACTCTATATATATTTACGGAGTTGGTGAGAAAATTTCTCATCCCAATAAAAGTTTTTCATTAAATTAACTTGAACAGAAATCTTTAACTATTACGTATTTTTTGTAAGTTTTTATTTAATTTTCTACGCAGTGTTATGTTCTAAAAAAGTCTCCAAATTTGTGAGATTTTTGTGAGGTTTCTTACAAATCTCGCGAATTTGCGCGATTTTGTTTGTATGGGGATCCTGGTTTCATATGAGATTTTCATTGAGATATTAATTTAAATCGAAAACTCGGGATTTGGGTGCAGATGTAATGCATCTTAAATGTAGTATAAAACTTAAATAAAAGTTTAATGACGTCATTGTAATGCAATTTTTGTAAGTCTACTGAACGGCAGAAATCACTTCTGAATTCAGTGAATATAATTTTCGGTTTTTAATTCAGTGAACGTCATTTTTTTTAATGAAAAAAAACAATTTTTAGTAAAGGGTGAACACACCAAAATTGCGACACTTTGGACAACTTATAACTTACACAAAAAAATTTATATATTTTGAAATTCAAATGCCCTAAGTAGGCCATGACCTAAATTTCATGTATGAGAAATTTCATTCGAATATGACTTTTAGTTTCGTCAAAAATGACCACCGAGTTAGAAACGAGGCAAATTATTTTGCACGAATATATAAAAATCCGGTTCTCAGTGCGCGTAAAATTGCGAAAAATGTGAAAGTGCACCACTCGACAGTTTCCAGGGTTTAAAATCGTTACAGAGAAGGTCTGACAATTGCTAGAAAGCCTGGTAGTGGAGGTGAGCATGACCAAAGTGATACAAACAGTGCTCGGAAGGTCCTCAGGGCATTTTCGCAAGTTCCGAAGATTTCGTCACGTCCTGTTGCAAAATCTGTACGTAAATCGCAGTCAAAAGGTAAAGCGGCAAGCTTCACTGAGAAGTTTCAAAGCTCAAACAGCACCAGACGCAAAGCAGAATGTTACGGCGAAATCCCGCAGCCTCAAGTTGTACGAATCCCAAATCACGAAATATTAATGCATTGTCATGGACGACGAAACCTACTGCTTTCAAAATTTCAAATATATTGCTGGCCACGACTTTTATACTGCTGCAAGTCGTGAAGATTCTCCTGAAAGCTGTAAATTGAAAATGAAGTCCAATTTTCCAAAAAAAAATACATGGTTTGGCAAGCCATTTGCTCCTGTGGTCGTAAAAGCAGCCCTTTCATCACATCTGGAACAATGAACGCTCAAATTTATCGGGATGAGTGCCTCAAAAAGCGTCTTCTGCCATTTATTAAGAGTCACGTCACCAAACCACTGTTCTGGCCGGGCCTGGCAAGCTGCCACTATGCCAAGGACACATTGCAGTGGTACAATGCAAATAAAATCGATTTTGTACCTCGCGGCTGCAATCCACCCAATAGCCCAGAGCTACGCCCTATTGAGGAATATTGGTCAATAGTAATGGGAATATTGAAGAAGACAGAAATTAAGAAATTAATTTTTCGAAGCTCTGGTTATTAATCGTTAACTTGCTCAAAAATATTAATATAACTAAACCCGTAGAATTGTTGTATCAACAAAACCGCTTAGTTGTGCTACCGCCAGTTTGATGCAAAAACATTTTAAAAAGCAATGATATCGTAAAAAAAATTACTTTTCAAATAATTAGATTTAAACGAATTAATAAAAAATTAAATAAAAAAATAAATTAAAAAAAAATATTTTTCATTTTGTTGTCGGCTCAGCCGATTGTTGTCGGCGGCTGAATCGGCTTGGCAAAGGTGTCGGCTGGCGGCGGCTGACCGGCTGAGATCGGCTGGCTTGCATCTCTGTGGTACGCTCTATTGTGCACATATGTCAAAACTACTGTATGTTATTTAAAAAGAAAAGACAAAATATTAAAATAATTTTGTTTTGGCTATTTAGATCAATCGGTAACGCGTTAATGGGTGCGTTCGGCAGATACAATTTGACAGTCAACAGTTCTACAACAGTTGTGCAACTATCTGCTGAAAATATAGAAAAAATGTATTTAAAAACAAAACAAAGAAAACATCGTTCAGCAGAGTAAGTAATCACAAAGTGCTACAAGTCACCAGTATCAGTTTAAGATTTCTCTGCCGAATGCTACCAATATTTAAATTCTAGTGATTGCGGGTTCAAGTCGAGTTCAGAAAGATGTCAAAAACGTGATAGCAACAAAAAAGAAATAAATACATGCAAAAATAAAAATTTTAAAAATAAATAAAAAGTGACAAAAAAGAAAAAAAAATTCAATTATTGTTCATTTAATGAATACATTTCATTAATTCAATAAACTCGTTATTTGGGGACTTTCCAATGAAAAAATCATTGTATTAATGAACAATTTCATTAATACTATGCACAAAATTCTTTCAGTGTAAAAAAGGATTAAAAAAAAGATCAAAAAATATTATTAAAACTTAAAAATTTTTGTATGAAAGTGGTTCATCCAAAAGAGCCTTCTTTTTTGATTTAAAAATGACTCAAAAAAAAAAGATTTTAAAAAATTTGAAAGGCTCAAAAATTAATCCGTTTTTGAGCTTTTTTTGAATTGTTCACAAAATATTCAAATTTGTTTACATTTCTAAGTCATTTCTGGACCATCTTTTGGATTTAATAATTTTTGTGTCTTCCCGAGTAAAAATAGTTATATATTGTCATATATCATGTGATTGGGCTACAGCTGACAATGAATGGAGTCACATTAAGACACATTTCATTATATACAACTACATCTGATATTGTTTTTTCAACGAATTTTTTGTAAGGTAATTGATATTATTACATATCCCCAAATCTGACTCCATATATAACTACATAAGACTTATAAAACTAATCAAAATATATGTAGTGACCGATATGATTATATATGGTTCGATACTAAGTTTTATAACACTGTATGTGTCGTCGTACTAAAAATATAATTTAATTTAATATAACATTAAAATTAGTTATCTGCAAATTCAGAGTTAATTACTCCCTAGCCAAATAATTTTCACGTGATGTTTTTGCATGTAAAATCATATTAAAAATGATGCGTACGATTTAGAAGACAAAAGTATTCAAATAAATTTTTATTTTATGTTTTAAAATTTGGGTCTTCTTTGGGTGTTAAAACCATAGACATTTCAATGTCAATTTAATAGCTGGTATGCATAAAAAGTATGCCTACTATCAGACAAAATTTTATAAAATCATATATTTTTATATCAAATTAGATATAATTTGATGTCCTGGATATGGACAAATCTCGGATCAAACTGTATCAAATTATATTTAATTTAATATAATTACCCAGCAAAATCTTTCATTACCAAATAAGTGGTTATATAATAGAAATTCATAGCTCCGCACAACTTATTTTTTGGCGTCTAAACTCATTATTTTTGTTTGGAGTGGTCGTTTTTATAAGTAGTCACGCTTACCCGCTCGCTTACGAAAAAATGAGAAATAAGTAGTTATGAGATTTTGAATAATAAGTGGTTACACACATGCTTACAAAAAGTTGAATTATAAGTGGTTATCCGATTGCTTACTTGATTCTTAAAAATAAGGAGTTAAGCAAATACTATTCCCAACAAACAATTCGTTCCGTTTACGCACCGTTTTCGGTCCGTCATAAACGGAATCCAACTCCGTTTACGTACCGTTTTCTGGATCCGTGTACGGACCAGAAAACGGAACTTAAGGAACATCGAAACTGATTCGAATCCGTTGAAAGTCCGTCAATGACGGACCGTTGTGTCGTGTGAAAAACGGACAAGTCCGTTGAAAGTCCGTCAATGACGGACCGTTTACGGACCGTTACGTCGTGTAAAAAACGGACAGGTCCGTTGAAAGTCCGTCAATGACGGACCATTTACAGACCGTTATGTCATGTATAAACGGAGTAACTCCGGACTTATATATCTACCTAAATTGACCATATGTTTACTAATGTTGAGCAGTAATTTTTATGCTTTTTTATAAATTTATTGATAAAGAAATATTGAGAATATATTTTTAAATAAATAATGAATTAATGAAAACAGACCTCGAGCTTGAAGAATTATTTAATTAAATCTACAATATATATTAGTACATCCCGCTCAGTTTAGCTCTATCCAGCGAATCAATACGCAATAGGGACCCATAATAAAATCGATCATCTACATGCAAAGGGAAAAATAAATTAGCTATGGTTTAACTGATTGTATTTAAAATGGTATTTTGCATACGATTCAAATTCGCACACTTTAGGCTTGTTCCACGTCGTTACCGCGGGTTCCCAATTTACTCGAAACAACAACAATTTAGGCATAATTTTGACCATGGAAACGCTTTTTGGAAAAATTGGGTAGACGCGTTAATGTACGTGGAACAGAGCTTTTGTTACAAAAACAAACCATCTTACGAAAACCATTGTGAAACATGCACTAAATTTCATAAATCTTACCATCTAATGTATCTATGCGACTTGAAGTTATTTGGCTGAAGATGTGCTGCATATATTCCCGCCATCGCGACTAATTTCTCGCCACAAAAATACTTTTATATCGACTGAAGGGTTGAGATTCATATATTTTTTTTTAATTTTTTGTTTTTATTTTGATCACAAATTAAAATCAACTCAGTCCGTATTTTACGGTACGGAAACGGAGTTAAAACGTATTATGTTCGAAAATCCGATTACACGGTCCGTTAATGTTCCGTATACGTACAAGCTTTGACGGATACGTGTATTACGGACCGTTAATGTGCCGTAAAAGCCGGATTCATGATTCCGTACGTGCCGGAGAGTCCGTAAAAATGTTTCTTGGGTTAGCTTAAGGAAATATATTCAGAAAAATTTAAGTTTTCTCTAGTGTGTAATTTTAGGACTCGTCATAAAAATTTAAACATAAAACATATTTACATATAATAAATAAAAATGTATAAAATTTATCTGTGTGAAAAGTACTTATTTAAACTATTACGAGTAAGTCATTATTTTATATTTAGAAACAATGAATACAATAGGCCGTTATTAGGAATTCATTATTTTTTATTAAAAAATAATGCAAAAGGTAATGATATATCATTTTTGGTAATGCAGATAGTAATGAGGTGTCATTACCAATATTTTGCTGGGTAGACACATGTAGATGACCCATTTTTCGGATCAAGTTGTATGTCGCTGTATATGGGGATTTATCAAAAAAGATATACTTATGTATGACACCATATTAAGATTTTTACCCGGGTTATGATTCCTTTTAGAAGGCTCATATTTTCATCCAAAATATGAGCAATTTTCCACAAAAAATTTGAAAATTTTAAAAAATGTGTTTTATTTGAATAAGTTTTGAATCATAAAATAATAACCCTCAAAAAATTATCCAAATTTTTCTGGCTGGGTTACCTTACCATTTTAAAAGATAATTTGCCACCCAGTATCGAAAAATTGGGCTTTGATCAAACTTGTTTCTTTCAACAAGACAATGATCCCAAGCACACAGAAAACACAGTAAGGGAATGGCTACTTTGCCGTACCCCCAAACAGCTGGATCATCACCCACAGTCACCCGACCGAAACCCAATTGAACATTCTTGAGAACATCTGGACCGGCAAATAAGAAAAAAAAAGAAAAAAAACAACAAACACCAGGACACTCTCAAAAAATCCCTTCCGAAGTAACCAGAAGCCTAGTGGAATCGATGCCCAGAAGATCAAATGGAAAGAAAACAAAATAATAAATTCTTTTAAATTATTTTGTTATTACTGTACATTTTCTTTTGACGCTGTAAATATGAAAAATTTTTTGTTGTGTAGTTTTTGTTATTGTAAGATTTTTATTATTGTTTTTTATATAGAATGAGAAAAGAGAAAATATATTTTTTAAAAAACATAAAATGTTGAATTATTTAATAAAGCAAATTATTAAAATAAAGTTGAAATCATAAGTCTAACGTGCACAGTTTCTTTTGGGGCCCACAGTATATGAAGGAAAAGAAAAAATGTAAAAATGATTTTACACCATTGTATTTTTTGTCGTACAAGGGTTTAATTTTCATAGTTTCTAAAATATCTAAGCAAGCTGCGATATCTTCATCTTGTATATTTGGTTGTTGACTAATGTTCAGTACGAAATTATTTTGGGACTGTTTTGAGTTCCAGCGGTAAAGTATTTCTTAAAATATGTCTGGTCCTGTGCTTTACAGCGGTAATCCAAAAGCATTTCCATACTTAAAATGATGTGCATATTGCTGTTTGGGCTTAATAAAAAATAATCGGCTTCTGCTTAGACCGATTATTGTCAATTTGGGCGAAGTTCGGAATCGGTCAAAAAATTACCTCCGTTCGGACACTAATAACTAATGATTCACGCAAATCGCACATGATCACGCAGGAGTGTGAGTGAAACCTTAATTTTCTCATGTGAACGTGAGTCAGTGTGAGTAGAAAGAATTTGTTCGTGAATGTGCGTAAGACAAATGTTTGCGTGAGTGTGCTTGAGTCGAATTCAATCAAAAATAAGTGGCAAAATTACATATTCATAGCAATTTTTAATTTAACATTCACAATTTTCCTTAATTTTTACATTTTATTTTTTATGGTAAGATTTCTTTTCTTGAATTTGCGTGATTCACGTGAATCACGCGTGAATGTGAGTAAAATCTGAATTTACTCACGTGGGTGTGAATAGAAAAAAACTGTACATGACTGTAATCTTTCTTTCATGAGCGCTAGTGAGTGTGAGTCATAAATCAGTCACATTTTTTTAGTTCACCTGCCTGATAAAAAAAAACGTCATATTTGTTAGTAAAACTAGTAAAGGGTGTTTTTTTAAGCTAGATAGAACTTTAAATTGTAAAAAGTAACACAAAAAATTAAATTTTGATGAAACATTTTTTTTATTTGTTTCAGTATACTCTGACAAATCATCATGAATAGACTCACGCTTGAACAACGCTACGAAATTATCCAAATTTACTTTGAAAATCAGTCGTCGATTCGCGCAACTTATAGACGCAAAATTGTGTTCAGCGATGAGGCGCATTTTTGGCTTAACGGGTTTGTTAATAAGCAAAATTGCCGCATATGGAGTGAGACCAATCCACAAGAGACCCTACAGACTCCATTACATCCAGAAAAATGCACCGTTTGGTGCGGTTTTCACGCTGGTGGCATCATCGGACCTTATTTCTTCAAAAATGAGGCCGGAGCTCGCGTTACGGTCAATGGAGATCGTTACCGCACCATGATCAATGATTTTTTGTTTGAAAATATGGATGACATTGATCCGGAGGAGATGTGGTTTCAACAGGATGGTGCTACGTGCCATACGGCGAACGCAACCATCGACTTATTGAAATCAAAATTTGGCGATAAGTTGATTTCGAGAAATGGACCTGTCAATTGGCCTCCAAGGTCGTGCGATTTGACACCTCTCGATTATTTCCTGTGGGGCTACGTGAAGTCACTGGTTTATGCTGATAAACCAGCAACAATTGATGCCTTGGAGGACAGCATTGTTCGTGTTATTCGTGACATACGGCCAGCAGTGCTCGAAAAAGTGGCCCAAAATTGGACGTCCAGAATGCGCTTCGTCAAGAACAGCCGCGGTGCCCATATGCCCGAAATCATTTTCAAATGTTAATGTCACGTATTGATCTTTCCAATAAAAAAAAAATTTTGATTACAATTTAATTTTTTGTGTTATTTTTTACAATTTCAAGTTTTATCGGGCTTAAAAAAACACCCTTTACTTTGTTGATTATACATGTTATGTTGAGTTAGAGATTACTAAACCTGAATTATGAAATAATTCTGTAGCTGTAGTCAAGTCAATTGTAGTTCGTATTTTGTTTACACTAATAAAACTACATGTAGGTGCAATCTAAAAAACATATTTATTCGATATACATCAGTGATCCTAAACTGTTTTTAGGTATGGCAAATTGCCCTCCCCTTTTAAACCGTATATTTGTTAGACCGCTATATTTTTTATGCATGACTTGAATTTTTTTGAACTATTTGCGATGTTGTTACCTTTATTGTCGCAAATATATCAATAAGATAATTTTCAATGTTTATACTTGTTCGATACTTTGTCTTTATATTTAAATGAGCAGAAAACTGATATATATTCCCGGTGTAGAAACGGTAATGGGGTATTATTATTTTTTTGGACTACCAGTAATGATACCAACTTATTTTCTGCATTACTTTAAAATATATAAGTTCCCTATTAAAAAAATTAATGAGGTACAACATGCAATCATATCTTTTTCTGATGTTGGCCAAAATAAAATTTGATCCGAAAAATGGTGGATCATGCTGAATTCATTTATATGCACCGTAGATCTAATATGATGAAATACGATCCGAAAATGGGTTTATCTAATCATATAAAATTGGATGTGACGTAATGACAATCAAAAACTAATTTCAATAGAATGGACGATTTAATGCAATATGAACGAACTTTGAATGAAGTATTTTTGTCTAATGGTATCAAATAAAATGTAACTTTATTGTACTAAATCTAATTATATATAGCAAGATAAACCCATTTTTCGGATCGTATTTCATCATATTAGATCCAAGGTGTATCTAAATTAATACAGTACGATCCACCACTTTTCGGATCAAATTGTATTTTAGGCTATACCAAAAAAAGATACGTTTGTATTTTATAACATCTAACTTTTTTTACTCGGGTTACTAATAACTAGCTCTTTTTTCCATTATTTCATAACAAACAATTTCAGTCAAAAAAAGTTTGAATTCGCAATACTTTTTTAACAAAAACTGATAAATTTAGCAATATATGTTTTTAACATAAAAAATCACAATCAATATAAAATTATTAACCCATAAAGGCATGGATACTGAAGATGGGTCTGTAGCGGGATCCGAAAATACGTATCCTATCGTGCTGGCCTCACCGAATTTTTTAAGTTTTTATTCTGTAATTTACTTGTATGATTTCAAATCTAACAAAAAAACATTCATTTACCAAATAAAACATCAACTATAAATACCTTCATAAAAAATTTAAGTTTAAGTCTATTATTATCCACCCGTGTAAAAAAGTTTAGATCTGACCAGATCTTTTTGTTCTCAATAGATATGATTCAATCTAATTAGATCCTGTACCAGATCACATCAAATATGATCAGATATGGCATATGTGATAATACCTTATGGCAAGATCTGATAAGATCTAGTGCCAAATTTGTTCAAATCTAAAGTGATCTGGACAAATGCGCAAGATATGCCTAGATCTGATCAGATCTAATTAGATCTCAAATTTGTCCCCAATTTTGAGATCTGATTAGATCTGGTAAGATATACGAAGATCTGGCCAGATATGCCTAGATCTGGTAAGATGTGCTGAGATCTGGCCAGATATGATCTTTTTTACACGGGCAGCAAAATTTTCTGAAGATTTTAGTAGCATAACTTGCCATAACTCAAATCTAAGTAAAATTTTGTAAATTTAACAGTTTCATTTTTCTTATCTTACTAGCATTTAGCAAAAAAAAAGAAATCTCCAAATATCAGCAGTTTTTTCTGTAAGGTAATTTTTTAACTAATTTTTAGTAGCTTTTTTTGTATTTTTACAGGTTATAGGTTCTTAAAGAACCACTTTCACTTGACATCCAAAGTATGGGCATATGAACATTTTCCTTTTTTAAAGGTGTTATTAGCTGTGTTTTCGACTTAACTATATCCGTTAACTTTTAAAAAAACACAAAGTGCATAAAAACGTTTTTAGACGAAAACTAACATATTACTTTTCGTATGCACCCCAGTATAGAAAATCATTACCAGATATGTGGTTAAGTAACTACATACTTGGTAATGGTAACTAGTTACTTTTGTTATTACATTTCTTATTACCTTTATATGGCGATGTCGCGAAAAATAATGAGTTATGGTTACACACCAGCATACGAAAAATCAAAAAATATATCGTTACTTATGTGCTTACCAGTACTGACAAAAATAATGAGTCTAAAAATAGATTTTCAAAAAAATAAATTATATAAAAAAAATATTTTTTATTGTATTTTTTTTTGTTAAATAAAATTTGCTGGTGCGGGAATCGAACCTGGGTCTACAGATTGCCAGTCAATAGCTCTACCATCTGAGCTATGTCGACATGTTATATTTGATAGACAAAAACATAATTGACCTACCGCGCACAAGTCAGCTTACTCACCAACATACAAAAAATTAAAAAATATGTGGTTACATATATCCTTACCAGTGTTTAAAAAATATTGAGTCTAAAAATAGATTTCAAAAAATTTTCAAAAAAAAATAGAAAATTATTTTCTATTTGAAATAATGATAAAAATAAGTCATTATCAGTAACTCATTATTATATGTTTTAAAATAATGCAGAAGGTAAGTGAGTGTCATTACTGGTAGTCCAAAAAATAATGATATGTCATTACCGTTTCTACACTGGGACGTTAACTTACAACGTGGATAATTATCAACGGTGAAAACTCAACGTTTATACATTTTCACACCTAGCCTAACTTCTTCCCCTTACCACCTAAAAAGTTTTGTTAACGTATGTTCGACAATAACGGAACAATCATAAACATAACCTGTTTAAAAATTTTTTATACTACAATCGGTTTAACTTAAATTTGCTTCAATTACTTAACGTTGATAGGCATAGCTATTGTAACAAAATATAGCTATTGTTAACAATTACCAAAACTCTAAGGTTAAAGTTATTTTGAATATTCATTTCCATCATGAAATATTTCGCTCAGAGTAATGCTAACAGTATGCGTCGACACAACCTTTTGACCGAATGCTCAAGCGAGACTAAATAAATTTGTTTTCATTCAATGTGTGAGCGTATCCCAGCAAAAAATAGACACGATTTAGAAGCTATGCAGAACCATGGTCAGTGTTGCCAAGTCTTTTTTTACAAATCCCCCTAAGTTGTCCAAAAAACCCCCCAAATTTGCTCAACCACTAAAAAAGATCCGCCTAAAATAAATTTTCCCAAAATTCAGCAATTTTCTGAGTTTTTATTTCAAATTAATTTTAGTAAATGCAAATAATTGATTTTTTGTTTTTAAAATAAAAAACTTCGTTATATTTTAGCTGGTTTTCTTTGCTTTCCTAGTCACAGTCTAAAATTTTTCAACTTCAAAAATATGTAGGCTAAAAGAAAATAAAAATTTATGTGTAAAACTGTCAACAATTTGCAAAACCAATCATCGAACTCTAAAATTTAATTAATTTAAAACTGCCCCTAAAATGATTTTCTTACCCCCCAAATTTCTCCCTAACAAATGTATATCCCCTAAAATCCCCCTAAGCGGGGGAAACCCCCAACTTGGCAACACTGACCATGGTACAACTATAGAAGTAGATGCTCTAGGGAGAGTTTGACAGATTAGAGTTTTATTTTGACAGTTCAGGGATCTTTTCGTATGCTTTTGCTATATATGAAGTGTAATTGGTTACATTTTTTTGTTTGAAATCGAGAGACCATCATTTCTAATGCATCTAAGAAGTATGATTGATTTAAAGCTACTCTCTCCTATCCGTTGGAAAAATGCACTAAAAGAAGGCAGAGTTGTGAATATTGTTGTATTTTTGTTGTAATTTATTGCTTCTAAGTGGGACATCGTGAACAAAAATCATGTTATATACCCGCAATAAACGAAGTGCTACATTTAACTTTTATTTTGTGATTATGATTTATTCGGCTTAAGGTCATGAGTTGTAGATACCAATTATTAAATAAAAACAAAAGTGTTTAAATTTGCAATTTTTATCTGGTTTTATTTCCGATATTTCGGTTAACGTCGTTAACCATCCTCTGGGAATTTTAATAAAATTATACTTAGCTCAAACAGCTAAGTTTTAGCTACTTCTTCTCCACTGTGTAAGTCGCTATCACTTTACTTTTCTTATTACATTCCCAGTGTAGAAAATCATTACCAGATATGTGGTTATGTAACTACATACTTGGTAATGGTACCTAGTTGCTTTTGTTATTACATTTCTTATTACCTTTATATGGCGATGTCGCAAAAAATAATGAGTTATGGTTACACACCAGCATAAGAAAAATCAAAAAATATATCGTTACCTATGTGCTTACCAGTACTGACAAAAATAATGAGTCTAAAAATAGATGTTCAAAAAAATAAATTATATAAAAAAAAAAATATTTTTTATTGTATTTTTTTTTTAAATAAAATTTGCTGGTGCGGGAATCGAACCTGGGTCTACAGATTGCCAGGAATAGCTCTACCATCTGAGCTATATCGACATGTAATATTTAATAGATATATAATAGATATCATAATTTATATATATAATAGATATCATAATTTAATAGATAAAAACATAATTGACCTGTAAGCACATGTTGGCTTACTGTATGTTGGCTTACTCGCCAAGATACAAAAATCGAAAAATATGTGGTTACATATATCCTTACCAGTGTTTAAAAAATATTGAGTCTAAAAATAGATTTCAAAAATTTTTCACAAAAATCTAAAAAATTATTTTCTATTTGAAATAATGATAAAAATAAGTCATTATCAGTAACTCATTATTATATGTTTTAAAATAATACAGAAGGTAAGTGGGTGTCATTACTGGTAGTCCAAAAAATAATGATATGTCATTACCGTTTCTACGCTGGGATAATGAGAAAAAAAATAATATTTTGAGTGAATCAAAATATGAAAGCGTATATATTTTTTATATTTTTCTACAAAATAAGCAAAGCTCCTAAGAATGAAAAATATACACAAACATGCATTAAAAAGCGCAAAATATGCATTAAAAAGGCACCAAATATTCATTTGAAGTCAAAATATGCAAAAACATGCATTTTTGTCAAAATATGCAAAAATATGCAACTACAAATCGATGCTATTTTGTTCTAAATTTGATGATTCGGATAAATATTTAGTCCATATCTGTTTTGGACTACTGAGGAAAAACATGTATTTGCATGGAATTCCTTGTCCTAATAATTACATATGTTACGGACTTTATCAAATATTAACCTGCTTGATTCACCGTCAACTTCATATGGAATATTCCTCTTTAAGTAATTCGAAACAGCTGTTATATTCTTGTTGTTTTCCAACCAAATATCAAACACTTCAGACTTTTCGAACCTGACTGTTTCTACAAAAATATTAAAATCTTGTTCGTTAGCAGTTGTTTGCAAACCATTTTATCATGACATAAAACCCGAGTTTTATACGAAGAGTTACATGTATTATACTACTTTCACAATTCTTCACAACGTAAGTTATACTCCACAAAAGACGGTAAAACTATTCGCAATTTCACAAAAAAGTTACCCGCAAAAAACAGCAAAATAAGTACGAAATACAAACATTTATCAAAATATGTTTACTACTAGTAAAAAATACACACCTCAAGTATTACAATCCATATTCACAAAGTTTTTAAAAGAGAATATAATTTTAAAAAAAGTCTTTAATTTTATAAAAAAAATTTTTGCTTCACAACTGGTAATACGTAATATAACAAATGTAAACATTAGTAGCCGTTTACACGTAAACAGGGTTGCCAACTGTCATATATTTTATTATTTTTTTCTTATCAATATATTGGGAATTGAACACCATCAACAAATTTTTAAAAATCTAAAGTTGAAAAGTTGACTTTTTGCCGCGACAATTGAAAATTCGACCATAGTGCTATGTAATGCTCCCACCCAATGTTAACAGCTTGTGTCTGAAAACAGGAAACGTGATATTTTTAAGGAAAACCAAACATTAATTAACAAATTTTATACTGAAATTATAATAAATATGATGAAATCTATCAGCAGCTACATTAAAATATATAATTTCATCATTAGAAATGCTCGAGAAAAATTTCACTTTCCTATTTGAAGCCACATATTATATATTTTTTTTTCACTAATTGAGAGAATTGCATACTCTTTATTTTATAAACTCTTTGATTAAACTTATATTAGGTTTGTTTTTCGAATTATATATAAATATTCCATACAAATTTTAGCATTTATAAAACTTTTAAGTAGGTATAAGGAGTGAGATCATAAAAATGTTAACACACATAAAGTTAAATAAAAAACAAACCACTGACTTCAAACCAAATTTTTATTAAATGAAATTTAATACAAAATCAAACAAAAAAAAACCGCATGAAATTCTAACCACTACGAACAAAGTTATCCACTTTTTCCGGAAACCCTCCCATTAAGGCTTTTATGGTAGTTTCTGTCACCTTTTTAGAGCAGGTGGGCCATCTACGTTTGAAATCTTGCATGTCCTGGGAGACCTTTTTTGTGCCCTTTAATTCTCTTTTAAAAAGAGCCCTGGCCTGAGCTCCGGGCAGTTTGGTGGATTTGCCTTTCTCGGTAGAAAAACCACATTATTGTCATTATACCACTCCAGCGCTTTCCTCCTGTAGTGACAAGATGCTAAATCGGGCCAAAAGTAAGTGGATACATTGTGCTGACTCAAAAATGGAAGAAGTCTCTTCTGCAAACACTCCTTGATATAAATTTCGCTGTTTATAGAGCCAGATGTCACAAATGACTGGCTTCTTTGGCCGCAGCTACATATGGCTTTCCATACTAGGAATTTTTTAGGGAATTTCATTTGCTTTTTCGACCTAAGTTTTTCCGCAACATTTCCTCGAACATCGGAAACATAAAATTCTTGACCAGTGAGCTGCGAAAAATCAGCCAGTACATAAGTTTCGTCGTCCATTACACAACAGTTGTATTTTTGTATAATTTCAATTTTTAAGCTCTGGTTTCGGCCTCCAAATTTTTAAAAGCGTTTCTATCGGGAACTTTTTGAACTTTATAGACTTTAGTCCTGCCTTACGTTTCAATTTACGTACAAAAAAGTCCGAGCATTGGGCTAACGGAGCTGTTTTTCTGCCAGATGTGTTAGGAGCTCTCTTAAGGATGCTTTTAACTTTATATGCCTTACCAATGTTACGATAACTAGTCGTTGTTCCTGTTCCCGACTTCCTTTCAATTGTTAGGTGTTCCAGGTACCTTTTTTACCACTTTTGAAACTGTTTGGCGGCATACATTAGTTTTTTTTGGCAATTTTTTTGTATCTCCATGTTTGGTTTTGTTGAAAATATTTAATTATTTTTGAACGCACTTTTCTTTCATCATCCATTCTGTAAAAAATTGCTAATTAAAACTCATGATGTAAATTAATTTATTAACTGACATATTTTTAAAATGTAAACTGCCGAAAAAAAATATGAGAAGCTTTAAACCAAAGTTATAGGCAAAAATGTGTGTTAACATTTTTATGATCTCACTCCTTAAATTTAGCATGGGTATGGCATCATCAAAAGTTATAACGACATTGCTATCACTAGATGGCATTTTGTTCAAAAAATTTACTATTTTCTGTTTTTATTTAAATTGAAATAATAACAAACAAAAAAACAAAAAAAAACAGAAATTCTCAAATTTTATTATTTGAATATATTTTGCGCTTGATTTTTTCTTATCGTGCGCAGTTTTCAGCAATTTTTGAGTTTTTAAATATAGGCTCAGCTGATACTAAAATGATACTAAATAGTTGCTCAGGTGATACTAAATTTCAGCGCCCTCTACCGGTGAGTAGTGTAAGTTTTGATTTCCTATCTCTATAATTAATTGTCTCTGAAATTTAGCTTCTTAAAAATTAAGTAGTTATAAAAATGCTACCAAGTCTTGAAAGCTCTTTCAAATGTAAACAAAAATATTTGTCACAAAAATATTCGAAATTTTATAATTTTTAATCTTATAAAATAATAAAAACAACAAAAGCTAACAAATGAATAATGCGTTTGTTAGTAAATGCAGAGCAGGACGCAGAAGATAATCGCTCTATTTCGCGTTCCGGCAAAGTCCTTGTACGAAAACAAAGGTAACCGCGTAACTCGTTTCGAAAAAAAAATTTCCAATTCGTAAATTTTGCAGATATTATTAAAATAAAAATTCTACTTTTTAATTTAAGTTTACACTTACCCTTGTACACTATACATAAAAATTCAAAAAGTAAGATTTATGATAAAGCTTTTCTTTTTACAAACGGTAAGAAATTTACGAATTCGAGTTTTTTTTACGCGGTAACCACCCAGTTTTCGTACAAAGGCGACCCCAAATTCTTAAATTTGTTTACAAAAAATAAAAGAAAAGTCAGGTAAGTACACAGAAAAAATTACTGACAATAAAATTTCAATTAAAATTTCGTTTGATTTCAAATTTATTTTCAATTAACTTTTAATCATATCAATCAAATTTTTGATTGAAAATGAGTATAGTGTCGAAAAAAAATTTAGTTTACCATAAGTATTATTAAAACATATTAAAAAAAAAGAAAACGCTAAATATGCTTTGGCTAAAATCATATTATTTTGGGATTGATATCTTTATTTTTTTGCAGATATAAAAATTACAAAAGTGTGTCAAAATTCATTCAAAAACGCAAGGCGTTGTGTAATTTTGTAAAACACAACGCCCTGCGTTGCGTTGTTTTCCGCATAAATTGTTTTTGTAACAATAAAAATTTACACACAAGTCAACGCAACGCACAGTGGGGCCAAATGCATGAAAAGTGGCGATTAATTCATAGAAGTCGTAATTTAAAAAAAAAAATATTTTTTATTAATGGATATTTATAAATACATAAAAACCAACATTTAAAAAAAAAAACAGAGTGAAAAAACACATTTTTTAACCCTTTATGGGCCATTTTGTGTTCTGTAAAAAATCCTCTTTTTTCACATTTTTGCTGTAACTTTGGAACGGTGCGCTATAAATTATTCAATTAAATTGCAAATTAAAGCATACTAAATGTACTTTAAGAAAAATAAGTAATATTTTTAAAAATAATAAGGAATAAATATTTTATATGTATTTCTATTAGAAAATTTTTAAATTAAAATCATACCTTTTTTCTCGAAATTTTAAAATTTTGCTCAAAAATGAAACATTTGAAAATCTAATTGTTTTTTTATTGATAAATAACCATAAACACACTATTTAAAAAAAAATTAATTAAATTCGGTTATTCTATTTTTTTTTTTTCTTTTTGAAAACAACAATATTTTATTATAATCATTATTACCTTCAATGTTAGTATTTACTTCACATTCAATTTCATAATCATAAATTAATTCGCTACAATAATCTTAATCTTCATCTCTATCTTCATCTTCATCTCCATCTTGATCTCCATCTTCATCATTGCTATTTTGATTGCTGGGAAGTACAAGCAACTCCAATGCAGATTTTGGCATTAGCTCTTTTTTCTTTTTAGAACTATTGTTCATGCTTGTTATAAACGGATCTGAACTTAAGAGAAATCTATTAAAGATATCTTCCATTGTTTTTTCTCGACTGCATTTACGGGCAAAATTCTCCCTATAACTTTTAAAATCTTTATTTCTGGCTTCCTGAGACTCTTCGGTTAGCTGACCAATTGGCAATGGCGATAATGATATAATTTCAGGCCCATGAATAAAATATTTGTGAAGAGTAGGAGGCATATAGTACCATGGATATTTTTTCACAAATAGCCTGGCAGTGTTATTAGCGAAGTTTGTAAATTTTTCAATGTTGACCTCAATACCACTAGAAACTACAATTAATATTGTGTGCATATTTTTGATCAACTCTAAATCAATATTAGTAATTTCAGCAGATACTTCTGCATTCTTAAAAAAACGTCTTGCAGTATTCCCGTCATTAGAGTTACCAAAACCAGGTTTTGGTTGATCAATGATCAATCCCGTTCTCTTTTTAAATTCGCGTTGAATACGACTTTTAGTTTCAGCAATAATTTTTTTTTCTTCGTCACTTCTTGCCTGCCATTTTTGAATTGGAAGTTTATATGCCAAGTGAATAAGACATTCAAAAAATCTTATCCAGCCATGTAGGACAGACAAACCGAACTCCATGAAGTCTACGTTGGAATCTCTAGAAATCATTTGTTCAATATTGTTGAACTCCTTGCTGGTAGCGCCACATATGTAGCACTTTTGTGTGGACTTTGTGTCTGTAATCGCGTTACACACTTTACCGTCAATCATAACGAGAATTAGTTTGTGGTTCACTTTTATCTTTCTTTCTCCAACTGATATTACTGTATCGATAAGAGCATTTTTTTCTGTCTCCACTCTTTCTCTTTCTGTTTTAATACTGTTGACCGTTTCTTTCATAAATTCAATTTTTAATGGCCTGCAAAACCTAGTTGAAGACGGTCGAGGATTATGCCAAATGATTTTGTTTTTACAAACTAATTTTAATGGTACAATTGACGTAATAAATACAGAAGAATCAGATGCATTACTGTCATGAAAGGCTTGTTTGTAAGAACTATGCCCTGAACTTCCGTCAAAGCCCCACTTAGTGTATAAAGTAATTTTTTCGATTTCTTCGTTGTCTAACGAATTTAAATCTGCATTTTTAACCGACAAAAGGCGTTCAGTGGTATGATCCAATATTCCTTGTAGGCTAACTTGCGCTGATGTTTCAGAAATTTTCATTTGTTCTCCCTTTGGGTAACATTTTTTCTTAGCTCTTTGGACCAATTTATATGATGGAAATTTCTCAGGTGCAACCTTTCTAATAACATTATATTGGTGGCGACTTAGCTTCGCTTCTACCAAAACGGACAGAGCTTCATCCGGAGTTAACTGCTGTGGTGGTACCTGTTCTATACTTTTTCGGTATTTTTTGGCTTTTGTTGGAGATGATATTATTTCCTTAACAATTTTCGACTCATCTATTTTTCCAGCAGCTCTGAAGCTCATTTGTGTGGCGTAAGCCAAAACAGGCAAAGAAATTTGATCTCTTATGTCTTTACATTTCTTAACTTTTGTTTTTTCTTTGCACTCTTCAAATGAGAGATCATTGCGACCTCTTTTTTGTTGTGGTTCTGGTGGTGGACTGAATGAGATTGAGGCATCCAGCCAATTCTTATTATTTTTTACAAAAATTTCATTCTTTCTATGACATTTTTGCCACCGAATCTCATAGCTAGAGCAAAAATTATGAAACCTTGTCATAAAATCTACCATATCCGAAGGGTCGACACGTTTTATTACTTCCCATCTCAAAAGTTTAAATTTATCCTGAAGTGATTTAGGTTCTGCACTCCTCATAAAATTATGCAACTCATGACGAGGAATGAAAATTGTTTTGGGACATGTTCCTAAAATTAATAAGATTTCTATTCGTTTAAAATTTGCAAAAAGTAATTCCTTTAACCCTGTACCGAATAATTTACACTTTCACAACACTTTAAATATGTAACATCACATCACAAAACATTGACAGCTAAAACAATAAATAAACGTGTCAGTACCGAATCAATAATACCCTACGGATGGATAGAAATTCTTAAAAATGTATTATCATTATATTAGTAGATTGATATCACCAGCTTAAAACAAAATTAAAACTTTACTCGTATGATGCATGTATATGACCAACAGTTATTATGT
The DNA here is from genome assembly GCA_949987735.1 of Leucophora obtusa. Classification (NCBI taxonomy): domain Eukaryota; kingdom Metazoa; phylum Arthropoda; class Insecta; order Diptera; family Anthomyiidae; genus Leucophora; species Leucophora obtusa. The sequence continues at coordinate 44,550,670 of OX465297.1, forward strand.
AGGACTCAAATAAATGACAATAATAAATAGGGATGGGAGCGTGACCTCCTTCAATTTTTCAAAATAGTGCACTTGTGCCATATACAATTTTCTAATAATTTAAAATTAACAAATGTTTAAGTAAAATTCATTGAAATATCATAAACACATGTAAAATAATTTAATTAGTTTTATTCATAGTAAATAAACCCAACATACGCAATCACGTGAGCATGCGTGAATTAAAGTTACTCACGCCCCCATCTCTAATTAACAACACATTTTTTTAGCTACAATAACAACTACTATAACGAAAATAATGACAAAACAAAGTAAAAACAACTTGATGTTTTGTTTTGTTTTTTTTTCATATTTGTGGATTTTTAGCATCTTGAGTTATTTCACAAAAACAAGCATAACTCAAAAATCGCAAAAAATCGCAAAAAAAATATTTTGGGGTTTATTAGTTGAGATCTGATATTATAACACTATATAGACGATTTTACGCAAGCTCACGAACAAAGTTGTTGAAACTCCATATATAAATCAAAAATAGCCCATTTTTGGGCTAATTTTATTTTATTAACATTTAATATTTTTAAAACATTTATTTAAACAAAAAAACATGTACTATATAGTAAACTACCTGAAGTTGACGGTTCCATTATAAAAATTTAACTTTTAGAAGTATTAATAGAAAAAATTATCAATTGAAATATCAAAATTTTCACTTTTTTTCCAATATGCACAAAAAAAAATAACAATTATTCAACCTTAAGTGCTCACTTCAACTAAAGCAAACAACTTAAAAGTATAATTTTTGCAATTAGTGATGCAGAATTTTATCCACTTTCACCCGGTACCAAACGCGATCATGAATTTTAAAGTTCATATTTTGAATTAATCGCCACTTTTCATTCATTTGGCCCCAATGTGCAACGCAAGGCGTTGCGTCTTACAAAGTAAAGCACACTCATAAAAATACGTAGTTGATGATCACTACTTTTTCCACTATGGCATAGGTGAAATAACCCTCACTATATCATAGTGAAACAAGAAGTAGTAAAAGACAACTAGGTTTGATAGAAACACAATATATTTGGTATAGGTAGCAAAGTTTATAAGTTTGAATAATATATATTGAAGTTTTGGTGCGTTTTCGCTCAATTTCGCGTTTTTCGAAAAACGAAAATCGTTACATCGTCTTAAGTAACAGCACAAAAAATGTAATTTATTTATTGCAATTACATCTTGGTAAGAGAAGTAATTTGTGCCTAAACCTAGTAGTTTTTATGCGTTAGATTTCGAGATTCACCCTTAAACTATTTTGGCCCATATCGCCTAAAGTAGGCAACGAAAAAAAATTTTGTAGAAGAACTTATTGTTTATTTTTCGTGAGGAACACATGGTATAAATTTCATTGCAAAAAAGCTTAGGCCGGTTAGAGGGTTAAATCTTCAAAGCTCTGTTAATTAATTCGTAACAAAAGAAATCGAACGAAAACAAATATGAATTAATTCTATTCAATAAATAGTCTTTTGTGAATTAATTCCGAATTCAAAAACTGAATTAAAGAATTAATTCTTCAAAGCTCTGGGTGAGGTAAAGCTAGGAATAGTCGAATTTCATTTCCATTTTGGTCTACTTCTCTTAGTTTAGTAGATATGTACCATTTTAAAAAACCGGGAGGGAAAGAAATAGGACTATCTTTAAAACATCGGATAAACTGGTGTGGCCATCTAATAGGTGATTGCAGAGAGATTAAAATCTTATATTTTAACAATAAATTGTGTAAAATTTAACAAATGTATATATAATTTTATCGACATTGTGAAATATAAACTCAATTTTTATAAATTCGGAAAACTACACTCAAAATAAGAAGTCTGTTGGCTGAACAGAAAAATTTGTTACTTTAACCAAATTTATTCCTGTTTTCGGCTTAAAATAAAATTTGTTGATTTTAACACTTTTTTTGTTGAATTTAACAAATCAATTTAAGTAAAAAATTTGTAAAACTTCAGTTTTATCTGTAATTATACTGAGTTGTAGAATTTATTCAAATTTAGGGTTTCGCGACCCTCCCCAGGCCTAATCCATATCATGTGAGGGCATATAAGGGCACTCCAATGGAGCAAAATTTTTTTCCGCTTTGGCTTATCTGGCTTAGTTTTCGAGATATGGGCCATTTTATGAAGTGGACAATTTTTATTAAAAATTTCCGAGGGTCCAAGGCCCCGTCAAGGTCCATTTATTTGATAGATATAGGCCCTTTCTCTGGGGTATTACACGGCTAGAGGTAGTCGAAATTTTCATCAATTTTGCTCTATCTCTCTTAGTTTTGGAGATACATATGTGCCTTTTCAAAAAAATCGGGAGGGAAAGAAATGGCGTTGAATTGAATAGAATTGAATGAATTCCTTGACTAAAAGTTCAATTAACTAGAATCGAATGAATTCCTTGACCAAAAGTTGAATTAACTACAATTGAATGAATTCCTTTACCAAAAGTTGAATTAACTAGATTTGAATGAATTCCTTGTTGAATGAATTCATAAAATTTTATGAAGGCATTAGAAAAAAATTAATGAATTCCTTTAATATAAATCGAATGAAAAAAAAGGAACTCATTCAATTTGGTCAGGGAATTCATTCCCAAAATATAAATTCAGTTCAAAAAAAGGGAATTAGGGAATTAATTCTTCGAAGCTCTGCTGTAGAGGGAATAAGCTTGTTGCGTGTGAGAACTCAACAATTCAGAACCACTTTCTGAGTCGATTTAGTGATGTGCGCGTAAGCATTATAATCTGTCCATGTAAATAATAAACAAACTGCAGGTCGCAAATATAAAGATATTTAGATGACATTTGGAAAAGTTTGCCGAAAATCGAACCCTACAGAAATTGATTATAATCGGCCCGTATTTTGAACTATCTTAGAAATATACTATCAGCGTTACGATTAAATGTAAATATCTGGTTATTATTTAGGTTGTGAATGCTATACAGAACTATTATTTGCTTATCCGAAACTTAGCCGGAAAATGGCCCAAACAGACTATAATTTTTTACTTGTTTGATTTAATTTCTCATTATTGGAGTTTTCGACTTTTATACGACTGACCCCTGCAGTTTCTAAATTTTACGTCTTAAGGTACGTTTACAATGGTAGAGTAACTCTACTCTGCAGCACAGATTGAAATGTTAACTGTTCAAAATGCAGAGTAGAGTTACTTCAAAAGAATATTTGACATTTCAATACTTACGCAGTTTTTAGCGAATATCTTTAGACGATTTCCATTGCATTTAAATAAAATAATTTTTTATTTTATATATTTCTCCTAATTGAAATCATTTATTTTTATTTGTTATTATTTTCAATATTTTTTTTATAATTTGTTGACAATTAGAGATGGGAACAAATTAGTGATGTATTTTTTTTAGGTATATTTGTCATGTTAAATAGTTAACAGACCAATGTTAACTCTAGAGTGGAGCAAATTTGTACTCCAGAGTCAAACAAGTTTTACTCTGGAGTGGAATAAAAAGAGATAGCAAAATATAAAAAACCGTTAGTATGAAAGAGAAGAAAACTAAATTGGCTACAGATTGGAGTACTACACCATTGTAAACGCACCTTTAAGCTTTAGTATATTTTGTATAAAAGCTCCCTTACTACGTTGAACGTACACCTGAAAATGTTGAAAAATCCAAGATTGACATAACGTTCGAATGTGAAATCGGCTACAAGTGAACTACAACAGCCAATCGAAAAGTATTGTTTTCTTTTTGGTTTTGATTTCGTTATTTTTTGTGCGTAGTCCTGTAGTTCGGACACTTAAAAATAGTCGTCACGTAATCGTCACACGCGCCTCTCTTTGATTTTGGGATAGGGGTTAAAAACAAATTTAAAGAACGATCCACTCTAAAGTAAATACATTCGTTCATACTGTATGTTTCATAATACCCACCCACATAATTATTTAACAAAAACAACAGGAGAAGAGTAATTATGATGAAAAATAACAGTACAAGGTAAATTAATTTACCCAAATAAATGTTCACCTCATAAGAATACTTATTCAATTATTTATAGTAAGACCTCGATAATCTGCACCGCGCTTATCCGGATTATTCAGTAATCCAGACAACTTTTTCAAAAATTTTGATTTTAACTTTATAATCTAGATTCCATTTAAATTGTTATTGTCTTATATCCAAATATAACCCGGATTCAAAATACCGAATAAAAACAGCATACACAGTTGTTAAACACACTCAGACTTCTAAAATCATGTGATCGAAAACATTTAAAAGGAGCTGAATATAAATATTTTGCCAATTCGAAAAAAATGGGAAAAATTCATGTTTTATTTTTCAGATTTTTCGAGATGAAAAAAATTAGGATGGATGAGCGGTATGTATAGTTGATCTTTTATTTTGGTAAATTAATGTTTTAGTTCGATTTTAGATCATAAATTAATATCTCTTTCTGTTTAAATTTTGTTTCAAATTAAAGAAAGATGATACAATTTTTACAAGTAAATTACAAAGAATAAAAATTTTTTGAAAGAATTCGATAAGGCCAGCAAGACAGAATACCTATTTCGGCTTTCGCTACAAAGCTATCGTCATTTAATATGATGTATTGAAAGGTTTTATTGTAGAAACATCAAATAAACTTAACAACAATTAACACTTTTATGCCCGATTTTGTTAATTGCAAGTTCTTTCACCAAACTTTGAAGAAACTTGTATTGAAAAGTTTTGGTTATTTTTTTGAAGGATCTATTCCATAGAGTCATAAAACCCGATTGGTTTGCTATCCTAATAGGATATTAACGAAATTCGGATATGTGGTAAAGGAGAAAAATATTATGGACACATTAAAAATCATGCAATTTTTTTTTATTTATTTATTAAAATAAGAAAAATATGAGAAAATTGGGTACCAAGTAGGGTTTTTCTTTTCCCGGACTTTTTCATTTCCCGGGACAGCGGGATTTTTTCCGAATTTCCCGGGATCCCGGGAAATCCCGCTCGGTAGAAAATATATAAATTCGACATATGATGTACTTTAAAAACTCGATTTCTGTTAAAATTTCCGTCCGAAAAAGTTAATATTTTGGTTGTACCCATGAGAAAATGTACTTATTTAATATATTCTAAAAGGATGCCTAAATATAAAGTATCCATGTCTTCCACTTTTTCTAGATCAATTCGTTTAACAATTTAAATCGTGAATTAATATTATATTTATATGGAAGGCCGTCTTAATTTTAAAAAACTCTTAGAAATATATTAACTAAATATTAATTGGCGGTTAAACGAATTGATATAGAAAAAGTGAAAGACACGGGTATTTTATTTTCATCACTTTTTTCACGATATAATGGAATAGTTAATTGGTGCAAACTTGTGTCGGACCAGTTTTATAGTCAGAATTCAGATCGATTTGTTGCTTAAATATTTCTCAAATATGAAATCCAAAAATTTCTATTTCTAGATATTTTGTTTCTTTCTACGCAGATTTTCAAAAGTATCCGTCTAGAATTATTTTTATAAAATAGTTTGAAAGTAAGTATTTTCCATAAAAATTTTTAGGCAAATTCGCCTAAATCGTTTTATAAAAATAGACACTAAAACATTATTAAATAGTTTCTTAACTTTAATTGGTTTTCTTGAATAGACATTTTTTATGCCACAGCTACTGAAAAAGAAATTATAGAATTTTCGTATTTATTGGCATTTTAAATTAAAATATAAAAAAAGCCAAAATAATTTGAAAAAGCATCTGATGGATTATTTTGAAAACAAATAATATTTAAAAAATACAATTGAGATAATGGAATAGCAATTGAACTTTAAATGAAATTATTTTAAGTTAAAGAAACTCAAAATACTTATGTCAATTGAAAATACGAAAATATTACCAATTTTTTTAATTTTAATGCCTCCAATTTGGAACTGAAATAATAATGTTGGAATGTTGTATTAGGCTGGTTTACACTATAAGATTTTCGGTACGATTTTACATCAGTATACATGCAAAACTTATAGGCAAGGTTGCAGAATCATTCCGGAAATCTTAATAGAAATATGTAAAAGTATTTTTGTTGGTAAACTTGGTAATGGCTGATAAAATTTTTTTCCGTTTAACTAAACCAAATTCAACTGACATCCGAAAACAATTTGGCCTAATTCAGTTTATTAAATTTTAAATCGTATTTTTTTAATTTTAAATATTTTTTGTTTAAATTAGTTAAAAATATCAATGCTTTAAATTTAAATAAAGTTTCCAACATTGCATTAAACTAGATAAAACTTCTGGAAAAGAATTAAAAAAATCCCGGGAAATCCCGCACAAAATTCCCGGGATTGCGGGATCCGAAAAAGGGCGGGATTCCCGGGAATCCCGTCCCGGGATTTCCCGGGACATAAACCCTAGTACCAAGTGAATTCCCAGTGAGAAAAAAAGGAAAGCGTTGACAAGACATTTATAGTACAATTATGGTGGTACAATTATGTTACAGGAGGCAAATTATGTATGTTTTTATCGACACGGCCTGTGTTTATCCACTGAGCTAACGAGACTAAAAACATAAATGAATGATAACAGCTACTGACTGAGCAAAAATGCTAGCATTGTCAAAAAGTTTGTTGGAATCAGACCTGGGGAATTTCAATTACATTTCAATTACAAATAAATGTAAATGAAATTTAAAAAGAAAAACTCAATTACATTGGCATGTAATTGCAATTGAAAAATTTCAGTTACAAATTACATATAATTGTAATTGAAAGTGATTTCAATTACAAATTTCAATTATATTTCCAATTACATTTAGAATTAGAAAATATTTCTTGTTAAAATTTTGCAAAAAAAAATTGGCTGGGATAGGCGTGGCCAGGCTTAAGAAGAATACGTCATGTTTGGTTGGTCCCTAACTCTTGCTTTTTGTCATTATTTCTCTTCCCCATATTTATCAAAATTTTGGATTAAATTTGGAGTGAGATCGAAAAAAACACATTTTCGCCAATAACTTTGTTAGTGCACATTCAACAATTTTTTTTTTAAGACGTTACCTTCTAAAAATATGACAGATATCAACTATATTTTAATTTTCAATCAAAAAATTTGCAAAAAATTCTTTGTGGTCTTATATATATATAGCAAAACAGCATAAAGTACACTGTGATACTGTTTCCAATGCTTTTAAATTTTATGACGATAACTTATATATATTATTAAGGCCAACAAAGTTGATATCCTGCTAAGAAGATAACCGAATACATCTGGACCAAAAGCCGCCCGTTTTGCCAAATATTCCCATTTCTTTGTATGTAAAGTTAAAGTTAATGTAGGTATAAAAAAGTTTAAAGTTCAAAAGTTACAGATATGAATGCAAAAGGAACCCTGAGCCAAAAACTAGAGCAAAAATGTTGAAATCAAATTTATAAAAAAAAATATACTTGCGTAATGGAGAAGAGACATATGTACTGGCAGACTTTTTACAGCTGCCAGGACAAGATTTTTATGTTGCTGATGGCAGAGGAAATTTAGAAGCAATATAAGACCAAAAAGCAAACAACATTTCCCAAAATACGAGGGCGGATCAATAAGTCCATGACTTTTCGAACTTCCCCCGTAGTTACATGAAATGCAACACTGTCCCTGTCAAGTACCATCTGTTAATAGACAACTGATGGTACTTGACAAGTTCCGTCATTAACTTTGCGTCTAACAGGTGTTCAAAGCATACAACCTCGTGGTTGTATACTTTCATGTGCTCATCAAAAAATATTTTTTTGCGAAAAAAACCGTCACTCAAAGCAAGGAAAAGCTTGATAAGTACTCTGGGGACTCTGCACCATGAACTTCAATGGTAAACAAGTGGTTTTCTGAGCTTCATTGTTGTCGCACAAGTACTAGTGACGCTGAACGTTCTAGACGGCCAATTGAGTACAATACACCCAAAAATGTCGAAAAAATTCACGATATGGTGTTAGCCCATCGGAGAGTCAAAGTACGTGAGATTGTTGATGCCATAGGCATTTCATATGGCACTGTGTTTTCGATTTTAAATAACCAGATGGGTTTTAGAAAGCTATCCACAAGATGGGTGCTGCGTTTGCTCTCAATTAACAATAACCGCAACGTGTGACAACTTTAAAAGAATTGTTTGGAGTTATTTAACCAGAATTCGAATGAGCTTCTGCGGCGTTTTATAAATTTGGATGAAACATTGATATATTACAACACACAGCAGACGAAGCAGAAGTCTAAAGAATGGGTTTCTCCGTGTGAACCGGCTCCGAAGAAGGCCAAGGTGGGTTTGTCGGCCAACAAGGTCATGGCGCAAATTTTTTGGGATGTACGCGGAATAATCCACATCGTTTACTTTCAAAAGGGAAAAACTATAAACGGCGAATATTATTATGGAGCGATTCAACGACGATTTAAAAAACAACGACCCCATTTAACCAAGAAAATTTTTCCTTTCATTAAAACAATGCACGGGTGCACATGTATGTAGTCTTAATGGCAAAATTGCATGAATTGGGCTACGAATTGGTACCTTAACCGACGATTGCAAAAAAGCTCTTCTACAAGTTGTCGCATAAACTTTTTTTTGAACAATTTTAATTTTTTTTTTGTGGTAACGGAGTTTACATTTCCACAAGCAAAAGATGTAACAAAAAAATTGCGTACGAATTTTCTTCAATTTATTAGTTTTTTGTATTTGGGTTTTCAACATGCTTTCCAATAATATACAATTTGTGTTTATTAAATTGGCGAAAATAAAATTCATTCCGCGAAAATTTTTTTTTTTTTTTATTTTGTGCTTTTAAAAATATGTAATTTTTTAAAATTCAATCAGCGGTTGCGAAGTTACAAAATATTATATTAAGAACATAACATTTCGCGATCAAAAAATTCTTAAATTGTGTGAAACAAATTTAATTTGTCAAACCAATGTCAGTAATGGCTCGAAATATCGATTCCAAACCAATGAAATGCAAAATCAATCGTTTTTCACTCCAGCAGTTTAGGGGAAAAAACTTATAACTTTTTTTTTGATTTGATGGAAAGTTATTAGTTGAATCATGTTTTGACACATAAATATTAGTTGAATAACCTCTGTTTATGGTTATTTTAAAATATTTTGAACATTTAGCTACATTTTTTTTAATGCAATCTGATGCAAACAATTTTGGTTACGGAGTTTACAGTAACGGGGTTTACATTTGGTTACTTTTTTTCATTTTCTTTCAGAAACGCTTTGTCAGAATTTTCTTTCCGAAACAAAATTGTATGATGCCTACAAGGTGAATCCAAATATGACATTGTTTTTCTTACTCGTTAAATAGGTTGGTGTAAAAATTAGGAACGGAGTTTACAACATTTTTTCAAATGTTATTAAAGACATCCTTTTTCATCTCGAGAATGTTACATGCTACAGAAAAACTTCAATTCTGTTATACTAGATAATTATTTACAGTCCAACGATAATTTAAGTATAAATCTCTATATATAAAAGAATAACGTGACTGACTGACTGACTGACTGACTGACTGACTGACTGACTGACTGACTCAACATCGCCCAGCCCAAACCGCTGAAGCTAGGAAGTTGAAATTTGGTATGTAGGTTCCTCTTTCGGGGTAGACGTCCACTAAGACGGGATTTTTGGAAATTCCTATCGGAACGGGCAAAAAGGGGGAAAGTGTCCCCCTTGACGGCCTGCCAAAACCCCTTTGGCTAGAAAGCTGAAATTTAAGATATGTGTTCCTTGGAGTAGGGGCTAACTTTTCTGGAAAGTAGTTTCTAGAATTTTGGACAGGGACGTTGTAAAAATGGGGGTTAAAAAGGGGAAAAAGGCCCCCCTTGACGGCCTGCCCAAACCGCTGGAGGTAGGAAGTTGAAATTTGGTATAAAGGTTCCTCCACTATCGTAGACATCCACCAAGTTTTGGGAGTTTTGGAAATTTTTACAGGGACGGGCAAAACGGGGAAAAAGTCTCCCCCTTGACGGCCTGCTCAAACTGCTGGAGCTATGAAGTTGAAATTTGGTATGTAGGTTCCTCGACCGTTGAGACGGCATTTTTGGAAATTCTTATCGGGAGGGGCAAAAAGGGGACAAAAAAAGTACCTTTTTTCAAAAAAGTACCTTTTCCCAAAAAAAGTACCTTTTCCCAAAAAAAGTACCTTTTTCCAAAAAAAGTACCTTTTTCCAAAAAAAGTACCTTTTTCCAAAAAAAGTACCTTTTTCCAAAAAAAGTACCTTTTTCCAAAAAAAGTACCTTTTTCCAAAAAAAAGTACCTTTTTCCAAAAAAAGTACCTTTTTCCAAAAAAAGTACCTTTTTCCAAAAAAAGTACCTTTTTCCAAAAAAAGTACCTTTTTCCAAAAAAAGTACCTTTTTCCAAAAAAAGTACCTTTTTCCAAAAAAAGTACCTTTTTCCAAAAAAAGTACCTTTTTCCAAAAAAAGTACCTTTTTCCAAAAAAAGTACATTTTTCCAAAAAAAAGTACCTTTTTCCAAAAAAAAGTACCTCTTTCCAAAAAAAGTACCTTTTTCCAAAAAAAAGTACCTTTTTCGAAAAAAAGTACCTTTTTCCAAAAAAAATTCCTTTTTCCAAAAAAAGTACCTTTTTCCAAAAAAGTACCTTTTTCCAAAAAAGTACCTTTTTCCAAAAAAAAGTACCTCTTTCCAAAAAAAGTACCTTTTTCCAAAAAAAGTACCTTTTTCAAAAAAAAGTACCTTTTTCCAAAAAAAATTCCTTTTTCAAAAAAAAGTACCTTTTTCCAAAAAAAGTACCTTTTTCCAAAAAAAAGTACCCTTTTCCAAAAAAAAGTACCTTTTTCCAAAAAAAAGTACCTTTTTTCAAAAAAAGTACCTTTTTCCAAAAAAAGTACCTTTTCCCGAAAAAGTACCTTTTTCCAAAAAAAGGACCTTTTTCCAAAAAAAGTACCTTTTTCCAAAAAAATTCCTTTTTCCAAAAAAAGTACCTTTTTCCAAAAAAAGTACCTTTTTCCAAAAAAAAGTACCCTTTTCCAAAAAAAAGTACCTTTTTCCAAAAAAAAGTACCTTTTTCAAAAAAAAGTACCTTTTTCCAAAAAAATTCCTTTTTCCAAAAAAAGTACCTTTTTCCAAAAAAAGTACCTTTTTCCAAAAAAAAGTACCCTTTTCCAAAAAAAAGTACCTTTTTCCAAAAAAAAGTACCTTTTTTCAAAAAAAGTACCTTTTTCCAAAAAAAGTACCTTTTCCCGAAAAAGTACCTTTTCCAAAAAAAGGACCTTTTTCCAAAAAAAGTACCTTTTTCCAAAAAAAGTACCTTTTTCCAAAAAAAGTACCTTTTTCCAAAAAAAATTCCTTTTTCCAAAAAAGTACATTTTTCCAATAAAAAGTACCTTTTTTAAAAAAGTACCTTTTTCCAAAAAATGTACCTTTTTCTAAAAAAATGAACCTTTTCCAAAAAAAAAGTACCTTTTCCCAAAAAAAAGTACCTTTTCCCAAAAAACATATATTTTTCCAAAAAAAAATACCTTTTTCAAAAAAAAGTACCTTTTCCCAAAAAAGTACCTTTTTCTAAAAAAAATTTTCCTTTTCCCAAAAAACATACATTTTTTTAAAAAAATACCTTTATCAAAAAAAGTACCTTTTCCCAAAAAAAAGTACCTTTTTCTAAAAAAATTTTCCTTTTCCAAAAGAAGTACCTTTTCCAAAAAAGTACCTTTTTCCAAAAAAAGTACCTTTTTCCAAAAAAAAGTACCTTGTTCGAAAAAAGTACCTTTTTCCAAAAAAAATTCCTTTTTCCAAAAAAAGTACCTTTTTCCAAAAAAGTACCTTTTTCCAAAAAAGTACCTTTTTCCAAAAAAAAGTACCTTTTTTCAAAAAAAGTACCTTTTTCCAAAAAAGTACCTTTTTTCAAAAAAAGTACCTTTTTCCAAAAAAAATTCCTTTTTCCAAAAAAAGTACCTCTTTCCAAAAAAAGTACCTTTTTCCAAAAAAAGTACCTTTTTCAAAAAAAAGTACCTTTTTCCAAAAAAAATTCCTTTTTCAAAAAAAAGTACCTTTTTCCAAAAAAATTCCTTTTTCCAAAAAAAGTACCTTTTTCCAAAAAAAGTACCTTTTTCCAAAAAAAGTACCTTTTTCCAAAAAAGTACATTTTTCCAAAAAAAAGTACCTTTTTTAAAAAAGTACCTTTTTCCAAAAAATGTACCTTTTTCTAAAAAAATTAACCTTTTCCAAAAAAAAAGTACTTTTTCCCAAAAAAAAGTACCTTTTCCCAAAAAACATATATTTTTCCAAAAAAAATACCTTTTTCAAAAAAAAGTACCTTTTCCAAGAAAAAGTACCTTTTCCCAAAAAAAGTTCTTTTTCTAAAAAAATTTTCCTTTTCCCAAAAAACATACATTTTTTTAAAAAAATACCTTTTTCAAAAAAAGTACCTTTTCCAAAAAAACTACCTTTTTCCAAAAAAAAGTACCTTTTTCAAAAAAAAGTACCTTTTTCCAAAAAAAATTCCTTTTTCCAAAAAAAGTACCTTTTTCCAAAAAAAGTACCTTTTTCCAAAAAAAAGTACCCTTTTCCAAAAAAAAGTACCTTTTTCCAAAAAAAAGTACCTTTTTTCAAAAAAAGTACCTTTTTCCAAAAACAGTACCTTTTCCCGAAAAAGTACCTTTTTCCAAAAAAAGGACCTTTTTCCAAAAAAAGTACCTTTTTCCAAAAAAAGTACCTTTTTCCAAAAAAAATTCCTTTTTCCAAAAAAGTACATTTTTCCAATAAAAAGTACCTTTTTTAAAAAAGTACCTTTTTCCAAAAAATGTACCTTTTTCTAAAAAAATGAACCTTTTCCAAAAAAAAAAGTACCTTTTCCCAAAAAAAAGTACCTTTTCCCAAAAAACATATATTTTTCCAAAAAAAATACCTTTTTCAAAAAAAAGTACCTTTTCCCAGAAAAAGTACCTTTTCCCAAAAAAGTACCTTTTTCTAAAAAAATTTTCCTTTTCCCAAAAAACATACATTTTTTTAAAAAAATACCTTTTTCAAAACAAGTACCTTTTCCCAAAAAAAAGTACCTTTTTCTAAAAAAATTTTCCTTTTCCAAAAGAAGTACCTTTTCCAAAAAAGTACCTTTTTCCAAAAAACATACATTTTTCCAAAAAAAAACACCTTATTAAAAAAATACCTTTTCCAAAAAAAGTACAAATAAAGTACTTTGTAAAAACAAAGTATCTTTTTCCAAAAAATTTCGTTTTTCCAAAAAGTACCATTTAAAATAATATATAATTTCAAAAAAACTACTTTTTTCCCTCCCCCACGGATATCTCCACTAAAACAAGGTTTCTTGATATTCGGCATAGACGTGCGCTAAGACGGGATTTTTGGAAATTCCTACCGGAACGGTCAAAAAGGGGAAAAGTCTCCCCATAAACAGTCTCACAAATTGGAAAAGTGCCTGATCAAACCACTGGAGATAAGAAGTTGAAATTTGGTATAAAGATTCCTCCACTGTAGTAGACATCGACTAAGTTTGTATTTTTGGAATTCCCTACAGGATATCCCAAAAGGAAACTCGGTATGTGAGTTCCTCCTTCTGTGTAGGCGTCCGCTTAGACGGAATTTTTGAAATTCCTATCGGGAGGGGAAATAAGATAAAAGTCTCCTCCTGACGGCTTGCCCAATCCCTTTTGGCCAACCTAAAATTTTAAATATGTATTCCTTGGAGTAGGACTAACTCACCGGCAACGTAATTTTTCTATTTTGGAACAGGAACATAGTAAAAATGGTGGTTGAAAGGGAAAAATGTCCCCAATAACGGCCTGCCCAAACCGCTTAGGCAATGCAGTTGAAATTTGGTATGAATGTTCCTCATACATCGCAGATAGCCGCGAAGATGGAATTTTTGTAAATTCCTAAAGGGAGGGGCAAAAAGAAGAAAACCCTCACCTTGGGGGCCGGTAAAAACCCCTTCGGCTAGAAACCTGAAGATTAAAATGTGGGTCCCTGGAGTAAGGGCTAACTTATTAGAAAGATCCTTTTTTGAATTTTGGACAGGGTCGTTATAAAATCGGGGCTCAAAAAGGGAAAGTTGCCCCTTAACGACCTGTCCAAACTGCTGGAACTAGGAAGCTGAAATTCGGTACTTAGGTTCCTCTTCCAGCCTAATTCCAACCGGGAGGGACAAAAAAAGAAAAAGTGTCCCTCTTGACAGCCTGCTCAAACTGCTGGAACTAGGAAGCTGAAATTCCCTGTCGATGGATTTTCGGAAATTTCTACCGAGAGGGGCACAAATAGTAAAAGTTGGCTAGAAACCTGAAATATGTTACTTGGAGTATGGGCTTTTTGGACCGGGAAGGTGCTTTTTGGACAGGGACATTGCAAAAATGGGGATTAATGAAGCGAAAAGTGCCGCTTAAAGGCCTGCCCAAACCGCTGGAGGTAGGAAGCTGAAATTTGGTATTAAAGTTCCTCCTCTATTGTAGACATCCGCTAAGATGAGATTTTTGGAAATTTCTATAGGTAGGGTTAAAAACAGGAAAAGTCTCCCCCTTAATGGCCTGGCCAAACTGCTGAAACAAGGGAGCTTAAATTCGGTATTTGGGTTCCTTCTCCAACGTTGACGTCCCCTAAGATGGTATTTTTGGAAATTCATACCGGGAGGGGTAAAAAGGGAAAAAACTTCCCCCTTGACGGCCTGGCCAAACTGCTGGATATAGAGACCTAAAATTATGTATGTAGTAGGTTCCTCCTCCAAGGCAGACGTCCTCTAAGACGGAATTTTTGGAAATTCCTACCGGGAGGGGTAAAAACGGAATAATTCTCCCCCTTGATGGCCTAACCGAACCCTTCGGCTAGAAACCTGTAATATATAATATGTTTTCCTTGGAGTATGGGCTAACTTATCGACAAGGCATTTCTAGGACTTTGGACAGGAACGTGGTAAAAATGGTGGTTCAAAAGGGGAAAATTGCCCCCCCCCCTTAACGTCTGCGTCTTTAGCTAGAAACCTAAAACTTAAAGAACAAGTGTATATGAAATACTAAAATTAAGAAACTAAATAGGAAACGAGTGGAATTGAAACACTACACAAGTGGAATGAAATGGATATAAACGTTGAACGAGTGGAATTGAAATTATAGACAATGCAAATGGATTGGAAGAGGGAATTACCTGTTCAAACACTATCCACGGAATATGAAACTTATGTAGCATTGAAACATACTCTCCAAAAAGTTAAACAAATTTTCTAAAAGAAAAAAAACCTTAGAAAAGGAATGGAATTTATATATTCCGATATTTAAACTTCATGTAACGAAGCACCGGTGGAAGAAACCGACGCAGTAAATTTTCCAACTGAATTTGTGAATTTACTTGAATTGCCAGGTCTACCTTTACATAAACTGGAATTAAAAAAAAAACTTTAAGGCACGCTAACAACCCTGCTTTACATTATTTATTTTCATTCAAAACACAAATGAACAAAACTACTTACGGGTCTATCTACCTAAGTTCGCACTTTACCAAATTATCTTAACATACACACGTATATTGCAATTTATTTTGGATTCATTACTAACAATCCACTTTCATGAGAAAAAGTGATCAAATATTTATTTTAAACCCATTGTTGTGCAGAATTATTTATTTGTGGTGGCTGGGTGAAGGCTTTAAATAAAAAAACGAATTTAATAAAAATTGTGGGGGGCGCAGCCCCCCGGGGGGGAGGGCGCAGCCCTCCCCCCCTTAACCCTTAAGGCACGCTAACAACGTAGCGGGCTGCGCCCGCTAGTAACATTATAATGTAATTAATAGATAACTCCAAAATTCTAGTGTATGCATTTTTATCAAAAATTATGACGAAAAATCGTTACAGAGTTGAAGTCGTGTTAGCATAGATAAAAACGTTACTTTTCCTCTTCATAAAAATTCTTACAGTTAGTGTATAGCTTCATTGGTTATTAAAATAAAAGCTATTAAATTAAAAAAAAAACCTTATGAGTTACTGGTTACTAGGGTTATGACTCATTTTTAACAAAAATTTTACCTATCATCACGTGATGGGCAATACTAAATTAAAAATAAAAATCGTATTTTCGGGTCATTTCGGCAAAAAAACCTTCCGCACCAAATGAAATTTATAAAAATAATTTTTGCTCGGGGATTTTGTTTAATTAACATAAGGAATTATTACAAAAACTATTGTTAACGACAAAAAATGTTTCCAAAAGTCCCTCCAAAAAGGTTTCGCAATTTTTACCTTAAATAGCTTTTAATAAACATCGTTTGAGTCCCATTTGTTTAAAACTTAGGAGAAATATTTTAATTAAACTAAAACCATATAGACCAAATTTCAACCCTTTTGGTGCGGGAACTTTTTTGACAGCAGTGAAAAAGTAAGATTGGGTTTCTTAATATTTTTTTATGGCTGTTTTGGCTAGGGCATGTAAAATTTGATATTTGCAAAAAAAAATCAAAAAATCATAACCCTACTGGTTACTGAGTTTACATTTGGCCTATCAAATTGGTCACAAATTTTATGTATTAACAAAAAATTGGTCAGATTGTTATAAATTTTGTAAAACAGGTGACAATGCGCTGATATATATCGCAATATATAACTCAAATGTAATCCATGCATTAAAAATTAATCCATGCATTAAAAATTGGAAAAAATTCGGTTATGACAACGGAATTGTTTTGAGAGTGTAAAAGTTTTATTTTGCGTATTTCTTTAATTGATTAAAATTTAAAATTTTTTCCACGATGGTATTATTTGTTTATCATTACACCAGCTGTCCCTTTTACAATTTTCCGAAGTTAATAGTAAAAAGAGAAACACAAATACACCATTTTGAGCGCTCTCATTTGCCCAATTTTCGAGTACGGGAACGCTTTTTAGTAAAAATGGTTTCCGCGGTAACATAAAGAAACAGACCTTTTATGTGATAATTCAGCAGAAAAATTTAGTTATTAATTGCCTAATAAGAAAGAAAATTTATTTCAATATAAAAATGTTTTTTATAAAATAGCCAGAGGCACAAAATTTAAAAAAAAAATATCTCCAAGAGTGTAAAAAGGTAAGGGTTTTTGAAACTTTTTAAATATTACAATTAAGAATGGCTTATAACCATAAAAGTAAATTTAATTTTTAACGCATTTTCAAACCTCTAATCTAAATTATATATTTCAAGTGTAATTTTATTTCTAGGTGATTTCAATTTTCAAAAATTTTAGTTTTTATGTCAATATTTAAAAATGTTTGCCATCCGTTTCCGATATGGAGTAGGTATGTTGCTTTACCCATTTTTTGCCAAGCATCGACTCCGTGGGAATTTTCAGGTTCCAATGCTAAATGAATACAAATAACGGTCTCTCCTGCTACAAGAAACAGAAATATTTGCTAGAAAATAGTAGACTTAAAATTGTTTGTGATGTTTTAGTCGATTTTCAATGCCTAATGTCTGAATGGCAGTTTTTTGTACATGCCGCTCGTCTTTGAAACAATCTTCCACTAAGTCAACAAGTAAACAGCAATGCTAATAGTTTCAAAACATTTTTATTTAATTTTTTCAAATAATTTTTCTTTTTTTGCTTATCAATATTGTTATATTTGTACTAAGTTTGTTTATGTGAATTTATAATTAATAATAATATAAAAATTCTTTTTTGTAACGTAATACGCTCCTGTACTATAAATATAAGACACAGTCTTGTTGTACAGGAAATGGAATCAATTAAATAAATAAATAAATAAATAAATAAATAAATATCCAGGAAAATTTTTGCCGATCTTAGCAGTGTAAATTGTCATTTTCGATTAACTCAAATATAGCTGAAATTTTGTAAATTTAACAGATTTTTTCTTGCTGTTCTTACTTTTCTAATGTTTAGCAAATGTTCCGCTGAGTTCAGCTGTTTTTTAGGAAAATTTTTTGAAGACCTTTATATTAGTGTATGAACAATTGAAAAAATTTCTCGAATGAACGAGTGAACTAAAAGAACACACTAGCTCAAAAATAAAATTGATTGAAATGATTGATTGAACTATAATGCCCAGTTCTAGTAATTTTTATTCCGAATGTTTTTTGTACAAAATGTTTAATTTTGTAAGGAAATTTCCGGGTGTCCTGACATTTTTACTCACAATTTCTAAACCGATTTCGACAATTTTTAACACAAAACTGATTATAACAAACAATTTGAGTAAAATTAAGCAACTGATAGTGCGCCTTTGTTACGTGAACGTGATTAAAATTTCAACAGGATATCAAATTAAAATCCGAGTTATATTTACAAAACCCTTTGAGGATTTTGTTTTAGCAACAAGCTGACCGCGGTGATTATTTTGCAAGGTCTTCTAAAACCGCAGAATCTATTTTTGTTAACTATACTGCAAGAAGCTTATTGGGACAAATTCGAATTTATATATGTATTTAATTTACAGTCACTTCTAGAATAAATTTCTTATTTCTCTTAAAGTACGCTTTTTCACGGACGTGGTGGAAACAAAATTGTAAAATGTCAAAATTATGCCAAATTATCACCCTATAGTACAATCAGATAAAAAAGTTAGTAAAAAAAATTTGTAAATATTTTTCAATTGCACTTTACTATTTACGAGTATTACTGATTTTTAGTTGCTGATTTCAACAAAACATAAGGAGTGAGATCATAAAAATGTTAACACACATAAAGTTAAATAAAAAACAAACCACTGAATCTTAAGACTTCAGACCAAATTTTTTATTAAATCAAATTTAATATAAAGTCAAACAAAAAAAACAGCATGGAATTCTACCCACTACGAACAAAGTTATCCACTTTTTCCGGAAACCCCCCCATTAAAGCTTTTATGGTAGTATCTGTTACCTTTTTAGAGCAGGGGGTCCATCTACATTTTAAATCTTGCATGTCCTGGGAACCCTTTTTTGTGCCCTTTAATTCTCTTTTAACAAGAGCCCAACATCTCTCCACTGGCCTGAGCTCCGGGCAGTTTGGTGGATTTGCCTCTCTTGGTACAAAAACCACATTATTACATTATACCACTCCAGCGCTTTCTTGCTGTAGTGACAAGATGCTAAATCGGGCCAAAAGTAAGTCGATACATTGTGCTGACTCAAAAATGGCAGAAGTCTGTTCTGGAAACACTCCTTGATATAAATTTCGCTGTTTATAGAGCCAGATGTCACAAATGACTGGCTTCTTTGGCCGCAGCTACATATGGCTTGCCATACTAGGAATTTTTTAGGGAATTTCGTTTGCTTTTTCGACCTAAATTTTTCCGCAACATTTCCTCGGACATCGGAAACATAAAATTCTTGACCAGGAGCTGCGAAAAATCAGCCAGGACATAAGTTTCGTCGTCCATTACACAACAGTTGTATTTTTGTATAAAATTTGATTTCAATTTTCGAGCTCTGGTTTTTAAAAGCGTTTTTATCGGGAACTTTTTGAACTTTGTACGACTTTAGTCCTGCCTTACGTTTCACTTTACGTACAAAAAAGTCCGAGCATTGGGCTAACCGAGCTGTTTTTCTGCCAGATGTGTTAGGAGCTTTCTTAAGGATGCTTTTAACTTTATATGCCTTACCAACGACGATAACCAGTCGTTGTTGCTGTTCCCGGCTTCCTTTCAATTGTTAGGTGTTCCAGATACCTTTTTACCACTTTTGAAACTGTTTGGCGGCATACATTAGTCTCTTTTGCAATTTTTTTGTATGTCCATGTTTGGTTTTGTTGAAAATATTTAATTATTTTTGAACGCACTTTTCCTTCATCGTCCATTGTGTAAAAAGTTGCAAATTAAAACTAATGATGTAAATTAATTTATTAACTGACATATTTTTAAAATGTAAATTGCCGAAAAAAAAAATATGAGAAGCTTTAAACCAAAGTTATAGGCAAAAATGTGTGTTAACATTTTTATGATCTCACTCCTTATTACTAATTTTTCTAAACCGAGTGCTAAACTTAGCAAAAAATATACTAATTTAACAACAAGTGTATACTTTAAGGAAATTTTATTTACAAGAATTCGTTGCTTTTTTACAATCGAAAGAAAAGAAATATTTTTTTTTAATAAATTTGACTTTAATTATTTTTTTTTTTTAGATTTTACATTTTTTTTTTAGTGCCCTTTTTTGGTAATTTCAGCAGATTGATTTTAAATTGCATTTTACAACAATTTACTGAAATTTAGCAAAATTTTCAGTAGCCCTTACAGACTTTTTGGGTTGAGTGTAATAGCTTGTGCCTACAAGCAGGAAAGCTGTAATTTTTAAGGAAAACCAAAGGTTAATTCATCAATTTTATATTTAAATTATAACAAATATGACGAAAACAATAAAAAAACAAAATTAACCACTTATCAATAAAAAGGTGCGAAAAAAATTTCAGTTTCCTATTTGCAGGCACATTTTATAAAGTTTTTTTCAGTAAATTGGAGGATTGCATTCTCTTTATTTTCTAACCTCTTTGATTACATAGCACACATAACTATTTAGGATTTTTAGAAAAACGGCTTTAACAAAAACTTTTTTTAGAAAACAGTTTTCGCAATTGAATTTCGAGTCCATTTTCAGACTTCAGAAACTTGGCCACTTGATATTTGATTTCAACTAAAAATAAATATTTTTTATAAAATTTTTTGAAAAACATTGTTATTTTCGACGTATTTTGTTAAGTTTTAAATTTGTGAAATCATTTCGGGGGGGGGGGGGGGCTCGAGACCCCAATCCCCCCCCTAACTACGTGCCTGTTGTAGTTGTAGTAGTTGCTGTTTTTAACAGAAATTACAGTTGTTGTTTTAGAAAAATTCAAAACAACTGTTATGACGGTTATTTAAGAAAACAACTAACGAAAAGTACTGTAATTTTGTAACAGTTGTTTAAATCAGTTATTTTTAATATCATAATATATAATTACCAAAACAGTAAGTTTACAGTAAACAGTTATTTTTGGTAGTTATTTAAAAAATAAAAAAATTTCGTTGAATTTTAAAAATTCTTGTTTAGTTTTTACTTGATATTATTGATATATTTCTAGTTTTCAAATAAAAATCAGAAAATGGTATTGTATATCCAATGCATAAAAGCATTATAATTGGAGAACGGTTTGGAATTTTTACTTCGAATTTTAAATAGGCTGAAGTAATAACACATGTTTTTGTAATCGAAAGAAAAAATATTATTTTTTTTATTAAAATATACTTTTATAAACGAATAGAATTGACTGTAAGAAACAGTAGTTTTTACCGATTTTGTCAGTTTTTTTGAAATTTTTGTAGCAAAAATTTATCAGTTAATTTTACGACATTGGTAGTTCTTTTTAATGCATTTGTTATTTATTTTTCAGCAGTTAAAAATAACAAAAGTTTTATTTATTTTAATATAAATACCTTTGTCGCATTTTTAACTACATATACCTTTGTTTTAACTGTGATTTTCATTAGATTCTACCGACAAATTTTTGTAAGTGTAGTTTCCTTGGATCATATGACAAATAAATGGAAAGAAACAAAAAATTTTAAAATTTTGAAATCAGTTTTAACACCCTAAATGCCTGAGATGTCCGATAATCTCAGACACCCAAGCCTTAGAATTGTTTTCTCTACAAAATACACGAATTTCATTAAGATCGGAGATTATCACATCAGTTACTGTCCTTGTAAGTGTATTGAGGAGACTATGTTGAAGAATAAAAACTTTTTTTTGCTATAAAAAACTGTGTTTCATTCATAATGTCTTGGACTTATTGATCCGCCCTTGTATTCCTAGTGTGGCGAGCAAATTGCAAGATTGTCTCCTGAAGAGACTGCCGCCATTCTTGAAACAGCGCAGACTCTCCAAATACTTTAGGTCAGATTTGACAACAGCCACTATAGAGAGTGGCCCAGTTAAAATCATAATGCATAAACGTTTCAATTACATTTTAAGAAAAAGTTAGAAATGATAGGGGATGTGTGACACACTTGATCCTTTAAAAGACTTGTTTACCCCCTACTATCTAAGAAAGTACATGAGAAAAAATTTTTCTTCTATCGATTGGTCCAAATTTTGCACTCGTCACTTTAGACTAATTTTTATTTTATTTTTTAGTTTGATTTAACTTTGTGATCTTACTTAGCAAATGTTTCTGAAGTTCCTATTTGAAATACAAAAATGTTGGTTATGTTATATAGGCTTGTATTCACAAATGCTTAATAAATTTAAAATGGGTTTAATAAACAAATTTTCCATACAAAATTTGTTTAATAAACCTATTTTAAATTTATTAATCATTTGTGAATACAAGCCATAATCTTTAACATTGTTATAAAAGGTGTTATTAGGGGTTTTCATATAAACTCGTAAATTCCTTGCAAACCTTGTATAAATACAAACCATATTTTTTACCCAGCTGGAAAATTTTTATTTTTTCTGTCTCCTCTTTCACATATTAAAATTTTATTCAAATCGGGGAGAATCACACCCGAAAGAAGAATATAAGACCCCGTACATTAATTTGTATCTCTTTCGTATGCATTGAATACATAAAAAACGTAAATGTAGTGAGGAATTCTGTTGAGAATTGTTTTTCTCTCTACGTTTCCGTAACTCCATCCCTTTATTTTATTAATTCAGAGTGATTTATTACATTGAGCATTAATTATAATTAATAATTCTAATTTTTTGTCTTTTATTTAACCTTCTTTTTATGTTTTTAATTTAACAATTTTCTTGAGCGTAAGGTTTGATTTTTCTTATAAAAAGTTTTTTATTATTTTCGATATTTCGCTACTCCATTGTGTAGCATCTTCAGGAAATAAGAAATTAACAAATTAATTAATTATTTGTTAATTTCTTATTTCCTGAAGATGCTACACAATGGAGTAGCGAAATATCGAAAATAATAAAAAACTTTTTATAAGAAAAATCAAACCTTACGCTCAAGAAAATTGTTAAATTAAAAATAATAATTCTAATAATAATTAATTATGTTAATTCATAATAAGGAAATTGGCCTCGAACTGAATTAATAAATTTCTAATTAATAATTAATTACAATAATTAATAATGCTTTCATTTAATATCAACGTTTAAAAAGCCGTAAAAAATAATTAAAAATTCATTATACGTAAATATTGGGAGTTAGAGGAAGATATATAAATAGATACCACTACTTTACTAGATAAGTCACAACAACAGAGTAGTAATTTGGAAGATGACAAAGCAAACTGTGATAAATTTATGTTGTTTTTTCTTTGGGATTTAAGATGTTTATTGACGCTCCTACTTAAAACATGAAATTGTCATTGAGTTGAAGCTAACAAATATTTCTAGGTCGTCCCTTAATTAGTTTTTTAATCCAGAATGAAATTCGGATAGGTACAAGCCTACAGCAAATTATTTACCACAATTTTTTAAAAAAGTTTTGAGTTTTTAACACATTTACTTTAATAAAAAAATTATATTTTTTAAACACTTCTGTAATTTTCTATCAATTTCGATTAATCGATTAATCGTAAGAAATTATTCGAATTATTCGTTATTCGAAATTTGGACATTTTGAATTATTCGAACAATTTTTGAGAAAAATTGTTCGAATAATCGAATAACAACTAATCGATTGAATACCCTAATGAAAACCCCTATTATTTAAAAAAAAATCCGTAGTTCATCTTGTAATTTTTTTACTACGACAAAAATAGAAAAATGACATTTCCTATACACTTAATCCCTTTTTTAATCCACTTGATCCCAGGGATCAAGTGTGTATTTGTTGAAAAAAATGGTTTTTATTATACAATAAAGTATTATTGGACTAATAAACTGTTAGTAATTTTTAACATGTAAAGGGTTTTTCAATAAGAGCGCTACAAAAGTTTTTTTAAATAAAACAAAAATGGTTTTGGATATCAATGAAATTCTTTATTCCTGTGAAAGTACGTTCGATGGCATTATGTATGGAAATCGATATCTTTTGCATGGCCACCACGGGCACGCTTGCAGAAGTCCAGCCGCTGAACCCAATTTTCGGTTTTCAAGCATAAATCGGCCGATGTTCGTACGAAGTTCATCAATCGTCGCTGGCTTGTTGGCATATATATATATTTGTTCCTTTTACTCCTGCAAGGAGTATAGGGCCGCATAGACCATAGATTTGACGTAGCCCCACAGAAAATAGTACAACGGCGTCAAATCGCACGACCGAGGCGGCCAATCGACTGGACCATTTCGTGAGTTAAAACGTTCTCCAAACTTGGTTTGCAATAAATTGATTGTGACATTCGCTGTGTGGCTTGTGGCGCCGTCCTGTTGGAACCACATGTCCTCCAAGTCCATATCATCCAATTGGGGCCAAAAATATTCGGTTATCATTGAACGGTAGCGATTCCCATTCACAGTAACGTGCCGGTCTTGATCATCACGGAAGAAGTACGGCCCAATGACGCCGCCGGCCCATAAACCGCACCAAACCGTAATTTTTTCGGGATGCAATGATGACTCATGGAGTACGTGTGGATTGCTGTCGGACCAATAACGCATATTTTGTTTATTGACGAAGCCATTCATTATGACGACCATAAATTGGACATAGCGCTCTTAACGTTGAGGCCACTGACTCCGAATTTCGGTAGTAAATTTTAATAATTTGGACTCGTTGTTGGCTCGTATATCTTTCCATCATGAAATGGCAAACCTAACTGAAGAGAAATGTCAAAAGAGCGGCAAGAAATATGGCGTCGTTTGCTGTCCCTGTCTTTCTACTTTTGTAGCGTCCCTGTTGAAGAACCCTTTATTAGTTGCCTGCATTGTTTTGAAGTTAATTTCGCTTAACAAAGTCGCTTGCAAGAAAGATCCGTGTGTGGGGTTCACCCAGATTTGGATGAAATTTGGATACGTTATTACTAGGGTTTGGGATTTCCCGGACTTTTTTATTTCCCGGGAAACGGGAATGAAAAAATTTGATTTTTGAAAAATATTTTTGAACAAAATTGTTAATGAAAACCACCTATATAAGTAATTTTTTTTTTAAAAACACTATTTCAGTACAAATGCAGTCTGTGTAGTGAGAATTCAAAGTAAAAATATCAGAATGTTGAACATTTGATTTCCCATAAATTACTCGCAGCATTGCGAAATGAATTGCATGATTCCAGCAGAAAGCACCTACTACTGGACTGTCGGAAACAAACCGTTTCATCACACTTGGCCCATTAGATATGGTGGCCACAATGTTATTTTCCAAAGACAAATAAAACTCCTCCAGTCTTATTTCTACAATTCTTCTTAATTCATCAGCATTACATCTTCCTGATATATAAACCAACCCCAGGTTATAAAATGATTTATTTCCGTTTATACATATGTTCAAATATCTCTTTTGTGATATTCTTGTCCATTCATCTAAGATTATAGTAAATCTCCTACTCTCCTGACCATAAATTTTTTATTTTTTGTGAACCAAATTTAGATGTCGGATAACCAAATTTAGATACCACCGTTAACCAGTCTTTTCTTTTCACATTTATTAATGAAAACGTTACTTATAAAATTATTGACCCTTAATATAAAGGAGTATTTTAAATTTAAAGTCGACTTTATTTTTAATCAAAGGGTTTTGTTCATTTTGTGTATGAAAACCTTACAAAAATATTTATATTTTCAAATATATTGATTGGTTGAAAATAAATTAACCAATCAGAATGCTCCAAAAATAAACCAAGTCAAGGAATACTGCCACCCAATATTTTAACTAAAGTCGACTTTACCTAAATTATACATTTGAAAAATTTAGATAGTAAGGGCGAATATTTGTAAGAAACAAAGCTTTTTTTCATATTTCTTTTAAACATTTTACCAAGTTTTTAGGTTTTACTACCTAAATTTTGAATAAGATATGCGAAAAATCTTTATTAGTTGAAATGCTCCTTATTACTTGGCAAAGATTTTATTTGTGTGTCAAATAAATGTATTCCCTTTTAAAAGATTTTAGCAGTGACATTTTTTTTTTTTGGTATTTAAAATGTTTTTTATGACTAAAATTAAAAAATCCTATTCGAAACAAAAACAATTTAAAAAATTTAATATTTTTAAAATTTCCCGTTTTCCCTGGAAAAATATATTATTTTCCCGGGAATTCGAAAGAGGCGATGAAAACCGCCTGAATTAGCCACACTGAGAGCAAGGCCTTACGTGGGTGAGATGGCTAAGCTGTAGAACTCTAGTATAGTTACGTTTGTAATGTGAGAGTACATGGGTTCGATTCCTACAGCCGACAGGTTGTTGAAAAAATTATCATATAGAGACAATCTGACAATAAAATACAAACAATAATACAATTTAATGGAAAATCACTGTCCATAAAAAAGCAGAAACTAGATCTAGTCTGATTTACAAATTAATAATGTGTTTATAACTTTGAAAAAATTTTTATTCTTCTTCTTAACCTCAAACCTACTTAAGTAACAACAGAATTTTAAGGGGCAAATTTTAAAGGTTGTCAAAAATTCAAATAGCAATATTTTTACTATATTATTTTTTTATTTAAAATATATGTTATTGTAGTATTTTCAAAAACTATTAGTTTTAAATTTCTCCAACCAAAATCGCCGACGCGTTTGCGGCTCAACTCTAAAAATCAATCGCCGCCGACCATTTTAGTCATTAGTTACCGCCAGCCGACAGCATGGACCGGCTTGTATCTCTGGCCACTGTACAGCCTTCATTAATTATTGGAAAATAAAATGAAAAGTGATTCTTAGTACCAGATAAATTCTCTAGTCCTTATCGTGGCCCGATTTTTATTTTTAAAATTTTTTTTAAACAAAGTTGCCACACAAACTTGAAAATTCCAAAAAAGTCAAGAAAAAACAACTTTACTTGGGAATATAAAATTTATTTGACTGAAATTCAAAAAAAGGCCACGATAAGGACTAAGGACACGATTTGTTGACTACCAAAGAAAAAAACCGGATCGAAATCGGCTAACCCACCTTGTCTGTACAGTGTCATCCGATTTTGAACTCATGGTTGTGAGAAAAACGCGTTTGAAGTTTAAAATTGATTTTACGCTAAGAAAACAGATTTAAAAACAAATTTTAAAAACCGTGTATGAACTAAATTCATACCTCGCAGTTTTCTACATGTGTACCAAATTTGGGAAGAATCAGTTATGAGTATTTTATATATTAAACGTAATAGTCTTAAAAACGATGGTAGATATATTATTATACATTATGCTACTCATATTATTTTGTAAAAATGCTATAATTTTGTACATTTTTTATTTTATTTCGTATTTTTTCCCCATTTTTATATATATTGATTACTCTTATAACTTATATTAAGCCATCAGCACCTGCCCCATATGACGTGTCTTCAACCTCCATCAAGGAATCGTCATTGTCTTTTTTTGAAAACTGCGTGCAATTCTTACATCTTTTGATGTGGTTTTTATCTTTCTATTCTTCCCTGTTATAAGATATACGATTTCTAATAAAAACAAGTTAATAAAAATGCAAACAAAAAGTGTTACATACAAATTTACCACATAGAGTATTACTTTGGGACTAAAACATATTTTACAAAAAACATGTGAAAATTTAATTTCTTCGAATTTTTTATTGAAATTTTCGGAGCATATAGAGAAAAGTATGCTCCATCCAAATAAAATATAAAAAAAAATCGAAAACAAAATTTTACCTAGACTCGATACCCCTCTTAAATAAAACATAACATTGTGGTACTAAAATTTCAAATAACTACTTTGTTTTCCATGTGGCATTCACCACTTACATGCCAAAATACTTTCGTTTATTCCTTACATTTTCTATATTTTCTGAATGTCATGAAATTTGGAGTCAGTAATTTCTGGAATATTTACAAACACATATATGATAATCAATTCAAGTTTTTTTTTTTCATTGTTAGTAAATATGTCCAGGCCCACCTCTACGTCCATTTTTTTAGATACCTCTAAAATTCCTATTGTATTTACCCTAATTCGCTCTATAAAAAAAATTGCAAAAAAATCTAATCTAATTTTTTATTTTTTTAGTTTAGTAATAGTCCGAATAAGGTTTTTAGGGAAAGAAAATTTGTCCACGTCTACGCCCATTTTTCCGATATATACAAAATTTCCTACCGGGAGGGGTAAAAATAGGAAGGCTCCCCCTTGATGGCCTACGCGAACCCCTTTGGCTAGAAGCATGAAATTTATAATGTTCTTTGGAGTATGGGCACGAACGTGGTAAAAATGGGGGTTCAAAAGGGGAAAAGTGCCCCGGCCCCTTAACGCCTGCCCAAAACTCTTTGGCTAAAAACTCGAAATTTAAAGAAAGAGTGTATTTGGAGCAACAAAATTGGAAAACGAAATGGAACGGGGAGCATTTGGAATGGAATAGGGAACGAGTGGAATTGAAACACTAAAGTTAAAAAACGGAATGGAACGGCGCAAGTGCAAAGAAATAGAATGGAAAGAGGAACGATTGATATTGATACACAAGACAGTGGGAACGTAATGAAATGAATCGGGAAACGAGTGGAATTGAAACACTAGGCAATGGGAACGAAATGCGACGAAATGGAATGGATCTGGGAAAGAGTGGAATTGCAACAATATATAAGAGAAATGGAATGGGATAGGAAACAAAATGGAATGGAAAGTGGAACGAAATGAAATGGAACGGCGAGGATTGCATGGAATTGGGAACGAGTGGAATTCAAACACCAAAGTTAAAAAACTAAATGAAACAGAGCAAGTGCAAAGAAATGGAATGGAAAGAGGAACGCTGATATTGAAACACAAGGTAGTGGTAACGAAACGGAATGAAACCGGGAATGAGTGGAATTGGAACACTAACATTGGGAAATGAAATGGAATAGAACGGGGAACGAGTGGAATTGGAACAGTAGATAACTGGAACGAAATGGAATTTGAATGACTCAAACCGGGGATGTATCCCCAAATTGGGGATTTTTTTTCGTCAATGTGGATAAAAATTTCCGTTTGGGGATCCGGGGATTTATTGGGGATGACACGAAATTTTAGGGGATTTTTTGGGGATAACATATTCTTGCCTTTTTATATATTTATGAATTTAACCCTGATAATTCTAAATATTTATATATTTCTTTAAAGTATGATGATAATAGTGCATGATTTTAGGCTACACAAATTTGTGTCTGGAAAGTTAATGTGCGCACAAACCTTAATTCCTTTTGGTGAAAATTTGAATTCCTTTTGGTTCCAAAATATTTAAGGTTATTCGGATGTAATATGAGTTATAAGAAGCTCTTCTTAAATTAAATATATACTTTACATGTTATTCAATTGTCAAAAATTCAATCCATCTGCTGAAATATTAAAAATTTTTATATAGTACCATAATCAACAAAATGTCTGAAGCTGTTTGGCTCACATTTTTTTATGCTGTTATTTAAATTTATTTGTTCTTTTTTATAATTTGTTAGAATTACAAAATTTATTGTGTTTGAGTGTATAAGGTACCGAAAAGAATTCAATAAATATGGTATTTTTACATTAATTAAATAAAAAAAGTTAACGAATACGAATTTTTACCTGAAAATAAAAATTGGGGATTTTTGGGGATAACAAATTAAAAATTGGGGATTTTGGGGGATAACAATTTGAAAATTGGGGATAAAGTCTGAAAAAACTGGCAACACTGAGGCAGGATTATATGAAAGACATATAGATATATTTGGGAGTTGTTAAGGGGAGGGGCAAAATGGGGTAACGAACCCCCTCCAATTACGTGTGCAAACCATTTAAGACAGAAATCTGAAACTTCCCGAGTAAAAAAAATTATAAATAATCATATGTGGCATATATAACAATATATAATTAGACATGTCGTTATGTATATCCATATATAATTATATATGACGTCTTTTTCCAAAATTGTTCCTTATATTATGCCATATATAATTTCATCTAATTAGATATCGACCTTTATAATATTAGATATGGTATATATGATTATATATTACATAGCATGGCTGATCTTATTGCATATATAGTTGTATATAGAGCTATATCTTAATATATATGGCGGCATTTTAAGAATATTTAATTATATATGGTATCATTTAAACAATATATAACTATATATGGTGCCAGTTAAACAATATATTAACATATATGGTGGCATTTAAACAATATATGATCATATATGGTACCTCATGAACAAAATCTTTAATACAGTTGCAGATATGATAATATATGCTACCATATATAGTACCATATACTTTGATTTATTTGTGATTAAGTTATATCTGTATAAATATACAGTTTCATCCGAAGAATGGCCCGATATATTTTTATCAATTGTTTATCAATTTTTATCTAATTGTATCAGTTAAGATCTGACCTGATTAAATAATGTGTTAATCAGATGAAATTATATCTTATTTTTGACCTGATACAATTTTATCGGTTTATATGTAATGGTGTCAGGTTTGATCGTAATTGGTTCAATTTTATATAAATAAAATATAATTGTATCCGACATTTACCTTATACAATTGTATCAAAGTTTTAAACTGATATCAGGTCAAAATTGGGTTATAACTATATAATTTTGTATACAAATATATCTATTTGGACCTAAACTGATACCATGTGATATAAACCAATAAAATTGTATCAGGTGAAAAATCTGATACAATTCCATCTGATTAACACATAATTTAATCAGGTCAGATCTAAAATGATGCAATTAGATAAAAGCTGATAAACAACTGATACAATTTTATCGGGCCATTTTTCGGATCAAATGGTACATGGATGACTCTTAAGTTATATATTACCATATAAAGCTCCATATTGTTTTCTTTAATAGGGAACATACCATATATGGTACAATTTAAACAATATATGGTCATTAGAGTGGGGCGATTTGTATGGACAAAATTTTTTTGATATTGTGCCATTGATTTTTCGATAGCTTTTGGCTAGTTGCCACATTTTTTATCCGATTTTCATAAGTAATACCTTTCTGGAAAGGTTGTAATGTTATATTGTTTACAACTTCATTAGTTGTTTCAAAAAGCCAACGCAAGATGGCGCTAATCTAGCATTTATTTAAAAATTGCAAAATATTGAAATTTGGGCGCCTCCAAAATGATTTTTTTGATATGTCGTAGTGGAATTTTTTTTTCCTCATGCCAAAAGCTATCGAAAAATCGATGGCACAATATCGATTGCTAAATCGACCCACCCTAATGGTCATATATGGTAACTCATCAGCAACCAGTGTTGCCATTTCAGTGCTTTTCGGGTATTTTTTTGGTGCTTTTTTTCTTCCGGTACCCGGTGATTTTTTACAAATACCCGTTTAAAAAAAGCGGGTATTTACGGTGCTTTTTCATATTTCAAGCAGTGCTTTTTGTACAGTTTATATTTTGGTATTTGTTCTCGTTTTTTAAAATTTTTCTTGAATTTTCTGTCAAAATTTAAAAAATAAAACGAACTTTACAAGAAATACATTATTGCACAATGTTTGTAGTACAATTTTAAATAGTAACTTCGTTACGTGAAATATTAGTTTGGTGCTTTTTTACCCCTTTTTTGGTTATTTTTTGAACCATTTTTAACGATTTTTCAAAGTTAAAATTTGTTTTTAAATTCTTGATTTAAATTTTTCAAAAAATTGATATCGTGCTTTTTTACCCCATTTTCGGTAAATTTTTACCCTTTTTACCCGTTTTCATAATGCTCGCGGTGATTTCCTGCCTTCAAGAGTTGGCAACACTGTCAGCAACTACAATATTAACAGTATTTCAGAAGCTATTAAAATTGTATTTCAGAAATTTTAAATGTATTTCAGAAATTATGGAATGTATTTCAGAAATTTATTAATTGTATTTCAGAAATAATCAAATCTATTTCAGAACTTGTTGATTGTTTATCATAGTTAATAGGGAAAAATTTCTAAATTACATTTCATAATTTCTGAAATACACTCAAAAAAAAAAGTCAGTAAAGTCAGCAAAAAATGTTGCTGTGTCAGCAAATTTTTAGTCAGGAGCGTGCTTGCAAAAAAGTTTGTAATTTCAGCAAAAGGTTTGCTGAAAATCAGCGAGCTGATTTTTACCAAAAAAATAGTAATCTTCAGCAAAAGTTTTGCTAACACTTAGTCGACTGCAAATGAAAAAAATCCTTGCTAAAATCACTAAACTTTTTGCTGAATGTTAGTAGACTGAAAAAAACTCAAAAAACTTGTTGCGAAATTATACTTTAGTTAATTTACTTGCTGAAAATTTAAATATAGAATATGTGTAGAGTTGTTTTCCGTTTTTTGTCATTTCCGTTTCCAGACAAACTGCGACATCTACATCTAGTCTATCTAGTTGTCGTCCAGGCTATGAATGCTGTTATCAGCACAATTTTTGTAGCAAAATAAATTAGTAAAACATTAGTTCAAAATTAGTTTAGTGCTAAAAAAATATAACTAAAATTTTTGCTGAAAACGGAATTTCAGCAAAAAAATTGCTGAAAACTAGTACACTTGATATACAAGACGTTTTACTAATTTTTTTACTAACTTATTTTTTTGAGTGTACAATTGATAATTTCTGGAATACAGTTTGATAATTTCTGAAATACAGTTGTGAATTTCGGAAATACAATTAATAAATTCTGAAATACAATTGATTAAACTGAAATTCAATTGACTAGTTCTGAAATACAATTCATAAATCTGAAAAATAATTGATAAGTTCTGAAATACAATTGATAAAACTGAAATTCAATTGATTATTTCTGAAATACAATTGATAAATCTTAAAAACAATTGATACAATTGGAAATGGTGTAGAGCATCAGAAAGATGCAAATAAAATTATTTTTTTTAAAAAATTCAATTTAATAAAAAAATATAATTTTATAAAAACATTTATAGAAAATAAAATTATAATTTTATAAAAAGAAAATCTTTTTATAAAAAAAAATGCATAGCCGTGAACGGTATCGAACTCGAGACCTTCTGAGTTTAAACCTTATTTTAACAAAATATTGTAATTTTTATAAAATCAATGCTCCGCCAGTGTATTATTTTTTGAACTGTTGTCAATATCTGTCTGGGATTTTATTTAATCCCAAATAAATGGAGATCTTACATACCCAGCAAAACCTTGGTAATGGGTTTGACCTTTTTCACGCATTGCCTGGCAATGGGTACCCCTTTACCCTTGGTTTTACTTAGAAACCTAAAGTAATACGTTACTAATATTGTGATTCATCAGTACTTATGTGGGAGATATGAAATAATGAGTTACCGATATGGAGATATATCACTACTTATTTGGAGTTTTTAAAATAATATATTACCGATATTGTGTTTAATAATAACTTATTAATAAGGGTAAAAATAATAAGTTATTCGTATTATATTATAAATACTTAATATGCGAAAGTACGATTTAATAAAAATTTAGAATCTAATTACATTGCTCGGATCGGTGTACTTTTAAACAACGTCATTACTGGTAACGTTTTATTTTATTCCCTATTTGTAACCAATGAAATTAGTAGTAATGTGTAACGACTTATTTCACTCCATACAAGTATGTACTTATTTTAGCTAACCAGAGAATTTAATATTACAAGTAATAACTTATTTCAGTACTTCCTTCGTAATCACTTATTTTAGCCTATACCGGTACGATTTAGGCAACCATTTACCCCCAATGACACCCCCATGTTAAAATAATGTGTTATACGACCAAAGTGTAAGTAGTTACAATTTTTAGTTTCTTATTACATTTCCCTTTACCTGGTAATAGAAGTTTTTGCTGGGTAGTACCCAAATATAATGCGGGATCTAATTTTATCTGTCATTTTTCTGGATAGTTTTAGATCTTACTTAATCCCCAAATATATTGCTGGATCTAATTCGATCTGCCATTTTAATACTGAAATAAATTGCTAGATCTAATTCGATCTGCAATTTATGGGATAAATTAAGATCTTACCAAATCCCCAAATATATAACTGGATTTAATTCGATCTGTAATTTATCGAAAAAGTTAAGATCTTACGCAATCCCGAAATATATTACTGGATCTAATTTTTGATCTGTCATTTTTTGGATATATTTAGATCTTACTTAATCCCCAAATATATTGCTGGATCTAATTCGATCTGCCATTTTTCGGATCAAATTAGATCTAAGTTTATCCACAAATATATTGCTGGATCTAATTCCATCTGCCATTTTTCGGATCAATTTAGATCTAAGTTTATCCCCAAATATATTGCTGGATCTAATTCGATCTGCCACTTTTTCGGATCAAATTAGATCGAAATTTATCCACAAATATATTGCTAGATCTAATTCGATCTGCCAAAATTGAGATCAAATTAGATCTAAGTTTATCCACAAATATATAGCTCTATCTAATTCGATCCGCCATTTTTCGGATCAAATTAGATCTAAGTTTATCCACAAATATATAACTGGATCTAATTCGATCCGCCATTTTTCGGATCAAATTAGATCTAGGTTTATCCCCATATATACAATGGGATCTAATACGATATCATTGGATACACCCAATTTTGAGATCTAATTGGATCAGCTAGATATTACAGCAGATCTTAAACAATATCAAATTGGATATGATTAGATATTGCGCGAGATCATTTTTTTTACTCGGGTTAGCATTGAAACATACTCTAGAAAAAGAATTCAATTTATATATTCCGATATTTAAAATTGTCGGTAACGAAGCATTGGACTCGCAAGTTATCTATTGATAGCAGGCAGCAGAAAACGTTTTTTTTTTTGTTTTTATCAAAAATAAATATCACTAAAGTTCAAAATGTTTTTATTTCTCAATCGAAAACAAAAAATTTCAAATGTACTTTAAAACAAAAATATCCCTCAAGTTGGAATTCCAAAAATATCTTTAGGTATAAATATCAAAAATAAAAAAATTGATAAAAAAATAAAACTTTTTAAAACGTTTTAAAAAACGTTTTTTTTTTTTGTTTTTCATCTTTGTACTAAGTACAAAAATATGAATAGAATTTTAAAATTTTTGTTTTATTTGTATGGTGGAGATACTATTTTGGTTTTTGGTTTCAAATCTGTAGAAAATCATATAATACCCTGGAGAGAACTGTTGAGTGGTATATACATACAAACATATATTGCAAATATTTTTTTTTTTGCTAAAATGTTTGCCAATTGACCAACATTTTGCACTAATATTGTTCATTTTCGGAATGAAATCGCTGTATAAGTTTTCTAATTAAATTTTTGCACCATGAAACCTTTTTCGCATTCCGCCATTAATTCGCAATTTTTTAAGTGCAGATTTTTAAAATTTATAACCTAGGGACCATAATACCCATATCTCATACCAAAGTTTGGTAATTAGTTCGCAAAAAAAAATTGCCAAAAAAAATTTGCAAAAAAAAAATTTTTTCCATTAATGTATTCTCTTGCAGAATATAAATTGCTGATTAGGTTTCTTAACTATTTTTTTGTATCATAAAGGCTTTTTTCGCATTCCGCCAATATTTTGCAATTTTTTGAGTGCGGTTTTTTAAAATTTTTAACCTTAGGACAATAATTCCCATATCTTATGCCGAAGTTTGGTGGTTAGTATGCAAAAAGTTTCGCGAAAAAAAATTTAGCAAAAAGGAAAATTTTTCCATCAACATACTCATTTGAAGTTCTGAAAATACAATTGATAAAACTGAAATTCAATTGATTATTTCTGAAATACAATTGATAAATCTTAAAAACAATTGATACAATTGGAAATGGTGTAGAGCATCAGAAAGATGCAAATAAATTCTTGATTTAAATTTTTCAAAAAATTGATATCGTGCTTTTTTACCCCATTTTCGGTAAATTTTTACCCTTTTTACCCGTTTTCATAATGCTCGCGGTGATTTCCTGCCTTCAAGAGTTGGCAACACTGTCAGCAACTACAATATTAACAGTATTTCAGAAGCTATTAAAATTGTATTTCAGAAATTTTAAATGTATTTCAGAAATTATGGAATGTATTTCAGAAATTTATTAATTGTATTTCAGAAATAATCAAATCTATTTCAGAACTTGTTGATTGTTTATCATAGTTAATAGGGAAAAATTTCTAAATTACATTTCATAATTTCTGAAATACACTCAAAAAAAAAAGTCAGTAAAGTCAGCAAAAAATGTTGCTGTGTCAGCAAATTTTTAGTCAGGAGCGTGCTTGCAAAAAAGTTTGTAATTTCAGCAAAAGGTTTGCTGAAAATCAGCGAGCTGATTTTTACCAAAAAAATAGTAATCTTCAGCAAAAGTTTTGCTAACACTTAGTCGACTGCAAATGAAAAAAATCCTTGCTAAAATCACTAAACTTTTTGCTGAATGTTAGTAGACTGAAAAAAACTCAAAAAACTTGTTGCGAAATTATACTTTAGTTAATTTACTTGCTGAAAATTTAAATATAGAATATGTGTAGAGTTGTTTTCCGTTTTTTGTCATTTCCGTTTCCAGACAAACTGCGACATCTACATCTAGTCTATCTAGTTGTCGTCCAGGCTATGAATGCTGTTATCAGCACAATTTTTGTAGCAAAATAAATTAGTAAAACATTAGTTCAAAATTAGTTTAGTGCTAAAAAAATATAACTAAAATTTTTGCTGAAAACGGAATTTCAGCAAAAAAATTGCTGAAAACTAGTACACTTGATATACAAGACGTTTTACTAATTTTTTTACTAACTTATTTTTTTGAGTGTACAATTGATAATTTCTGGAATACAGTTTGATAATTTCTGAAATACAGTTGTGAATTTCGGAAATACAATTAATAAATTCTGAAATACAATTGATTAAACTGAAATTCAATTGACTAGTTCTGAAATACAATTCATAAATCTGAAAAATAATTGATAAGTTCTGAAATACAATTGATAAAACTGAAATTCAATTGATTATTTCTGAAATACAATTGATAAATCTTAAAAACAATTGATACAATTGGAAATGGTGTAGAGCATCAGAAAGATGCAAATAAAATTATTTTTTTTAAAAAATTCAATTTAATAAAAAAATATAATTTTATAAAAACATTTATAGAAAATAAAATTATAATTTTATAAAAAGAAAATCTTTTTATAAAAAAAAATGCATAGCCGTGAACGGTATCGAACTCGAGACCTTCTGAGTTTAAACCTTATTTTAACAAAATATTGTAATTTTTATAAAATCAATGCTCCGCCAGTGTATTATTTTTTGAACTGTTGTCAATATCTGTCTGGGATTTTATTTAATCCCAAATAAATGGAGATCTTACATACCCAGCAAAACCTTGGTAATGGGTTTGACCTTTTTCACGCATTGCCTGGCAATGGGTACCCCTTTACCCTTGGTTTTACTTAGAAACCTAAAGTAATACGTTACTAATATTGTGATTCATCAGTACTTATGTGGGAGATATGAAATAATGAGTTACCGATATGGAGATATATCACTACTTATTTGGAGTTTTTAAAATAATATATTACCGATATTGTGTTTAATAATAACTTATTAATAAGGGTAAAAATAATAAGTTATTCGTATTATATTATAAATACTTAATATGCGAAAGTACGATTTAATAAAAATTTAGAATCTAATTACATTGCTCGGATCGGTGTACTTTTAAACAACGTCATTACTGGTAACGTTTTATTTTATTCCCTATTTGTAACCAATGAAATTAGTAGTAATGTGTAACGACTTATTTCACTCCATACAAGTATGTACTTATTTTAGCTAACCAGAGAATTTAATATTACAAGTAATAACTTATTTCAGTACTTCCTTCGTAATCACTTATTTTAGCCTATACCGGTACGATTTAGGCAACCATTTACCCCCAATGACACCCCCATGTTAAAATAATGTGTTATACGACCAAAGTGTAAGTAGTTACAATTTTTAGTTTCTTATTACATTTCCCTTTACCTGGTAATAGAAGTTTTTGCTGGGTAGTACCCAAATATAATGCGGGATCTAATTTTATCTGTCATTTTTCTGGATAGTTTTAGATCTTACTTAATCCCCAAATATATTGCTGGATCTAATTCGATCTGCCATTTTAATACTGAAATAAATTGCTAGATCTAATTCGATCTGCAATTTATGGGATAAATTAAGATCTTACCAAATCCCCAAATATATAACTGGATTTAATTCGATCTGTAATTTATCGAAAAAGTTAAGATCTTACGCAATCCCGAAATATATTACTGGATCTAATTTTTGATCTGTCATTTTTTGGATATATTTAGATCTTACTTAATCCCCAAATATATTGCTGGATCTAATTCGATCTGCCATTTTTCGGATCAAATTAGATCTAAGTTTATCCACAAATATATTGCTGGATCTAATTCCATCTGCCATTTTTCGGATCAATTTAGATCTAAGTTTATCCCCAAATATATTGCTGGATCTAATTCGATCTGCCACTTTTTCGGATCAAATTAGATCGAAATTTATCCACAAATATATTGCTAGATCTAATTCGATCTGCCAAAATTGAGATCAAATTAGATCTAAGTTTATCCACAAATATATAGCTCTATCTAATTCGATCCGCCATTTTTCGGATCAAATTAGATCTAAGTTTATCCACAAATATATAACTGGATCTAATTCGATCCGCCATTTTTCGGATCAAATTAGATCTAGGTTTATCCCCATATATACAATGGGATCTAATACGATATCATTGGATACACCCAATTTTGAGATCTAATTGGATCAGCTAGATATTACAGCAGATCTTAAACAATATCAAATTGGATATGATTAGATATTGCGCGAGATAATTTTTTTTTACTCGGGTTAGCATTGAAACATACTCTAGAAAAAGAATTCAATTTATATATTCCGATATTTAAAATTGTCGGTAACGAAGCATTGGACTCGCAAGTTATCTATTGATAGCAGGCAGCAGAAAACGTTTTTTTTTTTTGTTTTTATCAAAAATAAATATCACTAAAGTTCAAAATGTTTTTATTTCTCAATCGAAAACAAAAAATTTCAAATGTACTTTAAAACAAAAATATCCCTCAAGTTGGAATTCCAAAAATATCTTTAGGTATAAATATCAAAAATAAAAAAATTGATAAAAAAATAAAACTTTTTAAAACGTTTTAAAAAACGTTTTTTTTTTTTGTTTTTCATCTTTGTACTAAGTACAAAAATATGAATAGAATTTTAAAATTTTTGTTTTATTTTTATGGTGGAGATACTATTTTGGTTTTTGTTTTCAAATCTGTAGAAAATCATATAATACCCTGGAGAGAACTGTTGAGTGGTATATACATACAAACATATATTGCAAATATTTTTTTTTTTTGCTAAAATGTTTGCCAATTGACCAACATTTTGCACTAATATTGTTCATTTTCGGAATGAAATCGCTGTATAAGTTTTCTAATTAAATTTTTGCACCATGAAACCTTTTTCGCATTCCGCCATTAATTCGCAATTTTTTAAGTGCAGATTTTTAAAATTTATAACCTAGGGACCATAATACCCATATCTCATACCAAAGTTTGGTAATTAGTTCGCAAAAAAAAATTGCCAAAAAAAATTTGCAAAAAAAAAATTTTTTCCATTAATGTATTCTCTTGCAGAATATAAATTGCTGATTAGGTTTCTTAACTATTTTTTTGTATCATAAAGGCTTTTTTCGCATTCCGCCAATATTTTGCAATTTTTTGAGTGCGGTTTTTTAAAATTTTTAACCTTAGGACAATAATTCCCATATCTTATGCCGAAGTTTGGTGGTTAGTATGCAAAAAGTTTCGCGAAAAAAAATTTAGCAAAAAGGAAAATTTTTCCATCAACATACTCATTTGAAGAATGTAAATCGCTGACTGAGTTTTTTAATTTATTTTTTGTACCATAAAGTTTTTTTTCGCGTTCCGCCATTATTTTGCAAATTTTTAAGCGCGGTTTTTTTTTAACTCACAACCTAGGGACTATAATACCTATATCCTATACCAAAATTAACTGGTTAGATTGCAAAAACAAAAAAAATTGGGAAAAAAAATTTTCCAAAAAGGAATAGTTTTGCATCAATATACATATGTATGTATATGTATGTAACATATGTATAGCAGAATGTTAATCGCTGATTAAGTTAAAAAAATTTTGGGTGCGGTTTTTTAAAATTCATTAATTTGGGACTATGATACCCATATCTTATGCCAAAGTTTGGTAGTTCTTACGCAAAAAATTTCGCGAAAAATAAATTTTGCAAAAAGGAAAATTTCTGCATCAACATATTTGTTTGCAGAATGTAAATCGCTGACTGAGTTTTTTAATTTATTTTTTGTACCACAAAGCTTTTTTTCGCGTTCCGCGATTTTTTTGCCATTTTTTAAGTGCGGATTTTTAAAATTCATAATCTTGGGACTATAAGACCAATATTCTCATATCAAAGTTTGGTGGTTAGTTTGCAAAAAAAAATTCGCGAAAAAAATTTTCCGAAAAGAAAATTTTTTGCATCAGTGTATTTGTTTGCAGAATGTAAATTTCTGATAAGAATTTTTAATTCATTTGTTGTACCATAAAGTTTTTTTTCGCGTTCCGACATTAGTTTGCAATTTTTTAAGTGGGGTTCTTTAAAATCCATAATCTAGGGACTATAATACATATATCCTATATAAAAATTTTTGCAAAAAGGAATAGTTTTGCATCAATATATTTGCTTGCAGAATGTTAATCGCTGATTAAATATCAAAATTAAAATTTTGTACCATAAAGCCTTTTTTCGCATTCCGCCATTATTTTTAAATTTTTTAAGTGCAGTTTTTGTGGTTAGTTGCTCACAAATCCTATGATTTTAATGACCACAGTTTGTCTTTTGCACAAAATTATTCAGCTTATCATGCTTTGTAGAAGTCTTTTCGGCTGAAATTTTTATTACTTTTTAATAACTATTGGATGCAGAAATGTGTCTGTGAATGTTGTTTTAAGAATTTTTACAAAATTTATATGTAATTGTAATCAGAAAAAACTAAAAAAAACGTTTTAAAACGTT
Source organism: Leucophora obtusa (assembly GCA_949987735.1). NCBI lineage: Eukaryota > Metazoa > Arthropoda > Insecta > Diptera > Anthomyiidae > Leucophora > Leucophora obtusa. The sequence goes on from OX465297.1 coordinate 44,591,708, forward strand.
TTATTTTGTTTTTTCCTCAATACAAAAAAAACGTTTATTTTTTTTGTTTTTTCCTCAGTATAAAATAAAAATAATTCTCAACTGTCCTGAAAATATCAGTACGGATATTTTTTAAATTTTTTTTTCGAAAAGAAAACAAAAAATAAAAAAATTGATGAAAACAAAATATCCATCAAGAAAAATAAATTCATTTGTACACAAGTGATTTTTTTTTATTGAGGAAAAAAACAAAATAAAACGTTTTAAAAGTATTAATATCGGGTGCCTGATTGATAGGGTGTACAGTAGTTTTGATTTAACTGCCTTTTTCGTAAGTGCACATTTGCTATAACTGCACAAAATTTTAGTTTCGTTTCTATGTGTTGTCAACTTTTTTTGTGACAAAAATATTCTAATTTAGTCGTTTTTTAACCATAAAAATCGCAAGATCTGGTGCAAAGCACAAAATTGTCATCATTAGCTTCATTTGTTTTGTTTGTTTTCAGTCCGTATTGGTATACGTGCACATTAAAGCAGGTAAAACCTGCACCTTAAAATAGGTAAAATTAGCTGCGTTTTTGTGCAGCTAAGTCAAAATTATTGTAATAAACCGATTCAGTAAACCTTCCAACTGAATTTGTAAATTCACTTGAATTTCCAGGTCCAATTTGTAGCGAGTTGTTTATTTTTAAATTTATTTAGGCTTATTAAAACTTATACTATATTACAAAACTTTAACTTTAATTTAGCTTATCACGTCTGTTCGAGAACAATCTAGCACGACAATTGTACGTGTTGTACAACGTAAAAATATAAAAGTAAACAATCATGATAGTGTTGGTAAATGAAAGTTGCAATAAATACCGTAGTAAAAAAGGTTTTAAAAAAAGTTATTTAAAACAAATGGTTTATTTAAAATAACTGTTTGTTAACCCATGTTTGTTAGAGTTCAATTATGTCTCAAAAGTTAAAGTTGAACTTTTGAAGTAAATTTTAAGGAAAAGTATAACTTTGGAATTTCCATTGGAATCTTATTGTCTTTAATATATATCTGTAAAAGAGTGTCACTTCCGAAATCATTAACCATTAGCTGCAGAGACAAAAAATGTCAAATAAGTGGTGTCTGTCCAAAACCAAGAAGGGTTAAAAAATTGTGACCTGATACTGTGTTTTTGTTTTTGAAATAAATGTTTTTAAACTCAGAAAATACTCGTATTTAAGATTTTCGTAATATTAACAAAAAACGATTAAAAAAGCTAAAGTCGGAAATGCCGACTATAAGGTACCCTAGACCAGACTGATTAAAAGCTAACTAATGTTTGGAATGGATTTGTGTCAAAATTTGCCTATAAAATGATAAAAAAAAATATATATAATAACGGCAAAAAATTTTGATTTTACCTAATGTTATGTGTAGAAGACAATGGAGAACATTTGTTGCGGCCCTATGTTCCACTGGGAATTAAAGGATTAAATATATATATATATGTGTATTTAAGAGAAAATCGGAAATATATTCCATATGCTCGATAGGTCCAAATATCAAACGGTTCTACATAAAATCAATACACTTTTTCCATAGGCCCATCAGCGTACCAACTTTCATTAAAATATCTTCTTATTTGGGCTTGTAGCGTGCGAAAAAAAAACAATTTTCGGGGGACCTCTATATGGGCACATGGGCCAAATTAATAGGCTTTCTCCTTGGTGTAAAAAATTTCATAAGTTGGTGAACAAATTTCACCAAAGTATATCAATAGGCTTTCTCCTTGGTGTAAAAAATTTCATAAGTTGGTGAACAAATTTCACCAAAGTATATAAATATTTGCGACCCGGAGCTTGCGCACAAGAATACATGGACAGACAGACATACGGACGGACGGACAGACGGATATCGTGAAATCAGAACAAGAAGCGATTCTTAGTAGAGATGGGCACGTGAGCAGAATTTTGCGAGATTTACGTAAATCACGGGTGATCACGCGTAAGTGTGAGTGAAACCTTAATTTACCAACGTGAATGTGCGTGAGTGTGAGTAGATAAAATTTGTTAGTGAGTGAGTGCGAGAGTCGAATTTCACCGAAAATTTTTTTCGGCTTTTAATAAATATTTAAGTAGGTTAATATTATCCCGATTTCATATTTTTGGATTTTTGAAATAAAATATAAGTGGTAAAAGTACATACCCTGTGGGAAAACAGGGGTCAGTTGTGATGCCAACACCTGTCCCGTGACCGGTGAAAACATTACCGGTTTAAAAGAACATATCCTGTGACCTGTCTCGTGGCCGGTGAAAACAGGACCGGTCTGAAAGTACCAAACCGGTGACCTGGGCTAAATGGCCATTCAACCAGGCCATTCAAGTGATACAAATATTAGAGTTGTCAATAATTCGTGTTTTAATTTTATTATTTGATTATATGATTAATTATTAAAGTTATTGGATTAATGTTGTACGTATTGAGTAGGCGCTTAGTAATCATGTCATTCACCGGATTGTTGTCCAATCTTTTTGCGGAACTCTTGTATGTACAGTGGGGCGCACTGGTTAGAACATCCCGGTGAAAAATGTCCATATATGAACATTTATGGTTCAACCATATATGTATGGATCCGAAAAATGAGGTAACACCTAAGTATATGTTCATATATGGACATATATGAACATATACATTTATTAAATATATGCGAATACATGCGAACGTTGCTGTCCTTTATTATAAGGTTGTACGATAGATATAAATTTATGTATGACATTCAAATTAGGCGCTACATATGTTCCTTTTTTTATTCATGGCATTAAATATAATTCCATATTTATCCAAATATGAGTTCCTTTTACATATATGGAAAAATGTATTCTTCGAAATATGTTCAGATACAAGTCCCTTTTGCATAAATTGAATAACATATACTTTCATATTTGTCCATATATGAGTGCCATTTCCATATATGAAATAACAGATGCTTCCATATATGTCTGTATATGAAATTTTTTTCCATATATGGAATCACATATACTACCATATATGTTCATATAAAATCCATATATGTTCATAAAAAATCCATATTTGTTCATATGTGTCCATACATAAACCATATATGAACATGTTTGAGCGTATATGAACATTTTTCACCGGGATGTTAGTATTTCAGGATACGGACTAAACTATACTTTTCTAAAGACAAACTGTGAGCTAAATCCAAATCTGGCGTCTGTGAAAAAACATAGTTTTTTTATCAGAATTTTTCGAATTGTATTTTACTTTAAAATGCTTTCGAATTTTTTCTTTTTTTCGTGAAAATATTGTCTGATAAAATTTCCTATTAAAGAATTTTTTACAGTAAACATCGAAAAACTAAAAATTCAAGTGCTTTAAAAATTGCATGAATTAAACTTCTTTGAAAGCCATTTGTTTCAGTTAAAATCAAGTTCACAAATTGAGGTAGCTTTTTGGAAATTCTCTTTTAATTTCCTGTCGGCAACAAATAACCAAATATAAATAATTTTAAAACTTCATAAAAACAGGCATTTGACTGAACTAAAACAGATAAGATTTGTAGAATTTAAGTCATGGTAAAAATATATTGCGAATAACAAAAATTTATATCTAAATTGGTATTTATAGTGCACGGAATTCAATGCAAATCCATAATTTTGTCGATAGTCCAAAACTAATATGGACTAAAAATTTGTCCGAATCATGAAATTTAGAACAAAATTATATCGTTTTGTAGTTGTATATTTTGACAACAATGCATGCTTTTTTATATTTTGACGGGTTCTTTTTCGTCAGTGCTGACAGGTTTTTCTGCGTCAGTTCTGTGACAGGTGCTTTTGGGTCAGTCCTGTGACACGTCACAAGGGGCAATTGACCACCTCCTAGGACAAGCCCATGTAAAAGTTACCGGTCCTTTTTATATAAAAGAACCGGTCCAAGGACAGGTCCCCGTCCCCAGGGACCGGTCACGTGACGTGTCCGGTGACCGGTTCCTTTTCTCACAAGGTATTGATGGTAATGTTTAGTTTAACATTCACAAATTTTCTTACTGTGTTATTCAAAAATTTTTTAAATAGCCTAATTACAGATTTTTAGGCTAATTTGGCAAAAAGAATATTCACAAATGATTAATAAAGAAAAATTTATTAAACGCTTAATGCAGGGTATAGCCTAAAATATCTGTTTCTTAAAGTTTGGAAAAAGAAAACCACTGTAAAAAACTAAAAAACGTGAATTTACAATGATGAAATGAATTGTTTAAGAGTCATCCACCCAAGACATTTTGTATCCAACCAAAACAAGAAAACTGCAAAAATTCCAAGACTAAACTCTTTTTTCGAAACTTTTCCCAAATTTGCATGACCCGACTAAAAAAGATGTTATATAATCATATATCACCATATATAAACCAATATATACGTCCATATCTAATTTGATCCGAATATTGGAATATATAATTATATCAAGCGAGATAAGCATGTTATCTCACCTGATACAATTTGATTCGAAAAATGGGTCTATCTAACTGCATCAAATTATATATAAATACATATAATTTGATGAAGATTTTCAAAGAAAATTTTAGTAAATATTATTGGGATCACTTATTTCATTCATATTAAATCCAATGCTTAATGTTTAGAACAATTTTTGCTAATAAACTTGGAAATAGGTGACAAAATAAAACATTACAAAAATTTATCGGAACAACTTTTTTTAGGTTAGAGTTTTTATCTTTCTTTTATAAGAAAGATAACTGAATAACTGAATTAACTAATTAGAAATTTATTAATTCAGTTCGAGGCCAATTTCCTTATTATGAATTAACATAAGTACTTTTAAAAAAAAAACTGCTATTTTTCTTCATTAGGATACTCTCCTGACAAATACTTCACAGAATTTTTGCTTTCAAAAAACCTCTACACTTTCAGGAATGAAAAGACGATCGTTTCGGGGATTACGCCACCACTTTCCAAAGAAAACTGATGAAGGGGACCTGGAAAACCCCCGAAACGATCCTCTTTTCATTCCTGAAAGTGTAGAGGTTTTTTGAAAGCAAAAACTCTGTGAAGTATTTGTCAGGAGAGTATCCTGATGAAGAAAAAAAAACAGTTTTTGAAAAAAGTACTTATTATGTTAATTCATAATAAGGAAATAGTCCTCGAACTGAATTAATAAATTTCTAATTAATGAATTAAAAAGGTCGAAAAAAACAAATTTCATTTTTTTAAATAAAAATTAAAAACCAACATGATAAAAAATTAACTTTCACAATTAATTTTTTTTAACGGAAAAATAAATGAACTTAAACCATATTTATTTCAACATATGTTTGTCTAATTTTCAAATTTAAAAGTAAAAATAATTATTTCGACCTTTAATTCCACAATGAAAAAAAAATTCCTTTATTTATTTCTTTAAAATAATTTTGAGTTTAATAAAGAGTATTTCGCTAACTATTTGGAAAATATATGTTAAATTCAATTATAAACATTTATTTATATGTCAAAGTGCAAAATTCAAAACCAGATCCACAATTTCGGAGTTTTTTTTTTAATTTTTATAGTGCAATTAAACTTTATAAAATTTTGTATAATTAGATATCATGTCAGATAAATTTATACATAAAATTATTACAATTTTATATTAACTTTGTTATATATTTTGATATAAGATTGTTTAGAGAAGCTTATACGCCATTATATATAATTATGTATAAACTATATTTGCAGATCTCTTAATATATGCCTGGAGACCAAATCGCATATGATTATATATAACGTCATATCAAACATAGTTATAAAACCAAAGTGTTAATATAAATGTATATGGTCATATAAAGCCACACATATAAACATTTATAATTATATCAAATCATATAAGATTATATGAAAACTTTTTTAGTCGGGGAGAATAATATAAAAAGAAATTCAAAAAAATAGTGATGCATTTATAATAAAACCATACTCGATATACGAATACTTTCAGTATTCGTAATATAAAAAATTCTTTAACACAATTTGTTCCCATTATTACTTCTCAGTAATGTTTAAAAATCGTTTTTTAATATGTATGTTTTGGTTTGTAATAAAACATTTTAGTTTCCAAAATTTACAAAATATTTACCTACAATTACCGAGTCAATCGTTCACAAAATTCATGTATCACTAACAATAAAAAGAGAGAATATACAATGTGTTGCCAGAATTAAAAACAAAATTAATAAACTTTTATTGTATGTTTTTGAATATAATTTTTTAATAAAGGTTTAATAGAGACAATGAATACTTTAGAGAAATTTAAAGAAATTGTACGTGATTGTGCGTGATTTTAATTTTTCTTTCGTGAGCGTGAGTCAAAATTAACTCACGTCCCTATCTCTAATTCTGAATCGATCGGTATACTGAAAGGTTGGTCTAGGTATAATATTTTTTGGTATTACAAACATCAGCACACACTTTTTATACCCTGTCCACTAGGGTCTCCAAGCTTGTATGGAGGAAAATAGATTTTGAGTTATTGACCCTGCTACCCCGTGAAAATATTTATTTGGGTGTAAAAATACGTTCCCCAAAAAATTAAGATAATTTTTTATTGGGAAGGCGTGCCGCATCGGCCCGAAATTTGGAACATGGATTACAAAGGGAAATATGACTTTTTGTGCATTTTCTCAAAAATAATGATATTTTAAAACTAATTAGAATTAAAAACATAAAAGATTTCTGATTCGGAGTGAATTCTGTTTATAATAAAGCAATAAAAACTTAAATCGGTTAAAAAACACCCGAGGTATTACAATTTCGCAGACCACTTAATCAAGAAATTCGGGTCCAAAATTTTAAATTTATTGAAATTATCTACTACAGAAACATTTTTTTATTTTATAAGTTCCAAGAAACTCAGATAAGAAGTATTTTTTTATATTGCGTTTTGCTAACTCGTTTTAAATTAGTGGCAAAAAGTTCAGAATTTTTAAACACTGTTATCAAATCTACAATTTTTAATTTTTTTAAAGAAATTTGAAAAAAAATCAACGATTGGACTTTGAGGTTTTAGTATTAAGAATATGTTAGAGATTAAAAACTACAAAAATTGTAGGAATTACTTTTTTCATTTAGCTAGGGAGAGATTAGAGATTAAATATTAACCCTTCGTTGCATGATTTAATTTCCTTACAGGAAAAAAATTTTTGGAGTTTTATTCTTGTTGCATGTTTAGTTAGGATTACAGAAATTAAATTTGGTTGACTTCCTGTATCTATTATAACATTGCATATATGCAATATCATGCAGCATATGCATGGAAATGTATTAATTTTTCATACCTTCACATTTTATCGGTTTCAATGATCAAAAATTGTAAGTAAACACATTTTATGGTAATTCAAATTTTAAGAAAACAGTTTTGATTTAATTCATGTTTTTATTTTTAGTTAGATAAAACACAGCTCTGCAAAATAAGACAATACTTATAATTTGCACAACTTTGCAGTGGATTTAGGATAATTGGGGGTGCCGATTTGGAATATGCAACCAGTTTACTCAAATTCCGATTCGCGATTTTACGTTTTTCCATTTTTCAATCGATTATTTCAATAAAAAATTTATAATAGTTTAGTAATATAGCTCCAAAAAGAAACTCCTTTACATAGTTTAAATTTAATTCCATATCCTATTTTTCAAACTTAAGTGTGTATCAATATCCCGATAACTTTTGTAAATATAGTCGCTCAAAATCAAAATTTCAAAATTTTTAAACTTTTTATAGTCTGGTATGATTTCTGATGGAACGGGCCGCAAAAGTCTAATAACCATGTTGACACACACACCCAAATCACTTTCTTCGGGAAATCTATACAAGGGATTGTTCTCTTGACCCGTATATATTTCAAAGTTATAGTTGTAACCCGATATTTCTGAACACATATACAGTTTGAAACCCCATTTATTTGGTTTCATTCGAAAATACTGATTCAAATATGTATGATTTACATTTTGTAGATCATAGTTGCTCATCAACAGAAAGGTAGCTTTTAAATGGGACCGACAAACATTTTTCAACCAATAGTCTCCTGTTTTAGTGTATTTCCAAGAAGCATACGTAAGAGATACAATCGCTATAGGATAGCACATCGGCCTTGGAACAGAAAATTATGACCTTGTCAGACAACGCCATAATTTTCTGTCCGATGTCCGGTCCGGTCTGCGATCCGGTAGCGATAGTTACCAAGAAGCATATCTTGCTATTTCCAACAATTTGAACCACATATACCCAAAAAATTTTGCAAGTCCAGAGGATCAATTGATCTCGAGAATCTGGATTTTTCTGGAAAGTATATAAATTCGACTGGTAAACAATAGAATTCATAAGTTCGTCCGAAAATATATGTGGAGTAACTGCAAGGTCCAATCAAATTCAAATAATGTTCTGGAAGCTCTTCGCTGCCCTTAAAATCAGTGTTTAAATCCATTGTGAATTCTTTTTGTTATACAATTCTTGTTTTAAACTAAACAAGAATTGTAAAAAATCAACCAATTCTTGTAAATAAAATTATTTTTAGTTAGTATATTTTTCTGATAAATTTAGCACTCGGTTTTGAAAAATTAGTAAAATGTTTTGCTGAAATCAGCAGCGAAAATTAGTAAAAAAAAAAATCCGTAATTTGTAATAAGAGAATAGCGAAAATGATTACTAAAAATAAAAATTGTACTAAAAATCAGTATAAAAATAGTATAGTGCGATTGGAAACTGTTTACAAATTTTTCTACTAACTTTTTTATCTGAGTGTAGCCAAATGAAACATGGAATTTCTACAATCTTTGTAGTTTTTAATCTCTAATATGTTCTTAATAAAACCTTTAGGTACAATCATTGATTTTTTAAAATAACTTTAAAAAATTTTAAATTGTAGATTTGAAAACAGTATTTAAAAATTCTGACCTTTTTGACACTAATTTAACCCCCTGTTTTTATAAAGCGAACGTAATTATTCTCAAGCGGAATTATTCCGCTCGCTTTATAAAAACAGGTGGTAAAACGAGTTAGCAAAACACAATGGGCAGGTTTATCAGAGAAACCCGCTACCACTACAATTGATATGTAGCGCTTTATGATTACCTTAATCTGGTGAACGATGCTACTTTCGTTTTTGTTTAAAATAAAAATATTTGTAGATGTTTCGTTGATTTTTTCAAAATTTTTTATTCCTTTATAATTATATTTGTATGTTTATTATTCTTTAAAAAAAAATATACAAAAAAACAAACGACAGCTGCTGTATTAACTGCTCGCAAGTAGCGTAAAATTTTTACGCTACCAAAACAAGGTAGCGCTACCACAACATGTTGACTTAGCGGTAGCTAATCAAATCGTTCACCAGATTGTTGAGTAGAGGATTAGCAACAGTTGAGCGTCTGGTAAACGCACTCAAACAATTTTTTTTTTTATATATATTTTTATTTACAATCTATCTTAAAATAAAGATATTAAGAAAATTTGATAAAATTCGAACAAGAATAAAATAACAGAAGTATTTACTACATTAAGTAAAGGCACTAAATATGAACTTAATTATAGCTAACTAAATAAATTGTACGTATGGTAAACAAAATTTAATTTCTGTGTGGCAAATCAAGAACATGCAATCTTTTAAGTCTTCTTCTTGTATCAGTTTCATCGAGTAAACATATGGCTAAAACATTTGAGTGATGGCTTAATCTGTCTAAATATCTTTTAGAATAGTACCGGATTTCTTCTTTTACTGTAGGAATATTTAGGTCCCTATGGATAATATCATTGAAAACGTACGAAGGAGCATCTAATATCAAATGTAGCGTTTTTGATTGGAATCTCTGAAGAATTTCGATATTCCAATTGCTAGCTCCACCCCATAGGTGAATTCCATAAATCCAAATAGGTTTAAGAATAGCTTTGTATACCCTTATTTTATTTTGAATACTAAGTTGAGATTTAGGCCTTAGCATCCAGTATAAACGTTTAAGTTTTAAGTTTAATTGCTCCCTTTTGGTTTTGATATGTTGCATCCTATCCATATGTATTCCGAGATATTTTATACAGGTACATTCAAGAATAGCAGTACCGTCAATTGTCAGCAATTACATGCAAATTTAAATTTTTCATTTGACAAACAAATTATTTTCATTTACTTTTTTACTAAATGAATTCAGGTTAATTTGGTCTCATGCAATTAGAATTCAATCAAAATAGAATGAATTCATATAATTTAAAGCTTTTGGGAATTAAGCTATTGAATTAATTACATAAGAATGCTATTACGGAATGAAATTTAACACAAATTTCATTAATTTTTAAAAAGTGAATGAAAGAATTAAGCCTTTTAAACCTTTGATCTTATCTGAGCTTCTTGAAACTTATAGAATCAAAAAATGTTTCTGTAGTAGATAATTTCAATAAATTTAAAAATTTGGACCCGAATTTCTTGATTAAGTGGTCTGCGACACATCAGTTACCGGGGGAAATTGTAATACCTCGGGTGTTTTTTAACCGATTTAAGTTTTTATTGCTTTATTATAAAGAGAATTCACTCCGAATCAGGAATCTTTTATGTTTTTAATTCTAATTACCCGAGTAAAAAAAATTGATCTCGCGCAATATCTAATTATATCCAATTTGATATTGTTTAAGATCTGCTGTAATATCTAGCTGATCCAATTAGATCTCAAAATTGGGTGTATCCAATCATATCGTATTAGATCCCATTGTATATATGGGGATAAACTAAGATCAAGTTATATCTCAAAATTGGGAGGTCCAGTGATATCTTTGGGGATAAACCTAGATCTATTTTGATCCGAAAATTGGCGGATCCAGCTATATATTTGCGGATATTTTTAGATCTAATTTGATCCGAAAAATGGCGGATCCAATTAGATCCAGCTATATATTTGGGGATAAACTTAGATCTAATTTGATCTCAATTTTGGCAGATCAAATTAGATCCGGCAATATATTTGTGGATAAACGTATATCTAATTTGATCCGAAAAAGTGGCAGATCGAATTAGATCTAGCTATATATTTGGGGATAAACTTAGATCTAATTTGATCAGAAAAATGGCACATCGAATTAGATCCAGCAATATATTTGTGGATAAACTTAGATATAAATTGATCTGAAAAATGGCAGATCAAATTAGATCCAGCAATATATTTGGGGATAAACTTGGATCTAAATTTATCAGAAAAATGGCAGATCGAATTAGATCCAGCAATTTATTTCGGTATTAAAATGGCAGATCGAATTAGAAACAGCAATATATTTGGGGATTGACATCTAAAAGTATCCATAAAAATGACAGATAAAATTAGATGCCGCATTATATTTGGGTACTACGTAAGATCTCCATTTATTTGGGATTAATAAGATCCCAGACATATGTATATTGCCAACTGTTCAAAAAATAATAGACTGGCAGAGCACTGATTGTATAAAAATTACAATATTTTGTTAAAATAAGGTTTAAACTCAGAAGGTAACGAGTTCAATATGCATTTCTTTTACAAAATGAATTTCTTTTTATAAAATTAAAATTTTTTTTTCTATAAATTTTTTTCTAAAATTATATACTATTTATTTTTTTATTAAATTGAAATCTTTGAATAAAATAATTTTATTTACATCTTTTTGACGCTCTACACCATTTCCAATTGTATTAATTGTTTTAAGATTTATCAATTGTATTTCAGAAATAATCAATTGAATTTCAGTTTTATCAATTGTGTTTCAGAACTCATCAATTATTTTTCACATTTATGAATTGTATTTCAGAACTAGGCAATTGAAGTTCAGTTTTATCAATTGTGTTTCAGAAATTATTAATTGTATTTCCGAAATTCACAACTGTATTTCAGAAATTATCAAACTGTATTTCAGAAATTATCAATCGTATTTCCGAAATTATGAAATGTATTTGAGAAATTTTTCTCTATTAGCTATGAAATTCTGAAATAGATTTCATTATTTCTGGACACAACTAAATAAATAAATAATTAAATTTGCGTAATATTGTAGTTTCCGAAGTGCAAAGATTATTTTGTGATATACAATTAAAATTTTCTAAAATACATTTAATAATTTCTGGAATACCTTTTTTCGATGCTTATAAGTTAGCTCGAAATGCTTTTATCATTCATTTAATTTGTAGCTATCACACATCTATAACAAGTCTCGTTAGATTAGAGTGTAGAGGTCTTGGCTGACAATCTGGTGGACTGGGTTAAATTTCATGTTTTTAAAAACAAATATTAAAAAAGTTTTCTCAATTTTTTGAAAAATGTTTTTTGAAATCTATTTTTTTGCCAAGATAGTTAATGCAACGTTCTGCCAACGCATAACCGACCATCGCCAACGGTTTTCCAGCATTGTATATTAACATTAATTAACACTATATTTTTATTTTTAGGAAATACATTTTTATTTTATTATAAGTTAACATTAAATTAAATTTTAGATAATGGCACCAATTTGTAGTTGTAATTATTATATATTAAATCGTATATTCATAAACATTCTATACAGTTAGACGAGGTTTATGGAACTATTTAACTTTATAAAGTGTTTATAAATTATAACTTAAATGTACAAATATATATGTTAAATGTACGTGAACAAATTGTTGATATGGACCCACAAATTGTATCTCAACTGATATTGGAATTATTGTACCATTACCATACATCAATATATATTGAATGATATACATATATTACAATATATGACACTGTGTTATAAATATTGTTAATGAAGTAACATATCTGATAATATTTTTTATAGCGACATACAGTTTTACATTATTCAAATTAAACCATATATCGAATTGTATTCAAAATGTTGATGTGGTACCAAATTTGACCATATATTGTTTAAATTGTGCCATATATGACAATATATTGTTTAAATGATACCATATATATTAATATTGTTTAAATGACACCATATATCAATATATATGGGACTATATATGGTAGCATATATTATCATATCTGCATCTGTATTAAAAATGTCGTTCATCAGGTACCATATATGAGCACATATTGTTGAAATGGCACCATATATGACAATATATGGTTTAAATGGCACCATATATGGTAATATATTGCTTAAATAACACCATATATAAATATATATGGCACTATATATGGTAGCATATATTATCATATGTGGAACTGTATTAAAAATATTGTTCATGAGGTACCATATATGGGCATATATTGTTGAAATTGCACCATATATGATAATATATGGTTTAAATGGTACCATATATGATAATATATGGTTTGAATGGCACCATATATGATAATATATAGCTTAAATAACACCATATATAAATATATATCGAACTATATATAGAACCATATATTATCATATCTGGAACTGAATTAAAGATTTGGTTTATGAGGTACCATATATGACCATATATTGTTTAAATGGCACCATATATGATAACATCTAGTTTAACTGTCACCATATATAATTATATATTGCTTAAATGATACCATATATAATTATATATTGCTAAAATGCCACCATATATATTAAGATATCGTTCTATATAGAACTATATATGCAATAAGATCAACCATGTTATGTAATATATAATTATATATGCCATATCTAATATTATGAAGGCCGATATCTAATTAGATGAAATTATATATGGCATAATATAAGGAAAATTTTTCGGAAAAAACCTCATATATAATTATATATGGATATACATAACCACATGTCTAATTATATATTGTAATATATGCCACATATGATTATATATAATTTTTTTTACTCGGGTAGTTTTAAAATTATCAATATTTTTGAGAAAATGCATAAAGTCATATTTTCCCCTTGTAACCACTGTTCCAAAATTCAGGGCCGATGTGGCACGCTTTACCGATATCCGATTATCCTAATTTTTTGGGAGACGTCTTTTTACACCCAAATAAATATTTCCTGTGGGTAGGCCGGTCAATAACTCAGCAGCACCCTACTGTCCACATAGTAGTGTAGGGTATAATTATTTCATCTAGGCTTTTACGAGAAACCACAGTTAAATTTTTAATGCCACCCATATGTATGAGTATTTATAATTTTTGTAAAACACAAATAAATTTTTACTGTATTTTGTTAAAAATATCTATTTTTAATTTTGTTCAAAAATAACAAAAAAAACTTAATTTTAACTTTTTTAAATAAATATTTCGGAAAATACAATAACAACAACATAAAAAAAATATAAATGCTGACGTATGTTTAATTTTTTTGTTCCTCTTTTATTTCTATTTATACAAAAGTGTGTGTTTCTTCAGTACACAGAAAGAATTTACAAAATTCGAATTAAATTTTTAAACACCTTTCTCATACCAAATTTGTAAATACAAAAAAAAAACTTTTTAAAAAGGCACCAACAAAAAAATTTGTAAATCCAAAAAAAAAAATTCTTTTTGTTTTTGTAACTTTGAATTTTTATTTTTAAACAATTTTTATATGAAAGATAACAATTTAAAAACAAGTAACAAATATTTCAAACAAAAAATTGTTGGAAATAAAATTTCAATTTAAAAGCAAATGTGATTGCTTCTACAAATTCCCATTGTTGGTGCCTACTGTTTTTTCTATGTACTTTTTCATTATTTTTTTTCCAATTTTAAGGAGTGATATCGAAAAACCGACACAATAAATTTTAGAAAAATCAATCTTTTAAAATTTTAAAAATAAGTTGTAATTTATTGCAATTTTATGTAAATTCATTACAGATAAACGTCACTATTAACAAATTTATCCACTTTTATCCACCATTACCGATTTAATTGTTGTATCTGACAGTTTGTATAGAACAGTGAATTCACTTGTATTTAAAATCTGTTATGACGTTGGTTACCTATTTTGTGGTCTTCATATTTTGTTTTACTAGAGCCCAATATCTTTGCACAGGTCTGAATTCTGGGTAGTTTAAAGGGTTTGTCTCCCTACAATAAATACATTATTTTTTGAATACCACTCGAGAGCAGTTTTACTTTTTTTACCAAATCTGGCCAAAAGTATGTGGAGACGTTGTTCTGTTTCAAGAATGACATTTTCGAATTAATTGAACCAGAACACACAAACGACTGGCTTCTTTTGCACAACTGGAAATTTTGTTTGCTTTCTGTTCCTATATTGTACTTCCACATTTTCTCTGGCATCACCAACATAAAAATTTTGTCTTAGCCATGGATCTGTGCGAACATGAAATGAATCACATGCAAAACAATAACAACAAATATAAATTTGTTATTGTTTCACCCCAGCAAAACCTTGGTACTTGCCCTACGGGGAAAGCGACCGGTCCCAGATGACACGCAGGATAGGTCCCAAGGGGGCGGAGACCGGTCGTTAATCGGTCTTTTTGTTTGAAAGAGACATATCACTTTACCATGGCGTTGTCATTAGAAATGACCAATTGCCACAGTTTAGACACATTGCGGCAGTAAGATGGTGTGTCTAAAAATAGCTTTTCATATAAACTAATAAAAAATTAAGAATTAAAAGCAATCTACTTGGCGTCGAAGTAGGGCTTGATAACACAACCTTCTGCTTGTAAGGCAAACGCTCTACCGTCTGAGCTAATGTTACTTATGCGTGATGGCTGGCTGATGGTTAAGTTATATGTTTTGCGTTTCTGTTCAAATAAAAAAGAAAAAAAAAAAAACAAACACACACACAGCAAATAAAAAAAAAACATGGAAAAGAAAAAAATAGAAAAGAAAACAACATTAACACACACACAAATATGGTGGACGTGCCTTGAATATGCCCCCGATTGACCGGTCATGGGATAGGTCCCTTAATGGCAGTTGACTTGGTTTTTGCACGGATGGTAACCGAAACGAATGC
Organism: Leucophora obtusa; assembly: GCA_949987735.1. Classification (NCBI taxonomy): domain Eukaryota; kingdom Metazoa; phylum Arthropoda; class Insecta; order Diptera; family Anthomyiidae; genus Leucophora; species Leucophora obtusa. Next base: position 44,607,597 of record OX465297.1, read on the forward strand.
GGTTACCGTTAGGGTAACGATATTTTAGGTTATTTCGGTAACGGTATTTTAAGGGTAACGCTATTTCATTTATTTCGGTATCGGTATTTTAAAGATAACGATATTTAGGTTATTTCGGTAACGGTATTTTAAGGTTAACGGTATTTCAGTTATATCGGTAACGGTTTTTTAGGGGTAACGGTAGTCAGTTATTTCGATGCAACTCGTAATTTTTTTTACAAAAAACAAACGAGGTTAAAAACAGAACCAATTTATCAACTTAATGTACAAAAAATACTCAATAACCACGTGAAATTATCAAAATCAGACAATTAAAAATAACGGTAACGGTACTTTAGGGATAACAATATTTCATTTGTTACGGTAACGGTATTTTAAGGGTATTGATATTTCATTTATTTCGGTATCTGTATTTTAAGGATAACGGTATTTCAGTTATTTCGGTAACGGTATTTTAAGGATAACGGTATTCCGGGTATTTCGGTAACGGTATATTAGGGGTAATGGTAGTCAGTTGAAAGGGTTTTGAATCGATAACGGTATTTCAGCGGTATTGCCTGCCAACCCTGGTTTTTTGAGTTGGCCATAATTAAATTAAAAAATCAATTAAAAATTAGAAAATTACCTCAAAACCTCTGATAATATAAATAAAAATTTTAAAAATTCCCCTTAAGTTAAAAAGAAAAGTTAAATGAAATACCGATTGTTAAAACTAAAACAGCTTTAACATTAAAAAAACATTGAAAATAGAAAACTTAAAATTTCTTAGCAAAACATTATAGAAATTTAAAATAAGAGCTAAAATAAGCAAATCGTGAAAAATAAAGTTAAAAATAAATAAAAGGGGTAAAATAAATAAAATATATTTTTAAAAATATGCTGCGAATTTTGTTTTTTGTTTCGATATCGGTCAAGTTTTTTTAAAAGCAACAGTGAAAATAACGGATCAGAAAATACTTAGAAAATTAATTCATTTTCTTTTGTTCATATTTATACTAATTTAGTAATATGCCTTCGGTTGACCGGTCACGGGATAGGTCCTTGGAGGGCAATTGACTCCTCATTCCCCGTAGGGTGGGTATGGGTACGATATAATCACGCATTACCTTGTAATGATAACTGGTTACCGTCTGCATTATTTCAAAACAAAAAGTAATGACTTACCGATCACTGATTACGTACTGCATGATTTATAAACGCAAAATAATGATTAAAATTTTTGAAAATCTTCTTTTAGACACATTACTTTGTGGGTTTTTGTAAGCATGCATTTTTCTTCAAAAAACACAAAATTTTATCAAAAGTTAATTTTTATCTATAAATAATTAAACTGTTTTTTACCAAATTTTCTGTTATTTTTTTATTACAAAATTAAAATTAAAACGAAAAGTGATATTTGATGGCAGGCATCATTGCAAGAGCCGCTTGCAAGTCAGCGATATCATGATATTGCAATAAAACTGAATTTGAGTGTCTTCACTTGAGAAATCATTTTGACAATTGCTTGCTATCATTTTATTGCATGTCAGGACACTAGGTTACGCAATCAAATGTTAAATGTATGTGTCGATTAGAGTGGACCTTATTTTTCAACTTGCGATTTAAGGCCGTCCCCCCATTGAAATGTGCCTTTGGGTATAAAAATATACCATGCAAAAAATTAAGGTGATCGTATAACGGTAACACGTGCCGCATTGGCCCTGAAGTTTGAAATACGATTTACAAGGCGAAAAATCAATTTTTTGGATTTTTTTTTGATAATATGTACTGCTGGAAAATTTGTATTTTTTTTGCGGATTCATGGTAATCGACACAACATTTCTAAACAAGTGTCGTCAAAAATATTTTTTTCAACTCCTTCATTAAAAAAATCCATGGGACATATGTATAACTGCAAGAATAAAAGTACAAATCAACGTCGATTTTATGCAACGGATGATGAAGTTATGGAATTGCTTAACGCATGTTAAAATGATGAAACCCACCAATTAACATCACCAGTATACTCTGTGCCTCTTGTATCAAAAGTTATGGTTCTGCCACGATTTGAAGAAATTCGAATTTCACAATGTTCGGCAACCAAGCCGTCACGATCCATCATATGATCGAGCATATAAAATTCAACAAGTTTGAACAATTACAATTCGGCATTTGGTTGAGCTATGAGTGAAACCAAACGAAAGTCAATCGATATATCTTCGCCTAAATTGCAAAAGGGCGTAACAACACTTTTTATTTTTCTAGAGGAGAAGCAAAAAACATTGTAGAATTAAATATATTTTGGAATTAAAGGATATATTTATTCTCTTGACTATAGACTTTTTTCTGTATATAAGTTTAAATTTTTGTAGGGACATGTATTTAGTCTAGTGCAGCTAGGGTTGCCACATCCATTTTGAGAAAAACAGGACGTCAACCTCAAAAAAGGAGGCCATTTGTCTTAAAAAAGAGGACAATTTAATGAATTAATTTTACAAAAATCAACAACGCGACAATATATACAAATAAAAATTTATTTTATAAATAAAGCAATTTTTATTCCCACTAAAAAAAAATTCCCACGAAACAAAAGAATCATTCTGAACTTTAAATTAGTGGTACATAAATAAACAAAAAAAACAACGACTAATCAATTCATTGCATATATTTTCAGAAACGTACATTTCTATAATTTCTTGATACGAATTGTAAAGTGTTTCAGGAATGTTTTTCAATGCTTCCAATTTGAAGCAATATATTACTATCGCATTTCTTCAAATATTCATAAAACTCTTGAAAATTCATATCAAAATTTTATTTGACTCTAATAATACCAGAAATATAACTAGAAATAGTTTCTGGAGTCAATTTTTTCTGGAGTCCACGGCCCTTGATTAAAAAAAACTTCACAAAAAAGATAAAAAATCATTCTGAACTTAAAATTAGTAGTACCTGAATAAACAGAAAAAAAAAACAACGATTACCAAATTTTTTGCATACATTTTCGGGAATGTACATTATTATAATTTCTTGATACGAATTATCAAGAGTTTTATGAATATTTTTCAACGCTTCCAATTTGAATCAATATATTACTGTCACATTTCTTCAAATATTCATAAAACTCTTGACAATTCATATCAAAATTATATTTGACTCTAATAATTTAAGAAATAGTTTCTGGATTCAATGTATTTCTTTTTGGGGTCCACGCCTTAATTAAAGAAAATATAAGTTCTACGCAGTTTTGAAAAATTAATTCCTTAATTCAGTTTTTCAATTCTGAATTAAAAATTCGATGAATTAATTCACAAAGCACCATATATTCATATTTGTTTTCGTTCAATTAATTTTGTTACGAATGAATGCAAATGCTACAGTTCTTTTTGTGAACGCCTTCAATTTTATAAATCGAACGGAAAAATACGTTCACTGAATTGAAAAACAAAATACGTTCACTGAATTAAAAAAAAAAAAACCTTCACTGACTTAAAAAAAATACGTTCACTGAATTCAAAGCCTGTTTTCTGCCGTTCAGTAGAAGAAAACATTTATTTATAAATAAAATTTTTAATACGAGTACTTTTACAGCGTTTGCTAGTAAAAATAAACAAATTATATTAAGTGTAGAGAAACGCATGTTTTAGATTTTTCACAAACATACGAAGCAAAACCAAAATTTTTCCTATAACTTTAAGAACACTTTGTACAGTAGGGGCCCCAGTGCCCAAAAATGCAGTTTTGTGCATCAAGTGGGTTTTTTTTTATTAAAAAACTGGTATGTTGCCAAATGGCTACACCATGCATTTAAGGTTAAAGAAAAGGAATTCATTCAATTCTAGAGAAAATTGAATTCGATTCTTCAAAGCTCTGGCTTTACGTTGGCCTTATGTGCTGATAAGCAAAAATAAAACTCAACAAGTTTTTTCATTTCATAGAAAACATAATTTTTAATAAAAAAAATCGCACCAACACTTGTTATCAGTCGTGTTAATTGAATTTAAGTTTTTTACATAGTTTTTTACATAATTTTTCAGGACAAGGAATTCATTAAATAAATTTTCATCATTAGAAGCAATGTTAAATTTTTTTAAAAATTCAACAGTTGGCTCACTGCTAATAAGCTTCACATTTTGGCAATCAAAGTAAGTGATGTCAAGTCAATTGAAATTACAGCGAAACAAGTAGCAATCTGAACAATTGAAAAGTTTAGAAGCAATAAAAAAAAGTTATGGAGAAAAGTGCAAAAAGTAGGACTTACTGAAAAAGGAGGACTGCCCCGGACGCCCTAAAAAAGAGGACGGTGTCCGGGGAAAAGAGGACGGATGCCAACCCTAAGTGCAGCGGTTCCCACTAATGGTGTTTTCTTTTCTGACAAAAATGTTGCATTTTTTTTGCACTTTGCTTTTGAATTGCCTTTTTTGTGTTCTTTTCTAAATTAAGGGTAATATTCTGAGAGGGCATCGTGTTCATTTCTAAAAATGTTGTCTAATAAAGTGCAAAAGTGCAACATTTTCCGCCCTCAAAAAATTTACGAGTAGAGCGTTGCCCTGTTTTTTTTTCTTTTCATCAAAGTTATGTGTATATACTGCAATGTTGTTTGCCAGCAAACTCGCAACTTGGTGGCCTAGGGGGTACTATCCTGGCTTCTGATGCAGAAGGTCGCAGGTTCAAACCCCGGTTGGACCACATTTTTTTTTAATTTTATTTTTTTTTTATAAAATTTTATTTTTTTTTTATAAAATTTTATTTTATAAATTTGGTTTCCCAGGTGAAAATGTGCATATATGTTCATATATTGTCATATATGGTTTCATGTATGAGCATATATGGTTTAATGTATGATAATATATGAACATATATGTTATGTGTGGAAGCATATATGGGTAAATACATTCAAATGTATGAATCATATATTCATATATTGGTTCATATATTCCATATATCTTCATATATGAATTCATATATTATTCCATATATGGGTAATGTTTTAAGTTTTTTAGTCATGGGGGTAATTACGTGAGCGGATTAAAAAAATATTGAAATACAATACATTTGATAATTTCTTAAATACAATTGGCAACTTCTAAAATACAATTGCCAGTTTCTGAAATATAATTGATTATTTGTAAAATACATTTGATAATTTCTGAAATGCAATTGCGAATTTCTGAAATACAATTAATAAATTTCTGAAATACAATTTTCAGTTTCTTAAATACAATTCATAATTTCTGAAATACAATTGGTAGTTTCTGATATACAATTGATAAATATGAAATGCAATTGATAATTTCTGAAAAGCAATTATAAAACTGGAAATAAATTTATTATTTCTGAAATACAATTGGTAAATCTGAAAAACAATTCATAAGTTCTACAATACAATTGATGAAACTGAAATTCAATTGATTATTTCTGAAATACAATTGATAAATCTGAAAAACAATTGATAACTTCTGAAATAAAATGATAAATTTTTAAATATAATTGAAAATGTTGCAGTAAGATAAAAACAGCAAAAATAAAACTGATAAATTTAGAAAATCTGCAGAAAATTTTGCAAAAAAATAAGAAAACTAAAAATGGCTAAAACAAACTGTTGTATCTAAAAAAAATTTTTGTTAAATTTTGATCAATGCAAATAGCAGTTTATAAAATCAACAGAAATATTTGCTAAAAAAATTAAACTGTTGATTTCAGAAGGCTAGATTTGTATTTCCATTAAAAACAAAAAACGAAAAAGAACTTTGAAAATTTAAAATTTTATATGATGTTTTTTGTCTACTAGTACAATTTCATTTTATTTTCTAATCACTGAAATTAAGCTCAATTATAACTCAAATTTTGTAAATATATTAAACAGTTTTATTTTTGTTGTTCCTATCTTATTTATATTTAGCAAAAATACTCTGCTAATTCAGCAGTTTTTAATTTTGAACTAATTTTTAGTAGCTTTAACTAAAATTTTTACACACTTTTTTCTACTAGTGTATAAACAATCATTAAGTAATCAAATAACATCCATAAAATAATTTCTAAACTTGAAGTAAAATGTTTATGTCCATTAAAAATTTCATAATTTCTCAATTTCATTCAAATGTACAAATTCATCAGTAAGAATTGTAATATTTACATTTAATTTAAATAAAAAAAGCAATATTTTTATTAAAAAATAAAAAAAAAATTATATGAACGTTCATATATCTCCATATATGGCCATATACCCTCAAATTTCGGATCCGAACCCATATATGAACCCATATATATTGCCATATATGACCATATATGAACATTTTCACCTGGGTTTTTATAATTTTTTTTTATAAAATTTTATTTATTTTGTAATAATTTGCTCTGTTTTATTTAGTATTTACTAGTTTTTACGCTACCAATAAATAAAAAAAATTATACAATTTTTTTTTAATATGGAGGAAAATTTCTAAATTGAAAAAAGAAAAAGAGAGTATAGTATATAAAAATTAATTCACCTTGGCTGGTATTTGAACCTGGCCATCCCGAGCGAAAAGCAAGCATCACAACCACTAGGCTATCATATAGTAGTAGCTATTGCAAACAATATTGCATATAAATGAAACAACAATATATACATACACATGTGTTTTGAAAACTGCAGCTCACGCACCCCCAAACCAGTGTTGAGCGAGAGGTACTTCATAAATTATGGGGCAAAATGAATAAATGATATTTTAAATGATGGCCAATTTTAAGCAGGAATAACGAAAAAAACATTTTTCAAATCAATATTTTGTTAAATAATTTAAAAATTATAAAATACAATTTTTTTTTTTAATAACTTGTTTTTTGTCAGATCTCTGTGCGGACCCCCATTTGAGAACCGTTGGTCTAGTGCATCATAATCAATCAAAAACTCGATTTCGAATTTTTTGTTGTTACGCCCTTCTGCATTTTAGGCGACGATATGTATACTTAAAACAAACATCTTAGTCTTTTTATGTTTGATTGAATAAACAGTTCATTTAATATTATTAATTTTTTGTTTATTTTAACCCTTTCACTACCGACTTTTTGTTTGCGGATGTATCGTTATTTTGACTTCAGATTCTTGTTAAGAGTTCTCAAATTAGAAAAAAATATGTAACATATTTTGCCCCCTCCCCCTCCTACCCACCAAAAATGACGTTCGAAAATCGATTTTTTCAAACTTCTGAGCTCCGTTTTACCCCTTAAACATTCGAGTAGCCAAAAATCCTTTAGTTTGTTTTCTTCTCGTCATAAAACGAAACAGCATGCCAAATTTCAATTATCTATCTTCATTAGTTTAGGAGAAACACCAAAACCCCTTTTCACGGAGATTATGATATACTAAAAAAATTAGACTTCATTAACAAATATCGCGACAATATTGGCATGTTGAACTGTTTGTACATATAATGATTTTTATTTGAAGTCCACGATCCTAATAAACTTATTTGCAAAAATTATAAAAAAATGTTTCCACTATTAAATTTTATATATTCTTTTAAATATGTGTACACTGTAGTGTACAAGGGTAGTGAAAGAGTTAATGAAAAAAATAAAACTATAAAACTTCTTCTTTGTTTACCTTTGACGAACAATGGGACACATATGTATGTCCCATGCTGAATTTGCGCCCTGTAGGCAAAGAATATAAAACTATTCCCAATGTTCTGGTATTTCTAAAAACAGGAAGCACAGGTCCATGCTATATCAAAATTTTGGTCTTGCAAAACCAATAACATCTGAATAAATGACATCCAAAAAAGATGAACAAAAAACTTATTTTTCAGATGTTGGGGTCAATTAATTAGGCGCTAAGAACACATGGGGCCAATTATTTGGTAAAATATGAAAGCAAAAACTCTCCTCTATTAATACAAGTCAGTTTAAAAAAAATCGGTTGGAATATATGGAAAATATAACAAAAAAATAAAAATGGGACATATATCAACCATAGGTCCTCAAAGGGTTAAATAACTGTGTTTTTGGAAAATGTAAATAGAATCATAATCTAGACTGAATTAACTTTCTGGTAATATATAAAAATCCAAAATCGGTTGGAAAATATTAAAGTAATTGCAATTTCCTCAGACCATTGAGGGGTTAAAATGAGATAAATTATGAAAATCGTAAAAAATAAAATATTTTTTCAAAAATTTACAATGTTTCATTTCTTAGATCCACAAATATTAAGATATAAATTTTTGTCTCCCTTGGGTTATGATAATTTTATAAATTTGCAAAACTCTAGTTTTGATTTTTTTTAAATTTTGTTCAACAAAATATAAAAAAAGTGTTCAACGCATAGTGGTTTATTAAATACACCTTGGAGAATAATTCTACTGAAAATTACACATATCCCTCTTTTAACTTAACAGTGAGGGTGTTTTAAATTTGCAAATTTTAGAGAAGTGTGATTTTGGCCAATAATTTAGGAAATAGTATTAATTTTTGTGTTTTTAGCTTCCGGTTCTTTTAATTCTGATACAAGAAATTGTTTTCCGAAAAAACTCTGACAACGTTAACCCTTTCTTTACCAAGGTCAAATGTGAAATTTTTGAAGATTTTCGATTTTTCCAGGATTGGGGACGGGTCACAGGTCGCCACATTTTTCGTCCATATAAAGAAGGTCAAACCTAATGTACATATAAATATTTTAAATTGCGTTTCTGTACGCAAATTAAGCGGTACACTATAATTTGACTGGATTATTTTTAAAACTTTTTGGTTGATTCAGGGGTATGGCATCACCATCGTTATCACTAGATGGCACTTTGTTAAAAAAAAATTACAATTTTCTTTTTTTTATTTAAATTTAAATAATAACAAACAACAAAGCAAAAAAACAAACGGATATCTCAAATGTTATTATTTGAATATATTCCGCATTTGTTTTTCCTTATTTTGAGCAGTTTTTGAGTTTTTAAATATAGGCTCAGCTGATACTAAACTGATACTAAATATATGCTCACGTAATACTAAACCCTCTACCGGTGAGTAGCATAAGTTTTGATTTCCTATCTCTATAATAGTCTCTGGGTTGATTTAAATAAAACTTCAACTCGTTGTTTCAACAGAATAAAATATCTATATTTAATGTATTTATTATCTATGTATGTATATGTGTATAAATGTAATGTGTTTTCATCATTTAATTAATTTACATAAAAGAACATTAACATTAAATTAATTTAATTTAGGCCCGATTACTGAATGTCCAGTTAAAATTTATCCAACAGTTAAATTCAAATTTTATATGGGAAACAACAACAAATTTGTCAGTTAAAGTCCCAGTTAATAGCTAACCGGACATTCAGTAATCGGGCCTTAGAAGTTAAAATAATGATATCTATGCTATAACGCTTGGTTTCATACTGAAGGGGTTTTAGTTAACTATTAGTAGTTTGGTTTGCATACAAATTTTTTGACATTTTCCTTTGTTCAATAGTTAAGTTAAAGTTAAGCCGTAGTATGAGTCCCGGCCTAAAAGTAATAAACTATGATTAATTACTTTAAACTGATTGATAAAAAAAAAAATAAAGATTTACAAAAAGTAGATATAAAACAAAAACTATTTGTATAAAAAATACAGATATAATTATGTAAAACTATGTATCGAAGGTCATAGGTTGGAATCTGACAATTTATATAGTGCTTCTAAAAGACGTGCACTGTTAGGCGAATAAGTGACTGCATGTATTTTGATATTATATTTTCGTTCGTCTGAGACAAAGCGTCAGCACAAAACACAAAAAAAATTCAACTTCAAAATGACTAGCTTTTAAATAATATACAATCTAACTGCTTTTAAAGGAATTGCTTTTTAATACCGTGAACGAAATTCTATTGGGCTCAACACTAAGGGTATTTACGTGAAAATGTTTGCTCTTGCAAAAATGCGAAATTTGAAAATTAAATATTCTGGCGTGAGCGCCCCTTTTAAAATTTTAAAGGGGCAAAATTTCCACAAACACTATATTATCCGGTTAAAAGAACACTGTGTTATGTGATTCAAGCTCAGTTTTTATTTATTTAAATTTTTAATTATAATTTTTCTGGTGTATAAAATAAAATTCGCTTTTTATAAATTATTTTTATATTTTTTTACTTCCAAGAACAACAAATGCAAAAAAAAAGCTGCCAAATTTAATATTTATACTGTGCTGCTAATTTTAGTACTATTACACACAAATTTTTATGCCTTTTGAATTTTGGTAAATAATGGTTGCACTATTAAAAGTTGCAATTTTCCACTTTTGCAAGACCAAAATTTTATACTTGGTAGTGGGTATTCCGAAATTGTCAGGTTTGTGGAAAATTATTCACGTGTTTGTTGTTGCGTTTGAGGAAAATTTTACGCCTTCGCATTTTTACAAGACCTAAATTTATGACATGAATACTAGACCGTACCGCAAAAAAAAGTTCTCCGTACACCCTCCAATATGAAGTATTTTTGCAAAGCAATTTAAAAAAAAAATTTTTTTTGCCGAACGTAGAAGTCGTCTTTTTTAATTTTTCGCTAGAGCTTCGGCATTTAAAGTCAGATTTTAATTTATTTGTCTCGAGGGACCAGAATTTTGCTATAAAAAAAAATTAAAAAGGCAAACCCTACGTTGGGAATCAAAAAATAAAAATTTCTACTGGGTTTATCCAAAAACTTCCATAGCAAATATTTAATGATTTTTTGCGAGCTTTAATTTTTTGACATTAGGGCGGTAGCAACTGAGATCTGGTGGGTAACTACTAGAACGGGATACTTCATGTCAATGGCCCTTAGAGCAAAACACTGGTCTCCTCGAGAGAAAAACATCGATGTAACATACTTTAAGATCCGACTGTAAATGCCAAAGATATAACGAACAATGTAAAATAGCGACCCCTACGTTCGGCAAAAAAAAAATTTTTTTTGAAATTGCCTTGCAAAAATACTTCATATTGGAGGGTGTACGGCGCACTTTTTTTTGTCTGTAAGGTGGTACGGTCTAATGAATACCCTTACTATTTTTGAATATTAACAAAAAAAATTTTAAAAATCTATAAACGACTATATAAACCTAATTCGAAAAGTTATCAATAAAATAACTTCATCGATTAATTTTTTTGATGTAAACTTAAACAAAAATGAAAAATTGAAGCGAAATTTAATTGGACGCACTTCATTAAAATTTTAAAAAATCTAAGAATTTGGATAAGAATTTGAAGCTTCTATTGATAAATATCGTAAAGATCGTTTTTATGTCTTCTTGGCATCAACAATTTGAGATGGCTTAACGCATTCTACAAGATTTTGAACATTTTTTAATATTCTGGTTTAAGGCTGGATATGTGAATTTTTTAGGACTTTGAACAGGATTACATTGACGTCTTTAGTCACTCCAATTTTCACTCTCCCCTTCAATTTCCTTAAAAATGTAGGTCTTTTTAAATTTAAGTATACTTAGGCGCATATCAAGTTTGCTGTTTATAATTGATGTCCGCAAAATGATGTTGAAAATTCCATTAAGTTCGAAAATAAAACATTGATTTACGAGAAAAACTTTCTCATCCAGAAATATCGATATGGTAGTTCAAAACTATTTTCAAAATTCCACTTTGTTCAAAAGTTATAACACAGTTTTATTATACTAATTATATACAAATTCCTTAATATCTCACAACAATGAATTACGACTTAAACAAAAGCGAATAATCGAAATTCTAGAATTGTCATTTCAAAACATAATTTTTTGTAAATTACGGATTTTAATATAGTCAATAAGGATGCAATCCCTTGTTTGATTTTGGTTCTTTCACTCAGCAGTCCGTTGCCCTAATTTAACATTTTCCTGTATCTTCAGTGTTCTTGTGCGCGCGGATCTGTTTATGTTATGCTCCTAAACCTAATATTTTTAAAACAGTTAAATTTTATGTTATTTAAATGCTATTCATTTATGAGTACTTTCCTTTTTTTGCTGGGAACTCAAGGATGACAAAATGACTTCAATATGACGGTGAACTCGTTTGGCATGCTTACCTCAAGTGTTAAATGTCAGCTCCTCAACTTATGACCATCGATATGTGATACAAAAATAGGTTATATTTTATCTTAAACAAAGTTCATTTCATTAGAGATGATCGCAGAGATAAATTCATGTTTGTTTTTATTCAGCATTAGAGTTTACTTCAATTAAATTATTAAATTATTTAAATCAACATCATGTCAGCATGCAGACTTTAGAAGGGAAAAAGGAAATGCAGCAAATAAAATAACATTAACTCAATCACAAATATTGAAACCTTAAAATTAAGCCTAAAGTGTGAGTCCAGCCCAAAATAATAAGAGATTTGGAAAATTTTTATTTTATACACCAAATAATTAAATAATAACAGATTTGAGATTTGAAACTGATTGACGTGTTGATATATATTATATACAGATTCTCTAACAATTGAGCGTACAATAAATGAAAACGACTTTTTGTAGTTTAAAAAAAAAAATGTGTGTTAACATGTTTAACATAGTTTTTACTATTTTTACTATTTCTCTTCTCTTGAATTCGTTTTTGACTTTAAATTTGATATTTTTTTAATTAAGTTGTGACTATGCATTTGATATTATTTTCTTTCATTTCACTTGAAAAGAAATTAATGTTTGGCAATTCTTTCGTACTTTGTTGTAAGTTCACTATTTTTGGGATATTGTTTTTTTAATCATCATAAGTTATCGAAAATTCAACAAATTATATGAAATTTAAAAAAATATAAAAATTTGAACTGAAAATATGGATTGGAACCCAGTTTTATAAATTTGTGCAGATAAATAGTTCCGATTCTAATAAATGTTTTCTAATAAAAGTTTAACTATTTTTTTCTATATACAATGGAATGTCCAATAGCGGACAAAATCCATAACCATCAATTTTATGGAGACCAAATCCAAATCTGGACTAAACTAAACACCACCCAGAAACAGAAAAATTTTTAGCGACCGTTACTAAAAGCTATTGGAAGGTTTCATTTTCAAATTACTTTTATACAGAGTTGGGAGTAGTCAACAAATTTGTAATGGTCATTACTAGGGCAAGGAATTTTATGCAAATGCATGTTTTTTCTCGATAGTCCAAAACTAATATGGACTAAATATTTATCCGAATCATCAAATTTAGAACAAAATGGCATCGATTTGTAGTTGCATATTTTCGCATATTTTGTCATAAATGCATGTTTTTGCATATTTTGACTTTAAATGCATATTTGGTGCCTTTTAATGCATATTTTGTGCTTTTTAATGCATATTTGTGCATTTTTTTCATTTTTAGGAGCATTTTTTATTTTGTAAAAAAATATAAAAAATTTATACGTTTTCATATTTTGATTCAATCAAAATAAACATTTTTAAATCCTTATTGACCTATGGGAAATCTGTTTCTGTTTGCAAAATAACTAAAATACATTTTTAAGTTTTAGAGTGCATTATTTTTGCAAAAATAATAGCTTTTAGTGCATATTTCTTATATTTTTAATGCATATTTTTCTTTTTCAACCGCATATTTTAGGCGCATATTTTCCATTTTTAAGTGCATGAAATTCCTTGCCCTAGTCATTACCATTATGTAATCTAATTTTAATGAAAAACATCATTACTTTTGTTTTCATAACATGTAATTTTTATTACATATTCAACAAATATTTTCAATGTAGCACCTCCCAAATAACCAAAATTTTTATGAGATACTTCCTGGCTTCTGTTTGAAGATCCGAATGTGCAGCACGGCTACTTATAACTTTTTTTAAGTACATACTCCCTTTTTAATGCGCTTTTAATAAAATATATAATTGATTTTTACTAAAATATTATGATTTGATTTGATTATATATAATGAGTGGTATTTATATATCATATTAATATCATATTAATACCCAGTCAGAACAATACGAACGGAAAAGCGATGACCAGGCAGTTTAACAGGCGATACAAGTACTGGCAAAAAGTCCTTCCCCATTCCCAAAATGATAAAATCATTAGAAGACAAAAGGACCGGCTGTTCAAAAGCGCCGGAAAAGCATTAAGTAAACAAAATTTTCAACGTTGGCAAAACGCCTCCATACAAATTGAATTTTTCAAAATCGAAATTAACAAAAAGTGAAATTTTCCTGGCAAATCTAACAAAGTTTTGAAAAATATAAGTCTTACTCGATTGTTAAATATTGCAAAAATATTTGTTCTAACGACTTTGCTGTAAAAACGCCTAAAAACGTCTACGTCTTACATAATCACGGTGACTGTGTGCCCTAAAATGTTGGCACTGGCGAAAGTTTTTTGGAACTAATATTTCCCAGCATTGAGAAAACAAAAAAAAAAAAACGTTGGTCTTAAGGAAGATTTTCCAAAAACATAAAAATTGATTTTATAAAACAAAAAAATTGTTAAAAGAAACAACAAAAAAAGTCTACAAACCTTTTAATTTCTGACTAGGTAGTGCTGGATAACCACTGGCTGCAAGCGTTGTCATAGCACTCTAAGCATATTCTTTGCCAGTGGTTTATTATAAACCACCGACATTTTTGTATAACAAATACTGGCAAATCGCTTTTTGCAAACGCTGACAAAGCGTCCCAAATAAGTGTTCTGCCAGTCATTTATTTTTAATACCGCGGTTACCCAGTGGTATGCCAATGCTTAATTTTTTGTACCACTTTCAATTTCTCACTGGGTATTTACATACTTGCATCAACATAAATAAATTTATACAGTCAGGTTTTTTTTTACATAATAGTAGCTGTGTTTGTCTGGCAAGCTATCAATGTTGGCTTATGTTATTCCCATATAAATTTGACATTAGCCAACGTTTAGTGTTAACTCTCAAAGTTACTAATGCCAAATTTGTATGGGAATGACATAAGCCAACGTTGATAGTTTGCCGTACAAACACAGCTAGTATTTCAAGCATTTCATATTAAAATTTCAGTGTTGTTAACTTTATTTAAAAATCGCTAAAACAAAGAAAAATTTACTCTTTAAACCGCTGTCATTTTAAATCTGGACACCATTTGTGAATAAGAACATGCAAGATTTAAGAAAATTTTATAGAATTTTCAACAATATTCATTTTGTGCAGATCCGATCAGTACTCGCTAAATTTTACTATATAATTTGATAAAAGGTCGATATCGATGATTTTTCATTAAAAGCCACGCCTACTTGGAACGGGTAGCAAAGTTAAAAAACAAACGCTACACCAAAATTTTCTACAATTTTCTGGACCATCTTCCAGTACTTCGGGGACAATTTAATCATTATTTTGATCTTTAAAAATAAAAGCAATGGGGATAAAATTAGAAAAAACTTTAATTGGTGCTATTTTTTGACCGCAGCTGTATATAATTTGGCTCCTATTTGATATCTGCTATAAGCCGTTTACATTACTGTATTGAGTTATACGATTTTTTGGAAAGAAAAATCACAACATTGTCAACATAATCCTAAATCTCGAAACTAAAAATGTGGAAGAGCTTTCTCAGAAAAGGAAACTGTGAACAATTAACAAAATATAAGAAAAAAGCTGAATGGTGTAGATAATAATAGGGCGTTAACCAGACACTCAACAATTTGATGAACGATTTGATTAATTAGAGCAAGAGTTTCGAAGAATTAGTTCCCTAATTCCCTTTTTTTGAACTGACCAAACTTAAGGAATTGAATGAATTTATTATTTTATTCGATTTATCTTAAAGGAATTCATTCATTTTTTTCTAATTCCTTCATAAAATTTAATGCATTCATTCACCAAGGATCTCATTCAATTCTAGTCAATTCAAGGACTTCATTCCCTAGGGAATGCCTTAAGTGGGCATTAAGTGAAAACTTAGATGCAGGGCATTAAACGAAAAAGTTAATTCCTTAGGGTTTACCGGTTCGAAAGTTGTGATTAAAATAAATTTCCAAACTAAATTTCCATTTTAGAACAAATTTTTATAGGTTTTAAAACAATTTAAGAAAGCAATAAATATGCGTTTTCTTTTCAAAACTTTACGTCACAATCTAAAAACTTTTCAATGGGAATAATGTTCGAAAATAAGAAAAATAAATATAAAATCTAAAATTTTTCGAATATTATATTATAATATTATTTTTATTATTTATACTTTTTGTATCAATATTTTGCAGTTGCAACAAAAATGTCATATAATTTATATTTCTATAGAAAAGAATATCATCTTAGAAAACATTTTAAAATCAAAAACTCTATCAGGCATGTGATGAATATCGAAAACCAAAACGATCTGATTTTCAATGGTTAATATTTTACGATCTGTACAATACCAATTATTTTTTATTTCCTAATTTAGATGTTCTGCATAAAATAAACCGATAAATAGTAACTTGAATCCAATTTTATTTTCGCGAAACTAATTATTCTAGATTAAAAACAGTTCGTTTTCGTTTTCGATTTTCATCACACCCCTGTATACTTTTTCGGCAAGAGTTTGTACGTCCACAGATCATAAATATTACCGCCAAAAGTTTTTAAAACAAATCGGAATGTTTGTGAATTGTTTGATTATTCTTATTGGGAGATTTAGTTATTCTGTTTTCATTTATTCTCAAAGTATACGCTCAATATCATTTAGTATTTATTAGTGTCCGACCGAAGTAGATATTTAAGGCTAAATCTTAGCTAAAAAAGTTTAGCTAAATTTACAGTAATCGTGCTGCAAACAATAAAATTTCGTTTGCTCACTTTCGAATTAAATCATTAATAGCGCTATTCATAAGTTATAACTGTTAAAGTTATGCATTCGTTATGCAGTCATTAATTTTAGCTTATGAAAGGTGTAGGTTGGCTATATGTATGTAGCAACAGTAATAAAAATTACAATGAAAGTTGGAATCCGCGGTCTCCACAATGTTGCCCCTATTCTTTAATGTCTAAAATGCACTTTTCTTTAGAGGTCACAGAAAAAGTTATCTTTTCATAATTTATACAAAACAAAAGGATGATTTTAATTCATTTCTATCTTAAGCTATACGCAATACTTTAATATTTATTTTTTAGTCTTAATTAATGTGCAGTAAAAGAATATGAAAACAAAAGTAAAAAAATTAAGTAACTATTAAGCAGTTCGCGTTTTTTTTAATTGTACAATACATATCGTCATATGAAATCAAAAAAGCCGTTAGTTATAAAAAAGCCAAAAATCGACTTTTTTTTATTGATTACACTATGCGACAGTCAAAATCGGGATGGGATGAAACCAACGGGAAATGTTATATCGGTCAAAAACAAGTTATACGTTTCGCTGGGTCACCCCTAGGAATCGAGATATATCTTTTTTTGACATAACTCGAGAACCACTAGTCCGATTTTGCTCAAAATTTAAAAAAATTAAAAATTATAATTCCTTTAATCTGTTCAAATAACGTTTTTCTATATACTCAACAGTTTTGCCGGTAAAAATAAATGTTTGTTACCGCTACCATAAAAATCAATAACCTTTTGTTTATTACTTTTTTTAATATTTTAGGCAAAAAATATTTTTTTCTTCATACATTTATTTTTACCGGCAAAACTGTTGAGTATATAGAAAAACGTTATATGAACAGATTAAAGGAATTGTAATTTTTAATTTTTGTTTGAGCAAAATCGGACTAGTGGTTCTCGAGTTATGTCAAAAAAAAGACCACCAAAGGTCAAATCGATATATCTCGATTCCTAGGGGTGACCCAGCGAAACGCCGGACACGTATAACTTCTTTTTTACCGATATAACTTTCCCCGGTAGTTTGAACCCTTCCCGATTACTGGCCCCTTCCATTTGTCTCACAGTGTTATGATGCACCGTATCGAAATATATTAAGTTTCATATCTCTGTAAATAATATAAAAACTGAACATTTTGCTCCAAATAGGTACTAATTCGATAACAAAAAAAAAAGCTTAACCTAAAAAAAGTTTGTAAAAATTGGTTTATTTTTCATTTTAGGAAGTTTTTCCTTCTGTAAAATTTTTTAAATGTAATTTACGGCATTTTTGATTTCATATGACGATATTTTAGTTAAAATTTTCTGAACAGATGTAAGTACAAATAAAACTTGTTTATGCCTTATGTGAACAAATTGAACAATGATCTTAATTTTTATGAAAATTTCGAATCTGTAATCAAAATTTTAGAAAAATTAGTGGCTTTCAAATTATTCGCATTTTTTGAAAATTAAAAAAAAAACTCAGTTTCTAGGTATTTTCCTAATTACCTAAAAACGGTGTAATTGAAAAATCCAACTTGTACTTTTGCAACCTACTTTCCAACTACTTTTATTATATATAACACAGATTTTATTTTTAAAAGGATAACAGCTATCCTTGTAAAGGACCTCTAAACAAAACTTTTTTTTATTTTTTTATTTTTGCAGACCGTATTTATTTTCACAATGGCATATTTGTAGAGAATGTGGAGCTCATTAATTCCAACTCTTATTATTT
This sequence comes from Leucophora obtusa, assembly GCA_949987735.1. NCBI lineage: Eukaryota > Metazoa > Arthropoda > Insecta > Diptera > Anthomyiidae > Leucophora > Leucophora obtusa. Next base: position 44,626,038 of record OX465297.1, read on the forward strand.
TTTGAACGACCTTAATGCAGCAACATCTTCCAAAAAACTTGTAGAAAAACAAAGATAAAATCATAAAATAGTATTTTTGATTTCATCGAAAAATAGTTTGTCTTGAAAAAAAAAATACAATTTAGATTTTTTAACTTTACAACTGAAATATTTTAACGACTTTTTACTTCTATCAAAAGTACATATCGAGGGCTTATAGAGGGCATCTGCAAATACACAATTCCCGTGTAAAAAAGATCAGATCTGGCCAGATCTCAGTAGATCTTACCAGATCTAGGCATATCTGGCCAGATCTTACCAGAAATTTGAGATCTAATTAGATCTGATCAGATCTTGGCATATATGGCGCAATTGTCCAAATCACTTTAGATTTGAACAGATTTGGTACTAGATCTGATCAGATCTTGCCATAAGGTATTATCACATATGCCATATCTGATCATATTTGATGAGATCTGGTACAGGATCTAATTAGATTCAATCATATCTATTAAGATTCAAAAAGATATGATCAGATTTAAACTTTTTTACACTGGTTGTTCAGAAAAGCTTTAAAATCGTTTAGTTATGTTTAGTTATAAAGAATTTCTGCTCATATACATTTTTAGTTAGACCCCAAGCACAATTCATGTAATTAATTTTTTGTTAGTTACGCGTTTTGAAAGTAGACAGTCGGGTGATCGAACAGGTTTTTAAAACCCGGTTGAAACCGATTTTTTATTATCGAATATCCGCTTTTTAAAATATGTGTTCTTTAACTAATTTATTACAAACTGTAAAATTACAAAATTCATTATTAAAAAGATGGTGTTTAATAGTAAATTAATAGACTTAATAGAATTCTATTTTTTCGTATCAAAAAAACAAAATGACAAAAAAAAAATAAAAATCTCAAATAATTTGAAACGTTTTCGATTAACCCATTTACGGCCAAATGAAATCTGGCGGAGAGAATTCAATAAAAATATATTTATATAAGAGGCAGAGATGTCAAGTAGGAAAGAGTGAAATCAGAATTGAAAAAAATTTAAAGATAGCTTTGGAAATAGGCAAAGAGCGAAAAGAGAAAAACAGCGCAGCCGCACGAACCTTTTATAAAATCGGTATCGCAAAACTTGAATCATTAGATTTAGTTAGTGCCTTTTATTAAGTTTCAGCAATTAAAATTTTCGCTTTAAAAAAATTTGGCAAAGATTTCCTATTTTTGAATTACTGTAAAATGAGGTTAATTTAAACTGCATAAAAATCTTTAGATCAGAAAAAACTTTTTGAATTTTAAATTTAGTTGTCTGTCAGAAAATTATTTTACTTCAGTTATGGGATCAATAGTTTCAGAAAAAATCCTAAAAACTTAGGTGTACTCAGACGAGTACGGCGGCGGTAAATGGGTTAAAAACCAAAACAAACATCCAGGAAAGCTTAAAAAAGTTATCTGATTTTTAAAGGATTCATGAAAATGATTATTTTTTGAAAACAATTCAAAAAGTTGTCCCATCAGTCCAAAGAGATGTTTTTAAAACTGATTGATCATTTTCAAACTCATAAAAGACGGGACAAAGTTATTCAAATTAATGAGAAAATATTTTTATTGTATTCGGTTTTTTCCGAGTTGTTTCTGAGTGAACCACCTTTATGGGACAAGGTGAATATTTGTTTTTGGACCATTTTTCTGAGCCAAATGGTCATTTTTAATTTTATAATGTTTAAATATAATTTTTAATTTTGCAACCGGTTGACGGTTTTTTATAAATTTGAAAACCAGAAACCGGGTTTTCTAAATTTTAGCTATTTGGAAAAACCGAAAAAAGGTTTTCTGAAAAATGTCGAATAATCGACATTGTATATAACCCTTTACTTTCGAATATTTAGTATCTTTATATGCCCAAATGCATTTAGTCCCTTTATTTTATTTAATGAAGAATATATGATGCGTTATTTCATATTTCTGTATTATTGGAATATCTACATAATTTCGGTCATTTTTGTTCGCAAAAAATATTTTTTTGCAAACAAAAATTAATTCAAGTACGCTGAATACTGTGGTGCTAGCCATTTTTCTAGATTAGCTCTTAAAAAAAAAGATATTTGTGTTTGAAAATTCTGGGTCCAAAGACCCCAATGTTTTTCGTATGAAAACTGATACACAAATTCGTAGTGTTTTGTTGTAATATGTTTGCCACCTTCCCTGCTACCCACTAAAAATGCCATTCAAAATTCGAAATTTTGAAAAGTCAGCTTTTTTGGTCCCGATTTTGATTTCTTTGGTTGGTTTTGGGTTTGCGACAAATGAAGGTACATGACAAATTTCATGTTTTTAGCTTCATTGGTGTAGGAGCTACACCAAAATCCCCTTTTCTCCGGGATTATTTAATATTAAATAAAATTAAATTTCGTTAACAAATATCGCCCTGATAAACTGTTTATGCAAATGGTGATTTTACTGGTCCAGATCCTAAAAACCATTTAAAAAAATATTTTTAATTTTTTTATTTTGCGCCATCATAAAAAAATATTTTTAATTTTTTTTTTTTTTGCATCATCATATTTTATGTTTTAAAAAAAATATTTTTAATTTTTTTCTTTGTACAAGGGTAGTGAAAGGGTTAAGTGATAAAGAAACACACAACTTTATATGTCAAGCCTTGTAAATCAATCAAAGTTGTTCGTTTTAACCAGATTATATGACTACAAAATTAAGGGGTCAAGGGTCCAAATGCCAACCTCGCCCACAGTCCACTTTGGACTCCACTCGCCTGTTAACGCTGACGAGGCTCTGACGACCGAGTATAGACGGTATAACCCGGTTCCATCGGCAATCGGACTGTGCCGGAACGTTTCGGATGTATTCGAATTTTCGAATTTATCCGCGCAAGGATTGCCACTCCGGCTTTATATGAGAATTATGAACTACAAATTATATTTTTAAAGCCGTTACAACAACAACAACAACAACTACAAAATTAAAGTTGCTACAACAACAACAAAATTAACATGTTGTTAACAACAACAACAACAAAATTAACATCATATATTCCAGATCAAAAAAATCATTTGTCAGCAAAGGCACATTTTCTTAAAAACTATATATTGAATATAAGCCCTCGATATTGAGATATTCAAAAACAATCAATTTGAATCAATTATTGTCCGAATGTCGTTGTCGACCAATTTCGAAGCCGTATCCATTTAATCGGTAGGACACTAGAACTTGTATATGATTTAGTCTTGTTATTCTACAAAAGAAGTGGAGAAATAATAGAATGATATATAACTACTATTCGAATATCGCACCTTATCAGGTGGTTAATTAGGCTAAGCCTTTCAATAATAACTACATAAATGTTTTAACAATTTCAAACCACCCGTTTCGGGTCTCCGTCAACATCACTTTTCACAACGAACACAAAACGCTGTGTAAATTCCCCATCATTTAACAGGCTGGTGCATCTAATTGCTCTGCAATCAATTGTTCCATAGCCCGTTCACCAATTAAACGGAAAAAGAATAGATGATCGAGACATTTGAGACTTATTGAACGTAATGCTGGCAGCCGCAGCAGCAGCTGAGCGAAACGTCCATCATCACCGGGGTGTTCATTACGGCAGTGTTCGTCCAGGCAGGCATAGATTTTTTCACGACACACCTCAACATCAGCCCGACACTTTAGACCACGTATATCTGGATTAAACAAAATAATGGCCCTCAGGCAAGACAACTCTGATCGATCAATATTTAAACGTTTCATTTTGATGCTCAACTCTGAGAGAATTCGATCGAATATAGAAACAACGTTGGCCTTAATTGCACTGTTACGATGATATGAGAAATTCTGATTTAGGAAGAGCTGTTGTGGTTGACGTACGGGAGAGCGTCGTCCAAATGATCCATCATGCACCGCTCCTGGCGAGGTATATTCCGCATCCAAGGAGTCAATGCTGCACCACGCAACATTCGCAATCAACAATTCGTTCCAGCCTGACTTAAGCAAAATTATTTGATCTTCACGCTGCAAATGTGTAAAGTGTGGAGTGCGACGTGCATACTCGACCATTTGGAAGAGTTGTTTGTTTACCATCTGGCATAGATGCGATACGGCACCCTTATAATCGTGCTGTACCATTGAATTGGTGCCGACACGTAGAAAGGGCAAGACATTATCACCGCTCAGTGTTTCAGCCTTTTGTTCGGCCTCAATTATGCGTTCAATTGTGAGATCACGCAGAGAGCTGCTAGGCTTAAAATCTTCTCCGGCAGCTACTCCGGTACTACCACCGACACCACCTCCGCCACCACCTCCACCTACTCCTCCCCCAGCACCAGCTCGGGCATTAGCTGCTCGTGTGCCTCGCTGACGTTCCTCTTGAACTGCTTCCCTTTTCATGCCGCAGCCCAGACATTTTTGATATCGACAATATTGACATCGGTTACGCTGACGCTTGTCAATGATACAATTTCTGTCCTCACGACAAGCATATGTCAGATCTTTACGTACGGTACGCTTAAAGAATCCTTTGCAGCCTTCACAACTATAGACACCATAGTGTTTACCGCTAGCACGATCGCCGCAAATCGAACACAAATGTTTTGAGCCACTCAATGGATGATTGGGGGGATACTGCTGTTGGTGTTGTTGTTGTGGTGGTGTTGTTTGCAACATCTGGTTTTGATTATTGGCCGTTGCAGCTGAGACGGAATTAATCGCTTGAAGGCCAATAGCACCAAATGGATTGGGACTACCTGGCTTTGGAGAAAACCCACTTGTATTGTTTTCATTTAATAGTGAAATGTCTGGTTTTATCTCCTGCGGTGACATTGGGGCCAATCGGAATCCAGTATCTTGTTCACTATTATCCATTTTGCTATTCTTTTTTTATAATCAAGTGTAATTGTGTTCTATTGGCAAAAATCTTTATCTATTACATTTAACACTTTAATTCGCTAATATTTTTATATTTTTTAAGATATTTTTCACAAACAAAGAGTGTCTATATTCTGGTTGACTAATGAATGAAAAGTTTTCGCGTCGACATTTTTTTCTCATGTAGAAGAACTCACCTACACTAAATTAATTTGTGCCATTTTCACCACTAAATTATATGACTTGTTCGAAAAAATTGTAATAATTGACAGTGTTGTATTTTTAAAATTAATGGGTAGGGTGCCCGTTTTTTTATTGGGAAATTGATATGTAGCGCTTTGTGATTACCTTAATCTGGTGAACGATGCTACTTTTGTTTTTCTTTTATACTGAATTTAGACTGAGCAAAAACCAGCTGGTTTTTGTACAAAACTAAATTACAAAAGACAAGTCATGTACACTGGTTATTTGGTTTTTCTTTGTCACATCACTTTTTTATTAAACATTTTTCTTTGTTTTTATTGTTAAATTAAATTTAAAAAATTATTAACACATTTGAAAATACATAACAATACACAATTTTCATCTTAATACTGAATTTAGACTGAGCAAAAACCTAAAAAAAACAAAACTAAATTACAAAAGCCAAGTCATTTACACTGGTTGTTTAGTTTTTCTTTGTCACATAACCTTTTTATTACGCACTTTTCTTTATTTTTTTATTGGGTACGTTCGGCAGATACACTTTAATAGTCAACAGTTCTACAACAGTTGTACAACTAACTGCTGAACGACCTGATCACTAACCGCTCAGTCTTAGCGCTCAGGTAGCGCTGTCATATTTTGGTAGCGTAAAAAATATTTGTTACTTTTGATCAATTAGTGATACATTTGTTGTTGATGATTTTAAAACTATTTTGATTGTAAGAATGACAAATAAAAACATACAAATATATTTCAAAAACAAAAATTTTAAGAAACTAGAGGAAAATATATAAAAATTGTATTTAAAAACGAAACAAAGAAAACGTCGTTCAGCAGAGTTACTAATCACAAAGCGCTACAAGTCACCGGTATCAGTTTAAGGTTTCTCTGCTGAATGCTACCATTGTTAGATTAATATAAAAATATTGTTAATACATTTAACAATTAATAACAACACACACACAATTTCAAACTATAACAGAAATATTCTTAAAAAGTTAAAATATATTTTTTTTGACACTTGCTTTACTTCTATATTCGTCGTAACAGGGTGTAATTATAAATGATACCGCACATTTCAGATATTTTTACTTGGTTTTTGGCAAAAACCAGGTAGAACCTTTTTTTCAGTTTATATGAAAATTGTATGGAAAAACTAACCTAATTTTGTAGTTTTCGGCTCAAAACCTAAAAATAGCCAAAAACTACTAGTTTTTGCCCAGTGTAAATACACTATAAACTGAAATATTGAAAGAAAAATTAAAAAAATATTTTTGACACTTTCTTTACTTCTATATTCGTTGTAACAGCGTGTATCGAAAATTACTTATAGAAGAAACCGGGTGTATCGAAAATGCAAATTTCAGACATTTTTAGTTGGTTTTTGGCAAAAATCAGGTAGAATGTGGTTTTCAATTTTATGAAAATTGTATAGGAAAAACGAAATTAATTTTATAGTTTTCGGCTCAAAAACTAAAAATGGCCAAAAACTACTGGTTTTACAAAAGCCAAGTCATTGGAAAATATATAACACACAGTTTTAAACTAAAACTGAAATAATTAACAAAAACTACTAGCTTTTGCCCAGTCTAAATACACTATTAGTTTTGTATAACTAATTAATTTGTTTTCATTATTTCTCTTAACAGAATGGATTGGTGTAAAAACCAATATTCATTCTTATTAAAGAATGTCAATTTATGCAGTAAGTTTATTTATGCAGTAAGTTTTTTTTTTTTTTATTTATTTATTCGTAAAATACAATAAGCCTACAAGGCCAAAGAACGTATTACTAGCCAACAAACAAATCGTTCCGTTTACGTACAGTTTTCGGTCCGTCATAAACGGAATCCAACTCCGTTTACGTACCGTTTTCCGGATCCGTATACGGACCAGAAAACGGATTTTAAGGAACATCGAAACTGATTCGAATCCGTTGAAAGTCCGTCAATGACGAACCGTTTACGGACCGTTATGTCGTGTAAAAAACTGACAAGTCCGTTGAAAGTCCGTCATTGACGGACCGTTTTTGGACCGTTGCGTCGTGTAAAAAACGGACAAGTTCGTTGAAAGTCCGTCAATGACGGACCATTTACGGACAATTATGTCGTGTATAAACCGAGTGATTCCGGACCAAAAACGGACTTGTATATCTATCTAAATTGACTAATTTTGAGTAATTTTGTTTTTTATTTTTAATATATTTATTAATAACGGTATTGTTTACATTTACACTATTTAAACTATATGTAGTACATCAGTTTACATTTGAATTTACCTCTTTATCTAGCGCATTAATTCACGATAGTCACCCATAATAAAATCGATCATCTACATGCTAAAAAAATATAAATTAGTTATGGTTTAATTGATTGTATTTACGATGGTGTTTTACTCGTACCAACAACAATTTACACACAATTTTGGAAAAATCGAGTAGCCGCGTTAACGTACGTGGAACAAAGCTTTTGTTTCAAAAACAAACGATCTTACAAAAACCATTGTAAAGCACTCACTAAATTTTATTAATCTTACCATCTAATATATGTATGCGACTTGAAGATAGTTAATTGATGATGTATTGTACCAATTCCATCTACCGCCACCAATTTCTCGCCACAAAAAGTTTTTAAAATAGTTTAATTGTTTTTATTTTAAATACAAATTCAAATCAATTAAGTCCGTATTTTACGGTACGAAAACGGAGTTAAAACATATTGTGTTCGAAAATCCGATTACACGGTCCGTTAATGTTCCGTATACGTACAGGTTGTGACGGATATGTGTATTACGGACCGTTAATGTGCCGTAAAAGCCGGATTCATGATTCGGTACGTGCCGGAGAGTCCGTAAAAATGTTTCTTGGGTAAGTAGTACTAAATACTTAACTAATTATAAGACAAATTATAATTAAATACATATATAAATTTCATTATTATTAACAATAATAATAATAATAATAATAATAATAATAATAATAAAAAAAAAAATATAAATCAATATAAAGTAGCAACCTAAAAAAAATAAAAACACTCTTGTAAAGGCACATTTACACGAGAGAGAAAATTGCTAGAGATAGAGCAAAAAACACCTCTAAATAGCTTATATCATTCACAATGGAGCTAATTAGAGGTGTTTTTTGCTCTATCTCTAGAAATTTTCTCTCTCATGTATATGTGCCTTAAGATATGGCAAAGATACACATATGAAATGACCATTATGAATTAGTAGTCCTAATCAGCGAAATTCGGCAAATTTACTGATTCTCCAGAAATTGGTTTCTCTGGAAATTACGTAAAAGTCTATTTTTAAAAGTATCAGTAGAAACAGTTAAATCATTTAAATTTGTTTTTGTCTATTTTTATATCAATTTCTATATAATTTATATAGGGTGTGTGTGAAACGATAGCAAAGTATCATGGTGAAAAACATTTGTTCTGTCTTGAAAAAAACATTTTAATTTTTCTGTGTGAAATTAAATGTTTTTCGACAATATACAATTTTCGACAGTTGTAAATAATAGTAAAAAAAGAAATAAAAGAAAACAAATATTTTTAGTAATTATATGGGTTTCTCCTACAAACCAGATCGTTGCAATTAATGGAAGTTTTAGTTTTGCATAACAAAATAAACGAAGCCGAGAAGTAAAAATGGTTACCTACGTGTAATGTAATTTTTTTCTGCCTCTTTTCTGGCACGTTAATTTTAAATCTTTTTTGTTTTTGTTCCGAATTTTTCATTCGTATATGTATATTGTTTCTTAATTTTTCTTTTAGAAACTTTCACATTTTAAAATGTCAAATATTTCTATGCTTAAGCCCAGTATTTTGTTCAAAAGAACGAAAAAATTTCGCTCTATGTTTAGAGCCCAAAAACTATAATAAAAACATTAACGGTGGGTTTAAACTTAGGTTAATAGTTAACCCAAAAATTTGTTGTTGTTTTGTGTACATTTTTTTGACATTTTATTTTGTTTTTAGTTAAGTTAAAGTTAAACCTACAGTATGGGACCCACCGTAAAATGCACAAATTTTAAATGGTATATAAAGAGTTACAATAACACTGCATGACACTCAAAAGATTAATGAAGATCTGATCATCATTTCTATATATTTCCGACATGCTGATTACAATGGCGTACTTTATTATTCGATCAATGGTACAGATTTTTCGCTAAATGTCTTTAAAGTTTGGCGGTTGTCCATTCAGTTTTTTATATAAAAAATTTTTTAAATTCAATTAATATGAATTTTTTTGTGTTAAAATGTAAGCACAGGACCAGTGGCCATATTTACGATATAATTGCGATGTTCTAGTCTTGATATTTAAACCACTACTTAGCGTTTTATATAGGTTTTTATGGTTTTTTGCTATTTAAGCGACTTTAGTCGCTGAATGTACAATCGACCTCAATAAATAGGTGTGTTTCTTTACTTTTTGGGTAAAGTTCGGTAAAATGAGAGTAAGCACAAAATCCTCTCACAAAATGACAAAATTACCCAATAGTACAGGAACGCAAAAAACCACTTTTCTAGCCCAAAAACTTATTTCAAAAAATAATGTTAAACAGTGATGGGACTTGAAAAATTTTGTTTTGTGCCAAGAGTGTGACTAAAATGTGCCAAATGGGCCTTTATTGTGCCAAAACTCAATTTTCACTTAGAAACCGTGTTTTCAATTTTCATTTTGTAAATGCATTCTTATGGAATTATTTTGAATTCTTATGAAATTAATTATATTTGAATGAATTAAAATTTTCTTTCAATTAAAAGGTGAATGATAAATTAAATTCATTCGATACTTATTAAAGATTTGGGAATGCAGCCAATGAATGAATTCTTTAGGAATGGTTGCACGGAATGGTATACATATAAACATTTTCTAAAACTGAATTAATTTTTTTATGAATTAAACTTAAATTAATTCTTTCGAAGCTCTGAGATAAATTTATAGCATTTGAATTTTTAAAATTCTATGGATTAAGCACCGTAAGTTGTTTAGTTTTCACGTGAAAAAACTGTTATACTCCATATAAAAAAAATTATTTTTCACGACAATGAGTTTCACGTGAAAATTGTGCAAACTTAGTTTTCACGCAAATTCAATGTACAAGACTATTATTTTTCTGGTGAAAAAGTGACATTTTGTGTCAATTGTGATTGTGGCTGTGTTATAAAATTAAAATATTGTTAATTTTTTTAACTTAAATTGCAATTTAAAGCATTTAAAGTCTGACAGAAATTTTTTCACGTGAAAAACAACTTACGGTGCTTTTTTCGGTAATATCTTCGATGCCATTTTTTAGTTTCGCTTTATTCGAAAAGGTATTTTAATACCAGTAAATGCTTAGAAACTAAAAATTAAAGTATTGTTATTTTTTAAATTCATTTTCTATTAAATTTTGTAGATAACCAAAATGTGCCAAAATAGTATCGGTTGTGCCATTGTACCAATCAATCTTAGATTGTGCCAAAAATCCCATCACTGATTTGAAAATACGTATAATTTCAGTTTGCAAATCGGCATAAATAGACATATTTATTCGCATTTAAAAGTTGTTTTTGATTTTATTCAATTAATTTTAACAAAAAACCAAGTTTCTTTTGCTTATTTCTTTATTTAATTACAATTTTTAATTTAATTTCACAATTGTTTTTTGTTTATATTTGCATCAGCTGTTTTACCAAAGTTTACCCGAAGAAAAAGTCTGGGTAAATTTTGGTAAAAAGAGAAGCACTAATACACTCTCATTAGCGCTCTCATTTACCCAATTCTCGAGTACGGGAACGCTTTTGGGTAAATTTCGGTAACTTTGGGTAAATTTCGTTAACATTGGGAACGTACGGGAACACACTGAATGTAATACCTTAGTAAGGAAGCAATTAAGAGGAAAATATTTCAATAACAAAATGTATTCATCTATAGCGGCCTATACTTTAAAATCGCGACTTTTCAAATATTTTGTATGCCAGCACTTGACTCTAAAAAGTGGGTGGAGAGGTAGAAGTTGACAGGTAGCTTTTTTTTATATTTAGCGTGTTTTTTAATCACCTGGATTTAGAATTTTTCATACAAAAAGTGGATTTATTAAATCCAAAAAAAAAGCTGGATTTAATAAATCCATAATAAAAGCACAAATATATGAAACAGCCTATTAATTTAATGTCAAAAAAAATACGAATAAAAATTAAAAGAGAAACAAAAAAATTGAAAAACTTACAAATAAAAGGTTTTTATTAAATTTTTTTTATGAAATATGTTTAGAAAAAAAAACTACACCTCACCAAATACATATTTTTAATCTTGGATATGGTAAAAATTATCAGGTGGCTTATTTTTGCTCAAAACTAAATTAAAATTTAATTTCAATTGGCCATAAACATGTGGAAGGCGCATTTTTTCCGATTGAAATTCTTTATTTAATAAAAGAAATAAAAAATAAACCTTAAAGTTAATATCGCCCAATTCAGAAGCTTTTACCGTTTACTTCGAAGTCGAACGATATAAAATATAAATGCAAAGCAGGCCACTGCTCAGTTATACGATTGATTACATTACATTGTGCCAGTCACCGTAGTGCAATAATCTTGAATTTCTTTAAATTCTAGAATGCGTTTCGAACTAAAAAGTGACAAATGTTCCTACAAAGAATTTCAATTTGTACTGGAAGCTTCTTACAATCATAAGCAGAATATAAATCTAAAAACACAGAAAAATAATTATATACTTGATTGCCAAAAAAGTTACTAAAATGAAAAAAAAAATTCACATCTCCACATTGGAAAAAAAAAATAACCAATTTTGGTTAAAAATAGCCAAAACGGCAACACTGGTTTTGACAATTAAGTGTAGAGATACAACCTTGCGTCTTGTTCTGCATTTATTTTTTTTATATGGAGTTTTGACAATTAAAAACGCACTGCAGATTCTGTCTAAATTAAATTAAGAGATACAACCTTGCGGTTTGTTTTGCGTTTATTTTTTTTATATGGAGTTTTGACAATTAAAAACGCACTACGGATTCTCTCTAAACTAAAACTAAATTTAATTTCTCTGCGTTTTATCTCGTACTCGTATATTTTCATTCTCACACTCTTTACAATGTTGTCATATTTTCAAAAAATAATCCCGATATTTGATGATGTTGAGAGATGGAAAAGTTGAAACGATTGAACTTTTATTTTGGAAAATCGTCGTTTTTCATGTTTATTATTAGTTTCGAAATCATTTAGCCTATCATTTTAATATAATGATATTTGCCAAAGTTTGAATGAAAAAATGTAAAAAATTAAAAATTTTTCTATACTGAAACAAAAACCTCATTTCCCATCCCGATGCTCTCCACACATACACTAAATGTACACACACATCCATGTAAAGAAAATGTGAATGTATGTATAAAAACAACCGTCACCGCAGCCGCAGTCATTTAATTTGTTTTTTCTCACCGCAGCGGAATTCGCAGCCGCAGCCGCAAGGTTGTATCTCTACTATAAAACTTAATTTAATTTCTCTGCGTTTTCTCTCATAGAGTATAAGCACAATGCAAAGGTCCCCAAATTTGTCCCCGTTTTTTCCCATACAATTTGAGAGATAAAAATTATTTTATTTTCTCAGCGAAATTTCTTATTCTCCTATTTTTACTCTCAGATTATTTTACTAATGTTGGATTTGTGCGAACATGAAACAAATCACACGTGAAACAACAAAAAATTTTAATTGTTGTTTTTGTTTAGCATGTAATTCGTTTCATGTTCGCACAAATCCATGGCTAGTCAAGACCATAAGTCTTGACGAGACATTGGTAGCATTCAGCATAGAAACCTTAAACTGATACCGGTGACTTGTAGCGCTTTGTGATTAGTAACTCTGCTGAACGACGTTTTCTTTGTTTCGTTTTTAAATACAATTTTTATATATTTTCCTTTAGTTTCTTTAAATTTTTGTTTTTGAATTATATTTGTGTTTTTATTTGTCATTCTTACAAAAAAATTTAGTTTTAAAATCAACAACAACAAATGTATCACTAATTGATCAAAAGTAGCAAACATTTTTTACGCTACCAAAATATGACAGCGCTACCTGAGCGCTCAGACTAAGCGGTTAGTGATCAGGTCGTTCAGCAGATAGTTGTACAACTGTTGTAGAACTGTTGACTATTAAAGTGTATCTGCCGAACGCACCCATTGATTGCGTTTACCAGACGCTCAACTGTTGCTAATCCGCTACTCAACAATCTGGTAAACGACTTGATTACCTACCGCTAATGCGGCCTATAGACTACTCAAGTTTCTTGCACAATAATGAGTTTGTGCAGGTCAGTTGAACAGTGTGTGGCCTGGTTTGTGTACTTGTACAAGTATATTTTTAGACTTGAGTAAAAATCAAAACGATTTTGATTTTTACGCAATATTTTAGAACTTGTGCAAGTCATTTGCGCAGTGTATGCTGAAATTAGCAGTTCAGCAGAAATTTTTGAAGAGTCAACATCATAAATACGGATAAAAAAAAATTAAAAGTATGAATAAACGTAAAGTAAAAAATGTCAATATAAATTTATTAACATCGCCAACGTATTTCAGGTATTTTGGCCTGCGCAAAGTGTGAAATAAAGCTTTTAAAGACTAATATTTCCTCATAGCAATAACAATCCGCTACATGTTTCTGCTGCTATTTGTAAATTAAAATGAATATTGCACAGTTTACTTGAATGGTGTGTGGCGAGTAAGGTGACTTGAACAAACTCGTAATTGTGCAAGTGACTTGCATAGTCTATTTGCCGCATAAGTCAACATGTTGTGGTAGCGCAACCTTGTATTGGTAGCGTAAAAATGTTACGCTATTTGTGAGCAGTTAATGATACATCAGCTGTCGTTTGTTTTTTTTTTTGTATATTTTTTTTAAAGAATAATAAACATATACCAATATGATTATAAAGGAATAAAAAATTTGGACAAAAATCAATGAACATCTACAAATACTTTTATTTTAAAACAAAAACAAAAGTAGCATCGTTCACCACATTAAGGTAATCATAAAGCGATACGTATCATTTGTAGCGGTAGCGGGTTTCTCTGGTAAACTTGCCCATTGATTTGTTTGCCCAAAAACTAATCGTCAGCAGAATAACGGGAAAAAATTTGTCCATTTGTTTTGGGTGCAGAATACGTAATGGCAGACAATTCATTATTTTTTGTTGGAGTAGGTCACAAACGAAACTATTTATTTTCATGTTTTCAATGTGTTTTTCACAAATTTTTTTCCAATAATAAAAAGTAAATTTCATTAAATTCAATAATAATACAAATTATTTACTTTTTCTTAACATTTTATTCATTTTCTTTATTTTTTAGTAATGCCACTAAGTAAAAATTAGATCTGGCATCGTGGTTGTTGTTGCACATAAGGTTTGTATTTTTCGAATTTTATATCTATATCTATAACTACTTGTAAAAAAACGACTATCCGTACTTACGTGACTTGTTTTTATTTTTTGTAAACAAATAAAATTTAAACATTTGGGGCCGCCTTTGGACGAAATCTGTTTTCGTATATGGGCTTGGCCCTAACGTGAAATAGAGCAATTACCTTGAGTGGCATGGTCTCCCTTTACTAACAACCATATAATTCATTTGTTAGCATTTATTGTTTTAAATATTTTATCAATTTTAAAATACTAAAATTTCAAAAATTTCTATGACAAATATTTTTGTTTACATTTAAAAGAGAAAAGCCAAGAATTTTGAAGACTTGGCAACATTTTTATAACTACTTAATTTTTAAGAAGCTAAATTTATACCTAATTAAAATTTTTATAAATGCTTAAATTTGTATGGAATATTTATAGAAAATTCGAAAAAAAAACAAACCTATAGTTGTGAGAACAATTGTGCTGACAACGTTGTCTGAACAAGAACAAAACATGAACAAGAGTGGTCCACATGCAGAGCTTTGAAGAATTAATTCCTTAATTCAATTTTTCAATTCTGAAAGCACCTTTATTGAATGGAATTAATTCATATTTGTTTTCGTTCGATTTATTTTGTTACGAATTAATTCAATTTCTATAGTTCTTTTTATTAAGGGGGTTATTTTGTAATACGCAACGCCTTGCGTTGCGTTGTTTTCCATACAAATTGTTTTTGTAACAATAACAATTTACACACAAATCAACGCAACGCAAGGCGTTGCGTTTTACAAAATAACCCACTAAATCAAATCACTGGTGAACGCGTTCAATATTATAAATCGAACCGCAAAAAGTGAATTAATTCCTTACTGAATTAATTCACCACTGAATTCATTCAATTTCATTTTCATTCAGTGAATTAAAAAAAAATAAAATTACATTCAGTGAATTAAAAAAAATAAAATTACGTTCAGTGAATTAAAAAATAATAAAATTACGTTCAGTGAATTAAAAAAAAATAGGTTCATTGAACTCAAAGCCTGTTTTCTGCCATTCAGTAAAAGAAAACATTTAAGTATTTACAAATAAAATTTGCAACTAAGCAATTTTACAGCGTTTTGTAGTGAAAATAAACAAATTACATATATATTAAGTGTTAGAGAAACCCGATGATTAAAAAATAAAGCCTTTTACTATTAAAAATAAAAACTTTACAGATATAGATTAATTTAGAAAAAATATAACTATTAATTTTTCAAACTTATGCTTCCCAGTAAAATGTAGATGGTTCACTAGGACGTATTTCATTTATACGTTTTTACAATACAATGTTTTCTTCTACTGAACGGCAGAAAACAGGCTTTTAATTTAATTAATTAATTAAGTGAACGTAATTTTTTTTTTCAATTCAGTGAACGTATTTTTGTTTTCTTTTTTAATTCACTGAACGTAATTTAATTTTTTTTAATTCACTGAATGTAATTTTTTTTTTTTTTATTTTACTGAATGTAACTATTTTTTTATAATTCACTGAACGAAAATGAAATTGAATGAATTCAGTGCTGAATTAATTCAGTAAGGAATTAATTCACTTTTTTCCGTTCGATTTATAAAATTGAACGCGTTCACCAGTGAATTAATTCATTTGATTTAATAAAGAGAACTATTGCAATGGAATTAATTCTTTGAATTTATTGTTTGATAAACGCGTTCAGTTGAACGAATTCAGTGAATTACTTAAGAAAAGGAATTCATTCAATTCTAAAGAAAATTGAATTCGATTGGTAGTGAATTCATTCAAAAAAGAATTAATTCTTCAAAGCTCTGTCCACATGATACAAATTCATGGGCGAACAAGAAATTGTTCTTTGGTTGAACAAATCGATGTCTCGTCAAGACGCTAAGTAACGGATAACAAAAATCCTGTTTTCACAGGTTCATCCGGCACGGCACGTTACATTACAGACAAACTAACGACTCAAATGCTTTTTCATAGAACAAAAACAAATCAGCTGATTCGTCACGGCACGTTACATACAACCTAATTATACGTTGACAAATAAAAACATACAAATATAATTCAAAAACAAAAATTTAAAGAAAATAAAGGAAATTATAGAAAAATTATATTTAAAAACAAAACAAAGAAAACATCGTTCAACAGAGTTACTAATCACAAAGCGCTACAAGCCACCGGTATCAGTTTAAGGTTTCTCTTCTGAATGCTACCATTGTTTTTCATGTTTATTACTACACCTTTTGCAATTGTAATTCACAAAATATCAATTGAAATTCAAAATTTGCATTTGAAATTCAGAAAATATCAATTGAAATTCAGAATTTCCATTTGAAATTCGGAAAAGATCAATTGAAATTCAGAATTTCCATTTGAAATTCAGAAAATATTTGAAATTCAGAAAATATCAATTGATATTCAGAAAAAACATCAATTGAAATTCAGAAAAAATTAATTGAAATTCAGAAAATATCAATTGAATTTCAGAAATCGTCATTTGAAATTCCGAAAATATCAATTGGAATTCAGAAATCGTCATTTGAAATTCATAAAATATCAAATAAAATTCAGAAATCGTGATTAGAAATTCAGAAAATATCAATCTAAATTCAGAAAATATCATTTGAAATTCAGAAAATATCAATTGAAATTCAGAAAATATCATTTGAAATTCAAAAAATATCAATTGAAATTCAGAAAACATCAATTGAAATTCAGAAAAATGTAAACACATTTTTTAAAAGAATCCGTCAAGGTACACGCAAAAAAATAAAAAGTGGATAATGGCCGAAGTACTTCGGTAAAATACAACTTCAAAAGTTTTCTGCTAAGTTACACAATTCTTTAATTAAAATATATTTTCTAAGACAATTTATAAAAGAAAAAACTTAGGTAACTTAACATATTTTGAAGTGTGTGGAAATGGAATAGGCCAAAAACTAAAGCAAGTTGACAAAAACCAAAAATTGATAAATCTACATGTATTTTTTTACTGACTTACAAAATATACTTTTGAAGTTGTATTTTACCTTAGTACTTCGATAATTATACACTTTTTATTTTTTCTGTGTAGATAATGTTATCCCCTATAAAAAATGTATATATGGGTTTTATCAAAATAAGTAATAATAAATTTAGACCAAGCAAAACCCAGCTGGTTTTTGTACAAAACTAAATTACGAAAGCCAAGTCATTTACACTGATTATTTGGCGTTTCTTTGTCACAACACTTTTTTACTACACACATTTCTTTCTTTTTTTTTATTGTTAAATTAATGTAAAAAAAATTTAATACATTTAAAAAAGAATAACAACACACAATTTCAAACTAAACTAGAAATATTCTTAAAAAATTAAAAAAATATTTTTTTGACACTTGTTTTACTCCTATATTCGTTGTAACATGGTGTATCGAAAATTAATTATAAAGGATACCATGTGTATCAAAAATGCACATTTCAGATATTTTTACTTGGTTTTTGGCAAAAACCAGTTGGAATTTGGTTTTTAGTTTGTATGAAAATTGTATGGAAAAACTATATTAAATTTGTAGTTTTCGGCTCGAAAACTAAAAATCACCAAAAACTACTAGTTTTTGCCCAGTCTAAATCAGTGTCGTCCAAACACTTGTTAGAACGACGAAGATTAATCGGCTTTTTACACGTACACAACCCGAACGTCAGCGAAACAAAAAACAGAGAGCGTAAAAATAACACGTGCACCTATTTTCTTAAAGAATATTTTTTTATTACCTATTAATTGCTTTTATGTTTATTTCTTTTTTCATTCGCTCATTGCTAAGGTTGCGTTTACACTTGCATCTAAATCCCGAGATTTCGCTATTCACCACTCTGAAAAAACAATGAAAAAAAGCATATAAATGTGCAATTTTTAATAAAGCACAAATAGTTAGCCCTAATAAATACATTTTCTGAAAATTTAACGTTTATATGCTTTCCTTCATTGTTTTTTGAGTGGTGAATAGCGAAATCTCGGGATTTCAATGTAATGTAAACGCAACCTAAAATTTAACACTTAAGAACATAAATAGTAAAAGAATCCAACAAACAAAACCAAGTGATTTTGTTCAGTGCAATAGTTACCAATACATTCTCTTTTTTTTTTGTAATACTACATTTATACTGAGCAAAAACTACCTGGTTTTTGGCTCTTGTAGTTTTTAAATTATCAAAACGCATACAAAAAAACAAGCAAAAACTAGTTTTCTAGAAAAACTAAGTGGTTTTTGCTCAAGTATAAATGTAGTATAACATAACCATTACATTATCATTTCTCTTTGTTGTTGTTGTTGTTGTTGTAACGGCTTTAAAATGAGAATTTGTAGTTAATAATTCTCATTTAAAGCCGGATTGGCAATCCTTGCTCGGATAAATTCGAAGATTCGAAAACATCCGAATCGTTCCGGCACATAGTCCGATTGCCGTGGGAACCGGGTTATACCGCCCATACTCGGTCGTCAGAGCCTCGTCATCGTTAACAGGGGACACCATGTCCAAGGTGGACTGTGGGTGAGGTTGGCATTTGGAAATAATTTCCCTTGACCCCCATTTCTCTTTGTGGGCGCCACTGCTGTATATTAAATACGTGTACAATAGAATTTATCCGCAATCGTTATGATTGTGGCTTTCTATAAACAATATCTTAGGTCCCAGAATCTTATTGATCATATAAAAATCTAAAGCATAAACGATTTATTCTTGTTAAAAAGCTTTAAGTTATTGCGGAAAAGGTATAAAAGGGTAAATTTGTACCTTTCTTTAAAAATATATGTGAACAAACTTGACAAATGTTTTCTGAAAACTATACAAAATTAATATAAGCTTCAAAATTTATTAGATTTTAAATATCCCCAAAACGTTTTCTAAACCCCCAAAAAAGTCTACTGTCCCCATATAAAAATTTTTGTCGCCAAGACCATCAAAAAAATCCCCAAATTTGGATACAAAACGCCAAGTCTGGCCAGCATGTCTAGCAAGGACGCCTGCCATCAAATGTCACTTTTCGTTTTAATTTTGTAAGAAAAATATAACAGAAAATTTGGTTAAAAAAATGGGAGTTTAATTATTTATTAATTGTACATAAAAATTAATGTTTGATAAAATTTTGTGTTTTTCGAAGTAAGATCTATGATATTTCTTAGCCATAAAATGGTCAAGTGTTCTCCACCACTTTGCAATTGATATCATTTTGACGTTTCTCTGCATTGGTTTTGACATTTCAGATCATATAATTTATTGCATTTGAAGACACCGGGTAATGCCATTTATTAACATAGCTTAAAGCTGCGTTTACATCTGCACCGAAATCCCGAGATTTCGATATTCACCACTCTGAAAATACAATGAAGATATGCGTATAAATTTTAATTTTTTGGAAAATGTATTTATTAGAACTAAATATGTGTACTTTATTGAAAATTGAATATCTATCAACTTTCCTTCATAGCTTTTTCAGAGTGGTGAATATTGAAATCTCGAGATTTCAGTGCAGATCTATACGCAGCCTAAGAGCCGTTTACATTATAGGATTGAGTCATATGATTTTAAGTAAAAGAAATCATAACACTGGGAATATAATCCTAATTAAAATCTTAGACTTTAAATGTGAGAGAGCTAACTCAACAGAGATGACTTTGTGTGTGCAAATCTTATGAGAACGATTTTTTGAAAAAAAGTCTAAAAATGAGAAATCCAATAAGAAACCTTATGACTGCCAAAATAATCGTGACTGCCAAAAAAATCTTAAGCACATGGTTTTTTTGACAGATCATATTATTCAATCCTATAATGTAAACTACTCTTTAATAATATAAAGAACTAGTTGTAACAAAAAAACTAAAGAAAGGGAAATGTCCAACTTTAAATAAATTCCTCATTTAAAATGATAATGAGCCATATCATATCTCAAAGGAAAGCTTAAAGTCTTTAGTTTTCAATGATAAAAATCAAAAATGTTCGGAATTCAAATTTTCACCAAAAGGAATTAAGGTTTGTACGCACATTAACTTTCCAGACACAAATTTGTGTAGCCTAAAATCATGCACTATTATCATCATACTTAAAAGAAATATATAAATACATATTTAGAATTATCAGGGTTAAATTCATTCAAATATAAAAAGGCAATAATATGTTATCCCCAAAAAATCCCCTAAAATTTCGTATCATCCCCAATATCCAATTTGGGGATAAATCCCCTAATGCGGCAAATAGACTATGCAAGTCACTTGCACAATAACGAGTTTGTTCAAATCACCTTACTCGCTACACACCATTCAAGTAAACTGTGCAATATTCATTTTAATTCACACGTAGCAGCAGAAACATGTAGCAGATTGTTATTTCTATGAAGCAATATTAGCCTTTAAAAGCTTTATTTTACACTTTGTGCACCAAAATACCTGAATTTCGTTTTTGATGTCAATAAATTTATATTAACATTTTTTACTTTACGTTTATTCATATTTTTAATTTTTTTATCCGTATTTATGATGTTCACTCTTCAAAAATTACTGCTGAACTGTGCTAATTTCAGCATACACCGCGCAAATGACTTGTACAAGTTCTAAAATATTGCGTAAAAATCAAAATCGTTTTGATTTTTACTCAAGTCTAAAAATATACTTGTACAAGTACACAAACCAGGCCACACACTGTTTAACTGACCTGCACAAACTCAATATTGTGCAAGAAACTTGAGTAGTCTATAGGCCGCATAAACTGACAACACTGATGCACATGTAAATGCATTATCCAGAATTTTTGGCGATTCTCGTTTTCTGTTTGAAGAAAAACGTCGAACAAAGCTGGCACCCTTGTCACAAAATATAAATTCACCACAAATAATTTGTTTATGAATTTGCAAAGAAAAAATGCATTTGATAAGTGAATGCAAATGCATTTCTGAAAAGGAACAAACAGCAATAGCACAAACTGCATACTACAAAAACAGTTAATTTTTCTTGGCTTTAACGATCTCAGGAAGAAAAAAGTATTCTAATTAACTCACACTTTTGCCGCTTTATTTCTTGAATTAAGAAATCCAAATGCACACTTGTTTATAATGAAGTTGCACTATATAATGGCACTGAATTAATTTTTTACAAATTGTTTATTCGATAAGAGATGTTCTGTAAATTTGCAAGACATTCACGACGCGGTTTAGCACAGTACGATATTTATTCACCTCAACAAAGAAAAACAAAGAACGAACGACAAACAGAGGTGCCAGATAAAACAAATTTATGTCAACGTTTTTTTGTGAAATTTTTGCAAATCAGCGTAACAATAACTGTGTTTGTGCGGCATTCCTAGAGTAGTAAATTGGAAGATGACAAAGCAAATTGTGGAAAATTTTCTGTTGTTTTTGTTTTTTCTTTCATATTTTGAATGTTTAATAACGCTCCTAGACGAGAACAAGAAATTCTCATTGAGTTTGTAATTTAACTTAACAAATATTTCCAGAAATTCTAAAACGTCGTCCCTTGACGATTTCCTGTGGTAAAGCTTTTCTTTTTACAAGTGGTACAAAATTTACGAATTGGAAAGTTTTTTGAAATCGAGTTACACGGTAAACGATTCTGAATAGTTAGCGAAGCTATGAAGTAATATCTGGATCTGCTATGAAGATAATGGGCAATTACTTCGAAGTAATTACTTTGGACTTAGGAATGACTTAACACCAAATTTATTCATATAGGCCCTAGAGACGATCAAGCATGCTGTACAGCTTGGCTTGATGGTTCCGTGTATTTGTTTTTGTAATTTCCATCAAACGCGGCATTACACGATCAAATGCTGTACATGTTGTACAGCATGCTTGACCGTATATAGGCCGCTATAGACTTATATGTCATGAAATATAAACGAAAATCGAAAAATAAAATTTTGTTATGAATCCTTCTTCCGAGCTGTTGCCACCCGGCTATAATAGTGGTCGTAAGTTCTCAACCCTTTGCTCAAAGGACTACATTGGCGGACTTAGGCCTGTCTGGGGTGGGCAAAGCCCACCCTAGACTGCTTTTTGCCCACTCCAGAATTTTAAAAAAATTTGTCTAAATTCTTGTTCTATGATTATTTTCTTTTAAATATCAGTTAATCCTTTGTTTTTGATTGGGAAAATGACGTCTAGTTTCCTACGAAGATAATTTGTTGGAATCTAAGGGTCAGTTTTACAGCCAGAACTAATATCGATTTTTGTCTTGAATATTTCTTAAATAAGAAATTAAAAATTCTTACTTAAGAAATCGAACTTAGTTCTGGCTATAAGAGAAAAATTACTTGGATTTAATAGTTTTTTAAAGGAATAATTAGTTAGTATTACACTCATAGAAATAAATCTGTAAAAATAGCAGAAAAATCAAATAAAAATTAGTTGAAAATGATGCTCCAGAAAGAACTGTTTTTTGTTGCTAAATACTAGTAAAATAAGAATAGCAAAAATAAAGCTGTTAAATTTGCCGAATTTTAGTTACCCGTGAAAAAACGATTAGATTCAATGAAGTTAGGTTTGATCTAATTGTATTTATTGATATTAGAGAGTGAATAACAACTAGTGTTTCCAATTATTCGACATAGGCGGTTAACCGGTTAATGCGTTATTCGAAAAATCACTAAAATTAATTAGCCGGTTATTCGGGTCGGTTAATCGAGAAAATTGGCGATTAATCGATTAATCGTTTAATAAAAATTAATGGATTTTCTTAACATTTTATCAATAAAAACACAAAAGGCTGACTTTTTTTAACATTAAAAGCTACACTCAAAAAAATAAGTTAGTAAAAAAAATTAGTAAAACGTCTGGTATATCAAGTGTACTAGTTTTCAGCAATTTTTTTGCTGAAATTCCGTTTTCAGCAAAAATTTTAGTTATATTTTTTTTGCACTAAACTAATTTTGAACTAATGTTTAACTAAATTATTTTTTGAAAAACAACTCTACACATATTCTATATTTAAATTTTCAGCAAATAAATTAACTAAAGTAAAATTTCGCTACAAGTTTTTTGAGTTTTTTTCAGTCCACTAATATTCAGCAAAAAGTTTAGTGAATTTAGCAAGGACTTTTTTCATTTGCAGTCGACTAAGTGTTAGCAAAACTTTTGCTGAAGATTACTATTTTTTTTGGTAAAAATCAGCTCGCTGATTTTCAGCAAACCTTTTGCTGAAATTACCAACTTTTTTGCAAGCACGCTCCTGACTAAAAATGTGCTGACACATTTTACCAATTTGCTCTGTAAAAATCAGCAAAAAAATTTTTTTTTAATTGTAATTAATATAGGGTGACCATTTTTTCTGACTTCAAATCAGTACAAATTTTAAAAAAATCCAGTTTTTTAAGTACAGAAAACGGACACATTATTTAGAAATTTCTATTTCCTTTTCAAGTTTTTTTTTTGTAACAGATCGATGAAATATAGCTATGCTACGAATGGAGTCAAATATGACACCAGGATAGTATGAACGTTAATTCTTCCGAATTTTTATTCAGGCCAACGAATTTCTGTCGTCACGATCAAATTGCATTGTCTAAACTAATTTTCTGTAGATACAAATTAACCAATTGATTGGCTACAAATTTAGTTGTCAGAACAAATCTTTTTTCTCCTCTGCTAATTTCTGCATGATTTCTGAAATAGAAAACCTTCACGTTTTGGCTACGTTTTTCTACAAAAACACGTAAAATTTTTAGAAATGATTCGAAAATTTTTCCATAGAAATACCCACATACGATATATATCTTCAGATTTTAAGGATTTTTTTACGAAAAAATCTTCAGCTTTTGAGGTCGTTTTCACACTCAGAAAACAGAATCATTCTGACAGTAGCTGACAACCGGATAATTAAAATATTTTTATCACAGTCAAATAATTGTTGTATCAACTGATTTTCTATTATCGCAATGTAACCAATTGATGGATTCGGTTGTCACCACGAATCTTCTCTATGTATGAAACTACATATTAGATTAAGAAATTTACATATAGGCAAATCATTTTGAATGCTTTCTGGTAGAGAATACCGCTCACATTCATAAAAATTTATCCTATTAAAAAAAACTACATTTTACTTGTATTTTGGCTTTTTTTTTACTAAAAAAAATTTAATATTTTTTTAAATTCCAAAAATCAGTACAAATTTTAAAAAATCAGTACAAATCAGTACATGACTTTTTCATCAGTACACGTGACCAAAAATCAGTACATGTACTGATCAAATCAGTACGAATGGTCACCCTAAATTAATATGCAATTTTATCAATTTTAATTAATAGATTTGAGGTTAAGAAAAAGAATAAACCTTTTTCTCTAAAAATTATGAACACATTATAATTTTCAGATCAGACTAGATCTAGTTTCGGTATTTTTTTTTTTTTTTTGTACGGACAGGCGTCGTCAGTGGTTTTCCATTAAATTTTATTAATTATTTATATGTTTTTATTAGTGTTTCCAATTCGGTTAATCGATTAACCGATTCCTCGATTAATCGCCTCTATTTCGGTTAATGTCGAAACAAATAATTTAAAACTCAAATAATTATTCGACCCGAATAATCGGTTAAAATTGGTCGATTAACCGGTTACATTTTTAATATGGAATTTTTCCTTAATTTTTTCCCAAAACTTCACAATTTTCTTAATCTGGGCTACAAAATTACCAGAAAAGCTTAGAAAAAACAAATACTAACTAAAATAGCATCAAATTCTTTAAAAATCGTGTGAAATAGGTCCTTAAACACCTTTTTCGAGCAACCGCAAACAAGTCGACATTGTGAAATCAGACTCCCAATTTTTAATAAAATTTTGCGCAAATGTTTTAAAAAAAATATGTATCAAAGTAAAAAAACCTTAAGAACATAAGAAAAGGCCAAAATGAAGGTGTTTTTTAAAAATTCACAAAACACACGAAATACAGGACTGGCTGGAGGATGCTTTATGAAATAAAATAGACAATTTTGCATTACTGTTTCAATTCTTTTAAAAATTTAAACTAATATTAATTATATCTACATGTCCTTTAAGACAAGGCTGCATTTGTTTTAAAACTGTTACACAATTAACGTGTTAATTCTGTAAGAACTTTAACTTTTCTTATTTTCCTAAGAAAGTGTACATACACATCGGTTCAAAACCACATCAATTCTAAAACATTTTCCACTAGAGCAACATTGAACCCGAACCCGTTTCAAGGAATATAAATTCGAATTAAAACAAAATAAAGTTAAAAAATTTAAATTTATATAGAATTTGACTTCTGTAACTGCACACTCAGTGAATTGTCTATATCCTATTGATGAATTTATACACTGATTTAATTAAGTTTCGCTGGAATTCGTCGATTGAAACTTTTAATTGAATTGATGCAATTTTTCGTAAAATTTTATGAAGAATTTCATATTATTTATTAAAAATGTCCTACACCCAAAAAAGTTGTTTTAGAAAGAGATTCATAAAAATTGTGAAGCTTTTTCATAAAATTTAATAAATTTGGCTTTTACTTTTTGAAGAAAACTCCATTAGCTTATTGAAAATTTTGTTTACAGCTCGTCCGATAAAATTCTCTCAGAGTAAGTACGCTCAAACTTTAGGTTATTTTTTTACTGTTATTGGCCTTTATTAACGAAAAAGATACTGAGAAACAAAGTAAATTGGTATTCTCAATTAACTGAAATTAATCTCAAAGAGAACTCAAATTTTTTTATCGATGACTTTAATGAAAATTTCGTAGCTGTAGGAAGAATCTTATTAAAATTTAAAAAACTTGAGGTATAGCATTTCTTTAACCCTTTCAGACCCAGCATACACGATTGTGAGATGTGATGTTTTCTCTTAAAATTACAAATATTTTAAATACTAATAGGTTTATTTAGATGAAAAATTTCAGTTATACTTTTAGCTAAATTATATTTCATAAAATATGAATTGACACCAGGAAATTTTAATAGTTTTAGTACCATTTTACTTTAAAGTTATAAAATGAATACATTTTTTGCAAGGTAGTTTGGTCTGAAAAATTTAAATGCAATATTAAATTTTACAGTGTCAGTATTGATTAAAAATCACATTCAAAGAAATTTTGTATCTAAGCTTTTCAGATTTTTAAATTTTTTTTTCTGAATAAAAAATCTACGTTAAGTAATCGATATGTAACAGTTTTAGGTTTGCTGTTCTTAACTTACTAATATTTTGTTAGTTTCAACAGACCTTTTTTTTAAAAAAATCTCAGATCCCGAAACTTTTCAACCTTCGAATATGAAAACTTTTTTATTAAATACATCGTATTCATATATGACGTTAATATTTAATGAAAAGAGTTAGCTTTTTGTGTTTTAATTAATAAAAAGTTAATGAAATACCTTAATTTAGCATTAAACGATTAATCGATTAACCGCCAATTTTCTCGAATAACCGACCCGAATAACCGGTTAATCCATTTTAGTGAATTTTCGAATAATGCATTAACCGGTTAACCGCCTATGTCAAATAATTGGAAACACTAGTTTTTATTCTCAGATTGTCTCTATATGATATTTTTTTCAACAACCCGTCACCCAAGTAAGGCCTTCAGCTTCCTATTCAGCTTTCGGTTATTGTTTTTACTCAGAAGTGATCAATACAAACACATACAAACATTCTGTTTTTAAATTTTTGTTTATCTTCCAATCTCCTCCGTGTTTCAATGGACGAATTTGATTGAAATTTCATTGAATCAATATAAAAATTTATAAAAAGCATGTAGACAATTCCCTCAGTGTGCAGATGTCAAATCTTAAGCAGAGTTGTTTGTTCGAACTTTGTCACAGATTTTCGGAAGTGGGAGCAGTTTTTCAGCTTTTCAAAATTATATGTTTGCAATAATAAAATTTTAAAAATTAATACGCACTGTTTTTGTTAAAATAAATATAAATAAATTCATCGACTAGAGGCTGAAAAACTGCTCTCACTTTAGAAAATTAATTTTACATTTTAAAAGAATTGAAAAATTGTCTATTGCATTTTAAAGCATTTTTTTACAAATAAAAACTTTATTATTTTGTTTAAAAAATTCAAAAAAATTTTATTAAAAATTAATTGCGATAATGTCAAACAAATCCGTTTTAAGAGTATCTTTAAACACATGACGTGTCTCGCTGGTTCAATGTCGACTTGCTTGGAGTTGCTCAAAATATTGTATATAAAGGTTTATCCTTCAATTGATTTCAAAACAATTTGATCGTATTTTTGTTAGTATTTGTTTTTTTAAGCGTTTCTTATAATTTTTTAGCCAAAGTTAAAAAAATTATGAAGTTTTGAGCAAAAATAAAGCTAAAAATTACACATTAAAAATTTAACCGGTTAATCGACCTATTTTAACCGATTATTCGGGTCGAATAATTATTTGAGTTCTAAATTATTTGTTTCGACATTAACCGAAATAGAGGCGATTAATCGAGGAATATGTTAATCGATTTACCGAATTGGAAACACTAATAACAACGTATACAATTAAATTTGAGTTTATCTGCGATTCCGATTTTCAAAATTTTCTTATTCAATGCCTTATATTAAGTGTGTTTGCGTACCCGATAATTTGTACAAATTTGTACAAGTTTTTATTGGAAGGAGTTTGTTTACACAATTACTCAGTAAGGAGAGAGGAAAAATAGAGGGTAAAGTGACAGTTCAATACCAGAGAACTTACAAGTTTTTACTGTATGAATTTTTGCTAGTAAGAATTTGTAAGAAAAAAAACATATGATTTAAAACATATGATTGAAGAAACAAAACATTTGTCTAAATAATTTTTTGTAAATTTTAACTGCACAATTTTCTTGAGCTTAAGGTTTTGTTTTTTATATATAAAAAGTTTTTTATTTCAATATTTCGCTACTCCAATGTGTAGCATCTTCAGGAAATAACAATTAAATTAAAAAATTTTAAACAATTTTCAAGTTTGAAAAAATTTGAAAACGTTTGTCAAATATACATTTATACCAGCAAACAAAGTTTTCTGGTATAAAAGTATAACAAACAAAAATATAAATATAATAATAATTAACAATACAAAAATTATTGTATTGTTAGTTGTTGGTGTATTAATTATCTGTAACATTTCTAATATATAACGGCGTTTATAATTATGTTCTATATTTAAAACTGATACATTTTCAAAGTCAGGATAGTGATTAAAACTTGAACAATGAGAAGATAATGCTGTCTTTTGTGAATTAATGTGCCTATATTTCTGATCTGATCTATGTCCAGCTATTCTAGTTCTCAATTTATTCTTCGTTGTACCTATATATACCTTATCACAATTCTCTTCGTCATTTCCACTACATGGTATTTTATATACTATATTTGACATGTCCAATTTCTGTATTCTATCCTTTGTCTTACTGTATAATTTATTTACTGTATTGTATGATTTAAAAGCTATTCTATATTTATTAGTATCGATTATCTTAGATTTCTCTAAACGTTCTGATATTCCCGGTAAATTTTCTGTGTTATTGTTCTTTCTAAATTTATATTGATTTATTAATGAACAAATTAATCCCATCGGAAAATCATTATCCCTTAATAAATTCTTAATAATTTCCTCATCCTTTCCCTGAAATTCCCTGTCACTAATAGTCAATACTTTTTCTATCAAATTCTTTGCAGTGTTAATAATGATTTTCTTATTATGTTTTGAATAAAAATTAATAATTCTGCCTGACGGTGTTGGTTTCTGATACCAATCTATTGTCAAATTATTACCTCTTCTTATTACTAAAGTATCTAAATAAGAAAGTTTAGAATCACATTCCTTTTCCATGGTAAACTTAATATCAGGACTAAATTCATTTAATGCTATTAACATATTATCAATTGCATTTTCAGAAATGACACAAAATAGATCATCCACATATTTAGTCATTGGGTCATATGAATAAAACTTAGCAATTACTTCGAAGTAATTACTTTGGGCTTAGGAATGGCTTTTAACTCCAAATTTACCAATTGACTGGTAGAATAGCATGAAATATAAACGAAAATTAAATTTCTAGTCTACTCCTAAGCAGACTAGATTTGGGAAGTAAATGCTTAAAAAACCCTGTATTTCCCCCTATTAGTAATATCTATTTTTTATTCATATGAGCCATTATCTTCGGTTTAACATTAAGTTTTCCAATCCATGTGTCCAATAATTCCTCCATAACTATATCAGCCACAATTGGAGAAGCAGGGGATCCCATTGGTAGTCCCTTCTGTTGTACATATATCTTTTCACTGTATTGAAAGTATCTATTATCCTCTATACAAAATTTCAAAATACGCAAAAATAAGTCTTTATCAATAGTTGTATATTCTCTAATAACATTCTGTTGAACCGTGTTCAACCTTATGGTTTTGTATATATACATATTTATATTTTTTCTCTTAAAAAACCAGTATTTGCTTTTTCTCTCATTTAATTATCTTAATATTCTCTAAATATTCCCCTTGAACTGAATTTAATCCGCTACTTGAATAGCGCCTTTTTTTGTAAATACTTTTTGTAAATAATAAAGTTAAGTTAGTCTAAGAATAATACTCAACAATAAAGCAAGGAGCTTTAATTTTGTTAGAAAAAAACTTGGAGTTTTTTGTTTTAACAACATTTGCTTGGAAAGGGAGTCACCCTGCCCAACATATTGGTCCTTCGAAGAAGTCCTAGTATAGGCTAGGACAGGAAGAATTAGGCTGCATTCACACCTAATTCTTAAACACGTGTTTAGCTAAAACACGTATTTTAGCTCTCTATTCTATTACAACAGTTGTAGTAGAATAAAGAGCTTAAATACGTGTTTTAGCTAAATACGTGATTAAGAATTAGGTGTGAATGCAGCCTTAAGGGCGGATTATGGGACCGTAAACGTAAATGTGATGTAACTGTACCGTGCCGTAGCTAAAAAGTACATTTATAGATTATCGTAAACCACATTACTATTTAGCATCTATTTCATGTGGTTTTATATTTTATTCTAAATTTTTCCATTTATTTGTTAATTTTTATTCATTATTTGTTGTTTGAATCAATTTTCTTTATTTATTTCATATTTTTTTCGACTAAAATCATTCAGCTGTTTCGATGCCGGATAGAAAATTCTGATTTCAACAGAATGATCCGGCAAGTACGTTTACATTTACGTGTTAGTAACCATTCGTATACATTTCTTCTTGTGGTATCGAAACAGCTGATTCGTTACAGATACGTTTACGGTGGTAACTCAGCCTTTAGTGACTTGGAGTCTACTAATTAAAAAATTGGCAGTTGCCCCCCTAGTGGCAACTTCAACAACGAAAACAGACAAGGGAGTCTGTGTTAACAAAACAAAGGTACTTTATCGTGCATCCCGGCAGAAGGAAGTTATAAAATCAAGTGACAATATCATTGGGCATCCCGTTCTTGTGAAGCTGTCATCATCAACAAAAGGTTTATAGTGCATATATCTACAACAACAAAGGTCTCCAGGCAAAAGAGTCGACAAAACAAATCATAAAAGGTATGTACATATGTACTGTGTTTAGTGATTTTGTGCGACAATTTTTTTCTCACCTTTTTCACACGTGTAGACAAAATTTTTGCAAGCTGCTACATGTATGGAGCAGCTTTTTTGCTATTAGCAAAAAATCATATTTTTTTAGCTTATTTGGGGGTCAGTTAACTAGATTCGAAACGTAGAATTGCACCTTGTTGATAATGAGCATAAATTCGACTTTTATGCATATAAAATAAAATTTTTCCTTGTTTTTTATTATCGCACAGTGGTTTTAAACATAAAATGTAGCACAAAACTTATATACATTAAGGCTTATTTAACTGCCTAATTTCGTAAAACACTTGGGTGAAGTGAAGGGAACTTTCAATGTCAATTGTTTTTGTAACAAAAACAATTTCTATAGAAATAACGCAACACTTAACCGAAGTGTTTTAGAAAATTACCCCCTTATTCTTATACATTTAAATGCATGGTGTAGCCATATGGCAACATACCAGTTTTTTTAATAAAAAACCCCACTTGATGCACAAAACTGCATTTTTGGGCTTTGGAGCCCCTTCTATAGACAGTGTTCTTTTAGTTTTTTGAGCATCACCTTGGTATTTTAAACTGGCAGAGTTAAACTTTTAACTGTCCAATTAATATTTTAACTGACAAAAAAAGCATGTTTAAACGATGTAGGTTAAAAGGTTGGATTAATTGTAATCAAGTATTTACACTAATTTCTCTGTCTAAAAAAATTGGGGAGCTATATTTTACGCACCTGTGAAAACTTAAAATTAAGTTCAAAAATTTTCTCGCTTTCAACAAATGCTGAGCGTAGATTGCATACACCGGCGTAGGTTTTCTAGGGGGGCTATAGCCTTTTAAATTTTTGGTTCCTCTGTTTTCATTATGATCATCAGTGCTATCGGCAGATACCTATTCTGACAAGTTATGCTTTAAGCTTTACCCAATAAGCGCTACAAAAATTTAAGTGAAATCAAAGTCAAGTCTTAGATTTTGTTTAAATTTCACTTTGATTTTATGACTTACTCCAGTAATACTAATACACTGATATAAATAAATCTGTGCAAATAGCAGATAATATGGATAAAAATGGACCTGCAGAAAAAAACTGCCGAATCTGTTTAGTAAATTTTAGTTAGATAAAACTACCCTTCTCATATTAGCAAAACAATTATCTCAATAGTAGACAAAACACAATGAAAAAGCTGTTATTTCTATAAATTTTTTGTTAAAAGTTAAACTTAGTTATATGCCAATAATATTCTATCCTGCTGAAATTAACGAAAAGTTTTGTTGAAAAATTGTTAATTAAGACCTGCTAACTTATCCCAAAATAAACTGAGTTTAGTGCTTAACCATAGTCTTGCATCTCAAATTTATATGAAAATATCTGGGGTTAACGTTTAACTATGGTTACATTGGAAAAAAAGTTACTTGCCCTAAGTATAATTCAAAAAGTCTAAATTCATTGAAATCGACCGACAATTTAAGAAGCCAAGGGTTCCGAATGCTTGTTATCACTCGAGGTGGTCTACTTTGCACGCTGGTGCTAAATAAATGCCCTATTAATAAAACAGGTTGACCAAAAGCCTTATTCCTACTCTACAATATTCTATAAACTTTGTCCAAATCGGATGATTAGTTTAGAAGTTGTGTATGTATTACCACTTCTCTCAGTTTAAAACCACTGAGTGTCGTAGACATTTTAGAGTTTTTTATCTCATATTTCACTGTTTTTTTTTCCAATAGACTACCCGGGTAAAAATAGTTATATATGGTCATATATAATGTGATTGTGCTATATATGGCTATGAATGGAGTCACATTAAGACACATATCAATATATACAACTACATCTGATATTATTTTTTGAACAAATTTTTTATATGGTAATTGATACTAGTATATGTCCCCAAATCTTACTCCATATATAACTACATAAGCCATATGAAATTAATAAAAATATATGTAGTGATCGATATGATTATATATGGTTCCATGCAAAGTTACATAAAAATATATGTGACGCCATACTAAAAATATTTTTTTGTAAGATTTTCTAAAAACCATTTTATTTAATGGCGGAACACAAAAATCATTTATATTATGAAAGATACAATGTTATATTTGCTAAGAAATGTGTTTAATTATAGGGATGATTAGTAGAAAGCTAAAATATTCAATGTTTTGTCAGTGGTCTAGGCGGCACCATCAAATGATTTTTCATAGTTTCTCTTCGTCGGAAACAATAAAATAGCCGTTTTCAACTTTAAATATTTCTTTCAATTAAAAATAACAGACTTTAATATGTTATTCCTTAATTTTTTAAAGTTATTTAAATTTATTGTTTATTAGTTTTTTATAAAATAAACAGCTGCTAAATGTTGCCACTTTTTCTGTAAATTTCCCTACTTTTCTGCAAATATGGGAGAAAAATTGGATTTCAATTTGGATTTCGATGAGATTTCGCTGAAATCCAAATTAGATTGGGATTTCATTTCGTATGGGAAATCTGTTTGAAATCCCAAATTTTTATTAGATTTCAGCCGAAATCTCTCGAAATCAACTTTTAACTCGATTTCGGGCATAATGTAAATTCGCTATAAGATGATAAAAAACAATCGACAATCATACTGATCTGTTAAAAGGGGAAAAAATACCAAGGACAGTGACGTCACTTTGCTAAGGAAATAATACTCCATGTATTATTTAGAAATACATAAAATAATAAAAACAAATCAAGTGATCTTTGCTTAACTCGGTGTCTTCAAATGCAATAAATTATATGATATGAAATTAAACGTCAAAATGATATCAATTGCAAAGTGGTGGAGAACACTTGACCATTTCATAGATAAGAAATATCATAGATTTTTCTTCGAAAAACACCAAATTTTATGAAACATTAATGTTTACCGACAAATACAAAAAAAATTAAAAACTTTTCCATTCCTTTTTACCAATTTTTTTGTTGTTTTTCTATTACAAAATTAAAATGAAAACTAAAAGTGACATTTGATCTCTGGCATCATTGCAAGATCCGACGGCATGTCAGCGATATCATGATATTGCAATAAAATTGAAATTGAGTGTCTTCACTTGATAGCAAGCATTTTGACAATTGCTTGCTATCATTTTATTGCATGTCAAGACACTAGGTAAAGCAATGGTAGCATTCGGCAGAGAAACCTTAAACTGATACCGGTGACTTGTAGCGCTTTGTGATTACTTACTCTGCTGAACGATGATTTCTTTGTTTTGTTTTTAAATACACTTTTTCTATAGTTTGCTTTTATTTTTTTTAATTTTTATTTTCAAATTATATTTGTATGTTTTTATTGGTCATTCATACAAAACAATTTTTATTGTTAATGGACAACAACAAATGTATCACTTATTGATCAAAAGTAGCAAACATTTTTTACGCTACCAAAATATGACAGCGCTACCTGAGCGCTCAGACCGAGCGGTTAGTGATCAGGTCGTTCAGCAGATAGTTGTACAACTGTTGTAGAACTGTTGACTATTAAATTGTATCTGCCGAACGCACCCAATAGTGTTTGGGTTCTGTAAAAATAAAATAGCAACAGTTACTGTGCAACGTCATCAACTACTTGTTAAAATCAGCAGAGTTTCTCAAGGTACAACAAACGAGGAACTTTTTTTAATGGGTGAGTGGTTTTATTCTAATTATTGATTTTTTAATATTGTATATAAAATTTGGTGGGTAGTTTTTTGGAAAAAAGGAGAAAATTTTCTGAAATCAGAGTTCAATTATCGGGGACAAATTTTTCTTGGAGAAGAATTTTCCAAAGTAGAGCGGCGCAAAATCAACAATTATCCTAAAAGTTTTCTTGGAGAAAATTTTCGAAAAAAAGAAGCTTACAAACTTACGAATATAGAAAGGAAAATTTCATATTGAAAAATTTTGGAAATTAGAGTGGCACGAAATCCAAAATTGTCTGAAAAAATTTTCTTGGAGAAAATTTTCACAAATTAGAGTCGCTAAAATTTACAATATCCTAACAAATTTTTTTGGAGAAAATTTTTACAAATTAGAGTGGTTAAACTTTCAATTATAGAAAACAATTTTTCTTGCAGAAAAATTTTGCAAAATAGAGCGGCTCGAAATCTACAATGTCCTAAAAATTTTCTTGGAGAAAATTTTCAGAAATCAGAGTTCAATTATCGGCGACAAATTTTTCTTGGAGGAAAATTTTCCAAAGTAGAGCGGCGCAAAATCAACAATTATCCTAAAAATTTTCTTAGAGGAAATTTTCAAAAAAAATTTTGGCTCAAACTTAAAATTATCAAAAAAAAATTTTATTGGATAAAAATTTTTCGAATTAGAGTGGGGCGTTTCTCAAATTATCAACATTTTTTATTGAAGAAATAAAAAAATTTCGCTTTTATCAATTTTTCGTGGAGAAATTTATTGAAATAAAATCTTTGGTAAAATTTTTTGGACAATAGAGTGGTGCGATTTAACGATTTACAAAATAATTTCTTGGAGAAATTTATTCCAGTTAAATCTTTGGTTATTCTTCACGAAACCAATAAAATACCTCAAGTTTGATTTTAGTCAACAGGGTTGCTTTCGGTCAAAATAGTAAAAATGACAGCGTCAAAAAGAAGATGTAGATTTGATCTAACACAATAAGCTGCGTTTTGCACGAACTTCGAAAGAACCTGTCCCGAAGATTGTACGTTAGCGTTTCTTGATATCAAAAGACAAGAGTTAGAAAGAAGATGGGCCAAATTAGTAGCGTCGTACGAAGAATATATAATAGAAGATATAGGGGCACAAGAGGATCAAAAAGATGAAATCTCTTTAGCATATGAGGAGGCTAGTGATTTATATCAGGCCTTGAAAATTAAAATTTTGGAAAAAACCAAATCGGTTACTGTTCAAACAAATCAACCCATTAGTAACAGATCTTCATTAAAATTGCCAGCGTGCGAAATACAAACTTTTGACGACGGTTACTCCAAGTGGCCAGCCTTTAGAGATATGTTTCAGGCGGTCATTGGAAGAGATCCATCAGTGGCTCCAGCCCAAAAATTATATTATTTGCGTAGCAAAGTGAGGGGGGAGGCCTACCAAGCTATAAAGGATTTTGACTTGGTAGATGATAATTTTGAACTGGCCTGGGAAAAGTTGAAAAAGAGATTCGAGAATAAAAGGCTTTTGGTGCAGGATCAGATGAAAAAAATTCATGCGGTCTCTCCAGCTCAAAACGAAAACGTCAAATCGCTCAGAATCATTCAGAATGCGGTTAACGATTGTTTGGCAATTTAAAAAAATCATAAAATCGAATTGCCTGATTATGATCCATTTATGATGCATGTAGTTGTTTCAAAACTTTCTGATGAAACCATGAAAGAATGGGAAATGTCTTTAAAAAATCATCGTGAGCTGCCCACATGGACACAATTAAATGAATTTCTCTCGGAAAGAATTGAAATTTTAGAAACGATGACTGATAGGAAAAAGCCGCCGCTTAAAGAAAACCAGTCTACAAAGACCCAGGCATTTCACGCTCGGGTTGAGCAGAACTTTAGCTGTAAAAAATGCAAACAAAATCACCCTTTAAGAGTTTGCAAATCTTCTAAGGCCATGTCGCCAAATGAATGTCTGAAATTTGTTTTTGCAAATATATATTGTGTTAATTGTCTATCGCCTACACATTTCAAATCAAAATGTATGAGTACTGGTTCGTGTATTAAATGCAGAGATGGGAGTAATTAATTACATTAAATCTATAAAATGAAAATTAAAAAAAAATTCATTACCATTACAAAATGTAATTGCAATGAAAAAAATGTTAATTTCATTTGTTTTCTTTACATGTAATGAAATGTTTATATAATTTTCATTACAATACGCAATGGTAGTAAAAACAAAAAATCATTTTCATTTTTTCTACACTAGGTAGACAAATGAAATTTCATTACCATTAACATAATGATGTAAAGAACGTTTTGTTCTTTGTTCTACACTAAAAAATTTACTTTTATGTATATCTGTAGATTATAAATTAAAAACAAACGCACTTAAAAAATAGCAAAATTATGGCGGAACGCGAAATAAGACTTTATGGCAGAAAAATTCAATTAAAAAACTTAATCAGCGATTAACATTCTTCAAACAAATATACTGATGCAAAAAGTTTCGTTTTGGCAAATTTTTTTCGCGATTTTTTTTTGCAACTAACCACCAAACTTTGTTATATGAAATAGGCATTATAGTCCCTGATTATAATTTTGAAAAAACCGCACTTAAGAAATTGCAAAATAATGGTGGAACGCGAAAAAAGACTTTATGATACAAAAACTGAATTAAAAAACCTAATCAGTGATTAACATTCTGCAAACAAATATATTAATGTAAGAAATTTCCTTTTTGCAAATTTTTTTCGCGATATTTTTTCGCGATTTTTTATAACTAGCCACCAAACTTTGTTGTATGAAATTGTTGCATTATAGTCCCTAGATTACAAAATTTAAGAAACCGCACTTAAAAAATTCAAAAATAATGGTGGGACGCGAAAAAAGACTTTATAGTAAAAAAATTTAATTAAAACACTTATTCAGCGATTTACATTCTGCAAACAAATCTATTGATGTAAGAATTTTCCTTTTTAGAAATTTTTTTTTCGCGATTTTTTTCGCGGTTTTTTTTTAACTAGCTCCCAAACTTTCTTGTATGAAACGGGTTTATAGTCACTAGAATATAAATTTTAAGAAACCGCACTTAAAAAACTCCAAAATTACAGCGGGACGCGAAAAAGACTTTATGGTAAAAAAATTTAATTAAAACACTTAATCAGCGACTTACATTCTGCAAACAAATCTATTGATGTAAGAATTTTCCTTTTTGGAATTTTTTTTTGCGATTTTTTTCGCGGTTTTTTTTTAACTAGCTCCCAAACTTTGTTGTATGAAACGGGCATTATAGTCCCTAGATTACAAATTTTAATAAACCGAACTTAAAAAACTCCAAAATAATGGCGGGCCGCGAAAAAGGCTTTATGGTAAAAATATTTAATTAAAACACTTATTCAGCGATTTACATTCTGCAAACAAATCTATTGATGTAAGAATTTTCCTTTTTTGAAATTTTTTTTCGCGATTTTTTTCGCGGTTTTTTTTAACTAGCCCCAAAACTTTGTTGTATGAAACGGGTATTATAGTCACTAGAATATAAATTTTAAGAAACCGCAATTAAAAAACTCCAAAATAGTGGCGGGACGCGAAAAAAGACTTTATGGGAAAAGAATTGAATTAAAACACTTAATCAGCGATTTACATTCTGCAAGGAAAAATATTAATGCAAAAATTTTCCTTTTTGGATTTTTTTTGTTTGCGATTTTTTTTTCGCAATTTTTGTTTTTTTTTTCAACTAGCCACCAAACTTTGTTGTATGAAATGAGTATTATAGTCCTTAGATTATAAATAAAAAAAAAACCGCACTTACAAAATTGCAAAATAATGGCGGATCGCGAAAAAAGACTATGGTACTAGAATTGAATTAAAAAACTTAATTAGCTATTTATGTTCTGCAAACAAATTATATTGGTGCCAAAATTTTCCTTTCTGTAATTTTTTTTGCGATTTTTTTTTTTTTGCAACTAGACACCAAAACTTGGTATCAAATATGCATACCATAGGCCTCAGATTATGAACTAAAAAATGCTTTTAGTAATTTGTAAACCTCATATTTTTAAAATAAAAAACTTCGACAAAAACGGATTGTAATGAAAAACAAATGGGTGTTTCATTACTATGTAAACATTAGGTAAAAGTAATGAAAATTAAAAAAGGTTCATTTTAATTTTCAAAACAAATGAAAATTAAAAAAAATATTCATTACCATTTTTTAACGCAATGGTAATGAAAAAAAAAAAACATTACCATTTCTTCAAAAAATGGTAATGATAAAAAAAGCTCCATTACCATTACATCAAGTAATGGTAATGAAAATGTGATGGTAATGATTTTAGCCCATCTCTGATTACATGTCATAAAAAACATCACACAATGTTACATCATTGTACAACTACCCAGGTAGAATTATTAGATAAAGTTGTCATTTGTGTCATAATTTTATTCCCTGCAACGTCAAACGAAAAAAAAAGAGAAAAATAAAACGAAAAGAAAAACATACAAAATTTGCTTGTTTAAAAA